>OW569412.2:101932384-104439031 GCA_937662695.2 Halyzia sedecimguttata | reverse complement strand
GAGAGCCTTCAGAACCTAACTCTACTGCCAAGTTCCAAGTTTGAACACGATTGTATCTATATTGTTGTATCTATATTGTTGAAGATCCGAGCAGCCTTGTGTGAGTCCAGTAGCTGGATGGGTGATCGTTGCCTCGACAACTCTCGAACGAAAGGAGATAGGGACTTGCAATATTCAGGATAGGTTGCACATCTGAATGGGAGAGTTAAGTTCGCTGTTGGCCATAACTTCTAGCATTCAATCCTCACAAACAACAGTTAATGCGTTAATAAATGTACGATCTACAAGCAAAACAAACTCCATTCCCCTATGTTCGAAGCTTTAGAATTAACCAGGTGGCTCAGAGATGAACTTGAATCGCCAATAACCATGTCAAAGCTAAAAATGAAAAACCGATTTTTTTTTTGGGATTTCAACAACCTCTTTTCAACAAGTCCAGAGCGCTCCTGCCAATAGGGTCCTTCATAAATGGCTTCGTATAATTAATATACTTATGCATATATTTCACAAGTCAAATAGACCCCACGGGGTGCATTGATTTGCCGAGAAAGCAAGAGCAGACGCGTTTCTGGCTTCTTGGCCTTCATCAGTACTCTGTAGCTTCTCAACAAATTCAACTGTTAACTGTCAACTGGTTAAGCCTCTCAGAGCCGGCTTGGTCGATCATACCTAATCGCCCACGCCACCTATGAGACAAAACACGGAAATCAGCCTTTCCCCACCAGTGAATATTTGAAGCGTGAAATCATATACCACCATTCACTCGATATTAATCGAGAAACGAGTCCCGAAGAGCTCAGACAGTATCTTCCCAATGGCCATGAACGCTGTTTAGCGTTTTCAAAAATAATAATGAAAAATGGCGATACCGTTGTTAATAAATCAACAAGTCCAGAGCGTTCCTGCCAATAGGGTCCTTCATAAATGGCTTCGTATAATTAATATACTTATGCATATATTTCACAAGTCAAATAGACCCCAGGGGGTTCATTGATTCGTCAAGAAAGCAAGAGCAGACGAGTTTCGTTACGAAGCCATTTATGAAGGACCCTATTGGCAGGAACGCTCTGGACTTGTTGATTTATTAACAACGGTATCGCCATTTTTCATTACTATCTTTTCACCTGGGCCGAAACTGGAAAAATGGTAAAGGAAAAAAGCGTTTTATTGGATGAGAGGAATCTATGTTCAAAATTAATGTACAACTCAAACACTCAACCTGTTTCCGTCAAGGTAGAAAGGATATTTTGAATTTCAGTATTATTTCAGGCGGCCCCCCCGCCTTCGTCTCGTCACAATCGAATCCAACCAACGAGGTGATGTATCCCAACCAGCCGCAAATTCCGTTTACCTACACCTCCTCCCAACCGACCGCCACCATCTACTCTAACCAAAATCCCTTCCTCTACGGCCACAATTCCTTCCAGAACTCGCAATATCCGCCGCAGTCGAACACGCCAACCGCCGCAGTTTCAGCCTCGAACGCCACTCCGAACGCGATGGACCAGCCGCAGCAAGTTTTGATCTATAACGATCAGCTCCGGACGATCAGCCGGACGAGTAGAAGTCTCGCCTACGACGAGGATAACGGCGGCAGTCACGCCGGTGGAAATGCCGGTAGGGCGGGAGGTCATAGGGGGTTCATTCTGGGTTCCAGTCAGAGCAGTACGGCGACCAGTTCTCCTGCTACTTCTGTGCACGCGAATTTTGGCCCGCAGAACCAGAGGATGTGCAGACAATTTCCAGATCCCTCGCCGGCTCCTTGTTCGTATCTACCTAATATGATGATGATGAGACCAGTAAGTGTTCTCTTTTTAACACCCTTTTATAAGTTTCACCTGTATGTTTGCTTGTTTGTAACCGACTTCTTTGAACGCGATTTTGACCCACTTTAGACGATCAGATTTTATTTAAATTTTGCAGACTTTTCAGAAGCCGATGACATATAATAATTTGATAAAAGTATCCTATTATCCTGATAGGATCGCCAGGATTAATAAATTTCGTTTGGGAACCTCAGCATGAAAGTAAAAGCAAGCGCGCTTTCTGCGCATGCGATAAATCGAACTAAAAATGAAGAAATAAATAATAGTTTAAAAATACTAAAGAAACACACTTTAATGATAAATCGAACTAAAAATTATAAAATAATTTTTAAGCATTTAAACAAAATGATGGGCGAAAAAAGTATTATTCAGAGAAAAGCGTGCTCAATAATATCAGTTCTTGAAAATATTCGATCGGTACAATCAGTGCAAAAATAGTTAAGATATCCGAAAGTGTGCGATTCATAAAGCATTTTAAAAAAATTTGGTTCAAGCCCTGTGGACAGGACCAAATTAGCAGACCCGATTAGCAGGAACGCTCTTTACTTGTTGATATTATTGAAATTTTGAAACATCATATCTCCGAAAGTATCAGCTTGTTAGAGTTGAAAATGATAACAATGGATTCTTATGATGAAACTGCATCTTAAAAAAAATTGAATTCAAAAGTTGTAATGTAGAAAAATTTTTTTCGTTACTCCGAAACTATTAGACCGATTTTGCCCAATAACGAACTTAACGGCCGGCCGGACAGAATCGATTTCGACCACGGATTCTTGATCAGTGATACGAACCAAATCGTTTGATACCATTTTCAGCCAAAAATTCGTAAATTACAGACATTTGGCAAATTGATAAGCACTCTGTTCCGAGGAACAAGAGCGCCAACAAGTCGTGCGAAAGGCATAAAAAATATGGCACAGAGCACCCCACGCTTTTCTCTTAATAATATTTAGGTACATTTTTTGTCCACCATCAAACATTATTTTATACTTTTTAGGTCGATTTATTATTATCAAAGCGTGTTTTTGGCGCTCCTGTTCCTCGGAACAGAGTGCTTATCAATTGGCCCAAATTTTCGAATTTTTGGTTGAAAATGATCTTAAACGATTTGGTTCGACTCACTGATCAGGAATCCGTGGTCGAAATCGATTCTGTCCGGCCGTCCGTTAACACGATAACTCTCGAACGGAATGAGCTAGACAGTTGAAATTTTCAGAAAAGGTTTAGAGATAAACATCTCGGCTATGTTCGTTATTGGGCAAAATCGGCCGGATGGTTTCGGAGTAACAAAAAAAATAATTTTACTACACAAATTTTGAATTCGTTTTTTTTAGATGCAGTTCCATCTTAAAAATCCATTGATATTATTCTCAACTTTAAAAAGCTAATTCTTTCGAAGATAGGATTTTTCAAAATTTCAATAATACATCGTACTTCTATGTTTTTCACAGAATGCGAATTCTATATGTCTGTGTTCTATCTCTTTGCGGTAGGTCCAGTTTGAAAGATAGATGTCATTAATGTCAAACGAAACTGAAAGTATATTTCTGGAGATTTTGGTTGATGTAATCATGTAGACTTTGAAATTTGGATTCGCTAATATCATAGGCAGAGTCTTTTGGTTAATGAGTCTAAAATGAATGCAAGGATGTCGAGCATAATTTACGAGTCATTCTCTAATTATGGAAGATTTAGAAAGGGATTTCCAACTAATGTACATGTAGTTATTCCTTAGTAACACTATTTAAGATTTCCAACATAAGTATTCTGGTTTGAGTTCTCTCTGGACTGATTACATTAGATTTGTTTCATAAATAAAACTGGCAATTTCGTTTACTCAATTTTTCAGAATGACTACTGATAGTTTGTGAAACACTTGTATCAAAATTGGACTGTCATATAAAAATAAGATGCAAAGGCATTTTAATTTCTTTCATGATGTAGTTCTATCATAATAATCCATTGTTTTAAATTTATAATTTATTCCTCTCAATACGACTTCGTGTGTATATATTATAATAATATATTGTTATAGATTACTGTCGGATGCTCAACTCCAGGCACTGCCAGAAGTAGTCGTTCCCCAACACCTGCCAGTGATATATCCCATTTTGGGGGTCAACGAATACCTATTCCACAGCCAGTCTGTCCTGGAATGGCGGGTATGATTCAACGTAAGTGTTAATATATTACGTTATAGATAAATAGATTAAAAATTCATTGAATGATATCGATATTCAATCAATAGTGATCTCATTATTCCCAAATTTAGAATTCAGTAAATAATACAATTAAATTCCTTCCATTGGGGCTGGGGCCTTCAATATAAGTCTACTCAGGAGAGAGGTTAAAGTATCTCAGCGTTTATCGCTCTATGATCGATTGAATCCCTTGGCGTTGGCAGATAGCGTCGTTCTTTTGGTGCGAGAATTGAACGAATAAAGTCGTCAATTTGTTCCCTTGAGATTATTGGTCAGATTTACCCTGAAAGAGGTGTTCTAATAGATATACAAAGCAATTTGTGCGTTATGCGATTGGCGCCCAACGTGGCGCTCGACAATCGTTTCACTGGAGAAGTCCATATAAATGTATTTGTCGGCTCAATGCTCTGTAGACAAGAAATTGGCTTAAAAAATATGTAAAATTATGTTATATTCTGATTGCTAATGAAAATAAGATAATAAAAAAAATTGTGTGAATTTAGTGTATTTTCGATTTGTTCAATCAGGGCCTGTACTAACCGCTGTATTATTTTGCAGACGATCCTTCATTTGCTGGTTTGCCTCCGCCAGTTTTGAGGTTTCTTGGTCCCATTTATCCACAAGAAGGTCCTAGAGGCCGGAAAGTTACAAAGTGAGTTGTCTCATTCTTATAAATCTGAAACATCAGGATGTATCCAATGAAAGAATGATGGAGATATATCTAAGTATATCCTTTATTTCAGAAATTATAGACCAACCGGCTTGCCACCAAGTGGGAGATAGATAACAAATTATGTAAGTCTCCATCATTTTGGCCAAATGTAATGTCGGTAATTTTCGAGAATGATCGTAGTCAAATTGGATTCTTGAGCTGCTGTGGCAGCTTCGGACCCTGTATACTGTATATCATTGAATTTTATATACAGGGTGAGTCTTTGACCACTGCATTAATTTTAACCAAAGATTACTCTCATCAAATGAAACACTTTTTTCATTTAACATTTTTCCAAATTCAGCTCAGGTAAAAAGATACAGGCTGTTGAATTTTGAAAAAAAATCAGTTTTTATTTTGTAGCTTTGACATCCTTTTTTCGAATGAAATGAATGTTGGCGTAAAGTTTCCTATAACTATGATACATATTTTCCAAATATTAGTTATTTTCTACTTCTACTGGTTTTCTAGTTATGGACTCGTGGATTCATAAAACTAAACGAAATTATCATAAAGAAAACATATAAAGTTTTTCTTTAGTCATTTCAAGAATATTCCATCGTTTTAGAACATATATTATTCTTCATCATTTCTGCTTAAACGCACCGTTTTCGAGATATTTTTCATTGAATGTTTTAAAATGGAAAACTCCAGAAATTTCACTACTTTTATGGATCCGTCCCTGAGCGTTGGAATCCCGAATCAAGCTGTAAACCACGTTACCATGCCTTATTCTCGTCCACCAACAATGTCATAGATAATTTATATGCGGGAGTGTATTAGAACATTGTGAAATCTTTAAACGCTTGTAACTTTTTACCTGAGCCGAATCTGGGAAAATGGTAAAGGAAAAAAGTGTTTCATTTGATGAGAGGAATCTTTGATTAAAATTAATGCAGTGGTCAAAGACTCACCCTGTATAGTTTGTATTTACTGATTTGGTGGTTATTTCTCGTTTGTAGGAAGAAAAGCAGCTACAAATAATTGGATATTCATTTCACATACTACCAGGCAGTGAATTGGACATAACTTGTCCGTATTTTGTGGTTTGTAAAGTCATCATACCCTCGCTACCAAATCCTGACAAACATTACGATTATTTCCATAAAATAAAACAGATCATATCGTCTGAACGTACATCATACGATCGAGAATGATTTAGTTGATGTAACTGGAATGAATCAACAAACGATGTCTAGTCAATGAATGAAAATGAATTAAATGTTCACTATCGTTCAGTCAGAAAAAAAGGGCTGTGTTTCTGTTGCGCTAATGTAGGTACCATAATATGTGCGAATACAACCCCTTAAATTTCCAGGGTTATTCTAGATATAGTATATCCGAATTTCTAGCTTGTATATGTAGCAGTTCTACATTTTCCGAAACAGACTATATACTTTGCACATTAGATATTGTGGCAAAATAATTTACAGATTGTGATAATATGTGTGTAACCAACTCATTTTTAATTGTTGGAAAGTTGAGGATTTGAATTTTGTACAGAACAAGGTCGATCTTGAAGGAATTGATTAATTTGAATTTTTTATTGAATGAGTTTCAGAGTCTAAAAACACTTTATCATGAAATATATTTTTCTTCACAGTTAATGTATATTTTAAATGTAATCTTGTTTTAGATATTTCATTTTCATTAATATGTTGGACTACAGCCGCTTGGCCCGCAAAAATGTTTTTATTAGGTGTAGAAAGTCATATTCACAAGGATATTTCACTATTAAATCCTTATAATCTGATTATCACTGTTTTTCGTTCCAGAATGATATCGTTAATATGACATTCTATACCTCGAGAAATAAATCAACAAAACATACTAAGATTCTAAACTTCAGTCTACAATCTAAAGTACGGTCCTAAAAATCGAATAAATATCCAGGTGTACCGAAATTAAGTTTTAAAAAATCAGAGCATTTTGCTAACGCATGAGTCACTTGTGTAGTTCATTTCATAGAGGCCCAAAAATCTATAGAATGTAATAATTTTCACTCACTTTCCTCCAGAAGTTTGGAAATAATAAAAAAAAGGGTTTTCAGGATATTCACTTCGAAAACACCACTTCGAATATACCATTAAAGTTTTTTAACTCAATTTCGGAATAGCCTGTATATTATGACCAACAGTGGGGACCAACCAAATGAAATATTTAAGTTCAATATCTTAGTATGTGGACACATAAAAATTTCAACTGTATGTTAGTCGAAAAATGCGTTGATGATTTGAAAACTTAAATTAATGTGTATGAAACAATTTATTTCGAAAGAGAAATTTTTTATATTTTTGATACCTGATTTGAACCTTTTCCCACATCTTCAATCCAGTGACGAACAAATATATTTTACTCTGTAATTATGGTAGAATTACTGCTGGAATTGTGTAAATGTCAATAAAACATCAAACTCTTTGTTTTTGCTATTAAAAATAAACCAATGTTGAAAGCTTACTTGTTTGGTACCTTGTAACAATTAGCTTTGTAGGCATTTTTGATTAAGTGTACAAAAATTAATATGAATTACCTACCATACTAAAAAGACAATCCATTTTGTTGTATATTGATGTAGAAAATAAATGTAAATAGTTATACGTGGGTCCACTTACAATTAATATGTTGATAATTTTAATATTTTAACAGTGCAATTGAATTGATGTAATTATCAATATTCAAAAGATTTTTGAACAGTTACCTTTACATTTTAAATGTTGATCAATATTTCTCCTTGTTACATGTGCCATTTTAATTCCAATGAAAAAATATTGGTTGTTACAAGTCTTCGAATTTTATTTCCTAAACTTATTCTTCCTCGTGAGAAAAATTAAACCTTCAAGAAGGTCAGCACAAAATAAAGAAAGTAGCAGTTGGGAAATTGTATCTGATTTAACATAAAGTTGATCATTTATATTCCATCCATTGAAGTACTTATATACTTACATTAATTCTGGAAAATTCCATTTGCAACCTACTCATGAGTTAAATTTGATTTTGATTGGATATACTGGGTGTTGGAATATGCATTTCGAGAAAGGATTGAAGAGATTAAATGAAAAATTGAGTGAGTTTTTTAATATTGTATGAATCTTGGAACCATGTCCTATTCAAATTATAGAATTTCATTACTTGAATGATTATTTTTAGAAGAGTTTTGTACAATGAACTGGAACTCTTGTCCAATGAATGGTTAAACAAGAATTTAGACTTGCACCTAGAGAATATAACTCATTCTACAAACAATTATTTATACAGCTTGAAAATTAAATGTGAAAAATTGTTTAATAATGTAACTAGATTAGACTGATTTTGTAGAAACATAGAATTTAGTGAAGATTTCTTGATTGGAAACCATTTTATTATAAAACTTCGACATTTTTGTTCTACTGTGCCTCCAACACCTAAAAATAAAGTTATTTCATACTATATCGACTTTTTCTTTTTAATATTTTCTATGCTATCAATATAATTAAAAACATAATATTACGGAGATCCTGGAATGTAAAAAAATAGCTGCTATTCATCTTAATATCTCTATTCTACAACTCTTACCTGTTTAAACCCTTTAAATTGGTTCAAGCACTGGCGTGAAGTCAGGAGCTTTTGCGCGTATGTTCTATTGTCCATTCTCCTGTATTGGACACTCTTAATATACCTAATTTACCATGGTAAATTCGATTAAGACTGTCCAATACAGAAGAATGGACAGTAGAACATACGCTCAAAATCTCCTGACTTCACGTCAGTACTTGAACCAATTTTTTTTCCTAATTATGAAAAATTCTTCAGGCGCCTTTATGTCGATATTCTACAACTAGTTGCCAATCTTCAATTTGATCGAGTCTATAATTTTTGAGTTATCCAGCAAATCATATTCCAGGTGGGTATAACTCCGAAACCGATGGACCGATTATGCCCAAAAACGAACTCATCTCTCCCATTGGGATGTGCAACCTACCCTGAAAATTGCAAGTCCCTATCTCCTTTCGTTCGAAAGATATCGAGGCAACGGTCACCCATCCAGCTACTGAACTCACACAAGGCTGCTCGGATGATCTCCAACAATATAGATCCGATCGTCTTGAAACTTGGCAGTAAAGTTAGGTTTTGAAGGCTCTCGCAAAAGTTCAGCGATGTCAGACGAATAGTTTCTGGTATATAGAATTTTTCTCAATGATTTTTTAAAAATTTTCGAGTTATACGATCCTCACGAAATTTTGCAAGAATTTTTGCGTTGGCATTCTGCAACTGACAACCATGTTTGATTTGGATCGGTTTTATATTTTTCGAGTTATTGAGGAAATAACTATACAAAAGCATTTGGCTGATTATACCTATAGACAAACTCAAATGTCCCATTAAAAGATGCACAACCTTACCCGAAAATTTTAAGTCGCTATCTCTTTTCGTTCTCAGATTATGTGACATAAATAATATTTTGTGATCATTTTTGTTAAATTTTCAAGCTATATGATTCTCACAAAATTTCACAGGCGTTCTTAGTTTTGCATTCTACAACCACTCACCAAGTTTCAATTTGATCGGACTTGTATTGGTTGAAAACAAAATTATTACTCGGAAACCCTTGGGGTTGAAATTTGACCTTGAATTCTTGATCAGGGTGTCGCACCGAATCGTTTGAGACCGTTTTCGGCGAAAAATTCGAAACAGACATTTGGGCAAAATGATAACGGATGTTCCCCAGAACATACGCGCAAAAAGGATCAGTATATAGTGACTAATAAATGATAATCTATCATTATCTTTCTGGCGCTCTTGTTCCTCGGAACAGAGTGCTTATCAATTTGCCTAAATGTCTGTAGTTTTCGAATTTTTCGATGAAAATGGTCCTAAACGATTTGGTTCGACTCACTGATCAAGAATCATAGATTATAGATATGTCAAGAATCCGTGGTCGAAATTCATTCTGTCCGTCCGGCCGGCCGTAGGCACGATAACTCTCGAACGGAATGAGCTAGACAGTTGAAATTTTCAGAGAAGGTTTGGGAGATAAATATCTCGGATAAGTTCGTTATTAGGCGAAATCGGACAGATGGTTTCGGAGTAACAAAAAAAAAATTTTTTTACATAACAAATTCCAAATAAAATTTTTTCAATATGCAGTTTTACCATAAGAATCCATTGATATAATTTTTAACTCTAACTAGCTAATAATATTTTCCTGAGACATGACGTTGTCTAATTCATTTCAGCAATCGTAGAATTATGAGAATTATAATATAATATCATAATTTTTGTTGGTTGATATTTTCATGCCGATGGTCAATCCTTATGATGATGGGAATGGTAATGGTAACTTAATATTGAGTTCAGAATATCTCCACTAAAAACAAAACTGGAATATTGGTGTATTGGAGTGGATTTGAGGAAAGACATATATTATTGTTCATCATAGAATTGAGGAATGAATATCTCGGAGGAGTTCGTTGTTGGGTAGAATTCGTCTATTGGTTTTGGATTGATAATTTTTTGCACTCTTGTTGAATTTAAATTCTTCTATGATGTTTGAATTCAATTTCTGCTAAATCTGCCTGCTTTGCATTTATCCGGTCAGACGATCAAATTCCTTCACATTTTATAAACATTTTTTCGGAAATATTCCAACTCAATTGAAATTTTTCCAACTGCTTCGAAATTTTTACCAACTCCTTCGAAATGTTTCCAACTGTGTTGAAAATTTGCCAACTCCGTTCAGCATTGGGGGGAGATCATCCATCCACCCCCCTCATTATTAGGTCCGTGCCTGGGTTTGCCACGCGTAGTTTATACGCAGCTTTGTAGAATTTTGTATGAATCCATAGATATCATTCCGAACTCTGAGAAACCAATACTTTCAGATATGATTTGGCAAAGTTTGAACAAAGCGCCAAAGCTCCTGTCCATCACGGGACTTTCCCACATTTTTTATTTAATTTTAATTCATTATTATATTTTATATCATATCAAATAATCATATATATATATAATTATCAATAAATGGATATTTTCCCTAAAATAATAAATGAAACCTTTGAATTTGATTTGGTACTTCACATTGTTTGCGTTGTAATGAAATCTGATCACAAACACTTCATAATACATATCAAAATGATACCTTTGATATAACGAATTTAAAAAAATGGGTTCAAGCCCTGTGGACAGGAGCTTTCTGACGCTCTAGTTCAAACAGACAAATTATATCTCCGAAAGTATTGGTTTCTCAGAGTTGGGAATTATATCAATGTATTCTTATGATATAACTGCATCAAAAGGAAATTCAATTCAAATAATAGTTTATTTATCAAGATTAAATGAGCAATCATGAGAATGAGAACTGCACCATGGAATAAATCAAATTAAATCTGGCCAATTTTGCCCAATAACGAACTTAACCGATTCATTTCCCTAAACTACTCTGAAAATTTCAACTACCTACCTCATTCCGTTCGAGAGTTATATCTATGTCTATGGATGAAAAGCAGTCTCACTACTCTCAGATCTCTTACTTCATGTTCCGTTCCGAAATGTAAGAATTTTCTGAGAAAACCTAATTATTTCGGAGCAAACAACTGAGATTTTTCTCACTTCGCTCACAATTCTTCGATTGATTAGATAATGTCATGTCTCAGGAACATCATTTGACATGATGACAATTCATACATAGAATAATATCATTCTGTGACAACGTTGAAATACGATTTATTATTGAAATTTTGAAAAATCATATCTCCGAAAGTATTAGCTTGTTAGAGTTAAAAATGATATCATTGGATTCTTATGGTAAAACAGCTTATTGAAAAAAATTTAATTTGGAATTTGCCTTGTAAAAAAAAATATTTTTTTTGTTACTCCGAAACCATCTGTCCGATTTTGCCCAATAACGAACTTAGCCGAGATATTTATCTCCCAAACCTACTCTGAAAATTTCAACTGTCTAGCTCATTCCGTTCGAGAGTTATCGTGCCTACGGCCGACTGGCCGGACGGCCGGACAGAATGAATTTCGACCACGGATTCTTGATCAGTGAGTCGAACCAAATCGTTTAAGACCATTTTCATCGAAAAATTCAAAAATTACAGACATTTAGGCAAATTGATAAGCACTCAGTTCCGAGGAACTAGAGCGCCAAAAATACAGTACAGTTGATCTTGAAATATATTATTTTGTATGGGTCCGTTTTTGTTTCAATCAAGAAAATATTATTTGTGTATGTGGAAAGAAAAAAAATACGGAATATAAATTAATTAATAATTTAATTAATTTTTGTAGGTTTGACGTGCCTTTTTTGAATAAAATTAATGTTGGTGTGAAGTTTTCTATAACTATGATCTATCCATATTATCCAAGTATCAGTTTTTTATCCTATGTTCTGGGGAACATTGTGTTATCATTTTGCCCAAATGTCTGTAATTTTCGAATTTTTGGCCGAAAATGGTCTCAAACGATCGAATATTCGTCTATACCTGATGAAGATTTCGAGGAAAAATTTGATTCTGTCCGGCCGGCCGGCCGTCCGTTGCCATGATAACTTGAGAACGAAATGAGAAAGCGACTTGAAATTTTCAGGATAGGTGACGAATAATCCCAATGGTTATTATCGAGTAATAATTTTATTTTCAACAGTATAAATCCGATCGAATTGAAACTTGGTGAATAGTTAAAATATAGACCTAAGCACGTTTGTGAAATTTTGTGACAATCGTATCACAAGAAAATTTAACAAAAATTATTAAAAGATATTTTTCATGTCACGATAACCTTTCAAGTTAAAGTTGTGGATCTGAATGCGACATTTGAGTTTGCTTATAGGCATAATCGGCCAAACAGTTTTGGAGTTATACCCATCTGAAATTTGGTTGTTATTTCCTCAACAACTCGAAAAATACAAAACCGATTGAATTTAAACATGGTTATTAGTTGTAGAATGCTAACGTGAAAATTCTTGCAAAATTTCATGAGGATCGTAATACTAGAAATTTTTTTAAAAATCATTGAAGATTATTGGAAAAAGTTCTATCAGTAACTCCGTAAGTCCGACATCGCTGAACATTTACGAGAGCCTTCAGAACCTAGCTCTACTGCCAAATCCACAGGGCTTGAACCAATTTTTTTCAAATTTTCTAGTGATATGATCCTCACGAAATTTTTTTAAAAATTTACGCGTCGGCATCCTACAACTAATAACCATGTTCGAATTGGATTGGTTCCATATATTTTGAGTTAAGGAGGAAATTATTATTATTATTATTATCATACTGATCCTCCTGGGTCTTCCACAAGGAGACCCCTCATAATCTCTAAGAGCTTGCCCTGAGTTAGGAGAACCAGTTGTGTTCTGTGTAGGCTTTGTTACTGTGTCCTTACGCCACCTTAGGCACAGCACTGTTAATTTTTGACCCAACAGCAAATGGTGGCGATTACCGTGACTAGAAAATTTCTTTCCTAGCCTCGGAATTGAACTTGGGGCTTCCGCTCCCAAGTCAATTACTCTACCACTGAGCCAATCGCACGATAAAATCAAAATTTCAGATGAATGGCCCATATGGGGCTTTAGCTACCGGGGAAAGCAATTCCGGACCCCTGTTCATTTGAACTTTTATTGTTATATTGTTATGTTGTCCTAAGGAATCGCCTCCTACAATATACGAACGACTATCATGGACACCTGTATAATACCGCCATCAGGGGCGCCAGGCCAGTCACCACCACTCTCCCCAATAAGTCAATTCCTAAATCCGCCACTGGCATGTCATTGTCAAGTATTGGCATAACCTCGATACCTCGATTATTTTATATCTATTCATTCACTTGAGATTCACATGATCATTGACATGTGACATATCTCTTGTCTATGATCATTGATCACATTTAAGTACTACAAAAGCATCATGTCAATACCACGTATTTATTGAGTTAATTATTGAATCCAAATTTCATATTCTAGCCTGATGTGAGCCTAAGGTGAGTGGTAGGATGAAATATAAAAATAATCATAACTTATTTGCCGAATGTATCATAATATTCATAATTATTGTAATTGATAGGATTATTTTCAATTTGACGGTGAAAGGAGGTCACTAGCTATAGACCACAGATTACATACAGCATATTATTTGTACAGTTTTTTGGCGCTCTTGTTCCTTGGAACAGAATGCTTATCAATTTGCCCAAATGTCTGTAATTTTGGAATTTTTGGCTGAAAATGGTACCTATCAAACGATTGGGTTCGACTCACTGATCAAGAATCCGTGGTCGAAATCGATTCTGTCCGGCCTTCCGTTAACACGATAACTCTCGAAAGAAAGGAGTTAGAGGATTGAAATTTGCAGGGTAGGTTTGGAGCATAAATATCTCGGACGAGTTCGTTAACAGGCGAAATCCATCAAGCGGTTTTCGGAGTTAGGGCCGTTTTAATAAAAACATTTTTTATGAATATTTCCGAAACCGACTACTCGATTCATCTGAAATTTAGCATCAAATTGAAGAATCATGACCTTTAGACGCATATGAAGTTTTGTATTGATTGGGTTACCGTAAAGTGTCAAAAAAAATTTGAAAATATTTAAATTTTGTTTCTACAATAACTCTCGAACGGAATAAGCTTGGCAGTTGAAATTTTCAGAGTAGGTTAGGAAGTTAAATATCTCGGATAAGTACGCTATTAGGCAAAATAGGCCAGATGGTTTCGGAGCAACGAAAAAAAATTTTTTTACATTACAAATTTCAAATTCTATTTTTTTTAAGATGCAGTTTCACCATAAAAATCCATTGATCTAATTTTCAACTCCAACAAGCTAATACTTTCGGAGATATGATTTTTCGAAATTTCAATAATGAATCGTACTTCTATGTTTTCACAGAATGCTATAATTATTCTATCTATGATTTATTATATGATCTGTGTTCATACCCGTACATTTCATCCTGTTCTATAAGAGAGAGTCAAATTCATTTCAGCTATTTTAATTTGGTTTCTTCCATGGTGCAGTTCTCATTCTCAGATTGCTCATTTAATCTTGATAAATAAACTATTATTTGAATTGAATTTCCTTTATGATGCAGTTCTATCATAAGAATACATTTATATAATTCTCAACTCTGAGAAACCAATACTTTCGGAGATATAATTTGTCTGTTTGAACACGCCCAAGTAGCACAATGTTATAAGCGAGCTGTAGCAACTCCTAACGTAGTCGTATAGACGATGTAAATCAGTTACTTTTCACATAAATACTCAGTATCTGCTATACAACTTTGATGGGTTGATAATAACTACATTATTTTATAACGATATACAACTTATACTGAAATGTTGTGATGTGGTTGTAGTATACTACAATCTATATATGCCAAAATATTAACATCATTACGACGTTTATACAACTTCCATTACAGAATATATAATATACTGGTTATTTAAATGTAAATACACCGTTATTACATCAAATATTGTGCAGATTATATATCCTGTTGTTTTATATATCATGTATGTTTATCTTGATTTGATTTTCAACGAAATAGAATTAAAATTAGATTTTAATAAAATGAATAGAAGTTGCAGGAAACAATACAAGCATTCAACTTCTTTTCATAACCGTATTGAGTACAAGAAATGCAATAATTAAGGGATAAGTGATTGAGACGGAAACAAGTAATGTTAATAATCGGTTAAACCCGTCTAGTTCAGGAAATTTTTATAAGAGGAACACTATACAGTGTTTTGAAGAAGTTAGTATTAGTAATAATATTAATTATCTAGTGCAGTGATCGTAGCTTGACTGATTAACAGCATAGGTACATAATATCACATACCTACATAACCTAACTCTGTCTTCTATCATTCTATCGCACCTAAGATAATAGAGTCTTCTTTCGCACCTGAGATAATAGAGCTCTTTTTATATACATTATATTGAGGAATTTGTGAATATAATATAATCAAGCGCGCCAAAAAGGAGTTTCTCATGATAATAACTGGAGAAATTTCATCTGAACATATATATTATTCAATAGCGACGACGGAAAAGCGACAGGTTTCTTAGTAGAGCATCCATAGAGGCAGAGGTTCGAGTCCCAACGAGATTATTTCAGAAAAAATGTTGGAACTAATTATTATATAAGTACAAAATTGAAATTTCTAAGTGTAATAGCTCATGCAAAGAAGTTGTCAATCCTTCGATGGATTTACAAAGACACGAAACGTTCAAATGAGGTATTTCTATTTATCAATATCATTTTCGAAGTTGTATAAACGTTATTATCTATGTTTAACCAACACATAATATCGGTTTTACATAAACCATTACAACCTAATACACAACTTATATCTATGTATATAAGTTGCTTAAGAGGTTGTAATTACAACTTTACAACAGTCGTATATGTAGTGAAATCATTCCCACTTTTGTCGTAGTAACCGTGCTACTGACGTTATAATGTACTAATTTGATACTGATTTACGTAGGCTATCGGTTTTTTGGATTGTTATATAGACGTCCATACGACCGATATTCATAACACTTTTGCTACTTGGGCGCTCCTGTCCACAGGGCTTGAACCAATTTTTTGAATTTCTCTTTTTGGACTCGGAGCTCGCGTTGTACCCAGATCGTAGTAGAATTTTTGTAGTTATTTATTTCGAACATTCAACAGCATCATCCAAGTCCCGAGCAGGATTCGAACCTGTGACCTCCGGAATCATAGCAGGTGTTTATCATATCACTGCACTCGTGGCAGAGCATTGGGAATTAAGATGATTAAATCAGATAATATACAAACGAAATTATACTAAGTTGCACATTGAATAAAATATTGTAACCTCTAGCGTATATTTAAGAATTAAATTGTATATATACATAATTAGACGAACTCATTATTTTCAGAATCATCGATATGGCATTATTACACAAGGTTTTTGTTTATGGAACTTTGAAAACTGGTGAACCTAATCACCATACATTCGCGAAAAATTTAGGTGATGGTTACAAACTATTGTGTGATGCGGCGACATTTAAGAAATATCCACTCATTCTAGGAACTGAATACAATATTCCCTTCTTGCTCTACAAACCAGGTGAGATAGAAAATGCATAATTAACAAGCACCGACGTGAAGTCAGGAGCTTTTGCGCGTATGTTCTATTGTCCATTCTCCTGTATTGGACACTCTTAATCGAATTTACCATGGTGAATTCTATTGTCTATTCTCCTCTATTGGACAGCCTTATAATCGAATTCACAAAAGCTCCTGACTTTAATATCGACAAATGAGCCTCTCACTTTACAAGATCAGAAAGTGTGGTTGATTTGAAGTTAAGTTTTGAAGCCTTCAGCAGAATTTCAGCGATATCATATTAAAAATAATACATAACCTTTCAAAAGTCCCCTCTCACAAATAAACTCCTCTGCAGGCACATGGATTTTTTGAAGAAGAATCGCCTTCTCTATTTCTCAAAGATATTCACTCTTGTTCATAGAAATCCCTTCAATATTTAGTTGCCTCCTCCCAGGGCCGTCGCTACCGGGGGGGGAGGGAGGGGAGCCTCCCCCCCCCGGATCATATCTCAAAGGGCGCCAAATTGACCACGGATAGTTGGAAAACTCTAGACAAAGGACATATTAAAAACAGATTTTTTTAAACTACTGCTTGAATAAGATGATTATTATTATAGACCGATAGCATTGTGGAAAGCTTTGTTGCTGCTAGAGACTAGATGGCAGGAGTGGGAAATTCCCGGCATTCCAGGGCTAAACATCAAAATAGTTCAATAGAAACATTGAAACATAAACTTATAATTCTTATATTATTCGTGAATAGTGAATTAGTGAATCTGAATATTGATTGAAATTTAAAATCGAAAACGGATTATGGATCCTTGCCAAAAAAAGTTCAAACCGTCTGGAGCGGAATTCAGAAGGAGAGCGCAGACAAGAAAAATTGAAACGGAAAAAGCAGCGAATGTCATAAATACCTACATGGCTAAAGGCGAGTTATTCAAAATATTCGTTCAAGCACTGACGTGAGGTCAGAAGCTTTTGCGCGCATGTTCTATTGTCCATTCTTCTGTATTGGACACTGTTGATCGAATTTACAGATTAAGAACCAATTTGTTTTTCGTAATTTTTTTTTAATTTTCGAGGGGTACGATTATCACTAAATATTACACACGTCTTTATGTCGATATTCTACTACTAGTTACCACAATTCGATCGAGTCTAAATTTTTTGAGTTATCGAGGAAATAATATTCCTGGTGAGAATAATCCGAAACAGTTGGGCCTATTATGCCCATAAACGAACTTAAATCTCCCATTCGGATGCGCAACCTATCCTGAAAGTTGCAAGTCCCAATCAGTTATCGAGGCAATGGTCACCCATCCAGCTACTGAACTTACACAAGGCTGCTCGGATCTCCAACACTATGGGTCCGATCGTGTTCAAACTTGGAACTTGGCAGTAGAGTTGAGTGCTGAAGGCTCTCGCAAAATTTTAGCGATGTCAAACGAACAGTTTCTGATATATAGAATTTATAGAATTTTTTAATGATTTTCTATGATTTTTTGAAAATTTTCTAACGATACGATGATCTTCACGGAATTTCGCAAGGTTTCGCGTTGACTCCAAAACCGTTTGGCTGATTATGCCTATAAACAAACTTAAATGGCGCATCAAGATGCGCCAACCTAACATGAAAATCGCTATCTCTTTCCGTTCTCAGATTATCGTGACATAAATAATATTTTTCAATTATTTATTTGAAATTTTCTAGTGATACTGTTCTCACAAAATTTTACCAACGTCCATAAGTTTGTATTCTACAACTACTCACCAAGTTTCAATTTGATCGGACTTGTATTGGTTGAAAACAAAATTATTACTCAGAAACCATTGGGCCGATTATTCCCATTAAGGAACTTGTCCATCGTATTAGGACGCGCCAACTACCGAGAAAATTTTAAGGCGGTATCTCTTTCTGTTCTCAAGTTATAGTGGCAACAGCCAGCCGGCCGGACAGAATCATATTTGACCTCGAATTCCTTATAAGAGAGTCGAACCAAATTGTTTGAGACCATTTTCGGCAAAAAATTCGAAAATTACAGACATTTGGGCAAAATGATAACGCGATGTTACATAGAACATGCGCGCAAAAAAGAGCACTATATTTTCAAATAGAGCGAAAAGCGTAAGTTTTGGCGATTGCTGACACATAGTTTTCAAGGAAAGTAGCACCTTGTGAATCTCCATTCTACAACTGCATTGACAGATTGTACTATAAAACTGACATTACTGTTTTTTCCGTGAAATTTTCGATTGGGTGACATCGACGATTTAATTTTCTATATACATACTACAAACATTTTCAGGGTGATGAGTACAAAAATATTGCTTTAATTCAGGAATTACAAAAGACTCATTCAATATTCCAAATAGCAGATATTTTCGAAGAATTGTTGGAACATTCCACTCTAGATAGCAGCAGGGTAACATGACATTATTGCTATATCATTTTTCAAAAGTTCTCGTTTTAATATTTGTGGACTCTTCAGATAATTCTTATCATCTCGAAAGCTTGATGCATATATTGATTTTCGTCAAATATAATTCTTTTTAGATCCTGGATCATTTGAGAAATGCAAACAATTTTTTTCACTCAAAAACACAAATTCAGAACGCAGTCTTGTTTGTAAAATAATTTTCATTCATAGTTATATTGATTTATAATTCATTCTTTCTTAAGAAACTATGTAATATTTATCAATATATGTACACTTTATCCATATTTTTCGATTTTCGTATATTTTTCCAAATTAGGGGCGCCAAAAGCCGTTTCTCCCCCCCCATCGGAAGAGCTCTTATAGCTACGGCCCTGCCTCCTCCTAAGGAGGATCTCTTTCAAAACCAGGTCTGAAAGCTAATGTAGGACTATCCATCTCCCATAGATTTGTGATGAAATAACACGATTTTCCCAAGAACATACGCGCAAAAATATGTCATCATGACATTCATGCTTTTGAAGGTTCTCGCAAAAATACGAGGATTCGCATCCAGCTACCGAACTCACAAAAGGCTGCTCGGTTCTCCAACAATATGGATCCGATCGTGTTCAAACTTGGAACTCTGCAGTAGAGTTGGGTTCTGAAGGCTCTTCCAAAATTTCAGCCATGCCGGACGAATGGTTTATGATATATAGAATTTTTTTCAATTATTTTCAATAATTTTTTTTAAATTTTCTAGTTATACCATCCTCACGAAATTCCGCAAGAATTTTCGCGTTGGCATTCTACAACTAATACAGACAAATTCAAATGTCGCATTCAGATGCACAACCTAACCTGAAAATATCAAGCCGCTGTCTCCTTCCGTTCTCAGGTTATCGTGTCATAAATAATACTTTTTAATATATTTTTTTTAATTTTCTAGTGATACGATTCTCACAAAATTTCACAAACGTGCATAGGTTTATATTCTACAACTATTCACCAAGTTTCAATTTGATCGGATTTATATTGGGTGAAAACAAAATTATTACTCGGAAACCATTAAGCCGATTATGCCCATTAACGAACTTGTCTGTCGTATTGGGATGCGCCACCTACCCTGAAAATTTCAAGTCGCTAGCTCTTTCCGTTCTCAAGTTATCGTGGCAAGGGCCGGCCGGCCGGACGGCGTCACAGAATTAAATTTCACTTTTGGGCAAAATGATGTTCCCCAGAACATAAGCGCAAAAATTTATAAAAGCATAGAGGAGTTTTAACGCGCTCGTGTATCATAACATAACACGACTTTTGAAAGGTTATGTATTATTTTTAGTTTGTTCGTTCTTCTCCTCTTGTCTTTTCATTTTTCAGGAGTTTCGGGTACCTTGGAGAAACCTCTCCGTTTTTTGACGAAGGAGTCCATATTGAAGAAATAAATGCCTATCAATATTTCTAAATTTCAGCAAATTTTGTGAACTGAGGTTTTTCCCTATAGGGAAAAACCTCAGCAAAAAACCCTGTCTCCCCGTGAGTGTTGTGATTTGTAACTATTTCATCAATCCAGTTTTGATCCAGGATTGATGAAATATGAATGTGCTTCGTCAGTCGATCAATGCGCATATCAGTCGGAGGTTACACTGTCAATCTGCCATCAGTTCAGTCCGTGATCTTGATCACGATGAGAGTGATGCCAGATTGGTGGACTGAAGAAGCACATTAATATGCATTAATATTCCATCAATCCGGACCATCAGTTTCCCGTCAATCTGATATCAATCCATGATTGATGTGATGCGAGACTGATGATACCAGTGTAAGACGTAGGTTACACGGTCAATCTGGTATCACTCGCATCACGTCAATCATTGATTAATGTCAGATTGACGGGAAATTGGTTCTATATGTGAAGACTGATGATCCGGATTGATGGTAAGACTGATCATGTAATGAGGCGAACTGTGGCTATTGAAAGGTTATTTCTGGGTTTTCTCTCCCAAACTCTGAAAAATATCTATAAAATAAAAATTAATTATTTCGTGATTTGCTTCTGCGTAAGAAACACAGGATATTTGTCAGAAGCAATCAATTGAACAATGTTGCCTAACAAACAACAACGAAACAACATCAACGAAGAAACAACTATATCGTAACGTTTCGCGCGGAGTCTATATCAGACGCCTTCGTCAGACGCTTAATGAAAATCTTTAGAATTATTCTGTTGATAGTTATTTTGTGAAATTCAAGAATTGTCACATTGACAGTATTTAAAAATCATAAGTCTTAACTTTCGAGATACAGGGTGATAAAATTTTGGTACTGCGATATGAAGCAATTTTAATTTAATTATTTTAATGAAGAACTGGGCATCTGACAAGAAAACAGATTTTTTGGACTCTCATTCATTGTTGAACAAATGTGATTTCTTAATTTGCTTTCAGTCGATGCACAAACATTTCCATAGCGCATCAGATTTTCGACGAATTGATCCTGACGTAAAACGATCCGTGCGTCGGACAAGGAAAACCCATGACATCAAATTTGCTCAAAAATGAATGAGGATCTCAAAAGGAATTTTTATTTCCAAAGAAAGCGGTGACGTAGTATTTTTTTTTCCAAAAATGCAAAAAACGTATGGACAACACTGGTAGAGAAAATGAAAATTTTTGTACAACACAAAATGGCCCAAACATGTACCAAATTTTATAAGAATGTCAACAATATTATCTCAGTTATTATTAAAAAACTGATTTCTTTTCAAAATTTCACGCCGTATCTCAAAAGTTAAGACTTTTAGAACATACGTTCATAGGAAGCTTTTTACTTAAAATAAGCACCCCCTTAAATATTAGCATGTCTTGAAGGAACACCTGTATATTTCAATATTTGAAGGTCCGTTTATGTACTATCCTAAACAGCTTCTTTTTCGCTTTTTAGGCACAGGTCATAATGTTAAGGGCGAGTTATACGAAGTTGATGATAAAGTATTAGCTAATCTAGACGAATTAGAGGATCATCCTAATTTCTACATAAGGGACCAAGCAGACGTCATTTCAAGTGTGGACTCTACAGTACACAAAGCTTGGATTTATTTTATCAAGGATTTTCAAGAAAAACTTCTGAAAAATGAAATGATCGAAAGCTATACTAACAATGGACAATTGCCAAAATATGTTGAAAGGTATCTCAGAAAAGAACAGACTTTCAATTATGGCGAGTTGTTGAAAAAATGATTTTTCAATTTACAGCGAAGAGGCGACACTGGATACTTTAAATTCAATAAAAAATTTTATAAAATATCCATTAGTCATGTCGCTGCCAAAACACACAGGAAATTGATTAGCAATAATTCTAATAAAAGAAACTTGCATGCTTTTACCCTCTTATTATGATTGTTCTCATTAAATTTGTAATAGTTTTCTTCAGGTACTGTTGGATTTTTACTAATTATCTGCACAATATTACGAGTTTATATGGATATATATGTAAGATTAATTGAACATTGTGAATATATTATTTATTAACAAATTTTCCAATATTCATGACAAAACCTTTATAAGAATTTCCAGGATGCAAAACAATTCAGTGCTTTCGAAAATATTGGTATAAACTTCTTATAATTACGTTTAAATCGATATGAACAAACTACAGTAAAGAATCGTATCGGTAATTGAAAATATAGAATAAATTAAAAAGAAAATTAGGCTGAAGGACTTCGGTCGATGGCCTTTTGGAATGTTTTTCCAATAAAGTACTGTTATTATTATTATTATTTAAAAAGAAAAGTCCACTTCATTTCAGGAACATAAAATAATCATTCATCCAAACTGATTTGTTGTGCTTACGATAGAATATCATCATTCAAATATCAAAGGGAAGAGTTCCAGATAAAATTAATCAGAACCAAAACCTTGCATAAGACGTGGAATGAAAGATTGTTGTAAAACAAAATATTCATATTTATACAGAATCATTCAGTGAGCTGTTTTTTGCAATCTCAATAATTGTAAAGACCCTTTATCACACTGACAAAATTTGTTTCAGATATCAGGTGAATTTACAGCTCCACGCAACTGCTAATTTTTCAAAAAACAAGAATGCTAATAAAATGATTTTTGAGCTTGTGACATATCATTGACATCGTTAACCTTTATGAATATAAATTAATTGAGAAAATACAGAACCTTCAGTTTTTGTGATTCCAGAAATATTTTTTCTATTCTGTAGTTCCATAAATATAAGGCAACTTATGAATTCTGGGAACCTGTTCTGAATAAGTGAAAAATTAGTTAATATCCCAGATCACCCGATAATAATGAGTACTCTTAAAAATACGAAAAAAGATCTATTTTTTCATGTAGATGTTTAGAAGAACATTCATTTTATTCACATTTGATATAGAACCACTCTGTACAGTACTTGAAATAGGAAGATAAAAACAATAAAATCTAAAGTCCTGAACTGTGTTCGCCGTTACATTTCAAATATGTCCCTATACTGTACAAAACATTAGCTATCGTGACTGAGAGTATTGAAACGGTTGCCGAGGGTCAGCTTGGGACCTTGTGACGCACTCATCCTGGACTGTTCTGAATGCCGATACGAACTGGATTTGCTGTGTTGAACTACCTCGAAACTACCCTCATTTCTGTGCCTGAAAATATTAAGAGAATACCAGATAAAAATAAGTAATCATTGAAGGATACTGTGGGAGGTATACTCATAATTGAAATGTTTTTTTTTTTGGTTTTCTCTCCCAAACTCTGAAATCTATCTATAAAATAAAAATTAATTATTTTGTGATTTGCTTCTGCGTAAGAAACACAAGATATTTGTCAGAAGCAATCAATTGAACAATGTTGCCTAACAAACAACAACGAAACAACATCAATGAAGAAACAACTATATCGTAACGTTTCGGAGTCTATATTAAACTCCTTCGTCAGACGCTTAATGAAAATCTTTAGAATTATTTTGTTGATAGTTATTTTGTGAAATTCAAGAATTGTCACATTGACAGTATTTAAAAATCATAGCTGACAAGTACAACAGAATAATCAACAAGAACAGCAACCCAATCTGTTGAATGTGATCCCTTATGTTCGTGGCCTTTCTGAAAAAATTAGAAGAATCGGTTCTAAGTTCAATATAAGAACCGTCTTCAAAACACAAAATGATCTTAGGTCTTTATTAACGAAAACAAAACCCATAAATGAAAAACAAAAATCTAAAAACTGTGTATATAATATTCCTTGTATTTGAGGTAAATCATACACAGGAGAAACATCAAGACCACTAGAAGTAAGAAAGTCAGAAAAATAACTATCAACAAAATAATTCTAAAGATTTTCATTAAGCGTCTGACAATGGAGTCTGATATAGACTCCGAAACGTTACGATATAGTTGTTTCGTTGTTGTTTGTTACGCAACATTGTTCAATTGATTGCTTCTGACAAATATCTTGTGGTTCTTACGCAGAAGCAAATCACAAAATAATTAATTTTTATTTTATAGATATTTTTCAGAGTTTGGGAGAGAAAACAAAAAAAAAAACCTTTCAATAATAGATAAAAATATATTTCAATTGCCACCAAATGTTCCTAAAATGTTTTATTTTTATACCGATGTTTGTATGTTATCAACTACAGCTCATTAACAGTATAATTATACTCCATTCACTTTTATAAAGTCTCCCAGTTGGCCATGAAATTTTGACACATTTCACCGTATATATTTTGAAAATGTTAGGTTATGCACATTTTCCTGTCAGATTACTACACAACGTTGTCCTCTCTAGCTAGATTGAAGTCGTAGTAATTACGTATTTTTCACAATATGAATTTTCTTGGGAAAAATAATGATTGAGAAGATATTATGTGAATTCAACAATTCCAAAGACCTGGAGAATGTTGGAAGAAAATTTTTCAAAACTGTTGTTACTATGGAAATATTTCACGTATATAAACTGGTTGGAAGATTCAGTTATGCTATTTTCTTGTACGGAAATCAAGAATCCAGTGTTGAAATTTTAATGAAAAATAATGGATAGAGTAGTCCCTTACTTTGTGATAGTTCATTTGAAAAAAGAATAAAAGTACCTGAATAACCTGTCAGAAAAGCTTCTAAACGAACAGACGTACCTATGGAATTACCCACTTCTCAAAATTCTCAAGAAATAAACCTGCAGCAAATTTAAATACCTTGTTGCACAACTTGAAATACACCAGTTTCAAAATGTAGTAGTACTACGAAACCCGGGTCACTGTTAAACCTTAATAAAATATAGTGATAGGATAGGACACTAACAGTGGGTTTCACGAAGCTTTGACAGCTCTTAATTGCCGAATTAGTGCGATTCTATGTCGATTTTCAGTTCATTTTTGATACAACCATCGAATTAAATCCACAATTAAGCTAATCGAAGCTTCGTGAAACCCAATGTGAGTAATTTCATTCGAGAGTTCAACATGTCCAAAGACAGAATGTAGTTTTCCTATTGCAGATTTCAGTTCTGTATAGCACTTCCTGATACTTTGCCTCTGCTTCTTCAAAACTGCTTTCGACATTTTCAATTTCAAAGCGAAGAGTTTTTTATTATTCGAAGATAATGATCTGAATATGGAACATCATGTTGATTGATGAGAGTAGAAATTGGCAACGTCTCATAGAATTGTTTTGACATACGATATTTCAGGAGTGCCAACCTGCCTTAGTTTTAGTTACAAAAACGTGATAGACCTAAATCATGGCTAGTGATGTGAAATACTCGAGTTTTTAAGTTAAGGACAAATGTCCTGGAAAAATGTCCGAAACTTTCCCCCAAGGTCGAGCATTTTGAGTATTTAAGTATTTACGGACATTGTGGAAAAATCGGGAAAAATATGACAATTGTCATATGTTAAGTTAAAATATCAGGACAATTTGAGGCATTTTAAGAAATTTTTCATGGTCAATTGGAAATAACAAATAACTTATCATTGAATGAGTTATTATCGTGTTATTTTATTGACTATCAGTGATAAAGGACCGGAGCCAGGTTCTGAATTAGTATTAGAAAAATCGATTTAATTAGACTGTTAAATAATAAAAATAAACTTGTTTAAAAAAAACTTTGTATAATTTTCCAATTGGTTCACAGATCGTTAAGAACCTTCGATCCAAGTAGAAAAGAATAAGCTGCTTAAGAAAAAACTCTGTATAATGGCAACACAAATCGTTAAGCATCGTCGATCCAAGTAGAAAAAAATAAACTTATTAAAAATTTTTGTAAAATTGGCATCTCAGATCGTTGAGCATCTTCGATCCAAGTAGAAAAGAAGAATAAATATCGGACAAAATGAAAATTTTCAAAAAATGTTTAAGTAGAAAAGAAATTTATGATATTTATCCAGACATTTTCGATAATTTCCATAAATACTAAAAAACTCTAAATGTCGACTGTTTTTAGAAGTAATGATAATTTTCGGACATTTTTCAGTATTTATCAGAGGAGTATTTAAGACATTTTCCACACTCACAACACTAATCATGGCCAACCGGGAGAATTTATAAAAGTGAATGGAGTATACTGTACTGTCAGGAACGAACAAATAAATGTAATTTTCTCAAAGCCCTCCACCATTTACAGTTGAAACATAAATAACTGAAAATTCTTTTAATGTTTACTGCTTTCTATCCAAAAGTACTCTAAAACACAAACCTATTTGGCACATAACTTCAACAAAAATTGACATATCAGGTATTGATGACAAGGTGTTTTCTCAAGAAGACTGTAAAATGGCAATACACTTCTCCCACCATAATATTTCACCTAGTTACCTCATTAAAATATTGTAGAAATAACTGTATAATTATGGCCAAAAAATAAATATCAACTCTCCACAGTTAAGGCACAGAATACTTATGATAATAATATGTTAATGCCTAATTTCAGTTAGTAATTGTTATTATTACCATCAAATTCATTAACTGACACTAACCTTCTATATTCATTAGTTTTTGACAATGTTGGAAACATCTCTTCATTGTGAACATCAGGAGCCCCTCTGACGACAGGTTTAGTTGTCCGACTCTGAACTTGGAGCCTTAAATATGGAGCTACATAAGTTCCAGATTTGTTTAGAGGTTTTGGCTTTTCTTCTACTTTAGGAGGTGGAGGAGGGGGTGCAGCTTCCATTACTTCCTCAATCTTTTTCCAAGGACCAGCCTTTTTCTCAGATTGTTGATCACCTTCTTCTCCTTGTTGTTGTTCGGAATTTGGATCAGTATTTCCTTGACTTCCATCATTGTTTTGATTGATACTTAAATTGCCAATTTTGAGACCTGTATAATCCTTCTTTTCTTCTTCGAATTCTTTCCATTCATCTTGTTCCTACAAAGATAATGTGTCAATATGGCTTCCTCATGGGTAACGACAATGTTAACTGACGTTAAATAAATAAAAATTTTAGTAAACAATTTCAGTTTAGGGATACTTACAATCTCAGGTGTGTTTGGTTCGTCTCCATCGGCTGGACGTTCTGGCTTCTTTTTTATTTCGGTTTTTTTAGCATTATCCTCTAATTTTTTTGCCACCTCTTCGGTAGTGGAGAACTTCTTGCTGCTCTTATTTCTCTTTCGGTCCTTTTTAGCGAAAAAGTCGTCTAAATCTGCCATAATTCCAAAAAATATTACTGTACAACAATACGTACACTACAGAAGTAATCGAAAGTTGAAAAGAACCTGAACAATTTGGAAATTTTTAGTTTTCTACTATACCGATCACCGATGTCATGACGTTTATTATAGAAAACGTAGTCTTTTCTTCTTTATCAGTTTGGATTGAGCATGGTCACAAAGAAATGGCCGTTAGAGTTGATCGGAATTAACCAGTTGGGGTCATTGGGGAATAGATAAGAATCATTTAATCGAAAAATCCGAAATATTGTAATAGAAACTAAGAAATTTAATTATATTTTAATTTGTATAATATATAGGTTTTGTGATGAATGCGCATGTGACAGGCGTGTTCCCCTTAGTAGAAATTAGAAACTGGTTCCATAAATCCATAATTATTTATTTTATTCATTCTTAACTAGAGCCATAGACAAACTAGAGCACAGCGAGAACGCCTTTCTGAAGCCAATTTCCTTAACAATAGTAATTTACGTAACAAGTCCGGAAATTAGGGTTTTTTTGGACGAATAGACAAAATTCTAGGACGAGCGTAAGCGAGTCCTAGAAGTCTATGAGTCCAAAAAAACCTTTTTCGGGCGTGTTGCGTACAATATTTTTTCGGCAACCGTGTAGAATAACAAATCAATGAGACGACACATTTCTTTTTTATATATTTTGATTCTTAGTCAAATTAAACAGAACAGAAAATATCACATGTTGACAACTAATTTTATATGAACTGTCAGCCGTTTTCTCAGTGCTATGGTAACTTCATTTATCAAAAATATACCTACCAAGATTTTCATATTTACAATGACCAAAACGACGTGATTCTTCCGGCCTAGTCCGGGAAGTACGTACTTCCCGGACTAGGCCGGGAAATGCTTCTTTCTCAAAGAAAAAGCGTCCGGGAAGTGGGCACTTCCCGGACGGTTGCCGAAAAAAAATTTTAAAAGCACTGACGTGAAGTCAGGAGTTTTTGCGCGGGCGTTATTTTGTCTATGCACGCCTCACGAAATACTGCATGAATATTCGAGCCGTCTTTTTTCAATCTAGTACTAGATTTCAATTTGATCAGATTTCTGGAAATATTGGGAAAATAAAGCGCGGCTTCACGGTTTGTTCGGAATTTCATTGGAATCTGACAGATAGTTTCTGACATGATTTTTTTCCGTGGAAATATTCTTATTTATTTTTCTAGCGATTTCTTAAAAATTTGGTCGTTTCAATTCGATTGGATTCGAACTTTTTGAGTTATTAATGACTAAAATTTCAGATGGGAATAACCCGAAAACCGTCGATAATGCATTTTTACGAACTCAACTCAAAAATGGTGGCCCGTCTAAAATTAAAGAAGAGAGAGATGCGTATCGCCTGACTAGGGAAAAAGGGCACTGAGCACTCGTTTTTTGGATGGTATTCAGTAGAAATCGCCCCATAATTGTTTAATTATTAACATTCTACAAGAGAATTTTAAACTGTCATCTGTGGTTTTAACCACAGAGTAAGTTAGTTACTATGCGATGCCTTAAGGCGAAAGTTCATGTGACGATTCTGTCGTTAAAAAGCAACGACGCTGTCGTTCAAAATTTCCCTTCCTATACTTTTCATGGAACGTTGAAATCGAACGGCAGCTTATTTTGAACTGATTAAAAAACATTAAATCACAAAAGAGAAACAATCACAGCAGCCCCAATTATGATTACTAACAAAAAAAGAAAATATAATAAAACGAAAATTTTGGGTTGCGTGTTTATGATAAACTTGCGGGCTGAAATTCTAGATCGGATTCCATTGCTTGAAAAAAACCTGCATGCTTTGCACATCCTACTTTCTGCGCGCATGTTCTAGGGGACACATCGCATCATAGATTAGAGAACTCTAATCTATGCATCGCATTATCATTTTGCTGAGCTGAGCCGAGCGGGACGTATAATATGAATCGGCTTTAAGAGTCTCCAATAGACCACATTAGTTAGGTTAGGCGGGAAATTTGAATTACGATCCATCCGTGGATCCGAGCACTGAATTCCCCATGCATTTCTTATGGACCTAAAATTTACGCGAATTTCTCGACTGTTTTTAGATACTTTGGCTAATTTCTTAAGAATATTCCGATTGAAATAGATTCTGTGAACCTTTCTCAACCATCTAGAATCAAGTTTTCAAACAAAATAGTATATTTCCAGAATAATTAATACATATAAAAGTGTTCACCAAATTCGATTGACGTATGTCTTAGCTCACTTGAAATCAGTCAAAAATAATAACATAACCCTAAATCAGCCTTGTAATGACGCACAACAGAAGTCATATACGACATACGGTAATCTTTCGAACTGCACTGGATTCAATTTTGACTTAAGAATAAATTGATGTAGAGTTTAATGTGGAAATAACATGAAAACATGCACTAATGATGAAGGTACCCAATACTTGATGTCTCTGTACTAACATTCTCTTTTAAATGGGGTAGTTTCATCTCGAAGTTGAAATTCCTTGTTAAAAAATTTGAATATGAATCTCCCGCCAAGAGAATGATTCTAACCTAGCTAATGTGGTCTATAGATATGAATGGACCAGTGCTTGAACCAATTTAAATTTTTGCAGCCATGTTATATATGGTCGGAGGAATGTTAGATAAATCCAGCACTACAACGACGTCGTTCAAATGACTTTACCATAGTCATTTGAACGACGTCGTTGGTTTAGAAACAAACGACGAGAAAACTTCTCGTTGCGATTTCATCGCCTCATGAATTTTCGCCATTATATTCACAGATAGATGATCGACAGTAGTCTGTGTTATAACCACAGATTACATCACCATTACGGCATCTGTGTTTATAACCATAGACCTGTGCCATAGACATTGAAATTTCTGGGACATGAAACATGTAATTTTGTGATTTCGGAAAATAATTTTACCTTATACGTTTCTTTCCATTTTAGCTGTTACTCAAAAAAACCATTTGTTATAAAAGAAGCACTCATAGGTGAGCTTCGATTACTTTATTTCGTTCATCATGTCAAAAATTTGAAAATATTAAATATATCAGCTTGATGTATTTTGTAACTTAACTATAGTTACAACATGGTATTATGTTCGGTACAGCCAGGTAAAACACTTTTTGATTTAATATTAAGTCCTGAGTCTTCATAGTTCCTAGTATGATAAAATTATTGATCTAATGAGATTTGCAGAGTTTATGAAATGACATTCATTTATAACATAATTTTATTGAGTCTTAAATATTCAGTCATAAATTTTCACATAATACAATATTATAATATTTTCCCTATATTAGATTTGTCGAATAGGCTAATTCAAGATGGACGCACAGTCACCTTGAATTTCAACGGCTGTTCTGGTACATATGTAGGTGTGATTTTGTAAGTCAATGCCCCGTAGTTGTAGGTAACTTTGTATTTTCGAAATATCTGCAAAACATGAAATGATAATCATTACAAATATTTTGTGTTTATGTTAAACGGACTGGACCTACGGAATTATGGACCTGTCGACCCTAATTAAATTATAAAAACCCAGTTTGTAAATGTATTAGATAAAAAATTGGTCAAGCACTGACGTGAAGTCAGGAGCTTTTGCGCGTATGTTCTATTGTCCATTCTCCTGTATTGAACACTCTTAATCGAATTAACCATGGTGAATTATATTGTCTATTCTCCTGTATTGGACACTCTTAATCGAATTCACCATGGTAAATTCGATTAAGAGTGTTCAATACAGGAGAATGGACAATAGAACATACGCGCAAAAGCTCCTGATTTCACGTCAGTGCTTGAACCAATTTTTGTTTGTGAAGTCATTAGCTTTTGCGCGTATGTTCTATTGTCCATTCTCCTGTATTGAACACTCTTAATAGAATTTACCATGGTGAATTCTATTGTCTGTTCTCCTGTATTGGACACTCTTAATCGAATTTACCATGGTGAATTCAAATTTCAGCGATATCATATTAAAAATAATACATAACCTTTCAAAAGTCCCCTCTCACAAATATACTCCTCTGAAGGCACATGGATCTCTTGAAGAAGAATCGCCTTCTCTATTTCTCAAAGATATTCACTCTTGTTCATAGAAATCCCTTCAATATTTAGTTGCCTCCTCCTAAGGAGGATCTCTTTCAAAACCAGGTCTGACCGCTAATGTAGGGCTATCATCTCCAATAGATTTGTGATGAAATAACACGATTTTCCCAAGAACATACGTGCAAAAATATGTGATCATGACATTCATGTTTTTGAAGGTTCTCGCAAAAATACGACGATTCGCATCCAGCTACCGAACTCACAAAAGGCTGCTCGGTTCTCCAACAATATGGATCCGATCGTGTTCAAACTTGGATCTCTGCAGTAGAGTTAGGTTCTGAATGCTCTTCCAAAATTTCAGCCATGCCGGACGAATAGTTTATGATATATAGAATTTTTTTCAATTATATTCAATAATTTTTTTGAAATTTTCTAGTTATACCATCCTCGCAAAGTTCTGCAAGAATTTTCGCGTTGGCATTCTACAACTAATAACCATGTTTGAATTATATCGGTTCCGTATTTTTCGAGTTATTGAGGAAATAACAACCAAATTTCAGATGGGTATAATTCCAAAACCATTTGGCCGATTATACCTATAGACAAATTCGAATGTCGCATTCAGACGCACAACCTAACCTGGAAATTTCAAGCCGCTATCTCCTTCTGTTCTCAAGTTATCGTGTCATAAATAATATTTTTTAATAATTTTTTTAAAATTTTCTAGTGACACGATTCTCACAAAATTCCACAAACATGCATACGTTTATATTCTACAACTATTCACCAAGTTTAAGTTCGATCGGATCCATATTGGTTGAAAACAAAATTATTACTTGTAAACCATTGGGCTGATTATACCCATTAATGAACTTGTCCGTCGTATTGGGATGCGCCACCTACCCTGAAAATTTCAAGTCGCTAGCTCTTTCCGTTCTCAAGTTATCGTGGCAACGGCCGGACGGCACCACAGAATTAAATTTCACATTTGGGCAAAATGATAACGCGATGTTCCCCAGACCATACGCGCAAAAATGGGTTCAAGCCCTGTGTGTTATTACTTATCTTCTTTCATACATGTTTTATGGAATACCTACTATTTGTAGGTACTTTAAACCTGTTTTGGGCAATTGTCATACGATACTTGTTTTTTTGGCGCTCTAGTTCCTCGGAACAGAGTGCTTATCAATTTGCCCAAGTGTCTGTAATTTTGGAATTTTTGGCTGAAAATGGTCTCAAACGATTTGGTTCGACTCACTGATCAAGAATCCGAGTGCGAAATCGATTCTGTCCGGCCGGCCGACCGGCCGTAGGCACGATAACTCTCGAACGAAAGGAGTTAGCAGATTGAAAATTGCAAGGTGGTTTTGGAGCGTGAATAGCTCGGACAAGTTCGTTAATGGGCGAAATCCATCAAGGGGTTTCGGAGTTATGGGCGATTTTAGTAAAAATATTTTTTATGAATATTTTCGAAACCGATCACTCGATCTATCTGAAATTTAGCATCAAATTGTAGAATCATGACCTTTATACGCTTGTGAAGGTTTGTATTGACCAGAGTACCGCAAAGTGTCAAAAAAAAAATTTGAAAATGTGGTGCAGTTCTCATTCTCAGATTGCTCATTTAATCTTGATAAATAAACTATTATTTGAATTGAATTTCCTTTATGATGCAGTTCTATCATATGAATACATTGATATAATTCCCAACTCTGGGAAACCAATACTTTCGGAGATATAATTTGTCTGTTTGAACTAGAGCGCCAGAAAGCTCCTGTCCACAGGGCTTGAACCCATTTTCATCGAAATATTCGAAAATTACAGACATTTGGGCAAATTGATAAGCACTCAGTTCCGAGGAACTAGAGCGCCAAATGGTGGCAAAGCCCTGTGGACAGGAGCTTTGGGGCTCTTGTTCAAACTTTGACAAATCATATCTCCGAAAGTATTAGTTTCTCAGAGTGGGGATTGATATCAATAGATTCTTATGATAGAACTGCATCATAAAATAAATTAAATAGGAATCCATTGATATCATTCCCGACGACTCGGAGAAACCAATACTTTCGGAGATATGATTTGTCAAAGTTTGAACAAGAGCACCAAAGCTACTGTCCACAGGTCCCTCTCATCTTTTCAATTTGGCTTCTGTGCGTCAATTCTCAAGAATTTTCGTAATTAAATTCAAAACGTAGGTCTATGACTCATCTCATGTTGGATTTATATACCTACATCAGTAAATTATAATTAGAGTATTCTATGAAATCATATAGAATTGAGAATAATTATTGAAATTTTGAAAAATCATATCTCCGAAATGATTAGTTGTTAGAGTTGAGTATGACATCAATGGATTCTTATGTTGAAACTGCATCTTAAAAATTTGTAATGTAAAAAAACCATCGGCACCAATGGGCTGATTATGCCCATTAACGAACTTGTCCGTCGTATTGGGATGCGCCACCTACCCTAAAATTTCAAGTCGCTATCTCATTCCGTTCTCAAGTTATCGTGGCAACAGACATTTGAGCAAAATGATAACGAGATGTTCCCCAGAACATACGCGCAAAAAGAAGATATTTTGACGTGAGAATTATCGATTGAACATTAGGCGTCAAAAAAAAATAATTTGAATCATAAAAATTAGTTTGTGAAATAAAAACCAACATAAAAAATCCAAATTTTGTGAAAAAACAAAATTTTCTGTAATAGATAAAAATGAAAAACCAGAAACTTGGTTGTTTGAATTTTTCTCATAAATTTTGATGTTATGTGAAAAAAGTGTGAATACAAAAGGTCTAGATCTTTTTATTACCTACAACTTTGCGATTTAACTTTATTCCTTAGGACTTGTAGTTTCGCCAGAAATCAAGATAAACGTTTTTTTCCCTTGCACTTCCCGACCTCATATCGCTCGTAAATTATGTTTCCTTCAATTCTTGTTATATTCTCTTCCTTTTCCAATGTTTTTTATCCTATTATTATTTTTTTTTCACTTTTTACTATTTTCAAAGACTGGTCTATACATCGAACTTGTGAACATTTCGGGGGTTTGCATATTCATCATCAATAAACTGATATTATTAGGCTGAAATAACAAACCAAAATTACCTTCGACAATAAAATTTGAAGCTCGGTTTCAGCGAATCTTCTTCCTAGACAGGATCTCCTCCCGTAACCAAATGGAAGGCTCACGAATGGATGTATCTTATCCTTTTTGAAGGGACATTCCTCAGAGTCTTCCCTATTTTTTAACCACCTTTCTGGTATGAAACGTTTCGGTTCTGGAAAGTATTCCTCAGTGTTGCTAACTACTAAATGCGGAAATATGACGTGGGTCTGAAATGAAATCGACCAGTGAAAGAGATCTAGCGATATTCACTACTATAATTAACTACCCCTTTCGGAATACGAAATCCTCCAATTTCAGTGTCAGATTGAAGACTTCTTCCATTTCCTATGATCACTGGATACATTCTGTGAAAATCATGCAATTGTTCAATTACTATACATCGATTAAAAAGTTTCCGGACTGGCACCTAGACGGCGCCACAAATGCATTCGATCAGCGCCATCCTTTAACAGGTTATGTGTCGAAATTTCATGACAATCGGACCACGCGTTCTGAAGTTATAGCCAGTGCTGGTCTTGAGGCCACGGGGCAACAAAAGATTGGAGGCCCCCTGGCCCAGTGGCCCCTCACTATTTCCCAGAATTGAAATTTTGAGAATAGGTTTGGGACATAAATATCACGGCTAAGTTTGTTATTGGGCAAAATCAGTCAGATGGTTTCGGAGTAACGAAAAACATTTTTTTTACATTAAAAATTTGAAAATAAGTTTTTCTCAAGATGCAGTTTCACCATAGGAATCCATTGATGTCATTTTTAACTCTAACAAGCTAATACTTTCGGAGATATTATTTTTCAAAATTTCAATAATAAATCGTACTTCTGTGTTTTCACAGAATGCCATAATTTCTATTCTATCTATGAATTATAATAATATGATCTGTGTTGATACATGTCAACTTATTTTCCTGAGGAATGATATGTGAAATTTTGATATTTAATGCCCATGGTTAATCCATATGATGATGGGAATGGTAATGGTAAGTTAATAATACTGGGTTCAGAATATCTCCAGTAAAAACAAAACTGAAATATTGGCTAAAGTTTCAATTGATATAATATAATTTTCAGAGTGGGTTTGAGGAAAAAATATATCGTTCATCATAGAATTGAGGAACGAAAATCTCGGATGAGTTCGTTGTTGGTTAGTATTGGTCTATTGGTTTTTTATCAGTCGAGTTTTTGATATTTTACTGATTGCCTGATGAGAGTGAACAAATATAGATCGATGATTTTTGTTAATATTTAGTATAATCATGTTTATACAAAGTACTTTAGGTAAACATTAAATGAGATGAACTGTGGCTAATTGCCAATAACTAAAACAAGACATACCGTAAAATATTTATTGATTCTAACCATCGACAAATATTCCGCGTGGCCGGGCTAGATCACCTCATCGCTCAGTCTTCCCCAAAGAGGAAAGCGTCATTCAAGGGCAGAATTTTTAGGGAAAGAATCCCTCCAGCGGAAATTAGCCACAGTTCACCTCATTCCTTGTTTAGTGGTTGGTGGTTTATCTAACCACACTGAACCGGGCGTCAGTAAAAGTCGCTTTATAGGTAGATGGCATTGCCATTCCTGACCCTCTTACGGCAAAAGAATGAACTTCGCTAAACATAGCTCAAGGTTTCTTTGTCACAGAGGTTCGGAGTTCGTAAGGATCTCCATAGGTGCCGCTGGTGAGATCCTTTCCCTACCAGTTCGCGACCGATGGATTTAAGTTTCCTAGAACGCCTTCAGTTTCATTCAGTGTCGGCTAAGTCACACTGTTGATTGGTAATAACCATGAAACCCTTGGTTTTTGTCTGTCCTTGAATGACACTTTCCTCTTTGGGAAACACTGGGCGATGAGGTGATCGGCCACGCGGAATATTTTTTGTTGATGGTTAAAATCAATAAATATTTCAGCGTGTGTCTTGTTTTAACTGTAGATAGAGGTAAAACGCGAAAAAAATATCGAAAGAAAAGTTTTTTTCTAGTCTGAATTTGAATTTTTTTTTGCCGAAGTCTATTGTGGGGGCCTCTCTTTTGTGAATTGTGGATGCCCTGGGGCTGTAGCCCCGGTTGCCCTCCCCTAAATGTGAATGAAATCAATGGATTCTTATGATGAAACTGCATCTTAAAAAAAAAACTTGAATATTTGTAATGTAAAAAAAATTATTTTTGTTACTTCGAAACCATCCGGCCGATTTTGCGCAATAACGAACTTAACCGAGATATTTAGGTCACAAACCTACTCTGAAAATTTCAACTGTCTTGCTTCGAGAGTTATCGTGTTAACGGACGCCGGACAAAATCGATTTTGAATACGGATTCTTGATCGGTGAGTCGAACCAAATCATTTGAGACCATTTTCAGCCAAAATTTCTAAAGTTACAGACATTTGGGCTCTGTTCCGAGGAACAAGAGTGCCAAAAACGGGCCCACATGGCAAAGGAAAAACTACTGTCCCAGCAAGAAGATGGTCACAAGTCAACGGCTACGATGGTCTAATTGCATGAATTGCACTTCAAATTGTTGCCCCACCCCCCTTATTCGCCAGATTTGGCACCCGGCGACTACTAGCTGTTCGTATACCTGAAAAGGATGCTCCAGGTAAAAAAAATTGCACCAACGAGGAGGTCATTGCCGAAACTGAGTCCTGTTTTGCGAGCAAAGATCAAGCATTCTATAAACATGGAACATATCCAAAAGTTAGAGGAACGTTGGACCGATTGTATCGTATGTTATCACTCATATCAGTACCTAGACATCGGAATTACCAGGTAAGGTTTTATTACGCCGTAGTGAAAAGGACACCGATAAACCTAATGGCATTTTAAGGACGGTTGCTGCTTTCTTTCATTAAGTTACGGTACGGATAAGACATTTTAGGAGCGACAATTTATAATACCATAAATTGAATATTTAAAAGTTCCGTTTCTAATTTGTTTGTTGTCGATTCAATTCTGAAAATAAAATACCGAACTAGCAATAGATTAGAGTGACCATCATCAGTTTAATAACTAGGGACCATAGCGATTGATCACAATGATACTAATGTTCACCTCCTTGATAATTTCAATAAGTTTACTCTGTTCCGAGGAACAAGAGCGCCAAAAATGGCTGATACTGTTGTTAATAAATCAACAACATCTGGGGCCCTATTCTCGACCATTCGCAATTTGCACGATCGTGCGCATCTCTATAGAAATATAAAGCATATGCGACCGATCGTTAAAATTGCGAATGGTCGAGAATAGACCCCCTGAGCGTTCTGCCACAGCTCCTTATATCTACTAGCCTGGAAGATGATAAAATGGCAACACCGCTCTGAGTCGTACGCCAGGCGATTCAGTGGAAAGTTTGTTATTTTAAATGGACGATTACTTCTGATTCCGGAGTTAACCATTATTATTTTTCGCGGGCATTTCGTGGTATTTTTGTGTATAACGGTGTGAAATGTGAATTAATGCAATGCAGTGATAAATATGATCGGATATTTGTATGTTCTGTGATTAAACTGCAGTGTGTAAACAGTTTAATTTACTTTGGATTATTTCTACTTTGAGATGAGTACATTTCTGTTGAGACTATAGACAACAAGATGGACTAGAAAATGAGTGAAATAGAACCTTAATTTCTTCCGATTTTATAAAACATTTTGATGACTTAATAATTTTTCAACAAAAATTGATACATCTGGATGGGAGATCAAGAAGCTCAAAGAATATATTTATTTTTATATATGTATTCAATTTCCAGAAGTCTGCATCTGTAGATATTTGAAAACGATAAGGACCTTATTCATCTTAAATTATTCATTAAGAATGTTCAGATTTCCTGCAGTGATTTGAAATGGATTCTTCCTTTCGATCTTACCCAAAGCAGATGGTCTCAACTTACTAATCTGCTTTCCCGCTACAGAAATATAATTAATGGGGATTCAGATTCGGAATTTATCAATTTGTTTTATCAACATTTTTACACAGTTCAGATCAAAAAATAATTTTATGTGAATTTACTCTTTATAGCATTGAATTGATATTTTGAATTCAAAGAGACTTCTAGTTGTGGTTTACATTCGTAAATCATTCTAAGTTCACTTTGTTCTGTTTTCACAAATTGAATTTTGAAGAATTTTGTAGAAACTACGAATTACAATGTTATTGTACACCGAATGGAAAATAAACAGAAACATTTGTAGATAGCAGAAACTCACTATTATAGTAAGAACCAAAACAAGACAAACTCTAAGATTATCTTAATTTTCATTAGCCTACCTCATTAATCTTATAATAGTTATGTTTGGGAATATATATTCATTTTGAGAAGTTCATTCAAGTTTATAATTTATTTGCCAAAAGTTAATCCTACACCTTCTCGTGGTTCTTGCTGAGCAATGAATTGGGTAACAGCAACCTAGGTTTCTATCTCAACTTGATCCCAATAATATTGTGCAGAATGAAATGTAGTTATTCAATTTATTGAAAAAGTAGGTTCTCATATTGTTTATTCATCCAGGGACTCCAAGCAAGAAAACCTATTTAATGAGTTCACTAGAGTTTTGAATTGAAAATTTACGATATCCAGCGCTATCGCATTGAAGAAGTATACCTCTAAGAGACGATAAATTGCGGCGTTGTCAGACTGTGTTCCAGGCTCTATAGTGGGCTGTGGTTCTGCCAAATGGATCTCTTCTAAAGTTAGTTTTAAACGGCGAAGAAATTCTTGAATTTCTTCGCGAAGTTCTTCATGAAGAACTTCATGAAGTTACTTCATGAAGAAATTCTCCGTGTAAAACATAAACTTGACGTGAAGTTTCTTCACGTAAAACTTGACATGAAGAACTTCATGAAATTAGAACTTGTTCTATTTTATCAACAAGTTTCGCGTGAAGTCAGGGGTACCAACATCTGTTTCATGCCATAAATTATCGGAAAAGCTGTAAAACATAAACTGGTGGTCGTTGAGGTTTTTGTTTGGAAGTTCCAGTTGTGTTTTGAGGTAGAAAACGAGTCAAGTTCAAAATCGAGCCACTGGTGCTTTTGTTGTCGTCTGGATATTTGCTACTTTAGAAGTTTACAGTTGGTATTACTATTATTTGACATTTATCTTCATGAATTTCTTCGCCCATGTAAAACAACATTACTTCATGAAGAAATTCGTGAATAAATTCATGAAGAACTTCGCAGAGAAATTCATGAATTTCTTCGCCGTGTAAAACTAACTTAAAGCTAGTTTTACACGGTGAAGAAATTTATAAATTTGTTCGCGAATTTATTCACGAATTTCTTCATGAAGTGTGTGGTTTTACACGGCCAAAGAAATAATGAAGATAAATGTCAAATGACAGTAATACCAACTGCAAACTTCTAAACTAGCAAATATCCCGACGACAACAAACAACACACAGAACACAACTTGACTTCCAAACAACAACCTCAACGACCACCGGTTTATATGTTAAAGCTTTTCCAATAAGTTATGGGATGAAACAGATGTTGGTACCCCTAACTTCACGCGAAACTGGTTGATAACATACGAGTAGAACAAGTTCTAATTTCGTGAAGATCTTCATGAAGTTTTACGTCAAGAAACTTCACGTCAAGTTTGTGTTTTAACGGAGAATTTCTTCATGAAGTAACTTCATGAATAACTTCGCGAAGAAATTCCTGAATTTCTTCACTATGTGAAACTAGCTTTGAGAAACAACTCAGTTCAATCCGAATATGCCAGGTAATAAGGATTTTTCAAATTTTCGTCTTTGTTCATTATCTCCCACTTTCCTCTCACCTCAATGTTTCTTTGATACAGGCCTTCAAATATGGTATATTTTCTTGTGTATTAACCGAAAATTTGGCATCTGGACATGGAAGTACCTTTCTCAGTTCTTGGAATAACTTTTCTTGCTTGTCAGGATTCTGTGACAGTTGGTAGATTGTAGAAGCTGCAGCGATAGATGTCTGAAAATAATAACAGTCATCTCGGCTTGTTTGGAATTAATCATTCGAATTGCCACATTTCAATTGATATTATTGTACTAGCCCTACTAGTCCTCCTAGTTCTTCCCCAAGGAGCCCACTCATAAGTTTTTAAGAGCTTTTGAGAGATAGGAGAATCAGTTTAGGCTTTAAAACAAAACACACGGTGAAATATTCATTGATTTTAACCATCAACAAATATTCCGCGTAGCCGGGCTGGATCACCTCATCGCTCAGTATTCCCCGAACAGGAAAGAATCATTCAGGGGCAGACACAGACCCAGGGTTTCATGTTGATTACCAATCATCAGTGTGACTTAGCCAAATACTGAATGAAAACTTACGGCGTTCTAGGAAACATATCCATCCGTCGATAACTGGTGGGGAAAGATACAGTGACTATATTCTATAGAATAGAATATAGTCACTGTAGGGAAAGAACCCCACCAGCGCCACCTATGGAGAATCCTTACGAACTCCCGCTCAAGGTTTCTTCATCGCAGAGGGTTCGTAAGGAATAAGTTTGTCACATTTTCTCAGAAACACTCTGTATACACAGGGTGTATCTGAATAACACCGAAAAAATGTAAGGGGTGATTCTGTGATTAAAATTAACTTCAGGAAAGTATCATTCAGGGCCAGACACAAACCCAGGGTTTCATGGATATTACCAATCATAAGTGTGACTTAGCCAAACACTGAATGAATACTGCCGGCGTTCTAGGAAACTTATATCCATCGGTCGAGAACTGGTAGGGAAAGAACCCCACCAGCGCCACCTATGGAGAACTCTTAATTCGAATTTACCATGGTAAATTCGAACTAAGAGTGTCCAATACAGCTGAATGGAACACATAATTTACCATGGTAAATTCGATTAAGGGTTTCCAATACAGAAGAATGGACAATAGAACATAAGCGCAAAAGCTTCTGACTTCACGTCAGTGCTTGAACCAATTTTTATATATGTATTCAATTTCCAAAAGTCTGCATCTGTAGATGCTTCAGTTGAAAACAATAAGGACCTTATTAATCTTAAATTATTCATTAAGAACGTTCAGATTTCCTGCAGTGATATGAAATGGATTATTCCTTTCGATCTTACCCCGAGCAGATGACTAATCTGCTTTGCCGCTACAGAAATATAATTAATGGGAATTCAGATTCGGAATTTATCAATTTGTTTCATCAACATTTTTACACAGTTCAGATCAAAAATTAATTTTATGTGAATTTACTCTTAATAGCATTGAATTGATATTCTGAATTCACAGAGACTTGCAGTTGTGGTTTACATTCGTAAATCATTCTAAATTCACTTTGTTCTGTTTTCGCACATTTAATTTTGAAAAATTTCGTAGAAATACGAATTACAATGTTATTGTCCACCGAATAGAAAATAAACAGAAACATTTGTAGATAGCAGAAACTCACCATTATATTAAGAACCAAAACAAGACAAACTCTAAGATGATTATCACAAATTTCATTAGCCTACCTTATATAATAGTTATGTTTGGGAATATATTTTTATTTTGAGAATTTCATTCAAGTTTATAATTTTTTTGTCAATAGTTAACCCTCCACCTTGTGGTTCTTGCTGAACAATGAATTGAATAACAACTACCAAGGTTTCTATTTCAACTTGATCTCAATAATATTGTGCAGAATGAAATGTAGTTATTCAATTTATTGAAAAAGTAGGGTCTCATATTGTTTATTCATCCAGGGATTCCAAGCAAGAAACCCTATTCAATGAGTTCACTAGAGTTTTAAATTGGAAATATACGATATCCAGCGCTACCGCATTGAGTATGCCTCTAAGAGACGATAAATTGCGGCGTTGTCAGACTGTGTTCCAGGCTATCTCCATAGTGGGCTGTGGTTTCATTCAGTATTTGGCTAAGTCACACTGATGAGTGGTAATGACCATGAAACCCTGGTTTTGTGTCTGCCCCTGAATGATATTTTCCTCTTTGGGGAACACTGAGCGACAGCCCGACCACGCGGAATATTTGTTGATGGTTAAAATCAATAAATATTTCACCGTGTGTCTTGTTTTAATTATTGGCAATTAGCCACAGTTCACCTCATTCAAAGTTAAGGCGTTGTTTCTAGTTTCTATGCCCTCACATTAAAAATTTTCAGAAACTATCTGTCAGATTACACTGAAATTCCACACAAACCTTCAAACCATGCACATTTTATTTTCCCAGTATTTCCAAAAATACAGATCCGATCGAATTGAAACCTAGTAGTCGGTTGAAAAAAGACGGTTTGAAGGTTCATGCAGTATTACGTGAGGATGTGTGAGGCGTGAATAGACAAAAGAACGTGCGCGCAAAAGCACACAAGCTCCTGACTTCACATCAGTGCTTTTTGAGATTTTTTTTGTTATAACCCAAAATGAAATATGAATGGATGACTGAATAAAGCTAACGGAGACTTACATTCCACACTACTTATTGAAATATCCAAAAATAATGTGATTTATTTCTTGATATCCTAACGAATGATATATTGAAAATTTGTTGAATTAATCCTATGATTCTAGTAATCATAACATAACAACATAAAATATCACTGAAACTCTGTTACACATCACATCTTGAGTAAAATATCGTACATCACCAAAATTTCTAAAATACTACATATGCAGTGGGCCACACAATATTGAGTGGCCACTCAGATCACCCGATCTGGCTCCAGTGAACTTTTTTCTATGGGGTCACCTGAAATCCAAGATTTACGGTATCCAGCTTGAGTCACTGGATTGTTTGCGAACTCGGATCATTAATGAATGCCTTCAAATTAAACCAGAAATCTTGAGTAATGTACGTGAACGTTTTCAGCAAACCTTATATTACTGCATGGAAGTGAATGGTGCCCATTTACAGCATTTATTAAACTAACCACAAAAGTAAATACTCCTCCACTATTTTACCTGTGATGTCGTTATCGGTGGAAATTTTGAAGCGAAATTTCAGGATCAAATAGTACTCGATAAGATCTTCAGAGTGAGGTATCGCAACACCCCTCATCACTATTAAAAATCAAGGGGTTGTGCTCACCCCCGTTAGGGGGTTAAAAAAGCGGAAGATCTTCCCCCTCGAATCAGAAATTGATGGGTCCAAGTGATTTTCCACATTTTCATTTCAAAAGCGGAAAATCGAGGTGTAAAATTTTCGTTGAACCACCCTGTATAATACTGACAATAGTCAGGGGCAGATCGTGAATTTATGGGGCCCTGGGCTAATACTACTTAGGGGCCCTCAAAAAACTGTATTCTTGAGTGATGTAGGTGTACTGTATAGGACACAATAAAATATTTTATTTATTTAATATGACTTGTGTACGCATGTAAATTATAAAATAACCTATCAGCATTTTTGTGCTGCATAATCCTAAATCTACTCATCACATAGTAATTACTTTGTTAAATTACAATTTATGAAAAGAAGAGTTAAATAATTCAGTCGAAAGTTCGACGTTGTTGTCCTATATTTGTTCTCTAAGTAAGATATCCTGGAAATAGAGCGCTCTGCTTCACAGCTAGTTATAGGCAACGTTAAAAAAATCTTTCATGTCGTATAACAATTTGGGAAACAATTCTCAAGTTTATTTCATAAATTAGCGAAAAAATTTCACAGCAAGAGGTGTAAGACTCTGGCTCAGACTGTAGTAAGTAAGATTTCAACTGATTACACTTATTCACTAAAAAATGTTCGTCTGCGTCACCTGGATAACAATTAATAATTTTACGTACACTTTTCAGTTATATGCTTTCCATATTCTTGTCTTGCAAATCCATTAAAAATTTCATTTTTTTGCTAGATGTCTCATAGACTTAGGCTTCATAGGCTTCTTTTTGGGCGCATGTTCTAGGGGAACATCGTCCTATCATTTCGTCCAAATGTCTGTAATTTTCGAATTTCGAGCTGAAAATTGGCTAATAGACTAATTTGGACTCCCTGATCACGAATCCGGTGTCAGATTTTTGGGTGCCGTCCGGCCGTCCGGCCGGCCGGCCGTACTTCCGGCCGTAGGCACGATAACAGGAGCACCGAAGGTCCTATCGACTTCAAACTTTCAGGGTAGGTTTCTGATCAAAATGCGACGGTCAAGTTCGTTAACGGGCAAAATCGGCCGGACGGTTTAGGAGTTATAGACATTTAAAATTTTGAGGTTATTTCCCTGATATTTCAGGAACTAAAGAAGATGTTGAATCGAAACTTGGTAGTCAGTTCGAGGATATAAACGCGCAACTTTTGGCAAAATTCTGTTATGATCGAAATGTTGATAATTTTAAAAAAAATATTTCTTTTAATTTTTTCGAAAAAAAAATTTTTTTTTCGTGAACTATTCATCAGATTGCAACAAAAACTTGTACTAACGTCAATTGTAGTATTTTGCAACATTGTGCAAAATTTTGGCTCTATACGATTTCAATTTCTGGAGATATAAGACAAAATGTGTCAAATTTCCTGGGTCTCTCTCAGTATTTTCATCGATTATTCTATGAACTCTTTGAATTCCACCGAAAACAAATTCAAAGACATAAACATAAAGAATCAAGTCATAGTTTAGACGTCGAAAGAAGGACGATGTTGATCGACTTGAAAAGGTACCTATTTCAAGAAATGCAATAATGAAATGCTTAAATAAAGCATTCTACACGAGTGTGCAAAATTTCAGTTCGATACGATCTCAATTCCAGAAGATATTGCTTAAAATTCACATTCCAGCGTGTTTTGACGTTCTATGGTCACAGAAAATCGTCACAAAAATCTATTTACCTCATTTGACGGCTGTTTGTCAAATCAATTAATTCCAATAATTGATGTCAGATTTCCTACATACCAAGTTCAAACACATTTTATTATATGGAAAACACTTATTATGATCACGTTCTACAGGAATTGATACTCAATAGAAGCTAGATGAAGATTATTGTAATGGAAAATTTGTGTTCCAGAATAATATTAAGGTATTCAACATGATATTGCTTTTTTTCTTTACTGGTCAGTACGGGCCACAAGGAAGATGAACATGCGCCCAATAGCTCCTGTCCACAGGGCTTGAACCAATTTTTTTTAATCAGCTTCGGATGCAAGGTTTAGCGTGTCTCTTAATTTTTTCAGAGCCATATATCTACTGAGATTTTATCTGTGGTCTTATCTGGAAATTTTGAAGTTATGCGTCTTTTGTTCATTTCACTGTAGTCTGTTCCCACACCAGTCCTATTTTGTAGCTTTTTATTCGTATTCCTTAAGCTTCTAATCGGATTGGTGTCGTATGTTGTTCACGAACTCTTTTGAAGACACAATTAATTTAGTGCCTTTACAAATATCTAAATCAGGGCGTTGTATTTTTGCGCGGAACATCGCGTTATCGTTTTGCCCAAATGTCTATGTCATTTCAATGTTTTGCCGATAATGTTCTCAAACGACTAGGTTAAACTAACTGATGAAGAATTCGAGGTCAAATCTGATTCTGTCCGGCCGGAAGGTTGCCATGATAACTTGAGAACGGAAAGAGATAGCGACTTTAAATTGTCAGGATAGGTGGCGCTTCCCAATACTACGGACAAGTTCGTTAATGGGCATAATCGGCCGAAGGGTTTTTGAGTAATAATTTTGTTTTCATTTATTACTAATCTGATCGAACTGAAACTTGGTGAGTGATTGAAGAATACAAAGTATTAAAAAATATTATTAATGTCACGATAACCTGAGAACGGAAAGAGATAGCGACTTGAAATTCTCAGGTTAGGTTGTGCATCTGAATGCGACATTTGAGTTTTTTTCTAGGCATAATATATCAAACGGTTTTGGAGTTATACCCATCTGATATTTGCTCGAAAAATTCAAAACCGATCCAATTCAAACACGATTATTAGTTGTAGGCGAAAATTCTTGCGAAATTTCTTAAGGTTCGTATAACTAGAATTTTTTTTTAAATCTCTGCAAAATTTCTCCCCGAAAAATAATTAGAATTGCACCTTCTCATTTTCGCTGAAAATTTTTATATCATCATAATTATTTTTTATAGATTTGAGGGCATCATAGTGACTATACTATCTGGTCTGACTTAAGCTTTTTACGATTCTTACAAAATTACGCAAACATCTAAGTTTGTAATCTACAACTACACACAAAGTATCAATTCGATCGGATCTGTATTGGTTGGAAACAGAATTATTACTCGGAAAGCATTGGGTTGATTATGCCCATTAACGAACTTGTCCGTCGTACATATTGGGGCGCGCCACATACCCTGACAATTTTTAGTCGCTATCCCTTTCCGTTCTCAAGTTATCGAGCCAACAGTCGGCTGGTCGGACAGAATCAAATTTGATCTAGAATTCATCATCAGGGAGTTGAACCCCTGAACAATTGAGACAATTTTCGGATAAAAAACGAAAATTAGAGACATTTTGGCAAAATGATAACAGTGACGCTGTCATCGTGTTACTTTGGCGATGAAAAGTCTCCTTGGGTAGTAATAGACCCTATAGACAAGAAAACAAGCGACGGGGAATTCCCTGTTCTATTTGATAGACGCGCACACGGTTTGATTTATTTCAGACTTGCCAACCTTGTGATTGGAATTTATTTTTAATTTTTGATATATTAGGTATGTTCTTTACCATTTCTATTATTTTCAATGTGGCCGGTGGGCCCTTTGTATCCACGGGGCCCTGGGCCGGAGCCCATAATGCCCATACGTAGATCCGCCCCTGACAATAGTGATATCTGAATACTTACTGTATCGACTCCAACCAGTAGCAAATCAATCGCAAGGACTGCAGCTAACTTAGGATTACTTGTCTGCAGTATAATTTTTTCCACAATTGATAAATTTTCTTCTTTAACATTCTGTAAATCTTTGAGAGCCATATTATCCATAGTTTTCTGAATATATTTCGAGCAGAGTCTGGAAAAAATTCACACAAGTATTGAAGAGGTCCGATATTTGTTGTTTCAATTAAAATTCATGTTTTCGTTCTGAACTTATACAGTGAGCGTCAACAAAGGTATGGAATAATGGAATTTGTTTCTCCTCTTTCAGAAATAGCGAAAATGGTTTGATAGGTCAAATCAATTTATTTTCTAAGGTACATTTTCCCGCAATTCTAATTGTTCTACTATTTCCCGTTACAAAGTAGTGACATCATAGATTTTTTCTTAAATAGCTAGGGCTTCACACGAGACGAGAGTAGGCGAGAAAATAAAAAATCTCGTCTCGGTCTCGTCTCGTCATCAGTTGTCGCTTAATTCTGAATAACAATATTAAATATTATAATATGTAAACGAAATGGTAGATATCAATGAATAATTTTGTATACTATATTTATTACACTATTATACAAAAATATTTGTACTACATAATTTTTTTAATTTCAAACACTGTTAATTTCATCTTTTAAATTACTCGATGACCAAGAATTCAAACATAATAACGCTTGCATCACATCATCTTCCAATGATGTACGTGTTTTTGCCATGATCAAACCTGCTGTGGAAAATAATCTTTCAACAGGTACGGATGTAGCCATTAATACATCATTGGCTATTTTGGAAAGTGTAGGAAATTTTTCATGCACTTTCCATCACTCTAAAATACAATTTTGATTCTTATTTGCTCTTTCTAACAGCAAATGTTCTTCAAACTCAGCTTTCCACAGGGCTTGAACCAATTTTTCCGCGTATGTTCTGGGGAACATCACGTTATCATTTTGCCCAAATGTCTGTAACTTTCGAATTTTTTTACGAAAATGGTCTCAAACGATTTAGTTCGACTCCCCAATGAAGAATTCTAGGTCAAATTTGATTCTGTCCGGCCGGCCATCCGGCCGTTGCCGCGATAACTTGAGAACGGAAAGAGCTAGCGACTTGAAATTTTCAGGGTAGGTGGCACATCCCAATACGACGGACAAGTTCGTTAATGGGCATCATCGGCCCAATGGTTTCCGAGTAATAATTTTGTTTTCAACCAATATAAATCCGATCGAATTGAAACTTGGTGAGTAGTTGTAGAATATGAACCTAAGCACGTTTGTGAAATTTTGTGAGAATCGTATGGCTAGAAAATTATTAAAAAAATATTAAAAAATATTGTTGTTGTCACGATAACTTGAGGACGGAAAGAGATAGCGGTTCCAAGTTTTCAGGTTAAGATGTGCATCAGAACACGACATTTGAGTTTGTTTATAAGCATAATCGGCCAAACGGTTTTAGAGTTATAGCCATCTGAAATTTGTTTGTTTTTATCCTCATTAACTCGAAAAATACTAAACCGATTGAATTGAAACATGGTTATTAGTTGTAGAATGCCAACGCGAAAATTCTTACAAATTTCGTGAGGATAGTATTTGCAGAAAATTTTTAAGAAATTATTGAAAATTAAAAAAAAATCTATATAACAGTAACTATTCGTCTGAAATTGATGAAATTTTGCAAGAGCCTTTAGAACCCAACTCTACTGCCAAGTTTTAACACGATAGGTTAAATATTGTTGGATATTCGAGCAGCCTTGTGTGAGTTCAGTAGATGGGTGACCGTTGCCTCGATAACTTTCGAACAAAAGGAGATACGGACTTGCAATTTTCAGGGTAGGTTGCGTATCCGAATGGGAGAGTTAAGTTCGTTTTTGGGCATAATCGGTTCAACGGTTTCCGAGTTATACCCACGTGGAATATTATTTCCTCGATAACTCAAAAAATAAAGATTCGATCGAATTGAAGCTTGGTGACTATTAGTAGAAAATCAACATAAAGACGTGCTTAATTTTTTTTGAAGAACCGTACCCGTAGAAAATTTCAAAAAAATTACGAAAAAAAATTGGTTCAAGCACTGACGTGAAGTCAGGAGCTTTGGCGCGAATATTCTATTGTCCATTCTCCTGTATTGGACACCCTTAATCGAATTTACCATGGTAAATTATGTTGTCCATTCTCCTGTATTGGACACTCTTAATTCGAATTCACCATGGTAAATTCGAATTAAGTGTCCAATACAGGAGAATGGACAACATAACACTCTCAATTCGAATTTACCATGGTAAATTGTTTATTTGTTCATATCGCGGTATGAACACAATCATACCCATACCACATGCATTTTCTGAGCAAAATTCGAACCCGCGACCTATGGCGCCAAAATGAGATACGATTCCACTAGACCACCACAGGCAGTTGACCCGTTCATTCACATAAAATAATAGATTCACGCCTCTGTTAAATGGTATACCTCTTAGGATTTCGAAAGCTAATAAGAGACCAAAAAAGCAGCTGTTCTCTGCTCTGTGACATACTTCGCACACACGTAAAGTTCTTCGCAATTGATCATATTCACCGTTACAGTCTAGCAGTATCAATTGACCATTATATAACTGAATCGAACATGATTCGTTACGACCCACAAACCTGAGATTCTAGTCTGATATAGATAGGAGAAAAGTAGGCGACAGATCAACTTTCAGTTTCGTTCACCGTGAAGTGAAAGTTGAACTTGACAATGAAATTAAATAATCTATTTCAGTTCTTCGTGCGCTACCTCAACAATGTTATAACTGGAACGATGAACTTTGTGTTCTCGATTCTCGATACAGCAGGAAACATACTTGTGCAGATATGTAGATCAAGAAAAATTAACATTCAGGGTGGAAAAGCCTAATGGAATAAATTCATTATCTTGGTTACTATACATATTTATGAAAAATCCCGAAGTATGTCAAATTTATATTTTAAATTGTTATTCTTCTTCATAAAATTGCGAAGCCTACCATCAACCCCCTTCGAAAGACAGGTACAACCCCCAATTTTTCAAAAAGTAAGTATGGGGAGTACTACATCGTTTGAAAGGTCGCGTCTCTATTCAGAAATGTTATTACTTTCATGTTTATAGCTAAATTCAAAATAAAAAAAATTGGTTCAGTGCCAATTTTTTTTTTCTTAATTTTTTGAAATTTTCTAGGGGTACGGTTCTTGCAAATTTTTTTTTTCGTCATTTTTTTCAAATTTTCTAGGGGTACGGTTCTTACAAAATTTTAAGCACTTCTTTATGTTGATTTTCTACTACTAGTTACCAAGCTTCAATTCGATCGAATCTTTAATTTTTGAGTTATCAAGGAAATAATATTCCAGGTGGGTATGACTCGGAAACCGTTAGACCGATTATGCCGAAAAATGAACTTAGCTCTCCCATTCGGATACCCAACCTACCCTGAAAATTGCAAGTCCCTATCTCCTTTCGTTCGAATGTTATCGAGGCAACGGTCACCCATCTACTGAACTCACACAAGGCTGCTCGAATCTCCAACAATATTTAACCGATCGTGTTAAAACTTGAAACTTGGCAGTAGAGTTAGCTTCTAAAGGCTCCTGCAAAATTTCACAAATTTCAGACGAATAGTTACTGATATATACAATTTTTTTTTCAATTTTCAATGATTTTTCAAAACTTTTCTACAAATACTATCCTCACGAAATTTAGCAAGAATTTTCGCGTTGGCATTCTACAACTAATAACCATGTTTGAATTCAATCGGTTTTGTATTTTTCGAGTTAATGAGGAACAAAAAACAACCAAATTGCAGATGGCTATAACTCTAAAACCGTTTGGCCGATTATGCTTATAAACGAACTCAAATGTCGCATTCAGATGCACAACCTAACCTGAAAATTTCAAGCCGCTATCTCCTTCCGTTCTCAGGTTATCGTGTCATAAATAATATTTTTTAATAATTTTTTTTTTAAATATTCTAGTGACACGATTCTCACAAAATTTCACAAACTTGCTTAGGTTTGTATTCTACAACTATTCACCAAGTTTAAATTCGATCGTATTTATTTTGGTTGAAAAAAAAATTATTACTCGGAAACCATTGGGCCGATTATACCCATTAACGAACTTGTCCGTTTTATTGGGATGCGCCACCTCCCCTGAAAATTTCAAGTCCTAGCTCTTTCCGTTCTCAAGTTATCGTGGCAACGGCCGGACGGCACCACAGAATAAATTTCACATTTGGGCAAAATGATAACGCGATGTTCCCCAGAGCATACGCGCAAAAAGTCACTAGGATGTATAATCCAAATTTTTCATTAAATTTCAATAGTATTTTACAAAACTTGACTGAAATAGAGAAAATATCGTCTAATACTCGTTGCAGAAGGCAATTCCAACACTCATGCGTTCGAAAACTCGCTCCTTCGACGCTCGTTTTCGAATTTCGCATTCGTGTTTTAATAGGAGCCCATTCTGCAACTTGTTTTAGAATATACTATTCTCGTCCGCAAAGTACTTGCCTTCAATAATAGTGGATTTCATGGTCACAAATTAGTACGTAAAATGTCACTTTTCATAGAGGTCGAGGAATAAAATGGTTTTTTTCAATGATTAATTAAGGTTTATAATTTTTAACCTAAGTAAATAGTTAACAACAAAGCTAAAACTAACAATTTTTGCTTTGTTAGAGCTCAGAGCTTTAATAGCAGCTCGAGTGTCAGAGTGGATTGTTATATCACATCTCTGATAGTTTCTTTCTAGGCTCATTTCTATTCCAAGTACTTCTGCCTGAAAGATGCTCGGATAGGAGCCTAGCGATAGTGAGCATTTGGTGCCTGGCCCATACTCCAGCGCCAGCTCCTGTAGTGGTTTTAAACCGTCTGTGTACCATTTAACGGCATTTCTTTTAAGAACTTGGGTGGTGGAATCCCTGTCCCAGTCTTTTTTCCTACCGAGCATCGTAGTGAAGTTCTTTTCGATGCTCACTTTCTTGATCATTTCGTCACTAGGAAGACTTGCTGATGAAATGTACCTGGTAAGAGAGGACCAGGCCTTCTCGTTTTTAATACTCTCATTACCTGTTCCTTTCCTAAATATTCTGAGAATGGCTTCATGGGCCATTTTCTCTATCACTAGATGAAGTGGTGTGAGATTTGTGATAACCTCAAGCCCTAGTAGTACAGGTCTCCATAGCTCCAGTGATACACACATACCAGCCTTTGTACTTTGTCGAGCGTTTTCCTCGTACTATTCTGGTAGTAGGGGAGCCCAAGCGGGGATTTTGGGATTTACTACAGCGCGGCAGATTAATATATAGGGGGATACCTTGTACCTGGTTAAGTTTTTCCACGAAACATGAGCCATATATATATGGCCGCCCGTCAAGGATAAAGCATCAGATTAGTAAAAAAAAGTTGATCAACGGAAATTCTCGAGCGCGTCAGATTGAGGTAGGGTGAGTTAGTTACATGCTAAAAAGTGTATATTCCATTAATCTGACAATTTGAGAGTGACGTAAAGAAGGGGGAGGGTTACAAAGTTGTAAAAAAAAAACGACATCTTGACATTCTCGAGCGTGGTAATTTTTTTTTTATTTTGAAGGGAATAATGCAAGAATTACGAAAAATATATAATCTGACGATTTTCACAAGCCGAAGTAATAAAAATTAATTGATAAAGTTGAATGCGTGCAGCTATGCCATGCCTATATTCCCCTCTACGTGTTTCTATTCTCCTCTCACTCTTTCTCTATCTATTGCTCTCTCACTCCGTCCCACTCCGGTTTCTGTTGCCATGACTCCATAACAGCTGGTCACGCAGAATCGTTCGGGGTATGATCTTGTTTACAACGTATTTCCAACGTATTAGGTTATTTTGCGATTTTAATAAAAGTTATGTGAATTGAAGTTAATAAATAATTACTATGAGTGATTGAGTGATATTAATATGAATTGTGTATTTTGTGGTGAAAGTACTTTACAAAACACAATCAAATTTTCATTAGAAACTTCACAAAAATGTATCATTACTTTAGAATATCGTCGGAGCATACCGATTCTTCGAAAATCACGAAAAAATTAAAAATTAAATTTTGTATAATTATTACTTGTATAAATATTCTCCTCAAAACAACATAAGCTTTTTCATTTGCACGCTATTTCCTGAGCTTTTCGATTAATTAAGTTCAATGATTATAAAATGATAATAAATTTTATTGTCAGATTTAGCGAATCCCTCCAGACAATCGTCAGATTAGGAGACAGCATGTCTAGGCCATATTGATGAACCACATATATCTTAATCTGACGCGCTTGAGTATTTCTAAATGGCGATTTTTTTTTGCATATTCTAATAATGACCACGAGTTTGCGTTACATCCCAATCGTCAGATTATTATACAACAGCATCTTTTAAGGTTCACTTAACACCCCCTTAGAAAATCTGACGAGCTCGATAAAAATTTTTTTTTTCATTTTCAACCCTTACGTATGATCACCCCCATCATGGAAATGATCAGATTAACATCTGTACATTTTTTAAATTACGTAGGACACAGATGCTATCAATATCTGACGCGCTCGAGTATGTCCACGTAACGGTTTTTTTTTACATTTTTGAAAATTGATATCTGCTCACCCCACCGATGAACAGGTATATATTATATAACATTTTTTTCTTCTTATCATCTAAGCTTGACAACCCAATAGCTCTCTATGACGCTCGAGTAAATCCCGAATTAGCTACGTGGGCTCCCCTACTATGGCTTGTTTTTGAGAACCAGACTACTGCCCCATACGTAATTATGGGTCTCACAATCATCCATCGCAGTATCTTAGAGTAGCAGTCCCAAGTCTTACCGGCTAGATTCCTGCACGCCATTAAAGCCTTTATTGCTTTGCTAGCAGCGATTTCAACATGCCTATTCCACAGAAGTTTACTATCTAGTGTTACTCCTAGATATTTAACTTCAGACTTACCTTCTATAATATCTCCGTTCAAAAAGAGGGATCGCACAGCTGGAAGTTTCCTTCTCCGAGTTAACAGAATCACTGTGGTCAGCACCACTGACAAGCACCACTGCTCGATAATTCTAAGGCCCTTATGTTCATTATGACGCAATGGACGCAAATATTCAATGATTAAGAAGACTTTGACCGTTAATTACCATACGTTGGTCGAGTATTTGAAGCAAGCATCGAAAGGATATCAGCCGAAACAGTTCAAAGTTCTGGCTTGAGAAGATGTTCTGAAATAATTGACGAAATATGCAAAACGTAAAACGTCGTAGACGCACAAAAAAACGCAGCTGAGAATATATGGGAGATGAAGATGTGAAACTCACAGACACACTGTTTAAAAATTAATTGTACTCACATTCGAAAGTCTTCCAATGCACCTATGTATTTTTTGAAAGCATTATTTTCAAATATCCTCCAAACTGACATTTTCAGCTCGACTTCTGCTACATTCCAGAAGAATGTATTGATTGAATCTATAATTTTTTGCGGTTCTGAATCCTTGGGTAGATTCGGTTCCAAGCATCCTAGTCTAGTATCCAGTGACACCCGAACTACAGCTGAAATCTCATAATTAGTATTTGGAAATATTTTTTGTACTATAGGGCATCTGAAGAAGAGAGTTTATATCCATGTGTTCTCAAGATCCTTTTGTTATGGACCTTTTACAAAGAAATTATGAAATGGTAGATGAAGATCGGGTTTTGTAACGCCTATAGGTTTTGTGACTTGAAGGTGTAATCCAAGTTGAGATAATGATGGATTATTTAAATTCATTTTATGAATAGATATTTTTGTACCAAGGACGAAAAAGTGTCCATTATAGTAGAGTCTGCAAATTAATATCCGAAGGGGAGCCGAGAAGAGCAAACAGGCGAGACAATAGACAGTTTTTCGTCGTGGTGCATATTGAATTATTTCGTCGACCTCTACATATTTTTATGAATTTCGGAACTTTTAAATAATTTCACAATAGCAAATGACACATACACTTATGTTTGTATTGAACCGTATCCATAGCACTGACAGTTATTCTTATATGCAGACACTTGCCAAGAAAGGAGCATAAACCCCCTTTATTGGCCCGGAACCTTATTGTGGGGTTGGTAGACACACCTACAAAAGTGAATTCCAGACGAAAGAAGAAATTGAAAGAGGTTCTTGGAGATCTCTCCCCGGAATGCATCACTCCAAGAAATTCCTCCGGAACTTTGATACTGTCAGATCCGAGAAATACTTGGACTTCAGTTAGTACACGCTGCACCTCCTCACTGGTTTCCTTACAGGGCAGTGCGGCCTTAGGAAGCATATGATGAGATAAGGATTAGCAGAAACTGTCAAGTGCAGATTCTGTTGGGAGGAGGATGAAACTCCTGATCACCTGATAACGGAATGCCTCGCCATCTCAAACCAACGCAAGGAATGCTTTGGGCAAGAAACCTGCAGGAGCGAAGACGTAGCCTCCTTGAAGCCATCCCAGATACTGGAGTTCATTAGAACTCTGGAACTGGAAGGCGAGCTGTAGATGGTAATGACATCGACAGCTCTGAAGGAGGGGCACAATAGACCTTAAGTTCGCAGTGTAACGTTACCCCCTACAACAATATACAAATATACATATACATGCAGACACTTCTTTTTGTATTGAACCTCATGCCTCATTCATAGTGACCACAGCGGACGTGAAAGTGATTTTGCGGACGAGAAAGTAATTTCTCTTCCGCAAAGTACTTGCCTTCAATAATAGTCGATTTTATGGCCGCAAATTAGTACGTAAAATGTCACTGTTCATAGAGGTCGACGGAAAAATACTTTTTCGGCAACTGTCCGGGAAGTGCCCACTTCCCGGACGCTTTTTCTTTGAGTAAGAAGCATTTCCCGGCCTAGTCCGGGAAGTACGTACTTCCCGGTTTAGGCCGGAAGAATCACGTCGTTTTGGTCAATGTAAATATGAAAATCTTGGTAGGTATATTTTTGATAAATGAAGTTACCATAGCACTGAGAAAACGGCTGACAGTTCATATAAAATTAGTTGTCAACAATTTGCATGTTTTTTGATCCCTTCAATATTAGTAATTGCTCGAATTTTAATATAAATATTAATATAAATAAGAATTAGAATGTTTCTGTTAACATGTGATATTTTCTGTTCTGTTTAATTTGAATAAGAATAAAAATATATAAAAAAGAAATGTGTCGTCTCATTGATTTGTTATTCTACACGGTTGCCGAAAAAATATTGTACACAACACGCCCGAAATAGTAATTTACGTAACAAGTCCGGAAAATAGGGTTTTTTTGGACGAATAGACAAAATTCTAGGACGAGCGCAAGCGAGTCCTAGAAGTCTATGAGTCCAAAAAAACCTTTTTCGGGCGTGTTGCGTACAATATTTTTTCGGCAACCGTGAACAATAACAAATCAATGAGACGACACATTTCTTTTTTATATATTTTGATTCTTATTCAAATTAAACAGAACAGAAAATATAACATGTTAACAAGTTTTATATGAACTGTCAGCCGTTTTCTCAGTGCTATGGTAACTTCATTTATCAAAAATATACCTACCAAGATTCTCATATTTACAATGACCAAAACGACGTGATTCTTCCGACCTAGTCCGGGAAGTACGTACTTCCCGGACTAGGCCGGGAAATGCTTCTTTATCAAAGATAAATTCACTCCTACAATAAAATGTCTATTTGAGCATTGCATTTATATCACTTTGACATCGATAAAAAAGCTGCATCGTTTTTTACAGCGATAAAACACTCTCCAGCTCGAAATCAAGCCGTACTGGCTCGTTTCCTAGCAACATAACAATATGGCTACCATAAAATTAAATTCGTGAATTTATCTAGCTAAAAATCACTCGAGCATTTTTTTAGGATCGGATAAACTTCTATTTTGTAAACTCAAACTAGATTGCTTTCAAGCAATTTAAACTCGAACAAACGAAACTTATAAAAACTCTCCAGCTTCGCTGTCGAGTTTTTATCAGTTCGTTTGTTCTCGTTAAATTTCTAAGCAATCTAGTTTTCGTAAAAAATAAAAGTTTATCCGATAAAAAAAAAGCTCTTGTGCTTTTACGTATGAAAAAGCGTCCGGGAAGTGTTCACTTCCCGGACAGTTGCCGAAAAAAGGTTTTTTTGGACTCATAGACTTCTAGAATTTCGTCTATTCGTCCAAAAAAAAACACTATTTTCCGGACTTGTTACGTAAATTACTATTACAATAATGAAAACCGTTTTGCTAATACCGTAGACGTAGCTTTTCCAGATACATTACATTTTGGACAACCCTATATTCAACCAGTTCAACCCTCTTCGAAAGACAGGTACAACCCCCAATTTTTTAAACAGTATAGTACATCGTTTGGAATGTCTCATCTTTCTCGATTCAGAAATGTTATCACTTTCATGTTTATTGCAAAAATCAAATTAGAAATAAATGAAATAAAGTGATTAGCGAAATTTGGTACAACATCAAGAACTAAAATGTTATACAAAATGCAGCAAAAAATGTATGGATGTTAATGAAGTAGTTCAAAGTATTCACCGCGAACGCCTTGGCAACATCCTAACCTCAAATAAAAAAATGTTTCCAACATTATTCAACATCTCAGGAGTGATCGACCTAATCGTAAGCGTTATTCGATCTTTTAGGTCATTCAAGTCAAGTGGTTTAGTTTTGTACACAATGCTCTTCTCATATCCCCTTAAAAAGAAATCTAATGGGTTAAGATCAGGGGATCGCGCTGGCCATTCGATCGTTCCTCGCCTTCCTATCCACCGATTTGGAAATATTGCGCCGAGGTACTGTTGGACATTGAGTTGGTAATGTGGTGGTTCTGAAGTCTAGAACGACTGAAATCGGGAAAGAAATTCTGGGAATGGTCGAACACGACATTCTGAATTCGATACTTACACTCAAGGGCCCATTTGTAAATTTCCGAAAGGAAATGAGGTGGAAGTTCCTGATTTTTATCCAATGATTCTTCCATTCTGAAAAGAAAAAAAACTGTAGTTTTGAAGTATAAATCAACTGGGAAAAGTTATGTTTCAACTTATTCTTCTGACTTTGGAAATTCATTAGAGAAATATACAGGTAATTTTGGATAGATAAAGAAGCTCAATCGAAAGGGTCCGCCATCTAACATTTTTTGTTTCAGCTAGTGCTTATTTCGTGGATGGTAACACTTAGCTCATGTCTGATTTGACACATAATTAGTTTTATCCTTCCGCTGAACGAATATGGTTGTGTATACTCTTGAACAACGCTGGGAAATATTGCGACATTACTTTGAAAATCATGGTCATGTTGCAGAATGTGTGCGAAAATTGCGTACGGATTTTGGAAGAAGAGAAGCACCGTCAGCTCCGTATGTTCGTTATCTTGTGAAAAAAGTGAAAGAAACTGGCATCCTCATCGATAAACCAAAGCGTGAAAATCCAAAAACAGTGCTGCTGTGGCAGAAAGTGTGCGTGAAGCGCCATCAACAACAAGTCACCGTCGTTCTCAAGAATTGAACATTTCGGAGACATCATTGAGACGAATTTTGCATGAAGACCTTGGTATGACGCTATACAAAGTCCAATTGGTCCAGGAGTTGCCCTGTTTTTGAAGATCGCATTATCAGCCGCAGAGCTGATGTCGTTTGGCCACCTCGGAGCTGCGATTTGACACCGTTGGACTATTATGTGTGGGATGCCGTCAAAGATAAGTGTTACGCCAACAAGCCAGAGACAATTGACGTTTTAAAGGACAACATTCGTGAAGCCATTGGTGAAATACAGCTGCACACAATCGATAATGTGCTTAAAAATTGGACCGATCGTGTAGGCTACTGCATGGCCAGCCGAGGCAGCCATTTGAATGAAATTATTTTCCATTGTTAACCGGAAGGATTGTACCCTCAAATAAACAAGAAATTTGAGAAAATATTCAGTAGCTTTTTTTTATTGCATTTTCAAAAAAAAAAGTTATTTGGCGGACCCGTTATATTTATTTTGATGATCAAAACGCCAAATCGATGGCTTAATTTGTAAACCGGCTATAAATGTATCGCAAGGACTGCAGCTAACTTAGGATTGCTTGTTTGCAGTATAATTTTTTCCACAATTGATAAATTTTCTTCTTTCACATTCTGTAAATTTATGAGAGCCATATTATCCATAGTTTTCTCAATATATTTCGAGCAGAGTCTGGAAAATACAAAAGTATTGAAGATATTCGACATAATAAATGTTGTTTGAATGTATTATGTATTATTATGTATTATCATGTATTTGTTCTGTATTTATGGAGTGTGGAAATGCCCAATAGAATAAATTCATTATCTTGGTTAGGTACTGTACATATTTATGGAAAATCCCGGAATACTTCAAATTCAAATTTTAAAATGTCCTTCTTCGTCAATATGCTACCCTACCTCCAACCCCCTTCAAAAGACAGGTACAAAACCCAATTTTTCAAATGGGTAGTGGGCTTGTGATACATCGTTTGAAAGGTCTCGCCATTCTTTATTTAGAAATATTATCACTTTAATGTTAATTGCAAAAATCAAATTAGAAAACATTAAAATCAAGTGATTAGCGAAATTTCATACAATATCAAAAACTAAAATGAAATACAAAATGTCTCAAACCCCTTGGCAACGTCCTAAACTCAAATAAAAATTTCTTCCAACATTATTCAACATCTCAGTAGACATCAACGTAATCGCAAGCGTCATTCGATCGTTTAGGCCATTAAAATCAAGGGTTTTAGTTTTGTACACAATGCTCTTCACATATCCCCATAAAAAAAAATCTAACGGGTTAAGATCAGGGGATCGCGCTGGCCATTCCGGACATTGCGTTGGTAATGTGGTGGTGCTCCATAGACAAAACGTCTACTGATTGGTTAATATTGTTATCCAACATGTTCATCATTTTTGGCGCTCTTGTTCCTCGGAACAGAGTGCTTATCAATTTGCCCAAATGTCTGTAATTTTCGAGTTTTTCGATGAAAATGGTCTTAAACGATTTGGTTCGACTCACTGATCAAGAATCCGTGGTCGAAATTCATTCTGTCCGGCCGGTCTGGCCGGCCGTAGGCACGATAACTCTCGAACGGAATGAGCTAGACAGTTGAAATTTTCAGAGTAGGTTTGGGAGATAAATATCTCGGCTAAGTTCGTTATGGGGCAAAATCGGACAGATGGTTTCGGAGTAACAAGAAAAAATGTTTTTTTTACATGACAAATTCCAAATTAATTTTTTTTCAATAAGTAGTTTTACCATAAGAATCCATTGATATCATTTTTAACTCTAACAAGCTAATACTTTCGGAGATTTGATTTTTCAAAATTTCAATAATAAATTGTATTTCTACGTTTTCACGGAATGATATCATTATTCTATGTATGAATTGTTATAATGTCAACTTATTTTCCTGAGACATGACATTGTCTAATTCATTTCAACAATCGTAGAATTATGAGAATTATAATATGATATCATACTTTTTTGGTTGATATTTTCATGCCGATGGTCAATCCATATATGATGATGGGAAAGGTAATGGTAAGTTAATAATATTGTGTTCAGAACATCTCCAGGAAAAACAAATCTGGAATATTGGTGTATTGGAGTATTGGAGTGGATTTGAGGAAAGAATATATATTATCGTTCATCATAGAATTGAGGAATGAATATCTCGGATGAGTTCGTTGTTGGTTCTGGATTGATAATTTATGGCACTCTTGTTGAATTTAAATTCTTCTATGATGTTTGAATTCAATTTCTGCTAAGATGAAGTTCTTTCATAAGAATCCATTGATATAATTCCCAACTCTGAGAAACCAATACTTTCGGAGATATTATTTGTCGGTTTGAACTAGAGCGCCAGAAAGCTCCTGTCCACAGGGCTTTCCCACATTTGTTTTCGTACACATGCTTCATTGTTAGATGAATTTTCGTAAAATGGAGTTAATCGGTATGCACTCTAAGTCATCGAAATGCTTTTTCCGAGATCAATAACCTTGTGTGGCTGTGCAAGGATATTTTTGTCCATATACCTACTCCATTGAAAACACAAGCAGTTATTATGCTACAGTCAATTCTATTCAGCATCGAAAGATGCTGAGAGGTTTTTTGATCAGTAACCAATCAACAACTGGAGAAGCGCCCTATAAAAGGATTTTCTCTATTTCAGTATCGTAATGAGTTCATTCCAGCACTAAAAACAGTGCTGGAATGAACTCATTCTTGCATTGTTTCTAGTTATATTTCTGTTTGTGGTAGTCAGCACTGACATTCGATCCTATCAAATTTCAACACACGTCAATTATTGTCAATATAAGATAATCTGGATAAGGTGAGATAATTGTTGAGAGGAAAGGTTTTATTTTCATCAAAAAATAAGGTACTAGAGATTTCCTTGTTGCTAATTTTGAATCATTCATGATATTAGGAAACTGTTATATCTGATCTCCATGCTCTACGCACAATTCAAATTCCGTGATCTGTCAACTTTCGTAACAGTCACACCAACTGCCAAGATACAATACAAAAGTCACTAGGATGTATTGTATAATCCTAATTTTTCATTAAATTTCGACAGTATTTTATGAAACTTGCCTGAAATAGAGAAAATATCGTCTAATACTCGTTGCAGAAGGCAATTCCAACACTCATTCGTACGAAAACTCACTCCTTCGTCGCTCGTTTTCGAATTTCGCAATCGTGTTTGAATATCATCCCATTCTGCAACTTGTTTTAGAATATAGGTACTATTCCTCTCGAGCCGCAAAAAAAAATAATTTCCAAAATATCTATAGCGTTTTCGATTGAAATGAATTATTATCAGGAAATAATATGTATTCCAAAAGCGAAATATTTAAAGGTGCAGCTGTATAAAATACAATCCACTACAATAACGAGATAAATGACCAATTTATTCAAATCGTATATCAATTATTCGACCTTCATTTTTTTTTACCGGATAATCAACTTGGTTATTCACCTGATTCGATAATTCTTTTTTTCCTGGAGCAATTTCATTTGAAATTAATATATTATGAATAACGAAATTAGTATTGCACACAGATACATACATTTACCAGACAGAACTATGGCCAGTACTGCTTATAAGTAGTATCCATTCCGTTTAATCATTATTAAACTGCTATGGGATGAAGTAAGCTGGTTATATAAACCCATAAATTCCATACATACTGATTTAACACCGGTGTATAATTATCGTTTCGACCCAAAGGTATTCAAAACAACTGTACAATGTAACAATTCGATATTCAATATACAAAATTGTTCTATCAACGTTATCTTATTGCGCGTATGTTCTGGGGTACATCGTTTTATCATTTTGCCCAAATGTCTGTAATTTTCCAATTAGTTGTCAAAAATAGTCTCAAACGATTTGGTTCGACTCTCTAATGAAGAATTCCAGGTCAAATTCGAATCCGTCCGGCCGGCCGTTGCCACGATAACTTGAGAACGGAAAGAGATAGTGCCTTGAAATTTTCAGGGTAGGTGGCACGTCCCAATACGACGGACAAGTTCGTTAATGGGCATAATCAGCCCAATGGTTTCCGAGTAATAATTTTGTTTTCAACCAATACAAATCCGATCAAACTGAAACTTGGTGAGTAGTTGTAGAATACAAACCTAAGGGCGTTTGTGAAATTGTGTAAGAATCGTATCACTAGAAAATTTAAACAAAAATGATTAAAAATATTTTGTGTCTCGATAACGGGAAGAGATAGCGACTTGAAATTTTCAGGTTAGGTTGTGCATCTGAATGCGACATTTGAGTTTATTTATAGGCTTTTTTGAGTTATACCCATCTGAAAATTGGTTATTTCCTAAATAACTCGAAGAATACAAAACCGATTAAATTCAAACATATTTTTTTGTTGTAGAATACCAACGCGAAAATACTTGCGAAATTTCGTGAGGATCGTATCTCTAGAATATTAAAAAAAAATTGGTTCAAGCACTGACGTGAAGTCAGGAGCTTTTGCGCGTATGTTCTATTGTCTATTCTCCTGTATAGGACACCCTTAATCGAATTTACCATGGTAAATTATGTTGTCCATTCTCCTGTATTGGACACTCTTAATTCGAATTGACCATGGTAAATTCGAATTAAGTGTCCAATACAGGAGAATGGACAACATAATTTACCATGGTAAATTCGATTAAGGGTGTCCAATACAGGAGAATGGACAATAGAACATAGAGCAAAAGCTCCTGACTTCACGTCAGTGCTTTAAACAATTTTTTTTTCGTAATTTTTTTGAAATTTTCTACGGGTACGGTTCTTCAAAAAAATTTTTTTTCGTCATTTTTTTCAAATTTTCTAGGGGTACGGTTCTTACAAAATCTTAAACACTTCTTTATGTTGATTTTCTACTTCTAGTTACCAAGCTTCAATTCGATGGAATCTTTATTTTTTGAGTTATCGAGGAAATAATATTTCAGGTGGGTTTAACTCGGAAACCGTTCAACCGATTATGCCCAAAAACGAACCTAACTCTCCCATTCGGATACGCAACCTACCCTGAAAATTGCAAGTCCCTATCTCCTTTCGTTCGAAAGTTATAGAGGCAACGGTCTCCCTCTCACTCACACAAGGCTGCTCGAATCTCCAACAATATTTAACCGATCGTGTTGAAACTTAAAACTTGGCGGTAGAGTTAGGTTCTAAAGTCTCTCGCAAAATTTCAGCAATTTCAGACGAATAGTTACTGATATATAGAATTTTTTTTTTAATTTTCAATGATTTCTCAAAAATTTTCTACAAATACTATCCTCACGAAATTCTGCAAGAATTTTTGTGTTGGCATTCTACAACTAATAACCATGTTTCAATTCAATCGGTTCAGTATTTTTCGAGTTAATGAGGAGAAAAAAACCACCAAATTTCAGATGGCTGTGACTCTGAAACCGTTTGGCCACTTATGCTTATAAATAAATTCAAATGTCACATTCATATGCACAACCTAACCTGAAAATTTCAACTCGCTATCTCTTTCCGTTCTCAGGTTATCGAGACATAAAAAATATTTTTTAACAATTTTTTTTTAAATTTTTTGGTGATACAATTCTCACAAAATTTCACAAACGGGCTTAGGTTCATATTCTACAACTACTCACCAAGTTTCAATTCGATCGGATTTATATAGGTTGAAAACAAAATTATTACTCGGAAACCATTGAGCCGATTTTGCCCATTAACGAACTTGTCCGTCGTATTGGGATGTGCCACCTACTCTGAAAATTTCTTGTCGCTAGCTCTTTCCGTTCTCAAGTTATCGTGGCAACGGCCGGACGGCCGGCCGGGCAGAATCAAATTTGACCTCGAATTCTTCATTGGGGAGTCGAACCAAATCGTTTGAGACCATTTTCGTAAAAAAATTCGAAAATTACAGACATTTTATTTTTTTATTTTTTTTTAGTTTGGGAGAGAAAACCCAAAAAAAACCTTTCAATAATAGAATAATTATATCATTCTGTGAAAACGTAGAAATACGATTTATTATTGAAATCTCCGAAAGTATTAGCTTTTTAGAGTTAAAAATTATATCAAATTTATTCTTATGGTAAAACTGCTTACTGAAAAAATTTTAATTTGGAATTTGTTATGTAAAAAAAATATTTTTTTTTACTCCGAAACCGTCTGTCCCATTTTGCCCAATATCGGACTTAGCCGAGATATTTATCTCCCAAACCCACTCTGAATATTTCAACTGTCTAGCTCATTCCGTTCGATAGTTATCAGGCCTACGGCCGGCCGGCCGGCCGGACTGGTCGGACGGAATGAATTTCGACCACGGATTCTTGATCAAAATCAAATCGTTTAAGACCATTTTCATCGAAATATTCGAAAATTACAGACATTTGGGCAAAATGATAAGCCCTCTGTTCCGAGGAACCAGAGCGCCAAAAAATAAAATAGCTTATTTGTTGGCCGACGCCTACACAAATATCCTTAAAAAATGAGCAAGGTTGTTGCAACTAACACTCGACATAGATTACACATCTCGTAATACCTACTAAAGTATCATCGAAATGACAGAGCAAGGCTGGACACGTGTTTCGGAATTATTGGTACATCGTTAGCTATACACCGTTTATGACTGAAAAAAAAAAGATACCTCCGAGCACTGCTCCAAAACTATCCGTCCGATATCGCTGAAATTTTGCGTGAGCCTTCGAAACCTGTACACGTACAGCCAAGTTTCAAATTTGAACACGGCCGGTACTATATTGTTGGAGATCCGAGTAGCCTTGTGTGAGTTTAGTAGCTGGATGGGTGACCGTTTGCCACGATAAATGAAACAGACGGAAAGGGATAGAGACTTGGTTCCGAATGGAACAGTTAAGTTTTTTAGTTCTACCCATCTGGAATATTGTTTTCTCGATAACCCAAAAAATACGGATCCGATCGAATTAAAACTTGGCAGTTTATTATGTACGTTAACTTGAGAACGAAAAGAGATTGCGAACCCATCTTAAATTTTGCTGTTGTTTCCTCAATATCTCTAAAAATACAGTTCCAATTGAATTGAAACTTTTATGGATCCGCTCCTGAGCATTGGAATCCAAAATCTAGCTTTAAACCAAGTTACCATATCTTTTTCTCGTCGACCAATAATGTCATAGATAATTTATATGCAGGTGTGTATTAGCACATTGTGAAATCTTTAAACGCTTGTTACTTTTTACCTGAGCCAAATCTGGAAAAATGGTAATTGAAAAATTGGTTCGAACACTAACGTGAAGTCAGAAGCTTTTGCGCGATCGAATTTATCATTCGATTAAGGGTGTCCAATACAGAAGAATGGACAATAGAACATACGCGCAAAAGCTTCTGACTTCACGTCAGTGCTTGAACCAATTTTTTTTTTCGTGATTTTTTTGAAATTTTCTAGGGGTACGGTTCTTACAAAATTTTAAACACGTCTATATGTTGATGTTCTACTACTAGATACCAAGCACCAATTCGATCGAATATTAATTTTTTGAGTTACCAAGGAAATAATATTCCAGGTGGGTATAACTCGGAAACCGTTCAACCGATTATGCCCAAAAACGAACCTAACTGTCCCATTCGGATACGCAACCTACCCTGAAAATTGCAAGTCCCTATCTCCTTTCGTTCCTTCCTAGCGAAAGTTATCGTGGCAACGGTCACCCATCTACAGAACTCACGCAAGGCTGCTCGAATCTCCAACAATATTTAACCGATCGATGTTTTTTTTTAAATTTTCTACGAATACTATCCTCACGAAATTTTGCAAGAATTTTCGCGTTGGAATTTTACAACTAATAACCATGTTTGAATTCAATCGGTTCTGTATTTTTTGAGTTAATGAGGAACAAAAAACAACCAAATTTCAGTTGGCTATAACTCTAAAACCGTTTGGCCGATTATGCTTATTAACAAACTCAAATGTCGCATTCAGATGCACAACCTAACCTGAAATCTTCAAGCCGCTATCTCTTTCCGTTCTCAGGTTATCGTGACAACAAAAATATTTTTCAATAATTTTTTAATAATTTTCTAGCGATACGATTCTCACAAAATTTCACAAACGTGCTCAGCTTTATATTCTACATCTATTCACCAAGTTTCAATTCGATCGGATCTATATTGGTTGAAAACAAAATTATTACTCAGAAACCATTGGGCCGATAAGGCCCATTAACGAACTTGTCCGTCGTATTGGGACGTGCCACCTACCCTGAAAATTTCAAGGCACTATCTCTTTCCGTTCTCAAGTTATCGTGGCAACGGCCGGACGGCCGGCCGGACAGAATCAAATTTGACCTCGAATTCTTCATTGGGGAGTCGAACTAAATCGTTTGAGACCATTTTCGTAAAAAAAATTCGAAAGTTACAGACATTTGGGCAAAATGATAACGCGATGTTCCCCAGAACATACGCGCAAAAAGTATTTTATTCGACGGGAGGAATCTATGGTTAAAATCAATGTACAACTTTAAGACTCACCCAGTATAAATATCTTAATTTTGGTCATAATTACCTCTGCCTACTCCACAAATTTACCTCAATAAAAAATCCTGAGCTATATCATCCAATGCATCGATGTAAACTTTCGCCGCTCCAGGTGGCAACAGAAATCGTTGTACTTTTTTTCTGAATTCTTCCCATTTAGCTCCATGCCTATGTACAAAAACAAAAAAATCATAATAAGTATAAGTTTCAGTCCCATATTTCTTCTATAAGAAGAGATAATTTTTTAAAAGAGCGGGGTTGCAAATGTCTGTAATTTTTTGAAACTTTTGCCGAAAATGGTCTCAAACGATTTGGTTCGACTCACTGGTGATGAATTTCAGGTCAAATTCAATTGAGTATGGCCGGACAGCCGGTGCTACGATAACTTTCGAACGGAAAGACATAGCTACTTGCAATTTTGAAGGGTAGGTTGCACATCCGATTGCGACTGTTAAGTTCGTTGATTTTCATGATCGGCTAAACGGTTTCGAAATAATTATAACCATCTGAAATATTGTTTCCTCAAAAAATAATATATACCCGAATATTGTATAAGCCTTCAAGCTGCCATCTTACAATAGAGTAGGTACAGAATGTCAGCTCGATCGGCTGCGTATTTTGACGATTACATTTTGTGAAAAAAAGATTTCGAACTGGTATCTACTTCTTATGAAATTTCAAATCATGTAAATCTCAGAATTGTAACAACATCACGATAGCCGAGAGATTATCATGCTCACATGCTGCATAGGAGATTCGGGTTCTAATCCCTGCTGAGTAAGTCCACTCTTTTATTTATTTTGAAATTTGAACTCAGTTGATACCATATGCATTTTTTCACGTGTTAACGAAAAATTGGTTCAAGCCCTGTGGACAGGAGCTTTGGCGCTCTTGTTCAAACTTTGACAAATTATATCTCCTAAAGAATTGGTTTCTCAGAGTTGGGAATGATATTAATGGAATCCTATGATATAAGTGCATCATAAAATAAAATAAATTAAATAAGAATCCATTGATATCATAGAGAAACCAATACTTTCGGAGTTATGATTTGTCAAAGTTAGAACAAGAGCGCCAAAGCTCCTGTTTTCCCACATTTTCAATTTGGCTTCTGTGCGTCAATTCTCAAGACCTTACGTAATTAATTTCAAAACGTAGGTCTACGGCTCATCTCATGTTGGATTTATATACATCAGGAAATTATAATTAGAGTATTGTATGAAATCATATAGAATTGAGAATAATTATTGAAATTTTGAAAAATCATATCTCCGAAAGTATTCGTTTGTTAGAGTTGAGAATGACATCACTGGATACTCATGAAGAAACTGCATCTTAAAAAAAATTTATTAATAATTTTTAATGTAAAAAAAAATTTATTTTGTTACTCCAAAACCAACTTGCCGATTTTGCCCAATAACGCACTTAACCGAGATATTTATCCCCTAAACCTACTCTGAAAATTTCAACTGTCTAGGTCATTCCGTTCGAGAGTTATCGTGTTAATGACCGGAAGGACGGCCGGACAGAATCAATTTTGACCATGTATTCTTGATCAGTGAGTCGAACCAAATCGTTTAAGACCATTTTCAGCCAAAAATTCGAAAATTACAGACATTTGGGCAAATTGATAAGCACTCTGTTCCGAGGAACAAGAGCGCCAAACAGTGTGAAAGCAATGTGGACAGAAGCTTTGGTGCCGTTGTTCAATCTTTGACAATCATATCTCCGAAAGTATTGGTTTCTCAGAGCTGGGAATGATATCAATGGATTCTTATGATAGAACTACATCATGAAAGAAATTAAATTCTCTTTGCATCCCATCTTTATATGACGGTCCAATTTTCGCTATAAGTGTTTCAATACTATCAGGAGCCATTCTGAAAAATTGAATAAATAAAATAGCAAGTTTTATTTATGAAACAAATCTAATGCCTAATCAGTCCAGAGAGAACTCAAACCAGAATACTTATGCAGGACATCTTAAATAGTGTTACTAAGGAATAACTATGTGTACATTAGTTGGAAATCTCATTTAAATCTTCCATAATTAGAGAATGATTCGTAAATTTTTCTCGACTTCCTTGTATTATTCATTTTCGACTCACTAACCAAAAATTTTCAAAGTACGAATGATATAAACAAACTAGAACAGAAATAAATATGTCGTCTCTTATAAGTAGATAAGATGACATAAACGAACAGTGAACACAGATAGAACAGAGCCAGAAATAATTCGCATTCTGTTAAAACATAGAAGTACAATGTATTATTTAAATTTTGAAAAATCATATCTCCGAAAGTATTAGCTTGTCAGAGTTGAAAATGACATTAATTGATTCATATAATGAAATTGCATCTTAAAAAAATTTTTTTCGTTACTCCGAAACCATCTGTCCGATTTAGCCCAATAACGAACCGAGATATTCATCTCCCAAACCTACTCTGAAAATTTCAACTGTCTAGTCTATTCCGTTCGAGAGTTATCGTGCCTACGGCCGGCCGGACAGAATCGATTTCGACCACGGATTCTAGATCGGCGAGTCGAACCAAATCGTTAGAGACCATTTTTATCCAAAAATTCGAGAATTACAGACATTTGTGCAAATTGATAAGCACTCTGTTCCGAGGAACAAGAGCGCCAAAAAGCCACAGTGCGACAAACAATTGTTATTCAAGGACAACGATTCTTTTATCACACTGTTTGGAAAAATTCGGAAAATTAAAATTCTAATAATTGCTTGGATATTCATTCTACCTACACTCCAATGACTCCAGCATTATCGTCGAAGAAGTCTCTTCTCAACTTCTGCTTGTAATAATGTAACGAAGGCATCGATGGTCTGTGAGGTAGAGCTTCTTCTTGTTTGAAGACTTTTCTGATGTCATCCCCATTGAATACAAATAGAAGATCCGGGTGACCTATGAGACCACCAACTTTGACAATGTTGCCGTAGTCTTTTCTCAGTGACCACATCACTTTGTCTAGTTCGTGAATTTTGTATTGTCCTGAAAAAGTATGAGAATCATTAAATCGTCAAATATCTGAAAATTCACTTGAACCTGTTGTAATGCATAAATAAATTTCATGGGTGACGATTTGGATAAACAATTATTATTCATATAATAATAAAGTTGTTTAGTGCTTGATTAATCTATAGTAGGGACTTTTCTAGTAGCCACTATTCTAATTTCGAATTTTGTGTTATCAACAAAATTCGGGAACATTTGAACTTTGCATTCTTTTAAACATCGTTAACTTTAAACCTATAGCAAACATTTAAATTTTGCTAACTTTTAACTTCGTATACTTTCAAATTTAGGAACCTTTTCAATTTGGCAAACTTTGAACTTGCAAACTTTTAAACTCTGCAAACTTCCAATTTTGCAAACTTTTACATTTTTGCAAACTATAAATTTTGCGAATTTTTAAACTCTGCAAACTTTTGATCTTTACAAACTTTTTAACTTTACCAATCTTTAAAACTTCACACTTTGCAAATTTTTAAGATTCTTAATCTCCTCGAATTTTGAACATCGTAAACTTTCAAATTTTGCAAACTTTTAAATTATGCAAACTTTGAATTTTGCTAGGGCTTCATACGAGAGCGAATTTTTTCCAATCTTACTCGTTCTCGTATCGGAAAAGCGAGACGAGATGAGACGTTTTGAAAAATATTATAAGCGATACCGTGACCACGTACAGCGCAACCCGAGAGTCTCGTTAATTTTTTTTATGGAGTTTTTATTCGAAAAATTAGAAAAGGTCTACATAGAGATCAATATATTTTACAAAATATCAACCCTTGTGACTATCTGTGAAATATTTTATTTTAAATTAAAATAATTGTTTCACATTTTTATTTCAACTTGTTAACTGTTCTTCTAACTTCTTATAGTAACGAATCTATTATAAATATCTATCCTTGCAGATTTTTATATTTTAGGTTTGAATGTGTTTTTTTCAAGAGCGATTTTTGCGCGTATGTTCTGGGGAACATCGCGTTATCATTTTTCCCAAATGTATGTAACGAATTTTTTTACGAAAATGATCTCAAACGATTTGGTTCGACTCCCCAATGAAGAATTCGAGGTCAAATTTGATTCTGTCCGGCCGGCCGTCCGGCCGTTGCCACGATAACTTGTAAACGGAAAGAGCTAGCGACTTGAAATTTTCAGGGTAGGTGGTGCATCTCAATACGACGGACAAGTTCGTTAATGGGCATAACCGGCCCAATGGTTTCCGAGTAATAATTTTGTTTTCAACCAATATAGATCCGATCGAATTGGAACTTGGTGAATAGTTGTAGAATATAAACCTTAGCACATTTGTGAAATTTTGTGAGAATCGTATCTCTAGAAAATTATTAAAAAAATATTAAAAAATATTTTTGTTGTCACGATAACCTGAGAACGGAAAGAGATAGCGGCTTGAAGATTTCACGTTAGGTTGTGCATCTGAATGCAACATTTGAGTTTGTTTATGAGCATAATCGGCCAAACGGTTTCAGAGTTATAGCCATCTGAAATTTGGTTGTTTTTTGTTCCTCATTAAGTCGAAAAATACTAAACCGATCGAATTCAAGCATGGTTATTAGTTGTAGAATGCCAACGCGAAAATTCTTGCAAAATTTCGTGAGGATAGTATTTGTAGAAAATTTTCAATAAATCATTGGAAATTGAAAAAAAAAATTCTATATATCAGTAACTATTCGTCTGAAATTGCTGAAATTTTGCAAGAGCCTTTAGAACCTAACTCTACTGCCAAGTTTCAAGTTTTAACACGATCGGTTAAATATTGTTGGAGATTCGAGCAGCCTTGTGTGAGTTCAGTAGATGGGTCACCGTTGCCTCGATAACTTTCGAACGAAAGAAGATAGGGACTTGCAATTTTCAGGGTAGGTTGTGTATCCAAATGGAAAAGTTGAGTTCGTTTTTGGGCATAATCGGTCTAACGGTTCCCAAGTTATACCCACCTGGAATATTGTTTCCTTGATAACTCAAAAAATAAATATTCGATCGAATTGAAGCTTGGTAACGAGTAGTAGTTGGTAATTAGTAGTAGACAATCAACATAAAGAAGTGTTTAAAATTTTTTAAGACCCGTACCCCAAGAAAATTAAAAAAAAAATACGAAAAAAGAATTTTTGTAAGAACCGTACCCCTAGAAAATTTCAAAAAAATTACGTTAAAAAAATGGTTCAAGCACTGACGTGAAGTCAGGAGCTTTTGCGCGTATGTTCTATTGTACATTCTTCTGTATGGGACACCCTTAATCGAATTTACCATGCATGGTAAATTATGTTGTCCATTCTCCTGTATTGGAACTCTTAATTCGAATTTACCATGGTTAATTCGATTAAGGGTGTCCAATACAGAAGAAAGGACAATAGAACATACGCGCTGACTTCACGTCAGTGCTTGAACCAATTTTTTTTTCTCGCCTTCTCTCGTCTTGTGTGAAGCCCTAACTTTTGCGAATTTTTAAACTCTGCAAACTTTTGATATTTAAAAACTTTTTAAATTTGCCAATCTTTGAAACTTCGTAAACTTTCAAACTTTGCAAACTTATGATCGATATTTCTCTTACCTATGTATGGGGCGAATCTCCAAGCGTTTCCAATGATTGGCAATTGACGAGGACCTGGTACATCTTCGTAGGGCTTGATGACTTCCCCCTTATTTTCTATAGAAGTATGCCTTTGTTCTGCTTCGATCTCTTCTTCCATAATATTTATTCCCATGGTTGTGGAATAATTTCTATCAGTCGCATATGATCTTCTCTGGCCCGAATTCACAAAAATTCTGATGATTTTCTTTTTCATTTTGTGATTTCTGTTTCCTAAGATTCCTGCTAAAATTAAAGGAATATATTACTTTTTAAATTTACTGTGTTAAACGAAAAATATATATTTCGTGTTATACGAAAAAATTTCATGAAAAAAAGGTGGGAAAGCTCTGTGGCCAGGGGCTTTGGCGCTCTTGTAAAACTACTAGCGAGTAATTATTCAAACTTTGACAAATCATACCTCCGAAAGTATTGGTTTCTCAGAGCTGGAATTGATATCAATGGAGTCTTATGATAGAACTGCATCATAAATAATTAAATTCAAAACTTAGATCTACGACTCACCTCATATGTTGGATTTACGTACATCAGCAAATTATGCATATCAGTCCATCAGTCTACGCGTATACAATCAGTTTCCCATCAATCTGACATCAATCCATGATTGATGTCAAACTGAACCAGATTGAAATTTTGAAAGAGTTGAGAATTATATCAACTTAACCGAGATATTCATCTCCCAAAGATTTCCCCCTGAAAATTTCAACTTCTCATCTAGCTCATTCCGTTCGATAGTTATCGTGTCAACTGAGATACAGAATTTTATTAAATTGTATATTTTATATTATTATACTGATCCTCCTAGGTCTTCCCCAAGGAGACCCATCATAAGCTATCGAAGAGCTTGAGCCAGTAAGGAGAATTTTTTTTTTAATTTTCCAGTGATGTGATCCTCACATCCTCGATCTTGACCACGGATTCTTGATCAGTGAGTCAAAACAAAATGTTGGAGTCCATTTTCAGTCGAAAATTCCAAAATTACAGACATTTGTGCGAATTAATAATCACTCTGTTCCGAGAAACAAGAGCGCCAAAAAAAAGTTCTATGATCTAACTCGGTTTATGACTAAGGGTAATGACAGCCCATATTCGAGTAGAGAAATAGATAGCAGGCCTTAGAAACGCTTCCTCTCAGAAGATGGAAACATTGTTTTCGAAACATATGTCAGAGGACAAAATTTGTAGTGGACAAGGCTGTACTTACTTTAACCGTGTAGTGAATTTATGTTCAATTTTATTTATCGGAAAATAAACAGTATCAATAGGATGAGAATAGGATTGTAAAGTCCAATAATAAAACAAATATTTACGTTAAATTATTTCGGAACATTATATCACTGGAAATGATGTCTAACAAACCATGAAGACAATACTACATAATTATGTTAGCAACTTTAATACCAATTAACAATATATACATATAGGTGTGTTTGGCTTAGTTAAAATTTCGGTAATATACCTAATATTGAAAGAACATTGAAGCAATATTTGAAATCAACAGACAATTTACTTTGTATTTCATCATGAAAACAGCATTATTAGCATTTTTTGGCGCTCTTGTTCCTCGGAACAGAGTGCTTATCAATTTGCACAAATGTCTGTCATTTTAGAATTTTTTGATGAAAATGGTCTCAAACGATTTGGTTCGATTCACTGATCAAGAATCCGAGGTCGAAATCGATTCTGTCCGGCCGGCCCTCTGTTAACACGATAACTCTCGAACGAAACGAGTTAGAGGATTGAAATTTGCAGGGTAGGTTTAGAGTGTAAATATCTCGGACAAGTTCGGTAACTGGTGAAATCCACCAAGCGGTTTCAGAGTTATGGCCGTTTTTAGTAAAAACGGTTTTTTATGAATATTTCCGAAACCGATCACTCGATCTATCTGAAATTTAGCATTAAATTGTAGAATAATGACTTTTATATGCATGCGAAGTCTTGTATTGATCGGGTTGCCGTAAAGCGTCAAAAAAAAATTAAAATTTTTTTTATTTTGATTCTACAATAACTCTCGAACAGATAGAGCTAGGCAGTTGAAATTTGTCAGAGTAGGTTTGGGTGATAAATATCTCGGCTAAGTTCGTTATTGGGTAGAATCGGCATGATGGTTTCGGAGTAACGAAAACAATTTTTTTTTACATTACAAATTATTTTTTTTATGCTGCAGTTTCATCATAAGAATCCATTGTTATCATTTTCAACTCTAACAAGCTGATACTTTCAGAGATATGATTTTTCAAAATTTCTTAATACATCGTAGTTCTATGTATTCACAGAATGTGAACACAGAATCTATTAGAGACTTGTCTTGTTGGAAAACAAGTATCCGATTCTTGAATTTGTGAATATATACAAGACTGTTTTGAAAGCGAAAATAATATTGACTGATTACATATTGAATCATTTATGTATAAATATTGGGGATGATGTTTTAGAAGATTTAGAATTTGATCATTTTAATGATGTAGTTTATGAAGGCAATAGGAAAGAAGAACATAATGGAATCATCAAAAGAAATTACTGTTCGTTGACCACTGAGGTTAATATTACCTTTTACTTCCTTAATTTGTGAGACATGTTCCTATATACAGTATTTTCATGATGTTGCTGGCAAGAAAATGCTGAAATATGGATCTACATTTGTGTATCAAACATTTTTTCTTGAGTTAAGGTTCATAATACAGAAAAGAATGTGTTAGTGGTATGAACTATTGAATTTTAAATTATGAAAAGAGGATAGTATTTTATTAATATATTTTGAACTATTAAAATAATCTGTTCGTAATCCACTACCTACTCAAATATCAGGAATAAATGGACAATCTGCTATGAATATCTCCAGCCTCGCTCTAGACATTTCGATGATATTTTCCTTAGGTATTTCGAGTTGTGAAAACTATGCACCGAGTGTAAGTTACAACAACCCATTCCTCGAGGGAGAATCATTGCAGATTGCTCATTTAATCTTGATAAATAAATATAATGACAATTTTTGAAGCATCAAAGCATTGCAGATTGCTTTTTTTAAATGATAATTTTTGAAGCATTTTTTTTCAAACGAAACTTTTTTAAATTTAATTTCTTTCATGATGCAGTTCTATCATAAGAATCCATTAATATAATTCCAAACTCTGAGAAAGCAATACTTTCAGAGATATAATTTGTCTGTTTGAACAAGAGCGCCAGAAAGCTCCTGTTCACAGGGTTTGAACCAATTTATTTTTAATGGTTATGCTGAAAAATGTATAGGTACATCTTTTTCGCCCATATGAGCCCGTTCGCTAGATACTTTCACGATCGGTATGGCATATAATGTGACATTTCAAATTTAGCGGAAGTGAGTATTTTTATGATACTGTGAAATTTATAACTATTGGAGTATTTTTTTAGGTACTGCAACGTACTGACACGCGATTTCGTTGATTATGTAAAATAATCTCACTGTCAGTCTATTATCTAATTTAATGGTTGTAGGTATATTTGGAAGATGTGAGATTCAAATTATTCATGTTATCTAACGCTGAATAAATCGAAACAGATTTGAACTATCGGACTATTTTCGCCCAATTTATTCTTGATTTGAATTCCTATTTTTGGCACTTATATTTTTTATCGATACTAGAGAATTATCCTAAATTCTTTTTGGCGCTCTTGTTCCTCGGAACAGAGTGCTTATCAATTTGCCCAAATGTCTGTAATTTTCGAATTTTTGGCAGAAAATGATATCAAACGATTTGGTTCGACTCACTGATCAAGAATCCGTGGTCGAAATCGATTCTGTCCGGCCGTCCGTTAACACAAAACTCTCGAACGAAAGGAGTTAGAGGCTTGAAATTTGCAGGGTAGGTTTGGAGCGTAAATATCTCGGACAAGTTTGTTAACTGGCAAAATCCACCAAGCGGTTTCGGAGTTATGGCCGTTTTTAGTAAAAACATTTTTTATGAATATTTCCGAAACCGATCACTCGATCTATATGAAATTTAGCATCAAATTGTAGAATAATGACCTTTAGACGCATGTGAAGTTTTGTATTCATCGGGTTACCGTAAAGTGTCAACAAAAAATTTTGAAAATTTTTAAATTTTGTTTCTACAATAACTCTCGAACGGAATGAGTTAGACAGTTGAAATTTTCAGAGTAGGTTAGGGAGATAAATATCTCGGTTAAGTTCGTTATTGGGCAAAATAGGCCAGATGGTTTCGGAGTAACAAAAAAAAATTTTTTTTTACATAACAAATTCCAAATTAAATTTTTTTCAATAAGCAGTTTTACCATAAGAATCCAATGATATCATTTTTAACTCTAACAAGCTAATACTTTCGGAGATAAGATTTTTCAAAATTTCAATAATAAATCGCATTTCTACGGTTTCACAGAATGATATAATTATTCTATGTAGGTATGAATTGTCAAAACGTCCATTTATTTTCCCGAGACATGACATTGTCTAATTCCTTTCAGCAATCGAAGAATTATGAGAATAAAGTGTATTCCGAGATGTGATCGAATTGAGAAAAATCTCAGTTGTTTGTTCCGACATTAGTTTTTCTCAGAAAAGTCTTACATTTCGGAACGGAACATGAAGTAAGAGATCTGAGAGAAGTGATACTGCTTTTCATCATGCTCTGTGGTGTGGCCCTAGTTCTCTCACTTAATGACGGGACTGACGGAAGGGAATATTATAACTTCAAAAATATTATGTTGGTGTTGAATTACTCGTATTTTGGTGATGCAACGGGGACCTCACCCAAAAATGTTTGAAAATATTACGTTAATATTGAAAGCATAATACTGTAGTTCGAGAGAGGAGAAAATTTGGTGAACGTTTGGTGATTCATTATTACTTCTCTTCTTTCATACATGTTTTAAGGAATATCTACTATTTGTAGGCACTTTAAACCTGTTTTGGGCAATTGTCATACGAAACTTGTTTTTTTGGCGCTCTAGTTCCTCGGAACAGAGTGTTATCAATTTGCCCAAACGTCTGTAATTTTCGAATTTTTGGCTGAAAATGGTCTCAAACGAAATTGTAGAATCATGACCTTTATACGCATGTGAAGGTTTGTATTGAGCAGGTTACCGCAAAGTATCAAAAAAAAATTTGAAAATTTTAAAAAAGTTTTTCTACAATAACTCTCGAACAGAATGAGCTAGGTAGTTGAAATTTCCAGAGTTGGTTAGGGAGAAAAATATCTCGGTTAAGTTCGTTATTGGGCAAAATAGGCCAGATGGTTTCGGAGTAACGAAAAAAAATTTTTTTTTTGAGGAACAAATTTCAAATTCAATTTCTATTTAAGATGCAGTTTCACCATAAAAATCCATTGATATCATTTTTAACTCCAACAAGCTAATAGTTTCGGAGATATGATTTTTCGAAATTTCAATTATGAATCGTACTTCTATGTTTTCACAGAATGCTATAATTATTCTATCTAAGCTTTATTATATGCTCTGTGTTCATACTAGTTCATGTCATCCTGTTCTATAGTCAGATTTATTTCAGCTATTTTAATTTGATTTCTTCCATGGTGCAGTTCTCATTCTCAGATTGCTCATTTAATCTTGATAAATAAACTATTATTTGAATTGAATTTCCTTTATATATGATGCAGTTCTATCATAAGAATCCATTGATATAATTCCCAACTCTGAGAAACCAATACTTTCGGAGATATAATTTGTCTGTTTGAACTAGAGCGCCAGAAAGCTCCTGTCCACAATTTTCTGAATAATACTATTTGAAATTATGTGTTTTAATATGACTGATCTCTGATTACCACCGATGATATTTATTGATATCATTGAATAAAAAATCCAACCGGAAGCCCTATCAGTGCTTTTAAATTTTCGACGTATCCCGATAAAAAAAAAATTGTCGGAGTGATAACCCTACCTTATTGCACGCAGATAGCTATATATTCACAAGTATCGCACAGAACAAGAAGAATCGAAATAATTATGGTTTGCCGAAGAACTGGATACACGGCATGTGTATTTGAAACTTTATAAGATCGGTCGGCATTTGGCTTAAGCAGGGGAACGCACTTTGGCAATACATATTCGCCTCATATTTTAGTGAATGTGGTTTTAGGCGAACGCCGGCTATTGTGAAAGATTTCGTGTGTTTATTTACACGTGTTATGTCACAAAGAAGAGATTGTTTGATCTGCTTCGTTGAGAAGTAGGCTAAAAGATGATACGGCTAGCCGGCTAGCCTCTAGACCATAATATATGTTACACTAATGTAATTACTCTGTCGGTATTATCGTCGGCTGATAACTCAGCCGGTAACATTCAAATCCTTACAAAAAATTAGTTCGAGCACTGACGTCAAGTCAGGAGCTTTTTTTTTGCGCGCATGTTCTATTGTCCTTACTCCTGTTTGTATTGGAGACAATACAACAGGAGTAAGGACAATAGAACATGCGCGCAAAAAAAAAGCTCCTGACTTGACGTCAGTGCTCGAACCAATTTTTGACGCTCTTGTTCCTCGGAACAGAGTGCTTATCAATTTGCCCAAATGTCTGTAATTTTCGAATTTTTGGCTGAAAATGGGCTTGAACGATTTGGTTCGACTCGCTGATCAAGAAGCCGTGGTCGAAATCGATTCTGTCCGGCCGTCCGGCCGGCCGTCCGTCCGTTAACACGATAACTCTCGAAAGAAAGGAGGATTGAAATTTGCAGGGTGGGTTTGGAGCGTAAATATCTCGGACGAGTTCGTTAACGGGTGAAATCCATCAAGCGGTTTCGGCCCAAATGTCTGTAATTTTCGAATTTTTCGATGAAAATGGTCTGAAACGATTTGGTTCGACTCACTGGTCAAGAATCCGAGTTCGAAATCTGTCCGGCCGGCCGTAGGCACGATAACTCTCGAACGAAAGGAGTTAGAGGATTGAAATTTGCAAGGTGGGTTTGGAGCGTAAATATCTCGGTTAAGTTCGTTAATGGGCAAAATCCATCGAGTGGTTTCGGAGTTATGGCCAATTTTAGTGATACACATTTTTTATGAATATTTCCGAAACCGATCACTCGATCTATTTGAAATTTAGCATCAAATTGTAGAATCATGACCTTTAGACGCATGTGAAGTTTTGTATTGATCGGGTTATCGTAAAGTGTAAAAAAAGAAATTTGAAAATTTTTAAATTTTGTTCCTACAATAACTCTCGAACGGAATGAGCTAAGCAGTTGAAATTTACAGAGTAGGTTAGGTAGATAAATATCTCGGTTAAGTTCGCTATTGGGCAAAATAGGCCAGATGGATTTGGAGTAACGAAAAAAAAATTTTTTTTAACTTACAAATTTCAAAATAAATTTTTGGTGCTCTAGTTCCTCGGAACTGAGTGCTTATCAATTTGCCCAAATGTCTGTAATTTTCAAATTTTTCGATGAAAATGGTCTTAAACGATTTGGTTCGACTCACTGATCAAGAATCCGTGGTCGAAATTGATTCTGTCCGGCCTGTCCGGCCGTCCGGCCGTAGGCATGATAACTCTCGAACGGAATGAGCTAGACAGTTGAAATTTTCAGAGTAGGTTTGGGGGATAAATATCTCGGCTAAGATCGTTATTGGGCAAAATCGGACAGATGGTTTCGGAGTAAAAAAAAAAAATTTTTTTTTTACAAAACAAATTCCAAATTAAATTTTTTTCAATAAGCAGTTTTACCATAAGAATCCATTCATATTATTTTTAACTCTAACAAGCTAATACTTTCGGAGATATGATTTTTCAAAATTTCAATGTAAATCGTATTTCTACGTTTTCACACAATGATAGAATTATTCTGTGGGTAATGGGTATTCTATGAATTGTTATAATGTCAAATTATTTTCGTGAGACATGACGTTGTCTCATTGTCATTCATTCCAGCAATCCTATAAATATGAGAATTCTAATATAATATCATACTTTTTGCTGGTTGATATTTTCATGCCGATGGTCAATCCATATGATGATGGGAATGGTAATGGTAAGTTAATAATATTGAGTTCAGAATATCTCCACTAAAAACAAAACTGGAATATTGGTGTATTGGAGTAGATTTGAGGAAAGATATATATTATCGTTCATGATAGAATTGAGGAATGAATATCTCGGATGAGTTCGTTGTTGGGTAGAATTCGTCTATAGGTTTTGGATTGATAATTTTTGGCACTCTTGTTGAATTTAAATTCTTCTATGATGTTTGAATTCAATTTCTGCTAAGATGAAGTTCTAAATTTCAATAATGAATCGTACTTCTACGTTTTCACAGAATGCTATAATTATTCTATCTAAGCTTTATTATATGATCTCTGTTCATACTCGTACATGTCATCCTGTTCTATAAGAGAGAGTCAAATTCATTTCAGCTATTTTAATTTGGTTTCTTCCATGGTGCAGTTCTCATTCTCATGATTGCTCATTTAATCTTGATAAATAAACTATTATTTGAATTGAATTTCCTTTATGATGCAGTTCTATCATAAGAATACATTGATATAATTCCCAACTCTGAGAAACCAATACTTTCGGAGATATAATTTGTCTGTTTGAGCTAGAGCGCCAGAAAGCTCCTGTCCACAGGGCTTGAACCCATTTTTTTTATATATAGAATTTTTTTCAATAAATTTCAATAATTCTTCTAAAATTTTCTAGTGATACGATCTTCACGTAATTTCGCAGGAATTTGCGCGTCCGCATTCTTCAACAATTTACCATGTTTCTATAAGGATCGGTTTAATATTTTTTGAATAATTGATGAAATAAGAACAAAATTTTAGCTAAATATAACTCCTAAACCGATTGGCCGATCATGTCTATTAACAAAGTCAACTGACGGATTCCGATTCGCAGCCTACCCTAAAAATTGCAAGTCGCTATGCTATCTCTTTCCGTACTCAAGTTATCGTGAGATAAATAATATTTTTTAATAATTTTTTTCAATTTTCTAGGGATACGATCCTTATAGAATTTCACATACGTCTTTATAGTGTACTTTATTACTGTGGACAGGAGCTTTGGCGGACTTGTTCAACCTTTAACAAATCATATCTCCGAAAGTATTGGTCTCTGGGAATGATATAAACACAGATTAACTGTTGATTAATCTGTGATATAAATGGATTCTTACGATAGAACTGCATCATGAAAGAAATTAAATTCAAACAGACTGATTCTCCCCAATTACGAAATCATCCGAGATATCCATTCCTCTCTGAAAATTATATTATCCGCCGTATTCACAAAGCTTTCAATCTCTGTTAAGTCCTAACTGAGGTCCTCAGTTAAGCATAAATAAGACTCGCAACTTCAGTTAACGTGAAAATTAACGTGAAACAAGTCTGTTTCATCACCGTTAAATACTTTAATTGTGGTTGCGATGCAGATTTATCCTTAACTGAGGACCTCAGTTAGGACTTAACGGAGATTGAAACACTTAACAATGCTTTGTGAATACGGCGGTATATCAATTAAATCAAATTAAAACAATATTGCAGTTTTGTTTTTACTGGAGATATTCTGAGCCCAACTTGAATATGTATCTTACCAAAGTATATATTTCCATCATCATATGGATTATCCAAGGGCATTAAATTATCACCTTAAAAGGAGATTATTTCATTGGTCATTTTGCATTCAATCATATTTTGTTTTCTAGAACAGGAGAGGTTTATTTTATATCAAGAATAACGAACCAGAAATAATTTTGACATTTATCTCTCATAGGGAAATAAGATGACATGGAAGAACACAGAACATATAATAATTCATTGATAGAATAATTAAGTACATAATTCTGTGGAAACATAGAAGTACGATTTAGTATTGAAATTTTTGAAATTCATATCTCCGAAAGTATTAGCTTGTTAAAGTTGAAAATGATCTCAACGAATTCTTAAGGAACTTAACCCAGATATCTATCTTCTTAACCTACTGTGAAAATTTCAACTGTCTAGTCTAGCTCATTCCGTTCGAGAGTTATCGTGTTAACGGAGGGCCCGCCGGACCGGCCGGACAAAACCGATTTCGACCACGGATTCTTGATCAGTGAGTCGAACCAAATCGTTTAAGAACATTTTCATCCAAAAATTCGAAAATTACAGACATTTGGGCGAATTGAGAAGCACTCTGTTCTGAGGAACAAGAGCGCCAAAAGAGCATATAAAACTATTTCTTCCGATTATCATTTATCGGGACACATTTTGTGTTATATTTGAGCAATAGAGTTACCTTGAAATAAAGTGATCAACTATATTCTATCTGAACAAAAAGTGGCATTGTAAGGAAAGACCACATCAGTTGCAAATACAATTATTAAAAATTTCCATCATAACTTTGATGGTTGCGGTTTGTGGTGTCCAGCTTTCGGCGAATTTTTGACCTTGTTAGTGAAATTAAAACGTTTTATCATTTCAACATTAGCTGAATTTTTTTACCCGTATGTTCTGGGGGACATATCGCGTTATCATTTTGCCCAAATGTCTGTAATTTTCGAAATTTTCGCCGAAAATGGTCTCAAACTCAAACGATTGGGTTCGACCATAGCCCACTATATCTCTATAGAGGGCTGTGATTCGACTCCCTGATCAAGAATTCAATGGTCAAATTTCATTCTGTCCGACCGGCCGGCCGTCCGTTGCTACGATTACTTGAGAACGGAGAGAGATAGCGACTTGAAAGTTTCAGGATAGGTGGCGCATCCCAATACGACGGACAAGTTCGTTAATGGGCATAAACGGCCCAACGGTTTCCGAGTAATAATTTTATTTTCAACCAATACAAATCCGATCTAATTGAAACTTGGTGAGTAGTTATAGAAATCAAATCTAAGGATGCTTGCGAACTTTTGTGAGAATCGTATCACTAGAAAATTTTAAAAAAATTTTCAAAAAATATTATTTATGTCACCATAACCTGAGGACGGAAATAGATAGCGACTTGAAATTTTCGGGTAAGGTTGTGCATCTGAATGGGACATTTGAGTTTATTTATAGGTATAATCGGTCAAACGGTTTTGGAGTTATACCCATCCGAAATTTAGTTGTTATTTCCTCAATAACTTGAAAAATATAAAACTGATGCAATTCAAACATGATTGTCAGTTGTAGAATGCAACCGTGAAAATTATTGCAAAATCTCGTGAGGATCGTATAATTTGAAAATTTTTAAAAAATCATTGAAAATCATTGAAAAAAATTCCATATATCAGAAACTATTCCTCCGACATCGCTGAAATGCGAGAGCCTTTAAAAGCTAACTTTACTGCCAATTTTCAAGTTTGAACATGATCGGATCTATATTATTGGAGATCCGAGCCGCCTTGTGTGAGTTTAGTAGCTGGATGGGTGACCGTTGCCTTGATAACTTTCGATTGAAACGTGATAGGGACCTGCAATTTTCAGGGTAGGTTACAAATCCCAATGGGACAGTAAGTTTTTTTTGGGCATAATCGGTCCATCGGTTACGAAGTTATACCAACCTGGAATATGATTTCCTCGATAACTCAAAAACTATAGACTCGATCGAATTGAAGCTTGGTAATTAGTTGTAGAATATCGACATAAAGTCATGTGTAAAATTTTGTGTGAACCGTACCCCTAGAATATTTTACTATATTACAAAATTGAATATGTCTCAGAAACCATATGTTCGATATTGCTGATTTTGCGGGAGCCTTCAAATGCTAATTCTAAAGCCAAGTTCCAAATTTGAACACGTTTGGATCTATATTATAGGAGTTATATAGTTATTGAAAAATTACTGGAAACTGAGTGGCGTTGGGAGAGTTTATTATCTGGATCGGCGATCGTTACCACGATAACTTGCCAACGAAAAGAGATAGCAACTAGCAATTTTCAGGGTAGGTTGCGCATCCGAATGTGACAGTTAGGGTCGTTAATAAGCCTAGTCGGCCAAAAGGTTTTAGAGTTATAGCCATCTGAAATTTTGTTGTTATTCCCTCAATAACTCGAAAAATACAGATCCGATCCTATTCAAACATGTTAATTGGTTCTAGAATACCGACGCGCACATTTTTGCAAAATTTTGTGAGGATCGTATCACTAGAAAATTTTTAAAAAATTATTGAAAATCATGCTGAAAGGCCTAACTTCACTTACTTCACAGCCAAATTCCAAATTTGAATCTAAACTGTTGGAGATCTCAGCAGCATTGAGTGAGTTCAGTACCTGGATGGGTGACCACTGCCACGAAAACATTGCAAGTTTGAACATGATCAGATATCTATTGCTGGAGATCTAAGCAGACCTGGGTGAGTTCCGATTTCTTAAAAGGATCTTAAATCATACCCATTTGAATAAATACCGCAAGAGAATTCATGCAGTATTTGTTTTTCGTATATTATTAGATATTTAATGATTTTCAGTTCCGATAGAATACATATATGTCAGAATTAAAAAGGGGTAAAGCCCTGAGGCAAGAGCTTTGGCGCTCTTGTTCAATGTTTGGCAAATCATATCTCCGAAAGTATTGGTTTCCCAGAGTTGGGAATGATATCAATGGATTCTTATGATAGAACTCCATCATGAAAAAAATTAAATTCAAACCACGAAATTACCCGAGATATTCCTTTCCTCAAATCCACTCTGAAAATTATATTATATCAATTGAAACTTAGCCAATATTTGAGTTTTGTTTTTACTGGAGCTATTCTGAACCCATTCTGATAAACTTACCAAAATATATATTTCAATCATCATATGGATTATCCAAGGGCATTCAATTATCACCAAAAGTATAATATCATATTATAATCCTCATAAATCTACGATAACTGAAATGAATTAGACTCTCTCTCATAGGAAAACAAGATGACATGTACGAGTATGAATATAGATCATATATCTAATAATTCATAGATAGAATAAATATAGCATTCTGTGAAAACACAGAAGTACGATTTATTATTGAAATTTTGAAAAATCATATCTTCGAAATTATTAGCTTGTTAGAGTTGAAAATTATATCAATGAATTTTATGGCGAAACTGCATCTTAAAAAAAATTTAATTTGAAATTTTTAATATAAAAAAAAATGTTTTCTCATTACTCCGAAACCATCAAGCCGATTTTGCCGAATAACAAGCTTAACCGAGATATTTATCTCCCAAATCTTTTTTTTTACATTTTACGGCAACCCGATCAATACAATACTTCGCATGCGTATAAAAGTCATTATTCTACAATTTGATGCTAAATTTCAGATAGATCGAGTGATCAGTTTCGGAAATATTTATAAAAAATATTTTTATTAAAAATGGCCATAACTCTGAAACCGCTTGGTGGATTTCGCCCGTTAACGAACTCGTCCGAGATATTTACGCCCCAGACCCACCTTTCGTTCGAGAGTTATCGTCCCTACGGCCGGTTTACAGACATTTGGGCAAATTGATGAGCACCCTGTTCCAAGGAACAAAAGCGCCAAAAATTCTGTGATCTTAGACTTAGACGATTCTCTCATTACTCAATTCCTTAAAATGTTACGAAATGTATACATACTTATAAAAGCTGAGAAAACGGTCTATATCGATGGTAAATTCGATTGAAGTGTCCAATAGAGGCGAATGAACAATAGAATATGCGCGCAAAAGCTCCTGACTTCACGTCAGTGCTTGAACCAATTTTTGAGAATTTTACTTGAGTAATGTGAAAATGTTACTGGGAATATTTCTAAAATTCAGGAATGGCAACTTCAATGAACCATCACGATATGCAAACATAATAATTATGAAAATTTTTAATATTCCTGGCATTTACATGAACAGAGAAAGTTTATTACTAACAACTCAAAATATTACTTCACAGTTTTTTCGTCGTAGTGTATAAACAATTAATATATTCGTAAATTGTTCTTAATTAGACTGCAGAATATTGCAGGAAAATAGAATAATGACCTATATAATTGGTCATACATGTAAAAAATTAGACGCACCATATGATTAAGATTTCAAAAATCAAAAATAAACGAGCAATCTGCAATGATTTAACCTCATAGATTGGGTTGTTGCAACTTACACTCGGTGCGTTGTTTTCACAACTCGAAATATCTACGGAAGGTATCGTCGAAATGTCGAGAGCAAGGATGGACGCGTGTTTCGGACTAATTGGTCCATCGTCAGCAGCCTCTTTATTGTATATTGTTGTAGATTGTAACGCGACCTTAAGGTCTATTGTGCTCTCCCGTCAGAGCTGTCGATGTCATCACCATCTACCACTCGCCTTACAGTTCCAGAGTTCTGATGAACTCCAGTATCTGGGATATGGCTTCAAGGAAGCTACGTCTTCGCTACTGAAGATTTCTTGCCCGAAACATTCTTTGTGTTGGTTTGAGATGGCCAGGTGATCAGGAGTTTCATTCTCCTCCCAACAAAATCTGCACTTGTCATTTTTTTTCTAGCCCTAATCTCATCATATGCTTCCTACGGCCGCAGTGTCCTGTGAGGAAACCATTTCTTGGATCTGACAGTGTCAAAGTACCGGAGGAACTTTTTGGAGTGATGTATATGTATATTCTTTTGAACTTCGAGCATTAATTTTGTTTTTTATCTAAGAATAAAGCATGTGTATGAAAAAAGTGTTAGCTGAGGTTAGTGTAACGGGGTACCATATAATTTGATGTACGATAATAGAGCTTAGGGAAAAAACCTCAACAAAAAAAACCCTGTCTACCCGTTAGTGTTGTGACTTATTAATTAATATTGTAACTGTTAAAAAAATATGCTGAAATATTAAATATTGAAGGCATCTTTTTCTTTACTATCGCTTCTTCCTTCAACAAGCAGAGAAGTTTCTCCAAGGTACCCGAAACTCAATCTGGAAAAGGAAAACACAAAAGAAATAATTGGTTCAAGCCCTGTGGACAGGATCTTTTTGGCGCTCTTGTTCAAGCAGACAAATTATATCTCCGAAAGTATTGATTTCTCAGAGTTGGGAATTATATCAATTGATTCTTATGATAGAACTGCATCATGAAGGGAAAGTGTCGTTTAAAAAAAAAGCTTCAAAAATTATCATTTGAAAAAAAACATGGAAGTACGATTCATTATTGAAACTTCGAAAAATCATATCTCCGAATCTTCGATCGGATATGTATTAGTTGATGACAAAAGACAAAATTATGATCAAAAGATTTTTATTTCCTAATAAACTTCGGAATAATGCAGTGAAAACATTTTCTAACACTGCCCCAAAATGTAAAAGCTTAGGTACATTTCGGAATCAATAAAATTCAAAATTTTCATGAAAATTATTTTTAGCGCTCTTGTTTTAGTTCTAATGGCACCATCTCTAGTCGGAGTTGTACACTCATCATCTATAGCGCTCGTATTTTGTTTTTATATTTTCATAGAAATATTGGAATTCTTATTTCTAATGTAATCTAATGTAGGTATATTCGTTGTCGATATGATAAAGAAGAAGAGTATAAAAAGGAACTAAAGAAGGCTTTGTTATTTTTATATTTTTAATGAATAATGAATATAGTGTTGCCCACAGAACACTAATATATAGGTATAATATATAGGTGTTGCCCCCTGAGGTGCAATAGGCGAACTATCCATATCACCTTGGACTTGGAACATGTTGGAACGACAGGTCTACAGGTGGTACCGTGGTAGGTGGTGTATCTCATTCTCATTCATTGAACAATTACTACGTTTACATTATCACAGAAATCAAAGATTATAATCTTCGACAGAGACAGTAAGATATTTATTTCTATGATTTGAATTTTAAAAGAATTAATTTAAAAAGTTGATATCTAACAGACGATATCTAAATAAAATTAGCAATTACAGTAAATAGGAAATGTAATTTAATCATTGGCAGTCATATGACTGATGATTCACTCTGTTGATTATGGTATCATGTTATTATTGTCCTTCTAATGTAAGGCACACAAAGAATGGAATGGAAGTTTATCTGGAATTGCTCAATAGTTAATATCTTGAATTCTTTAACTTCGAAATTTAATTGGCTTCGAATCAGTTGATATAATACCGGAGGCAGTAATTGTTGTCTCTGATAATACATAACTAGTAGGTGAGCATGTCAGAAGTTTCGAATAAAGAAATGACTCCCCTGAGTGCAATCATAAATTGAAGGATTTTTTTTCAATTTATTCAATACTGAATAATATGCTCGTCAGAGACAATTCCAACAATCAAGTTGGTTTGGGTTTACCCATAGACCTAATATCCCATTAGTATTATTTCTATGTTAGTATTAGGTCTATGGGTTTACCCATGCATTGAAAATATTAAATTATTCATAGTTATACACTTATAATGAGCAGAATCTTATCTGAATGTAAAAACATCATCAACGAATGGTTATGCAAAAACTTTTTTAATTCCTCGTTTGAATTTCAGTTACTATTCTACTGATCATGGCCTGGTTTACGAAGCTCAACACTTTTATAGAAATACCTACATTTTTATCACTATTTGGTGTTATTTTACAATGTGAGATATATGTACCAAATTATTAGTTTAACATAATATTTCTTTTCTTTTTTATATACCTACTAATATTTTGTTATGTAATTTTACTCTCTCCATTTTGCTATATAACCAGAATATCATTCAGGTTTATAGCCGCTAATTCCATAACTATTTTAAAACAAGGAATTTATAAATATTGAAATAAAATTTTTTTTATAGTTCCCGTCTTCACAAATCTAGTTTTGTACCGTACCTGCTACATTACCCTAGGATATAATGAATCTGAATGTGCCTTGTTGGGCACAGGACATAAAGACAATCTCACTAGTAATCTCACACAACTGGTTGAACCGGAAGCTAATGATTTAATTCTGTATATACAATTGCCTGCTGGATTCATTTGTGCCCTTATGGGACTGTATATAGGATCATGGTCTGATAAATATGGAAGGAAACCTGTGCTGCTGTCGACTCTTGGGGGTGAGTAAAAACAAAAATAAGTTATAATATACAATATATCTCAGAGAGATGTGTTATGTAGAAGGCTGCATGTAGTGCTATTATTATTATTATTATTATTATATGGGTTGTGCTGGGCAGACGAAACCCACCCCTCCACTGCGACCAATCGGTCTATTGTGGCACACCTACAGTATGTAATCTATACTTCACCCACAAGCTCAAGTCTCTTGATGAGGGATATGAGTCTGGTGGGTGAGAACTTGTCCAGTTCCCTCAGTGTCAGTTTGTGGACTCCTAGTTCCTCCAATCTGATCCTGTCCCCAGCGGGGCAGTCACACATGATGTGTTCGATAGACTCGTCGTCCTCCAGGCAAAGTCTGTACTCGGAGTCCTCAGTCAACCCCAGCGTATTGAGGTGTTTCCTGAGGCCCCAATGGCCCATGTATACAGCTGTAAGGATTCTCAGGTCTACCCTAGAGAATTTGAGCCTTTTTCTGGCTCTTTCAGCTGATGAGCCAGTAATTGTTGAGCGAGCATGTCTGTGTCCAGGTATGCTGCTCCAGATTTCTTGGACCTTTTGGTCCACCCATCTGTTGTTTACCTTCGCCGCTGCTCTGAGAGAGATACCACAGGCCAGTTCGGGTCCAATGAGCCCCATGGAAGCCCCCGTGCCGCCAATGAGTCCGCCATCTCATTACCCCTTATGCTCGAGTGGTCCGGGACCCACAAGAGCTGCAGCCTGCAGCGCCCTCCAAGTTCAGCGAGTGTGGTAAGGCAATCCTGCACAAGCAGGGATTTGCAGTTGTATGAAGTCAAGGCCTTCAAGGCAGCTTGGCTATCCGATAGGATCTTGATTGATCCGTGAGCCCAACCTTTCTCAAGTATGAGCTTCGCACAGTGATCAATGGCGAGAATTTCTGCTTGAAAGACAGTCGCAAAACTACCCAGGCTGATGGATTCACCCCTAGCAATTCTGCAACCGCTGACTCCCGCTCCCGCCCCTTGGGTGGTAGCGGAGCCATCTGGGAACCAGCAGGGACCCTCAAGCAGTCGGGTCTCAGAGATGGCCCAGTCGTCTCTGCTGGGAAAGACGACTTGGTAGGGCCACTCTGTGTAGGTTCTGGTTTTAGATACGTCCAATCGCATGCCCATTATCTCTGCATGTAGTGCTATGTTTGTCGATGTCATCCAATGTATATATGGGAGTGCCGAAGAAAACTCAATGAAGTAGGCTCAGGTTCCTGGTCATGCGGAAATCACAGGAAACGAGGAGGTCAACACACTTGCCAAGAAAGGAGCACAAACCCCCTTTATTGGCCCGGAACCCTACTGTGGGGTTGGTAGATACACCTTCAAAAGCGAATTTCGGATGAAAGAACAAACTCAAAGAGGTATTTTCTGGAGATCTCTCCCCGGAATGTCTCCAAGAAATTCCTGCGGAACTTTGATACTGTCAGATCCGAGAAATACTTGGACCTCAATAAGAACACACTGCACCTCCTCACTGGTTTCCTCACAGGGCACTGCGGTCTTAGGAAGCATATGATGAGATTAGGGCTAGCAGAAACTGACAAGTGCAGATTCTGTTGGGAGGAGGATGAAACTCCTGATCACCTGATATGGTATGGTATGGTATGGTATGGTAACGGAATGCCTCGCCATGTCAAAACAACGCAAGGAATGCTTTGGGTGAGAAATCTGCAGGAGCGAAGACGTAGCCTCCTTGAAGCCATCCCAGATATTGGAGTTCATCAGAACTCTGGAACTGGAAGGCGAGCTGTAGATGGTGATGACATCGACAGCTCTGACAGGAGAGCACAATAGACCTTCAGGTCGCAGTGCAACATTACCCCCTAAAACAATATACAATGTATATATTCCGAAACTATATTCGCTTGATTTTGTGTCATTACATATATGTTTTTTTTTTCTTTTAGATATGTTCAACATTTATGTGTATTATTTTATTTTTAGCCCAAGCTCTTTCTTTTGCATTAACATCTATTTTCTGTATATTACCAAATTTATCTCCCTGGTATCTGATGTTAACCTGTATTCCAACCCTTGTAACTGGTGGTTTTGCCGCTATGCTAGCCTTATATTTAAGTTATATTACTGATGTTTCTGATGAACATAACAGAGGTACAAGGTGACTATTTGAAAACCTCTCGCAAAAAATAAAAATTAATTACATATTTTTTTATTGCAGATTGGGTACATTCGAAATCACTTTTGCTTCAAGTTCATTGCTTGGCACTTTAGCAAGCTCTTATATATTTCAAGGAATTGGTTATGCTGGCGTTTACTTAGTTTCAACAGGATTTTTGATGGCGTCGTTTTTTTTTACGCTGTTCATTTTGGAGGAATCCCTTTCTCAGGCTCAAATGGAGGTATGGATTTATTTTTCATTTCTATGTTGAAGGGTTTTCCACTTAGGGCTAACTTAATCGAATTTGTCCTAACAAACTACAGGGAATTTTAGGGGAGGCAATGCTTTGATGGACCGATCGCCCCTGTATAGTCCAATATATACAGGGTGTTCCCAGAAGACGTGCTAATATTTAAGGGGGTGAATCTTTGACTCATTTTAAGAAAAAAACTTCCTACGAACGTTTGTCCTAAAATTCTTAACTTTTGAGATACGGGGCGATAAAATTAAAAAAAAAATCAGTTTGTTAATAATAACTGAGATAATATTGTAGACATCTTTATAAAATTTGGTACATGTCTTCTATGCATCAAGGTGCATTTTGTGATGTACAAAATTTTTCATTTTCTCTACCCTTAGCGTCATATGGGTTCTGCATTGAATATTTTTGGAGAAAAAAATACTACGCCACTGCTTTCTTTTGAAATAAAAATTACTTTTGAGATTCTCATTCATTGTTGAGCAAAGAAAACTCATGAGATCATGAGTTTTCTTTGCCCGATGCACGGTTTCGGCTTGAAAAATAGAAATCCTTAGACATCAGGATCAATTCCTCAATAATCTGATGCGGTGTGGAAATGTTTGTGCATGGACTGAAAGCAAATTAAGAGATCACATTTGTTCCAAAATAAATGAGATTCCAGAAAATATGTTTTCTTGTCAGATGCGCTGTTCTTGATTAAAATAATTAAATCAAAATTGCTTCATATAGCAGTACCAGAATTTTATCACCCTGTATCACAAAAGTTAAAACTTTTAGGACATACGTTCATAGGATATTTTTTTCTTAAAATGAGTCAAAGGATCAACCCCTTAAATATTAGCATATCTTTAAGGAACACCCTGTATATTCCCCTGTATATTCCCTGTTTATTTCACTGTATATTCTTTTAAAATTTTTTTGAGGATTACATTCTTTTATCTAACAATAAAGCATGTGTATGAAAAAAGTGTTAGTGTAATGGGGTACCATACAATTCGATGTATGATTCAAGAGCTTAGGGAAAAACCTCAGCAAAAAAACCCTGTCTCTCCGTTAGTTTTGTGATTTATGGTAATTGAAATTGTTAACAAAATATTCTGAAATATTAAATATTGAAGGGCATCTTTTTCATCACCATTGATTCTTCCTTGAATAAGCTGAGAGGTTTCTCCAAGGTACCCGGAACTCAATCTGTAAAAGGAAAAGTCAAAAGGAGAAAACGAAAAAATTCAAAATGGAATATTCCATGGTTTATTAAATAGATTTGAAATTCACCACCCATTCCAATAAAGACTCAGAAACATTATGAATAGCCCTAAAACCATCCTGGAATCTATGTATGGGACAATTATTAAACTAAATGATCTATGGTCTCCACTGGTTCCCCACATTCACAACTGAGTTCCATCTGAAAAGCATGCTGTTGCAACGACCATGACCCGTTCTTAAACCATTCAGAAAAGCCCATATATTTCTTGGAAGATCAAACCCTGGTACTCTTTTTGAAGGAACAGAAATTAAATCTTTGTTGAATAAATCCCAAGAAATCCATTCAGACCGCTAAACTTCCTTGTCGCTTTTATTCGAATTGAGAAAACAGTTGGACCATACAGGATTATATGACTTCAATCCAGGAATCTTATTGCCTAGAATATAGGAGAGAATCGGAAAAGAATGAAATTTATTCCAAGAATTTAAAACAGCAGTCTACCTGCGAATGCGGGGCGGGACAATGTTTGAAAGAACTGGTAGCCAATGAATAGGTGTAGATCTAATAGTTCCAGTGATGATCCTCATAGATGAATTCAGCTGAGCATCATTTTTTTGCGCATGAACACTATTAAACCAGACGGGGCAACAATATTCAGCGGCAGAAAAAACCAAGGCTAAGGCTGCCGTTCGGAGAGTAGCTACATCAGCACCCCAGGAAGTACCAGCTAATTTCTTGTTTTCAACTTCAGACGCAAGTCATCAAAATGAGCTTTAAAATTCAAAGAGGAATCCAGTTTCACTCAATTATGTCTTAAGAAAGAACCACCGAAAGCTACATTCAATGTTCTATATTTTTGACTATTGTTCAAATGGAAGCAAGAAACCTCAGTTTTATTTGGATTCGGACACAAACGCCAGTCAAATAGGTAATTTTTCAGAATTTATAAATCTGCAGATAGATTATTTCCTATACTTTGGAAATCAGGATGATGAAATGCAAGGGCAATGTCATCAGAGTATATGAATTTTTTGAGGAAGTAGCAGGAATATCACACAGATATAAATTGAAAAGGAGAGGAGCTAAAACTGAACCTTGTGGGAGACCATTATTCAAATTTTTGAAATGACTACTATTATTATCAACAGAAACACGAAACCTTCTATCTGTCAACATATTTTCAAGTAGAGGAACCATTTTTCCACACTTTAAATGGTTATTAGGTTATAAAATATAGTCGCTATACACTGTCAAAGTTAGTTCGCCCTATTGGGAAACCCTATAGACCACATTAGTTAGGTTAGGCGGGAAATTTGAATTACGATCCATCCGTGGATCCGCGCACTGAATTCCCCATGCATTTCTTATGGACCTAAAATTTACGCGTATTTCTCACCTGGTTTTAGATACTTTGGCTAATTTCTTAAGGTTTATTTTGGTTGAAATAGATTCTGTGAACCTTTCTCAACCATCTAGAATCAAGTTTTCATAACAAAATTGTATATTTATAAAATAATTAATAAATATAGAAGTGTTCACCAAATTCGATGGACGTACATATGTCTTAGCTCACTCGAAATCAGTCAAAAATAATAACATAACCCTAAATCGGCCTTGTAATGACGCACAACAGAAGTCATCTACGACATACGGAAATCTTTCGAACTAGAACGGTTTCAATTTTGATTTAAGAATAAATAGAAGTAGTGGAAATAACATGAAAACATGCACTAATGATGAAGGTACCCAATACTTGATGTCTCTGAACTAACATTCTCTTTTAAATAGGGTGGTTTCATCTCAAAGTTGAATTTCCTTGTTAAAAAATTTGAATATGGATCTCCCGCCAAGCGACTGATTCTAACCTAACTAATGTGGTCTATAGCTCAACAACGTACTTTCAAGTATACTCAAAATATCAGTTCTCTATCAATTAATTGGAAATTCTTGTCTCGCTGTGGACTAGACGACTCTTTCCATTTTGAAATAACATCTAACCCTAACCTAACCACTTAAAATTTCAGGTTAGCCAAGAACAAGAACAATCCTTCGCAGATACGTTGAAATCCATGACACAATGCGCCTTGGAGAGACGTCCTCGCTACGACAGGGCTCTGGTCCTGCTCTGTATCATGATAACCTCACTTTACGTTTTCGCCTTGATCGCCGACATTGGCGTCATTTATTTGTTCCTACAAGTCAAATTCTCGTGGTCCCTGGAAAAATTCACCATATTCTCCAGCTCGAGGGACTTCTTGGGTATCGTAGGTACTTTCTTTGGGATCTACGGGCTTCACAAAAAGTTGGACGTAAGCGAAACTACTCTAATCACGGTGGGATTGATATCCAGTTTTAGTTCTGCTCTGGTTCAGGGGCTGGCGAATGTTGATGTTCACATTTATCTCGGTGAGTATTGGAATATACAGGGTAAGTCTTTGACCACTGCATTAATTTTAACCAAAGATTCCTCTCATCAAATGAAACACTTTTTTCATTTAACATTTTTCCAAATTCAGCTCAGGTAAAAAGATACAGGCTGTTGAAATTTTGAAAAAAAATCAGTTTTTATTTTGTAGCTTTGACATCCTTTTTTCGAATAAAATGAATGTTGGCGTAAAGTTTCCTATAACTATGATACATATTTTCCAAATATTAGTTATTTTTTACTTCTACTGGTTTTCTAGTTATGGACTCGTGGATTCAAAAAACTAAACGAAATTATAATAAAGAAAGCATATAAAGTTTTTCTTGAGTCATTTCAAGAATATTCCATCATTTTAGAACATTATATTATTCTTCATCATTTCACCTTAAACGCACCGTTTTCGAGATATTCTTCATTGAATGTTTTAAAATGGAAAACTCCAGAAATTTCACTACTTTTATGGATCCGTCCCTGAGCATTGGAATCCCGAATCAAGCTGTAAACCACGTTACCATGCCTTATTCTCGTCCGCCAACAATTTCATAGATAATTTATATGCGGGAGTGTATTAGCACACTGTGAAATCTTTAAACTCTTGTAACTTTTTACCTGAGCCGAATCTGGAAAAATGGTAAATGAAAAAAGTGTTTCATTTGATGAGAGAAATCTTTGGTTAAAATTAATGCAGTGGTCAAAGACTCACCCTGTATACTCCACTCACTTTTATAAAGTCTCCCGGTTGGCCATGATTTAGGTCTATCACGTTTTTGTAACTAAAACTAAGGCAGGTTGGCACTTCTGAAATATCGTCAATGTCAAAACAATTCTCTGAGACGTTGCCAATTTCTACTCTCAACAATCAACATAATGTTCCATCTTTGACAATATATTGTCACATATCATTATCTTCGAATAATAAAGAACTGTTCTCTTTGAAATTGAAAATGCTGAAAGGACTTTTGAAGAACAGAAGACAGAAGTGAAATCTGCAATAGGAAAACTTCATTCTATCTTAGGACATGTTGAACTCTCGAATGGAATTACTTAGTTTCCTATCCTATCACTATATTTTATTAAGGTTTAACAGTGACTACTACATTTTTAAACTGGTGTATTTCAAGTTGTGCAACAAGGGATTTAAATGTCTTCTGTAGGCTTATTTCTTGAGAATTTCGAAAAGTGGGGAATACCATAGGTACGTCTGTTCGTTTAGTTCTGCCGGAATATTCAGGTATTCATTAAAATTTCAACACTTGATTCTTGATTTCCGTACAAGAAAATAGCATAACTGAATCTTCCAACCAGTTTATATACGTGAAATATTTTCTATAGTAACAACAGATGAAACATTTTCTTGAACAATCGCCAGGTCTTTGAAATTGTTGAATTTACATAATATCTTCTCAAATTCATTATTTTTCCCAAGAAAATTCACCTTGTGAAGAATACGTAATTACTACGACTTCTATGTAGAGAGGCCAACGTTGCGTAGTTATCTGACAGGAAAATGAGCATAACCTAACATTTTCAAAATATACACGGTGAAATGTGTCAAAATTTCATGACCAACCGGGAGACTTTATAAAAGTGAATGGGGTATACTTAATGAAAGTGAGAAATAAAAGAGGTCCCAACATGGAAACCTGTAGTGCTCCATATTTTACAGTTTTTTCGTTGGATAAGACAAGAACTCTTGAGATTTTATCTTAACTACATAATATCGCAATGGTCTACACTCTTTGTAACTCCCTTACCTCTCATTACCAAGGTAGGCCACGGTCGATGGTCCCCTAACTTTTACGGAGAACGAGACGTACGATTTCATTGAAAATTTAGTTCCTTGGCTAGGAACCACTGCTCCATCAATCTAGAATATTTTCAGCGCTGCGGTGTTGCCGCTTATATCAAAAAGTAATAAAAACTGTGATATTTCAAATGGACACCCTATATATTAAAGCTTTTTTCGATCCGCCGTAGCCTCCTGATTAATTCAGTAGCAACTTCAACATCCATATCTCTAGCGGTTTTCGAGGAGTAATTAATTGATTTACTTCCTTTTTGGCGCTCTTGTTCTTCGGAACAGAGTGCTTATCAATTTACCCAAATGTCTGTAATTTTCGAATTTTTGGCTGAAAATGGTCTTAAACGATTTGGTTCGACTCACTGATCAAGAATCCGAGGTCGAAATCGATTCTGTCCGGCAGGCAGGCCGGCCGGCCGGCCGTAGACGATAACTCTCGAACGAAAGGAGTTAGAGGATTGAAATTTGCAAGGTGGGTTTGGAGCGTAAATATCTCGGACAAGTTCGTTAATGGGCGAAATCCATAAAGCGGTTTCGGAGTTATGGCCGATTTTAGTAAAAACATTTTTTATGAATATTTCCGAAACCGATCACTTGATCTATCTGAAATTTAGCATCAAATTGTAGAATCATGACCTTTATACGCATGCAAAGTTTTGTATTGACCAGGTTACCGCAAAGTGTAAAAAAAAAATTTGAAAATTTAAAAAAAAATTCTACAATAACTCTCGAACGGAATGAGCTAGGCAGTTGAAATTTTCAGAGTAGGTTAGGGAGATGAATATCTCGGTTAGGTTCTTTATTGGGCAAAATAGGCCAGATGGTTTCGGAGTAACGAAAAAAATATAATTTTTTTTTAAGTAACAAATTTCGAATTCAATTTTTATTGAAGATGCAGATTCACCATAAAAATCCATCGATATCATTTTCAACTCCAACAAGCTAATACTTTCGGAGATATGATTTTTCTAAATTTCAATAATGAATCGTACTTCTATGTTTTCACAGAATGCTATAATTATTCTGTCTATGAATTATTATATGATCTGTGTTCATACTCGTAAATGTCATTCTGTTCTATAAGAGAGAGTCAAATTCATTTCAGCTATTTTAATTTGATTTCTTCCATGGTGCAGTCCTCATTCTCAGATTGCTCATTTAATCTTGATAAATAAACTATTATTTGAATTGAATTTCCTTACCCATTACCCTGCAAATTTCAATCCTCTAACTCCTTTCGTTCGAGAGTTATTGTGCGTACGGTCGGCCGGACATAATTGATTTCGACCACAGATTCTTGATCAGTGTTGATTACCCTATTTTTCTCGAGAATATGTCTCTATATTCCCTGTATACTTGATATTTCAGCGGGAGCATTGACATTCTTATCAAGATGTGTGAACCCAATGGTCAGATCTCTCATATCCAAAATAGCACGACCCGACGAGATTGGAAAGATTTTTTCAGTAGCAGTTATGTGTCAAAGTGTCCTACAACTTGTTGGCACGCCTTTGTATACGGAGATATACAATAACAGTTTACGTACATGGCCTTCGCTTTATAATTTTCTGACTGCTGGGATTTATTTCTTCGCTTTGATTCTTACTATGTGAGTATAACTTTTTATTCAGACTTCTTTTTGGTATTTCTGATGAAACATTTACCCTCACTTATAGATTGGGATTGCAATATATAGCACCATAGTGGTGCTATTCTGCTTTATAGTCTAGTCAACAAGTTCTATTTGGACCAACTTTTTTCAGCAGTCTCCGAAAATTATGTTTGAGGTGTCATTCGATTCGGATTGGCATCTAGATGATTTTTGAAAAAAATGAAGTTCCGCTTGCAAAAATTGTAAAAGTTATTAACAATTAACTAAAAAGAAAAAAGGGGTTTTAGTTTTTTGTAAATATCTTAAAAACTAATGAAGATTTTTCAAATCTGAAAAAAGATTCAAAAAGAGGAGGAAATTTCCAAAAAAAAAGTCTGGACTCCCGAAACTGTACGATACATATTTAAAATTTTTCCAGAGGGATGAAAATACGGCCGAAAACGGGTACTCTGGCTTGGAGAAGCCACGTCCACTTCGGGCACTTCAACAATAAACATTTTTTAAACATAGTAAATATGAAAAAAAAAAATTGAAAAAATTCAGGCAGCAACTGAATAGATGAATGAATAATAATCCGCTTGAACTAAATTTTTATAATAATTTTTCATTTAGTTATTCAATAGTTAATTAATAACTTTTTTCTGCTTGCACATTAACATTAATAATAATAATAATAATTTATTCAACACTCCTTGGTTCCACAGCTTTCACAAATTTGTCGCATTATTCCATAATATACAAACTTAAACCATACTTTAGGACCTATAGGGGGCTTAAGCCCGTGCATAGGGTTGAAACTTACACTAACATCAATCAACAAAAAGAAAAAAAATTATATCTCCATACCTCCCATACAATTAATATATTTTTCCAAATTATTAAATTGATACCATACCCTATTATCACATACAATACTACATCATCTAAAGGTTTTTTCCCCAACAGTAAAAAAATTTCCCCTAACCTCAGAATAAATTCCAACATCACAGCCCGTTTTACCACATTTAAATTACATCTAATAGAATGATTTGTTCTCTTATTCTTTTTTTAATTGTTTTTTTACTCAAGTTCAACACCTTCGTTTCATCTGACAATTTATTAAAGTACTTTTTTGAATAATACACATAACTTCTTTGTCCTATCGTTAAGGGGTGTAAAGGTAGTTCCAGACTTTTGTTTCTTGTTATGTGTTCATATTCATTTTTTAAAGCATCATAATTTTGAACTATGGAGTTGACCACAAAAGACAAAAGACATTGCAAGTGTGATAATTGCTAAACTATAAGTTTTAGATTTTTTTCCTCTCTTGGAGCAATTCTTCAAAGGCTTAAGAATAGAATCCCGTTGGGAAAATTAAAAAATGTTTATTTTTCAATTTTTTATTAATAATTTTCGTTGTTGCAAAATTAAAAACTTAAATTAATCATGGAACATATTTTTTTTTTTTAAATATTATTAACGATCCGTTTTTATGTTATTAGAAACTGCATAGATTTCTGTGCAGTTTTTTATTAAAAAAATAATTATGTTCCATGATTAATTTAAGTTTTTTTTCTGTGACGGGAAAAAAATTTGACATTTCATCTCTGTTGACAGGTAACAAAATATAACTTTTCACGAAATTACTTTTTTCCCCGGGAAAAAAGTGAATACTTTTTTCCCGGATATATATACATATAGATAATGGAAGATATTTGCTACTTGCGCTGCTTCTATCAACTCCGGTGGAGTCAGAGAAAACTCAGAATCAAGCATTTTCAACTTTATAGTATTCAAAATAACTACTAAACAATTACTGAGTTCGCAATTTTTGTATCAAATCACAAAATTAAATTGACAGATATTTGATTACACTGAAGTTTTCCTTAGCAACGCAGGTCTAATAGCTTACTAGTTTAAAAATTCAAATTTCATATCGATAACATTCTGACTTTAATATATTGTAATAATATGTTCTTTCACTATTAAATCGTCGTTTTTCCTGTCACAGAAAAAAATAGTGTATTATACACGGGAAAAATATTAGATTTCAGCTCTCGGTTTTTTGTCTCCCTCCGCTTCGCGTCGGGAGACAACATAACCTCGAGCTGAAATCTAATACTTTTTTCCCTTGTATAATAAATAACTATTAATTTTGCAACAACGAAAATTATTAATAAAAAATTGAAAAATAAACATTTTTTAATTTTCCCAACGGGATTCTATTCTTAAGCCTTTGAAGAATTGCTCCAAGAGAGGAAAAAAATCTAAAACTTATAGTTTAGCAATTATCACACTTGCAATGTTAATGTGCAAGCAGAAAAAAGTTATTAATTAACTATTGAATAACTAAATGAAAAATTATTATAAAAATTTAGTTCAAGCGGATTATTATTCATTCATCTATTCAGTTGCTGCCTGAATTTTTTCAATTTTTTTTTTCATATTTACTATGTTTAAAAAATGTTTATTGTTGAAGTGCCCGAAGTGGACGTGGCTTCTCCAAGCCAGAGTACCCGTTTTCGGCCGTATTTTCATCCCTCTGGAAAAATTTTAAATATTTATCGTACAGTTTCGGGAGTCCAGACTTTTTTTTGGAAATTTCCTACTCTTTTTGAATCTTTTTTCAGATTTGAAAAATCTTCATTAGTTTTTGAGATATTTACAAAAAACTAAAACCCCTTTCTTCTTTTTAGTTAATTGTTAATAACTTTTACAATTTTTGCAAGCGGAACTTCATTTTTTTCAAAAATCATCTAGATGCCAATCCGAATCGAATGACACCTCATACATAATTTTCGGAGACTGCTGAAAAAAGTTGGTCCAAATAGCACTTGTTGACTAGACTATTAATCTATAAGCCAATCTGTAACTTTACAGGAACATTGCTATTCTGGAACGTTTTTAACGATCTGTAACTTACAGATATTCTTAAATACTTACGAGTAGTCGAGTGGCGATCGGAAGCATATCGGAAGATGTGAGGTTATTTTAAAGAATAAAGGCTGGTTTATGCTGGCTGGTAACTTTAACATAATCATATATATATAATATATATAGACATTTATTTTTAGTGTTACGCTTTATAATCAGACTCAATAATCCGTTAACTTATTAATTATTATTATTAATAATAAGAAAACGGATTATCCCGTCTCAGTATCAACCATAGCGTTAGAAATCTATGTTTCAATTTTTAAGTTAGGGAATAAGTTAAAGTTACCAGCCAGCATAAACCAGCCTTTATTGTATGATTTTGCGGCGTAACGGTTTTTTCCCGATTATGATAATGGATATTTGCTTAATTCTTAGAGCATGATAAAAACTCGTATCCAACTAACTGTACGTAATTCCACATGACTTGAAAGTCATTTTTGCCGCTCTAGTTCCTCGGAACTGAGTTCTTATCGATTTGCCCAAATGTCTGTAATTTTCGAATTTTTCGATGAAAATGGTCTTAAACGATTTGGTTCGACTCACTGATCAAGAATCCGTGGTCGAAATTCATTATGTCCGGCCGTCCGGCCGTAGGCACGATAACTCTCGAACGGAATGAGCTAGACAGTTGAAATTTTCAGAGTAGGTTTGGGGGATAAATATCTCGGCTAAGTTCGTTATTGGGCAAAATCGGACAGATGGTTTCGGAGTAACAAAAAAAAAATTTTTTTTACAGAACAAATTCCAAATTAAATTTTTTTTTAATAAGGAGTTTCACCATAAGAATCCATTCATATCATTTTTAACTCTAACAAACTAATACTTTCGGAGATATGATTTTTCAAAATTTCAATGATAGAATTATTCTGTGGCTATTCTATGAATTGTTATAACGTCAACTTTGACGTTGTCTCATTGTCATTCATTCCAGTAATGGTATCAATATGAGAATTATAATATTATCATACTTTTTGTTGGTTGATATTTTCATGCCGATGGTCAATCCTTATGATGATGGGAATGGTAATGGTAAGTTAATAACATTGTCATTCATTCCAGCAATCGTATAAATATGAGAATTATAATATAATACCATAGTTTTTGTTGGTTGATATTTTCATGCCGATGGTCAATCCATATAATGATGGGAATGGTAATGGTAAGTTAATAATATTGAGTTCAGAATATCTCCACTAAAAACAAAACTGGAATTGAGGAATGAATATCTCGGATGAGTTCGTTGTTGGGTAGAATTCGTCTATTGGTTTTGGATTGATAAATTTTGGCACTCTTGTTGACTTTAAATTCTTCTATGATGTTTGAATTCAATTTCTGCTAAGATGAAGTTCTAAATTTCAATAATGAATCGTACTTCTATGTTTTCACAGAATGCTATAATTATTCTATCTAAGCTTTATTATATGATCTGTGTTCATACTCGTACATTTCATCCTGTTCTATAAGAGAGAGTCAAATTCATTTCAGCTATTTTAATTTGGTTGCTTCCATGGTGCAGTTCTCATTCTCAGATTGCTCATTTAATCTTGATAAATAAACTATTATTTGAATTGAATTTCCTGTATGATGCAGTTCTATCATAAGAATACATTGATATAATTCTCAACTCTGAGAAACCAATACTTTCGGAGATATAATTTGTCTGTTTGAACTAGAGCGCCAGAAAGCTCCTGTCCGCACAGGGCTTGAACCCATTTTTATTATAATAGGAACTTTGTGAGTATTAAGTGATCAAATGCATTCATTTGAAATTCCGGATGATCAATTTATCAGCATCTTCAGATTGAATAAAAAAACATTGCACTTTGGTTTTAGTGATTGCTTTAGAACCAGTCCTACAAATAAGAAATGCTAATGCCATATATTGCAGTAGCGGGAAAGGTATTATTCCTCTTTCTATAATATATGTATGGTGGGTGATATTTTTAAAGAATGAAAAATGTCTTATACATTTAAGTTTTTAATATAGGCATTTCTTTCAAAAGTAATACGGTCTATTTACACGTAAAGACATGTTATAAATCAATATATTATTATCCCATTTCATATTTCATTTCCTTCCTTCATCTTTTACAATAGTAAAGCTTCAATGAAACAAAATCCTAATGAAATATATTGGGTGATAAGTGATACTCTACGCAAATACCTAGAAATTCAAAATATCTCCAAGGTTTTAGGTTATGTTTTTCAATAAATTTATCGAAGTAGTTCAAATGTAGCACCGTAAATGGGATAGTTGCAGGAAAAATTCCAGAATTGCATTATTTACGATTTCATAAGGTGGCCTCTTACAGTGCAATCGTTTCCTACAGATTCATAGCTTACAGATAAAAAGCAGAATAGCACCACTAATGACCTTAGGTGTGAAGTTGAAAAATGCTACCTAGTGGTTAATTTGATTGGCATCCATGAATGGTAATCTTGTAGCATGGTCAAATTAGTATTCATTTTGTGACGCACAATGTTTGAATCTGAAAGAACAAGCAATATTGGAGTAAAGCTATAGATTCTTCTCTAGAAGAGTTTAAATGTTATAAGAAAACCATAATAATCAATGAGGACTTGTCTGCCAAGTGATTGATGATAACACTGTATATTTCTATAATTTATGGTTATAGACATCCGTTATATGAAGAAAACAAAATTTAAAATCGGCCGGACGTTGAATATTCAAAGAGTGCCATGTTTCACGTTTAATTTCTAGCATATCTAGGAAAAAAAAATCGAGAAACGCACTGTCGTGGAGTCAGGAGATTTTGCGTGCATTTTCTATTGTGTATAACTTGAAGCCGTCTGTTTTTGCGCGCATGTTCTGGGTAACAAACGCCCAAATGTCTGTAACTTTCGAATTTTTTGCCGAAACTGGTCTCAAACGATTAGGTTCGACTCACTGATGAAGAAATCGAGTTCAAATTTGATTCTGTCCGGCCGTCCGTTGCCACGATATCTTTAGAACGGAAAGATTTAGCGACTTGAAATATTTTTAGGTTAGGTTGTGCATGTAAATGCGAAATTTGAGTTTGTTTATAGGCATTATCGGCCAAACGGTTTTGGAGTTATATCCATCTGAAATTTGGTTGTTATTTCCTCAATAAATACAAAACCGATCCAATTCAAACATGCTTATTAGTTGTTGAATGCCAACGCGAAAATTCTTGCGGAATTTCGTGAGGATCGTATTACTAGAAAATTTTCAAAAAAATCATTGAAAGTCATGGAAAAATATTCTATATATTAGAAACTATTCGTCTGATATCGCTGAAATTTTGCGAGAGCCTTCAGAACCTAACTCTACTGACAATTTCCAAGTTTGAACACGATCGGATATATATATTGTTGGAGATCCAAGCAGCCTTGTGTGAGTTCAGTAGCTGAATGGGTGACCGTTGCTTCGACAACTTTCGAACGAAAGGAGATAGGGACTTGCAAATTTTCAGGGTAGGTTGGGCATCCGAATAAGAGAGTTGAGTTCGTTTTTGGGCATAATCGGTCCATACGGTTTCGGAGTTATACCAACCTAGAATATTATTTCCTCAACAACTCAAAAAATATAGACTCGATCGAATTGAAGCTTGGTAACTAGTCGTAGAATATCGACGTAAAGACGTGTGCAAAATTTTGTGAGAACCGTATCCCTATAAAATTTAAAAAAAGGCGAAAAGAAGTATTGTCAAAGTTAAAAATTTAAACGCACATACTATTCGAATCAGTGGAAAGTTCGTATTTGTGGAACGTAAAATTATTTAAACCATTTTTCTTTGCAGAATTGTGATAGTAATACGTATCATCGCTGCAGAAGAACCAAAGTTTCAAGTTCTTGAAGAGGAAGCAACTATATCCTCAGGGACGTTTGATACCAACTCAGACATACATTATTGATACCCAAGAAACCACTGGTTGTATTCCTACCAAAACTTGAATACCTTTTTGAATTCGCTCATATTAACTGTGATATTTAAACTTCTGAATATGTGATTGCAAGCTGTAAATTTTAAATAGTATGAACACCAAGAATTTGTACAAATATTTTTGATATTGGGGTAGCCGTTTTCTGTTTATTACAAAACCAATTTTCATACCTTAGAGTAATTGTTTACGATTTTTGACACTCTTCAATTTTTTTTAAGATCCAGTTCATAAGAATCGGCGATTTTTCAAAATTTCAAAAATTAATCGTAATTTTATGATTTTATTGAATGCTCTTATTATAATTTTCTGATGTATATAAATCCGTCATAAGGTGAGTCATAGATTTACGTTTTGAATTTAATTTTTGGTGCTCTTATCAGAACAGAATGCTTATCAATTTGTTTTCACAAGATATAGATATTCCATACTCCTCAAATATTGGCTAAGTTTCAATTGATATAATATAATTTCCAGAGTGGATTTGAGGTATGAAAATCTCGGGTAATTTCGTGGTTTTTGGCGCTCTTGTTTGAATTTAATAACTTTCATGATGCAGTTATTGTATCATATTTGTTTATGATGCAGTTCTATTATAAGAATCCATTGATATCATTCCCAACTCTGAAAAACCAATACTTTCGGAGATGATTGGTCAAAGTTTGAACAAGAGCGCCAAAGCTCATGTCCTCAGGGCTTTCCCAATTTTTGGCGCTCTTGTTCCTCGGAACAGAGTGCTTATCAATTTGCCCAAATGTCTGTAATTTTTGAATTACTGGCTGAAAATAGTCTTAAACGATTTGGTTCGACTCACTGATCAAGAATCCGAGGTCGAAATCGATTCTGTCCGGCCGTTAACACGATAACTCTCGAACGAAAGGAGTTAGAGGATTGAAATTTGCAGGGTAGGTTTGGAGCGTAAATATCGCGGACAAGTTCGTTAACCGGTGAAATCCATCAAGCGGTTTCGGAGTTATGGACGTTTTGAGTAAAAATATTTCTTATGAATATTTCCGAAACCGATCACTCGATCTATCTGAAATTTAGCATCAAATTGTAGAATAAAGTCCTTTACATGCATGCGAAGTTTTGTATTGATCGGGTTATCGTAAAGTGTAAAAAAAAACATTTAAAATTTTTTAAAATTTTGTTTCTACAATAACTCTCGAACAGAATGAGCTAGGCAGTTGAAATTTTCAGAGTAGGTATGGGAGATAAGTATCTTGGTTAAGTTCGTTATTGGGCAACATCGGCCTGGTGGTTTCAGAGTAACGAAAAAAAAAATTTTTTTTACATTAAAAATTTCAAATTAAATTTTTGGCGCTCTAGTTCCTCGGAACTGAGTGCTTATCAATTTGCCCAAATATCTGTAATTTTCGAATTTTTGGCTGAAAATGGTCTCAAACGATTTGGTTCGACTCACTGATCAAGAATCCGAGGTCGAAATCGATTCTATCCGGCCGGCCGTTAGGAGTTAGGAGGATTGAAATTTGCAAGGTGGGTTTGGAGCGTGAATATCTCGGACAAGTTCGTTAATGGGCAAAATGCATCAAGCGGTTTCGGAGTTATGGCCGATTTTAGTAAAAACATTTTTTATGAATATTTCCGAAACCGATCACTCGATCTATCTGAAATTTAGCATCAAATTGTTGAATCATGACCTTTATACGCATGTGAAGTTTTGTATTGACCAGGTTACCGCAAAGTGTCAAAAAAAATTAGAAAGTTTCAACCATTTTTTCCTACAATAACTCTCGAACGGAATGAGATAGGCAGTTGAAATTTTCAGAGTAGGTTATGGAGATGAATATCTCGGTTAAGTTCGTTATTGGGCAAAATAAGCCAGATGGTTTCGGAGAAACGAGAAATTTTTTTTTTTTTAAGTAACAAATTTCAAATTCAGTTTTCATTTAAGATGCAGTTTCACCATAAAAATCCATCGATATCATTTTCAACTCCAACAAGCTAATACTTTCGGTGATATGATTTTTCGAAATTTCAATAATGCATCGTACTTCTATGTGTTTTCACAGAATGCTATAATTATTCTATATATGCTTTATTATATGCTCTGTGTTCATACTCGTACATGTCATCCTGTTCTATAAGAGAGAGTCAAATTAATTTCAGCTATTTTAATTTGATAACTTCCATGGTGCAGTACCAATTTTTTTTAAGATGCATTTTCATCGTAAAAATCCATTGATACCATTTTCAACTCTAACAAGCTAATACTTTCGGAGATATGATTTTTCGAAATTAAAAAATGAATCGCCGTACTTCTATGTTTTCACAGAGCGCTGTACTTAATTTTTCTATCTATGAATTATTATATGATCTGTGATTTTACATGTCATCTGATTTTCCTATGAGAGATAAATGTCAGAATTATTTCTGGTTCGTTATTCTTCATATAAAATAAACCTCCTGTTCTATAAAACAAAGTATGATTGAATGCAAAATGACCAATGAAATAACCTCAGCTATCGTAGAATTATGAGGATGATATTCTATTATACTTTTAAGGTGATAATATAATGCCCGTGGATAATCCATATGATGATGGAAATATATACTTTGGAAGATACATAATCAAATTGGGTCCAGAATATCTCCAGTAAAAACAAAACTGCAATGTTGTCTAAGTTTTAATTGATATAATATAATTTTACGAGCAGATTTGAGGAGTAAATATCTCGGATAAGTTCGTTATTGGGGAGAATCGGTCTGTTTGAATTTAATTTCTTTCATGATGCAGTTCTATCGTAAGAATCCATTTATGTCATACCCAGAGATAATAATTTCGGATATATGATTTGTCAAAGTTAGAACAAGAGCGCCAAAGCTACTGTCTACAGGGCTTGAACCACTGTTTTTCAATTTCACTTGCAGAAATGTTGATTGGATCAGGGGTCCCTGTGGACCTCGGGGCCCTACGCTTAAGTGTACGGGTAAATCCGCCACTGATAATATATCATTGGAAACTTCAGATAATATTCAAAATCATCAACTGAATAATTATTCTAATAAATTAGAAATTGGTAATTGAATAGTTCATCAGAACAGAGCATGACTTATATTAAGAAGGCTGTCTCCACCATACAGAAGCAGAGGTAAGTAGAACACCCGGTATATGTCGACTAGATCTACGCATAATAAATATTCGATTTCTTTTGAACTGTTCGGGAATTTATATGCAAAAATGAAGCAGGTTAACTCCTTCAAAAGGACCCCTCGCTGACTCTAGAGGTGAAGAAACCGGTCCCTCTTGGCACGTGCATTAGGGTGAAAAGAAAAAGAACAAGTGTTGCAGTAGTTATAATATAACGTCCGCTCTGACCTACAACCGGTTCATCTGACAGTTAGGTTGTTTTGAATGGAAACCGAAAGGATATTTAAAATGAGTGTGCTATTGAATTGTAAATGACCTTCTTTATCAACGAATCCTTTGATATATATTATGCAATACGGAGATAACCTGTTGAGTTGAGATACAACCAGCAATTCAAAACATTCGAAACGAATCTAGTGGCCAGTGCACACAGCATCATGGCAACTAAGGTGAGTGTTTATTTACTTTTCCTAGAATCCAAATTATTGAAGCCAATTTCTTGTTACAGGCCTTACTATATTCTTATTGGAGGAGCTCTTGCTCTTGGAGAGTGAGAATAGGTAAATTTAATTCGTTGATTAAGCGCGATTGTGTTATAATTCCAGTGTTTCAGCCTTAAATTTGAAAGAGATTCCTTACGATATAAAACCAGTATCGCTCATAAAGAACGGGGGAGAACACCATTCGAATGAATTCCGGGAAGTTAATCCAATGGAACATGTACCAGCACTTCATATCGATGGTGTCACGTTGATCGAGTCATTGAGTATATTTCAGTATTTGGAGGAAACAAGACCTCATAGACCTTTATTGCCTCATGATGTTGTTAAACGAGCAAGGGTAAGTTGATAAATATTCCTTTTTGTTGGAGAAATATTGATGTTTGTCAATAGATATACTACTATTTACTATGACCATATTACTATCATAGTAATATAGTCATATGAACTCGAAACTTTGAAGTTTGTCATAATTTAGAAGGTATAGTTCCCCAAATCTCGAAAAATGTTTCGTCAATTTTTGTACTGTAACTTAACACCTTGGCGTAGGTAGTTAGTTAGATAATTCTGTTGTTTTGACCTGTGGACTCGCCTGTGGAGGCCTATAACTTCTAAATTGGCTATTTGATATTTGTGTTCATGAAATCAAATTAAGTACATATGCTTAAACCACAATCATAGTATATTTTACCGAAGAAAATTTGGCTCAGACACCCTCACATAATACTGTACGAACCTTCAAGTCCTCTTTTTGGCGCTTTTGTTCCTCAGAACAGACTACTTATCAATTTGCACGAAATGTCTGTAATTTTCGAATTTTTTTCTGAAAATGGTCTTAAACGTTTTGGTTCGACTCGCTGATCAGGAATCTGTGGTCAAAATTGATTCGGTCCGGCCGTCCGTTAACACGATAACTCTCGAACGGAACGAGCTAAACAGTTGAAATTTTCAGAGTAGGTTTGGGATATAAATATCTCAGTTGAGTTTGTTATCGGGCGAAATCGGCCGGATTGATTCGGAGTAACAAAAAAATTTTTTTTTTACATTACAAATTCCGAATTCAATTTTTTTTAAATGCAGTTCCATCATGAGAATCCCTTGATATTATTCTCAACTCTAACAAGCTAATACTTTCGGAGATATGATTTTTTTAAATTTCAATAATACGTCATACTTCTATGTTTTCACAGAATGCGAATTCTATGTTTCTATAAGCGATTTCGAATGAAGTTGGTTCTTGTTTGGTTCACAGATTGGTCCGTCATCAGTGATGCCACAGACTTTGAGCGCAGTTTCGGTAGAAGGATCGAATAATTTCGGTAGATTCCGTAAAATTTCGGTAGATTTGAAATAACTTCATTTATTTGGTCCGTTTGCACCGAATCGAGCGGTTTTATATCAATATTATGAGAACAAAGTGCTATGTATGTAAATATCTATACACAAAACAATAAATAATAGTGGGAATTTCAATGCATGAAGAAAAAATGAAGTATTTACTACTAGTGCCATCTATCCGCGAAGGGAGTAATAGCAGCGTTGCTTATTCGTTCTCAGCCACAGAATCGTCCGTGACACCTTGAAAAATAGAAATCCAAGTATTATTAAACTATTATCCCAGGAATCAAATATAAAAATCAATTCATAGTGAAAAATATGAGGTAGTTTATGGCTTAAGAAAAATTCGGTAGAAATTCAATCTTAATCGGTAGATCGGTAGAAAGTTTCAAAATTCGGTAGATCTACCGATATTTCGGTAGCTGTGGCATCCCTGTCCGTCATGTTTGGACCAACCGCATTCGAATGACAAATCGATGACGTAATAAATCAGCTGTTTCAGGGTTGGTTAACCGAAACCGCTCTCTGGTTATTTGTTCTATCTCTTTCTATTCTACTATCGTCAGATTCTCCCAGCATTTCTGTTTGTGTTTACATTTTGTTTTGATGTTAAAGTTTGAAAACAGAAGTGCTGTGGGCTTCGAAATTAATGATAAAGTAATTAATTCATTTCAATGGCACTCATTAAACATATTTTTTTAATATTCGCTGAATTAGAATCATCCACAATTCATCTACTTATAAGAGGGCTGCAATTGCTTTGCGTCTTAGCATTTTATGAATATGGCTTCGACAGTTCCGCTTATTACAAAACAAACTGAATATTGAACTGAACTTACACCTGTAAGCAAATTGTGGATTATCAATTTTAAATTGACCGCCGTTCAACCAACCATTTCGTTTAGGAAAAATTCGAATGAGTGGGAACCAACCGAGGGTCGGACTGCATCGTTTATGAACCGACCGCTCAACCATAAACCAACCAAAAGAGTCATTCGAAATCGCTTTATGTTCTATCTGTTTGGGGCAAGATGCATAGAATAACAAGGTGTGGACACTCCCTACTAATTCCTGCTAAAATTTTCGGCCGAAAAACGGACCAAGAACTGTCAAATCACGTACTTTATGTACTACTTCACTTTATTAACGATGGTGCCGCTAGGGTCGATTTCGAAGATTCTGACAAGCGAATAAATGAAAACTGACAAGCGACAAAGTTCACTTTTCACCGTTGCTAGTTCGTAAATTCAAATAAAAAGAATATAATGAAGCAGTTTATTGAAAAATCAATCCATTTTTTGATTAATCAGATATCTGTTCGGAGATAATATGTAAACCACCTTGGTTTGGAACAGAAATTTCATCTTGCCAAGACATAATGAGGTCAAATAAGGGATTTATCAGTAAAGGAGTTTCTTTGGAACATTTTGAATGGAACTGTAAATGAAGAAATCTGTGAAATTATTATTTTTCCATTACGAAAGATCACATCCAACGTCATTAGAGTACAAGCATTTAATTTATGTATTTTGAAATACATTGAATGATACATAATTTTCTGTAATACCTCTACATACAATATCTTTCGATATCATATTATTATTCAAATGTAGTAATTCCTTTATCATGTAAGGCTCTTTTAAATTGAGCATTTTACTTATTATATTATATGTATAATTTGAAATTTCATCAAAACATTCTCATGTATACAGCATTTTTTCAGTCACCCAATACCCCTTGACAACTTTTCATGTTCTCAGCAATTAGATTGCTGAATATAGATATTTAATTCGATAGCTATTATTCAGAACTAAGTATATACTGATGAAATATCGAAAAATGATTCATTAAATTGATAAACTAACCAAATAGAGGGTAGTGTACTACGTTTCAATCTTTTATTCAATATACATATATTCGCTAGAAAAATATTTTGAACAAACAATGTTCTAATTTTCGATACCCTACCTCTAGCACAAGCCAGTTGCCATTCTTGTCGTTTAACAATATCCTTGAAACAAATAATATTATAGTATAAGAGCGCCAAAAAGAATGACGCCTTAGGAAAGCTATTCAAATTGATGAAATCACACTGTGTGGTTGCTCTGAACTTTGTTCTCTGCTAGTCCTTTCATCGTTCACAAATAATATTGTTAGTTTTCATAACATGGCATTTCATTCCTTCTCAATATATAACTGAATTGTATAATGTATATAATTATTAATCAATAGAGTTATATCTTAATTTCAACTGTTAAAACAGTTTATGTTCATCAACCGGCAAGATTATAGTAAATCAACAAGTCTTACTTACGTTCTCCTATGTTGATTTATTAACAATTAACGGTATCAGCGATCTTTCAATATTATTAATATTAAAATTAATAACTATCTTGATACTAGAAATCTGCCCCTGATCCGGTAAGAATATACAATTGTTAAAAAAATATATTCGCATAAAAACGAAGTATTTTCGAAATGAAAATAGTATTTGATTAAAATGGTTCTGGATACTCGTTCAGAGTTCACACAGCAAACATTTGACTTACTTTCGGCGCGGCAAACGACTTTCCACAAGAAACTGGAATAAGCAAAGATTCAAATTTAATTTGACATGTCGGTAATTTTGTCCATAAAATTTCTACTGCCGGCATCTATCGGCGAAAATTGAAGTAAAACAAAATCCTTGTATTTTGACAGTATTTGGACCGCAAATCGGCCGAAAATATGTCAAAGAGTGTCTTCACCATGTATTCTATGCATCTATGTTTGGGGTAACTATCGTTTGGTCCAGATTGAAAGATAAACGTCATTAATGTCAAACGAAACTGAAAGTGTATTTCTGGAAAGTTTGGTTGATGTAAGCATGTAAACTATTTGAAATTTGGATTCGCTAAATTCATAGGCAGAGTTTTTTGGTTAGTGAGTCGAACATTAATGATGCAAGGTAGTCGAACAAAATGTACGAGTCATTCTCTAATTATGGAACATTTAGAATGGAATGTCCAACTAATGTACAGGTAGTTATTCCTTAGTAACACTATTTAATATTTCCTACATAAGTATTCTGGTATTAGTTCTCTCTGGGCTGATAAAATTAGATTTGTTTAATAAATAAAACTGGCTATTTCATTTACTCAATTTTTCAGAATTACTCCTGATAGTTTCGAAACACTTGTAGCCAAAATTGGACCGTCATATAAAGATAAGATGCAAAGGGATTTTAATTTCTTTCATGATGTAGTTCTATCATAATAATCCATTGATATCATTCCCAACTCTGACAATGGGTTTCAAGAAGCTTCGATTAGCTTAATTGTGGATTTAATTCGATGGTTGTATCAAAAATGAACTGAAAATCGACATAGAATCGCACTAATTCGGCAATTAAGAGCTGTCAAAGCTTCGTGAAACCCATCGTAAGAATCCAATACTTTCGGAGATATGATTTGTCAAAGATTAGACAATAGCGCTAAAGCTCCTGTCCACAGGGCTTTCCCATTTTTTGGCGCTCTTGTTCCTCGGAACAGAGTGCTTATCAATTTGCCCAAATGTCTGTAATTTTCGAATTTTTGGCTGAAAATGGTCTCAAACGATTTGGTTCGACTCACTGATCAAGAATCCGAGGTCGAAATCGATTCTGTCCGGCCGGCTTTCGGCTCGATAACGCTCGAACGAAAGGAGTTAGAAGATTGAAATTTGCAAGGTGGGTTTGGAGCGTGAATATCTCGGACGAAGTCGTTAACGGGCGAAATCCACCAAGCGGTTTCGGAGTTATGGCCGATTTTAGTAAAAACATTTTTCATGAATATTTCCGAAACCGATCACTCGATCTATCTGAAATTTAGCATCAAATTGTAGAATCATGACCTTTATACGCATGTGAAGTTTTGTATTGACCAGGTTACCGCAAAGTGTAAAAAAAAAAGTTGAAAATTAAAAAAAAATGTTTCTACAATAACTCTCGAACGGAATGAGCTAGGCAGTTGACATTTTCAGAGTAGGTTAGGGAGATGATTATCTCGGTTAAGTTCGTTATTGGGCAAAATAGGCCAGATGGTTTCGGAGTGACGAAAAAAAAATTTTTTTTAAGTAACAAATTTCAAATTCAATTTTTATTTAAGATGCAGTTTCACCATAAAAATCCATTGATATCATTTTCAACTCCAACAAACTAATACTTTCGGAGATATGATTTTTCGAAATTTCAATAATGAATCGTACTTCTATGTTTTCACAGAATGCTATAATTATTCTATCTAAGCTTTATTATATGATCTGTGTTCATACTCTTACATGTCATCCTGTTCTTTAAGAGAGACTCAAATTCATTTCAGTTTTTTAATTTGATTTCTTCTATGGTGCAGTCCTCATTCTTAGATTGCTCATTTAATTTCGATAAATAAACTATTATTTGATTTGAATTTCCTTTATGATGCAGCCCTATCATAAGAATACATTGATATAATTCCCAACTCTGAGAAAGCAATACTTTCGGAGATATAATTTGTCTGTTTGAACAAGAGCGCCAAAAAGTTCCTGTCCACAGGGCTTCTGCATTGGGCATCAATTCAAATTTTAAAACTAATAAATTAGTAAACTTGCCTAACGTGGATTCGAATCCGAATCTCCTGCGCAGCAGGCGATACGATACCATCTCGGCCATCATGGTGTTGTTACAATTCTGAAATTTCTGAACAAGTAGATTCCTGGTTGAAATTTTATTTTCACAATAAGACTAAAATACAAAGCCGATCAAGCTGAAATCAGGCACTGGATTGTAAAATGGCGACTTAAACAAATGACATGACACAAATTTTTGCACATTTTCCTGAAGATCGTATTACTATTAAAAAAATGTTTTCTTAAAAAAAATTATATTTCAAAAATAATCTGTCAGATTCCGCTGAAATTGTGTAGAAACGTACACAATTTTTGAAGAAAACATTTTTTTGCGCGTATGTTCTGGGGAACATCGCGTTATAGTTTTGCCCAAATGTCTGTAACTTTCGAATTTTTTGACGAAAATGGTCTCGAACGATTAAGTTCGACTCCCCAATGAAGAATTCGATGTCAAATTTGATTCTGTCCGTCCGGCCGTCCGGCCGTTGCCACGATAACTTGAGAACGAAAAGAGCTAGCGACTTGAAATTTTCAGGGTGGGTGGCGCATCCCAATACGACGGACAAGTTCGTTAATGGGAATAATCGGCCCAGTGGTTTCCGAGTAATAATTTTGTTTTCAACCAATATGAATCCGATCGAATTGAAACTTGGTGAGTAGTTGTAGAATATGAACCTAAGCACGTTTGTGAAATTTTGTGCGAATCGTATGGCTACAAAATTATTAAAAAATTATTAAAAAATATTTTTGTTGTCAAGATAACTTGAGAACTGAGAGAGATAGCGGCCTCAAGTTTTCAGGTTGGGATGTACACCACAACGCGACATTTCAGTTTGATTATGAGCCTAATCGGCCAAACGGTTTCAGAGTTATAGCCATCTGAAATTTTATGAAATTTTGTGGTTTTTGTTCCTCATTTACTCGAAAAATACTGAACCGATTGAATTCAAACATGGTTATTAGTTGTAGAATGCCAATGCGGAAACGTTTGCAAAATTTGGTGAGGATAGCATTTGTAGAAAATTTTAAATAAATCTTTGAAAAAAAAAAAAAAAAGTTCTATATATCAGTAACTAATCGTTCGAAATTGCTGAAATTTTGCAAGAACCTTCATAACCTAACTATACTGACAATTTTCAAGTTTTAATACGATCGGTTAAATAATGTTGGAGATTCGAGCATTCTTGTGTGAGTTCAGTAGATGGGTGAACGTTGCCTCGATAACTTTCGAACGAAAGGAGATAGGGACTTGCAATTTTCAGGGAAGGTTGCGTATCCGAAAGGGAGAGTTGAGTTCAATTTTGGGCAAAATCGGTCTAACGGTTTCCGAGTTATACCCATCTGGAATATTGTTTCCTTGATAACTCAAAAAATAAATATTCGATCGAATTGAAGTTTGGTAATTAGTAGTAGAAAATCAACATAAGGACGTGTTTAAAATTTTGTGAGAACCGTACCCCTAGAAAATTTGAAAAAAACGACGAGAAAAAAAATTTTAAGAACCGTACCCCTAGAAAATTTCAAAAAAATCACGACAAAAAAATTGGTTCAAGCACTGACGTGAAGTCAGAAGCTTTTGCGCGTATGTTCTATTGTCCATTCTTCTGTATTGGACACCCTTAATCGAATTTACCATGGTAAATTCGATTAAGGGTGTCCAATACAGAAGAATGGACAATAGAACATACGCGCAAAAGCTTCTGACTTCACGTCAGTGCTTGAACCAATTTTTTCATAGTCATACGATCCTCAGGAAAATCTGCAAAAATTTGTGTCGGTATTCTACAACTAATTACCATGTTTCAATTCGATCAGATATGTATTTTTTTGAATTGTTGAGGGAACTATATTCCAAATGGGTATAACTTCGGAACCGTTTGGACGATTATGAATTATGACCATTAACGAATTTAACATTTTCGACCGTAAACCCAGAAATTTCAAGTCGCTACCCGGTCGAAAGTAATCTGGCAAAGGCAGACCTTTTGGGCGAAATGATAGCATGCATGCAAAAATGGAAATTTAAACAAGCACTGAGGAGAAGTCAGGAGCTTTTGCGCGTATCTTCTATTGTCCATTCTTCTATATTGGACACTCTCAATCGAATTAACCATGGTGCAAAAGTTCCTGACTCCACGTCAGTGCTTGAACCATTGTTAATTCGATTGAGAGTGTCCAATATAGAAGAATGGACAATTAAACATAAGCGCAAAAGCTCCTGACTTCACGTCAGTGCTTGAACCAATTTTTTTTTCGTAATTCTTTAAAAATTTTCTTGCGGTACAGTTCTCACAAATTTTAACACACGTCTTTATGTCGATATTCTACAACTAGTTAGCAAGCTTCCATTTGATCGAGTCTATATTTTTTGAGGTTATCGAGGATGTAACGTTTGTTATAAATTATCGGGATCAATGAGACACACACCTATACTTCAAATCTGTATTACAATACTGAGCCTTCCCATAATTACATATGTACAATAATCCTTATCTACGCATATTCCACATGTACTAGCCAACCTTAATAACTATCTTCATACTTAAATATACTACTCAATATAATACACTACATACCTTCCCCTTTAAGCTATTTCCCAACCTCTCAGGGTCTTATCTATCTACTATTTACATTTTATTTACAACTACGATTTTACGCGTACTCAAGTCTATTGGGGGGTTTAACATTTCGTTTAGGTCGTTCTAATACTACATTATCTTGACTATTCTGACTACTCTCCCTCTCTACTACATCTACATTAAGTTCCTTCTCTGACACTACATTTTGTGAACATGAACTTTCTGTATCATCCAGAGGTAAGCTTGGTAACATATGTTCAAAATTATTTCTACTGATAGAATGTTTTTGACTTGGTAGAATATCAGAACTTTCAGCCTGTTGTCTGTTACTACACATTATCGTATTTTTTTTTATTTGATTTGCATGACGCTTCCATACACGCTGTAACTCTGGTATTTCCACCAAGTATGTACTTTTACCAATTCTTTTTGAAATCATACCAACTATCCAACTTGTTCTATTCACATTTCTATAATCCCTACAATTTACAAATTCTCCTGTACTAAATTCTATTTTTCTACTTCCCGCATAATATTTCCTCTGATTATGTTGAGCCATAGAAATATTTTGCTTAACCTCTCTATTATCAACATTATGGGTAAGTACATCAAAACGAGATCTTAACTGTCTACCAAACATTAAAAATGCAGGACTAACGCCAGTGGTGCAGTGCGGGGTGTTTCTGTAGTCAAATAGAAACCTACATAGGATTAAGTTTTTATCACCAGATCCCTGAGCCGCGTCAAGAGCTCTCGTTATAGCATTCTTTACTGTTTTCACAGAGTTTTCTGCAGCACCGTTTGAAGAAGGATGAAATGGGGGAGAGGTAATATGAACAATATTATTTTTACTAAGAAAATATTCGAATTGACTAGATGTTAACGATCTACCATTATCAGTAACAATTGTTTTTGGTAATCCGAAACGAGCAAATAAATTTCTAAGAACCAATATTGTGTGTTCTGTGGTAATGTTGGACATTGGGAACACTTCTAACCATTTTGTATATGCATCCAAGATAATTAAATACTGTGCACCCTTGAACGGCCCCAAAAAGTCCAAGTGCAACCGTTCCCACTGAGCGTTTGGAGCTTTCCAAACATTCAATTCAGTTTTAGGTGGATTATTAGCTTGTACCATACAAGCTTGACAAGATTTTATTTTATCCTCAATGTCTTTACTTAATCGCGGCCACCAAAAATAACCTCTAGCTAAATTTTTGGTTTTCACTATACCCATATGCGTAGAATGCAACTCGTTAACAATATTTTCCCTTAATTGTTGTGGAACTACTAATCGGTGGTTCCAGAATAGGCAATTATCTTGTATGCTAAATTCCCCTTTTTTATTGAAATACGGTATTATTTCTTGTTTTAATTGTTTCTTTGACTTAGGCCAACCCTTCCTCACATACTCACTAACCTCTATCAAAATTCCATCAGCTTCTGAAGCCAATTTTATACTCTCAAAATTGAGGTTCAAATCTTCATTATTCTCGAAAAAGAAACAATAATTTAACTCAATATCATCATCTTTAAAGTCTTGTTGTAAAGATGTTAACCTAGACAAACTGTCCGCCGAATTATTTTTTGACTCGATGTATTGAATTGTGTAGTCATAATTTGAGAGAATTACAGCCCAACGCCGCAATCTATTTGCTGAAAATTGCGGTATGCTTTTATTTGGAGAAAATATTGCCAACAAGGGCTTATGATCGGTAACTAAAGTAAATCTTTTATGAAAAAGGTATTGATTAAACTTTAGAACTGCAAATATAATAGCTAAAGCTTCTTTTTCAATTTGTGAATACTTTTTTTCACACTCACTTAAAATTCTGGAGGCATATGCTATTGGTTTCTCTACGCCAGCAGGATATTCGTGGCTTAAGACGGCCCCAAGTCCTACAGTTGAAGCATCAACAGTCAATTTTAAGGGCAATTCTGGATTGAAATGAACCAAAACTGCAGGAGATTGAAGCAGTTTCTTAATTTCCTGAAATGCCCTTTCACATTGCTCTGACCATTCCCATTTTTTATTATTTTGAAGTAAAGAATATAATGGAGATAAAATAGTTGCCAAGTTATTCACGAATTTTCCATAATAGTTAATTAATCCTAGCGCAGATTTCAACTCCGACACATTTTTGGGTCGCTCAATATTTTGAATGGCCACTATTTTTGATCTGCATGCATGCAACCCCTCTTCATCAATTATATACCCCAAATATTCAATTTTTCTTTTAAAAAACTCACATTTCTCGATATTCAACTTTAATCCGGCCTCACTTAAAATTCTTAAAACTTGGTCCAACCTACTCAGATGTATGTCATCATTGGGACCAGTGATTAAAATATCATCTAAAAAAATTTCAACACCTTCAACTCCCGATAACATTGATTCCATAATCTTTTGAAACTTTGCTGGTGCTGACGCCACACCATATGTTAAACGATTATATCTAAACAACCCTTTATGTGTAGATATAGTTAACAATACTTTGGATTGATCATCAATGCATACTTGCTGATATGCATGTGATAAATCCAACTTTGAGAATCTCTTACCACCGCTCAGGGATCCTAACAAATCCTCAATCCTAGGCAATGGGTATTTATCAACTTCAATACAGGGATTAATTGTTACTTTGAAGTCTCCGCATAATCTTACTTCCTGGCCTCCTTTCTTCAGGACTGGCACCACTGGAGTTGCCCAATCGCTGTACTCTACAGGTTCGATGACTCCTAAGGACAAAAGACGATTTAATTCGTTCTCTACTTTTTCTTTAATGGCATACGGCACTGGTCTATATTTCCTGAATTGAGGCATAACATTATCTTTTAACTTAATCGAAGCGGTACCCTTAGTGAATTTCCCCAAGCCGGGTTCAAAAAGTTTTTTATATTTCGCTAATAACTTATCTAATTGTTTACTGCTACCTGACCCAATAAAATTCAAACTGGAAAATTTCAAATTGTACATTACTAAAAAATCTCGGCCTACTATTGGAGGACCGCCATTTTTCATTACATATATCTTCAAGGATTTTTTTATTGCGTTATGTACAATTTCAGCATTTATATATCCAATTGGCAAAACTGAAATACCATTATAAAAATAGAATACCTTATCTGTTTTGAACAAGGGCAGGTGAATTAATTTGTTTTTATAACAGTTTTCTGATATAGCTGAGACACTCGCACCTGTGTCTATCTGAAATGTTATTTTAACTTCCTCAATAAGCAAATCAATTTTGAATATACTATTGTTCTCGTTATTCTTCTTTATAGAATACAATTGCAAATCGTCATCTGTCAATGGTCCGCTATCTTCGACATAATAGTGTCGGTTTTTATCATAATTTTTATTGAATTTGTTCTGAGAACAGACCACTGCTAAATGACCTTTTTTATTACAGATTCTACAAATATAATAACGAAATGAACACTTAGCTGTTTCATGATCCTGTTTTCCACATGCTCTGCATTTTCCCGAAAGCGTTGAAGATTCCCTTCTTCTGAGCATCTTAGTGTTTTCAGGTTTATCATCCCTACGCCTGCGCTCTATGTACTGGAATGCCTCCGTCTTCACGTTGGTGTTGTTGGCGGTGCTTGTAGCCATTATTTGTTGAAAATGATTTTTAGCGGCCATTTTGTTTTCCGCCAATGATACCATTTCTTCCAGGGAAACTGTTATTTTTTCCTCTAAAAGTCTATCCAATACCGGTCCTTTTTCATATCCGCAGAAAAATTTATCACGTAGACAATTATCTAGTTCGTTTCCAAATTTACATCTAACAGCCAGACTGCGAACTCGTGCTGCCCATTCTCTCGGTGATTCCTCTTCGGATTTTCTTGCTTGGTAAAATTTGTATCTTTCAACCAATGGGATTTCTTGCGGTAGCATTTGTTTGTCGAACAAACGAACTAAAGTATCGAACGATTTTTGTTCGGGTTTCTCTGGACTGCACAGATCGTACATCAACTTATATGCTTCTTCGTCTAGCATATTGAGTAATATTGAACGCCTCTTCGCCGCATTTTCTTCACCATCCAATTCATTTGCAGCAAAATAATTGTTTAGTCTTGCCCTATATATTGACCAATCTGTAGTGGAAAGATTAAATTCCCTTAGTTTGCCCACGATTCCTTCTGCCATTTCTCGTCGCCAATGTAACGTTTGTTATAAATTATCGGGATCAATGAGACACACACCTATACTTCAAATCTGTATTACAATACTGAGCCTTCCCATAATTACATATGTACAATAATCCTTATCTACGCATATTCCACATGTACTAGCCAACCTTAATAACTATCTTCATACTTAAATATACTACTCAATATAATACACTACAGAGGAGATAAAATATTCCAGATGGATATAACTCTGAAACACTTGGGCTGATTATGGCCAACAGCGAACTTAACTCTCCCATTCAGATGCGCAACCTACCCTGAAAATTGCAAGTTCATATCTCCTCTCGCGCGATAGTTATCTAAGCAACGGTCACCTATCCAGCTACTGAACTCACACACGGCTGCTCGGATCTCTAACAATATGGATCCGATCGTGTTTTTTCAGCCATGTCGGATGAATAGTTTCTAATATATAGAATTTTTTTCAATTATTTTCAATGATTTTTTAAAAACATTCTAGTGATACGATCCTCACGAAATTTTGCAAGAATTTTTGAGTTGGTATTCTACAACCTATAAGCATGCTTGAATTGGATCAGTTTTATATTTTTCGAGTTATTGAGAAAATAACAAACAAATTTCAGATGGGTATAACTCCAAAACCGTTTGGCCGCTTATGCTTATAAACAAAATCAAATGTCGCATTCTGATGCACAACCTAACCTGAAAATTTGAAATCGCTATCTATTCCCAACTTATCGTGACAGAAAATATTTTTTAATAATTTTTTTAAAATTTTCTAGCTATACGATTCTCACAAAATTCCACAAACGTGCTATGGTTTATATTCTACAACTATTCACCAAGATTCAATTCGATCGGATTCATATTGGTTGAAAACAAAATTATTACTCGGAAACCATTGGGCCGATTATGCCCATTAACTTGTCCGTCGTATTGGGATGCGCCACCTTCCCTGAAAATTCCAAGTCGCTAGCTCTTTCCGTTCTCAAGTTATCTTGGCAACGGCCGGCCGGACAGAATCAAATTTGACCTCGAATTCTTCATCGGGGATTCGAACCAAATCGTTTGAGACCATTTTCGTAAAAAAATTCGAAAGTTACAGACATTTGTGCAAAATGATAACGCGATGTTACCCAGAGCATACGCGCAAAAAAAAAATTGGTTCAATCGATTTGTCTTGCAAAACTGCAGCTGAAAATTCGATGATAATGTCTGAGATCGACACAGAAGTAAAGATTTACCAAAGTCCTATTTTTTTTTAGGTGAGAGAGATATGTGATGTCATAGCTTCTGGTATACAGCCGCTTCAAAATCTTCAAGTTCTCATTTTTGTGGGAGAAGAAAAGAAGAAAGAATGGGCTCAACATTGGATAAATAAAGGTTTTCGTGCCGTAGAAAAACTACTGTCCTCAAGTGCAGGCAAGTATTGCGTTGGTGATGAAGTTTCTTTCGCCGATTGCTGTCTTATCCCTCAAGTGTTCAATGCCAGAAGATTTCATGTTGATTTAAGACCCTTTCCTACCATTTTAAGGGTTGATAGGGAACTTGAGAATCATCCCTGTTTTAGAGCGGCCCATCCAAGCAATCAGCCTGATTGCCCTCAAGAAATTCCGAAATAATTAATTCGACAAATACAGTTACAATGGACCTTTGGTATTCCGGCGCCCCTTGTAATCCGACATGCCTATCACTGATGAATATATTATGTACTAGTGGCCCGGTACGTGCTTCGCTACGTATAAAAAGAAATTCAAACAAGAAATATTTTATTAATTGCTAGATATTTTAGAACTTAATCCAAAACATTTGTATAAACAATATTTTTTGTTTTTCCATTTTGAGCATGAATAAACAAACGGCTGGGGGTTTTTCATTTTTGACCGTTAATTTTCTGCTTAATGTTTGAATATTTTGAGTCATTTCAATGCAAAAATCCGTCCGATCGAACGGATATTCATTATAGATTTCATTACTTAACGAAAAGATCCAAATCCCAAGATATGTTTACTGGAGTAACGCTTCTTTAAGTTTTTCATTGGGAATTGAAAAAAATGTAAGAGGAAGCTGTTTCGGACGCTCTGAGATTCGACCCCGCCGCCACGCGAGGCTCGGGAGCTATAAATTCCCAATCCAACGCATCAGCTCAGTCGGCCACGTTGCCTACGTGAATCAACATCTTTAGTATTCGGATGATTTCCGTCTTTCGATTTTCAGAATATCGTCAATCCTGTCAAGCGATCGATCGAAATCGGTTACTCGTTCATATTTCTCGCGGTTTTTCTAGACGATTCCAAGATTTTCGAGTAATTCCGTTCGAAATTCAAATTTGTTTGGATATCTCTCGTCGCTCGTTAGGACCGAAAACGTCGACCTTGAAGGAGCCGTGTTAAATTCGCCACAGAAATACGTGAAACGTCAGAATTTTGTCGATGTTCGCGAAAACTCGCTCTTTCCTATCGTTCTACCGGGAAAAAGAGAGGATCGAAAAAAGGGCTTCGTTACGGACTAACTTCGAATCTCGTCTTCGCGTTCCCGCAAATACCGTCGTTCCAAACGCCACCGTTCCGCCGAATTCCTTTCCACAATTTTGCTCCTTTTGCCAAAATCGACGTTTTTTCGCCTTTTCGCGAATTTTTTTTAAAATACACCCCCATCTTTTCGCTCCGAAAACGCGAAACTCTACGAAACTTCCGTATTTTTCCTCGATAAACCCCTTCGAAATTTCCCCCAAACCCCCCTCCTAACATCCAAAAAAACATCACGTTTATAGTAACATTTTCAAAAAGTTTCCGTTGATAAATGAAGAACCGCTCAACCGATTTTGTGCAAACTTCACATAAACCATCTACTGAATAGTCCGAACAAAGCCTAAAAACTTGGCTCGTATAGGTAGGCCCGTTCATGAGTTATAAAATTACAACGAAAAGTGGCATTGATTTTTATATATTAAGATTTTGATCTGTAATTTGTCGGATTACAAGGTAATTCAAATTTGATAGTCCGACACCGCCTTGAGAAACGTTTGTCGGACTACCGGGGGTCCACTTTACACCCCACTTACTTGAGAACTACCCAAAAAATTGTTGTATAAAGTTGATATTTTTCTGCGAAATTGAAATTATTTACCTATCGAAAGCAATATTGAAAGGTTCTCTTATGTATTTATGGCACTGCAGGAAGGTACCAAAAAATTATTGATTTGTTAGAGCATTTAAATAATGGGTGTTACACCAAAAAACTAGATGCCCCCTCCAGATTTAATGTAATAGAAATTCTGCTGTAATACAAATGGGTGGAGGAATTTTTAACGTGTTGACTGTCAACTATGAGATAACTTCTAGTTAGGACGCAAACTACGAGTTATCTCGTAGTTTGTTACCTTGCTACGATGAAACTCGTAGTATATCAATATAAATATGAATAGATGCATTCAGGAAAAAGAACATAGAATCAGACCTATTGGTCGCATTCAGCGGACGAAGCGCTCAGCCACTTTACGCTACCGCTACCTAGCACAAATCAACAATACGTTCCGTAAATCAACCAAAGTAACCAATTTTTTCAGGACCGGTAACTACTCTGGTGAGATTGTCATCTGTCAGTTTTTCTGTCAGTTGTTTAAGTTCGGAGGTTAATTTTTGTTGAATATTCGTGATTTCAGTTAACTTGAAGTGGAGCAAATAATCCGCCGTATTCACAAAGCATTCAATCTCCGTTAAGTCCTAACTGAGGTACTCAGTTAAGGATAAATAAGAATCACAACCTCAGTTTAAGTAAAAATTAACGTGAAACAGTCCTGTTTCACTACCGTTACATACGTTAATTGAGGTTGCGATTCTTATTTATCCTTAACTGAGGACCTCGGTTAGGACTTAACGGAGATTTAATGCTTTGTGAATACGGCGGTAAATCTAATCTATCTCACTTAAAGAATCCATTATCCATTAATTATAATGAATTGCAACAAATTTTTGATGCAATTATGCAACAAAAATTTGTAGTTTTTGAATATATTATCTAAAACCAGTGGAAACATAAGACCACAGAACACTTTTGACATCCAAACAATAAGAAACCGATGTTACCAAAGAAATTCGTCGGTTGTTCTGGTGCCTGAAAATCTACCGCTTTCTCAGGAACCAAGTTCCGTAAATAACCTATATTTCAGGAACCAACCCAACATTTCATATTTACGGAACGGAAAAGTAGTAGTATTCCTTGTCTGTGGTAGTAACCGCAACAACCAAGGTGATTTACGGAACGTATAACAAATGTGCTCCATAAAATAGCCTCCGCTCCACAACGTGTTGAGTTCGTAGGGCATGTGCCACCGAGCGTTTTGGTAACGGTTGCGCAACTGTTTCGTCCGCTGAATGCGTTTGAGCATAGCAATATTGCTATGATTCAAATAGTGCTATTCTGATCATCGTTCTTAAGCCATATGATCTGTCATTTTTAGAAGCATATTCCTATCTCAGCAACCTCAAAATAGTACTTGCTAAGAGGATAACAAGATTTGAAATATGGCAGAGAACCACTTTTTGGCGCTCTTGTTCCTCGGAACTGAGTGCTTATCAATTTGCCCAAATGTCTGTAATTTTCGAATTTTTCGATGAAAATGGTCTTAAACGATTTGGTTCGACTCACTGATCAAGAATCCGAGGTCGAAATCGATTCTATCCGGCCGGCCGTAGGCACGATAACTCTCGAACGAAAGGAGTTAGAGGATTGAAATTTGCAAGGTGGGTTTGGAGCGTAAATATCTCGGACGAGTTCGTTAATGGGCGAAATCCATCGAGCGGTTTCGGAGTTGGGGCCGTTTTTAGTAAAAACATTTTTTATGAATATTTCCGAAACCGATCACTCGATCTATCAGAAATTTAGCATCAAATTGTAGAATCATGACCTTTATACTTATGTGAAGTTTTGTATTGATCAGGTTACCGCAAAGTGTCAAAAAAAAATTTTGAAAATAAAAAAAAAATCTCAATAACTCTCGAACGGAATGAGCTAGGCAGTTGAAATCTTCAGAGTAGGTTAGGGAGATTTTTAAGTAACAAATTCCAAAGTCAATTTTTATTTAAGATGCAGTTTCACCGTAAAAATCCATTGATATCATTTTCAACTCCAACAAGCTAATACTTTCGGAGATATGATTTTTCGATCAAATTTCAGATGGCTATAACTCTAAAACCGTTTGGCCGATTATGCTTACACAAACTCAAATGTCAAATTCAGATGCACAACCTAACCTGAAATCTTCAAGCCGCTATCTCTTTCCGTTCTCAGGTTATCGTGACAACAAAAATATTTTTAAATTTTTTTTTATAATTTTCTAGCGATACGATTCCCACAAAATTTCACAAACGAGCTTAGGTTTAAATTCTACAACTATTCACCAAGTTTCAATTCGATCGGATTTATACTGGTTGAAAACAAAATTATTACTCGGAAACCATTGGGCCGATTATGCCAATTAACGAACTTGTCCGTCGTATTGAGATGCACCACCTACCCTGAAAATTTCAAGTCGCTAGCTCTTTCCGTTCTCAAGTTATCGTGGGAACGGCCGGACGGCCGGCCGGACAGAATCGAATTTGACCTCGAATTCTTCATTGGGGAGTCGAACCGAATCGTTTGAGACCATTTTCGTGAAAAAATTCGAAAGTTACAGACATTTGGGCAAAATGATATTGCGATGATCCCAGAACAGACGCGCAAAAATGGATTTTTGACCGGAATTGTGAAAAATACTTAGGCAGTCAATGTGTTAAACACTGAAGTACTCACATCTTCTGTTCGGCTCACATCTTCTGTTCAGTTATACATTTACACCCTGGGCAATAGGGTGAAATCAAATAATTGACAACTGCAACTACTTAGGTATTGACCTTTAAACTCTTCAAAACATTCATCTAGGGAGTACTCACCTTCAATCTTCCGTCCATTTCTTAAGTATGACTTTAATTAATACCATATGCACGCCAGAAAGAAATCATATTTTATGCTGATGAATAGTTATCATTGTCGACAATGAGCGTAGATGATTATGCTGAACCCATATGTCCAATAGTCCCATTGTAACTTGAATTTCTTTTGTCTTAAGGCAACAGTAATGTATATTATGTATAGTAATGTAAATAATAGGAACAGTCAATCGTATTCTAATACTTCATGTATGCCAAAGCATTCAAAGTACAAGTTAAACCATTTTTTGTTGTCATGAATTTTGAACAAGTTTTTCATATTAGTAATCGTGTAATGTACTAATTTAATGATGAATTATTTCATGTCCGGTTAACAGACTTATTTTAGATGATTTGTGTTTTGCTTTTAGTAAATAATCAATTTACACATAATTGTACACATCTACATTTTCCTGATAATTAAAAGATTTATCAATTTTTAAACTGCGCTCTATCAAAATCAATTTAGAATTGAGGGTTATAATTTTAAATGTATTTGCTGTTTTTTTTTCTTTACATATTTTGTTTTGTTTTTGCTTCTGCATATATTATTTGTTGCTTATTGCTAAATTATATTTTTTCATATCGCCGTATTTATTTATGGATTGTATTTTATATTTACTATTATATTCTTAAAATGTGTTGAAAAATAACATGACCACTTCGATAACCATGTTTTCTTTATTGGCATTTCCTATATTTTCTAGATTTAACTGTATTGATTTAAAAACTTGATTAGTGCTAATAATATTCTCAAGTTTTAACTGTATTGCTTTGAAAACTTGGTTTGTGCTAATAAGATTTTGAAAAAATTGATGTTTGAAGTAAATAAGTAATTGATGAGGACTAGAAAAAATGTGAATGATTCACTCACCTGAAACTTCTATAAATAAAAGGAATTGGTAAAATCAATTATCTTCCGCTAACTCTTTTTTTTGTGAAGAAAATGTTGACTAAAATATTTCAGCATCATATTATACTCATTTCAATAAACGCATTTTATTCTCTTCATTATAAATACAAAAAATTCGTAACATTATAAAGTCATCTACAAATGATGGATTTTGACTAGAATTATTATATTATCAGAAATCAGAACAATATCAAAAAGTTTCTGAAATGAATGTTGCTCAGAATTTCATTTTATTCATTTTTATAACTGCCAAATTTCATTGTGAAAATTCAGAAATTTTCTGATATTGATATTTTTGATAAGAGGCAGATGTGGGCTTTGCGGAAATTTCAAAAATAATTCGGAATGTAATTCCGATGCAAGAGACATTATCACAATTCAAATAAAGTTAATATTAATTTAATGTTCCTCATAAATTATGATTTCTATAGTGAAAGCCTCACAATCTTGGTGCAAACCGAATTATACTTGAGAAATTTAATGCGCAAAGAGCTAATATCTCGCTAATTATACTTGGAACATCATAAGAAATTGAATTCTTTGATTTTATATCACAAATTATGCCCATTAACGAACTTGTCCGTCGTATTGGGATGCTCCACCTACCCTGAAAATTTCAAGTCGCTAGCTCTTTTCGTTCTCAAGTTATCGTGGCAACGGCCGGACGGACGGACGGCCGGCCGGACAGAATCAAATTTGACCTCGAATTCTTCATTGGGGAGTCGAACTTAATCGTTTGAGACCATTTTTTTCAAAAAATTCGAAAGTTACAGACATTTGGGCAAAACTATAACGCGATGTTCCCCAGAACATACGCGCAAAAATCAATGTTTGAGGTAAATGAGTAAACGATGAGGACTAGAAAAAATGTGAATGATATACTCACCTGGAACTTCTATGATTTAAAGGGAATTGGTATTTTTGGCGCTCTTGTTCCTCGGAACAGAGTGCTTATCAATTTGCCGAAATGTCTGTAATTATCGAATTTTTGGCTGAAAATGGCCGTAGGCACGACAACTCTCGAACGAAAGGAGTTAGAGGATTGAAATTTGCAAGGTGGGTTTGGAGCGTAAATATCTCGGACGAGTTCGTTAATGGGCGAAATCCATCAAGCGGTTTAGGAGTTATGGCCGTTTTTAGTAAAAACATTTTTTATGAATATTTCCGAAACCAATCACTCGATCTATATGAAATTTAGCATCAAATTGTAGAATCATGACCTTTATACGCATGTGAAGATATGTATTGACCAGGTTACCGCAAAGTGTAAAAAAAAATTTTAAAAGTAAAAAAAAAAAATTCTACAATAACTCTCGAACGAAATGAGCTAGGCAGTTTAAATTTTCAGAGTAGGTTAGGGAGATGAATATCTCGGTTAAGTTCGTTATTGGGCAAAATAGGCCAGATCGTTTCGGAGTAACGAAAACAAAAATTTCAAATTCAATTTTTATTTAAGATGCAGTTTCACCATAAAAATCCATTGATATCATTTTCAACTCCAACAAGCTAATACTTTCGGAGATATGATTTTTCGAAATTTCAATAATGAATCGTACTTCTATGTTTTCACAGAATGCTATAATTATTCTATCTATGCTTTATTATATGATCTGTTTATACTCGTACATGTCATCCTGTTCTATAAGAGAGAGTCAAACTCATTTCAGCTATTTTAATTTGATTTCTTCCATGGTGCAGTTCTCATTCTCAGATTGCTCATTTAATCTTGATACTATTATTTGAATTGAAATTCCTTTATGATGCAGTTGTATCGTAGGAATAAATTGATATAATTCTCAACTCTGAGAAACCAATACTTTCGGAGATATAATTTGTCTGTTTGAACAAGAGCGCCAGAAAGCTCCTGTCCACAGGGCTTGAACCAATTTTAATTGATAAAATCGATTATCTTCCACCAACTCATTGTTTTTTTGAAGAAATGTTGACGGAAATATATTCCGGCACCATGTTATGCTCATTTCAATAAACGCATTTTAAATAATATAATTTTATTCAGCCTTTTCTCTTCAGTATAAATACAAAAAATTCGTAACATTATAAAGTCAACTACAAATTTTGGATTTTGACTAGAATTATTATATAATGGACGGAAATGTGAAATTGCCAATAAAAATGAAAAAAGCAGTATAATACAAGCTTGTGTTGTATGTTCGTTTTGGAAAATGATTTTTCGATGTCTTAGGGTGATTTAGCTACATAAAAGTAAAACTGAAGCGATGGTGCACTCTCTATCTCTAAGATCACATGTGAAATATGTTTCACCATTGGAAAGGGTAGATAGAGAGCAGAGTGGAGATGGTATGTTACTGATGTTACAAGCTGAGAATAATCAATTAAATGAGTGGAGAAATAATTGATGTGCCACGCTTCTGTAATCGACTTGAATTTATTTTGATGATTCTAGCTTGTTGTCTACGATGAGGAATTCATGAATAATACGATATATGGCACTATGGATTTTATTTAGTTATAATGTGTTGACAATGCTGTGGACTAAACTTATCTAATAACGTGAACTACAAACAATGGGAAGGGCGAATTTTTGGACATTCATAAGACAATTGAACTTTCTCACAAGTTTAATTTCCTTGAATAATTCTGTTGGAAAATTTAAAACAATCACATAACCCGTTTCACCATTTTTTAAATTTCTTTTGCTTTGTAACCACTATAAATAATCTTATCCTAACTACTCATATTTCATGTATTGTACAACTTTAACCAAAACAGAAAAATATCTCATCAGAGTAAGAAGTGCAATCCCTGATGCTTTGATAAGCTGAAGGTATCACGAAAATATGGATACAACATAGAGTTGTCATAACAACATTTGATCACCCAATCATTGTCCATTGATCCTTCGATCAGTAAATTATGAAAATTAATAATGAAGTCCCACACTCGTTTTTCTAATTGTTGGTCGTGTCATGATCAAATTCTGCGTAGCAATGACACAGGACCAGATTGAAAATAATTTCAATTTTTTACCACCAAATGACATTGCCTTACTTTTCAATATATGGAGAAAAGTCATTTTGTTTTATCTACATTCATTTGAATAATTTTTCAAAAAACGGTGTGAGTTAATTATCTTCCTAAAACCAGTATGAAAATAAAATCCAGACGAAATGTGCAATCTAAAGGCAATAACCATTAGGCACACATTTAAATTCCCATAAGGTACCAATAGTCCAATTTATATATAATATCCAATAACTATGTCAAATTTTGATATATCTATCTAATGGTAATGTTTGAAATGAAATGTTTATGAAGAATAAAGTATAGGAATAGTCATTAATGTTTTCGAAAGGTGAAGTGATACGAATTTAGGCCATTCTTGAATAAACCATGCTGATCACAAAATTAATCAAAGAAAACATTAACAAAAATCCTCTGAATAAAATATAAACCCTCTGAACCTATACCAAATGAATATGAATATAAATGAACGGTATGAACTTTTTAACAAATCTTTACATCTAAGAATTTAAAAGTCCTAATATACAATAATATACATAATTCTTCATGCTTCATGAGAAGTTAAAAGTTTTATTTCCATATTACCTTAATCACATCAAAAAGTATATTTATATACAATTACGAGGAATATGGACAGTTCAACATCAAAGTTCATTTTTCACATATAATCCATTTGTTCGGTAAGTTAATATAGAAATAAAACATAACTGATTGATGACGAGCAAGTTTATGCACCTTAGAAACCGGTTACACACAACAAACTTTTTTTTGGGGTAATTTTCTTTTACATACAAAAAATTTACGTTTTATAGTGTACTTAGTTACACTATAAAATATACATTTTATAGAGTACTATGGTTACACTATAAAACATGTTTTATCGTTCATCAACACATTGCGACTTTCAACTCAAATCATGTCTTGTAGTTGTGTGTAAACGGTATTCAGAAACATTGATACTGACTTGTGAATATTAAAATGATTTCCTTAGCCATGATCATCTATAATGTCATAAAGAAAACAGGAACTTGGGTTACAATAGCTGATTATGCAATAAGTGGTCAAATGCAGGTTGTATTCCAAAAATTTGTGAATAAAGCGCAAATTAGATAAATATATAGAGGGAAATACCTATAGTTCAGCCACATACTGCAGACACATTATTTTTTGCAATTCCTATTTGATCTGATACTAATTTTCAAAATTTAGTGTTAAGGTGAAGTTTCATCTACTTTTTCATTCTTTCAAAAAAGAGAATCATATGAGCTGTAGCATATTTCAATTGTACTTTATTAACCTGGTGGAAGAATTTTTCTGTTTTGTTATTCAAAATGTCAATAACGGAATTGCAAAAAAAAAAATATAATCAATCTGTTTACCGCTCACGTAACCTGCCTTTATGACATTTGATGACTACTGGCGTGATGAATATCACAGCAACAGTATGTTGTATAGAACAGGTTATATCAAAGTATGAGGCATATTTTATCCTGAAAAGCAACAGATCAATAAACTGACATATAACATCCTTATATCCTAAACTGTCAACATGAGTAGAATTATTTTATTTTTATAAGTAGTATTGTTCAAAAAAGCACAACTTTAGATCGAAACAACTTCCTAAGCCCAATGCATCAAACGGACAAAGGTATAATTAGAGGTATCATCTTTAGCCTCTATATTTAGAATTTGATAATTTGATCCAAGATCTTTCGAAGCTCTCTACTATATATTGTAAATTTTGTTTAAAATTTATAATATTTTTAACGACTTTTCAGTTTGCAATTTTCATTCTAATTGCACACACAAAATAATTGCATCGATCTCTACAATTGACAACATAATACGGATTTACACATAATATAATAACACAAGATAGCAATGGTTAGTTTTTGATTTAATATCTAATGTGATACAATGCGATTTGATTTGTCCAGTATTGAAAGATATGTTCGAAGAGTTCTGAATTTTATCTACTTTTTTTCGAGTTCTAGTAACATTTGTTCAAAATCGCCAACTATCAGCAAAGATGGAAATTTTAACTACACCATCAGAGAAGCGAAATATATCCTTCAGGAATGAAAATTGCTAACTGTTAAGTCGCACTTGCAGATGTAATTTTGTGAGAAGGTGAAACTATCAGGTAACCAATTAGGTTCGGTACGGTTTTTTATAGCACGAATATAAACATTTATCAAGCAAACGTCGCATTAGTGGGTATATTTAATGCACAGAACTGAGTATGTGACGGAAAAGCGAGCTGCCTATTTGACTTCGAAAGTTTTGTGTATGAACGGAGAAGCAACTGGAAATCTTGCCTATGGAAGCTTGGAACGGCATATGGGTAGAGGTCACTGCAGTGCTAATGCATATGCCTACTCGGTATAGCCATGATTTATATCATTCAGGACGTTACGAAATGAATAAAATAATATGAAAATTTTCAAAACTGTACGGAAGATAATTTAAATTGTACTATAAAAATCTGCACGAACCCATTCGGTTACCCGATAGATTGAGGCGATGTTTTTGGGCAAAGGCTTGATGTTGGTATCAACTTGATTATAATGTCCAACTACTTAAAATCACGTTACATTTAGACAATGAGACTATATGCAGTGTTTCGGCATTTCAATAAGTAAACCATGCCGTCAACAATCGATTTAAATTGATATGATTCTTAATTTTCTTCAATTCAATACAACTATAAGATATGGAATGACACATTAGTAGTAATATATAAAATCTATGACCTGCATAGGTATAACAAAAAATATATAATAATTAACATTTCAAATCAAGCTCCCAAATTATTTATATGTATGTTAGCTTAGAACCGCAACGTATATAGCCATTACCTGGTTAGAATATAGTGACACAATCTTTACTCCCATGTAACCCAAACAATAATTCTTATCCAAGTTTGATAAGCGTATTCAACATATGCAAAAAGTATTTTCAAAATTTATCCTATAGATTCCTTATTTGAAATAATTTCTTGAATTTGTACTGTTAAAATGAATTTATTCTATCCTTTCTCAATTAGTAATATTTTTCAAACATAAAAGATGTTTTGATTAATTTTCCCGTTTGTTACGTTTTATTCTAGTGATTGTTAATGTTAAGTCCAATTAAACGTTTTAGGTAGTCATTATTGTCTGTAAATTGTATTCTGAAAACAGCATTTTGGGATGAAATATTCGATTTGTCAACGGCTTCAGTTTAAAATTGTTCAGAAAGTGTCCAAACATTAACAATATAACAACATGCGATAACAACAATATACATACATAATTTTAGTTATATTCTTCATATTTATATAATATATATTTATATTTATTCAATATAATTCTATAAGCTTTGAATTTGGATGAATAAATGTGATGGCTATTTTATGACTATTTACAATGTCATGCCATCAAACAGATCAGATGAGTGAAATGTAAGATCGCCGTTTATAAATGCCCTGAATTGGAAACGTTGCAATGATGAACACCTACAATTGGTAACTTCAGTTCTTGCCTGTTAAAGCATCTATCTGTTCTGATTTAAAAATAGGTCATTATAAACGGGATACCATTGTGATTATCGGCATTGCGATGGGTAATATCACTCTGTTTTGGATGATTTGTGTATTTTGGCCAGCCAAGCGATAATTGAGGTTCAAATACAGGTACAAATTTTGGAAATATAATCTTCTGCTTAACATTACCTATCACAAAGTACCTCCCCAGTTAACAACAAATATTCTCCTACCCTCAGATATTGAAAAGCATATCTTAGTAGTGTAATTGATCACTTTTAATTAAAATTTCAATCGATTAACATGACATATCAACATATGACATGATACAGTGTAAATAATCAATTAGTTTAGAAATAACTAACAGAAATTTTCTATTATGAATCGATACAACAACAGAGGTAATAAAATCGAATAATATACTACAAATTTCTCAATAACATTGCGCGACATTCTACAACGAAAATTTTCAACAAGTCACAAAAAAAAGATTAAAATTGAAACACAAACATCGTGTTATCAAACACATAAAATTTTCAATAGTCTCAATACAAGGCAATGAAACTGTAACAGCATAATAAATTCGGAATTTATAGTTACCGCAACTACTGTCATACTCATGACTATAAATTTCTATTTGTAAGTCTTGAAACGACGTAAATAGTGAAAATTGGGCGATTTCGAATCTTTCCATGGGTTTTGAATAGCGTAAATGGCAATATTTACAACATATTGGATGTTGATGAATCGTAACTTGAGAAAAATCAAGAAAAAAAAATAGTTGCAACAAAATTTCAGATCCTGTTATGGACTTTGTAGTGTTCGAAAACTAAATGGAATAAATTCAATGTGTTTATATTTTGACCTAGCTGTGCTCTAAGAAAGATAAAAAGATGATGAAATAATTCATTTTGGGAAGTGGCTTTCGAAATTCTCCTGATTCGTTTCGTATCTTGTTAATGTCATGAGCAAACTTTTGTTGAAACTTAAGTTTTTTTTGATTGCTGTAGCGGCATCGAATTTTGCAATAGTTTATTGTGAATTTTTGCAGAAAAAAATAACACCTGAGCATATAATATAGAATTACCTTACGAACAATAAGGTAAAGGTAGGTAAAACTCTCGAAATTTAACAAAGTTAGGGTTGAAATTGTAGCAAGAGTATTAGTTTTGTAGATAAAATTTTGATTTTCCTAGTCTAAAATTGACGTGTTTCTATGTCACCTGTCAAAATATTTAATTTATTCCATTCGAATTTTCCACATGCATACACACGATCTGGAATGTACGATTGGAAAAATTCAAAGCCACCTAAGTTAGTTATGGAGTGGAAACAAGGAATCGCAAGCTCTGCTGCGTGTACCTCTTTTTCTCTCAATGAATGAACAATTTCGTCGAGGTGAACTGATGATGATATCACTGCATGGCCAGAGGGTTGATGGCCAACCCCCCGTTGTTCCTAGCCCGTTTCATCTCCTCTTCGGAGATACGTTGCTCGATAAGATAGGTGGCTGTGTGTATCGCGTGGGGGTTTCCGGTGATGGTAACCATGCGGTTACGGGTACCAGGGGCGAACACGCCCTTTTTCGATATCTGAATATTAGCGCCGCTCATCTGTTGAATTTCAATCAGGGACCTACCTCCTGGACCTGGAATCAAGACCTCTGGTGAGAGAAGAACTGGAGAAGTGACCTAAAGATCCCGAATACATCGCTAGATTGTTCGATCTTCGTTCATCACTTCGGCGTGAATTCTATGAATCGTTTACCAATTGACTAGCTACGCAGTTCGCAATTATAACAGCTGCAATTTCAGTTGCATGTAATGATAATTGTTAAGAGTTTTATACTCCCTAGTGCGATGCTGATTAAATGATGGAAATTTTATTGATCTCGATGCCTGCCTTTTCGATTCATGAAATACCCTATACCGACTTATATACTATTTTATACCCTTATTACACTATGCCTTTTTCGTGCCTATTTATCAGCCTGACTGACTGCGCCTGAAATTTTGAGGAAATACGCATGCGCCCGGGACTATTTTGTAGACTGTTTCAGGCTTGAAAATAAATACAACTGGTTTTATTTGTTCCCCCCGAATCGTGGGGATTTCAAGCCTTTTTGTTGAAATGTCCTGTCTACCAACACAATATTTATCTGTCTGACCATCATACATATTACGAATGGTGCGTTGCCGCCTAACTTGACGTCTTAACATAACCTAGTTTATTCTATACTTTGAATCGCAGCCTTCGTAAATTCAATAATAAATTTATGTGTATTACTCTGAGGACGTAAACTAACTAAACTTACGAAGGCCAGATAATCTGTGACGGCTATCCCCAAGTGATATGAAGTTTTCACCAGTAGCCTAGTATCGCAAAGTAATTATTAATTTCGTTTTTGGAGAAATGCTTTCTGGAATTACAGTGTCTTTTTTCTGTATTTGAATTTGCACTCTATGTAGTAGCATATTAAACGTTTCTTCAGACATTCCTAAAACACTATGGTATTGTTTTGAAAATATACGAACGAAACAAGAACTTAAGGTAAATATGTCAATTTCTTCAATGTTTGCAGCTCTGAAATTACTGCCTGAAACAAGCCCGAAAAAAGCATGGTGTAATAGTGCCACTCATTTGGGGGGAAATTCAGCCAACAAATAGCCTTGAAAATATATATATAGGCGCAAATATAGACATGAAAAAGGCATAGTGTAATAGGGGTATTAGAGACAGTTTTATTAATTGCCGTAACACTTAAAATGCTTAGTAACAAGAAAAATAGAATGGCTCAATTTGAACAAGCTAACTGAATGGAATATATGGATTTAGACAGCAACTATACAACAAACTGTCTGTCACATGAAGGTTTAATAAACTATCCAAGGATTCATTCATAGCTTACGGTTAATATAGCCGGGAAAAGCATAATTTATTGCAATGAATAATTGATCTAAACAGAAACTTCGTTTTAATTTCTAATAAAGTTTAGATTTCGCGATCTTGTTTTATACGTTTTGTGGTCTATATTGCCAAAAATATTTGAACGAGTACATGGTATCCGCCAACCGAATTAATAGACAAATTTCTAACTTCAGAGTCTTCAAACTGCCTACTTAATCGATGTATTTCCAGGAAAAGGCGATTCGACAGTTTCCTTGGAATAATGATAAAAAAAGTGATGAAGATGACCAACAAAATTTTTACAATTCATTCAACAAAATCTTTTCCAGAATTCTCATATAATGCGTGAAACTTCTCAATATTTTAATTGTGCACCATAAGGTCCCTGTTCTTGGATCTGTTTATAAATATAACGAAGTTTAGTACTTTTATTACAAAGAATATTTTTAGTAGCGAGGAATGAACACAAAGCAAAATCAGTAATAACTAAGTTATTCAAAAATACCCAACATCAACCACAATATAAGTTACAATACAACAATTTTAGAAAACATATCATAACCATTTTTCCTGTATTTTGTCCACAAATATCGCTTGACCTAAGGGATAAATGAAGATGGAATGGAATGAAATGTTTGAGAGATGAGAACATCTTGACAGTTGGATTATGTAACATCTACCTGATCAGATAAATTTTGTATCTATGGGATAATTCAACATTAGAAAAGTTTCTTGTAAATTGTTAGAAAATAGTAAACACGTTTCGTGCAATTTTTAAAGCAATAGGTGGGACAACGAGAGAATCAATCAATTAAAAAAAAGATTTATATTGCAATAGTTCACAATTAGTAGCCACAGAAGAAATGTTTGCTTCATCGAGATATGTTACGAAATTAACTATTATCTACTTGTTTCCCTTTTTATACCCGGGCTACTATCGCTAAAGGACAAAATTGAGAATAATGGGAAGGTCACTTAATTTCACAGTTCCTGGGCGCACATGAGGGAATACAAATGTTCAAAGGGGGTTAACACGCAGCTTATCTCAATCAAACAACCCATTATTCCCAAATTTTAAGCTGGGGTTATAGAAGCCCAGATATAAATAGATAAACAAGAAGCTAAAAGTAACACATGTGTTTCTTCATGAAGGAAACATTGTTTGCGAAATTTACATCAAACCTCAAAAGTATTACCATCTAGTAGTTTCACAAATATTTCATATACAGGGTGATATTTTCCCCTAAAAGACTGTACGGAGACTTTGACTTGACTTTTAAGTTTAATATAGAGTTCTCGTAAATTACTTAGTGAAACAATTTGAAAAATGGTCAAAGTATAGAAAATAACTTAAGTTTCACAATTTATGTTCTTGCCATATTGCATGTTTCGGGTTTAGTCCCATTTTCAAAACTGCGTAGAATTAACTTAACACTGCAATTTATACTTGACACAGACGAGAGGAGTGAGTGTAGGTGAAATTTTAGTTGATCATTAGTATCAGGTAGTTTTTCCACTCCTCTTATCGGTAAGTATATAAATTGCATTTTAATGTTTATTTCACTTATGCTTCGTAATGCAGTATAGATATTTTTATCATGAATTTGTAGATTTTGTGAAGGTTGGTAAGCCAAAATGGATTCAATTCAACAAGCAATAAAAAATATCTCTACAAACTTCATCAGACCGCACTACTAGCTGAGCATTTAATCGACACTATAGAAATCACTGTAAAATAAAAGATTCAACTTTTACTCGAATAATTGTGAACTATCGCTACAAAAATTAAGTTGATTTTTGACTGATGTCTGATGTTGCCGCGAGCTGGTCTATAAGGAGTGCATAGGCCTCGAAAGGATGTTTTAGTTGGCAGAATTTTTAATTCGGGGTTATACGTCAGATTTGGGTTCTTCCGTTGGCTACATAGTGAAAACCTTTGCAAGCATAGTTCTGACATCTCGATTAACCCAAATAAATCTGTCATTATGTTTGTTAAAAAGTTCTCAGCAACGTGGATAAATGATTGATGAACGACTTATAATACCAATAATTTGAATCACAGCCTCTATACATCCTCAAAGGATTATAGAAAAAATTTTCAACTAAAACATCATAACAATAATTGATATGATAAATCTCTCAATAAAATCAAAAAATGCATACGCAATATGTTCCCACATAAACAAAACAACATGAACAATGTAGTTAGATTTTTTTTTGTTAAAATAATTGTTTATTACTAAAAGTCAAGGATATATTTTTCCTCAAGTCATATCACCAAAAAAAGAATCCCGGTGGTAAAAATTTTCCATTTGGATCTTTGAATCCAACTTCCTCGCCGTCCAATCACCACGCGTGGTGGTAATATTGATATGGGTTTCCGTAGTCGTGTATGGAAAAGTATGGATTACCTAGAATAGCACCAACGATGACTTCGGGGATCTCCACATTCTTCGTGTCCTTGGGACCGCCAAGTTCGGCGGGAGTAGGGCTCTTGCTGAGAACCGTCATCTGTTGTCCCGTTCCCAGGCCGAAACTGTTGTTGTTGAGTGAGATGGGGGCAGTGGCAGCTGAAGCTTGGTGTCGGAAAGGGTCGAAAGCTGCATCGTAACGTTCTAGGCTCTGGCGGTTGGATGGCGTTGTGGCACCTGAAATATAGCTCAATAAATAATAATACAATAATAGTAATAAATCACATGGGAATCTTGGTCAACGGCTTTAAGGACTAAGATGTCATTGCTCAAAGGGAGAGCCGTCACGGTCGACCTGGGGTAGACAAAACCCAGGTAACACAGACCTCGCATAGAGGTCTCTGAGAGGTTACAATGTGGATGAAAATGCGAGCTCCCAATGTGAGATCCTCAAGATATCACACAGATAACCAGAATAAGATATTCCTATTGCGAGCTCCTAAAGATATCCCACAGATAACCGGACTAAGACATCCTGTTGCGAGATCCTCAAGATATCACATATGTAACCAGAATAAGACATTCCCATTGCGAGCTTCTAAATATATCACGCAGATAACTAGAAAAGGACATTCCTATTGCGAGCTCCTCAAGATATCACAAGTGTGACGAGAATAACACATGCCATTGCGAGGTCCTAAAAACCTCGCAAATTCAACAAGAATAGAAAATCAGGTGGCGTGTTGCAGGGATCTACTCCATCCCTACTCTGCACTTCTCGTTTCCACCGGTAGATGGCGCAATCGTCTACTCTGTACCCGGAAGAACAACCTCATCGCTAATAACCCGAGTGGAATATCGATCTACGCATCGAAGTGATGTATTCGGCTCCATTTGGAGGATATATAGATTATAGATCCATATCGCAGCCATCTTCTCTCAGTACTGCCCCGGTTGAGCAGCCTGAGAACTTCCCGATGTGATATATCTGAGATGTTACTGGGATCATCCCCTGTGGAGGAGATAAAGAGCTATGGGCGACCTTCCTGCAATATCGCAGTACACATCTCAAAATATCCCCCAGGGTGAGCAGTTTGAGAACTTCCCCATGTGATATCTCTGAAAAGTTACTGAGCTCATCCCCTGTGGCGGACATTTGGAGGTGATAGGGAGGTCTGGGCGACCTCCCTGCGATATCGCAATAAACCTCTCAAAATATTCCCCAGGGTGAGCAGTCTGAGAACTTCCCCATGTGATATCTCAGAGATGTTACTGGGCTCATCTCCTATGGTGGACATTTGGAGGTGATAGGGAGCTCTTGGCGACCTCCCAGCGATATCGCAATAGGCGTCACAATATCCCGGCAAGAGCTCGCCGAGTCATCTCTAGGAGGTCCCTGTGTTACCTGGGAAGTGCTTACGTATAGGGGTGTAGGGTCCCTGCCCAGGCATATGCTGACATGATGATAACTTTTAAAGGCAAGCATGAACGCATATATTGTATATTGCTGTAGGGGGTAACCTTGCACTGCGACCTTAAGGTCTATTATGCCCCCCCTTCACAGCTGTCGATGTCATTACCACCTACAGCTCGCCTTCAACTTCCAGAGTTCTGATGAACTCCAGTATCTGGGATGGCTTCAAGGAGGCTACATCTTCGCTCCTGCAGATTTCTTGCCCAAAGCATTCCTTGCGATGGTTTGAGATGGCGAGGCATTCCGTTGCCAGTTGATTAGGAGTTTCATCCTCCTCCCAACAGAATCTGCACTCATCAGTTTCTGCAAGCCCTAGTCTCATCATATGCTTCCTGAGGTCACAGTGCCCTGTAAGGAAGCCAGTGAGGAGGTGCAGCTTGTTCTTACTGAGGTCCCAGTATTTCTTGGATCTGACAGTATCAAATTTCCAGATGAATATCTTGGAGTGATGCATTCCGGGGAGAGATCTCCAGAAAGTGCCTCTCTCAGTTTCTTCTTTCGTCCGAAATTCACTTTTGTAAGTGTATCTACCAACCCCACAGTAGGATTCCGGGCCAATAAAGGGGGTTTGTGCTCCTTTCTTGGCAAGTGTGTTGGCCTCCTCATTTCCTATGATTCCCGTGTGACCAGGAACCCAGACCAGGAGACCCTATTGTTCTTGCCTACTTGAGTTTTCTTCGGCACTCCCATATTAGCTTGGACTCGATAACATGGGAGCTCAGAGCTTTAAGAGCAGCTTGACTGTCAGAGTGGATTGCCATATCACATCTCTTGATAGTTTCTTTCTAGGTTCATTTCCACGCATCTTTCTATTGCAAGTACTTCTGCCTAGCATGAACGCATACTGAGTAGCTGTCAGCTGCCCTAAGTATCTCCGAAAAGTGGTGTAAGGAAGAGTGGCTTAACCTCACTCCCTATAAGACCTCAGTGCTCCAGTCCTCAATTACCAAACTCCAACTTCTCTAGTGAGAGAAATATCTAGGAGTAATACTAGATAGTGAACTAAACTGGAGAAAATACAAAGACAAAACTATTTCCAAAGCCAGAGCATCTATGTGGACCTGCAAAAGGCTATTTGGATCATGCGCATAAATCTGATATACATATGCAATTGTTATTATGCAATTATGGTTAAAGCATACTTTCTTATTTCGATATCAAGGACATTTTATCCTAAAATAAAGTTTGGTGTATGTAACTGAAATTGAGTTAGTACTTATAGTCTTCGTTGGACGTGCCTATATCTAAAACTAATTTTAGACTTACCTTCTTTGAAGGTTATATATTATGCACTGCTAGAATCTAAACTAACCTATGGAAATCTGGCTTGGGGTGAGGCAACTTATTGTTATATACAGAAAGTAGAAAAAAATAAAAGAAAATTCTATAAATTATAATGGGCGAATCGAGGCTACATCCATCTGATGAGTTGTACAAAGAATCAAAGATTTTGGACATGCTGTTGGCTCAGTGGGTAAAGCGTTTGAATTGGGAGCGCAAGCCCCAAGTTCAATCCCGAGGCTAGGAAATAAATTTTCTAGTCACGGTAATCGCCACCATTCACTGTTGGGTCAAAAATTAACAGTGCTGTGCCTAAGGTGGCGTAAGGACACAGTAACAACGCCTACACAGAACACAACTGGTTCACCTCACTCGCTCAAGCTCTTCGAGAGCTTATGAGGGGTCTCCTTGGGGAAGACCTAGGAGGATCAGCATAATGATATAATAATAATAATAATACCTATCACGCCACCAAACTGCACAACTGAAGACACTACTCGCAGATCACATGAGTAAACACCTGCACTCCATATTTTTCAGGAGTTTGAAAGATCAGGGAAGAATTATCCTTCGCCTTTTTGAAGTATGCTGGGCTCAAGTCGGAAACGGAGGGATTCGTTATGGCTTGCCAGATTGGGTGATAATTACAAGATGGTATAAAAAGAACATCCTGATAGTGGACACCCCAACAACGTGCAGAGCATGCCACAGCCAGCAGGAAACTGTTATGCACATTCTTTCTGCTTGCAGAGTCCATGCTCCATCAGGATATGTGGAAAGACACAATGCGGCACTCCGAATTCTCTACTTCCATCTGAGAGAGGTTTATGGTATAGACAAGGAACCAGTGCTACTATATGTGCCTCTGGAGATTGAAGCAGTTGTTGAAAATAGCAGGGCTTGCATCTCCTGGAACTATGCGATTCCAAAAACTCGGCAGATCCATGCCATAAAGCCAGATATACTTCTGCTGGACAAAGAACTCAAGGAATTGTTTGTCTTCGAATTTTCCTCCCCCGCAGAAAATAATGTTAATGAAAGAAGAACAGAAGAGGGAGAAATACAAGGATTTAATGTTCGAACTTGGGATTCTGTATCCAAGGCATAAGGTTAGGATGGTCATACTAATCATAGGATGCCTATGCGGAATGAGAGCGAACTACGTGACCGAATTGAAGATTATTCCGCCCTGCAAATCTCTGGCCGAGGATTTAGCACACAGAATGCAGAAAGCGGTGTTGCTCGGATCACTTCGAGTCATCAGGTCCCATCAACTACGAAGGCCGCTTGCAGCTCATCTCTTTTGTTAAGAGACGCTGTAAGGGCAGGACGAAGAACTACTCCAAGGAACGTGCGAGAGGTTTTTTAGTGAGTAACCATCAACATCTGGAGTCTCACACTCCTGAGAGAAGCGGACCCTCTCAGGGCGGGTTTTTCCTCTCGAGAGTATTAAAAAAAAAATTGCTATCACGCCAACAAACCAAAGAATAGTTGGCAGAGAGATAATACAGGCACAACTGAAGACACTACTCGAAGATCACATGAGTAAACACCTGCACTCCATATTTTTCAGGAGTTTGAAAGATCAGGGCCTGTCGGAAGAATTATCCTTCGCCTTTTTGAAGTCTGCTGCCTCAAGTCGGAAACGGAGGGATTCGTTATGGCTTGTCAAGATTGGGTGATAAATACAAGATGGTATAAAAAGAACATCCTGAAAGTGGACACCCCAACAACGTGCACAGCATGCCACAGCCAGCAGGAAACTGTTATGCACATTCTGTCTGCTTGCAGAATCCATGCTCCAACAGGATATGTGGAAAGACACAATGCAGCACTCTGAATTCTCTAATTCCATCTGAGAGAGGTTTATGGTATAGACAACCGACCAGTGCTACCATATGTGCCTCTGGAGATTGAAGCAGTTGTTGAAAATGACAAAGCTCGCATCTACTGGAACCATGCGATTCCAAAAACTCGGCAGATCCACGCCATAAATCCAGATATACTATTGCTGGGCAAATAACTCAAGGAATTGTTTGTCGCCGAATTTTCCTCCCCCGTAGAAAATAATGTGCTGATGAAAGAAGAACAGAAGAAGGAAAACTACAAGGATTTAATGTTCGAACTGGGAATCCTGTATCCACGGCATAAGGTTAGGATGGTCGTACTAATCATAGGATGCCTAGGAGGAACGAGAGCGAACTACGTGACCGAATTGAAGATTATTTCGGCCTGCAAATCTCTGGCCGAGGATTTAGCGCACAGAATGCAGAAGGCTCGGATCACTTCGAGTCATCAGGTCCCATTAACTGGTGAAAGCCGCTTGCAGCTCATCTCTTTTGTTAAGGGACGCTGTAAGGGCAGGACGAAGAACTACTCCAAGGAACGTGCGAGACGTTTTTTAGTGAGTGACCAATCAACAACTGGAGTCTCCCACTCCTGAGAGAAGCTGACCCTCTCAGGGAGGGCCTATACAAGTTTTTTCTGTCGTGCAAAAAAAAAATAATACTATACTTTCTCAAATCGGTAATTGGTACTTCTTGCAAAAAAAAGATCTTAATTATATTGATCATCACCACAATACACGAACCAAGGTTAATGAGATAGTTAGGACTCGATATGCACCTAAAACGATATCGCAGCGGGCTTTTGAGTATTTGACAGATAGACTCTATAATTTTCTTCCAGGGTTGTGCGAGAATTAACTCCACGGAGTAGAGTAGAGTTGTTGAAGGTTTGACAGATTTACTCTGGAGTTTACTCTGACACTGATACTGACAGTGACAGAAGGTGCCAATATCGGAAAATAGGTTATTTGGTTTAAGAAAGAAACTATTATTATTGTTTTCTTCACATATATGCAACTCTAAGCATAAATATATATTGTGAGCAGTATTAAAACTATTAAATTACCTCACAGAACATTCATAAAACAGTGAGACAAAGATACTAGATTTTCCGTCCCATGAGTTATGTCAATTTTGACAGGAGTAAAATGAACTCGGAATCGAATACTCAGAGTTGTGTTCGAAAATTAACTCCACGGAGTAGAGTTTTTGAAGGTTTGACAGATTTACTCTAGAGTTACTCTGACACTGACACTGACAGTGACAGAAGGTGCCAATATAGGAAAATAGGTTAGGTTGGTTTAAGAAAGATCCTATTATTATTGTTTTCTTCACATATATGTAACTCTAATCATAAATATATATTGTGAGCAGTATAAAAACTATTAAATTACCTCATAAAACAGTTAGACAAAGATACTAGATTTTCCTTCCCATGAGTTATGTCAATTTTGACAGGAGTAAAATGAACTCCGAGTCGAATACTCCGACTTTTCGGACGACAGTCACAGAGTAAAATTTACTCAACCTTTCAGTTTTCGAACGCAATGGAGTAAATATTACTCTACGGAGTTAATTTTCGAACGCAACTCTGACATTTCGAACGACAGTCATGGTGTAAAATTTACCCAACCTTTCAGTTTTCGAACGCAATGGAGTAAATATTACTCTACGGAGTTAATATTCGAACACAACCCTGTTGATATTAGGAGTTCAGTTTCTGCGCGGATATTCAAGCGAAGGGTGAGGCTCTTTCTGGTAAACCAACCTAGACATGTAATATCAAGTCTATTCAAGTTTAATTGAATCTTCCGTTTCACTGCTTTCTTTGGTTTGAACTTACCTTCCCAGTATAATGGGGAAAATGCTTGAAATTTATTTAGTTGTTTGTATTCAGTTATTTTTATATTACCTTTATTGCATTATATTACCTGTATAACTAAGAATGGAGTTTAATTTGGTGATTCACCACATGGACAAGCTGTGCCTTTGTGGGAATTATTGTTATTTGTGGAATGTATTATGTACCTATTATTTCTACAAATAAATTTCTATTTCTAAGTGACTCTTAGGCTTGTTTCACATGCATACGGTTCCATTCGGTTGCTTTCGTTTTCGGTTTCAATTCGGTCGCTGGCGACAAGTGTGAAACGGTGCTCCGGTTTAGATTCGGTACCGAATAGAGACCGTACAGCACCGAATACTCCCTCGACACGAATAGGTTTCTATCAGGTTTGGATTCGTGTGTAGGGAATACAGATCAACCGGGGCGTTCACACGAATACGGTTTAGTTTCGGTTTTAACCATAAAGTAATAAATATTTACATATGTTTTCTGTCTCGTTTTGTGCTTTTAACCTCAAATCGAGCAGATATCTTTCAATGTTTCACGAATTGTTCAAATATAGAAATATAAACATACATATTTTCGGGATATTGTTGCTATCTCAGTATTCATGAGAAAATGATGGTTTACCAAATGTGGATCGACTGATCTCTGCAGTGAATCTAAACCAGTGCTGCGGGACAAAACTTCCGAAAAAAGATTAATTAAAGACGTAGGATGCATTCAAAGATGTATGTGTTCAATTTTGAATGGCTTTGATGAATCTGACGTCGCGGAAAAATTGGAATTGTGAGCCCGTGTCGGAAGATAACATAAAACCTAATATGAACCGTATATGTGTGAAAGGCCTTCATTCGTTTTCGGTTGAAACCGAAAACGAACCGAACCGAATGGAACCGTATGCATGTGAAACAAGCCTTACTGTTACTGAAATCTAAAATGAGCTGCTGATATATTTGAATTTGAAAATTTGAGTTACTCCAACAACAAAAACAAACATAATAAGAAAGTTATCCAAACAGGTAAGTCGTAAATATGAAACAACACAATCGTGTTGAGTTTTCAAAGTGGTAATATAGTTGCATGATAAATTAACCATAGTCGAAAAATGTTACAATATATTCACCTAAACAATCACCTAAAGCTGCTTGTCCAAGTGCTCCAAACATGGCGGTTGTGTTGGTCACGGTCGCCCCTGTTTGTTCCATAACGCCCAAGTAGCTGGAGACAGGAATACCACCATGGGTGGTACTCAATCCTAGACCCATCCCTAAAATTCCGTATTTGGCCAGTACACTGAGGGCAGTCGCTATTTCGGCCACGTGACTCTCGGAGTATCCAGTGCTTCTCAGCTGGACCTGAAAAAAATTGATCAAAATCAGTTTTCATCTTAACATGTAATAAATTACGTAGGAACACAAATAGGGGTTTTTCGTTTTAGCTATTAAAAGAATTAAAAGAATAAGCTTGAGTACCTACCGTCAAAAACATGACATTATACAGAGTGTTTCCAAATTAGAATAGGATATGATATGTATGAAAAAAGCAAAACTATGTTGTATAAGATGTTGACAAATAATTAGTATGATTTGAAATGATATGAATAAAAGAAAAATTAATTTTTAATATCAATTTGCCAGCATCTTTCGAATTCCGCAATTTATGTGTCAAAACTATTTTAAAAACTTGCCAAATTCCTTCTTTATTCATTAAAAAAAAAAATGGTTGGAATGCATTCACTAGTGTCGTTTCAGCAGATTTTCTATGAGCATCCTTTTGATTTTCCGGCATAAAATATAGTGAATGTGTAATCAAAAGGCAGCGAGAGAAAATTTCAGAAAGAAAGTAACAACTAACGAAACTAGAAAGAGGACACGTGCCTGTATAAGGAATGGTGGAGGTAATATCGTACATAATTTATGAATACATTTTCTAATGAAATTTCGAGTTAAGTTACAATAAAAAATTGGTTCAAGCACTGACGTGAAGTCAGAAGCTTTTGCGCGTATGTTCTATTGTCCATTCTTGGACAATAGAACATACGCGCAAAAGCTTCTGACTTCACGTGAGTGCTTGAACCAATTTTTTTTTTGGGATTTTTTTGAAATTTTCTAGGGGTACGGTTCTTAACATTTTTTTTTTCCTAATTTTTTTCAAATTTTCTAGGGGTACGGTTCTTACAAAATTTCAAACACGTTTTTATGATGATTTTCTACTACTAGTTACCAAGCTTCAATGCGATCGAATATTGATTTTTTGAGTTATCAAGGAAATAATATTCCAGGTGGGTATAACTCGGAAACCGTTTGACCGATTATGCCCAAAAACCAACTCAACTCTCCCTTTCGGATACGCAACCTACTCTGAAAATTGCAAGTCCCTATCTCCTTTCGTTCGAAAGTTATCGAGGCAACGATCACCCATCTACTGAACTCACACAAGAATGCTCGAATCTCCTACAATATTCAACCGATCGTGTTAAAACTTGAAACTTAGCAGTAGAGTTAGGTTATGAAGGCTCTTGCAAAATTTCAGCAATTTCAAACGAATAGTTACTGATATATAGAATTTTTTTTTTCAATTTTCAATGATTTTTTAAAATTTTTTCACAAATACCATCCTCACGAAATTTTGCAAGAATTTTCGCGTTGGCATTCTACAACTAATTACTATGTTTGAATTTAATCGGTTTAGTATTTTTCGAGTTAATGAGGAACAGAAAACAACCAAATTTCAGATGGCTATAACTCAAAAACCGTTTGGCCGATTATGCTCATAAACAAACTGAAATGTCGCGTTCTGGTGCACATCCTAACCTGACAACTTCAAGCCGCTATCTCTTTCCGTTCTCAAGATATCGTGACAACTAAAATATTTTTTAATGATTTTTTTAAAATATTCTAGCCATACGATTCGCACAAAATTTCACAAACGTGCTTAGGTTCATATTCTACAACTACTCACCAAGTTTCAATTCGATCGGATTTATATTGGTTGAAAACAAAATTATTACTCTGAAACCACTGGGCCGATTATGCCCATTAACGAACTTGTCCGTCGTATTGGGATGCGCCACCCACCCTGAACATTTCAAGTCGCTAGCTCTTTTCGTTCTCAAGTTATCGTGGCAACGGCCGGACGGACGGCCGGCCGGACAGAATCAAATTTGACGTCGAATTCTTCATTGGGGAGTCGAAGTAAATCGTTTGAGACCACTTTCGTCAAAAAATTTGAAAGTTACAGACATTTGGGCAAAACTATAACGCGATGTTCCCCAGAACATACGCGCAAAAATATTCAACTCTTTATTTTTCTTTCTTTGCTTCTTATATCCCCTTTTAGTCATACTAATTCTTTTACAACATCTAATACAGCATAGTTTTGCTTGTTTCACACATATCATATCCTTGTCTGAAATAAAACAAAACTATAATCAACTTGGTCAACGTTGAAAGAATTGACGAAAAATGAACTAAGGTGAGAAATCTTTTAAAAATAATCACAAAAACCTGGAAACTGTTGATTTTTGGTTATCAATAAAATGGCTCAAACGACAGCAAATGATCCATACTAACACCTTCTGCAAGGTTCACGTTTAATTTGGAATCCCCTGTGTAATTTTACAAGTTATGCTTCTTATGGATATTGTTACCGTTAAGAGTAATTGAATAAACGAAATGAAATGAAGTGATAAAGGGAAAATTCTATTAATTTCAAGATGGCTCCCTGGAGTACCTTCACAAGTAATAGTACCTATGTATATTATTTCATAAGGAGGAGAAGAATCACTTTTCATGGCGAGCTTGAGTTTACCCGCCGAACGGAGTGAGGCGAGCCATGAAAAGTCTCTTCTACTCCTAATGAAATATGTTATTTTATTTTCAAACGTTTTAAAATTCAACAAAATCTGAATATCCACTTTTGGATTGATTTACATTTACGCACATATCCATTTACGATCGTTATAATCGAGTGAATTATGGAACATTTGCCTAGTTACGGTTGCCACGCAAAATTCATTCTGACAGATACCGCCGTATTCACAAAGCATTCAATCTCCGTTAAGTCCTAACTGAGGTTCTCAGTTAAGGATAAATAAGAATCACAACCTCTGTTAACGTATGAAACGGTGCTGAAACAGGCCTGTTTCACGTTAATTTTCACTTAAACTGTGGTTGCGATTCTTATTTATCCTTAACTGAGGACCTCAGTTAGGATTTAACTGAGATTGAATGCTTTGTGAATACGGCGGATAAAGTAAAATAATTAATTGGCAAGCTGGTGAGCAGTGGTTGAAAGTGAAAATGTCTTCAGAAATTGAGGTTTTGGCGAATGAAGCAGTCTCTTCCCTTGGACCATCGAAGTCTATTGAAAAATATTCTGCAGCTTATGATCACTTCGTGAATTGGTGCAATTCGAAAAATGTGACAGTTTACCAAGATGTCCTTCTAGCATATTTCAACTTGATGGCTATAGGAAAATCATGGAAATCCTCTAGTTTGTGGGCCTGATATTGAATGATAAAGCCGCAACTAGCGATCAAACATGCAATAGATATGTAAATATCCGCGTTGCGCTTATTCTTGAAAAAATCCAATGAAGGGTATCTTGCAAAAAAAACAAGAGTTTTTTCTAAGGAAGAGATCGAACGTTTTTCTCTTCGAAGCACCGGATGATTCATATTTAGGATTAAAGGTAACTACATATTATCATATTTCAAGTAATTTCAATTTTTCATTTTGATTACGTGTTTACGTGATTACGTTTCAGATTGTTTTATTATTCGGAGTAGCTGATGCCTGCAGATGTGACGAAATGGTGAAAATTAAAACTACAGATATCGAGGACAAGGGAAATATTATAATAGTGAATATTCTTGATAGTAAAACGAGAAAAGTTCGAACATTCACAGTTATAAGGGAGAATAATATAAATATTTATCGGACACTGCGTTAAGACCAAACGATTTCGCTGAAAATAGATTTTTTTGAAATATCAATCTGGAAAATGCTTTATAGAGCTGTGATGGAAATACATAGTATAGGAAGTGTTTCAAGAAATGTTTGTCACTTTCTTGCAATTGAATCATCCACACGAATACACAGGTCATTCATTGTGAGGCGAACTTCTGCTACACTACTTATAGATGGAGGAGCCAACATTGAGTCTTTGAAACGACACGGAGGTTGGAAGTCAAGTAGTGTAACAGAAGGCTACATCGAGGATTCGCTGCGAAATAAGAATGAGATTGCTGGTAGGATATCGAGCGTCAACGAATTCCCTGGTACTAGCAACTCAGATTACTCCATTAAGGCATCAGCTTTTGAACAAAATCCGAGACAGAATCCTACCAGTTCATTATTACATGGTTTTAATTTTCAAAATGCAACATTGACCAATTGTACATTCAACGTAACTTTAACGAATGAAAATTACGTTTGAATTAGAGAATTTTTCGACCAAGGTAATCAATTCATCTTTTGCATAGTAACACTTTTCCTGCCGCCGACCGGAAAAGTGTAGCATAGCTACACTTCTCCTTCTTGGCGGAGAAATAGAATTTTTCGATGATACTCTTAATCGAAAAATGACTTTACTATTATACTAGCTGCCCACCCCGGCTTCGCACGGTTGAAATGCTGATACTAGATAAACTACAGAATTTCTTTATATACAACGTTCACAGCATTTTTGTCGTTAGACAATACAAACATGTTTTCTTTAGAGGTTACTCTTGAAAGAGCGACATATCATTGGCCATGTGAAAAACACTCAACGCTCAAATATAAGCCTGTAGCGTTGAAAGTTGGACCCTACGATTTATTAATGGTCATTGCAAAATATATCTTTACCGGAAATTATAGGCTTTTAAATTGCATCAGTAAATCCGATGGTATCAGAGGAATGTGGGGAATCAATACATCTATCCTGGCTGAGGCGAGCCTCACGCTCTACAGATGATTCTCTGGCTCTCTGTATTCGATTTCTATCCCTATCCTGGCTGTGCCGGCCCCCGGTCGGTACCACCGCAACCGGTATGTCCCTGCATTTTAAATCTGCGATATCTTCGAAAATATTCATTCAAATTAGATGCTGTAAAGGGCCATATGGATCAATTTTAAATGCACAATGCATTTAAGGTACTTAATTGGATAAGGATCAATGCTGTACTGCTCAAAATAGCTCCGTAATCAAGTCATTATTTCTCGTAGAATGTAAATAATAAAAAATGGTTATTGTGGGTTATCCTTAAGAGATAGACATATACCATCGCGGACTTTTTGTACACCTTTTTATGGTGTACCATACTGTAATACATTATTTTGATCTATCTCGTAGGGTTCAGCCAGCGTTTGCAATGTGAGCGCAAAAAATGTGTTTATTTACGACATCACATTAGAAACCTCTAAAATTATCAGTGTTTCTCTAATAGATTATGCATGTATTATACATGAAAACATTCCTATTGAATCACTCTATCTATTAAAAAAACCGCATCAAAATCCTTCACGTAGTTTTAAAGATCTAAGCATACATAGGAACGAACAGACAGCGGGAAGCGACTTTGTTTTGTACTATGTAAGGATATTATTATTGTACGTTTGAAAATAATATCAATTTACCTTGATATGATCCAATAACTGAGCGGTGACGTTCCCGACTCCCTGGCCAGGCTGGCCCAAATTAAGGCTCATATTGAGCCCGCCGTTCAGCATTATGGTCGAGCTAATGTTACTGTTTAGACTGGTGGTGGAGGCGTTGAATCCGTTTCCGTTATTGGCGAATGGCGAACCGGTCGGGTTGAAATTTGCGACAGGTCCGTTCACGTCTGCATAGGACACGTTCAGGCATGTTCCGCTCTGGGGGTCTTCGACGATCTTGCTGATTATCATCAGACACGCTTCCTTGTTTTGCTCCTTGTCTCCTGAAAAAAGATTATTGGGATTGAAAAGGGGAATTCGTTTTGTTGGTATTTATAGACTAAGATGTAACAAATTGTTTCAGCTGTAATGCCCAGTAGTAGTTGATTAATTAAAACAAGTTATGTACACTTTGTTTGAATAGGGAATAAATTTATGAAAGCGGTAGGAATTAATCAATTCAATTTTTGGCGCTCTTGTTCCTTGGAACACAGTGCTTATCAATTTGCCCAAATGTCTGTAATTTAATCCAATTTTTGGATCAAAATTGTCTTAAACGTTTTGGTTGGACTCACTGATCAAGAATCCGTGGTCAAATCTATTCTGTCCGGCCGTCCGTCCGTTAACACGATAACTCTCGAACGAAATGAGCTAGACAGTTGAAATTTTCAGAGTAGGTTAGGGAGATAAATATCTCGGTTAAGTTCGTTATACGGCAACATCGGCCTGATGGTTTCGGAGTAACGAAAAAAAAAAATTTTTTTTACATTATAACTTTTGAATTCAATTTTTTTTGAGATGCAGTTTCATCATAAAAATCCAATGATATCACTTTCAACTCTAAAGGCTGGTTTAAGCTGGCTGGTAACTTTAACTTATTCCCTAACTTAAAAATTGAAATATATATTTCTAACGCTATGGTTGATACTGAGACTGAATAATCCGTTTACTTATTATTAATAATAATAATTAATAGGTTAACGGATTATTTAGTCTGATTATTAAGCATAACACGAAAAATAAATGTCTATATATATTATATACAGGGTGAGTCTTTGACCACTGCATTAATTTTAACCAAAGATTCCTCTCATCAAATGAAACACTTTTTTCATTTACCATTTTTCCAGATTCGGCTCAGGTAAAAAGTTACAAGCGTTTAAAGATTTCACAATGTGCTAATACACTCCCGCATATAAATTATCTATGACATTGTTGGCGGACAAGAATAAGGCATGGTAACGTGGTTTACAGCTTGATTCGGGATTCCAACGCTCAGGGACGGATCCATAAGAGTAGTGAAATTTCTGGAGTTTTCCATTTTAAAACATTCAATGAAGAATATCTCGAAAACGGTGCGTTAAGGAGAAATGATGAAGAATAATATAATGTTCTAAAACGATGGAATATTCTTTATGCTAATTTCGTTTAGTTTTATGAATCCACGAGTCCATAACTAGAAAACCAGTAGAAGTAGAGAATAACTAATATTTGGAAAATATGTATCATAGTTATAGGAAACTTTACGCCAACATTAATTTTATTCGAAAAAAGGTAGTTAGAGCTACAAAATAAAAACTGATTTTTTTTCAAAATTTCAACAGCCTGTATCTTTTTATCTGTGCTGGATTTGGAAAAATGTTAAATGAAAAAAGTGTTTCATTTGATGAGAGGAATCTTTGGTTAAAATTAATGCAGTGGTCAAAGACTCACCCTGTATATATATATATATATATATGATTAAGTTAAAGTTACCAGCCAGCATAAACCAGCCTTAACAAGCTAATACTTTCGGAGGTTTCGAAGATATGATTTTTCAAAATTTCAATAATACATCGTAGTTCTATGTATTCACTGTCTGTGTTCACAATTCATAAATGTCATCTTATCTTGCTATTAGAGTCATGTCAATTCATATTTTCAAAACAAGTATCCAACTGTTGAATTTGTGAATATATACAAGACTGTTTTGAAACTGAAAATAATATTGACTGGTTGCATATTGAATAATTAATGTGCAAATATTGGGGATGATGTTTCAGAAGATTTAGAATTGGATCATTTTAATGATGTAGTAAACGAAGGCAATAGGAAAGAACAACATAATGGAATCATCAAAACAAATTACTCTTCGTTGACCACTGGCACTGAGGATAATATTACCTTTTACTTCCTTAAGTAGTGAGACATGTTCCTATATACAGTATTTTCATAATTTTGCTAGCAAAAAAATACTGAAATATGGATCTACATTTGTGTATCAAACATTTTTTCTTGAGCTAAGGTTCATAATATAGAGAAGAATGTGTGAGTGGTATGAACTATTAAATTTAAAATTATGAAAAGAGGATAGTATTTTATTAATATATTTTGAACTATTAAAATAAGTTGTTCGTAATCCACTACCTACTCAAATATCAGTAATAAATGGACAATCTGCTATGATTGTCTCCAGCCTTGCTCTAGACATTTCGATGATACTTTCCTTAGGTATTTCGAGTTGTGAAAACTATGCACCGAGTGTAAGTTGCAACAACCCATTCCACGAGGTTGAATCATTGCAGATTGCTCATTTAATCTTGATGAATAAATTTAATGACAATTTTTGAAGCATTAAAGCATCGTAGATTGCTGTTTTTTTTTAAGATAATTTTTGAAGCATTTTTTTAAACGACACTTTTTCAAAATTTACTTTCTTTCATGATGCAGTTCTATCATAAGAATCCATTGATATAATTCCCAACTCTGAGAAACCAATACTTTCGGAGATATAATTTGTCTGTGTGAACAAGAGCGCCAAAAACCTCCTGTCCAAAGGGCTTGATCCATTTTTTTTTATTTCAGTTCGATGTCATTATAAAAGGATTACAATTTACATAGTTTTAAATAGGTCATACGAAAAAGAATAAAGAAGAAGGCATTAAAAATTGGGCATCGCTCTTTTGTGATGGCCAAAAGGTATGAAATCTTTAACGGCTGGTATCAGGAATTATTGCATTCAAATTATGGAGAATTATACGATTGAACAACACATGGAGCAAATTGCCATATCATTTTTAAAGACCAGTTATTAATCATATTGTGTTCATAACAACAACGATAATTCATTGCTCCATTCATTGGACGTTTCCCTACACGTTCCACTCATAACATCGTATGATTAAGGGGCGTACTAATCCCAAGTATCAAATATCACGGAGTAAATCACGACCCCCCCCCCCTCTTACGAACAACCCTGCAGCAGCGCGCAACTTAATTTAAGGTTTTACGTCGGATAATTAAACTTTCGGTACCATGATACATAGCCCGCCTTTGTAGCAACGCGAACCGGAAATGGATTAGAATACACTACATTTGCGAAGTCAGTTTGAAAACGTCCAACATGTAATACCCAAAGGCTGTCCGAAGGAGTGGATAAAAGGAGGTGTACCTGTCCAACATTTTTCCGATTGGCCCCATACCAATCAATTTTCAGATATATTTCAACAGTTTTTGGCGCTCTTGTTCCTCGGAATAATTAATAATTGGCCCAAATGTCTGTAATTTTCGAATTTTTGGATGAAGATGGTCTTAAACGATTTGGTTCGACTCACTGATCAAGAATCCGTGGTCGAAATCGATTCTGTCCAACCGTCCGTTAACACGATAACTCTCGAACGGAATGAGCTAGACGGTTGACATTTTCAGAGTAGGTTAGGGACATAAATATGTCGGTTGAGTACGTTATTGGGCAAAATCGGACTGACGGTTTTCATTTTTTTTAACATGCAGTTTCATCATTAGAATCCATTGATATAATTTTCAACCATATGAAGCTATTACTTTCGTAGATATGATTCTTCAATGATTTATATGATTTCATAGAATGCTGTAATCGAAAATTAACGTCCGTATCTATGAATTTCATGACCTGTGTTCATACATGTCATCTTATGTACCGATAAGATTATTTCTGGTTCTATTCAAACTTCGTTACTCATGATATAGAATACCTCCTGTTCTAGAAAACAAAGTATGTATGTTTAAATGCAAAATGACCAATGAAATAACCTCAGCTATCGTATAATTAGGAGGATTATAGGATTTTGTAATTTTTGGTGATGATGCCCATGGATAATCCATATGATGATGGAAATATATACTTTGGTAAGTTTATCAGAATGGGTTCAGAATATCTTCAGTAATAACAAAACTAGAATATTGTTCCAATTGATATAATATAACCACCGTTCAGTGACATATCAGCCAAGCACAGAGAACAACCGCATACGTTTCGCGACAAAAACTAACACGCAATAATAAGATTGTTGATGAAATAGAATACCTCAACATAGTTCTAATGAATTTCAACAACTTTAATCACATCGTAATACATATGACTTAATTGGTGAGTGTAGATATTGATTTGTACCCTGGAGGAAAAAGTATGATTTAGTTCAAAAATGAAATTCAAAAAATTAATAAATAATAATAATCATAATATAATATATAATAGAAAAGAAAACAACCAAATCGACCTGAATCCTAGTCATTTCTTGTGTTTTACTATTGTTGATGATTGTATATAAAAGTAGAGTATAAGTCTGTAAGCCCGTTGTCTTTTGTTCTTGATGATTTTGTGCACTGTTTTTTGTATTGTTGTAACCAGATTGTTCATTTGTCCAAAAATTCTCAATAAATACTTTTACAGTCCTGAAGAAGATCCCAAATAGGATCGAAACGTCGACAGTTTGAAAGAAGTGTATTATTCACCCTAGTAGCAGTCCTGCAGCCAAGATCCCTATTTCCTGAGTTGAATACCAGGACGAGATTTGTTGGATATATAATATAATTTTCAGAGTGGGTTTGAGGAATGAATATCTCGGAAAAGTTCGTTATTGGGTAGAATCGGTCTGGTGGTTTTGGATTAATAATTTTTGGCAGGTTGTTTTTTGGCGCTCTAGTTCCTCGGAACTGAGTGCTTATCAATTTGCCCAAATGTCTGTAATTTTCGAATTTTTCGATGAAAATGGTCTTAAATGATTTGGTTCGACTCACTGATCAAGAATCCCTGGTCGAAATTCATTCTGTCCGGCCGTAGGCACGATAACTCTCGAACGGAATGAGCTAGACAGTTGAAATTTTCAGAGTAGGTTTGGGGGATAAATATCTCGGCTAAGTTCGTTATTGGGCAAAATCGGACAGATGGTTTCGGAGTAACAAAAAAAAAATTTTTTTTTTACAGAATAAATTCCAAATTAAATTTTTTTCAATAAGCAGTTTTACCATAAGAATCCATTCATATCATTTTTAACTCTAACAAACTAATACTTTCGGAGATATGATTTTTCAAAATTTCAATGATAGAATTATTCTGTGGCTATTCTGTGAATTGTTATAATGTCAACTTTGACGTTGTCTCATTGTCATTCATAATATGAGAATTATAATATAATATCATACTTTTTGTTGGTTGATATTTTCATGCCGATGGTCAATCCATATAATGATGGGAATGGTAATGGTAAGTTAATAATATTGAGTTCAGAATATCTCCACTAAAAACAAAACTGGAATATTGGTGTATTGGAGTAGATTTGAGGAAAGATATATATTATCGTTCATCATAGAATTGAGGAATGAATATCTCGGATGAGTTCGTTGTTGGGTAGAATTCGTCTATATGTTTTGGATTGATAATTTTTGGCACTCTTGTTGAATTTAAATTCTTCTATGATGTTTTAATTCAATGTCTGCTAAGATGAAGTTCTAAATTTCAATAATGAATCGTACTTCTATGTTTTCACAGAATGCTATAATTATTCTATCTAAGCTTTATTATATGATCTGTGTTCATACTCGTACATTTCATCCTGTTCTATAAGAGAGAGTCAAATTCATTTCAGCTATTTTAATTTGGTTTCTTCCATGGTGCAGTTCTCATTCTCAGATTGCTCATTTAATCTTGATAAATAAACTATTATTTGAATTGAATTTCCTTTATGATGCAGTTCTATCATAAGAATACATTGATATAATTCCCAACTCTGAGAAACCAATACTTTCGGAGAAATAATTTATCTGTTTGAACTAGAGCGCCAGAAAGCTCCTGTCCACAGGGCTTGAACCCATTTTTTTCCATTAAATTCCTTTAATGATGCATACTGAACACAGTTCACACTACCACTACACAAACACTAACAATTTTCACTATCTTACGCGCGTTTCTATAATCAAGTTCTTCAGATACTGAAGGCGAAACTGTGAAATGTTGGTGCAGTGGTAGTGTAAAGTCTTTTATGAAGCAGTTCTATCATAACAATCCATTGATATCATTCCCAACAATGAGAAACCAATACTTTCGAAGATATGATTTGTCAAAGTTTGAACAAGAGCGCCAAAGCCCCTGTCCATAGGGATTTCTCACTTTTTTTGACGCTCTTGTTCCTCGGAACAGAGTATGCTTATCAGTTTGTCCAAATGTCTGTGATTTTCGAATTTCTGGCGGAAAATGAGCTTAAACGATTTGGTTCGACTCACTGATCAAGAATCCGTGGTCGAAATCGATTCTGTCTGGCCGTCCGTTAACACGATAACTCTCGAACGGAATGAGCTAGACAGTTGAAATTTTCAGAGTCTGTTTGGGAGATAAATATCTCGGTTAAGTTCGTTATTGGACAAAAGTGGCGAGTGGTTTCGGAGTAACGAATAACATTTTTTTTACATTACACATTTTCAATTCAATTTTTGTAAGATGCAGTTTCATCATAAGAATCCATTGATATAATTTCCAACTCTAACAAGCTAATACATTAGGAGATATGATTTTTCAAATTTTAATAATACATCGTACATATTTTCACAGAATGCGAATTTTATCTGTCTGTGTTCACTGTTTATACAAGTAATCTTATCTACCTATGACAGACATGTCAACTGTATTTCTGTTCAAACAAACAAAGTATGATTGAATGCAAAATGGAAATATATAATTTGGTGATTTTATCAAATTGGGTTAAGAATATCTTCCGTGAAAACAAAACGGGAATATTGGCTAAGTTTGAATTGATATAATATAATTTCCAGAGGAGATTTGAGGAATGAATATCTCGGATAAGTTCGTCATTTAATTTTAATTTAGTTTCTTTTATGGTGCAGTTCTATTATAAATATACATCGATATCTTTCCCAACTCAGATAAATTGTCATAGTTTGAACAAGAGCGCCAAAGCCCCTGTCCACAGTGCTTTGTATATATTTTTGTTACTCGGAAACCATCAGGCCGATTTTGTCCAATAACGAACCCGAGATATTTATGTCTTAAACCTACTCTGAAAATTTCAACTTTCTAGTTCATTCCGTTCGAGAGTTATCGTGTTAACGGCCAGACCATTTTCATCAAAAAATTACAGACATTTGGGCGAATTGATAAGCACTCTGTTCCGAGGAACAAGGATTAGTATGAAGTGTGTCATTCAGACCGTAACACCACTTAAATTCTACACGATTAGTACTGTTGCCCAAATTGCCCAGAGACACATTAAGAATGGAAAACGTCGAACAGGATATTCCATTACTTCAATTACATGTGAAGATTTTGTAATGTGATATAATGACCTTGACTATCCATATAATGGAATTGCATGTGTTTGTTTTATCCATCATTATAAGAATGACTTCTCCTTTTTTTTACACAATGCTGGTGGGTAAAGTCCAAGGATTCATCACAGGTTTTTTCAGATCCAAGAATTTGTTCACAATGGAAAGATGTAGTAACAGATATTCTTTACAAATTTAATAATCACACCTATGCTCATTGAAGTATGTTGATCATGAGAAATATATTCTCATTTTTATTATTAATTATGTTATAATATAATCTGAAATCGAATCACTACATGGAAATATACTGTTACATTGGTTGTGAACACTTGGATCAAGAAATTAAAGAAGTGGGAAAGCCCTGTGCACCGGAGCTTTGGCGCTCTTGTTCAAACTTTGACGAATCATACTTCCGAAAGTATTGGTAAGAGTCGGGAATTATATCAATGGATTCTTATGATAGAACGTCATAATAGCAGAAATTAAATTCAAACATCATTGAAGAATTTATATTCAACAAGAGTGCCAAAAATTATTAATCCAAGACCAATAGACCAATTCTACCCAACAACGAACTCATCCGAGATATTCGTTGCTCAATTCTATGATGAACGATATATTTTTTCCTCAAATCCACTCTGAAAATTATATTATATCAATTGAAACTTTAGCCAATATTTCAGTTTTGATTTTACTGGAGATATTCTGAACTCAATATTATTAACTTACCATTACCATTCCCATCATCATATGGATTAACCATGCGCATTAAAATATCACCCAGAATGTTTGATATCATATCATAATCCTCATAATTCTATGGCTGGAACGAATTCGAATGTCATGTCTCAGGAAAATAAGTTGACATGTATCAACACAGATCATATTATGATAATTCAAAGATAGAATAATTATAGCATCCTCTGAAAACATGGAAGTACGATTTATTATTGAAACTTTGAAAAATATCTCCGAAACTATCTCCGAAAATATTATCTTGTTAGAGTTGAAAATAATATCTCCGAAAATATTGTTATATATAGGTATATCTTATTAGAGTTGAAAATAATATCGATGGATTTTTATGGTGAAACTGCATCTTGAAAAAAATTGAGTTTGAAATTTATAAGTTGAAAAAAATAATGAACTTAGCCGAGATTTTTATTTCCCAAATCTACTCTGAAAATTTCAACTGTCTAGCTCATTCCGTACGAGATTTATCGTGTCTACGGCCAGACCGGCCGAACATAATCAATTTTGACAACGGATTCTTGATCAGTGAGTCGAACCAAATCGTTTAAGATAATTTTCATAGAAAAAGGCGAAAATTACAGACATTTGGGCAAATTTATTAGCTCCCTGCTCCGAGGAACTAGAAGTGCCGAAAAAATCCACAAGAGAATTATTCTTTGAGTGATTTTAATGTTTTTTGCGCGTATGTTCTGGGGAACATCGCGTTACAGTTTTGCCCAAATGTGAAATTCTGTGGTGCCGTCCGGCCGTTGCCACGATAACTTGAGAACGGAGAGAGCTAGCGACTTGAAATTTTCAGTGTAGGTGGCCCAATGGTTTCCGAGTAATAATTTTGTTTTCAACCAAAATAAATCCGATCGAATTTAAACTTGGTGAATAGTGGTAGAATATAGACCTCAGCACGTTTGTGAAATTATGTGAGAATCATATCGCTAGAAAATTATTAAAAAATTATTAAAAAATATTTTTGTTGTCACGATAACCTGAGAACGGAAGGAGATAGCGGCTTGAAAATTTCAGGTTAGGTTGTGCACCTGAATGCGACATTTGAGTCTGTTTATGAGCATAATCGTCCAAACGGTTTTAGAGTTATAGCCATCTGAAATTTTCTGAAATTTGGTAGTTTTTTGTTCCTCATTAACTCGAAGAATACAAAACCGATTGAATTCAAACATTGTTATTAGTTGAAAAATGCCAACGCGAAAATTCTTGCAGAATTTCGTGAGGATGGTATAACTAGAAAATTAAAAAAAAAATAGTTGAAAATTATTGAAAACAAATCTATATATCATAAACTATTCGTCCGGCATGGCTGAAATTTTGGAACAGCCTTCAGAACCTAACTCTACTGCAGAATTCCAAGTTTGAACATGATCGGATCTATATTGTTGGAGAACCGGGCAGCCTTTTGTGAGTTCGGTAGCGTAACGGTAGCCAAGTGTAGCGGATGGGAATCGTCGTATGATAATATGTAGTCTATGGTCGTATTTTTGCGAGAACCTTCAAAAATAAAATAAAAATATGAATGTCATGATGACATATTTTCGCTCGTATATTATGGGAAAATCGTCTTATTTCATCACAAATCTATGGGAGATGATAGCCCTACATTAGTGGTCAGACCTGGTTTTGAAAGAGATCCTCCTTAGGAGGAGGCAACTAAATATTGAAGGGATTTCTATGAACAAGAGTGAATATCTTTGAGAAATAGAGAAGGCGATTCTTCTTCAAGAGATCCATGTGCCTTCAGAGGAGTATATTTGCGAGAGGGGACTTTTGAAAGGTTATGTATTATTTTTAATATGATATCGCTGAAATTTTGCTGAAGGCTTCTGATCTTGTAAGGTGAGAGGCTCATTTGTGGATATTAAATCTTGTGATGGGTAGAGAGGAATTTTAGGCCATGTAGGCCACTAAGGCCCACTTGCACGAATGCGGGTTATCTAATTAAATCCGGATTAACTCTAAACCTACGGTTAAATTGATAATAGGTCTTGCACCTTCAAGAGTTAGAGCCTAACCCTGGGTTAAAACTATAAAAATTAACCCGGCAAAATAGCAGGGTTAAATGGCTAAGTCCGGGTTAGTCATGTAAAAATTGACATTTCTAATTTAAATAGTTTCGATTTGTGATGAATTTCTGGTAAATAATAAATATTAGCAGTGATCGGTAACTTGCTTGTGTGGTATTTTTGAGAATGATTCATGATTAATGGATATACTACAAACTACATTCTGATCTACGCATGCGCCCCGTTTTAACCTCAACATCGAATCTGATCAAAACACAAATACAAAACGTAAACAAAATATTCTCAATCCACGATGTACGAACGAGTATTCCTTCCGTTGAAAATAATCGAGATTACCTTGTATTTGAAGATTGGAGGAATCTAGAAATATTGTTTACGTATGTGAAAGAAATTCCAAATTATGGAGAACTGTGGAAAAGTTGTTCAGAAAGAAGATATCTGGTATATGTCCTTCAGGATTTCTGGCTAAAAATCAGCAGTAAGTAATAGAAGTGAATTGAATGAATTACTTTACTCAGAGAAATCCAAGTCTTAATATTTCCTTTCAGGTTGGAATGAATTAAGGTCCAGTTGACGTAGAGCAAAAAAGTAATGCTTTTCGACAAATAGAATGCATGAGTTACTCTTGGAGTTACTGCAGATAGAATTCTTAAAAACAAGGTATATGGAACTTAGTCGATTGAATATTTGTTAAGATTAAGTATATCTCATGAGAAAATTTAATATTGATAAGAGGCAACCAAGATGACATGAACATTCAAATTTTTAAAGTTCAAGAGTGGAATAGCCAAGAAGAAAATCTAGTGTTTCTATTCAAACAAATTGGTGGTGGTTCTCATATCGTTGAAATGACAAAGGGACGTATCTGCAATAAGCAAGTTTCAAGATATTCTCGTTTTGAAATTCGAGAGTGAACGATAAATCAGGGAGTGAACGAAATAAACCGTAAATGCTCGATTCAAGGTGCATTTAAATATGTTCCGCAATCTACTAAGGAAGTGGTTGTTATGAGTAGGCTACGAGGGGCCTTTCACTGCGGAATTTTAGTGTACAAAATTGTGGAATTGTGGGTGAATTGAACGGAATTGCATGGAATTGAACGGAATTATATGGAATTAAACGGAATTATATGGAATTGAACGGCATTATATAGGAATTTAGTAAAATTGAATGGAATTGAACGGCATTATACAGGAATTGAATGGAATTGAACATGCGCAAAGGACTGCTTTTTCGGGAATGTTCTAGGAATCATTTTGCCTAAATGTCTATTAATTTCGAATTTTTTGCCGAAAATGTTCTCAAACGATAAGATTCGTCTCACTGTTCAAGAATTCGAGGTCAAAATCTATTCTGCCCGGCCGACCGTTGCCACAACTTTGGAACTAGAAGAGATAGCGATTTTCAGGGTAGGCTGCGCATCCGAATGCGACAGCCAAGTTTGTTAATGTACATAATCAGCCAAACGGTTTCAGCGTTATACCCATCTGGAATATTGACTCCTGAATAACTCAAAAAATACAGATCTGATCGAATTGAAACTTTGCAATTTGTTGTAGAACGTCAACGCACAAATTTCTGTAAAATTTCGTGGGGATCCTGTCACAAGAAAAAAAAATCTCTTCAAAAATTTTATATTTCAGAAGACAATTTGCCCAAATGTCCGTAATTATCGAATTTTTGGCTGAAAATGGTCTTGAACGATTTGGTTTGACTCACTGATCAAGAATCCGTGGTCCAAATCGATTCTGTCCGGCCGTCCGTCCGTCCGGCCGTTAACACGATAACTCTCGAACGGACTGAGCTAGATAGTTCAAATTTTCAGAGCAGGTTTGAGGGATAAAAATCTCGGTTAAGTTCGTTATTGGGCAAAATCGGTCAAATAGTTTCGTAGCAGCGAAAAAAAATATTTTTTTTTACCTTACAACTTTTGAATTCAAATTATTTCAAGATGCAGTTTCATCATAAGAATCCATTGTTATCATTTTCAACTCTAACAAGCTAATATTTTCCGAGATAGGATGTTTCAAAGTTTCAATAATACATCGTAAGTTCTATGTATTCACAGAATGTGAACACAGAATCTGTGTGTTCACTGTTCATAAATGTCAACTTTTCTAGCTATTAGAAATTGTCAATTCGTAGGTTGAAAATAAGTATCCGATTCTTGAATTTGTGAATATATACAAGACTGTTTTGAAACCGAAAATAATATTGACTGATTACATATTTTGAATAATTTATGTATAAATATTGGGGATGATGTTTTAGAATTGGATCATTTTATTGATGTAGTTTATGAAGGCAATAGGAAAGAAGAACATAATAGAATCATCAAAAGAAATTACTGTTCGTTGACCACTGAGGTTAATATTACATTTTACCTCCTTAAGTTGTGAGGCATGTTCCTATATACAGTATTTACATAATGTTGCTGGCAAAAAAATGCTGAAATATGGAACTACATTTGGGTATAAAACATTTTTTCTTTAGTTGAGGTTCATAATACAAAAAAGAATGTGTAAGTGGTATGAACTATTGAATTTTAAATTACGGAAAAGAGGATAGTATTTTATTAATATATTTTGAACTATTAAGATAATTTGTTCGTAATTCGCTAACTACTCAAATATCAGGAATAAATGGACAATTTGCTATGATTATGCATTAAAGCATTGAAGCAATGTAGATTGCTCTTTTTTTTTAAATATTATTTTTGAAGCATTTTTTTAAATGACACTTTTTTAAGATTTAATTTCTTTCATGATGCAGTTCTATCATAGGAATCCATTGATATAATTCCCAACTGTGAGAAATCAATACTTTCGGAGATATAATTTTTCCGTTCGAACAAGAGCGCCAAAAAGCTCCTGTCCACAGGGCTTGAACCAATTTTTCTTTAGATTATCTGTATAAACCAATCATTTTAGCCATTGATTCTTATTTCATTTCAATTCGTTTTGTATTTTATTTTATTGGCTGTATAAACCCACGACCATGGCCATGAGAGCCCATGACCATCAGATTTGTGTATTCACACAAAGTACAGCAGGTGATCACATTTGGCTAATACGAACCTTGCGTTGAAATATCAGTAGGAGACAACTCCTAGTGGAGATATAAGAAATTTTAGCTAATATACTACCTAGAAAATAGCCTGACTTGTTCATAATTTCTAGGGAATCTCTTTCTCCGTAGACACTGCATGGTGGGACCCTTTCGCTACCAGACACCTTCAAAGTTAAATAAGCACTTTTGCGCGCATGAGGAACATGCGTGCATTTTGCCAAAATATTTTTAATTCTTTTTTTGTCGAAAATGGTCTAGAACGAATACTTTCGACTGATTGATGAAGATAGTAACTACTTCTTCTGAAACTTCGATTTATGTAAAACTCAGAATTGTAACAACACTTCGATTGCCGAGATGATAGCGTGCTCACTTTCCACGCAGGAGAGGTTTCTTCAAGGTACCCGAAACTCCTGAAAAATGAAAAGACAAGAGGAGAAGAACGAACAAATTATAAATACTACATAACCTTTCAAAAGTCTCCTCTCCCGAATATAATTCTCTCTGTAGGCGAATGGGTTCTCTTGGAGAAGAATCGCCTCCGCTAGTTTTCAAAAATATTCCTTCTTGTTCTTAGAAATCCCTTCAATATTTGAATTCGAAAAGGAAAATGTTGCTCGTAAGGCCAGGAGGGTCTCTTTCAAAACCAGGTCTGACAGTCCAAGCGATGATTATTCAGAACTTCAGATGTTCGAAGACCGCTACAGGGCCCTTAAGAAGGGCTATCATCTCCCATAGATAGATGTTTTACTTTGTAGTAAAGATTATTTTTTTTTATTTGAAACCACCTGGTCGATTAGGCCAATTACAAACTCAACCGAAATATTCATCTCCAAAACCTACTCTGAAAATTTCAACTGTCAACTGTCAACTTTCAAAATCGATTTTGCCTGGCCGTCTGGCCAGCTGTCCGTTAACTCGACAACTCTCGAACAGAATTAGCTCATTCTGTTCGAGAGTTGTCGTGTTAACGGACGGCCAGGCAGAATCGATTTTGACCACAGAGTCGAGCCAAATCGTTTAAGATAATTTTCAGCCAAAAATTCGAAAATTACAGACATTTGGGATAATTGATAAGCACTCTGTTCCGAGGAACAAGATCCCAAAAAGACGGCTTAAAGGTTCATGCAGCATGCAGTATTTCATGAGAGTATATTATGAGGCTTGAATAGACAATAGAACATGCGGACAGATGTTCCTGACTTCACGTCAATGCTTTTGGAATTTTTAGTACCCATCCTTCTAATTTCAGATTTCATTGTGAAAAGCGAGTTCTTTTGTTATCACCTTAGTACCTACCCTTTTTGGTAGTTTTCTATCACATTGGGAAAACTTCCTTTTCCTTTTCGTTAGTTAGTGAGATATATATGCTCATAAACCTATCTTTTTAGTTTTAGATCTCAATGTAAAAAAAATATTCTTCAAAAGCACTGACGTGAAGTCAGGAACTTTTACGAGCATGTTCTTCTGTCTATTCACGCCTCACACACCCTCACCAAATACTCCATGAACCTTCAAGCCGTGTTCTTGGCACTCTTGTTCCTTGGAACACAGTGCTTATCAATTGGCCAAAAAAATGGAATTATTGGCTGAAAATGGTCTTAAACGATTTGGTTCGACACACTGATGATCAAGAATCCGTAGTCAAAATCAATTCTGTCCGGCCGGCCGGCCGTAAACACGATAACTCCCGAACAGAATAACCTAGATAGTTGAAATTTCCAGAGTAGGTTTGGGAGCTAAATATCTCGGTTGAGTTTGTTATTGGGCAAAATTGGCTGTATGGGTTCAGGGCTACGAAAAAAAAAATCTTTTTGACATAACAAATTTTGATTTTTTTCCAGATGCAGTTTCATCATAAGAATCCATTGATATAATTTTCAAATCTAGCGATTTAATACTTTCGGAGATATGATTTTTTCAACATTTCAATATTAAATCGTAACCTTATGATTCCACAGAATGATATAATCGAAAAATCGTCCGTATCTATGAATTTCATCTGTGTTTATACATTTCATCATTGTCATCTCATCTACAGATAAGAAACATGTCAAACAAAGTATAATAGAATGCAAAATGACCAATGGAAGAACCTCAGGTATCGTAGATAGCTCTTGGATAATCCATATGATGATGATGATGTATATATATTCTTTGGCAAGTTAATCAATTTTGGGTTCAGAATATCTCCAGTAAAAATAATTTTGAATATTGGCCAAGTATCCATTGATATAATATAATTTATCATAGTAGATTTGAGGAATGAATATCTCGGATAAGTTCGTTATTGGGAAGAATTGGTCTGTTGGTTTTAGATTAATACTCTTGTTGAATTTGAATTCTTTTATGATTTTTGAAATTAATTTCTTTCACAATTAAATTCTTTCTCAAGAAACCATTGATATCATTCCCAACTCTGAGAAACCAATACTGTCGGAGATATAATTCGTCAAGTTGTTTCAACCGATTACTCGATTTCAATTCGAGCGGATCTGTGTTTTTGAAGATATCGGGAAAATCGAAATCGGCTGGAAGATTCGTGTGGAATTTCAGCGGAATCTGACAAATACTTTCTGAAATATAACATTTTTCAAGAAAAGCTTTAATCTTTATTTGAAGAAATGTTTCTATTTTTTTTCTAGTCATACAACCCTCACAAAATTTCTCAAAATTTAGTGCGTCGGCCTTCTACAAGTATTTACAGATTTTAAGTTGGATTGGACCAGATTTTTTCGAGTTATTGTGGAAATAACAAAAAAATTTCAGATGGGTACGACTCCGAAACCGTTTAGCTGATTAAGCCAATTAATGAACTTAACTGTCGAATACGGATGCGCAACCCACCCTGAAAGTTGCAAGTCGTTATCTCTTTTCGTTCAAAAGTTATCATGGTAATGGTCACCCCTCCAAAAGCTGAACTCGCCCAACGCTTCTCGGTTTTCAGTATTTCTTCAATATCTCCACCACTAAAGCTCCGAACGTGTTCAAATTTGCAACAACTTTATAAACTGAAGTCCTGGTGATTTCTACTCAGCAGGTATTACATATGAACAACTACTTGTATCAATTTTATAGGCTAGAGTGTTCTTTACAAAACTGCGAAGAATTGAACGGAATTGAACGGAATTATGATGAATTGAACGGAATTGTGCGGAATTGAATGGAATTGTGAGGAATTGAATGGAATTGTGAGGAATTGAATGGAATTGAGTGGAATTGTGAGGAATTGAATGGAATTTTGTGGAATTGAACGGAATTATTCATGAAAGTGGAATTTTAGTGTACAAAAAACGGCCAGTGAAAGGCCCCTCGGTAGGCTATGACTATAAAAAATAAAGCCAACTCAAAATTTTACATTTTACACTTAATTCTGTTTTGTCATTTTGCCGAAGCTATATATATTATGGGATAAGTATTCTATTCATCATGTACTTAGGTGAAAACCACCCAGTGACTTGCCTAAGCTGTCGTAAGGATACATTAATAAAATATATACAGAACAAAACTGACTCTTCTAGGAGCTTCTGTGGGATTTCCTTAGGGAAGACCTAGAATGGTTAGTATAATCATAAACATGTCATTAGCAAGCAAAACTGCATGAATTACATTTCAAATGACTTCTGCACCTACCCTATTATTCAGATTTGGCCCTTAGCCACTTTTACCTGTTTACACATGACATTTGCATAATACTATTGCACAAAAAAAAACAGTTGAATTACGCTTAGACCAGTGAATTTTGAACACTTTTCTGTTTTCCTGATATCATGGGTCTCTTACGATCCATCATCAGGGTGTTTGGATGCCAGCGTGTACCTATATAATAGGCATTTTTAACGAAACATTTTAATTTTTCTAATTGCAGAATATTTTAAAATATAGGAGTAGAAGGTGATGCAATATAACATGTGTGTAGGTATATATTATGTATATTGTTTTCCCGTGGAACTTCAGGTATATGTTTCTTAAATGCTTGTTGCTTAGCATGCTTAACAATGAATACCTCTGAAGAACAGATTTTACTAATATTATAATAGAATGGCTTGATAATTCAACGCTAACTTTGAAAATGATGTATCCTAGTGTTGCGGAGGAAAATCCAAGTATATTTTACAACGAGAAGTAGTATATAAGGAAACGGAGAAAGTCAGTTATCATATTTTAATAATAATCTATATACAAGTATTTATCCTCCCTGCAGTGTTTCACGAATCCTCCATGATTATGTGGGCAGCAGTGGTCCAAACTCGAAAAAATGTATTGTATGCTGCTTGATGTAGTATTGAATTTTCAAAATGAATGTTATTCTTGATCTCTCTTGAAGTGAATAATCGAATATGTTAATAGAGTTTTATTCGAAATTATTTCCTTTGTTTGTATTACGGCTTCAGTGAGGTATACAATTTTTTTGTTCACTGAGGGCTGATATATTTTACGATCTGTAAACTGTCAAGTAGCCTTACCGAAAGGAAAGTAATCTGTAAATGTTCACTTTAAAGGGGATCAGTAAATTCAACGAGCACATAGTTGACGAATACTTTACGGAGAGGTTGAATAAATCGGCCCTTAGTAGATAGTATAAAACAATATATAGATTGGTATCTAAATAAATTAATCTTATTTTCACAATAACTCTTTTCCCCTAACCCATGAAAACAAATTTTCACAGACAATTTACATGAATCATTAGCTTCAAACGTTCATTATCTTGAAATACAAATGAATAAGTGGAAATTTAATTTTAATATTTCAATATTGAATGGAATATTTAGAGTTTATCTATAATTTCAGATATCTCATCTCATCAACGAGTGACAAAAGTATTGAAATTGATTATGCATTAAACGATGTGTTCAAATGTCAAATTATTACCATATTCCATATCGACAGACATTCTTGTAATGATTATGAAGAATTAAAAAGGTTTTTTTATTAAATATTTAAAACTGTAATTAGTTCTTAGAAATACCATTGAATGAAGAAATTCTTGTGAGTTAACAAAATATCTTTATTTGAACATTAAAAATGCATCATTTTATTAAAATGATAGTTTGACTATCCAATTGCTTATTTTCTTTATAATATTTTTGCTGTAAGTCAGTATAGCTTAGAACTTTCAAAGTAAAGTCCAACAATATTAATTTAAATGATATTATAAATAAAAAAATTGGTTCAAGCACTGATGTGAAGTCAAAATAAGCGTTTACGCATATGTTCTATTGTCCAGTCTCCTGTATTAGATAATCTTAATCAAATTAACCATACTGAATTCTATTGTCCATTCTCCTATATTGGACCCTCTTAATCGAAAAAAAAATTGGTTCAAGCACTGACGTGAAGTCAGGAGCTTTTGCGCGTATGTTCTGTTGTCCATTCTCCTGTATTGGACACTTTTAATCGAATTTACCATGGTGAATTCTATTGTCTATTCTCCTGTATTGGACACTCTTAATCGAAAAAAAAAAATTGGTTCAAGCACTGACGTGAATCAGGAGCTTTTGCTCTTCTTAATCGAATTTACCATGATGAATTCTATTGTCCGTTCTCCTGATTGGACCCTCTTAATCGAAAAAAAAATTGGTTCAAGCACTGACGTGAAGTCAGGAGCTTTTGCGCGTATGTTCTATTGTCCATACTCCTGTAATGAACACTCTTCTTAATCGAATTTACCATGATGAATTCTATTGTCTATTCTCCTGTATTGGACACTCTTCTCAATCGAATTCACCATGATGAATTCTATTGTCCATTCTCCTGTATTGGAGACTCTTCTTAATCGATTAAGAAGAGTCTCCAATACAGGAGAATAGACAATAAAGGACGAGTTTCTCTAAATATTTTTGGAGTTAGATATTTTTCGCCTCAAAAGTCCATGACGAAAATGGAGTTAGGCAATTTTCTCATTAAGGCGACGATATAAATTCGGACATGTCATAATAGTCTCCCACTTCAGTGTTATAGAAAAATTAAATTTTTATGGGTTTTATTCACCATTTCCTACGATTTGCCGATGATTATATTATTCATGGCATACTATTCGCATTTTTTTAATCGGTCTAACGATGTTAAATTTTGAATCTTCACCCTCTCAAATGCATAACTGGTCAAGAGTTTCACCAAAATTGGTGAATATTTTAGTTTTTTCAAGAATTTTATAAATAAGTGGGACAAAAACTTAACCGTCGCATTCGAATGCGCAATCTACCCCGAAAATTGCAAGGCGCTATCACCTAATCGTTTGAGAACATTTCCGGCAGAAAATTAGAAAATTACAGATAGTACGCTGTTCCTAAGAACATATGTTATATCCGAGCAAAAAATACGACTCACCTATGACGGTTATACATCTCTCCTGCAAGCTGACGTCCTTTGACTTCTGTGAAATTTGCACGTACGAACCGCTAGTTTCCTTGATCTGTTTGATGAAGTTTCCACCCTTTCCGATAATCATACCGGCCGTGGAGTTTGGTACTAAAATTTTCATCTGCCTATCTCTATCTGTCTTCGTGTCGCCTTCTACCATGGCCTTAACCTCGGGTTTTTCACGTATCTTCTCCATTATAAAATCGTTCACAGCCATAATTGCATCTACGGTACCCGTGATAAGGCATACCCGTTCTGTTGTACCTGAAAAATAAACGATAACGATCAAGACCATGTCTGGAAGATAATATTACGGTAATACATGTTTAAGAATTACATCAACGAACAAATGAAATCGGCGAAAAGTGTTGGGTGTTTTTTGAGCTGCATGAGATTTTTCGATAAGGATAACCAAGATTCATTGAATAATGAAGTGCCGACACTCCTTCATAATAGCCCTTGAAATTTTCGTCCGAAAAACGGAACAGAGTTGTTAAATTTTGTTCTGAGTTGAGAATGTTTGGAACCGTTGATGAAAGATCCTCGGATAGGAGACTACCTAGCGATAGTGAGTATTTGGTGCCTGGCTCATATACTCCAGCGCCAGTTCCTGTAGTGGATTATGAACCGCCTGTGTACCATTTAATGGCATTTATTGTAAGAACTTGGGTGGTGGATTCCCTATTATTCTTAAATTAAATATTAATTAATATTAATATTAATTAATTTCCCTATTCAAATAATAGTTTATTTATCAAGATTAAATGAGCAATCTGAGAATGAGAACTGCACCATGGAAGAAATCAAATTAAAATAGCTGAAATGAATTTGACTCTCTCTTATAGAACAGGATGACATGTACGAGTATGAACACAGATCATATAATAAAGCTTAGATAGAATAATTATAGCATTCTGTGAAAACATAGAAGTACGATTCATTATTGAAATTTAGAAAAATCATATCTCCGAAAGTATTAGCTTGTTGGAGTTGAAAATGATATCAATGGATTTTTTATGGTGAAACTATATCTTAAATAAAAATTGAATTTGTAATTTGTTACTTAAAAAAAAATTTTTTTTTCGTTACTCCGAAACCATCTGGCCTATTTTGCCCAATAACGAACTTAACCGAGATATTCATCTCCCTAACCTACTCTGAAAATTTCAACTGCCTAGCTCATTCCGTTCGAGAATTATTGTAGAAATTTTTTTTTATTTTCAATTTTTGTTTACACTTTGCGGTAACCTGATCAATACAAAACTTCACATGCGTATTATAAAGGTCATGATTCTACAATTTGATGCTAAATTTCAGATAGATCGATTGATCGGTTTCGGAAATATTCATAAAAAATGTTTTTACTAAAATCGGCCATAGCTCCGAAACCGCTAGATGGATTTCGCCCATTAACGAACTCGTCCGAGATATTTACGCTCCAAACCCACCTTGCAAATTTCAATCCCCTAACTCCTTTCGTTCGAGAGTTATCGTGCCTACGGCCGGCCGGCGTGTTCAATACAGGAGAATGGACAATAGAACATACGCGCAAAAGCTCCTGACTTCACGTAACTACTTGAACCAATTTTTAATTCCAAGTTCTGATTTGCTGAGGAACATATTAGCTGAAATGGAGGAAAGGGGATACCCATGGCCGTAGCGAAAGTTTGCAAGAGCCTTCAAAACCATATTGTACAGCCAAGCTCGTATTAATACTCTTGGAAATATAGGAAAATTATTTCTTTTTCCTGCAACTGAGCATCTTGGGCTTTCAATATACTGTAAACCCCACATTGGGGGGTGGTTTTCCAGTTGCCAGTACATTTCAGCCTATAAGATCTTAACCTCGCCTCCCTCTTGAAATAAATATCTAGAGGAGGTAGATCCAACATCAGATCCAAGGACTCCTTCACGTGGGTGCTTCTATAATTGATAAAATACTTTCCGAACCTAACGTGGGCCCAATAAAAACAATTCGAAAAAACATTCCACGTCCCTCGAAGCGTCGATGATCGAAGCGGCCTTTTCCATCAGCCGCCATCGACTTTAATCGAATCTCGTGCGCCATCGGAAACGACCTCGTGTGGACAAATACACAGAGACAGCGTAACGATCTTCAAAACAATCCTGAATAATTCGGTAGGGTAAATTCGACGGCCATTACACAGCGGTAATCCTGGGGGATTGAGACATTAAAAGGCCACCCCGACGCAGCCCTTGTTCGATTTATCCACGCCGTTAATTTACTCGCCACGTCAGCGGGGTCAAAGGTGACGAAATCGGATTAGGGGGAATTAGTAGGAACTTTTAACGGAGGTCCAGAACACATAATCAACACGTTCTTGATTTATCTAATGATTCCGATACGAATATTAACAGTTTAATTAATAGCAATCTAAAACGATCTAAAAATAAACAAAGGTCCAGGACCGGGCTTGATGCCGACCGATTTACAATGGGTTTCACAAAACTTTGACAGCTCTTAATTGCCGAATTAGTGCGATTCTATGTCGATTTTCAGTTCATTTCTAAATCGACGATTAAGCTAATCGAAGCTTCGTGAAAACCAACATTATTATCGTATCCTGTGATGGATGCTTCATTTATCTCTCCGCTTCATATAATTTTAAATGAATCATTGCCTGTTGGTGTTTTCTCAAATAAGTAGAAACTTGCTCACTCCAATTCACAATAGTGGGAAAATTAATCTGATTTAGAGGGTTTTCCAATAAGAGGTGTTATTTTGAATAGCCCGCTATTTCGGTAGATGTCACTTTTGAAGCTGTCATTTTTTGACATTCGACAAGTAGAAACTACGCCATTAATAAAAATGGAACTATACACGCTTCAAGAACGCATTGAAATTATTAAAATTCACTATAAAAATGGTGAAAATTTGGCAGAGACGGTTCGTAAAACTCGAATATTTTTGGGTCGTCGTGAAGCACCTTGTCGGACCGCAATAAAAAAATTGGTGGAAAAATTCGAGCTGTTGGGACAAGTTAGTTATGTGAAGAATAAAACCCGTGCACGTCGCTCAAGAACAGCCGAGAATATTGCTGCTGTAGACGAAAGTGTTGAAGAAAACCCAGGTTTGTCCATTCCTCGTCGTTCTTTGGAATTAGGCATTCCACAAACGTCATTACACCGTATTTTGCATAAAGATTTTGGTCTTAAGGCTTATAAAGTTCAGTTAACACAAGAATTCTGCCGGCCGATCATCAAAAACGTCGTATCTTTGCTGATTGGGTCGTTGAAATGCATGAAAATGATCCGGAATTCCATCGAAAAATCATCTTGAGTGATGAGGCCCATTTCCACCTCGGTGGCTTCGTCAACAAGCAAAATTGTCGCATCTGGGGCTCGGAAAGCCCAAGAGTTATTGTTGAAAAGCCTCTCTATCCTCAACGTGTGAATGTTTGGTACGGTTTATGGTCCGGCGGAGTCATTGGACCTTACTTTTTCGAAAATAAGGCTTACTTTTTCGAAAATAAGGCTGGAGCAACAGTTACGGTGAATGGATTGCGAGATGATTAATGATTTTTTATGGCCGGAATTGGAAGGTATTGATCTAGACAACGTTTACGTTCAACAAGACGGCGCTACGTGCCACACAAGCAACGAAACCATTGATCTTTTGCGGGAAAAGTTTCCGGACCGTGTTATCTCTCGAAGAGGTGATCACAATTGGCCACCGAGATCTTGTGATTTACCACCTTGCGACTTCTTCCTTTGGGGCCACGTGAAAGAGAAGGTCTACGCCAATAGCCCAGCGTCGATTCAAGATCTCAAAGATGGAATTCGTGAGGCTATCGAGGACATAGGGCAGCCACTTTGCGATTTGGTTATGGAAAATCTCATTAAAAGGATATGGTCTTGTAAGCGTGGTCGTGGTGGTCATTCGCCTGGTGTTATTTTCCACTATTAACGGCATAGCTTAATTCTTCTTTATAATGAAATAAACATCCGATCATTTATATTGAAAAATGGCATTTTTCTTTGAATATCAAAAGACACCTCTTATTGGAAAACCCTTTATAATAAATTATCGAGCAGGTTCCATTTTGAACCATTTTGGTAAATTAGCGGAATCCATCTTAATTGACTCTGTTTCGTTCGCTTGAGTCGACGATCGGAATCAAACAGCATGCCTTTTTCAAGGGTAGATCAGATTAGAACGGAGAAGGAAGCTGTTTACACAGATTTATTCAAATGTTCAGACAGAGGAAAAAGCTTTTATAGGCTAAACCTGAGAGGGATCACTTCTCTCAGCAGTGTAATACTCCAGTTGTTAATTGGTTACTCGCTAATAAACCTCTAGCACGTTCCTTGGAGTTCTCCTGCCCTTGTAGCGTCCCTTAACAAAAGGGATGGGCTGCAAGCGGCCTAAACAGTTGATGGGACCTGATTACTCGAACAACACTGCTTTCTGCATTATGTGCGCTAAATCCTCGGCCAGGGATTTGCAGGCCGGAATAATCTTCAATTCGGTCACGTAGTTCGCTCTCATTCCGCCTAGGCATCCTATGATTAGTACGACCATCCTAACCTTATGCAGTGGATACAGGATCCCTAGTTCGAACACTAATTCCTTGTATTTTTTCCTTTTCCATTCTTCTTTCAGCCCCACTTTTTTTCAGCGGGGGAGGAAAATTCGACGATAATTAATTCCTTGAGTTCTTTGTTCAGCAGGAGTATATCTGGCCTCATGGCGTGGATCTGGCAAGTTATTTGAGTCGCATAGTTCTAGTAGATGTGAGCTCTGTCATTTACAACAACTGCTTCAATCTCTAGATATACATAATGGTAGCATTGGCTCGTTGTCTATAACATAAATCTATCTCAGGTGGAAGTAGAGTATTCGGAGTGCCACATTGTGTCTTTCCACATATCCTGTTGGAGCATAACAGTTTCCTGCTGCCTGTGGCATGCTGTGCACGTTGTTGGGGTGTCCACTTTCGTGCTGTTCTTTATATACCATCTCGTATTTATCACCCTATCTTGACAAGCCATAATAAATCCCTCCGTTTCCAACTTGAGCCCAGCAGACTTCAAAAAGGCGAATGATAGTTCTTCCGAGAGGCCCTGATCTTTTAAATTCCTGAGATATATTAAGTGGAGGTGTTGTTTACTCATGTAATCTTCGAGTAGTGTCTTCAGTTGTGCCTGTCTTATCTGTCTGCCAACTCTTCCTTGGTCTGTTGGCGTGATAGATGTTCCTGCTAGCTCATGATCGATGGATATAAATAGGAAAGCTCCTTGGTTCCTAATTGATGAATCACCATTTTCAGAAGCGGGTCTTCACTTCTCAATACCTTTATTGCGATTTCCAACGTTTGTTGATGGTGTTGGTATTCCAAACTTTGCAAACCTCTGCCTCCCTGCGTTCGTCGAAGGTATATCCTTTGAATCGAGCAGTTGGGATGCAGGCTACGATTCATATTCAAAACTTTACGAATGGTTCTGTCAAGGTCGACAATTTAATTCACTGTCGAGTTAACTACCCCGAAAGAGTAGGAGACTATCGGTACTGCCAAGCTGTTCGTAGCAGACACTTTATTTCTCCCGGACAGCTGTGATTACCATATATCTTGGAGCTTCTTTTTGTAGCAAGCTGTTAAGGCATCCTTGATTTGAGTTTGGAGACAACTCAAATCAAGGATGCCTTAACAGCTTGCTACAAAAAGAAGCTCCAAGATATATGGTAATCACAGCTGTCCGGGAGAAATAAAGTGTCTGCTACGAACAGCTTGGCAGTCCCGATAGTCTCCTACTCTTTCGGCCCTGTATTTCATTCCAAGAAATTTGTAAGTTTCTTCCTCCTTTTACTTTGATTCCCCCTTTTACTTTGATGTCATGTGGCTTGGTCCTGCCCTTCAGAATTCCGACCGATACTATCTTTTGTTCTATTACCCTTATAAGTAGGGTAATAGAACAAAAGATTGTAACGACCACAGTTCGGAAGGGCTGGACCAAGCCTGACCACCGCGTTCTAATAATAACTGGTAGAGTGGCAGTGTTGTTGCCAGTCTATATTCTGCCATTGAATAGAGTACAACGATATAATAAAATATTAACAAACATATCAATATATGTCGTGACTCAATTATATACCAATTTCAAACGAATCGTTCAATTTTCCAAGATGGCTTTAATAATTTGATCAAGTAAGTAAGTAAAGATGATTTATAAGAGCCTCAAAAGAACAGAGAAACATTCATCCTTCTCTTCCTCTTCCAATAAATTGCTGACCAACATCGTTTAATATTCCAAAAAAACTGCCTTGTCTTGTGGCAGCAGTAATGTACATTACATAACCAGATTGGATGCTCCGAAGTTTAATAATGTAATTGCGCAGTCAGAAATAGAAATGATAACAATGCGATTGCATCGTTTTTTAGCGAATGGACGATTCATTGCCAGGAAATGGCTGATAAATCATGCCGAGTGGGCGGTGTCGTTGCATGTGGTTGGCAAAGGTGTCGACTTGAAATCTGCTCTCCACTATATCTCCAAGAATACAATGTGTCGGACATAATGTCTGAAATTCACATCCTCTTAATATTCTATATGGATCCTATTTTATGTTATGTTACATACATACATTTTATGTATCAATATATTGGTTGTGAGTAACGTTTCATCTCAAAGATGGAAACATCGTTGCCGAAACTTAATATGTCGGACAACAAAATATTTAATGGAGAAGAGTGCAGTAACTCGTTTAGTGCAGGCTATTCGTGATTTAATGGACATTTTTGCTCCAAAAAATCCGAGAGTTGAACATATATTCATGCAATAGACCAATTCTAGCCAACAACGAACTCATCTGAGATATTCGTTCCTAAATTCTATGATGAACGATATATTTTTTCCCCAAATCCACTCTGAAAATTATATTATATCAATTGAAACTTTAGCCAAAATTTCAGTCTTGTTTTTACTGGAGATATTCTGAACTCAATATTATTAACTTACCATTACTATTCCCATCATCATATGGATTAACCATGGGAATTAAATATCAAAATTTGACATATCATGTATCAGGAAAATAAGTTGACATGTATCAACACAGATCATATAATAACAATTCATAAATAGAATAATTATCGCATTCTGTGAAAACACAGAAGTACGATTTATAATTGAAATTTTGAAAAATCATATCTCCGAAAGTATTAGCTTGTTAGAGTTAAAAATGAAATCAATGGATTCCTATGGTGAAACTACATCTTGAGAAAAACTTATTTTGAAATTTGTAATGTAAACAAAATTTTTTTTGTTACTCCGAAACCATCTGACCGATTTTGCCCAATAACGAACTTAGTCGAGATATTTATCTCCCAAAATTTCAACTGCCTAGCTCATTCCGTTCGAGAGTTATCATGTTGACGGCTGGCCGGACGGCAGGACAGAATGATTTTCGACGACGGATTCTTGATCAGTGAGTCGAACCAAATCGTTTAAGACCATTTTCATCGAAAAATTCGAAAATTACAGACATTTGGGCAAATTGATAAGCACTCACTAGAGGAACTAGAGCGCCAAAAACTGAATTTGTAAGTCTATGACTCATCTCATATATTGGATTTACATACATCACCAAATTATAATTATTAGTAGGTTACACGGTCAATCTGGTATCAATCCGGACCATCAGTCTATGGGCATACAATCAGTTTACCGTCAATCTGACATCAATCATGGATTGATGACTGAACTGATGCCAGATTGACCCTGTAACCTCCGTCATAGAGTTATCTATGAAATCATAAAATTACGATGTATTATTGAAATTTTGAAAAATCATATCTCCGAAAGTATTAGTTTATTAGAGTTGAGAATGATACCAATGGATTCTTATGATAATAGTGCATGTTGAAAAAATTGAATTTAAAATTTTTAATGTAATTTTTTTTTAATTCGTTACTCCGAAACCACCGAACTTATTATTCTTATTATTAAGAAATAAGTAGAAAGGAGGCATTCAAGCCTATAAACTTTCAAACAATGAAAAACAAAAATGAGTTCGTGTGCGATATAAGTAGACAAATAACAAAACTCAACCCAGATATTTATCTCCCAAAGTAGTTCTGAAAATTTTGCCTGTCAATAGTTCATTGAAGGAATCAAACCGGCATAATTATTTAGAGGCCGTTACTAGCTCTATTATGCGTAAATTAAGCAAATGGATGTACTTTCAATCATTCAATACCTTTACACTCATCAGCAGATAATGCGGCGGTAAATGAATAAGTTGCATTGTTGTTATAAGAAAGAGTATATAATAACCGCAGAAATTCAGATAAAGGATAATTCTTTATAATTATTCCTTAAATACGTATAAAATAATTATCCCCATCATCATAGCTTTCACGAAGTTATCTCCTGATTGCCATATTTCAGTTAAGAAATCGCGGGTGATGTAAGTATGTTTGTTGATCATCTTCGCATGAATTCGGTTGATAATTAACAAATATTGTAGTAACAATTGATAGAGTTCAAACAATTACTTCTAAAACATATATTCTTGAAGATGTTCCATGTTGATTCTGATTAAAATAGTTGAATATCACTTGAAGAGTTGATTCGAGAATTATTAATCATCAATAATTGACTCTGTAAGAAATAAATCTTTCAAAAAGTAATATTTCATGTTTATTGGTTGAATTATTCTGGCAGTGAAAAAAATTCTTTTTTTAACGGGGAAAAAAACTATATCATTTACGCATCCATAGTGATGAAGAAAATCTCCTAAACCTACTCTGAAAATTTCAATTGTCTCACTGATTCCGTTCGAAGGATATCGTGTTAACGGCCGGCCGGACAGAATCGATTTTGACCACGAATTCTTGATCAGTGAGTCGAACCAAATCGTTTAAGGACCATTTTCATCGAAATATTCGAAAATTACAGACATTTGGGCAAATTGATAAGCACCCTGTTCCGAGGAACAAGAACGCCAAAAAGGCAACCCACGTTTTAAGATTATTAAGCAGAAGTAGAGTAGGGCATCGATCAACTTCATGAAAATGGCACTAACTTCCAAATAAAAATTGGTTCAAGCCCTGTGGACAGGAGCTTTTTGGTGCTATTGTTCAAACAGACAAATTATGTCTCCGAAAGTATTGGTTTCTCAGAGTTGGGAATTATATCAATGGATTCCTATGATAGAAATGCATCATGAAAGAAATTAAATTTAAAAAAAGTGTCGTTTAAAAAAAATGATTCAAAAATTATCTCATAAAATAAAAGAGAAATCTACAATGCTTAAATGCCTTAATGCTTCAAAAAATGTAATTCAATTAATTTATCAAGATTAAATGAGCAATCTGCAATGATTCAACCTCGTGGAATGGGTTGTTGCAACTTACACTCGGCATAGTTTTCACAACTCGAAATACCTAAGGAAAGTATCATCGAAATGTCTAGAGCAAGGCTGGAGACAATCATAGCAGATTGTCCATTTATTCCTGATATTTGAGTAGATGGTGGATTACGAACAAATTATTTTAATAGTTCAAAATATATTAATGACATACTATCCTCTTTTCATAATTTAAAATGTAATAATCCATACCACTAAAACATTCTTTTCTGTATTATGAACCTTAACTCAAGAAAAAATGATTGATACACAAATGTAGATCCATATTTGAGTATTTTTTTGCTAGCAACATTATGAAAATACTGTAGGTATATAGGAAAATGTCTCACTATTTAAGGAAGTAAAAGGTAATATTAACCTCAGTGGTCAACGAACACTAATTTCTTTTGATGATTCCATTATGTTCTTCTTTCCTATTGCCTCCATAAACTACATCAAAGCAGTGTTGTATATATTCACAATTTCAAGAATCGAATACTTTCCGAGAGAAAATAACAAATATGAATTGATATCTCTAATAGCTAGAAAATATGCAATTTATGAATAGTGATCACAGACAGATTCTGTGTTCACATTCAGTGAATACATAGAACTTACGATGTATTATTTAAATTTTGAAACATAATCCGCCGTATTCACAAAGCATTGTTAAGTGTTTGAGTCTTCGTTAAGTCCTAACTGTGGTCCTCAGTTAAGGATAAATAAGAATCGCAACCTCATTTAACGTATGTAACGGTGTTTAAACAGGCCTGTTTAATGTTAATTTTCACTTAAACTGAGGTTGCGATTCTTATTTATCCTTAACAGAGAACCTCAGTTAGGACTTAACGGAGATTCAAACACTTAACAATGCTTTGTGAATACGGCGGAATATCTCCGAAAGTATTAGCTTGTTAGAGTTGAAAATGATAACAATGGATTCTTATGATGGAACTCCATCTTAAAAAAAATTGAATTCAAAAGTTGTTATGTAAAAAAAAATATTTTTTTTCGTTACTCCGAAACTATTAGACCGATTTTGCCCAATAACGAACTTAACCGAGATATTTATCCCTCAAACCTACTCTGAAAATTTCAACTGTCTAGCTCATTCCGTTCGAGAATTATCGTGTTAACGGACGGCCGGACAGAATCGATTTCGACCACGGGTTCTTGATCAGTGAGTCGAACCAAATCGTTTAAGGACCATTTTCAGGCAAAAATTCGAAAATTACAGACATTTGGGCAAATTGATAAGCACTCTGTACCGAGGAACAAGAGCGCCAAAAAGGCAACCCACGTATCAAGATTATTAAGCAGAAGCAGAGTAGGGTATCGATCGACTTAATGAAAATGGAAGTAACTTCCAAATAAAAATTCTCTGGAGATGTTGATCCGAAGTAATATTACGATTGCAACAACTTTCTCGATCGGTTTTCTCCCCCCTTTGGATATCAACGACGTATCAGCGAAACTTCTTAACAAGTCGGAGAAGGATATTCCGAAACTTAAAGTGCCAGTCAAGTTGCCGCATAAACCTCCGTTAATCAATCAAGCTTACTGCAGACCCACCATTTTTCACATGCCGAGTATTCAATTATGGTATGGACTGTTTCGAGAATGCTGGTTTCTATACGACATAAAAAAGTTTTAGTTCGTAATTGAAAAACGCTGCAATTGTCCCACAAAGCCTCATTATTTCCTTTCAATAAATTACGATTAAACTTTTCCCAGTCGAGTTCGGAATTCGATGGTTTTACGAGTTATGTCATCCTCCACCTCTGGGTCATTACGGCCTACCTCTGCCTCATACCGAAAAATGTTAAATTACACCGTGAATTTATATGCAGCCTAATTTCACATTTAATCTCGAAATTTTGTCCATAAAACATTCCAGCGAAAATTTAGATTTATTGGACAAAATTCGCACACTCCTGACTTCATCGAATGTTAAAATTTGCACAGATTCACGGAATTGAATATTTAAATATTCGTCTGATTCAGTTGCTCCCTGATAACTTACATTTCCTCGTCAACCGGTAAGCTTCAAGAAAGACAGAAAAATGATTTCCCAAATAATAACTCACTTCTATAACTCACTTCTATAACTCACTACTATTCTTGGAATTATTTACCTGTCGAATATAAATGTGATTCTGTGCTTCTGTCACCTGAATAATTTTGACGTATTCAAATTGAGTTGATACCTAATTACCGTGAATATTTTGCTGAAAAAGATGAATTCATATAGTGAAGATGAATTATTATGTAGGTACACCTCCAGAATTAAGAGAAGCAGCTAATTTAACCATACAGAGTTTATTGCCGAACAATCCCAAAACAAGTATAAAGTTGTATGAAAAAATTTTGAAGATTGGTGTAGCAGTAAAAACATTAAGTCATCGTTTACAGATAATGTATATGTATATATAAATTCTTTAGGCATATTTTAGTGAACTTAGCACTAAATATAAACCATCGTCTCTATGGACTTAATAATCCATGCTAAGAAGCACACTCAACATAAATAGTGGAATCAATATAGAGAATTACTTAAAATACATGCGTTTCTTAAACGTCAATCAGAGAAACATGTAGCTAGAAAGGACACAACTTTTTCGCCAGAACAACTCAATAATTTCATAAATGAAGGTCCTGATGAGTAATATCTGGCGACAAAGGTAGTATATCTCATAATAATTCAATTGTTTTAATCATCTAGTTAATATCATAATTTATTTCAGGTTGCTTTAATCCTGGGCATTATGGGTGCTTGTCGTGCAGCAGAATTGTACTCTATGCAAATTACAGATTTAGAAGACCATGAATCAGTGTACCAAATACAAAAACAAAAATGGCCAGAATATTCGCCAGATTTTTCGATAAAGTTGTTTCTCTGTAGGTACTTGCATCTTAGTATTCATTGTTATAGTCGTAGATAAAGTATAGTATTCAACTTGCGGTAATGGTCATAACTCACTTGATGAATTACAGCAAACTTCATCTGCGTGAGTTATGACCTACATTACCGCTCGTTAAATAATATACTATTACTCAATAATTATTCAACCCCTATTAACAACCCATTGTCTATTGTGCTCCCCCATCAGGCTGTCGATGTTATCACCATCTACAGCTCGCGTTCCAGTTCCAGAGTTCTGATGAACTCCAGTATCTGGGATGACTTCAAGGAGGCCACGTCTTCGCTCCTGCAAATTTCTTGCCCAAAGCATTCCTTGCGTTGGTTTGAGATGCCGAGGCATTCCGTTGTCAGGTGATCAGGAGTTTCATCCTCCTCCCAACAGAATCTGCACTCGTCACTTTCTGCTAGCCCTAATCTCATATAAACTTCCTAAGACAGCAGTGCCCTGTGAGGACACTAGTGAGGAGATGCAGCGTGTTTTTACTGAGATTCATTTATTTCTTGGATCTGACAATGTCAAAGTTCCAGATGAACTTTTTAGAGTGAGACATTCCTGAGATCTCCTGAGTACATCTCTTTCAGTTTCTTCTTTCATTCGAAATTCAATTTTGTAGGTGTATCTACCAACCCCGCAGTAGGGTTCCGGGCCTATAAAATGGATGCGTGCTCTTTTCTTGGCAAGTGTGTCAGTCTCCTCATTTCCTTCAATTCCCCAGTGACCAGGAACCCAGACCAAGCAGACCAGTTGTTTTTGCCTATACTTCATGAAGTTTTCTTCGGCACTCCTATATTAGCTTAGACTCGATAACATAGGAGCTCGGAGCTTGAATAGCAGCTTGACTGTCAGACTGGATTGCTATATCAAACCTTTGATAGTTTCTTTTTAGGTTAATTTCCACGCATCTTTCGATTGCGAGTATTTCTGCCAGAACGAGTCTCGCATAGGAGCCTAGCGATAGTGAATATTTGGTTGCCCATATACTCCAGCTCCAGCTCCTATATTGTCCCAGTATTTCTTCCTATACCTAGCATTGTAGTGAAGTTTTTTTCTATGCTTAATTTCCTAATCATTTCGTTACTAGGAAGATTGGCTGATGAAATGTACCTGGTGAGAGAGAACCAGGCTTTTTGGTTTTTATTACTCTCATTATCTGTTCTGCTCGAAGATATTCTATGGGAATAGCTTCATGGGCCATTTTGTCTTTCACTAGATGGAGCAGTATTAGATGTTTGATTATCTGAAGTACTCTGGTAGGACAGGTTCCCATAGCTCCAGTGATACACACACAGACAAGCCTTTGTAGTTTGTCAAGGGTTTCCTTGCGGTACTATTTTGGCTTATTAATATCAACCAAATTTCAGTGTAGTAATTAATAGCAGGGATAAGTAACGCTTCGTCTCAGAAGATGGAAACATCGCAACCTAACAAGAGTGTACTTACTAGTGTAGTGAATATTACAATAATCGATTACGCACATTACCAATACGACTGATAAATACCAGTCGAATATTTGAATACACTTCCGAGCCCTAATTCGGAAATAATGATTTCGCATGGGCCAATATATCCGCATCAAAAGTTCAACTCCATTGTACAACATAATGAGATTATAGTTATCATTTATTCCAGTTGTAAAGCATATTTTTTCCCACCGAATATCAGGCATATACCCTCCGAAAACTTATGGAAGTAGGTTTCCTAATCTGTGCCGTAAGTAGCTTCTGTTCTCCGTATTCGCATTTTGCCGCTTCATTCTCCATCCAATCTCGGAAACTTACTTTGGTAAGGCACCTGTGTTTTCTTTACGAGCCTTCGGCTGTGGGAGAACCTGGATAAGGATGAAAAGCAAAGGGGATTCCTTTCCGACTTCGGAGATTGCGAATAAATATGTAAAGAGGAATCGAATGGATTCCAGTTCAGTTGATGTATTTAATTCCAGTTATGTATTGTTTCATATAGTACATCTCGAGAGTGTTGTGTTATATTATACAGGATGTTTTCAGAAGTGAGAGTTTTTTTGGCAGGAATTAGATTCGATCAAAACTGAATGCAAATATTAATAATAATATTAACTCAATGAAAAATTATATATGATTTACACTAAGAGGAAGAAGAAGAACAGAATTACTCTATTTCCATGTCATCGAGGTATAGGGACATTATTACTTTTTGTCGCTCTTGTTACTGGTAACTGAGTGCTTATCAATTTGCCCAAATGTCTGTAATTTTTGGCTGAAAATGGTCTTAAATGATTTGGTTCGACTCACTGATCAAGAATCCGTGGTCAAAATCGATTCTTTTGAGGAGCCGATGACATTACAATAATTTGATAAGAGTTCCCCATTATCCTGACTAGGATCGCTAGGATTAAAAAATTTCGATATGGATTTCATGTTACCAGCACCTTCGCCATTTTGCAATACATATAGATAGATTCATGAAATTTTTGTTTCCCGAATTATTTGAAAATTTACCTCCATTTGTATATTTGCTTGTTTGTTTGATTGTAACCGACTTTTTTTAACGCGATTTTGACCCACTTTAGACGAACAGATTTTATTTAAACTTTGTAGACTTTTCAGGAGCCGATGATATTAAAATAATTTAATAAGAGTATACCATTATACTGACTAGGATCGCCAGGATTAATAAACTTCGTTAGGGATCCTCTGCATGAGAGTAAGAGCTTGCGAGCGATCTGCGCCTGCGATAAATCGAACTAAAAACGAGAAAATAAATAATAGTTTAAAAAAATTAAAATAACACGCTCTAATGATAAATCGTACTAAAAAGTATAATATAATTTTTGAGCATTCAAACAAAATGATGGACGAAAAATTTAAATGTTATTCAGACAAAAGCGTGGGGTGCTCAATAATATCAGTACTCGAAAATATTCGATCGGTATAATCAGTGAAAAAAGAACTCCTAAAGTGTGTGATTCATAAAATATAAAAAAAGTCTTGCAAAAGCATACAAATTATGGCATAGCACCTCACACTTATATCTAAATTATTCTTACATTTTCGTCCATTATTTTGTTTAAATGCTCAAAAATTATTTTATACTTTTTAGTTGGATTTTTCACTAATGCATGTTTTCTAATTTTTTTATATTTATTTTTTTATTGATTTCGATCAAAACGTTTATATTAATTAACAGAAAATCATCATTACGAAGTTGATGATATTAATTCAATAATGGAAGAAAAATTTTGCTAATCCCGAGAACTAGATTAATCTGAAAATTTGTGTATGTACATAAAAAGAATCTATCAGAAGAGATCCAAAGAAAAATCTTCTTAAGAAGCACTGACGTGAATTTAGATTGCAGAATCGGCCGGATAATTTCGGAATATCGAAAACAAAATATTTTACAAATTTCGAATTCAATTTTTAAGATGCAGTTTTATCATAAGAATCCTTTGATATAATTTTCAAATTAATACTTTCGGAGATATGATTTTTCAAAATTTCGATATTAAATCGTAACTCTATGATTACACAGAATGCAGATACATTTCATCATTATCATCTCATCTATATATAAGAGACATGTCAAACAAAGTATGATTGAATGCAAAATGATCAATGAAATAACCTCATTTATCGTATCTCTTGGATAATCCATATGGTGATGGAAATATATACTTTAGCAAGTTAATTAAATTTGGTTCAGAATATCTCCAGTAAAAACAAAACTGGAATAAAGGCTAAGTTTTAAATGAAATAATATGATTTTCCTAGTAGATTTGTGGAATGAATATCTCGGATAATATCGTTATTGGGTAAAATTGGTCTGTTGGTTTTGGATTAATGAATTTTGGCACTCTTGATGAATTTAAATTCTGTTATGATGTTTGCATTTAATTTCTTTTATGATGAAGTTCTATAATAAGAACCCATTGATATAATTCCCAACTCTTACCAATACTTTCGAAGAAATGATTTGTCAGAGTTTGAACAAGAGCGCCAAAGCTCCTGTTCACAGGGCTTGAACCAATTTCTTTGGTATATTCTCTTCCTTTTCCAATAGGTTTCATCCTTCTATTATTTTTTTTTGTTACAAAAATTATCGACCCTTGTCTATATTGATCATTAAATGAACGCTCCTGACGTGAGTGCTTTTGAAATTTTCCTGAGCTTTTCAGAACTATATTGGGGTAATTCTCACGAAATACCGAAATTCTTGTCCTTTAAGTTTTATCGAAAATCTAACAACCCTATAACGGATATCAAAATTTTCTTGTAATATATGTAATCGACACTAGAAGTTTCACTTAATATTTCGGAACCAAATACATACATAAGAATAAATACACCAATATTTAGTCCGTAAAATCATTCCCTCACTATGTCCCAAGCTACACGTTCGATTACTTTTATATTATCAAACAAACAAGAAAAAATTGGTTCAAGCCCTGTGGACAGGAGCTATTGGGCGCATGTTCATCTTCCTTGTGGCCCGTACTGACCAGTAAAGAAAAAAAGCAGTATCATGTTGAATACCTTAATATTATTCTGGAACACAAATTTTCCATTACAATAATCTTCATCTAGCTTCTATTTAGTATCAATTCCTGTAGAACGTGATCATAATAAGTGTTTTCCATATAATAACATGTGTTTGAACTTGGTATGTAGGAAATCTGACATCAATTATTGGAATTAATTGATTTGACAAACAGCCGTCAAATGAGATAAATAGATTTTTGTGACGATTTTCTGTGACCATAGAACGTCAAAACACGCTGGAATGTGAATTTTAAGCAATATCTTCTGGAATTGAGATCGTATCGAACTGAAATTTTGCACACTCGTGTAGAATGCTTGATTTAACGTCGGTAAAATTTTTTTATTAAAAAATTTTCCAACTGCCCGATCCCAACAATACTTAGATAATATTATATCCATAAATTAAGCATTTCATTATTGCATTTCTTGAAATAGGTACCTTTTCAAGTCGATCAACATCGTCCTTCTTTCGACGTCTAAACTATGACTTGATTCTTTATGTTTATGTCTTTGAATTTGTTTTCGGTGGAATTCAAAGAGTTCATAGAATAATCGATGAAAATACTGAGAGAGACCCAGGAAATTTGACACATTTTGTCTTATATCTCCAGAAATTGAAATCGTATAGAGCCAAAATTTTGCACAATGTTGCAAAATACTACAATTGACGTTAGTACAAGTTTTCGTTGCAAACTGATGAATAGTTCACGAAAAAAAAATTTTTTTTTCGAAAAAATTAAAAGAAATATTTTTTTAAAAATTACCAACATTTCGATCATAACAGAATTTTGCCAAGAGTTGCGCGTTTATATCCTCGAACTGACTACCAAGTTTCGATTCAACATCTTCTTTAGTTCCTGAAATATCAGGGAAATAACCTCAAAATTTTAAATGTCTATAACTCCTAAACCGTCCGGCCGATTTTGCCCGTTAACGAACTTAACCGTCGCATTTTGATCAGAAACCTACCCTGAAAGTTTGAAGTCGATAGGACCTTCGGTGCTCCTGTTATCGTGCCTACGGCCGGAAGTACGGCCGGCCGGCCGGACGGCACCCAAAAATCTGACACCGGATTCGTGATCAGGGAGTCCGAATTAGTCTATTAGCCAATTTTCAGCTCGAAATTCGAAAATTACAGACATTTGGACGAAATGATAGGACGATGTTCCCCTAGAACATGCGCCCAAAAATAATAAAATTCTACTTTGGAGACTTTTCGATTAAAAATATGATAGATTAATGAAAAAAATTTTAATTTGGATTATATCCTAAAAACTGTATGCAAAAATAGAGAATATACACGTGTCCCATGAAAATAAATCATTCCCTCACATTGTTACCGATAATCGAATTTTGATCGCATTGTTAATCCAACAGGAACGCTACTATGAGTTTTTGATAGGTGGCAGTCCTGTCAACTCACCATTATGGTGAATTTAACGACAGCGTGTTAGACTTTGCGTTGAAAAAGAAATAATAGGATATTTTGTTTGAATTGCATTTTTTAAGGTCATTCCCTCACATCCAGGAAAAAAAAAGTAAAATACTTTATTCGTTATTAATTACATAGAGAAGTAGACTTATGGGAGTTATCATTTTATACAAAACAACTTTTTAATAGTGAGTTTATATCGTGAGTTTTCTTTTATTATTCTTTGTTTCATCATTCCCTCACCGTCATTCCCTCATATAAATTTCTAGTGAGGGAATGATGATTTATGAAGTAGTAATTTTCACCAAAGTCAACTTGCTTTTTCGAACATTTGCTTCAGTTTATTCTTTAATTCACCGCTGTAATATTTTTGTGCAGTCAATTAATGCCAAGAAAAAATAGTATAAGTGAAAATTTGCCTATTTGTTTTTGCTGATAATCTTCGAATATTTGCATTGAATAACCAATGCGTATTACAACACAAACACAAACCAAGTCACATGTTGGACATTCATCAAATGATGTTATTTGTATGACATCTAAAAATCACACTTATAATAAAGGTGATCATGTCCTAATAAATTGGGACGAAAAACTTTGTCCAGGGGGTGCTTTAGTAAAGTGTATGAAAAGAGGAACCAATTCTTGGAGATGGCCAATAATCAAGGATGAACAGTTGTATGCCTGGAATGGTATTCACCAGAAGATCAGGCCACCAACATTAATCAAAAAGGGATGTTATGCTGTCAAGGAAATATACTTAAACATGTAACTGAGATGAGACTGTTTTATTAACTTTGAGAATGAATAGATAAGAAAAGTACTTTGTGTTGGTAGATTTCTAATTAAGTATAACTAATTTTCATTATTTTATTAATTTTGCATAAAAAAGAAATTGTTTTGTTAATGTTGTTAAGATTAAATAGTACAACAGAACTTTAATCCATTGGTAAAATGACAACTAAGTTAATTTTTAAGTGAATATATTTTGTTTTTGTTCATTTTTATACTGCCACTTTGATTTAGTGCAAAATAATGATTGAAGTTAGGTTAAATGGAAATAATTCAGTTGATCTACAATAACCTTGTGATTTTATTTTCCTTCTAATGTTAAAAACTAATAGTTGATTAATCAATTGAAAGGTAATTTAAAATTGAACAATTTTCTCATTGCCTCACTTAGTCTTCATCCCCTCATTTTCAATTTTTTTTTTAATCCTCATAATCCACCTAAAACACGTTTATTCTAGGGACCGCTATATAATTATAATCTTGCAACATCAGTACCACAAAATTTCATAGAATATTAATAAGAATCCTTTTCAATATTATTTGTCTATTTTAATGACCAAATTTCGGGATTTCGTGAGAATTACCCATTGATGTAGTAGTCCGTAATAGGATCATCAGTGAGTTTTAGAACTTCGATAATTTCCCAAGTTTATATACTCGATTTTATTGAAGGTTTTTCTCCTGCTTAGTATGTACCTCGATACCTTGCACGTATGGGTCAGAATCAGAGAGGTGAGCATTTTATGTTTCCAAATATCTGAGAAATTAAGTTTTCTTTTGAAGAAAACTAACAAGTGGAGTCCGTTGTGTCATTAGTCATGAACCTTTCCTGTGAAGAGGCACGCACAAAATTATATATTTTAGAAATTATACCTGTCAAGAAGCATTAAACCAAGGCCAAAAGTCATTTTGGGAACACTTTTAAATATTTTTTTTAATAATAATATAACCAATGCATTTAAGAATCACCTTCAAGAAATTGTAATTAACCAGTTCCTAACACGGAAAATGTTATTATTTTGTATATTTTTATAATAAAAACACTTATTTTGCAAATTACTCTCCATAAATTTTCCATTGGTGTAAATTTCGCTTCAAAAATTTCAATTTATTGTATTCATTTTTGTACTTCGTTATATATTAATAATATAAATACAAAAGTACAAAGATCATTTCATGTTGTATATATAATATTTAACTATAGCTTTACTCATTAGTAATTTATTTGCTGTTTCTGTGATGTTCCCGAAAATGATGGGGTGTTCCCTAAATGACGTTGACGTTCCCTGAATGAACGCAACGCCCGGTTTTGGCCTATTTTACGCATGAAAATATTACACTTATACAGAGTATTATACCTTCATTTGTACTTAAGGAATGAGGAACATGAATATAAAAATTTAAACTCGAAATCGGTGTTTTTCATATGGTTTCCACTTACGCATTTTTGAAAAACCTCCCGCTGTTTAGAATTTTTCGGTAATTCATCAACGGTGTCTTCTAGTTGTGTTTTGCCACAACCTCACCAAATAATAGTAATTTACGAACGGGGTAACAGAACATCCTCTTATTATTTCATCAACTTTACGAGTAGGCGTATCAGCACTCTTTTGGAATGCTCTTTCTTCGCGTCTTCTGCTTCTCTGAACTTTTTTTCGCAACTGATCTATAATTCCTTGCATTTTCTGTATTTTATGTTTCTGTTTTTTAATAGTTTGGTAAGCCTGTACTTTTTCTTTTTAAACCTGTTTTCATCCTAATTTCTTCCTCGACACGCGATTATAGTTTTCTATCTCATATTCAGAATATGGGAGGCTGTTAGCTAAAATATTTGCCATCATAATTTTTTTTTGTATATACTTTTGGGAATTTATTCTCCATAACTTTCTCTGTTTCCTCTTCTGTCTTTCAGTCATATAACTTACAGTCTTAACTTTATTTTCAGCTTTCTTCTTTTGGTAATATTCCCTATCTTTCATACTCTTCATCTCTTTTTTTTTCCGGTATTATTTTATTCAAAAACTTGTGCTTCCTTGCATTACCCCTTTCACGATATTTTTTTATAAGCTATACTGTCTTTTTCCCTGATACTCGTACTAAATGGATACCTAAAACCAAAATTTTGCATGGTTATGCTTTTAAAAGCATTAGAGTATCATGTTGCCTATGAAACATATGTCATTTCAGAAACACCGGGTCATTTAGGGAACGCCCTTCATACGAGAACGTTCCCGAAATGACCGTTCCCGAAATGACTATTCGATAAATATTTTCATGTCACGCTTGATGCCGCCATGTTAGATATTAGTTTTAGAGGTTATGAACAAGTGAGCTGTAATATTTATGAGAATTTCACAAAAAGTATGCAAATTTTCGAAAACCAAATCACCAAACAGCGTTCCCGTAGTGACAGGGAATTGAAGTACGCTTCACACATATCAAATTAAAAGGTACTTTTCAACAAAATCAATTATTTTTTTCCGTAAACAAAACACACGCCTTTTACTTTGACTAGTGAAGTTCACACTGAAGCTTACTAACGTCACATAACGTGTATTGTTTTAATTACATCGACCGATATCCACCACGTTCACGGAATGATTTGATAAACGTCAGACAGCAATTGAATAGCCAAAGTATGAAGAAATCAAACTGGTATTCATTCAATTTATACGTATATTCTTAATCAGATGATTTTCAAAGCTTATATTCAAATATGGCATTTGTAAGTCGTAATTGTACATATTTTTGACTGGTCTGATCTATGAAACATGGTATAAGGACGCATTCCCGGAATGACTATTTAGACCCTTTTTTTTAAAATCAATTAAAATATTATTATTGAAAAATAAAAATTCTATCTGCCTCGTAATTAAGCACAGAACCTTTATTTTAAGATGAATATTTTAGTAATATCATGTTATTTTATTAAGAAAATCTTTGTCAGAAGCGTAATGCTCACCTCTCTGATTTTGACCCGTATACTATATTTATGTTCAACTCTGGGATATTTTATTAGGTTCTCCATCCTACAGGTTCATCATTCCCAAATAATATAATAAAACAGGAAGCGTCCAATGAACTTGTGAAGTTGTCAAAGTTAATGCTCCGGGTTCAAGAGTCAAAACTTTCAAAGAAAAACGTTACGTTTAGTCTGTCGTGGGACGTGTTTGACGTATTTCCATAATACTCGATCTGGAACGGCCCTAGACTAGAATACATTTTAAGGAATTCATGAGCCGGTCCGAGTGCGACTTCTTCCAGTCGAGCGACTTAACATGCAATTTGAGCAAAGTGGTCTCAGTCGAGCGTTCGTAGCAGTGGAAGTTATCGTCGAAAATTGTTTGAGTTCGTGCTATTAGTGTCAAGGTTGCAACTGGCAAGTCGACCCATTGCATAATTGGAACATAACAACTCCTATTTGCGATTAGCGGTCGTCGAGAGGAGTCGTTGTCGGTTGAGCGGCAAATGTTGCCATACGACGTTCATATTGCCGTTTTCACATCTGAATCGGATATTATGAACATTGATCATTAATAACTCTGTTTTAAATCACCATTAAAAGTAGATTTGTTAACGCCAGTTGGCGGTGACAAAATTAATAATGATTTATGACGTTGTCGTTAACAGTGAATTAGGTACTTTCAACATTAATGTTGAAAGCATTTTTATCAACAATGTGGAAGATCACATTGTTGCAAATTTATCTAATATTCCTCATCCACATGGAAATTTATGGAGTAATTCAAACGATAAAAATTGTTTACTGCTAGGGCTTCACACGAGTGTGAGATTTTTCTCGTCTCGTCTCGTTCCCGTTTCGGAAAAGCGAGACGAGACGTTTTGAAAAATATTATAGGCGATACCGAGACCACATACAGCATGACCCGAGAGTCTCGTTTTTGTTCTCGTTTAGTATATTTGTTTATAAACTACTGAGTAATAAACGTGTATACTATTGAAAGGGTATTTTAGCCTCGAAAATTTCTATCTGTAAGATCGTCTTATTTACTACAGATACATACAGTAAACTTTTCTTATATACGACTCTACCTTTTTCAACACCCACAGAAAACAATTGAAAATGAAGAGTTTCCACTATAAGTACTAATATATTTTGTCTAATATATTTTACATCGATCGTTCTAGAAATAAACGATTTTTTTAAAGATCTTGCGATAATTGAGATTATTTTTCAAAAAAAAATAGAATTCACAACCATAAAAATAGATCCCATTATGAATTCAATACTTAACGGACAACTTTTATAGCCCCTAAATCCCAATGCTTTTAAAATTTCGTCTCTTTTTGAACATCCGGAGATATTGATTGTTTTTTATTGCGCATCTTTGTGAATCATATGGGATCGTATGGGATCGTTTCCTCAATATTGAAAAATCATGTTTATTGTTTTTCTGCGTTATTTTTAATCCTTCTTTTCAATATTTAGGAAACCATACCATACGGATACAATCATTCATAGATCCTCCTGTCATCCATTCGAACATTAAGTCGCGGCATTTCATATATACCTTTATCCGAAGAAAATTATTGTACAGAATTAGAAATTATCGAACAAATAGCGGGGAAGAATGGATATAATAAAGAGTTAATCAGAAAAATGTTGAAGAAAATACAATTTAGAAAAACAATCAGTTTAGTATTTCCGGAAATTAAGGATAAAAATAAAATATTCAATTGCTTATTTCATATTTCGGTACACCGAGTCAACAAACTTAAAAGGTTTCTCCAAAACCAACAGGTGAATATCTCATTCAGGACAATCAATAACCTCGCAAAACTCATAAAGAACAATAAATCCAAAAAGAATAAAAAAGATAAATCCGGTGTTTATCAATTAAATTGCGGGAGTTGTGATAAATCATATATAGGAAAAACTGGTAGAAATATCAGCAAAAAATAAAGAAATAACAACACAGCTACAAAAACAACAGAATTAATTCAAATTATTCGAATCATTTATTAGCAGAAGGACATAAGTTTAAGTCGGATTTCAAAATTGTATACAATTTCAAATAAGGTGCGCAACTCAATTATTGGGAAATGGTGGAAATAAATATTTAGTTAATGAATAATTAGATCTAAATTTTTCTCCATTACTCAATCTATTCAAATAGAGAATCAATTTATAAAAGCGTTAGGAATGAATTATTGTAAATGGGTACAAATAACTAACAGTGCAAGAATATGTTATTAGTTTTAAATCAGTCTCTCATGTAATTAGTTTTAAAGAAGTCTCTGCCTCCATGTCATCTAGGTATAGGGAGAACATTACTTGTTAAGAATATAAGTATGATGTAGTCTGATGAAGTCGATGTGTCGACGAAACGCGTCACAATATTAAATAAATTAATGTAAATCGTATATAATTTTTCATTGAGTTAATATGGATTTGCATCGAGTAAAAGCCGCAAGCATTTAATTTTTCACCGAGTGGTTTCAGAGTTATAGCCATCTGAAATTCAGTTCCCCCAATAACTCGAAAAATACTGATCTGATCGAATCAATGCGAGGAAGTTAGCTGAAAAACACTGACACGAATTTTGTGAGAATCACATCACTGGAAAATAAAAAAAAAATTATTTAAACAAATAATATCTCCGAAAGTATTGGTTTCTCAGAGTAGAGAATTATATCAATGTATTCTTATGATAGAACTGCATCATAAAGGAAATTCAATTCAAATAATAGTTTTTTTATCAAGATTAAATGAGTAATCTGAGAATGAGAACTGCACCATGGAATAAATCAAATTAAAATACCCGAAATGAATTTGACTCTCTCTTATAGAACAGGATGACATATACGAGTATGAACACAGATCATATAATAAATCATAGATAGAATAATTATAGCATTCTGTGAAAACATAGAAGTACGATTCATTATTGAAATTTCAAAAATCATATCTCCGAAAGTATTAGCTTGTTGGAGTTGAAAATGATATCAATGGATTTTTAGGGTGAAACTGCATCTTAAAAAAAATAATTATTTTGAAATTTGTAAGTTAAAAAAAATTTTTTTTTAGTTAGGTACTCCGAAACCATCTCGCCTATTTTGGCCAATAGCGAACTTGACCCAGATATTTATCTCCCTAAACTACTATGAAAATTTCAACTGCCTAGTTCATTCCGTTCGAGAGTTATTGTGGAAACAAAATTTAAAAATTTTCAATTTTTTTTTTGACACTTTACGGTAACCCGGTCAATACAAAACTTCACATGCGTCTAAAGGTCATGATTCTACAATTTGATGCTAAATTTCAGATAGACCGAGTGATCGGTTTCGGAAATATTCATATAAAAACGTTTTTGGTAAAAACGGCCATAACTCCGAAACCGCTTGATGGATTTCGCCCGTTAACGAACTCGTCCGAGATATTTTCGCTCCAAACCTACCCTGCAAATTTAAATCCTCTAACTCCTCTCGTTCGAGAGTTATCGTGTTAACGGACGGCCGGACAGAATCGATTTCGACCACGGATTCTTGATCAGTGAGTCGAACCAAATCGTTTGAGAACATTTTCATAAAAAAATTCGAAAATTACAGACATTTGTGCAAATTGATAAGCACTCTGTTCCGAGGAACAAGAGCGCCAAAAAAATCTGTATCTCAGAAACTATCCGTTTTACATAAAAGTTCTAGACTTGAACTCGATCGAATCTATATTAGTGAAGATATTGCTTAAATATCGAAATATTTCAACGATCGAGATATACTGGTCCATAATTGTACAATCAACAAACGAATTAGTCAACAGTTGTTGATTTTTGACGTAGAGAATTTAAAGAATCATGACGTGTTTGCATAGATCGCGAAATATGCCCATTCGGACCGTTTTCGAACGGAAAACATGCCAAAAAGTGAAGATGAGGGATATGTGCTTTTACATCATATCTGTACTCACACTGCGTGGCCTAATTGATTTTAGCGATCTACTTTAGGGCTCGTGGTACCGGAATCGATTCCCGTAGCCAAAATTGTCTTTTTTTAGTTTTTGGCGCTATTGTTCCTCGGAACAATCCGATTGAGTTCTATTGAACAAATGGAAAAATAATCAATCGTTTATTAGCAAGCAAGAAATACTTTAATCACTACCAGAAGGTTATCTCATGCAGTAAGTAAATAGTGAATAAAAGTTTTGACATTGCCCGAAATGTTTACGTAGTTGAAAATATTCCACAATATCCGGGTTTTATAGATAAACTGACTGGGAATATTTCTGGGGATAAGGAATCCATTTTGAAGTCGATATACGGTGAATTTTTCAGTTACATGATAAGAAATCGGTCAAAATTAATGGCACTTACGGAGTGGAAAAGATATACACGAGCATTACCTTTTATCTGAATTTCGTGACTAGAAATAGCGGGGACTTGGAATAAAATTCGACTTTTTTCGATAGTTCAAAAGAAAAGGGACTAAAGGGAGTACCGATAAACCTAGAATGAATTCAAATTAAGAAGAAACAGAGTTGGATATTTGCGTAGTCACTCTTAACTTCATAACACCAATCGTGTTGCATACGCTTGCCTTCCAGGAAAAAAAAATTGGTTCAAGCACTGACGTGAAGTCAGGAGATTTGGCGCGTATGTTCTATTGTCCATTCTCCTGTATTGGACACCCTTAATCGAATTTACCATGGTAAATTATGTTGTATTTTTTTCAAATTTTCTAGGGGTACGGTTCTTAAAAAATTTTAAACACGTCTTGATGTTGATTTTCTACTAATAGTTACCAAGCTTTAATTCGATCGAATCTTTATTTTTTGAGTTATCGAGGAAATAAAATTAAAGGAGGGTATAACTCGGAAACCGATTATGCCCAAAAACGAACTCAACTCTCCGATTCGGATACGCAAACTACCCTGAAAATTGCAAGTCCCTATCTCCTTTTGTTCGAAAGTTATCGAGGCAACGGTCACCCATCTACTGAACTCACACAAGGCTGCTCGAATTTCCAACAATAATTAACCGATCGTGTTAAAACTTAAAACTTGGCAGTAGAGTTGGGTTCTTAAGGCTCTTGCAAAATTTCAGCAATTTCAGACAATAGTTACTGATATATAGAATTTTTTTTTAATTTTCAATGATTTCTTAAAAATTTTCTACAAATACTATCCTCACGAAATTTTGCAAGAATTTTCGCGTTGGCATTCTACATAACTAATAACCATGTTTCAATTCAATCGGTTTAGTATTTTTCGAGTTAATGAGGAGAAAAAAACATCCAAAATTCAGATGGCTAAAACTCTGAAACCGTTTGGCCGATTATGCTTATAAAAAAACTCAAATGTCGCGTTCTGATGCACATCCTAACCTGAAAACTTCAAGCCGCTATCTCTTTCCGTTCTCAAGTTATCGTGACAACAAAAATAATTTTAATAATTTTCAAGCCATACGATTCGCACAAAATTTCACAAACGTGCTTAGGTTCATATTCTACAACTACTCATCAAGTTTCAATTTCATCGGATTTATATTGGTTGAAAACAAAATTATTACTCGGAAACCATTGGGCCGATTATGCTCAGTAACGAACTTGTCCGTCGTTTTGGGATGCGCCACCTACCCGAAAAATTTCAAGTCGCTAGCTCTTTCCGTTCTCAAGTTATCGTGGCAACGGCCGGACAGAATCAAATTTGACATCGAATTCTTCATTGGGGAGTCGAACTAAATCGTTTGAGACCATTTTCGTGTAAAAATTAGAAGGTTACAGACATTTGTTACAGACACGCGATGTTCCCCAGAACATACGCGCAAAAATAGTATATTTCTAAAACAAGTTGCAGAATGGGCTCCTATTAAAACACGAATGCGAAAAGCGAAAACGAGCGAGTTTTCGAACGCATGAGTGTTGGAATTGCCTTCTGCATCGAGTATTAGACGATATTTTCTCTATTTCAGGCAAGTTTTGTAAAATACTGTTGAAACATAATGAAAAATTCGGATTATACATCCTAGTGACTTTTGTATTGTATCTTGGTAGTTGGTGTGACTGTTACGAAAGTTGACAAATTACGGAATTTGAATTTGAAACGTACGTAGGGCATGGAGATCAGATTTAATAGTTTCCTAATAGCATGAATGATTCAAAATTAGCAAGAAGGAAATTTCTAGTACCATATTTTTTAATGAAAATAAAGCTTTTCCTCAACAATTATTTTACTATATCCAGATTATATTGTAATGTCAATTGACGTGTGTTGAAATTTGATAGGATCGAATGTCAGTGCTGACTACCACAAAACGAAAAATATAACTAGAAACAATGCGGGAATGAGTTCATTCCAGCACTGTTTTTAGTGCTGGAATGGACTCATTACGATACTGAAATAGAGAAATAATATTTTCACAGTACTTCCAACAACATAGATCCGATCGAATTCAAATCTGTAAAATATGGCTTTGGAGGCTCTTGCAAAATGTCCGCGATATCTGAACTGTGATGTAAGTCTAAATAATGATTCAAGCACTGAGCTTTTGCGAGGACTTCAAATATGAAAATAAGAGGTTATATTGTTCTTTCGTTCAAAGCTTCGTTCGTTACTGCTCGAATGTTCCGAAAATTAACAACACTTTGAGATTACTGTCACTGAAAAACGTTCCGATATTGCTTACCGTGGCCAGTAATGTCAGCATATTCGGAACGCAAGTTAAATCCAGTTAACTCAATAGACAAATATTCACGTTTTACCAGCGAGATCCCTTGTTGAGAAAAACAAATCTGCGTTTCCCAAAATGTGACGTCACGAGACGTAACAGAATGAATTTATGCGCGTATTTGAATTATGAGACTTCCTCCAGTATAATATCCCTATTTGGAGTTCCTTCCATGCGGCCAGCAGTTTAAACCATAAATAACACCCAATAAATCAGGACGTCCTATTCGGGGGATACATAACGGTCCGCAGATCCTCCCAATGATCCTCCGAATAGCAGGGAACACGGACCCGTACTCAACACTTTTACGTTTACCTTCACGTTCCATACAATGGCCTATTTCTGGTCCCTCGCGGCCCCGGATAGGGGACTTCGAAAGGGCGAGGAGAAAGAAACTCGGGTTGACCTATTTAGACTTGGGTGTCCTTTCGATTATTTCCACGTATTCTTATTCATTCACGTTATATCGAATAGAATTTTTAAGTGTTATTGTGCAGGTTTTAGACCGAGTCACTCAGTAATGATATAATACTAGCTGGCCCGGCAGACTTCGTACTGCCTCCTCAACGCCTGCCCAACGCCAACGCCAACTCCAAATCCAAATCCAAATCCAACTCTAACTCCAACTCCATCTCCAACTACGACTCCGACTCCCACTCTGACTCCGACTCCGACTACGACTCCGACTCCGACTCCGACTCCGACTCCGACTCCGACGACTCCGACTCCGACTCCGACTCCGACTCCGACTCCGACTCCGACTCCGACTCCGACTCCGAATCCGACTCCGACTCCGACTCCGACACCGACTCCGACTCCATTTCCACCTCCATCTCCATTTCCACCTCCATCTCCATTTCCACCTCCATCTCCATTTCCACCTCCATCTCCATTTCCACCTCCATCTCCACCTCCAACTCCAATCCAACTACAACTACTACAACTCCAACTACAACGCCAACTCCATAACCAATGCCAACCACAATACCTACTCCAACTTCAACTCCAACCCCAACGCCAACTTCAACGCCAACTCAAACTCCAACGCCAAAAACATTTTCCAGTAGACCAAATTGTAAATCTAAACCATTCTCGAATCTCCACGAACACACACAAAAAATTTCATCAAAATCGGTCCAGTCGTTTAGGAGGAGTTCAGTCACATACACACGCACACAAGAAATATATATATTAAGATATACATATACAGGGTACTCCAATTATTAGAGGTTTCATTTTGAATAGGCCGCAGTATTGTCACAAGCCATAACATAAGCTCAGGCACGGGCCTAAGCGGGAGAATCGGTTGTATGATTCCCCCAATGTTAAACGGGGTTGGCAAATTTTCAACACGGTTGGAAAAAATTTCGAAAAAAATTTCTAAATTTTTCACCGTTACTATTCAAATAGAGAATCAATTTATAAAAGCATTAGGAATGAATTATTGTTAATGTGTACAAATAAACCAGCAGTGAAATCTCATGTAATTAGTTTTAAATAAGTCTATTATGTAATTTGTTTTAAATAAGTTTCTCATGTAATTAGTTTTAAATGATTCTGTGTCCATGTAATCTAGGTATAGGGAGATAATAACTTGTTAAGAATTTAGTATGATGTAGTCTGATGAAGTCAATGTGTCGACGAAACGCGTCACAATATTGAATAAATAAGTGTAAATCGTATATAATTTTTCATTGAGTATTATAAAATGTGGAGAAACTTGACCGCCTGACCAGATAAATGCAAAGCAGGCAGATAATAGGTACGGGATAACATGGAATATCACCATGTACCCTTGTACACATTCCTGTTGCCATAAATTCAATATTCAGTACTTCAGTAGTTTTCGGCACAATGTGTGTAGCCGGCGAAAAATAATATTTATCATAATATAGGGTTATCCCAAAGCGGGTAGCTCTCTTGATTTTCAGTTTCACCGACTGGAGTATGTCATAAAACAAACCATCTGGTGCCATTTATTCAAACTGCTGTAAATCAGATAATAATTGGTCAGATTGGATCACCTTCGGTCTTTGGCGCTCTTGTTCCTCGGAGCAGAGTGCTTATCAATTTACCCAAATGTCTGTAATTTTGGAATTTTTAGCTGAAAATGGTCTTAAATGATTTGGTTCGACTAACTGATCAAGAATCCATTGTCAAAATCTATTCTGCCCGGCCGTTAACACGATAACTCTCGAACGAAGTGAGCTGCACAGATGAAATTTTCAGAGTAGGTTAAGGAGATAAATATCTCGGTTAAGTTCGTTATTGGGCAAAATAGGCTAGGTGGTTTCGAAGAAAAAACAATTTTTTTTTTACATTACAAATTTTATATTCAATTTTCTTTAAGATGCAGTTTCATAATAAGAATCAATTGATTTCATTCTCAACTCTAACAAACTATAACGAACTAATAATTTCGTAGATATGATTTTTCAAAATTCAAATAATTATTCTCAATTCTATATGATTTCATAGAATACTCTAAATATAATTTCCTGATGTATATAAATCCAACATGAGATGAGTTATAAATAGACCTACGTTTTGAATTTAATTACGAAAATTCTTGAGAATTGACGCACAGAACCCACATTGAAAAAGTGGGAAAGCCCTGTGGACATGAGCTTTGGCACTTTTGTTCAAACTTTGACAACTCCGAAAGTATTGGTTTCTCCGATTTGGGAATTATTATAATGGATTCTCATTTAATTTATTTTATTTTATGATGCAGTTATATCATAAGCTTCCATTTATATAATTCCCAACTCTGAGAAACCAATACTTTCGGAGATAATTTGTCGAACTTTGAACAAGAGCGCTAAAGCTCCTGTCCACAGGGCTTGAAACAATTTGCATTATTTTTATGTAATCCTTCATGCACAGTTGGGAAATTTTCAATGTTTTTCTCCTCCCAAAAATTTGGCTTCGGCCCGTCCCTGCGTAAGATTATTCATTCTTTGACAGATGACAACTAAAAATTACGATATACCAAATTCGAGAAGAGAACTGACGTGAAGTCAGGAGCTTGTACGCGCATGTTCTGTTGTCAATTAACGCCTCATAGACCCTCAAGAAATAACGCATGAAACTTCAATCGAATTCAAATTTAAAATTTGATTTTCTCAATAATTGCTAAAATACAGCCAATCTAACTGAAATCCCGTACTCGACTGTGAAATGGAGGTTTGAAGTTTTGTGCAGAATATCAGCGTGATATGGCAGATTTCCGAAATAAATAAAAATAAATAAATAAATAACTGCATTTAAGACAATTTGACCTAAGTCCTTCAGCCAACTTATAGTCATTAAAAGGTAACAAAAAAATTGGTTGAAGCCCTGTGGACAGGAGCTTTGGCACTCTTGTTCAACATTTGACACATCATCTCTCCGAAATTATTGGTTTCTCAGAGTTGGGAATGATATAAATGTATTATGATAGAACTGCATCATAAAGGAAATCACCTTAAGTATAATATCATATCATCCGCATACACGATAGCTGATGTTATTTCATTGGTCATTTTGATTTCAATCATACTTTGTTTTCATGAACAGGAGGAGTATTTTATATAAAAAATAACGAACTAGAAATAATTTTGATATTCATCTCTCATAGGAAAATATGATGACATGTAAGAACATAGATCATATAATAATTAAGTACAGCATTCTGTGAAATCATAGACTTATGATATAATATTGAAATTTTGAAAAATCATAATTCTGGAAGTATTAGCTTGTTAGAGTTGAAAATGATAGCAATAGATTTTTATGGTGAAACTGCATCCGTCAAAAAAATTGAACTTGAAATTTGTAATGTAAAAAAATAATATTTTTTTCGTTACTCCGAAACCATCAGGCCATGTTGCCTGTTAACGAACTCAACCGAGATATTTATCTCGCAAACCAACTCTGAAAATTTCAACTGCCTAGCTAATTCCGTTCGAGAGTTATCGTGTCGAAACTACCGGACCGGCCGGCTGGACCGAATCAATTTTGATCACGGATTCTTGATCAGTGAGTCGAACCAAATCGTTTGAGACCATTTTCAGCCAAAAATTCGAAAATTACAGACATTTGGGCAAATTGATAAGCACTCAGTTCCGAGGAACAAGAGCGTCAAACATAAAATATTACAAAAGTTTACTATTTTATTTAATTGAAAATTTCAATTCAGTTAATGCCCAAAGCATTTTTCAAGTGTATTTCACGCTATAAAGACAGCTTGAGGTGAGAACAGCCAACAGAACAAAAGCGCGATAGCATTTCTCGAATATTTTTCTTCTGCTCTTTTGCACTTTTTTTAACATGAAAAACCAGAGGGAAATCGAGTATCTAAGGTAGATATCGGAAAATAAACGTGAACAATCGTCATCTTTCGTCTCGTATACCAACAGCACACAACTCCCGAAGCGTGAAATGAGAAAAAAACCCTCAGGCCTTTTCGATTTCGCGAGAAATTGGCGAAGTCAACCGTCGGGAAAATCGAGCAAAACACGACTTGAAAATGATTAAAATCGCTTCCTTCGGTTAGTTACGCGTGTCTGTTTGGTTTCGTCGCCTTCGAAAGAGCGGATCCGGTATTTGAATACGTTTCCGGAAATGGTCGAACCCGGATCGAACGTGAGAAGAGGTTTTTTTCCAACGACAGCGGGGAGTTCGTTGCTTTTCGATTTCCACTCTCCGATCCCGTCGAATGGAAATCGGGAAATTGATACGTTCTGAAGGATTTCGGGCTTTGTGATCCGCAGGATGGATTGTATGCCGTGCATCTCATCTCCTCGCGAATAAGCTCGTTCAGAATGAACAGGATCGATTTTTTGTGACGGTGAAGTGGATTATTCAATAAACGCGTCTTCGCGTTTTTTCCGGATGAAACACATTTTATTGCGCGTATGTTCTGGGGAACATCGCGTTTTGCCCAAATGTCTGTAACTTTCGAATTTTTTTGAAAAAAATGGTCTCAAACGATTAAGTTCGACTCCCCAATGAAGAATTCGAGGTCAAATTTGATTCTGTACGGCCGGCCGTCCGGCCGTTGCCACGATAACTTGAGAACGAAAAGAGCTAGCGACTTGAAATTTTCAGGGTAGGTGGCGCATCCCAATACGACGGACAAGCTCGTTAATGGGCATAATCGGCCCAGTGGTTTCCGAGTAATAATTTTGTTTTCAACCAATATGAATCGGATCGAATTTAAACTTGGTGGGTGGTTGTAGAATATGAACCTAAGCACGTTTGTGAAATTTTGTGCGAATCGTATGGCTAGAAAATTAAAAAAAAATTATTAAAAAATATTTTTGTTGTCACGATAACTTGAGAACGGAATGAGATAGCGGCTTGAAATTTTCAGGTTAGGATGTGCACCAGAACGCGACATTTCAGTTTGTTTATGAGCATAATCGGCCAAACGGTTTTAGAGTTATAGCCATCTGAAATTTTCTGATATTTGGTGGTTTTTTGTTCCTCATTAACTCGAAAAATACTGAACCGATTGAATTCAAACATGGTTATTAGTTGTAGAATGCCAACACAAAAATGTTTGCAGAATTTGGTGAGGATAGCATTTGTAGAAAATTTTTAATAAATCATTGAAAATAAAAAAAAAAGAATTCTATATATCAGTAACTATTCGTTTGAAATTGCTGAAATTTTGCAAGAGCCTTCATAACCTAACTCTACTGCCAAGTTTCAAGTTTTAATACGATCGGTTAAATATTGTTGAAGATTCGAGCATTCTTGTGTGAGTTCAGTAGATGGGTGACCGTTGCCTCGATAACTTTCGAACGAAAGGAGATAGGTACTTGCAATTTTCAGGGTAGGTTGCGTATCCGAAAGGGAGAGTTGAGTTCGTTTTTGGGCATAAACGGTCTAACAGTTTCCGAGTTATACCCACCTGGAATATTATTTCCTTGATAACTCAAAAAATAAATATTCGATCGAATTGAAGCTTGGTAACTAGTAGTAGAAAATCAACATAAAGACGTGTTTAAAATTTTGTAAGAACCGTACCCCCGGAAAATTTGAAAAAAATGACGAAAAAAAAATGTTTAAGAACCGTACCCCTAGAAAATTTTAAAAAAATCACGAAAAAAAAATTGGTTCAAGCACTGACGTGAAGTCAGAAGCTTTTGCGCGTATGTTCTATTGTCCATTCTTCTGTATTGGACACCCTTAATCGAATTTACCATGGTCAATTATGTTGTCCATTCTCCTGTATTGGACACTTAATTCGAATTTACCATGGTAAATTCGAATTAAGAGTGTCCAATACAGGAGAATGGACAACATAATTGACCATGGTAAATTCGATTAAGGGTGTCCAATACAGAAGAATGGACAATAGAACATACGCGCAAAAGCTTCTGACTTCACGTCAGTGCTTGTTTAATAATTTTATTATTATGTTGCGGCTTTCATAAAACACATAATAAGTATGGTACTAAGGTACTACAGTAAGTAATACGAAAAGGATCGGGAGTAGGCAAATGAAAAATTGGTTCAAGCCCTGTGGACAGGAGCTTTTTGGCGCTCTTGTTCAAACAGACAAATTATATCTCCGAAAGTATTGGTTTCTCTGAGTTGGGGATTATATCAATGGATTCTCATGATAGAACTGCATCATGAAAGAAATTAAATTTAAAAAAAAGTGTCGTTTAAAAAAAATGCTTCAAAAATTATCTTTAAAAAAAATGAGCAATCTACAATGCTTCAAAAATTGTCATTACATTTATTTATCAAGATTAAATGAGCAATCTGCAATGATTCAACCTCGTGGAATGGGTTGTTGCAACTTACACTCGGTGCATAGTTTTCACAACTCGAAATACCTAAGGAAAGTATCATCGAAATGTCTTGAGTAAGGCTGGAGCCAATCATAGCAGATTGTCCATTTATTCCTGATATTTGAGTAGGTAGTGGATTACGAACAAATTATTTCAATAGTTCAAAATATATTAATAAAATACACTCCTCTTTTCATTTCATAATTTAAAATTTAATAGTTCATACCACTAACACATTCTTCTCTGTATTATGAAGCTTAACTCAAGAAAAAATGTTTGATACACAAGTGTAGATCCATATTTCAGTATTTTTTGCTAGCAACATTATGAAAATACTGTACATAGGATCATGTCTCACTACTTAAGGAAGTAAAAGGTAATATTAACCTAAATGGTCAACGAACAGTAATTTCTTTTGATGATTCCATTATGTTCTTCTTTCCTATTGCCTCCATAAACTACATCATTAAAATGATCCAATTCTAAATCTTCTGAAACATCATCCCCAATATTTATACATAAATTATTCAATATGTGATCAGTCAATATTATTTTCGGTTTCAAAACAGTCTTGTATATATTCACAAATTCAAAAATCGGATACTTATTTTCCAAGAGAAAGTATTTTCAACCTACGAATTGACAATTTCTAATAGCTAGAAAAGTTGACATTTACGAACAGTGAACACTGACAGATTCTGTGTTCGCATTCTCTGAATACATAGAATATACGATGTATTATTGGAACTTTGAAACTTCATATCTCGGAAAGTATTAGCTTGTTAGAGTTGAAAATGATAACAAATGATTTTTATGATTATCTTAAAATAATTTGAATTCAAAAGTTGTCATTTAAAGAAAAATATTTTTTTTCGTTACTCCGAAACTATTAGACCGATTTTGCCCAATAACGAACTTAACCGAGATATTTATCCCTCAAACCTACTCTGAAATTTGCAACTGTCTAGCTCATTCTGTTCGAGAGTTATCGTGTAAACGGCCGGACGATTCGACCACGGATTCGTGATCAGCGAGTAACACAAATCGTTCAAGACCATTTTCAGCCAAAAATTCAAAAATTACAGACATTTGGGCAAATTGATAAGCACTCTGTTCCGAGGAACAAGAGCGCCAAAAACAAGATCCAACATGTATTATTCATCCAAACTTATTGGTTTATTGGTTGGTGCTACGTGCCACATAGCCAACAAAACCATCAGTATATTCGAAGAATTAAAAAAAAAAAATTTAGAAAAATTATCTATCAAAAATTATTGTTTATGTCACGATAACCTGAGAACGGAAAGAGATAGCGACTTGAAATTTTCAGGTTAGGATGTGCATAATTTACCAAGGTAAATTCGATTAATAGTGTCCAATACAGCAGAATGGACAATATACATACGAGCAAAAGCTCCTGACTTCACGTCAGTGCTTGAATCAATTTTTACTTAACACTTCCATTTGTATACGCAACATACACTGAAAATTGCAAGTCCCTATCTCCTTTCGTTCGAAAGTTATCGAGGCAACGGTCACCCATCCATCTACTAAACTCACACAAGGCTGATCGAATCTCCAACAATATATATCCGATCGTGTTCAAATTTGGGACTTGGCAGTAGAGTTAGGTTTTGAAGTACCTCGCAAAATTTCAGCGATGTTGGCAGGGCCGGATTTAAACTTAATGCCGCCCTGGGCACCGGAAAAAAATCCTGCCCAATACTGGAATTTTACTTATAGTTTATTTTTTTCACTTTCAAAATTTTGCGCCCTAAAAAATTTGCCGCCCTGGGCACTTGTGCCGCCCTGGGCACTTGACCCGGCTGCCCCTAGTGTAAATCCACCGCTGGATGTCGGACGAATAGTTAATGATATATAGATTTTTTTTCAATAATTTTCTACGATCTTTTAAAAATTTTCCAGAAATACGATCCTCACGAAATTTTGTAGTAATTTTCGAGTTGACATTATACAACTAATAACCATGTTTGAATTCAAGCGGTTTTGCATTTTTCGAATTATTGAGGAAATAACTACCAAATTTCAGATGGTTATAACTCCAAAACAGTTCGGCCGATTATGTCTATAAACAAAATCAAATGACGCATTCTGATGCACAACCTAACCTGAACATTTCAAGTCACTATCTCTTTCCGTTCTCAGGGAATTTATTTTTTAATAATTTTTTTAAAATTTTCTAGTGATGCAATTCTCAAAAAATTTCACAAACGTGCTTAAGTTCATATTCTACAACTATTCACCAAGTTTCAATTCGATCGAATTTATATTGGTTGGTATATATATACATATACCCATTAACGAATATATGCCCATTAACGAACTTGTTCGTTGTATTGGGGTGCGCCACTTACCCTGAAAATTTCGCTATCTCATTCCGAATTATCTTCCGAATCTTAATTCGAATTTACCATGGTAAATTCGAATTAAGTGTCCAATACAGGAGAATGGACAACATAATTTACCATGGTAAATTCGATTAAGGATGTCCAATACAGAAGAATGGACAATAGAACATACGCGCAAAAGCTTCTGACTTCACGTCAGTGCTTGAACCAATTTTCCAACTGTGTTGAAAATTTGCAAACTCCGTTCAACATTGGAGGGGGGGGGGTCATCCCCCTTGTGCTTGAGGCGAGGTAATTTTTGAGGATTTTATCAGATTTTGACATGGACTAGGCGCCCCTGAGATCTGTCAGCATGTGAAATAGTTCAAATCTGTTCATAATCACCCGGCTTGACCTCAACAAGCGATCCAAATCTCCCGACCTCGTTGCTTTTCCAACTAGTTTGGAACAGACAAGCAACCCTCGTAAAAGCGCCAACATCACCAATACAAAGGATGTTTCCTTCGAGACTCCGAGGAGCCGGCAAGTCTCATCGATCGATCCTCTCCGTCTTGTTGCGCACTTGCTCTTATGGATATTCCCAAACAAAATTGTCTCTGCGATGAGTCCGAGTATTATCGTGAAATTTATACGCAAAAAAAGTTTCTCCGCAATGTGCAAGACTGAAGTCAAAGAGACATTCTCTTTTCTCTTCGAAATTCATCCGGGCTCTTGCGGATTTACACAATTTGTGCGAGTAGAGGGAAGGGAGGATATTATTTTCGTTCTGGATTTCAAGATTTCAAGCGAAATGAAGAGATATGATATTGAATATTTTTCTCTTCCCGGAAATAAACCTCAGGAACCGGGCAGCCATCGTGAAATATTTATGTTAAGTTCAGGGGGAAGCCCTGTGGCAGGAGCTTTGGCGCTCTTGTCCAATATTTGACAAATCATATCTCCGAAAGTATTGGTTTCTCAGAGTTGGGCATTGGCTCAGTTGCGATTGGCTCAGTGGTAGAGTAATTGACTTGGGAGCGGAAGCCCCAAGTTCAATTCCGAGGCTAGGAAAGAAATTTTCTAGTCACGGTAATCGCCACCATTCGCTGTTGGGTCAAAAATTAACAGTGCTGTGCCTAAGGTGGCGTAAGGACACAGTAACAAAGCCTACACAGAACACAACTGGTTCTCCTAACTCAGGGCAAGCTCTTAGAGCTTGTGAGGGGTCTCCTTGTGGAAGACCCAGGAGGATCAGTATAATAATAATAATATCAATGGATTCTCATGATAGAACTGCATCATGAAAGAAATTAAAATCCCTTTGCACCTTATCTTTATGTGACGGTCCAATTTAGGCTGCAAGTGTTTAATCAAGAGTCATTCTGAAAAATTTTATTTATACTTTTTGCGCGTATGTTCTGGGAAACATCGCGTTATCATTTTGCCAAAATGTCTGTATGTCGAATTTTTTGACGAAAATGGTCTCAAACGATTTGGTTCGACTCCCCAATGAAGAATTCGAGGTCAAATTTTATTCTTTCCGGCCGGCCGACCGGCCGTTGCCACGATAACTTGAGAACGGAAAGAGCTAGCGACTTGAAATTTTCAGGGTAGGTGGCGCATCTCAATACGACGGACAAGTTCGTTAATGGGCATAATCGGCCCAATGATTTCCGAGTAATAATTTTGTTTTCAACCAATATAGATCCGATCGAATTGAAACTTGGTGAATAGTTGTAGAATATATATCATAGCACGTTTGTGGAATTTTGTGAGAATCGTATCGCTAGAAAATTATTAAAAAATATTTTTGTTGCCACGATAACCTGAGAACGGAAAGAGATAGCGGCTTGAAGATTTCAGGTTAGGTTGTGCATCTGAATGCGACATTTGAGTTTGTTTATGAGCATAATCGGCCAAACGGTTTCAGAGTTATAGCCATCTCTACTGCCAAGTTTTAAGTTTTAACACGATCGACGATCGGTTAAATATTGTTGGAGATTCGAGCAGCCTTGTGTGAGTTCAGGGCATAATCGGTCTAACGGTTTCCGAGTTATACCCACCTGGAATATTATTTCCTTGATAACTCAAAAAATAAATATTCGATCGAATTGAAGCTTGGTAACTAGTAGTAGAAAATCAATATAAAGACGTGTTTGAAAATTTGTAAGAACCGTACCCCTAGAAAATTTCAAAAAAATCACGAAAAAAAAAATTGGTTCAAGCAATGACGTGAAGTCAGAAGCTTTTGCGCGTATGTTCTATTGTCCATTCTTCTGTATTGGACACCCTTAATCGAATTTACCATGGTTAATTCGAATTTATATATTTTTCAATAATTTAAATTTTCTAGAGATACGTCCTTAGGTTTGTATTCTACAACAACTCACCAAGTTTCAATTCAATCGGATTTGTATTGGTTGAAAATAAAATTATTACTCAGAAACCGTTGGGCCGATTATGCCCATTAACGAACTTGTCCATCCTATTGGGAAGCGCCACCTACCCCGAAAATTTCAAGTCGCTATCTCTTTCCGTTCTCAAGATATCGTGGCAACGGCCGGAAGAACAGAATCAAATTTTACCTCGGATTTTTCATCAGGAAGTCGAACCCAATCGTTTGAGACCATTCTTGGCAAAAAATTCGAAAATTACAGACACACGCGCAAAAAGAATGAATTTGTAATGTAAAAAAATTTTTTTTTCGTTACTCCGTAACCATCTGGCCGATTTTTCCCAATAACGAACTTAACCGAGATATTCATGTCCCAAACCTACCCCGAAAATTTCAACTGTCTATAGCTCATTCCGTTCGAGAGTTTTCGTTAACATGGATTCTTGATCAGTGAGTCGAACCAAATCGTTTGAGACCATTATCAGCAAAAACTTCGAAAATTCCAGACATTTGGGTGAATTGATAAGCACTCTGTTCCGAGAAACAAGATCGGCAGAAACAGGCCTAAATAAAAGAGAAACGTGGACAACCCTGTATATCAGCTTCATCGACTCGTACTACGTATAATTCAAACGTCGTTGAAAATTTATTTTCGCAGCATGATTCGGAATTCGACCATAAACCAACCAGAGAAAGCAAGCTGCCTACAATATTTCTGTTATTTCCCCAACAACTGCGCACTAATTAAAGAAAAAAAAAGCGTCCAACAACATGGCGTACAATTTATCATGTTCCCCACACCGCCCTTCAATCCTTTCTGAAGCAAGCCTCCCTCCTATTGTTTTCCAGGCGGCTCGTCTATCCTCGGATGTTCTGTTTTTAATGGCACAGAAAATTGTTCGCGATGAAAGTAATACTTTCGCGCCAGGCCGACCGAGGCTTTACTCTAGAAAATTAAAAGTAGTAATTTGCAGTATTACGGAAGATGTTGCTTCGCCCGCCCCATGCCGTGAGAAAAACTGTCTATCTGAGTGGCTGCGCCAGAACAATGAGAAGATTGAATTACTTTCAACGTGTTGCTTCTGGGTGAAATTACTTAACACAGGAAATCTCGGATCTATTCGGATAATGGACTCATATTGATTATGAATGTATATGATTAGTGGAAGTTCATGAAAAATTATTCAAATTTTAAATATATTTAATTTAGTGTCCGACCGAAACTGGTTTTTCAGCCGAAACCGAAACTGAAACCGAACTTTCGGCCAGGGTCTCAGTTTCGGCCGAAACCGAAACTTCATATTTCATACTGAAATCTACTGTATTTTTTACAATTTCATTTGCATATACATAAAAACAGTTGAGGAGTGGTGAATAAAATAAAAAGTCAATTTTTTTGAGATCTTTATTTATTATTTTGGTATTACCAAGTTATCAAAATAATCAGTCGAAGTATACAGGGTGATTCCAAATCAGAGGTGAACCTTGGAGGAGGTGTTAGTATGGATTATTTGCTGTGCTTTGAGCCATTTTTATTGATGACCGAAAATCAACAGTTTCCGAGATATTTGAGTTCTGGTTCTGTTGAAAAAAAATTAGTATGATTTGAAAGGGGATGTAAGAAGCAGAGAGACAAAAATAACGAATTCAATATTTTTTTGTTGCAATTAAGCCCAAAATTTCATTAGAAAATGTATTCATAAATTATGTTCCACCATTCCATAAGCAAGCACGTGCCGTCTTTCTGATGTCTTAAATTGTTATTTTCCGCCTGAAATTTACTCACGCTGTTTTTTGATACACATTCACTATTTTATATACCGAACATTCAAGAGGCTGCTTATAAAAAATCTGCTGAAACGAAACTAGTTAAGCAATCTAACGAAATCTTTCAGAGAATGATTAAGGAAGTAGACAAGTTTTATAAAATAATTTTGGCATACTAAATTGTGAAATTCGAAAGTTGCAGACAAATATTAGAAATTCATTTTTCATTTTTTCATATACCACATTTCAAATCATACTAATTCTTTTTCAACCTATTATACAGCATAGTTTTGCTTTTTTCGTACATATAATATACTTTTCTGGTAAAAATAAACCAAAATTATCATCAAAATTGCTCAACGTAGCAAAAATTGACGAAATTTGAACTAAGTTCAGGAATCTCTTAAAAATCACCCGAACTCCAAAAACTGTTGATTTTCGGTTATCAATAAAAATGGATTAAACAACAGCTAATGAGTCATACTAACTCCTCCTCCCAGTTTCACGTCTTATTTGGAATCACCCTATGTAATATAATCAATAATAATTAGTGAGTTCTCATGATTTCTCAGTCTTAACGAAGATAGATTACAATAACTTGTACGACAATTATGTATACCTACTTATAACTCCTGGCCAAACGACCAGGATAATTCACGAACATCAAGTTTCGGCCCGGCCGAAAGTTTCGGCCATTTTGGGCCGAAACCGAAACTAAGGCCGAAACTAGATTTCTTGGCCGAAACTGGCCGAAACCGAAACCGAATTTTCGGTCGGTCACTAATTTAATTGTTTCGTCACTATGTGGCTTCGATATAATGTGATGTGATGTGTATTGAATATAATTCAATGTGATGAATTTTTTCACGTCCTTTTGTAAAAATATTAAGTAAGTTTTCCACGATTTGAAATTCTTTTCATGTACATAGGGGAAACAAAGATATAGTAGACCCAAGTATATTTTTTTTAAATGTAACACCTTGTATTTGACCTAAAGAATGGAATGGCAAACTCAAATTATGATGACTTTCTTCAGAACACTTCATACCTTAGAAGCACCATTTACGAGAAAATGGCGAAAAATTTAAAATAGGTATGGAGTTTTTGGCGCTCTTGTTCCTCGGAACAGAGTGCTTATCAATTTGCCCAAATGTCTGTAATTTTCGAATTTTTCGATGAAAATGGTCTTAAACGATTTGGTTCGACTCACTGATCAAGAATCCGTGGTCGAAATACATTCTGTCCGGCCGTAGGCACGATAACTCTCGAACGGAATGAGCTGACAGTTGAAATTTTCAGAGTACGTTTGGGAGATGAATATCTCGGCAGAGTTCGTTATCGGGCAAAATTGGACAAATGGTTTCAGAGTAACAAAAAAAAATTTTTTTTTACATAACAAATTCCAAATTAAATTTTTTTCAATATGCAGTTTTACCATAAGAATCCATTGATATCATTTTCAACTCTAAAAAGCTAATACTTTCGGAGATATGATTTTTCAAAATTTCAATAATAAATCGTATTTCTACGTTTTCACAACATTATATAATCATTCTATGTATAAATTGTTATAATGTCAATTTTCCTGAGACATGACATTGTCTAATTCATTTCAGCAATAGTAGAATTATGAGAATTATAATATGATATCATACTTTTTGTTGGTTGATATTTTCAGCCGAAGGTCAATCCATATGATGATGGGAATGGTAATGGTAAGTTAATAATATTGTGTTCAGAATATCTCCAGTAGAAACGAAACTGGAATATTGGTGTATTGGAGTGGATTTGAGAAAAGAATATATATTATCGGTCATCATAGAATTGAGGAATGAATATCTCAGATGAGTTCGTTGTTGGGTAGAATTTGTCTATTGGTTTTGGATTGATAAGTTTTGGCACTCTTGTTGAATTTAAATTCTTCTATGATGTTTGAATTCAATTTATGCTAAGATGAAGATCTTTAATAAGAATCCATTGATACAATTCCCAACTCTGAGAAAGCAATACTTTCGGAGATATAATTTGTCTGTTTGAACAAGAGCGCCAGAAAGCTCCTGTCCACTAGGCTTGAACCAATTTTTAACTCTAACAAGCTAATACTTTCGGAGATATGATTTTTCAAAATTTCAATAATAAATCGTATTTCTATGTTTTCACAGAATGATATAATTATTCTATCTATGAATTGTTATAATATGATCTGTGTTGACACATGTCAACTTATTTGCCTGAGACATTACTTTCCGCCGTATTCACAAAGCATTCATTCGAAAAGCCTTAACTGAGGTTCTCAGTTAATGATATATAAGAATCGCAACCTCAGTTAAAGTGAAAATTAACGTGAAACAGAGCTGTTTCACCATCTTTAAATACGTTGACCAAGGTTGCGATTCAAATTTCTCCTTAACTGAGGACCTCAGTTAGGATTTAACGGAGATTGAATGCTATGTGAATACGGCAGATTGTCTAATTCATTTCAACAATCGTAGAATTATGAGAATTATAATATGATATCATTCTTTTTGTTGGTTGATATTTTCATGCCGATGGTCAATCCATGATGATGGGAATGGTAATGGTAAGTTAATAATATTGAGTTCAGAATATCTCCACTAAAAACAAAACTGGAATATTGGTGTATTGGAGTAGATTTGAGGAAAGATATATATTATCGTTCATCATAGAATTGAGGAATGAATATCTCGGATGAGTTCGTTGTTGGGTAGAATTCGTCTAATGGTTTTGGCTTAATAATTTTTGGCACTCTTGTTGAATTTAAATTCTTATATGTTTGAATTTGAATTCTGCTACGATGAAGTTCTTTCATAAGAATCCATTGATATAATTCCCAACTCTTACCAATACCTTCGAAGATATGATTTGTCAAAGTTTGAACAAGAGCGCCAAAGCTCCTGTCCAAAGGGCTTGAACCAATTTTTGTAACTAGTAATTAATGAAGAAACCAGTTACGCCAGCGATACAGACAGTATTTTTTCGAGTAGACATATTGGCTACTCCTATACAGAAAAAAAAATTAACTCTGGAATATACAGAGTGATCATCGTTCAATTTCAAACATCAACTACAAATAATGGTCGAAAATTGCTGAGAAACTATCCGGTTTAGGTGTAAGAAAACCTTTGGAAGATAGTTCCGAAATCAATTTTTACGTTCAACGAGATATAGAAATACCGGGTGTGCCATTTGAAATAAGAAAGTTTTTGACCCTTATTTGTGGTTAATGTTTGAAAATTAATTATGATCACTCTGTATATTCTAGAGGTAATACTGTCTGTATCGCTGGCGTAACTGGTTTTTTCATTAATTGCTATTTAAAAAACTTCCATATTTTCAATTTCTCCCCATTTTCTCGTAAATTCTGCTTCTAAGGTATAAAGTGATCTGAAGTAACTCATCATAATTTAAGCATAATTTACCATGGTAAATTCGAATAAAGTGTCCAATACAGGAGAATGGACAACATAATTTACCATGGTAAATTCGACTAAGGGTGTCCAATACAGAAGAACGGCCAATTTTTATTTTCGTGATTTTTTTGAAATTTTCTAGGAGTGCGGTGCTTAAAATTTTTTATTTCGTCATTTTTTTTCAAAACTTCTAGGGATACGGTTCTTACAAAATTTCAAACACGTCTTTATGATGATTTTCTACTACTAATTACCAAGCTTCAATTCGATCGAATATTTATTTTTTGAGTTATCAAGGAAATAATATTCCAGGTGGGTATAACTCGGAAACCGTTTAACCGATTATGCCCAAAAACGAACTCAACTCTCACTTTCGGATACGCAACCTACTCTGAAAATTGCTAGTCCCTATCTCCTTTCGTTCGAAAGTTATCGAGGCAACGGTCACCCATCTACTGAACTCACACAAGAATGCTCGAATCTCCAACAATATTCAACCGATCGTGAACAACAAACATCTGAATAGGATGGGATTGGCCGATAGCGCTCTGTGTCGCTGGTGCAAGAGCATGGAAGAAACAGCTGAACATATTCTGTTCGACTGTAACAACCTTAAAGAATTGAGGGTCATACACCTAGGCAACCCAACACCTACGATTCCTATGGTGAGAGGGACTTCTCCTTTTAAACTCGCGGCATTCCTGTCAGCGTGTTTTTTGGAATGAGTCTCACGAGTTTGTCAAGCGGGAGAACAATGGGCCAGAAGGCCTCAGTTCAGCCTGAGACGGCACCGCGGTAGAAGAAGAAGAAGAAGAACCGATCGTGTTAAAACTTGAAACTTGGCAGTAGAGTTAGGTTATGAAGGCTCTTGCAAAATTTCAGTAATTTCCAACGAATAGTTACTGATATATAGAATATTTTTTTCAATTTTCAATGATTTTTTTTAAATTTTTCACAAATACTATCCTCACGAAATTTTGCAAGAATTTTCGCGTTTGCATTCTACAACTAATTACCATGTTTGAATTCAATCGGTTTAGTATTTTTCGAGTTAATGAGGAACAAAAAACAACCAAATTTCAGATGGCTATAACTGTAAAACCGTTTGGCAGATTATCCTCATGAACAAACTGAAATGTCGCGTTCTGGTGCACATCATAACCTGAAAACTTCAAGCCGCTATCTCTTTCCGTTCTCTAGTTACCGTGACAACAAAAATATTTTTTAATAATTTTTTTTTAATTTTTTAGCCATACGATTCGCACAAAATTCCACAAACGTGCTTAGGTTCACATTCTACAACTACTCACCAAGTTTCAATTCGATCGGATTCATATTGGTTGAAAACAAAATTATTACTCGGAAACCACTGGGCCGATTATGCCCATTAACGAACTTGTCCGTCGTATTGGGATGCGCCACCCACCCTGAAAATTTCAAGTTGCTAGCTCTTTTTGTTCTCAAGTTATTCTGGGCAAAACGGCCGGCCGGACAGAATCAAATTTGACCTCGAATTCTTCATTGGGGAGTCGAACTAAATCGTTCGAGACCATTTTCGTCAAAAAATTCGAAAGTTACAGACATTTGGACAAAACTATAACGCGATGTTCCCCAGAACATACGCGCAAAAAGCTACTGAATATTTTCTCAAATTTCTTTTTTTATTTGAAAGTACAATCCTTCCGGTTAATAATGGAAAAAAATCATTCAAATGGCTGCGTCGGCTGGCCATGCAGTAGCCTACACGATCGGTCCAATTTTTAAGCACATTATCGATTGTGTGCAGCTGTATTTCACCAATGGCTTCACGAATATTGTCCTTTAAAGCGTCAATTGTCTCTGGCTTGTTGGCGTAACACTTATCTTTGACAGCACCCCACAAATAATAGTCCAACGGTGTCAAATCGCAGCTCCGAGGTGGCCAAACGACATCAGCTCTGCGGCTGATAATGCGACCGTCAAAAACACGGCAACTCCTGAACCAATTGGACTTTGTATGGCGTCATACCAAGGTCTTTTGCAAACTCCGTCTCAATGATGTCTCCGAAATGTTCAATTCTTGAGAACGACGGTGAATTGATGTTGATGGCGCTTCACGCACACTTTCTGCCACAGCAGCAATATTCACGGGAGTACGCACTGTTTTTGGCTTTTCACGCTTTGGTTTATCGATGAGGAGCCAGTTTCTTTCACTTTTTTCACAAGATAACGAACATACGGAGCTGACGGTGCTTCTCTTCTTCCAAAATCCGTACGCAATTTTCGCACACATTCTGCAACATTACCATGATTTTCAAAGTAATGTCGCAATATTTCCCAGCGTTGTTCAAGCGTATACACAACCATATTCGTTCAGCGGAAGGATAAAACTAATTATCTGTCAAATCAGACATGAGCTAAGTGTTACCATTCACGAAATAAGCACTAGTTGAAAAAAAAAACGTTAGATGGCGGACCCTTTACTAGATTGTGTAAAGAAATTTCTCGCCAAAAACTCAACAACTCCTATCGAACAAACAGCGTATTACTCTGTTATGGCTCCAGTCGACTTTTTCCCGTTTCCGAAACAAATCAAATTACCACTTCGAGGCATCCTTTTTTCAGTTGATAGAAGACAAAAGAGAATTCGCAACAAGTACCTACTGCAGTAGAATTTATTTTTGTCTGTTTCAATGGCATATTTTTGGGACAAGCAAAAGTTGATTTCACATCGTTGTTTTTTCCAATTTTATATTTTTCAAGTCAACCTGTGGGAATTATACAACTCGGGGTTTTGCGCGTATGTTCTGGGGAACATCGCGTTATCATTTTGCCCAAATGTCTGTAACTTTCGAATTTTTTTACGAAAATGGTCTCAAACGATTTAGTTCGACTCCCCAATGAAGAATTCGAGGTCAAATTTGATTCTGTCCGGCCGGCCGTTTTGCCCAGAATAACTTGAGAACAAAAAGAGCTAGCAACTTGAAATTTTCAGGGTGGGTGGCGCATCCCAATACGACGGACAAGTTCGTTAATGGGCATAATCGGCCCAATGGTTTCTGAGTAATACTTTTGATTTCAACCAATATAAATCCGATCGATTTGAAACTTGGTGATTAGTTGTAGAATATGAACCTTAGCACGTTTGTGAAACTTTGTGTGAATCGTATGGCTAGAAAATTATTAAAAAATATTTTTGTTGTCACGACAACTTGAGAACGGAAAGAGATAGCGGCTTGAAGTTTTCAGGTTAGGATGTGCATCAGAACGCGACATTTTAATAAGCATAAGCGGCCAAACGGTTTTAGAGTTAAATCTATCTGAAATTTGGTTGTTTTTTTCTCCTCATTAACTGGAAGAATACTAAACCGATTGAATTGAAACATGGTTCTTAGTTGTAGAATTCCAACGGGAAAATTCTTGCAAAATCGTGAAGATAGTATTTGTTGAAAATTTTTAAGTAATCATTAATTAAAAAAAAAAAAGTTCTATATATCAGTAATTATTTGTCTGAAATTCCTGAAATTTTGCAAGAGCCTCTAGAACCTAACTCTACTGCCAAGTTTCAAGTTTTAACACGATCGGTTAAATATTGTTGGAGATTCGAGCAGCCTTGTGTGAGTTCAGTAGATGGGTGACCGTTGCCTCGATAACTTTTGAACAAAAGGAGATAGGGACTTGCAATTTTCAGGGCAGGTTGCGTATCCGAATGGAAGTGTTAAGTTCGTTTGTAGGCATAATCGGTTTAACGGTTTCCGAGTTATACCCATCTAGAATATTATTTCCTCGATAACTCAAAAAATAAAGATTCGATCGAATTGAAGCTTGGTAACTATTAGTAGAAAATCAACATAAAGACGTGTTTGAAATTTTTTAAGAACCGTACCCCTAGAAAATTTGAAAAAAATTACAAAAAAAATTTTTGTAATAACCGTACCCCTGGAAAATTTCAAAAAAATTATGAAAAAAAAATTGGTTCTTGCACTGACGGAAAGTCGGGTGCTCTTGCGCGTATGTTCTATTGTCCATTCTTCTGTATTGGACACCCTTAATCGAATTTACCATGGTAACTTCGATTGAGGGTGTCCAATACAGAAGAATGGACAATAGAACATACGCGACAAAGCTCCTGACTTCACGTCAGTGCTTGAACCAATTTTTTCATCAGTATGACATCCCAGAACATTTAAATAATAATGAGGCCGTCAGTTTAACGACCGGAATACATGATAAAGAACATTCGCTCCATAAAGGCGATGTGACATTCTCTAAACTCACCTGGATAGAAGTCGTGCGATTTTGACATTTTAACACGAGCTCCTGTGTCCTTTTGGAGTTGAGCGATTGTCTCGCCTCCCTTTCCGATAATTGCACCTGCGGCCGTGCTGGGAACCAGCACTTTGAAATGATGAGTTCCATCTCCTCCTGGAATAGAAACATTCGAAAATGTTAATGTTATTCAAGTAACATATATGTATCGTTATTTTTTTCGATATCACGAATAAGAATATGAAATAAAATATTATCAGTAATAATGTATCAAGAGAGTGAGAATAAATTGAAAATAATTTGACAGATTTTTTGAAAACTTGTTGCCAGGCAATAGTCTATTTGGCTATTTCCAACAAGTTTGAACAAAATCTGTCAAATTATTTTCTAATTTATGGAACTCGCGAGTTATAATTGACTAGATTATGTTTTGATCCACAAATATTTACAATAAACTAGTTCAAACAGACAAATCACATCTCCGAAAGAATTGGTTTCTCAGAGTTGGAAATTATATCAATGTATTCTTATGATAGAAAGGCATCATAAAGGAAATTCAATTCAAATAATAGTTTATTTATCAAGATTAAATGAGCAATCTGAGAATGAGAACTGCACCATGGAGAAATAAAATTAAAATAGCTGAAATGAATTTGACTCTCTCTTATAGAACAGGATGACATACATGTACGAGTATGAACACAGATCATATAATAATTCATAGATAGAATAATTATAACATTCTGTGAAAACATAGAAGTACGATTCATTATTGAAATTTCGAAAAATCATATCTCCGAAAGTATTAGCTTGTTGGAGTTGAAAATGATATCAATGGATTTTTATGGCGAATCTACATCTTATTTTGAAATTTGTAACTTCTAACGTGGATAATCCATATAATAATGTAAATATATTCTTTGGTAAGATACATAATCAGATTGGGTTCAGAATATCTCCAGTAAAAACAAAACTGCAATATTGTCTAAGTTTTAATTGATATAATATAATTTTCGGATTAGATTTGAGAAATGAATATCTCGGATAAGTTCATTATTGGGGAGAATCGGTCTGTTTAATTTCTTTCATGATGTAGTTCTATCGTAAGAATCCATATATGTCATTCCCAGAGACCAATACTTTCGGAGATATGATTTGTCAATGTTTGAACAATAGTGCCAAAGCTCCTGTCCACAGGGCTTGAACCAAATTTTGGCTCTTGTTACTGGTAAAAGAGTGCTTATCAATTTGCCCATATGTCTGTAATTTTCGAAATTTTGGCTGAAAAAGGTCTCAAACGATTTGGTTCGACTCACTGATCAAAAATCCGTGGTCGAAATCGATTTTGTCCGTCCGTTAATACGATAACTCTCGAACGGAATGAGCTAGACAGTTGAAATTTTCAGAGTAGGTTTGGGAGATAAATATCCCGGCTAAGTTCGTTACTGAGCAAAATCGACCTGATGGTTACGGAGTAACGAAAAAAAAAAATTGTAAAATTACAAATTATTTTTTTTAAGATGCAGTTTTATCATAAGAATCCATTGATATCATTTTCTACTCTAACAAGCTTATACTTTCGGAGATATGATTTTCCAAAATTTCAATAATACATCGTACTTCCGTGTTATCACAGAATGCGACTTCTATGTGTCTGTATCCTATCTGTGTTCACTGTTCGTACATATAATATTACCTACCTATGACAGATATGTCAAATATATTGATTTCTGTTCTAACAAAGTTTGATTGAATGCAAAATGAACAATTATAGGATATTATAATTACCCCTACCCTATATGCCCTTGGATAAAATCCATATGATGATGAAAATATATTCAGAATATCTTCAGTGAAAACAAAACCGGAATATCGGCTGAGTTTCAATTGATATAATATAATTTTCAGAGGTGATTGAGGAATGAATATCTCGGTTAAGTTCATTATTTAATTTTCCTTTGGTTTCGTTTATGATGCAGTTCTATTAAGTATAAGAAATCATTGATATAATTCCCAACTCTGAGAAACCAATACTTTCGGAAATATAATTTGTCAAAGTTTGAACAAGAGCGCCAAAGCTCCTGTCCACAGGGCTTTCCCATTTGTTTTCGTACACATGCTTCATTGTTAGATGAAAGAATGTAATGCTCAAAGTTCTAAAGAACATATATACAGTGTGTTTCAAAAAGTACGCACCAAGTGGAAATTTTCTCACCTGTATAATTTTTTGAAATTTTGGTTTTCGGGAAAGTTGGTGCTCAAGAAACGATGATTTTCGACATATATGTCATTGATCGTGTTACTCTGCAAACCTGTCAAAATTGACATTTTTTTTAGATACCAAAAGACGTAGAAATCAGAACAATATCGAAAAGTTTCTGAAATAAATGCTGCTCAGAATTTCATTTTATACCTAATTGCCAAATTTCATAGTGGAATTCCGAAATTTTTAGATATTCATATTCTGATGCCAGCCCGTTAGAGGCAGCTGTGGGCTTTGCGGAAATTTGAAAAATAATTCAGAATGTAATTCCAATGAAAGAGACATTATCACAATTCAAATAAAGTTTATATTAATTCAATGTTCCTCATAAATTATGATTTCTATAGTGAAAACCCCACAATCTTGGTGCAAACCGAATTATTCTTGAGAAATTGAATGCGCAAAAAGACAATATCTCCCTAATTATTTTTGGAATATACAAGAAATTATCCACCTGTCAACTCGATTTCATTTTCACAGGTATCTTTGTATTAGATGAGGTCTGTATTGCTTTTTTAGTGGTATTTGAGCGAGTATTTGAGAAAATATATTCAAAAGCGTTTTTACAGGGTTTGGAGAATTATTCTTCAGATATAAAATCGAAGAATTTAATTTCTTATGATGTTCCAAGAATAATTAGCGAGATATTAGCTCTTTGCGCATTAAATTTCTCAATATAATTCGGTTTGCATCAAGATTGTGAGGCTTTCACTATAGAAATCATAATTTATGAGGAACATTAAATTAATAATAACTTTATTTAAATTGTGATAATGTCTCTTGGATTGGAATTACATTCCGAATTATTTGTGAAATTTCCGCAAAGACCACAGCTGCCACTTACGTGCTGTCATCAAAATATCAATATCAAAAAATCTCTGAATTTCCACTATGAAGTTTGGCAGTTTGGTATAAAATGAAATTCTGAGCTACATTTATTTCAGAAACTTTTTGGATATTTTTCTGATTTCTACGTCTTTTGTTAATTTTTCTAAAACCATGTCAATTTTGACAGGTTTCCAGAGTAACACGATCAATGACATATATGTCAAACAAACATCGTTTCTTGAGCACCAACTTTCCCGAAAACCCAAATTTCAATAAATTATACAGGCGAGAAAATTTTCTCTTGGTGCATACTTTTTGAGACGCACTGTATATACTTATTCATCTTCGAAGTGAGTAACTGTAAAAGTGTCCAATTCGACCCATCCTGTAGGGGTAGAGCAGGGGTGGCCAACCGGTCGATCGCGATCAACTGGTCGATCGTGGCGAGGCAGTTGGCCACCCCCGGTGTAGAGTGTAGATTGATAGAATCATTGTTGGGAATGGAGGAATATCACACGTTTCCCGAATATCAATTTCAAGGTAATGAGATTTTCTCGGCCTTATCAGAGTAAGATGGGTAGGTACAGAATAACCGATTAAAACATCCGTTCTTCACTCCAATTTCAATTCGATCAAGGTAACTACCCGAACGGCTTTGACAAACAAGACGGCGTGACTGAATTCTACCCTTTCAATTCCCACATCAAGGAGACCGAACTCGAACTCCTCGACGGTATATGTACAAGGAAAATGCACGTATTTCGATGAAGTGCCAAGTGAGATATATACGTGGAGATGGCAATTGGAGTTTCTACTCTCCGCTAACTAGGTCAATAAATGTCGTTTGCGTTATTTATTCTACGAAGTTTGTGTATTGGGATGTGCTGAGTTAGAATTTACTACAGCTAGATGGTTGGTGAATATTATACTGGAAGCTAGGGAATCCAATCCCGCAAATGCGGGATCCCGCTGAAATTCTGCGGGTTCAACATTGCGGGATCGTCCCAGAAAAAAAGTACTTTTTCGTCCGCTGTGGTCACTACGAATACGGCATGATACTGTTCAATACAAACATAAGTGTATATGAAAATAACTGTCATTTGCTATTGTGAAATTATTTAAGAGGTCCGAAATTCATAAAAGAAGGTATGTAGAGGTCGCCGAAAAAATGAAATATATCCACCTTGGCGAAAAAATGTCTATTGCCTCGCCTGCCCGACAACAATACACAGTTTTCGGTCATTGGTACATTAAAAACCTCATATGGTACCACTAAAGTATGTTTTTAATTGCATAAGATCTTTTTGCGCGTATGTTCTGGGGGAACATTGGGTTATCATTTCGCCCAAATGTCTGTAATTTTCGATTTTCGATTGTAATGCTCGAAGTACAAAAGAACATATATATATATATACATATATATATTTGAATATTTTGGATAAGGGTATAACGACTAATTTTTTTATTTATTTAGGAGTGTTAAAGTAAAACTCTTGATTCTGTGTCTAGCTTTCGAGCGTTTATTCAGCTCTTCATCAGGACTTTGAATATATTTAATAATAAATAAATAAATAATAAATAATAAATAAATAATAAATAATAAATAATAAATAATAAATAATAAATAATAAATAATAAATAATAAATAATAAATAATAAATAATAAATAATAAATAATAAATAATAAATAATAAATAATAAATAAATAAAAAAATTAGTCGTTATACCCTTATCCAAAATATTCAAATATAGAAAATCAAAGACTATTATCATATGAACTATATATATATATATACAGTGGACTCTCGATAAGTCGAACTCCCAGGGACCATAAAAAACTGTTCGACTTATGTATGGTTCGTCTCACCAAACGTTCGAGTTATTGAGGTGAGAGTTCGACTCATTGAGGGAAAAACTCGCGTATTCACATCAGCAGTAGTTAATGAGAAACAAGGGTTGATGACAAGTGTCTTCATTGACCCTAGCACTTTCACCTAAGGAGGTTCTTCCAGAAATTCCGTATCTTTTTTGAAATTACGTAGCCAACCACTACTCGCTATAAATTCGTGGCCTAGGGAAGATGCGAACATCTGAATGCCGAGGCAATTTCTGACGGTACCGGTGGACTGATTTTCCTTTAACTCTGATGGAAGCGAGGATATTAATTTTATTTTTCATGATAGATGACAATTCGGATTTAGGAATTCCGAACTTGTTAGCGATAAGGGTTTTACTTTCTTCTCCTTTCTCTACTTCCCGAATGGGTTCGAGTTCATCTGCTACTGATGAAATTTTCAGTTTTCGCGGATCCATGACTAAAACGCTCTCAGCGCACAACGGTTCAATAAACAAATAAAAAATAAATTGAACAATGCACTAACCGATAATACATATGGTGGCTACCGAATGTGGTGATTCGTTTGCATACCGAATTCTTTTCGGTTTCATTCGTTAGATCAAACAGTTCGACTCATAGAGGAGATGATGGTTAGGAGTACGACTGATAGAGGTGGAGGTTCTGTCGTGGACCCTTCCAGCAGTTCGACTCATTTACTAGACTCTTTACTCTCAAGAACTCTGTTCGACTCATTGAGGTGAAAGTATACAGGGTTAGATACCCATGAATTGGGACCGGAAAAAATGTTCGACTTATCTATGAGTTCGATTTATCGATGTTCGACTTATCAAGAGTTCACTGTATATATATACAGGGTGAGTCTTTGACCACTGCATTAATTTTAACCAAAGATTCCTCTCATCAAATGAAACACTTTTTTCATTTACCATTTTTCCAGATTCGGCTCAGGTAAAAAGTTACAAGCGTTTAAAGATTTCACAATGTGCTAATACACTCCCGCATATAAATTATCTATGACATTGTTGGCGGACGAGAATAAGGAATGGTAACGTGGTTTACAGCTTGATTCGGGATTCCAACGCTCAGGGACGGATCCATAAAAGTAGTGAAATTTCTGGAGTTTTCCATTTTAAAACATTCAATGAAGAATATCTCGAAAACGGTGCGTTTAAGGAGAAATGATGAAGAATAATATAATGTTCTAAAACGACGGAATATTCTTGAAATGCCTCAAGAAAAACTGTATATGCTTTCTTTATGCTAATTTCGTTTAGTTTTATGAATCCACGAGTCAATAACTAGAAAACCTGTAGAAGTAGAAAATAACTAATATTTGAAAATATGTATCATAGTTATAGGAAACTTTACGCCAACATTTATTTTATTCGAAAAGAGGATGTCAAAGCTACAAAATAAAAACTGATTTTTTTTCAAAATTTCAACAGCCTGTATCTTTTTACCTGAGCTGAATTTGGAAAAATGTTAAATGAAAAAAGTGTTTCATTTGATGAGAGAAATCTTTGGTTAAAATTAATGCAGTGGTCAAAGACTCACCCTGTATATTTAAAAAATAACGCATAGGTCAGCGATATAATGAGTTATCCAGCCATATAGTAATTTCATGTGAAAATAATTTTTTTTTTTCGTAATACAATTTTTTTTTTCAGTAATACAATCATCGCCAAATTTCGCAAAATTGCGCGTTAGCAATCCACAACTAATTACCAAGTTTCAATTCGATCGGATCTGTATTTTTTAGTTATTTTTTTAGATGGGAATAACTCCGAAACCAATAGGCCGATTATCCCCATTAACGAACTGAACCGTTGCATTCGTATGCGAAACCTACCCCGAAGTCGCTATCTCTTTCTGTTCGAATGTCTTCGTGAAACGGGACGGCCAGACATAATCGAATTTGACTACGAATTATTTATCAGTGATCGGCAAAATGGGGCGAAACCATTTTCGGCAAAAAAGTCGAACATTACAGACACTATTATTTGTAGACTATTGTACCTGTATAATATCTGCAAATAAATTATTATTATTATTATTTGGGCAAAATGATAGCATGCTGTTCCCTATAGAACATGCACGCAAGAAGTTATATTATATGATGTGAGGAATTCAAAATTGATGTTTATATTTATGAAAAGACGTGTAAGAATTTTTTCCTTGAGAATGTCCAGTAACGTGCTAGGACGGACGCCACTGGTATGATAAACAAAATAGTTTCCAGCACAAAATTTGGTGCCACGCTGGAAATGGAGGCCTATGAAATTTCATTCAAATATCTCCAGCCATCTAGCAAAAATGCCAAAAATTAATTAATTCAATGTTTTCTTATCAGCTTTTAACACCCTGTATTCTGTTAACGAAGCATTTCCCGAATATAGTTAATTAAGCAAATTACTATTATTTTCGATTCTTTATCGTCTCCCGGATTTTCCAACTTTCACCCTGTATATCCTTCTTGAGACGGTGGAAATTTAACTAATTCTACATGAATTGGAATGAAAATCCATAGAATAAAAGAGCGGATCTTTAATAAACCATAAACGTTGTTGCAATAAATACGCGAGTACGCTTTTATTTGTTATTTACTGCTATACATTCCTACCATTAGAAAGGAGATTAATTTTTTTAGTGCAGTGGAAATAAAAATCAACATCTTCTAGGTGATGCGAACTGGAGTGTTTTATATGACCGTGAATGCAATTTTAAAACTTATGGATGTTTATAGGGATTTTTGTGCAATCTTTTAACAATCAGAGATTTATAGATATACTTTTTAATGGTATCTCGAATATTATCTATGCAAATATGATATCAGAGAATGAAATGAACCTTTTGTTGCATTTGGTATTAATATAATTGAAACACCTTTAGCTTTATATCTTTATTGTTCGACTCTGACTATAACAATGACTGGCGGCAGTTGTAGGTCACGCGCATATGTTGACCTTATCTGTATCTAATACATAGAATATAATAATGAGCGTTTTTCAGTTATGCATCATCTCCTATCTCTTAAAAGTACTTCTTCATTTTTCACGTTTGATGCTACTAATAATTATACAATAGGTATCTAAAACTTAATTATTAATTATTATCAATATGTCTTACTTAATTAAATGAATAACCTAATCTAAAACTTAATCTATTCCCTAACTAATCTGAACTAAAAATTCCTAACTCACTAACCTAATCTAAATCTTAATCTATTCTCTAAATACTCTGAACTAACAATTTTTTAATATAAATTCCCTTAATACAATCAGTATTCTTTACCACACCTCAATTTATGCATACAATTAGATTTATCATTTCCCTCTCTCTGAACATTAGCTTCATATTCATTTTTAATAATTTGAGGGGTGATATCTTCCTCGACTTCAAGATAGGGTTTTTTAAAATGTTTAATCTGTGAACTATTTCGTCTATATATTTTACCATTATCCGCCTTAAGAATGAAAGAGCGAGGTGTATTCCCAGCCTTGATAATGAAACCTTTTATCCAATTATTATCCTTACGGAAGATGACTTGATTTCCTTCTATTAAATCCGGTTTTATTTTGCTACTATTATTATAATAATGTGAATAATTATTCACCTTCTTTTGAAATTGTTTTTCTACTTCTACATTCAATTTAGGTTTTAACAAATTATCTGCAATAGGTAATTTAGTTCGACAAATTCGATTTTGTATTAGTTGGGACGGAGAATATTTCAAGTCTTTTACAGGCGTATTTCGATATTCTAAAAGTCCTATATAAATATCAGTAGTATTCCTGGCCTTTTTGAGAATATTTTTACAGATATGTACTGCTTTTTCAGCTAATCCATGCCCTTTTGGATAGTGAGGACTTGAAGTAATAATTGTAAAATTGAACTCGGAAGCAAACTTTCTACATTCGTATGAACCGAATGGTACATTATCACTAATTATAGTTTTAGGTATGCCAAACCTTGAAAATATCTGTAGCCACGCACTAATAATTTCTTTAGATGATTTATTTTTCAAAGTAATCAATTCTATCCATTTAGAATAAACATCGATTAAAACCAAATAGTTCTTTGAATTAAGTTCTAAAATATCACATGATACCTCACTGAATGAAACATTTGGTAAATGGGATTTATTCATCGGTTCTTTACAAAGTTTAGACTGGGTAAGTTGACAAGTCTCACATCTACTAACAAAATTTTCAATATGCACGTCCATATTTGGCCAATATAATAATTGTTTAGCCCTGAATTTAGATTTCTGTATACCCAAATGAGATTCGTGTAAAAGTTCTAACATTTGTAATCTTAGGCTACTTGGAATTATAATACGATCATTCATGTACAAAATACCATCCTCTAATGTAATTTCATTCCGAAATTTATAATAAAATTTTATTTCATCCTTAACCTTTGTTTTCTGTTTTGGCCAACCTTTCATGCAAGCTTCAATTAAATGTTTTAAAATTGTATCTTCCTTCGTTTCCCTTTGGAACTCTTTAATTTTCTCATCACTTACGTTAATACTGTGAATAACTTCACTCAAAGTTTTTTCTTCTTCTCCTTTGATTTCAAGAAAATGTCTAGATAAATAATCAGAGAGATACATATACTTCCCTGGAACATATTCTAGTTTTATATTGTAATTTAGTAATTTTAATCGCATTCTTTGTAACTTCGCCGAAGGTATCTTATGTATTTCTTTTGACATTATAGATAGAAGTGGTTTATGATCAGTCTTAATTTTAATATCTCTAGAATATATATAATTATGAAATTTGTTGCAGGCAAAAACCAAACCTAATAATTCTTTTTCAATCATTGAATATTGTCTTTCTGTGTCAGATAGACTTCTGGAAGCAAAAGCTACTGGTTTATTTTCTTGAATCAAACAACATCCTAATCCACTTTGACTACTGTCACTTTCTACAACAATTTCTTTTGATTCATCGAATGTTTGTAAAATTGGGGCCTCTAAAATACTTTTCTTAATGTTCTCAAATGTTTTTGTATGCTCACCTGTCCATATAAATATTACATCTTTTTTTAACAATTGACGCAGAGGAGTTGTTAACTCAGATAAATTTATAATATAACTTCTCATATAATTAATAAATCCGAGAACCTTCATTAATTCCTTCTTATTTCTTGGAATCTCTAACTTTTCTAAAGCTTTTAATTTATCTGTATCTATTGCTCTACCTTTCTCTGAAAAAATATGTCCCAAATATTTTACTTCTTTCAAACGATATTGAAATTTTGAGGGATTAAACTTAACATTGACTTCATTGGCACGTTCTAATACTCTACGTAAATTTTCATCATGTTCTTCAATTGTTCTACCCATCACTAACAAATCATCCACATATATGAAAACACCTGGTAAATCTCCAAAATTTCGATACGTGTAACGCATGAAAACTTCTGGTGAAACACTGAGCCCGTAGGCTAACCTCTTAAAACAATATATTTGACCTGAAGGTGTTGCAAAACAAGTTAACAATCTACTTGAATCATCTAACTCTACATTCCAAAATCCGGAACGAAAGTCTAATACCGAAAAATAGTTCATTCCACATAGTTTCTCTGAAATATCTTCTAAGGTGGGCATCACGAATGGCTCTCTAATTAAATATTTATTTAATTCTAAAGGACTTAAGCATATTCTCAAATTACCTTGTTTCTTTTCAACTATTACAATATTATTCAACCATTCAACTGGCTGATCAACTTTTCCAATAATATCTAACTTTTCAAGTTCAAGTTATACGGAACCCTATATTTCCCAACACCTCTGAATGAGCTACTATGTTTTTCTATAAAATCTTCACGATTAACACATCTAACATCATTTTCGATATATTCAATTTTCCTAATCAAATTCAATTTAACACAGGTTTCACTACCAAGTATAGGAATATAACTTCCATTCAAAATCAAGAACGGAAATACACCTTTCTCACCTTTATGCTCGCAGACTAAGTCAACAATTCCTAGAGGTTTCAATCTCTGACCTCCATACGCTTCTAATATAATTGATGTAGGCCTCAATTTCTTACAAGACTCATCCATTTTCTTGTAAATATCTAGGGGGATGATATTGCTGTCCGAACCACTATCTAATTTGAAGTCGACGGGGATACCACCTACTCCGATTTTCTCTTTCCAGACTTTCCTAGACATAAAATCAACATTAGAAATAGTGTTCACATAATAAGAACTAGAATCACCACAATCAGGTTCAGAATTTTCATCATTAATAATATTATCTTCAACAATTGCTCTGACTTTTTGAAATTTACATGCCTTGGCAAAATGATTAAATTTATGACAATTATTACATTTTTTATTATAAGCTGGACATGCTTTGATTTTATGATATGATAAGCATCTAGAACATTTATCATTATGTACCCTTGATTTCGAGTTTGAAAAAATAGAATTATTATTTTTGTTAAAATTTCCCTTTGGTGATCTGTACTTATCTTTCTTTATAAATTGAATTTCTGCCACATTGGTTCCAACTTGTAATTTCTTCGTCTGTTCTCGAGTAACTTCCCAAGATCTGCAGAGGTCTGAAGCCTTGTCCAATTCCATATTTCCAATTTGAAGAAGTTTTTCTTGCAGAGATTTGTCCCATACGCCCAGAACAATCCGGTCCCTGATCATCGATGTTTCTTGATTACCAAATTCGCACGATTTTACCAATTTCTTTAAGTCCATGAGGTAGTTATCAAAGGGCTCACCATGTGCTTGATTCCTTGTGTAGAATTTGTACCTTTCGAACACTATATTTTGTTTAGGCGAACAGTATTTATCAAAAGCTTGTATTATTTCCTGATATGTACTTTCATTGGGCAGGTTGAAAGTCAGGTATAAGTCTAGCGCCTCAGATCCAATTGCGTTCAGGAACGTTGCCTTCTTGATTTTGTCTTCTTTTCCATCTAAATTCGCTGCTGTTGAAAATATTTCGTAGTTAACCCTGAATTTGTTCCAATTTGCCTTGAGATTCCCACTCAACACAAGGACTTCCACGGGTTTTATATATTGTGCCATGTCGTTCTCACACGTGACGAAGGTCTTGATTCTGTTCTTATCTTTACAATCCTTCGACATGAATTGTATATATTCACTTTTTCACCCAGAATATTTAATTATTATAACTTTATCAACTATATTTTCCGTATTTTCAGTTCTTCACCGACTGCGCCATGTTGCATTTGGTATTAATATAATTGAAACACCTTTAGCTTTATATCTTTATTGTTCGACTCTGACTATAACAATGACTGGCGGCAGTTGTAGGTCACGCGCATATGTTGACCTTATCTGTATCTAATACATAGAATATAATAATGAGCGTTTTTCAGTTATGCATCACCTTTTGTTTTATTTTATTGGCGCTCTCGTTCCTCGGAACAGAGTGCTTATCAATTTGGCCGAATGTCTATAATTTTCGAATTTTTGGCTGAAAATGTTCTCAAACGTTTTGGTTCGACTCACTGATCAACGTAAAAAATTTTTTTTTTACATTACAAATTTCAAATTCAATTTCTTTAAGATGCAGTTTCATCATAAGAATCCATTGATATCATTATCAACTCTAACAAACTAAAACTTTCGGAGATATCATTTTTCAAAATTACAATAATTAATCGTAGTTCTATGATTTCCTAGAATGCTCTAATTATAATTTGCTGATGTATGTAAATCCAACATATGAGGTGAGTCATAGACCTACGTTTTGAATTAATTTTGTTATAATGCAGTTCTATCATAAGAATCAATTGATATAATTCACAACTCTGAGAAACCAATACTTTCGGAGATATGATTTGTAGAAGTTTTAATAATTACTCGCTGTCCCACATTTTTGGCCTTCTTGTTCCTCGGAACAGAGGGCTTATCAGTTTGCCCTAATGTCTCAAGATGCAGTTTCATCATAAGAATCCATTGATATTATTCCCTTTATCAAACTAATACTTTCGGAGATATGATTTTTCAATATTTCAATAATACATCGTGCTTCTGCCTTTTCACAGAATACGAATTCTATCTGTCTGTGTTCTATCTGTTTGCGGTAGGTCCAGTTTGAAAGTAAACGTCATTAATGTCAAACGAAACTGAAAGTGCATTTCTGAGGAGTTTGGTTGATGTAAGCAGGTAGACAATTTGAAATTTGGATTCGCCAAGTTCATAGGCAGAGTTTTTAGGTTAGTGGTCGAAAATGAATGATGCAAGGAAGTCGAGCATAATTTAATTCATTCTCTAATTATGGAAGATTCAGAATGGAATTTCCAAATAAAGTACAGGTAGTTATTCCTTAGTAACACTATTTAATATTTCCTACATAAGTATTCTGTTTTTAGTTCTCTCTGGACTGATAAAATTAGATTTGTTTCGTAAATAAAACTGGCTATTTCATTTCAGAATGACTCCTGATATTTTTGAAACACTTGTAGCCAAAATTGAACCGTCATATAAAGATAAGATACAAAGAGATTTTAATTTCTTTCATGATGTAGTTCTATCATAAGAATCCATTGATATCATTCCCAACTCTGAGAAACCAATACTTTCGGATATATGATTTGTCAAAGTTTGTAAAATTTATCGCTAGTAGTTTGACAAGTCCCTGCCTATAGAGCTTTCCCATATTTTTCTCTCTGTTACCGTCACCTCAAATAAAATCAATATTAAAATACACTGATTTAGGTGATAGAGTCCAAGTTTAGGAGTATTGTATTCTCAGATACTGCTGAAATGCATAAACGTAGGGCTTCATGCTAAACCAATCGATATACGGTATTTATTAATATCGGTCGAGATTGCCTTCGTCCGCAGAGAATTCCGTAGAAGCATTATACGGGTAAATGAAACTGCGGTTTTCATGATGTGCGATAATGCGTAATTTTCCAGGAATTGTGATATCAAGGAGTTAATGTTGCAGATAATAGATAATTACTGTTGCCAACGTATTTCCAAATGATTAACTTTGGCTGTCGGGAATCAGAATGGAATCTAATAACAATTTCACATGAAAATTTAATATTACCTATTCAACATTTACCAATTCTCTTTGGCGCTCTTATTCCTTGGAACAGAGTGCTTATCAATTTGCCCAAATGTCTGTAATTTTCGTATTTTTTGATGAAAATGGTATCAAACGATTTGGTTCGACTCACTGATCAAGAATCCGTGGTCGAAATTGATTCTGTCCGGTCGGCCGTAGACATGATAACTCTCGAACGAAATGAGCTAGATAGTTGAAATTTTCAGAGATGATACATTTTTTTTTACATTACAAATTTTAAATTTTTCAAGATGCAGTTTCACCATAAGAGTCCACTGATATAATTTTCAACTTTAACAAGCGAATATTTTCGGAGATATGATATTTCGAAATTTCAATAATAAATCGTTTTCACATAATGCTATAATTATTCTAACTATGAATTATTATAATATAATCTGTGTTGATACATTTCAACTTATTTTCCTGATTCATGATATGTCAAATTTTGATATTTAATGCCCATGGTTAATCCATATGATGATGGAAATGGTAATGGTAAGTTAATAATATTGAGTTCAGAATATCTCCAGTAAAAACAAAACTGAAATATTGGCTTAAGTTTCAACTGATATGATATAATTTTCAGAGTGAATTTGAGGAAAAAATATATCGTTCATTATAGAATTGAGGAACGAATATCTCGGATGAGTTCGTTGTTGGGTAGAATTGGTTTATTGGTTTTGGATTCACTCTTGTTGAATTTAAATTCTGTTATGAGGTTTGAATTTAATTTCTGTTATGATGAAGTTTTATCATAAGAACCCATTGATATAATTTCCAACTATTACCAATACTTTCGGAGATATGATTTGTCCAAAGTTTGAACAAAAGCGCCAAAGCTCCTATCCATAGGTCTTTACCACTTTTTACATTTCTAAATCTACCAGCAATTCAACAATTATTTTCTTCAAAATTATATTGTTGAATGCCAAGCAAACAAAACTTTGACAAATCATATCTCCGAAAGTATTGCTTTCTCAGAGTTGGGAATGATATCAATGGATTCTCATGATAGAACTGCATCATAAAAAAATAAATTCAAACCGTAGGTCTATGTGCTATATGCTCATATGTTGGATTTACATACAACAGCGAATTATAATTTGGCAGAGGTTACACGGTCAATCTGGTATCAATCCGGACCATCAGTCTACGCGTATACAATCAGATTCCCGTCAATCTGACATCTATCCATGATTGACATCAAACTGAATCAGATTCACCGTGTAACCTCCGTCATAGAGCATGATCATCTATGGTAGATGATAGCCCTTCTTAAGGGCCCTGTAGCGGGCTTCGATCATCTGAAGTTCTGAATAATCATCGCTTGGACTTGGACCGGTCAGACCTGGTTTTGAAAGAGACCCTCCTGGCCTTACGAGCAACATTTTCATTTTTGAATTCAAATATTGAAGGGATTTCAGGAGTGAATATCTTCGAAAACTAGCGGAGGCGATTCTTCTCCACGAGATCCCATTCGCCTACAGAGAAGTATTTTTGTGAGAGGAGACTTTTGAAAGGTTATGTATTATTTTTAATTTGTTCGTTTCCTCCTCTTGTCTTTTCATTTTTCAGGTTGAGTTTCGGGTACCTTGGAGAAACCTATCCGTTTTTTGACGAGGGAATCCATATTGAAGAAATATATCCCCATCAATATTTATAAATTTCAGCAAATTTTGTAAACAATAGTTACAAATCACCACACTCACGGGGAGAAAGGCTTTTTTGCTGAGGTTTTTCCCTAAGCTCTTGTATCATACGTCGAATTGTATGGTACCCCGTTACACCAACCTCTGCTAACACATATACAGCTCTCAGTCAAAAGAATATATATATATATATATCTATGAAATCATAAAATTACGATTAATTATTGAAATTTTGAATAATCATATCTCCGAAAGTATTAGTTTGCTAGATTTGAGAATGATAATAATAGATTCTTATGATGAAACTGCATCCTAGAAAAAATAATTTGAAATTTGTAATGTAAAAAAAATGTTTTTTTCGTTACTCCGAAACCACCAAACCGATTTTGCCCAATAACGAACTTACCCGAGATATTTATCTCCTAAACAAATTCAGAAAATTTCAACAGCCTATAGCTCATTCCGTTCGAGAGTAAGGCTTGTTTCACATGCATACGGTTCCATTCGGTTCGGTTCGTTTTCGGTTTCAACCGAAAACGAATGAAGGCCTTTCACACATATACGGTTCATATTAGGTTTTATGTTATCTTCCGACACGGGCTCACAATTCCAATTTTTCCGCGACGTCAGATTCATCAAAGCCATTCAAAATTGAACACATACATCTTTGAATGCATCCTACGTCTTTAATTTTATTTATTTTTATTTATTTATTTATTTAAAATACAAATAAGAGTAGAGGCTTATGCCTATAAACTCCAAAAGAACTACCAAAAATGGACCAATGTACAGACTTATCATCAGTTCACAAATCATATTGAAAAGAAAAAACAAAAACACTGAAAACTCAATATAAACTCAAAATAATCAGCAAAAAAAAAAAAAAAAAAATCAAATCGAATGCTCTCGAATCAGCTCAACTGGTGTTGAATACGTCTCAGACTGTCCAAGCTATTCTTGAACGAATTTGTCGATTCGCTGTCCACAACCGAAGCCGGAAGCCCATTCCATAAATCAAACACTCGGTTGCTCAAAAATAGCTGTCTTTGAGTAGTTCTAAACTTCTCCTTTGCAAGCTTGCAGCCATGACCCCGAAGACTGTTGGTATATATTGATCTTTATATTTTTCGGAAGTTTTGTCCCGCAGCACTGGTTTAGATTTACTGCTGAAATCAGTCGATCCACATTTGGTAAACCATAATTTTCTCATGAATACTGAGATAGCAACAATATCCCGAAAATATGTATGTTTATATCTCTATATTTGAACAATTCGGGGGGAAATATTGAAAGATATCTGCTCGATTTGAGCCTTTGAGGTCAAAACCACAGAACGAGACAGAAAACATATGTAAATATTTATTACCTTATGGTTAAAACCGAAACTAAACCGTATTTGTGTGAACGCCCCGGTTGATCTGTATTCCCTACACACGAATCCAAACCTGATAGAAACCTATTCGTGTCGAGGGAGTATTCGGTGCTGTACGGTTTCTATTCGGTACCGAATCTAAACCGGAGCACCGTTTCACACTTGTCGCCAGCGAACGAATTGAAACCGAAAACGAAACGAACCGAATGGAACCGTATGCATGTGAAACAAGCCTAATCGTGTTAACGGCCGAACAGAAACGATTTTGACCACGCATGCTTGATCAGTGAGTTGAACCAAAACGTTTAAGAACATTTTCAGATAAAAATTCTAAAATTACAGACATTTGGGCGAATTGATAAGCACTCTGTTCCGTGGAACAAGAGCGCCACAAAGACGGCTTGAGGGTTCATGCAGTATTTCGTGAGGGTGCATGAGGCGTGAATAGACAATAGAACATGCGCGCAAAAGTTCCGGACTTCATGTCAGTGCTTTTTGAGATTTTTTTGTTTCAACCTCTAATTCTTAACCTATTTTGTTTCGTTGCGAAATTCCTCAGAAGATCTTCCAATAGGGCACTCAATTTTATAATAATTTCCTTTCAGAAGTTCATCATCTGGTACTAGAAATTCATTTCATTCGGAGAATTCATGTCAAAGCTACAAAAGAGAATTTCAACAGCCTGTATCTTTTATCCTGAGCATAATCTGGAAAAATGGTAGATGAAAGAAGTGTTTCGTTTGATAAAAGGAATCTATGATTAAAATTAATGTAGATACAAATCAAAGACCTATAAGATGCGTCAAAAATCCGCATGTCGTTTTTGAAAAGCGCCCAGATAAATCCTCAGTTTAGTTGTGCAGAAATGTTTCATACAGTTGAAAGCAACGATAAATCTTTATTTAGAATCGATTAATCATACCCAGTCTTCAGATGAAAACGATCAAAGACCGTGTGATCGGTTGAGATAATAAATATGCTGTGGCTGTACGGCAAGTTCACCTTATTCGCGGTCCGTTTACCTGGATTTCGCTTTCGTTCGACCATGATCTTGAACCAGAAACACACCGGTAAATTGAGAGGTGTTCAATTATGGCTGCGTACGGCCAATTATGTCATTCTTTCCTTCATGGACCGACTGTTGATGGCTACTTCGGAATGCGATTGCGAAACTATTTTCTCTTGTCATTCGAACGGGATAATTACGATTGTATACATTCTGTCCAGAAAGTACCGGGAATTATCGATTTAAATTTGGCGAGGTAAATTTTTTTTTTTCCTAGGTTGGTGCCACTGTCCTTAATTACTATGCCAAGCTTGAGCGGTATCTGTCAACTAGTGTGTCTGCAACAGCTGGTTAAGTCAGTCGATGTCAGAGTGCGTGCCGACTTTTACTATGGGTGATTACGTTGAGCAAAGAATTTGTTTAAAGTTTTGTGTTGCAAATGAATTTTCGTGTGGCATGATGCATTGAGAATGTTGCAAAAGGCCTTTGGTGATAATGCTCTATCGAAAACTCGTGCATATCAGTGGTACAGAGCCTTCAAGGGCGGTCGTGAAGTGGTCGAAGACTTGCCTCGTTCCGGACGCCCATCGACGGCTTCGACCGAAGATAACGTCGATAAAATTAAGGAAAAGGTGCTTGAAAACCGTCGTACCAGCTTGATGAAACGTTTGCGTGAGCGTATCCGTAAGAAGCGGCCAAATTTGTGGGCGAACAACTCATGGATTTTGCATGACGATAACGCGCCTTCTCACCGAGCTACGATTGTGACTGACTTTCTCGCCAAAAACTCAACAAACGTGCTTCAGCAACCACCGTATTCGCCGGATTTGGCTCCCTGCGACTTTTTCCTCTTCCCAAAACTAAAATTGCCCCTTCGTGGCACCCGTTTTGAGTCGATAGAAGCCATAAAACAAAATTCGGCGCGAGAGCTAAAGTCCATCCCGGAAAGCGCCTATAAAAAATGTTTCGATAATTGGAAGTGCCATTGGCATAGATGTATTGGAGCAAATGGAGCCTATTTTGAAGGCGACCCAATAAATTTTGACGATTAAATGTAAAAATGTTGTTTTAATTGAAAATTCCCGGTACTTTCTTGACAGAGTAGTAGGTTGGCTACATAGCAGTAATATTGAAGATTGAGGAGGTTCTGTATATTAAGGTGAGTTTACAGATAATCATTAAGGGATATTGTGGGAGGTATATTGATTATCAAATGGTTTCTATCTGGGTTTTCTCTCCCAAACTCTGAAAAATATCTATAAAATAAAAATTAATTATTTTGTGATTTGCTTCTGCGTAAGAAACACAAGATATTTGTCAGAAACAATCAATCGAACATTGTTGCCTTACAAACAATGACGAAACAGCATCAACGATAAAACAACTATTTAGTAACGTTTCGCAGTCTAAATGAGACTCCTTCGTCAGACACTATCGAAAATCTTCAGAATTATTTTTTGTTGATATAGCTATTCCGAAATTCAAGAATTGTCACATTGACAGTATTTGAAAATCATAGTAACGTTTTACTTAGCATAGAAATTTCCAAGTACCAACTCCTTTTTGGCGCTCTTGTTCCTCGGAACAGAGTGCTTATCAATTTGCCCAAATGTCTGTAATTTTCGAGTTTTTGGTTGAAAATGGTCTTAACACGTTCGTTACCAACATCAATTCAAAAGGTTCTTCTGTATGCCCAATACATTTTTTACTTGTTTATAATTTCTATATAGATTTGAATGAATATAGTTATGGAATAAGTCTAATTCAAGTTTTTTTCTTAAAAAATAAACCTATGAAGAAAAAAATTGGTTCAAGCACTGACGTGAAGTCAGAAGCTTTTGCGCGTATGTTCTATTGTTCATTCTTCTGTATTGGACACCCTTAATAGAATTTACCATGGTAAATTATGTTGTACATTCTCCTGTATTGGACACTCTTACTTCGAATTTACCACGGTAAATTCGAATTAATCTGGTCAATACAAAACTTCGCATGCGACTGAAGGTCATGATTCTACAATTTGATGCTAAATTTCAGATAGATCGAGTGATCGGTTTCTGAAATATTCATAAAAAATGTTTTTACTAAAAACGGCCATAACTCCGAAACCGCTTGATGGATTTTGCCCGTTAACGAACTCGTCAGAGATATTTATACTCCAAACCTACCCTGCAAATTTCAATCCTCTCACTCTTTTCGTTCGAGAGTTATCGTGTTAAAGGACGGACGGCCGGCCGGCCGGACAGAATCGATTTCGACCACGGATTCTTGATCAGTGTGTCGAACCAAATCGTTTGATACCATTTTCATCAAAAAATTCTAAAATTACAGACATTTGGGCAAATTGATAAGCACTCTGTTCCGAGGAACAAGAGTCCGAGGAACAAGAGCGCCAAAAACAGTTTTTTTTCTTTAAAATTTCAACAGCCTGTATCTTTTTTCTTGTGCCAAATCTGGAAAACTGGTGAATGAAAGAAGTGTTTTATTTGATGAGGAGAATCCGTGGTTAAATTTGATGTACAACTCAAAGACTCACCCTGTATAAAGTTCAATGAATTGAGACATACGATTTGAATATCCAATGAGTGTACAATTCAATCTCGAATATGCAATTGTAGTAATCGTCCGTCCATGGTTCCCATGGAAACCGAGTGTATGAAAGGGACATAGAATATTGAAATCGCGTCGATTTGACATGCCCGTGTGTGGACGCTCTTACAAATGTACTAATTCCCGCTCTGTCATCGTGTAATTCCAGATCCGTCCAATTTACCGAATTCTTGAAATTGAACGGCTGCATCATAGGTTCCAACAATCTGCACAAATCCTGAAATGTAATACCAACATCGACACTGACGGAATTGTTTGGGGACTGGCCTCACGATAAGCAATCGGGACATAACGTAGGAATGATTAATTCAGCCCTGTGCATATGACGGTTTGTCGAATTTGCCAATATTGATTCCACACATGGGAAAAGGTAAAGGACGGATAGCCGAATGATGTTCGATTTCCACAAAATCCGAGTGGACCTTTTCGGAGATAATGGACCTGACAATACATCCGCCCACAAATCCTTTCGGGACCTTTGATGGGTTTTCGATGTTTCGTAATTGAACAGATTTAATGCCGGTCGATTCACGGCACTATTCCTATATAGAAATAAAATATTGTATAACACCGCATGAACATATTACTGAAAGATGAATGTTCCACAGGAAAACGAATGAGGGTTGTGTTTGACCCATATAACGGAGGGGACATTACGGTTTATTAGTTTATTTAATGATATACCTTCGGAATCGTGCGGCGAAAGCGTTTTCGTGAACTCCCCAAGAAAATTTCCCAGGTTTTGTTCTAAACCTAGGGCTTCACACGAGACGAGAGTAGGTGAGAGTATAAAAAATCTCGTCTCGCTCTCGCCAATTCCCAAGAAATTAAGTCTCGTTCTCGTCTCGTTATCAGTTGTCTCGTCTCGTCTCGCTTAATTCTGAATAACGATAATAAATATTATAATATATAAACGATAATACAATAATGAATAATTTTGTAAAGCTATATTTATTACGCTCTTATACAAAAATATTTGTACATGTACATATTATTTTTAATTTTAAACACTGATAATTTCAACTTTTAAATTACTCGATGACCAAGAATTCAAACATAATCACATCATTTTTCAATGATGTACGTGTGTTTGCCATGATCATACCTGCTGTGGAAAATAATCTTTCAACAGGTACGGATGTAGCCATTAATAAATCATCGGCCATCTTGGAAAGTGTAGGAAGAACTTTTTCATCACTCTCCACCACGGTAAAATATTTTGATTCCTATTTGCTCTTTCTAACAGCAAATATTCTTCAAACGCAGCTTTCCAATATTTCGAAAGTTTTGTTGATGTTTTAAATAGGCTATGGATGTCGATACATTTTTTAATAGAATTGAACAGTTTGGTATAGTTTTCAAAGAATAGCTTCCCAGTGGGTAGATCATTGAGGGTGTTCTTGGCGCATTCCTCATAACACTTTTCGAAACATTAAATAGCTTCATTTCTTTACAAGTTTTATTATACGTAGTTCCACAGATGTATACAATAATTGTTCACATCTTCACTACAAGGAGCACAAGAGAATAAATTTCTCCAGATGTTCAGATAGAAACGAAATTTTCAAAGCATTGGGATTTAGGGGCAATAAAAGTTGTCCGTCACGTATTGAATTCATAATGGCATCCGTTTTTTATGGTTGTGAATCTTATTTTTTTTGAAAAATAATCTCAATTATCGCAAGGTCATAACGAATTAATAATCTTCTAAAAACTCGTGTATTTCTAGAACGATCGATGCATAATATAGACAAATAAATTATATTGGTACCTAATTATAGTGGAAACTCTTCATATTCAATTGTTTTCTGTGATCTTTGAAAAATCATATCCCCGAAAGTATTGGTTTCTCAAGGTTGCGAATGATATCAATGGATTATTATGATAGAACTACATCATGAAAGAAATTAAAATCCCTTTGCATCTCATCTTTATATGACGGTCCAATTTTGGCTACAAGTGTTTCGAAACTATCAGGAGTCATCCTGAAAAATTGAGAGAACTCAAACCAGAATACTTATGTAGGAAATCTTAAATAGTGTTACTAAGGAATAACTACCTGTACATTAGTTGGAAATCCCGTTCTCAATCTTCCATAATTTGAGAATTATGTTCGACTTCCTTGCATCATTCCTTTTCGACTCACTAACCAAAAAAACTCTGCATATGAACTTAGCGAATCCAAATTTCACTTTGTTTACATGCTTACATCAACAACTCTCCAGAAATACATTGTCAGTTTCGTTTGACATTAATGACGTTTATCTTTCAAAATAGACCAAACCACAGCTACCGCAAACAGATAGAACACGGACAGATAGAATTCGCATGCTGTGAAAAGTACAATGTATTATTGAAATTTTGAAAATCCATATCTCCGAAAGTATTAGTTTGTTAGAGTTGAGAACAATGTCAATGAAGTCTTATGATGAAACTGCATCTTGAAAAAAATTTAATTTGAAATTTGTGATGAAAACAAAAATATTTTTTTTGTTACTGCGAAACCATCAGGCCGATTTTGCCCAATAACGAACTTAGCCGAGATATTTATCTCGCAAACCAACTCTGAAAATTTCAACTGTCTAGCTCATTCTGTTCGAGAGTTCTCGTGTTAACGGCCGGACAGAATCGATTTCGACCACGGATTCTTGATCAGTGAGTCGAACCAAATGGTTTGAGGTTTCAGTCAAAAATTCGAAAATTACAGACATTTGGGCAAACTGATAAGCACTCTGATACCAGTAACAAGAGCGCCAAAAAACATATCACAGCTACAAAATAAAAACCGATTGATTTCTGAAATTTCAACAGCCTGTATCTTTTCATCTGACCCGACTTTGGAAAAATGGAAAATGTAATGAAATGTGGGAAAGCCCTGTGGACAGGAGCTTTGGCGCTCTTGTTCAAACTTTGACAAATCATATTATCTCCGAAAGTATTGGTTTCTCAGGGTTCGGAATGATATCAATGGATTCTTATGATAGAATTTCATCATAAAAGAAATTGAGTTCAACAAGATTGCAAACAATTATTAGTCCAAAACCAACAGATCAATTATACTCAAAAACGAATTCATTACTCCAATATTCTATGAAAATAATTATATTATATCAATTCAAATGAGACAATATTCCAGTTTTGTTTTTACTGGAGATGTTCTGAACCCAATTTTATTAACTTACTTTATTTACTTAAGTATATACATATTTCCATCATCATATGGATTATACAAGAGCTATACAGGGTGTCCCAAAAATACCACGCGAAAGTGACACTGGAGATAGATTGGCATTAGGTCTATCATATAGCATCAACATGACCTCAGTAAAAGTCCGCTGGTTTTCGAGATATCACCACTGTTGCGTCCCATGACTTCACATGATGGGAAGCGCTAATTTGTATTTGTAAACAAAGCAGCTCGCTTGTAAAGCTTAAATGTTTTGGGTTAACTGGTTTATTTTTGCATGGGTGGTCTCACCCTTGAAATTAATATTTTCCACGGAAAGATAATTGCAAGTAAAATATCTTGTAATAATTCAACCCTTGTAGAAGTATTTATGACCTATTTTCTGTGAAATATTGATAACATGCATACAACAACTAACAAATTGCCAGAGCTGTGAGTCCTTTGTCTAGATTCTAACCCATACAAAAATCTAGAATTTTCCGATTAGATCGCCACGGCTTTGGCTATTCTCTAAATCGAGGGCGTAGATTCCGAATCTGTAATTAGTTTTTCCGTATCTCGATTAATTTTGGTAATATGGCGAAAAATCCGACTGATTAGTCCATTTTCCGGAGGTAGAGCCAGAAATTGCGACTTTCTTCGTCATTGCTCCGAAACTAATCGAGATACGGAAAATCTAATTACAGATTCGTGATCTGCGTACCCGATTTAGTGAATAACCAAAGCCGCGTCGACCTAATCGGAAAATTGTAGATTTTTGTATGTGTTGGATACTAGAGAAAACTTTTTGGCGTTTGACGGATTCGCTCATTACCTAATATTTTCCGAACGGATAGAGATACAGAAAAAATAGATACATAAATCTAAACGTCGTCCACCGACCAATCATCGGGAAAAATTTGGATGTCAAGATGTGAAAATCATAGATTTCGGACGGGAAAGAAGAATTTTCCTTCGATTCCAGGTCAAAAATATTTCTAAGTGCCGACCCAAAAAATTTTTTTTATGGTATATCGATACGGAGCTCGTGTCTAATTAAATCTCGAGGTCGCTGATCACGAATATGTAATTAGTTTTTCCCTAAGTGGCGTACTTTGGGAAAATTTTCACTTAAAGTGAAAAAATTGACGAAAATAGGTCAATTTTGGAACTTTCCACCGCCCAAAAAAATCGGAGTAGGGTGTTGCTGATTTTTAACGTCATATTTGGATCCTTTATCTATCGAATCATCCGAACAATAAATGTCCAGGTCGTACGCTTCGGAAATTATGATTTTTTTTTCCCGAGGGTCTATTTTTCGGAAAATTCTTTCCGCGATATTTCCTCGGAAAATTTTTGTAATAAATATCTGATGGTAGATTCGGAATCTACGGCCCCGAATCTATAAGAATAAGTACCCGTTTCATAGTTTTGCGTCAAAATATTTTTCTCGAAAAATGGGATTTTTTTACGGCTAATGTATTAAAAAATTGCCAAAATTCGACCGGTCTCCGATTTCGATGCAAATTACGTCATTTACTAATTCGGGACCGTAGATTACGAATATATGATCGGATTTTTCATTAGAGAATTTTCCGCGGAAATACCACGAAATGAATTTTCCGAAAAACAGACCCTTGGGAAAAAAATCATAATTTCCGAATAGTACGGCCTGGACATTTTCTGTTTGGATTATTCAGTAGATAAAGGATCCATATATATGGGCAAAAATCAACAACACCTTACTCCGATTTTTTTGGGCGGTGTGAACTTCCAAAATTGACCTATTTTCGTCCATTTTTTCACTCTAAGTGAAAATTTTCCCAAAGTACGTCACTTAGGGAAAAACTAATTGCATATTCGTGATCAGCGACCTCGATTTAACTAGACACGAGCTCCGTATCGATATACCATGAAAAAAATTTTTTGAGTTGGCACTTGGAAATATTTTTGACCCGTAATTGAAGGAAAATTCTTCTTTCCCGTCCGAAATCTATGATTGGTCGGTGGACGACGTTTAGATTTATGTATCTATTTCCTCTGTATCTCTATCCGTTCGGAAAATATTCGGAAATGAGTAAATCCGTCAAACGCCAAAAAGGTTTCTCTAGTATCTAACCCAGAGGTCACCAATTAGTTTCATTGGAGGTCCGTTCACAAAATCTGTATATCTGTCGCGGGTCGTTGATAGCATTATGATGGCATAAGAATTTGACTAGCAGTTAATCTAAATCCAATATCTATAATTAGTAAATAAAACGAAAAGTTATCTGAATTTTTTTAATCAAGAATACATGTTTTCTGGAAAAATTGTCCGCAAAAAAAAGGTTCGCGATCCGCATCCGGACCGCGGTCCGCCATTTGGTGACCCCTGGTCTAGACTATTCGAAGACCCCTAGTCTGTGAAAGTCGGACCGGTTTCCATGTTACAAAACAATGAATGTAGGAGCGAGATAGCCGATAAGGGTTTTGGTGTTTTTTAATAAGTAGCAATTCTGGTTCTGATTAAAAAAAATTGGTAGTGTTGTATCATTTTGAAAAGGGCATGAAATGGACCAGTTTTTGTGATTATTTGTCAATTCAGTCTGATATAATTTTTTTTCACAGCAGTCAGTCAAACTTAAGTTAACGTTTTAACTTCGGCATAAAATACAACAAGTTAGACATTTTTTGAAGGATTTTGTTCTAGTTGTCGGTAAAGTTATTACTTCATTGTTTAAAGCAACTATTCAGGATAGCCTAGGTAAAAAAAAAACATGAGTTTGAAGTAATTTCTAGCAATGCTAGGCGATAAAAGACCGAAAACTGGAGATTTTTAAAAAATACACAAAAGTGGTGATATCTCGAAAACCAGCGGACTTTTACTGAGGTCATGTTGATGCTATCTGATAGACCTAATGCCAATCTATCTCCAGTGTCACTTTCGCGTGGTATTTTTGGGACACCCTGTATATTATAGCTAAGGTTATTTCATTGTTCATTTTGCATTCAATCATAGTTTGTTTGACATGTATCTTATCTGTAGATGAGATGACATGTATGAACACAGATCATGAAATTCATAGATACGGACGATATTTTCAATTACAGCATTCTGTGAAATCAGAAAGTTGCGATTTAATAATGAAATTTTGAAAAATCATAACCCCCGAAAGTATTAATTTGTTAGAGTTGAGAATAATATCAATGAATTCTTATGGTGAAACTATATCTTAAAAAAAAAATTTCAAATTTGTAATGTAACGAAAAGAATTTGTTTCGTTACTCCGAAATCATCAGGCTGATTTTGCCCAATAACGAATCTAACCGAGATATTTATCTCCCAAAACTACTCCGGCCAGACAGAATTGATTTGGACCACGGATTCTTTATTCTCATCCAAAAATTCTAAAATTACAGACATTTGGGCAAATTGATAAGCACTCTGTTCCGATGAACAAGAGCGTCAAAAAGTGTTTCATTTGATGAGACGAATCTATGGTTAAAATCAATATACGACTCAAATACTCACCCTGTATAAATCTGAACATCCTTTCCCCCGTATAAATCTAAACATTATTTCTAGGAATTATTTCGATACGGCCATTAAATGGAATGAAGGCTGAAGGCCATATTCTGCACCAGGTTCGTTAAATAAGCCAATATAGAAGGAAAAAAAAACTAGAGCGAGCCAGAGTGATGTACGCCTCGAGCTGTACGATCAAAATTCTGGCTCGTCGAATGATAAACATTTCAATTAACAATTATTCGAAGGGGCTATTGTTCTGAAACGGCGCCCATTCCGGGCATGTCATACTGGATGCAGCGTGCGGAAGAGGTTTATAACAGTTTCACGGGGTCACACGTTTTGCGCATTAGATTATGTTCGCTCCTGCCGCCGGGGTAAACAAAGGCGCTGAAAGTTGCTCGGAATATTACGAAAATGCTTCATTTAAATTTCAAATCTACCCTACGTAGATGTCTAATTTTACAATGAACATGAACTGCATGCCGAACCAAAGGTTTTAATAGATGAAGATCGGAAAATCAGTTTACCTTTCCTTCAGCAGCTTTTTTCCAACTAACCAAATAGAGTACTGTCAGCACTCTATGGTCCGCGTAGGAATCAGCTGTTGGGGAGGCAAACAAACAATTTTATAAAGAGGTTACGTTAAGAAACAAAGCATCGAAAAGAACTTCACTACGATGCTCGCTAGGAAGAAAGACTTGGACAGGGAATCCACCACCCAAGTTCTTATAAATTGGTTCAAGCCCTGTGGAAAGGAGCTTTGGCGCTCTTGTTCAAACTTTGACAAATCATATCTACGAAATTATTGGTCTCTGGGAATGATATAAATGGATTCTTACGATATAACTCATGAAAGAAATTAAATTCAAACAAACCGATTTTCCCCAATAACGAACTTATCCGAGATATTCATTCCTCAAATCTATGATGAAAATTATATTATATCAATTAAAACTTAGACAATATTGCGGATTTCTATTTACTGGATATATTCTGAACCCAATTTGGTTATGTATCTTACCAAAGAATATATTTCCACCATCATATGGATTATTATCCACGAGCATTATATTATAACATTAAAAGTATAATATCATATCATCCTCATAATTCTACGATAGCTGAGGTTATTTCATTGGTCATTTTGTATTCAATAGTACTTTGTTTTATAGAATCTGAATTTTATCTGAAGAATAATGAACCAGAAATAATTTTGACATTTATCTCTCATAGGAAAATCAGATGACATGTAAAAACACAGATCATAAAATAATTCATAGATAGAAAAATTAAGTCCAGCACTCTGTGAAAACATAGAAGTACGATTCGTTATTTAATTTCAAATAATAATATCTCCGAAAGTATTAGCTTGTTAGAGTTGAAAATTATATCAATGGATTTTTATAATGTAATTGCATCTTAAAAACATTTTAATTTGAAATTTGTAATGTAAAAAAATTTTTTTTTCGTTACTCTGAAACCATCAAGCCGATTTCGCCCAATAACGACCTAAACCAAGATACTTATCAGCCAAAAATTCGAAAATTACAGACATTTGGGCAAATTGATAAGCACTCTGTTCCGACGAACAAGAGCGCCAAATATTCATTATTTCTTGTGATACGATCCTCACGAAATTTTGCAGAAATTTGCGCCTCGACATTCTACAACTAATTACCAAGTTTCAATTCGATCGAATCTGTATTTTTGCGCGTATGTTCTGGGGAACATCGCGTTATAGTTTTGCCCAAATGTCTGCAACTTTCGAATTTTTTGACGAAATCGGTCTCAAACGATTCAGTTCGCCTCCCCAATGAAGAATTCGAGGTCAAATTTGATTCTGTCCGTCCGGCAGTCCGTTGCCACGATAATTTGAGAACGAAAAGAGCTAGCGACTTGAAATTTTCAGGGTGGATGGCGCATCGCAATACGACGGACAAGTTCGTTAATGGGCATAATCGGCCCAGTGGTTTCCGAGTAATAATTTTGTTTTCAACCAAAATAAATCCGATCGAATTTAAACTTGGTGAGTAGTTGTAGAATATGAACCTAAGCACGTTTGTGGAATTTTGGGCGAATCGTATGGCTAGAAAATTAAAAAAAAATTATTAAACAATATTTTTGTTGTCACGATAACCTGAGAACGGAAAGAGATAGCGGCTTGAAAATTTCAGGTTAGGTTGTGCATCTAAATGCGACATTTGAGTTTGTTTATGAGCATAATCGGCCAAAAGGTTTTAGAGTTATAGCCATCTGAAATTTTCTGAAATTTGGTGGTTTTTGTTCCTCATTAACTCAAAAAATACCTAACCGATTGGATTCAAACTTGGTCATTAGTTGTAGAATGCCAACGCGAAAATGTTTGCAAAATTTGGTGAGGATAGCATTTGTAGAAAATTTTTAATAAATCATTGAAAAAAAAAAAAAATTCTATATATCAGTAACTAATCGTTTTCAAATTGCTGAAATTTTGCAATGTCCTTCATAACCTAACTCTACTGCCAAGTTTCAAGTTTTAATACGATCGTTTAAATATTGTTGGAGATTCGAGCATTCTTGTGTGAGTTCAGTAGATGGGTGACCGTTGCCTAGATAACTTTCGAACGAAAGGAGATAGGGACTTGCAATTTTCAGGGTAGGTTGCGTATCCGAAAGGGAGAGTTGAGTTCGTTTTTGGGCATAATCGGTCTAACGGTTTCCGAGTTATACCACCTGGAATATTATTTCCTTGATAACTCAAAAAATAAATATTCGATCGAATTGAAGCTTGGTAACTAGTAGTAGTAAATGAACATACTGACGTGTTTAAAATTTTGTATGAACCGTACCCCTAGAAAATTTGAAAAAAATGACGAAAAAAAAAATTTTAAGAATCGTACCCTTAGAAAATTTCAAAAAAATCACGAAAAAAAAATTGGTTCAAGCACTGACGTGAAGTCAGAAGCTTTTGCGCGTATGTTCTATTGTCCATTCTTCTGTATTGGACACCCTTAATCGAATTTACCATGGTAAATTATGTTGTCCATTTTCCTGTATTGGACACTTAATTCGAATTTACCATGGTAAATTCGAATTAAGAGTGTCCAATACAGGAGAATGGACAACATAATTTACCATGGTAAATTCGAATTAAGAGTGTCCAATACAGGAGAATGGACAACATAATTTACCATAGTAAATTCGATTAAGGGTGTCCAATACAGAAGAATGGACAATAGAACATACGCGCAAAAGCTTCTGACTTCACGTCAGTGCTTGAACCAATTTTTTATTTTAATTATTGAGGAAATTATATTTCAGATGGCAGGTGGGTATATAACTCCGAAACAATTCTGCCCATTAACCAACGTTACAGCGGCATTCAGATGCGCAACCGTTCGAAATTATCGTGGCAACGGACAGCCGGCCGGACAGTATCGAATTTGACCTCGAATTCTCCATCAGTGAGTTGAACCCAATCGTTGGAGGCCATTTTCGGCCAAAAATTCCAAAAATACAGACATCTGGGCAAAATGATAGGCGCAAACAAGCGCGTAAAAACCTTATAGTTTGACAATAACGCGGATTAGATATGAGTAAACATCCACTGCATATTTCCTCGCAACACGTATTATCTATTATTGTATTAAATTGAGTCAGCAAGTGATAAAATAACCGGATCCAAGGTTATTCGAAATCCTATCGTTTTATTGCCTCGCCGTGAGGCTGTTTTTCCAGGGCATCCGATGATTGAAGAGCCGTTTGACAGTTGGGAAAATATTTTCCCAAGACGCTTCGAGTTCCTGTGCAAATGGCGGTTGTGCACACAGAAGGGTGGCAATCCATCATTCGCGTCGGATCATTTCTCATTTTCTCGTTATCGCATCGGTGGAAATATAAGGGTAGTTCTCACGAAATGTTCCACTTTGGTGTTCATGACAGTTTTCTGCTACATAAAACTGGTTTAATCGTTTAATTCTCTATATTATATCCTTTTGAAATGTAACAATCACTATAAAGAATACCAAATTGCAAAATTTCAAAAATTTAAATTTTCAACGCTAGTTTTCTTCCCAGAAGAATTGAAAACCTCACCTCCGCGACTGTTCCTCTTAGTTATCGCATTGTCCTAAACTTAAAATTATAGCATTAATGGAATTCTGGCACAGCGTATTTCTAGTTCATTATCCACAATTAACTAAGTAATGTTGACATGATAAAATCTCAGTAAAAAAATTATCGGTGTTCGAATTATACTTATATTAGTCGATGTTCCTGCATTATCTATCACCTCCGTGAAGCGACATTGTAATTTGACTCTTTAATCGCAAGATGACGGTATCGTCATCGTGGACCGCCTGGAATATCGGTTGATGCGCAGGTAATACTGACCACTTGAGATTTGAACTTCAAAGTATAACTTATTGGTTAAATTCTTACCCAAGTGATAAAGACGTGTATGGGAAATTTGGGATTCTCACCTCCGTGAAGATGAATTGTAAGGTAGGAGATTATTTTATTCAATTATTTGTTATCTGAATATACTTAATTACGAAAGTTATTTAGTGAGTTAAAATATTGTTTTGAAGCCTTTTTCTTTAAATGAGATATTCTATAAAAAAGTCAAATTTCTCACCTCCGTGAATCTCACCTCCGTGAATATAGTAATTCACGGAGGTGAGGTAGTCTTCACGGATGTGATAATAATATTCTGTTCCTCCTTTCAGGACATGAATTCTAACATCATTAAAAAAAAATAAGAAAAAAGTTACTGCATCTCATGAAGAACAGAAGAAAAAACAACGAAAATCTATGAGAAGACTTCATGAAGCCCGAAAAAAATGATCCTGAATTATACGAAGAAGAAAAACGTAAAGAACGAGGGCTATTATAAAAGAAAAAAGGAAGGAAAAATTAAAAATATTCTGGATATGTCCGAAAGAGAAAAATTGGTTCAAGCACTGACGTGAAGTCAGGAGCTTTTGCGCGTATGTTCTATTGTCCATCCTCCTGTATTGGACACTCTCTTAATCGAATTTACCATGGTGAATTCTATTGTCTGTTCTCCTGTATGAGACACTCTTAATCGAATTTACCATGGTGAATTCGATTAAGGCTGTCCAATACAGGAGAATAGACAATAGAATTCACCATGGTAAATTCGATTAAAAGTGTCCAATACAGGAGAATGGACAATAGAACATACGCGCAAAAGCTCCTGACTTCACGTCAGTGCTTGAACCAATTTTTTTATATTAAGGATATATGAATTTTTTTTTTCATTTAAAATTTATCATTATTTCATTTCCGTGAATTTTGTCTCACATCCGTGAATGCCGGTTTCATGAAAATCTCATTATTTCACAAAATAACAACGAAAGTGTGTAACCTTAGGCATAAGATTAATAAGAATTAATTTCTGGTTTAGGATATTTAAAAATAAATTCGATTATTGTTAATTTTTTTTTTCTTAAACTAAAATGCGAAAAGGGAACATTTGGTGGGAATTACCCATAAATACAATGAAGACAAGGTGAAAATTGTTTTGTTGAAATTCGTGGAAATCTGGGAAAATAGGTACCGATACTAATCGATTCATAACATTGCCGTCGGCTTCATAATATCAAATGCTTTCAGTTTATTCGCAAGATCAATTTATTACGTTTTGAAATTTATATCGTTTTTGGCGCTCTTTTTCCTCGGAACAGAGTGCTTATCAATTTGCCCAAATGTCTGTTATTTTAGAATGTTTGAATGAAAATGGTCTTTGGTTTGACTCGCTGATCAAGTAGTCAAAATCGAACGGAATGAGCTAGACAGTTTAAATTTTGAGAGTAGGCTTGGGAGATAAATATCTCGGTTATGTTCGTTATTGGACAAATGGCCTGATGGTTTCGGAATAACCAAACATTTTTTTTTAAATTACAAACCTCAAATTCAATTTTTCTAAGATGCAGTTTCATGATAAGGATCCATTGATATCATTTTCAACTGTAACAATCTAATACTTTCGGATATATGATTTTTCAAAATTCCAATAATAAATCGTAACTCGTATGATTTCATAGAATGCTGTAATCTGAAATTAACGAAACCAATTTCGGTAAAAGTAAATCCAATTTCGGACAAAATATTCAGATTTACTTAGTACAATTTCCGAAATTGCTTTTACTTTTTCCGAAATTGAACTTGAAAAGGTATAGTTCTTTTCAAAATTCGTTACTCATGATATAAAATACCCCCTGTTCTAGAAAACAAAGTATGATTGAATGCGAAATGACCAATGAAATAATCTCAGCTATCGTAGAATTATGAGGATTAAAGGATATCATAATTTTGGGTGACAAGTTCATTAATGGGCATAATCGGCCCAATGGTTTCCGAGTAATAATTTTATTTTCAACCAATATGGAACCGATCGAATTGAAACTTGATGAATAGTTGTAGAATATAAATTTAAGCACGTTTGTGCAATTTTGTGAGAGTCGTTTCATTAGAAAATTCTAAAAAAATTATTAAAAAATTTTTTTTTAGTCACAATAACCTGAGAACGGAAAGAGATAGCGACTTAAAATTTTCAGGTTAGGTTGTGGATCTGAATGCAAAATTTGAGTTTGTCTATAGGCATAATCGGCCAAACGGTTTTGGAGTTATATGCATCTGAAATTTGGTTTTTATTTCCTCAATAACTCGAATAATACAGAACCGATTAAATTCAAACATGGTTATTAGTTATATAATGCAAACGCGAAAACTCCTGCAAAATTTCGTGAGGATCATATCATTAGAAAATGTTTAAAAAAGCATTGAAAATTATTGAAAAAAACTATATATATATATCAGTAACTATTCGTCCGACATCGCTGAAATTGCGAGAGCCTTCAGAACCTATGCTGCCAAGTTCCAAGTTTGAATACCATCAGATATATATTGATGGAGAATCGAGCAGCCTTTTGTGAGTTCAGTAGATGGATGGGTGACCGTTGCCTCGATAACTTTTGAACGAAAGGAGATAGGGATTTGCTATTTTCAGGGTAGGTTGCGCATCCCAATGGGAGAGTTAAGTCCGCTGTTGGCCATAATCGGCCTATCGGTTTCGGAGTTATACCCACCTGGAATATTATTTCCTCGATAACTCAAAAAAATATAGACTCGATCGAATTGAAGCTTGGTAACTAGTTGTAGAATATCGACATAAAGACGTGTTTAACATTTTATGAGAACCCGAACCCTAGAAAATTTCAAAGGTATTACAAAAAAAAAAGTTGGTTCAAGCACTGACGTGAAGTCGAGAGCTTTTGCGCGTATGTTCTATTGTCCATTCTCCTGTATTGGACAGTCTCAATAGAATATACCATGGTAAATTATATTGTCCATTCTCGTTTATTGGACCCTCGATTATCAGTGTCCAATCCTACAGGAGAATGGAGAATAGAACATACGCGCAAAAGCTTCTCACTTCACGTCAGTGCTTGAACCAATTTTTCTCAGCAATATTGCTATGCGCGCAAACAGAAGAGGTCTGATTGTCTACATGTTAAATATTCCATGTTGCTTTGTAAGAACCTTACCTAGTAATCCAACAAATTATTCATTTGTCACAGTATATTCCACAATACAGGGTGGTCCAGATCTTAACCAAGAAATTTCAACCACGTATTCTACGTCAAAAATAAGCCCTAGTTTGTCATACAAACATATGCCGAGAAATGCTTCCTCTCCGAGATACAGGGTGTTAAAATTATAGAAAAAAAAATGTTTTTTATTAATAACTTTTACAATTTTTGAAATATTTCTGATAAATTTGGCACATAGGTTATAAGGATCAACGAGCACTTTTTGAATGGAACAAATTTCTGTTTATTCTACCAGTGGCGTCCGCACTGCATCGAGACTGAATATTTTCAGACAAAAAATGATACGCCACTGGTTTTTCCAACATTAAAAATTACTCTTGAAATCCTTATTTAATATGGAGCAAATTCATTCTCTTGCGTTTTTGACATCCGAGGCACCGTTTCCGAGTAAAAAAATTAAACACATTCTCATGCATGAGGAAATCGCTAAAATTTGATATGGTACATAATAATAATGAGACTATCTTTGTAAACGAAACGTATAATTACAAAAAAATAAGCGTTAATAGTCACACTCCATTATGAATTTTAAGAAGGTGTTCGAAGTAAAAGAAAGAAAAACATTTTTTTTATAATTTTAACACACTGTATCTCAAAGAGGAAGCATTTCCCGACATATGTTTATATGACAAACTATACCTACTCCATTCACTTTTATAAAGTCTCCCGGTTGGCCATGAAATTTTGACACATTTCACCGTGTATATTATAAAAATGTTAGGTTATGCTCATTTTCCTGTCAGATAACTACGCGACGTTGTCCTCTCTACATAGAAGTCGTAGTAATTACGTATTTTTCACGATGTGAATTTTCTTGGGAAAAATAATGAATTTGATAAGATATATTATCAGAATTCAACAATTCCAAAGACCTGGCGACTGTTCAAGGAAATTTTTCATCTGTTGTTACTATGGAAAATATTTCACGTATATAAACTGGTTGGAAGATTCAGTTAAATGCTATTTTCTTGCACGGGAATCAAGTGTTGAAATTTTAATGAATAATAATGGATACAGTAGTCCGTTACATTGTGATAGTTCATTTGAAAAAATAATAAAATGTACATGAATATCCAGGAAGAACTTCTAAACGAAAAGACGTACCTATGGAATTCTCACTTCTCGAAATTCTCAAGAAATACCTAAGCCTACAGAAGACATTTAGATACCTTGTTGCACAACTTGAAATACACCAGTTTAAAAATGTAGTAGTCACTGTTAAACCTTCATGAAATATAGTGATATGATAGGAAAGTATGTAATTTCATTCGAGAGGTCAGCATGAAGAGACAGAATGAAGTTTTCCTATTGCATATTTCAGTTCTGTATAGCACTTCCTTTCAAAGCGAAGAGTTCTTTATTATTCGAAAATAATGATATGTTCTGTGGATGGAACATTATGTTGATTGATGAGAGTAGAAATTGACAATATCTCAGAGAATTGTTTTGACATTGACGATATTTCAGAAGTGCCAACCTGCCTTTGTTTTAGTAAGAAAAACGTGATAGACCTAAATCATGGCCAACCGGGAGACTTTATAAAAGTGAATGGAGTATAGGGCTTATTTTCGACGTAGAATACGTGGTTAAAATTTCTTGGTTAAGATCTGGACCACCCTGTATAATCCCAAAGCACTAATTGGATCAGCATCAACCAGGTCAGAAGTTTCTATCTCTCTCTGTGATCTATCAAAACCTCATAACTAAAATAATCATCAAATTCGATTAAAATCAACGTATTGACATAGCAATTCTCAGTATAGATAGGTAATCTCAAAAGGGGTCGTAAGAGAAAACGACAAACGAGCCAATATCCCAGCCTGCCAGATGGAAATAACAACGGAATCCGTTCTGCATTAAATTTTCGACGGCACTTTTGACACCGAATCGTAGATGCAATGTCATTTCTGATGGCGGAATAACTATAAATAGAAGGATTGACCTACATCAGATTGGCGGCTCTGTTTGCGGATAAATATTGCAGAAGCTTTACGTGTAAACGAACCATTATCGAAGAATTTTATGGTGCAGGCAGCAACATGAATGTGTACATGTTTCCGTGAACGAGTTGCATGTTGCGTCATAGCGACCCATTGGCAGATTCGAGGATAGGAGGAATAAAAACATTTTCATCGACATATCATCATTTCGTATCAGCTGGAACACACTGTTATTATTATACCCTTATTACACTAACCGCCGTATTCACAAAGCATTCAATCTCCGTTAAGTCCTAACTGAGGTCCTCAGTTAAGGATAAATAAGAATCGCAACCTCAGATAACGTGGAAATTAACGTGAAACAGGCCTGTTTCACCATCCGTTACTTACGTTAACTGAGGTTGCGATTCTTATTTATCCTCAACTGAGTACCTCAGTTAGGACTTAACGGAGATTGACCGCCGTATTCACAAAGCATTCAATCTCCGTTAAGTCCTAACTCAGGTCCTCAGTTAAGGATAAATTGAGGATTATAAGGGACAATAAGGGATAAAGGTGGTAAAACAGGCCTGTTTCACCACCTTCAAATACGTTAACTGAGGTTGCGATTCAAATTTCTCCTTAACTGGCGACCTCAGTTAGGACTTAGCGGAGATTTAAACACTTAACATAACAAGGCTTACCGCCGTATTCACAAAGCATTCAATCTCCGTTAAGTCCTAACTGAGGTTCTCAGTTAAGGATAAATTGGGGATAATAAGGGACAAAAAGGAATAAATGTGGTAAAACAGGCCTGTTTCACCACCGTTCAATACATTAACTGAGGTTGCGATTCAAATTTATCCTTAACTGAGGACCTCAGTTAGGACTTAACGGAGATTCAAACACTTAACAATGCTTTGTGAATACGGCGGTATGTGAATACGGCGGTGAATGCTTTGTGAATACGGCGGTATGCCTTTTTCGTGCCAATTTGACAGCCTGACTGACTGCGCCTGAAAATTTGAGGAAATACGCATGCGCCCGGGACTATTTTGGCGGCTTGAAAATAAATAGAACTGGTTCTATTTGTTCCCCCTGAATCGTGGGGATTTCAAGCCTTTTTGTCGAAATGTCATGTCTACCAACACAATATTTATCTGTCTGACTTGACGTCTTAACATAACCTAGTTTATTCTATCCTTTGAATCGCAGCCTTCGTAAATTCAATAATAAATTTATGTTAATACTCTGAGGACGTAAACTAACTAAACTTACGAAGGCCAGATAATCTGTGATGGCTATCCCCGAGCGATGAAGTTTTCACCAGTAGCCTAGTATCGCAAAGTAATTATTAATTTCGTTTTTGGAGTAATGCTTTCTGGAATTACAGTGTCTTTTTTCTGTATGTGAATTTGCACTCTATGTAGTAGCATATTAAACGTTTCTTCAGACATTCCTAAAACACTATGGTATTGTTTTAAAAATATACGAACAAAACAAGAACTTAAGGTAAAGATGTCCATTTCTTCAATGTTTGCAGCTCTGAAATTACTGCCTGAAACAAGCGCGGTGTAATAGTGCCACTCATTTTGGGGGAAATTCACCCAACAAATAGCCATGAAAATAGACGCAAATATAGACGTGAAAAAGGTAAACCGCCGTATTCACAAAGCATTCAATCTCCGTTAAGTCCTAACTGAGGTCCTCTGTTAAGGATAAATATGAATCGCAACCTAAGTTAACGTATGTAACGGTAGTGAAACAGGCCTGTTTCACGTTAATTTTCACGTTAACTGAGGTTGCGATTCTTATTTATCCTTAACTGAGGACCTCAGTTAGGACTTAACGGAGATTGAATGCTTTGTGAATACGGCGGATAGTGTAATAAGGGTATTATTGTAATAGACCACATTAGTCAGGCACGGGAATAAGGGGGGGAAGGATCCCCCCAATGTTGAACGCAGTTTTAAACACAGTTGGAACACAGTTCAACAAATTTTAAACACAGTTTGGAAAAAATTTGATGGAGTTGGAAAAAATTTCAAACAGTCGGAAAAATTTCCATGGAGTTGGAATATTTACAAAAGAATTGTCATAAAACGTGAAGGAAATTGTCCCGCTGACCAGATAAATTCAAAGTAAGTAGATAATAGGGACGGTATAACAATGGAATAACACCTTTTACCCTTGTACACATTCCTGTTGCCATAAACTCAATATTCGATAGTTTTCGGCACAATGTGTAGTCGGCAAAATATAATATTTTCATAATATTGCATTAGTAGTATTTGAACACATGAATTATTCATTTTCGTTTGCGTTATCCTAATGCGGTACTGGAGTATGTCATGAAACAAACCATCTGGTCCTAATTTGAGCTGTTTCTCACTGTAGAGCGACATTTTGAAAAGCTTTCATTTCTATTGAATTTAGCAACGTAAATATGTGAGTACGCAGTTTGTTTCTTTCTTTTGATAATAGAAATAAATCACTTTGAATTTCGGAAATCAAGTTTCTCTATTTCAGTATCTTAATGAGTCCATTCCAGCACTAAAACCAGTGGTAGAATGAACTCATTCCCGCATTGTTTCTAGTTATATTTTTCGTTTTGTGGTAGTCAGCACTGACATTCGATCCTATCAAATTTCAACACACGTCAATTGACAATATAATATAATCTGGATATAGTCATAGTGAAATAATTGTTGAGAGGAATAGTATATTCTAAAACAAGTTGCGGAATGGGCTCCTATTCAAACACGAATGCGAAATTCGAAAACGAGCGACGAATGTCGCCAAACCAGCTAGGCTGTTTCTTGAACCTCATTATTGAGATTGGGAGTTCTTACTTCAAAATAAATCAGCCAGACCTTGTTTCTTCTATTGCTGATAAAAACTACTGACCGTCCAGTGGCGTATCATATATACCTTATTATCAAGTGTTAATATGATGTTTGCAAAATGAGTTTACCTGAATGCATTCAGTGTAATAGGAAATCAAATGCTAGGGAAAGAATAATAGTTTTTTCATGTGACTCCTGTAAATGCAGTTACTGTGGAGAATGCTCAGAGCTGACCAGCACCGAAATAAAATGTATGCCTCTTTTAAAGCGCACTTTGAAATACTTCTGCACTAAATGTAGGGACAATGACTTCACCGATTGTCTTAAAAATACAATAGGAGACAAGGAAACAATAATTGAAGACAAAACCACTATAATAAAAATGCTTCAAGATAAAGTGATAAATCTACAGGAAACAAAAACATATGCAAGTGCTGCCGCAGCCACGAACGATATTGCTCAGACTACTATGTCCAAACAACAACCCAAAAATCTACCAGTGGTAATAGTGAAACCAAACAAACCTCAAAATGCTGAATTAACCAAATCCGAAATACAAGCTAAAATTAATCCAAGGGCTCTCCAGGTATCAATAAACTCGGTCAAAACGGGGTATAATGGAAATTTAATAATAAAGTGTAATTCTCGAAAAGAAGCAAAAAAATTGGTTGAAGAGGCACATAAACAGGATCTTGGTAACAAGTATCAAATACAGATGTCCCAGTTGAAAAAACCAAGAATTAAAATCATCACTACAAATAATAATATGGACAAAGAAGAAATTGAAGAATGTTTGAAATTACAAAATGATTTTGTTTCTCCAGACGACTATCTTAAAGTGACTTTTATAAAAAGGGCCCAAAATGGAAGGGTGACAGTGTGTGCAGAGTGTTCGGCTTCCCTCTTCAAAAAGTTCATGGTCAGCAAAAAAGTCTTTCTCTCCTGGGAAAGATGTCCTGTATATGAAGATTTAACGATCTCAAGGTGCAGGATATGTAATGACTATGACCATAAGGATAAAAATTGTAAAAATAAAATAACTTGTACATATTGTGGTGATGAGCACAAAATTGAGGACTGTCCAAGGCAAGTAAAAAAATGTTGCAACTGTTTACGTGCAAATAAAAAATATAAGTTAACCTATGATGTGAATCACGAAGTTTTTGACCAAAAATGTGAAACATACTTATTCCACTTGCATCGACTAAAAAGTTCTATTGATTATCATTCTGGGTAATACATGCTATTTCAAGTTGATTCATTATATCTATTTCTTGTATTTCTTACTATGGTTTTTCTCGTCAGAGCTAGGTTTTTTTTTTTTTTTTGTTCTTTTCTAGAATATATGGAACTAGATTTATTTGTGTTCAACTGGTTGAAGTTGATTGTTACTTATGGCTAGTACAAGACATTTGAAGATAGCACATTTAAATACAAGATCTTTAATACCTAGTTTTGTGAGTTTCAGTCAACTAGTTCTCAATTTGTATGATATAATAGGTGTAACTGAGACTTGGTTAAATGGGGCAATCGACTCCGATGCTGTCTCATTAGCGGGTTATACATTATTTAGGAAGGACAGGTTGAATAGAGTTGGAGGTGGTGTGGGTGTCTATGTTCGATCTTCTTTATCTTGTGCAATTTCTGATATTACAATAGAAAATGTTAATTTTGATTACATGTTCCTGAGTGTGGGGGTTAGCACCTATAAAATTTCTTTAGCTATCCTTTATCGTCCCCCTAACACCAGGCTTAGTGACATGTTAGATGCTTTGAATGATATTATTCCCCAAATATTGACTGAATATGATTACTCTGTTTTAATGGGTGACCTGAATGTTGATATGCTGCAACACAATTCATTGTTGGAAACTTTTGACACTTATGGCTATTCTAACCTCATTAACGAACCTACGAGAATTGCCGCAACTTCTGCAACATGTTTAGACCCCATATTTATCAATTGTAAAGAATTATGTCTTACTAGTGGAACAGTCCCTGCAGATGTCAGTGATCACAATAGAATGCCTTTTTGTACTTTAAATATTGTTATGAAGAAGGCTAAGCAGAAATTTATTTGTATTCGCGATTTTAAGCAGTTTAATGCAGATGCCTTCACACAGGATCTATTGAATGTTCCTTGGGATAATATCTTTTATATAGATGATATAAATGTTAAAGTCAGATTCTTAGAAGATAATATTAATTATCTCTTTAATTTACATGCACCTTATAAAACAATTAGAGTAAGTAAACCACCTGCTCCTTGGCTTACTGATAACCTGAAATTGATTCTGAAAGAACGTGATAAAGCTCTAAATAAATATAAGGAAAACAAAACGTCGGAAAACTGGGATCATTATAAGGAATGTCGTAATTTTGCGTTGGCTTCGTTGAGAAGGGAAAAATCAGCATATCTAACGGAATTACAAAATGAAAAAGATGATAAAAAATTATGGAAAGGTCTAAGCAACTTGAATATCAAGACCTCTAAATGTAACAATGAGCTACCCGATACCTTGCGAGAACCAAATGAAATAAATGAATACTTCATAGGTATTTTCAATAGTTCAGATAGTTGTGCCGACACATGCGAATTCTACTCAAATAATAGGTATGGTGATAATATTTTCAATTTATCACTGATTAGTCAGAGTGATGTACTACAGGCAATAAATAATATAAGATCAAACGCCGCTGGAAATGATGGTATCACTCTTTACATGGTGAAATTGTGCTTGCCTACTATTCTTGATCATGTCACTCATGTAATAGACTGTTGCTTGGAATGTGGTTATTTTCCCAAAAAATGGCGTGAGTCGATAATAATTCCGATTCCAAAAACTTCATCACCCAATGGTGTCCATGATTTGAGACCAATTAGTCTGCTTCCAGTGATTTCTAAGATACTCGAGAGGGCAGTATATAGTCAAGTAAATGACTTTGTTCAAACAAACAGCGTACTACCTGTTGAACAATCCGGATTTAGGAAATGTCATAGTACAACTACCGCACTTTTGAATTTATCTGACAATATAATTGGTGCCTTAGATCGAAAACTTGCAGCTGTCCTAGTTACCTTGGATTATTCCAAGGCATTTGATTTAATAAATCATAATTTACTAATCTCCAAATTAACATATTATGGATTTAATACAACTGCTCTATCTTTTTTTAAATCATATTTATGGAATCGCACACAACGAGTATGCGTTGATAATAAATACTCGGACCCAAAAAAAATTGTATCTGGAGTTCCTCAGGGATCTATCCTAGGACCTTTATTATTTCTCTTGTATACGTCAGACTTACCAAGGGTTGTGAATGCGGGTGAATTGCAACTTTATGCGGATGACACACAAATAATCCATTATTTTGAACCTACATCTTACATTGCAGCATCTGAATCTATAAATAGAAACCTTCAGCTGATTGTTGACTATTCGAATAGACACAACTTATCAATCAATCCTTCTAAAACGGTAGTCCTTTTATTTGGAAATAAAAACCTACGGCCTAATATCGTGAATAATATGAATATTAAACTTAACAACACGAATTTACTCATCTCTGATAGTGCAAAAAGTTTAGGATTAATTATAGATACTTCTCTTAGATTCAAGAATCATGTGAATATCTTATTACGTAAATGCTATATGCGCACTCGGTTACTTTTTGCTAACAAACATATTTTAAATTTCAAAACAAGAAAAAAACTGTCAGAATCTTTGGTTTTATCCCTTCTGAATTATTGTAACATTGTCTATTATCCATGTCTTGATAAATGCACACAATATCGACTTCAACGAGTGCAAAATACTTGTTGTAGATTCATATTTAATTTGAGGAAATATGATCACATTTCTCAATACATTCTGCAGTTGAGGTGGCTCAGAGTTTCCAGTATATTTAAATACCACTTCCTTGTTTTTTTGCACAGATTGTTTAATGTTCAAAGTCCGCCCTATCTTTATGACAAATTGGTTTTCAGAAATAATTTACACAATCTCAACACCAGACATTCACAGATTCTTAACATGCCTCGCCACTCGACAGCTCTGTTTGAACGCAGTTTTACTTACAATGCAGTGAAACTTTTTAATTCCTTCAGACCAGAGCTATCAATACCACTAAACAAATTCAGGAAAGTCCTTAAAAATGAACTGCTGAATCAGCAAGGCTAGCCACATTGTTGTCGCATTACTGCATTTTTTTTCGTTTTTTATTTTATATTACAGTACTTTCTATTCTTTTTTTTTTTTTCCTCTTCTACTGATGATCTAATCAATATTATTGAAATTGTAAAATGTTCTCTTTTTTTTTTTTTTTTGCTTCTGTTGTTGTTTTTGTTTTTTTTTTGTTTTTTTTTGTTTTGTAAACTGGAAAGGTTAAGAGTTCAAGAGTAGCTTTAGCTAATCTTCGCCTTTTCAGTGCAAATGTATGTACATTTGTTGAATAAAGTCGATTTATTATTATTATTATTATTTTAATGTGCAAGTTTTCGAACGCATGAGTGTTGGAATTGCCTTCTGCAACGAGTATTAGACGTTATTTTCTCTATTCCAGGCAAGTTTTATAAAATACTGTAAATTCAATGAAAAATTCGGATTGAATATCCAAGTGACTTTTGTATTGTATCTTGGCAGTTGGTGTTACTGTTACGAAAGTTGACAGATTACGGAATTCGAATTTGAATCGTACGTAGAGCATGGAGATCAGATTTGAAACAGTTTCCTAAAAGAAAGAATGAATCAAATTTAACAAGAAGGAAATCTCTATTACCTTATTTTTTAATGAATATAGAACTTTGTTCTATATCTTTTTTTCCGCCCTGTATACATGAAAATAATTCTAAATTGTGCTTTCGAACACCCTACACACATCATAAAAAAATATTCTCAAAATATCTTAATTTACTCCCTCAAAACGAGCTCCGCGTCTGAGGTGGGCCATCTGGTATATCCGATCATGTTCTAACTTGGAACTTAGCTGAAAAGTTAGGGATGTCAGACGAATAGTTTCTGATATATAAAACTTTTTTCAATGATCGTTTTTAAATTTTCTAGTGATACGATCCTCACCAAATTTTGCAAGAATTTTCGCGCCTACATTCTAAAACTAACTACCATGTTTGAATTGGATCGGATTTATATTTTTCGAGTTATTGAGGAAATAACAACCTTACTTCAGATGGATATAACTCCAAAACCGTTCGGTCGATTATGCCTATTAACAAACTCAATTGTTGCACTCAGATGCACAACCTACCCTAAAAATTACAAGTCGCTATCTCTATTCGTTCTCAGGTTATAGTGACATAAATAATAATTTTTAATAATTTTTTTAAAATTTTCTAGTGACGCCATTCGAACAAAATTTCACAAACGTCTTTAGGTTTGTATTCTACAACCACTCACCCAGTTTCAATTCGATTGGATTCGTATTGGTTGAAAAGAAAATTATTACTCGGAAACCACTAGGCGTATTATACCTTTTAACGAACTTGTCCCTAGTATTGGGACGCACCACCTACCCTGAAAATTTCAAGTCGCTATCCATTTCCGTTCTCAAGTTATCGTGGCAACGGCCTGCCGGACGGCATCAAATTTGATCTCGATTTCTTCATCAGTGAGTTGAACCTAATCGTTTGCGACTATTTTTGGCAAAAAATTAGTATATTACAGACATTTGGTCAAAATGATGTTCCCCTGAGAAAATACGCGCAAAAGTGTGGGTTTTCAAAATCTTCCTATCTTGTTTAAACTTTCACTGTACCCTGCGGTGATAAGGCTCATTTTCCTCAGGATGTAGAATTAGTAAACCTTTTGACTAAAAATCACTATATAAATGTTGCAAAATACCGAATTTATCTAAAACGAAAGAGATGACAGACATCTTTCAGCGTAATGTACAATATCTTGTTTTGTTTTTTCCTCGTCCTGTTTACATCACTATTATTAGTACGATGATATCCTTGAACGCTATTAGGTGAGACATTACGAGGTCCTTTTTCGATTATAAACGATGAGTACGTTATTTATTATGATGAAATAATGATATTCGAAGGAGAGTAAATCTATTCATTCTCGCGCTTCTCATAGCGTAAAAAAGATATCAATCTTCGATTGAATTTTCAATCGATAAATTGAACAAGGAATCCATGAAGGTTTGTTCTTCTTGAGTAATTGAATGAGATAATTATCGAGTACCAATAATATTTCTCACGAGTTTATAAACAAACAAATCGTGATTTCATAACATACCATTGAAGAAGTTTATGTTCCAAACCTTGAATTGAACCTAAATTTGAATGCAGGAACATTCATTCCAATCGTTCTTGAGAAAAAAGGGGCAAAAGCCCTGGCAGGAGCATTGGCGCTCAATTTTTGACAAACCATATCTCCGAAAATATTGGTTTCTCAGAGTTGGGAATGATATCAATGGATTCTTAGGATAGAACAGCACCATGAAAAAATTAAATACAAATAATAGTTTGTTTATCAAGATTAAATGAGCAATCTGCAATGATTTAACCTCGTGGAATGGGTTCTTGCAAATTAAACTCGGTGCATAGTTTTCATAACTCGAAATACCAAAGGAAAGTATCATAGAAATGTCTAGAGCAAGGCTGGAGACAATCATAGCTGAGGAACAAATTATTTTAATAGTTCAAAATATATCAATAAAATACAATCCTCTTTCATAATTTAATAATTCAAACCACTAACACATTCATTCTGTATTATGAACCTCAACTCAAGAAAAAATATTTGATACACCAATGTAGATCCATATTTAAGCATTTTTTTGCTAGCAACATTATGAAAATATTGTATATAGGAACATGTCTCACTACTTGAGGAAGTAAAAGGCAATATTGACCTCAGTCGGTAACACCGAAAGAATATTCTTTGGGTGTCACCGCTTCAGTGGTCAACGAAAATATTTTGTGTTGGAAAACAAGGTTCCGTATCTTGAATTTGTGAATATATACAAGACTGTTTTGATACCAAAACTAATATTGACTTGTTACATATTGAATAATTTTTGTGCAAATATTAGGGATGATGTTTCTGAAGATTTAGAATTGGATCATTTTAATGATGTAGTTTATGGAGGCAATAGGAAAGAAGAACATAATGGAATCATTTTGCTATAGCAAAAAATACTGAAATATGGATCTACATTTGTGTATCAAACATTGTTTCTTGAGCTAAGGTTCATAATACAGAATGAATGTTTTAGTGGTATGAACTATTAAATTATGATTGTATTTTATTAATATATTTTGAACTATTAAAAAAAAATAAAAAATCGCCATAACTGCGAAATCACTGGGCGGATTTCGTCCGATTGATTAACGACCCTAACCGATATATTTATTCCGAAGGCCTACCCAACAAATTTCAAATCTCTAACTCATTTCATTCGTGAGAATATTACAGTTTAGTTCGTTAATGGGCATAATCGGCCAAACGGTTCCGGAGATACACCCATCCTAAATTTTGTTGTTATTTCCTCAATAACTCAAAATATACTATTCCTATTCAATTCTAACATTGTCAAAGTTATATTTATAGAATGCTGACGCGTAAATTATTGAGATATTTCGTATCACTAGAAAATTAAAAAAAAGAAAGTCATTTAGACTTTTTTTAAAAACATCAGAAACTATCCGTTGGAAATCGCTGTAATTTTGCGAGGGCCTTCAAAACTTAATTTTACAGCCAAGTTCGAAGTTTGAACACGCATTGGATTAATATTGTTGGAGATCCGAACAGCCTTGGTTGCCACGATAAATTTCGATCGGATAGAGATTAGAGTTAAGTTAGATTGAATATTTGAAACATATTTCAGTGAAGTTATGACATAATTTAGATTGCATGCTTGTGAATAATTTCTATTTGCGGTTGCCCATGACAATCATGCAATAATAGGATAGCAATTGAGCGTTAATAAGGGTCATTAATGGATTATTTAGTTCATTAGAATGAACATCCGCTGTCGATAATCAACATTTGTTGCATCTTCGTCTCATTATCATTTGCGTGCAAGTGTTATGTTGTTTCGCTTGATTACTGTCGTAGGCGTATCGGTCTCAAATCCAAATCCAACAGTGAATTGCCGCCTTTGGATTTATAGCGTAACACATGGATTTTAGTGAATTAATTGCTAAACATTCAGTTTATAATTGACCTGGGCGTATTTTCCCCGGCCCGAAACAATAAGAATGGCAAATTGCCGACTGTTATTCTAACTGAGGTCAGTCGCTTCACAGCTCCACGGCATGTAACGACTGATTTTTTAACAACTTTTTTTTTGGCAACCCTGTTTTTTACAGCTGACGGGGGTTTCGTGCCTTGTGTGATTGTCAAACATGTTCAGTTTGGTCTATAATTTAACTATGAATCAACTTACAAACGAACAACGCTTGCAAATTATTGAATTTTATTATCAAAATTTATGCTCGGTTAAGAAAGTGTATTGTGCACTTCTTCCATTTTATGGTCAGTTTGGTCGACCTTTTCAGGCGGCTTTTCGGAATCTTCTGACTATATATATATATTTCGCACCAAATTTACATTATTGGATATTAAACCACCAACACGCAAACGTACAGTGCGGACAGAGGAAAATATCGCAGCTGTATCCGCCAGTGTTAGTGATGACAGTGAATGGTCGATTCGGCGCCATTCGCAGCAATTGGGCCTCTGTTACTCCACTAGGTGGAACATTTTGCGGAGGGATTTAGATGTGAAACCTTTTAAAATACAGCTGGGGCAAGAATTGAAGCAGCATGACCTACCACAACGGATAACTTTTAATGAATGAGCGCTGGCAAAGTTGGATGAGGATCCACTTTTTAACTCCGAAACCATTTGGCCGATTATGACTCGTACTCAGATGCTCAACCTACCCTGAAAATTGCTATCTCTTTCCGTTCTCAAATTATCGTGAGATACATAATATATTTTTTTTTTTTTAATTTTCTAGTGGTACGGTCTTCACAAAATTTCACACACGGCTTTATGTCAATATTCTGCAAGTATTTACCAAGTTTCAATCCGATCGGATCTGTATTTTTTGAGTTATTCAGAAAATTATATTCCAGATGGGTACAGTAACTCCGAAACGGTTGGGCCAATTATTCCCAACAACGAACTTAACTCTCCCATTCGGTTGCGTAATCTACCCTGAAAATTGCAAGTTCCTATCTCTTTTTGTTAAAATGATATCGAGGCAACGGTCATCCATCCAGCTATTGAACTCACCCAAGGCCGATCGTATTTGTAACGTTCCTTTTTAATCTAGGCAGAGGTTTGTTTATGTTTTGCTGGCGATAAATGTGTTGATTGTATTGACATTGAATTTGAGGATGGATCTCAGTAATGCCAATCGACGCATAAGGAATTGTTTTCAGAGAACCGGATGGATTTGCAATATTGTTTCGTTTTGACGGTCTGAAATTTTGTCAGAGTCGGCGTCGGTGAGATAAGATCGTCCATTTTGGTGAAAGTTCGACGAAGGAAGCAATGTGGTTATAAGCATTTTCGACACTCTGTAAGAATTATTCCATAATTAGAGAATGACTCGTAAATTATGCCCTACTTCCTTGCATGATCCATTTTCGACTCACTAATCAAAAAACTCTGCCTATGAACTTAGCGAGTCCAAATTCCAAATCGTCTACCTGCTTACATCAACCAAGCTCTCCAGGAATACACTTTCAGTTTCGTTTGACATTGATGACGTTTATCTTTCAAACTAGATGTATTAATGAAATTTTGAAAAATCATATCTCCGAAAGTATTAGCTTGTTAGAGTTGAGAATAATATCATTGGATTCTTATGATGAAACTGCATCTTAAAAAAAATTTTATTCAAAATCTTAACGTAAAATTTTTTTTTTATTCCGAAACCACCCGGTCGATTTTGCTCAATAACGAACCTAACCGAGATATTTATGTTCTAAACCTATTTAATTTCAATTGTTTAGCTATCTAATTTCAATTGTCTAGCTCATTCCATTCGAGAGCTGTCGTGTCTACGGACGGCCGGAAGCAATCGATTTTTACCACGGATTCTTGATAAGTGGGTCGAACCAAATCGTTGAAGACCATTTTCATCAAAAAAATCGAAAATTACAGACATTCGGGCAAATGGATAAGCACTTCGTTCCGAGGAACAAGAGCGCCAATATGTTGAGAACAGCCAGCAAGTTTGGCCGGTTTGCCCGCACCAGAACAAGTACCCTATCAATTGGAGCGTTGCTTAAAAAAATGGGTTCAAGCCCTGTGGACAGGAGCTTTCTGGCGCTCTTGTTCAAACAGACAAATTATATCTCCGAAAGTATTGGTTTCTCAGAGTTGGGAATTATATCAATGTATTCTTATGATAGAACTGCATCATAAAGGAAATTCAATTCAAATAATAGTTTATTTATCAAGATTAAATGAGAAATCTGAGAATGAGAACTGCACCATGGGAGAAATCAAATTAAAATATCTGAAATGAATTTGAATCTCTCTTATAGAACAGGATGACATGTACGAGTATGAACACAGATCATATATAATAAAGCTTAAATAGAATAATTATAGCATTCTGTGAAAACATAGAAGTACGTACGATTCATTATTCAAATTTAGTAAAATCATATCTCCGAAAGTATTAGCTTGTTGGAATTGAAAATGATATCAATGGATTCTTATGGTGAAACTGCATCTTAAAAAAAAATTACAGACATTTGGGCAAAGTGATAAGCACTCAGTTCCGAGGAACTAGAGCGCCAAAAAGTGTAATTCCCTTTCCGGGATTTGAGCCCGCCTTCTCTCGTTCCGAAACCGAAAACCCGACGGCCTAGACCAACCGGCTATCGGGCTCCTCGTACGATCCTGTCGATCTCCGGTATTAGAATAAAACGTCGGTACTTACCTGGGATATATATTCTTAATTTTCACTTTTCGACATAAAATCGTCACATGGGGGTTTATTTGACGGTTTTTTACCCTTGTCTCTCTAAGTAGATTTTGACGTTTCGCGAACCAACTATTAGCAAGGAATTAGACAATGTCATGTCTCAGGAAAATAAGTTGACATTGTGAAAATTCATACATAGAATAATTATATAATTCTGTGAAAACGTAGAAACACGATTTATTATTGAAATTTTGAAAAATCATATCTCCGAAAGTATTAGCTTGTTAGAGTTAAAAATGATATCATTGGATTCTTATGATATAACTGCTTGAAAAAAATTCAATTTGGAATTTGTTTTGTAAAAAAAAATTTTTTTTTTGTTACTCCGAAACCATTTGTCCGATTTTGCCCAATAACGAACTTAGCCGAGATATTTATCTCCCAAACCTACTCTGAAAATTTCAACTGTCTAGCTCATTCCGTTCGAGAGTTATCGTGCCTACGGCCGGCCGGACCAGCCGGACAGTCGAACCAAATCGTTTAAGACCATTTTCATCGAAAAATTCGAAAATTACAGACATTTGGGCAAATTGATAAGCACTCAGTTCCGAGGAACTAGAGCGCCAAAAACACGTTGGACCGACGCCAAGAAAGAGATATGTAAAACAATCACATTGCATTCTAAATTCGTTAGCGGGTCACGTCGTTTCTGGCTCGAGAATCATCCGTTGGATATGGTGCAAATTGAACAGATAAAAAAATTGCAATTTCTCGTTTACCGTTCCGTAGTGTAGAAAATGGGTTTCAATTTTTGGGCGTATGTTCTAGGGGAACATCGTCCTATCATTTCGTCCAAATGTCTGTAATTTTCGAATTTCGAGCTGAAAATTGGCTAATAGACTAATTCGGACTCCCTGATCACGAATCCGGTGTCAGATTTTAGGGTGCCGTCCGGCCGGCCGGCCGGCCGGCCTTCCGGCCGTAGGCACGATAACAGGAGCACCGAAGGTCCTATCGACTTCAAACTTTCAGGGTAGGTTTCTGATCAAAATGCGACGGTTAAGTTCGTTAACGGGCAAAATCGGCCGGACGGTTTAGGAGTTATAGACATTTAAAATTTTGAGGTTATTTCCCTGATATTTCAGGAACTAAAGAAGATGTTGAATCGAAACTTGGTAGTCAGTTCGAGGATATAAACGCGCAACTTTTGGCAAAATTCTGTTATGATCGAAATGTTGGTAATTTTTAAAAAAATATTTCTTTTAATTTTTTCGAAAAAAAAAATTTTTTTCGTGAACTATTCATCAGATTGCAACAAAAACTTGTACTAACGTCAATTGTATTATTTTGCAACATTGTGCAAAATTTTGGCTCTATACGATACCAATTTCTGGAGATATAAGACAAAATGTGTCAAATTTCTTGGGTCTCTCTCAGTATTTTCATCGATTATTATATAATAATCTCAATAATATTAAGGTATTCAACATGATACTGCTTTTTTTCTTTACTGGTCAGTACGGGCCGCAAGGAAGATGAACATGCGCCCAATAGCTCCTGTCCACAGGGCTTGAACCAATTTTTTTTTCCTCACATCACCTCTAGGTAATTTATTGCCGTCAAGGGACGATGTAGCTTCACGGGCAAATTCCCCTTAAATTGCATCCGCAAATCCATTCCGAATGGTTTCTTGAAATGGGATCAGCAACGACATCGCTCTCGTATTCTATTTTCAAGGACCTTCTACTCGATCAGTTGGGTTTTAGGCCGGCCGCGAATTCAGGATGAGTAGAGGATGAATTCTACAAGAACTCTTAGAGCTACATATACGGATTTCTTCCACTTCATATTATATTATAATAGGTTGCCAAATATCTCCCTTCCGCCTTTTTGTCTTTTGAATTTCGCGGCTATGTACAAAGCGCTACAGAGCTCGTAACTGGCAATACTATACATAAATTGAAAGGCCTTGACATAACCTACAAAACGACGCTATGCATGATTAGTTTGGATATTGCGTTCAACAGTTATAGACGTGTAAACAAGGAGTTCACTAACGCCGAAATTCGCGCTATTTTAAAGTTTTCCTTCGTTAAAGGCAAATCCGCTAGAGAAACGTTCCGTGAGATTAATGGTGTTTTGGGGGATGGTACTCTATCAGTTCGAACCGCGGAGGAATGGTTTCGACGATTCAGAGCCGATGAAAACGACACCATGGATAAGCCAGCCGGTGGAAGACCTGTGACGACAAATACCGATCAAATGATGGAATACATCGAGTTAGACCGGCTGTAGATGGCGTAATGGTGAGAACAGCTCTGTTGGGGGGCACAATAGATCTCAAGGTCGCGGTGCAACGTAACCCCCTTATCAATAATAATAATAATAATAATAGACCGGCATGTGGCATCTCGTGACATCGTCCAGGAGATGGGAGTTAGTCACCAAACCATTTTAAACCATCTGCAGAAGGCTGGATACAAAAAAAAACTTGATGTTTGGGTGCCGCATGATTTGACGCAAAAAAACCTTCTGGACCGAATCAACGCCTGCGATATGCTGCTGAAACGGAACGAACTCGAGCCATTCTTGAAGCGGATGGTGACTGGCGACGAAAAATGGATCACATACGACAATATCAAGCGAAAACGGTCGTGGTCGAAGGCAGGTGAATCGTCCCAAACAGTGGCCAAGCCGGGATTGACGGCCAGGAAGGTTTTGCTGTGTGTTTGGTGGGATTGGAAGGGAATCATCCACTATGAGCTGCTCCCATATGGCCAGACGCTTAATTCTACCATCTACTACGAACAATTGGACCGTTTGAAGCAGGCGATCGACCAGAAGCGTCCAGAATTGGCCAACAGGAAAGGTTTAGTGTTCCACCAGGACAACGCCAGACCACACACTTCGTTGATGACTCGTCAGAAGCTACGGGAGCTCGGATGGGAGGTTTTATCGCATCCACCATATAGCCTGGACATAGCGCCAAGTGATTACCACCTGTTCTTGTCAATGGCGAACGCCTTTGGTTATGTAAAGTTGAACTCAAAAGAGGATTGTAAAAAGTGGCTGTCCGAGTTCTTTGCAAATAAGGAGGGGGGCTTATACGAGGGAGGTATTATGAAAATGCCGTCTAGATGGAAACAGATTATCGAACAAAACGGCGCATATTTGAACTAAATCCGATCACTGTAACACTTTTTATAAAGCATTGAATAAAGAGCAAAAAAGCGGAAGGGAGATATTTGACAACCTATTATTATATTATATCTTTCCTAAAAGATGTCTGGAATTATATCACCAACATCGTCTATATTTTACAACTAAGTTTCATAATTTTTGGCGCTCTTGTTCCTCGGAACAGAGTGCTTATCAATTTGCCCGAATGTCTGTAATTTTCGAATTTTTGGCTGAAAATGGTCTTAAACTATTTGGTTCGACTCACTGATCACGAATACGTGGTCGAAATCGATTCTGTCCGGCCGTCCGTCCGGCCGTTAACACGATAACTCTCGAACGGAATGAGCTAGACAGTTGAAATTTTCAGAATAGGTTTGGGAGATAAATATCTCGGCTAAGTTCGTTATTGGGAAAAATCTGTCATATGGTTTCGGAGTAACAAAAAAAAAATATTATTAAATTACAAATTTCAAAATAAGTTTTTCTTAAGATGCAGTTTCACCATAGGAATCCATTGATGTCATTTTTAACTCTAACAAGCTAATACTTTCGGATATATGATTTTTCAAAATTTCAATAATAAATCGTACTTCTGTGTTTTCACAGACTATAGTTATTCTATCTATGAATTATTATAATATGATCTGTGTTGATACATGTCAACTTATTTTCCTGAGACATGATATGTCAAATTGTGATACATATTTAATGCCCATGGTTAATCCATATGATGATAGGAATGGTAATGGTAAGTTAATAATATTGAGTTCATAATATCTCCAGCTCGATCTCCAGTAAAAACAAAACTGAAATATTGAAATAATATAATTTTCAGAGTGGATTTGAGGAAAAAATATATCGTTCATCATAGAATTGAGGAAAGAATATCTCGGATGAGTTCGTTGTTGGGTAGAATTCGTCTATTGGTTTTGGATTGACAATTTTGGGCACTCTTGTTGAATTTAAATTCTTTTATGATGTTTGAATTTAATTTCTGCAATTATGAACTTTCTATCATAAGAATCAATTGATATAATTCCCAACTCTTACCAATACTTTCGAAGATATGAGTTGTGAAATTTTTTAAATTTAATTTCCTTCATGATGCAGTTCTATCAGAAGAATCCATTGATATAATTCCCAACTCTGAGAAACCAATACTTTTGGAGATATAATTTGTCTTTTTGAACAATAGCGCCAAAAATCTTCTGTGCACTGGGCTTGAACCAATTTTTATGGTTGTGAATTCTATTTTTTCTTGAAAAATAATCTCAATTATTGCAAGGTCATAACAAACATAATAATTAATAATCTTCTAAAAAATCGTGTATTTCTAGGACGATCGATGTGTAATATAGACAAAATATTGGTAGTTATAGTGAAAACTTCATATTCAATTATTTTCTGTGGGTTTTGAAAAAGGTCGAGTCGTATGTAAGAAAAGTTTACTGTATGTATCTGTTGTAGATAAGACGATATTTCAGGTAGAGAATTTCGAGCCAAAACCCTTTCAATAGTATACACGTTTATTACTCAGTAGTTTATAGACAGATACGAGTATAGTCAACCGAGAGTAAAAAATCGTTCTTGAAAAAAATACATTCAAACCTAAAATATAAAATCTGCAAGGATAAATATTTATGATAAGAAATACATAGAACGTTCAAATTTCAGCATCTTGTAGTATTTATTTCGCTACCCGATTCGCCATCATTGCGAACAAGACGAACCAACAATATATTTCACGACTAAATTTCCAGACAATCACTTCTGCCAATCTGGCAACGAGGCGCAAAGCAAGTAGGCAGCCTAGACCTACTAACACACAACCGCAACTCTTGTCTATGACCGCAACCGATCATAATGACCTATAGACGACGGAATCGCGCCGCAGCATAAAAACTTTCGACCACAATCGTGCATCTGAACAAGCACAACTCATCTGGAAGTGTCTCTAGGCGTATGCGACGTTGCCGATAAGACCGAGATGGCAGAGTCGATCGGAAACGGTACAACAATTTTAACGCGCCAGCTGTGGTTGATCTTTAACTTATCAGCGTCCTCGGATAGCAATTTGTATGTTGTGAGATTGTCGAAAATCAATTTTTCATTATTGTATTAATTGAATAAAGGCAGAGATACACTACAGTGTCGCCAAGCAGACCCTCGCCATTCTACGCATTCGATCGTCCTTGTGTGCACATTTGTTCAACGCCACACGATTCTACAAATTGAAATCACCATACACTACCGATCAGTTAAGTTCATCCCTGTTTCTAGGTATTAACTGATCAAATATTGTGTGCGAATTTAATAGTGTTTAGTGAATTTTCCTTCAAATTATTTTCTAGATGGCGTGAGTACGAGCTGATGTTGTTGTGTTCCTTCCTGTGAAAGCCATATACCTTATATAATAGTAGGTCTATGGTAACAGTAATTATATCTTCAAGACATTAAATTATGTTAACGGTTTTCCAAAACAACAAGACACATTTTTGGCGCTCTTGTTCCTCGGGACAGAGTGCTTATCAATTTGCCCAAATGTATGTAATTTTAGAATTTTTGGCTGAAAATGGTCTCAAACGATTTGGTTCGACTCACTGATCAAGAATCCGTGGTCAAAATCGATTCAGTCCGGCCGTCTGTCCATTAACACGATAACTCTCGAAGGAAAGGAGCTAGAGGATTGAAATTTACAGGGTAGGTTTGGAGTGTGAATATCTCGGACGAGTTCGTTAACAGGAAAAATCCACCAAGCGGTTTCGGAGTTATGGTCCTTTTTAGTAAAAACATTTGAAATTTGGCATCAAATTGTAGAATCATAACCTTTATACGCATGCGAAGCTTTGTATTGATCGGATTGCCGTAAAGTGTCAAAAAAATTTCTTTAATTATCAAATTTTGTTTCTACAATAACTCTCGAACAGAATGAGCAAGGCAGTTTAAATTTTCAGAGTAGGATTGGGAGATAAATATCTCAGTTAAGTTCATTATTGGGCAGAATAGGCCAGATGGTTTCGGAGTAACGAAAAAAAAAAATATTTTTTTAATTTACAATTATACTTTTTTTTTAAGATGCAGTTTCGCCATAAAAATCCATTGATGTCATTTTCAACTCTAACAAGCTAATACTTTCGGAGATATGATTTTTCGAAATTTAAATAATGTACTTCTATGTTTTCACAGAATGCTATAATTATTCTATCTATGAATTATTATATGATCTGTGTTCATACTCGTACATATGAAATTTTGTTGTTATTTCCTCTATATCTCAAAATATACAAATCTGATGCAATTAAAACTCGGTAATTACTTGTAGAATGCCGACCCACTGATTTTCGCGGAATTTCGTGAATATCGTATCCTGGATTTACACGAGGCGTAGGTTTTTTCGTATTTCAATTCCAATAGAATACATATGTCAGAATTAAGAATTCTGTGATCATAGACGGTTCACTCGTTACTGAAGTATGTCATTAAAATGGTATGAAATGTATTCATATATTTTAAAAGCTGAGAAAAATGTATATATCGATGCTGAATTCGTAGTAGAGTGTCCAATAGACGAGAGTAGACCATAGAACATTCGCGCAAAAGCTCCTGGATGCGAATTCTCGAATAACGAGGTGGAGTTTCACAGTTTCCATGTGCTCATCTGTTTTAAAATTCCCATATTTCCGAAAATGAAAAATCTCCATGGAACAACCGCAGCATTACGACGCAAGCTTCCCTCTCCAAATTCTGCTTTATCCAGCTCGACGGTGGATCAATCGATCCACCATGAAGACGCGTAATAACGCCTGGGCATTGATACGTAGGCAATCCATGACACAAGGTAATTTGTCGTCACGAAGCTATCAAAACATCTGACTGGAGCACAACTGAATTATACGGCCAATTATCCGGTTGATACCCGAGCAGCGTGTTGTAGAAATTCGTCTTCCGATGGCGTCACAATACAAGAAACCAAAAGTTAACGCCTGGTATGAAAGTTTATTCAAGAATGCTGATGGTACACCCGAAAACGAAAAAATCGAGGAAGAGGAATACTATGAAGTTCTTTCTAAGAGTGGAGTCTGTTCCTTGGAGTATTGTTGGGAGATTAGACAAGGAAATGCATACCAAAGTAATTCAGATGTATGAATACTGTTTGAGTTCCGGAGACTTCCCAAAAAGGCACCATAATAACCATTCCAAAACACGGTACAGACCATCATAAAGAGTACAAAATTATAGACCCAACACACTGCTGTCTGTACTGGGAAAACGTTTTGGTTCGACTCACGGATCAAGAATCCGTGGTCGAAATTCATTCTGTCCGGCCGTTCCGGCCGGCCGTAGGCACGATAACTCTCGAAAGGAATGAGCTAGACAGTTGAAATTTTCAGAGTAGGATTGTGAGATAAATATCACGGCTAAATTGGGCAAAATCGGACAGATGGTTTCGGAGTAACAAAAAAAATTTTTTTTTACATAAAAAATTCCAAATTAAATTTTTTTCAATAAGCAGTTTTACCATAAGAATCCATTGATATCATTTTTAACTCTAACAAGCTAATACTTTCGGAGATATGATTTTTCATAATTTCAAAAATAAATCGTATTTCTATGTTTTCACAGAATGATATAATTATTCTATCTATGGATTGTTATAATGTCAACTTATTTTCCTGAGACATGACATTGTCTAATTCATTTCAGCAATCGAAGAATTATGACAATAAAGTGTACCTATTCTTAATGTGAGCGAAGTGAGAAAAATCTCAGTTGTTTGTTCCGCAATTAGTTTTTCTCAGAAAAGTCTTACATTTCGGAACGGAACATGAAGTAAGAGATCTGAGAGAAGTGAGACTGCTTTTAATCATGGTCAATTCTCTCACTTAATGACGGGACTGACGGAAGGGAATATTATAACTTCAAAAATATTATGTTGGTGTTGAAATACTCGTGTTTTGGCGATGCAACGGGGACCACACCCAAAAATGTTTGAAAATATTACGTAAATATGGAAAGCATAATTCTGTAGTTCTAGAGAGGAGAAAATTTGGTGAAAGTAGACCAGGAAATTTTTGATCGATTACAAAGTAATTTTTCATGATTACTTCTCTTCTTTCATACATGTTTTATGGAATATCTACTATTTGTAGGTACTTTAAACCTATTTGGGCAATTGCCATACGAAACTTGTTTTTCTTTGTAATTAGAATCTGTTTCAATATTCTAGGATTAATTTTTTTAAATCTAATTTCTTTCATGATGCAGTTCTATCGTAGTAATCCATTGATATAATTCCCAACTCTGAGAAACCAATACTTTCGGAAATATAATTTGTCTGTTTGAACAAGAGCGCCAAAAAGCTCCTGTCCACAGGGCTTGAACCAATTTTTGTTGGTTGATATTTTCATGCCGATGGTCAATCCATATGATGATGGGAATGGTAATGGTAAGTTAATAATATTGAGTTCAGAATATCTCCACTAAAAACAAAACTGGAATATTGGTGTATTGGAGTAGATTTGAGGAAAGAATATATATTATCATTCATCATAGAATTGAGGATTGAATATTTCGGATGAGTTCGTTGTTGGGTAGAATTCGTCTATTGGTTTTGGATTGATAACTTTTGGCACCCTTGTTGAATGTAAATCTTCTATGATGTTTGATTTAAATTTCTGCTAAGATGAAACCAACTCTTACCAATAATTTCGGAGATATGATTCTTCAAAGTTTAAACAAGAGCGCCAAAGCTCCTGTCCACAGGGCTTGAACCAATTTTTTTTTTACTACATTGGTGTACTTAGATGTACAAGGCTGAAGGACTGGTCGATGGCCTTTGAATGTGGTCAATATTATGACAGTTATTATTATAATTTTATTGCGAAATATTAATATGTATTTCGAAGTGGTGAACCACCTACCGGTAGCCAACTGGCTCTGCCAATCCGTAATAATTGATATAGTAACCGTTTTCCGAGGTATATTCAGTATGTCGGGCACGTGGAGCCGTGCTCGCTGCACGTAATTGGCAACATTTCATCGGTGACTCTCTGGGAGCTTAAAGCGAAAGAGGTACTCGGCATATTAATTTATGCTCCCGGGATTCATTGCTTCGTTTTCGGAATTTTCAAGCCAAGTGGCGACGAATACACTGATTCACCTCTTGTTCGGCGCTGTAAGGGCCTGTTAATCTGTTGTGGGTACGTGAATACCTACAAGGTGTCTATTCAAAGATGGGACTTTCCTTCAACAGAATGCAGAACTCATTGAATATACCATTTCACTAATGATAATTCATACAGGGTGGTAATTAGGTATGTACTGTTACCTAAAAGGTTAGACATTCTTCTAATCCTAGTTGAAGGAAACCGAAAACATATAAATTCTCTATGTATAATCGACTAATGACGACAGAAAAGACGTACGCCTCAAGTAACTCTAGGATAAGATATTCACGAAATTCCGCGAAAATTAGTGGATTCTACAAGTAATCAACGAGTTTTAATTGGATCATTTAATATTTTTTCAAGTTATAAGGGAAATAACCACAAAATTTCAGAAGGGTATAACTGCCTATTAACGAACTTAAATGTCGCATTCGGAAGCGCAACCTACCCTGAAAATGGCAAGTCGCTATTTCTTTCCGTTCATTTTCGAATTTTTGGTGGAAATGGTCTTAAACGATTTGGTTCGACTCACTGATCAAGAATCCGTGGTCGAAATTCATTCTGTCCGGTCGGTCCGGCCGGCCGTAGGCACGATAACTCTCGAACGGAATGAGCTAGAGAGTTGAAATTTTCAGAGTAGGTTTGGGGGATAAATATCTCGGCTAAGTTCGTTATTGGGCAAAATCGGACAGATGGTTTCGGAGTAACAAAAAATTTTTTTTTACGAAACAAATTCCGAATAAAATTTTTTTTAATAAGAAGTTTTATCATAAGAATCCATTCATATCATTTTTAACTCTAACAAGCTAATACTTTCGGAGATATGATTTTTCAAAATTTCAATAATAAATCGTATTTCAACGTTGTCACAGAATGATATTATTCTATGAATTGTCATAATGTCGAATGATGTTCCTGAGACATTATATAATCAATCGAAGAATTGTGAGCGAAGTGAGAAAAATCTCAGTTGTTTGCTCCGAAATTAGTTTTTCTCAGAAATTTCTTACATTTCGGAACTGAACATGAAGTAAGAGATCTGAGAGTAGTGAGACTGCTTTTCATCCATAGACATAGATATAACTCTCGAACGGAATGAGGTAGGTAGTTGAAATTTTCAGAGTAGTTTAGGGAGATGAATATCTCGGTTAAGTTCGTTATTGGGCAAAATTGGCCAGATTTAATTTGATTTCTTCCATGGTGCAGTTCTCATTCTCATGATTGCTCATTTAATCTTGATAAATAAACTATTATTTGAATTGAATTTCCTTTAGGATGCAGTTCTATCATATGAATACATTGATATAATTCCCAACTCTGAGAAACCAATACTTTTGGAGATATAATTTGTCTGTTTGAACTAGAGCGCCAGAAAGCTCCTGTCCACAGGGCTTGAACCCATTATTTTGCTATATTTTGTATTACATTTTAGTTTTTGATATTGTACCCGTTAATCACTAGATTTTATTGGCGCTCTGGTTCCTCGGAACAGAGTGCTTATCAATTTGCCCAAATGTCTGTAATTTTCGAATTACATGAGCTAGGCTGCTCAAATTTTCAGAGTAGGTTAGGGAGATGAATAACTCGGTTAAGTTCGTTATTGGGCAAAATAGGGCAGATGGTTTCGGAGTAACGAAAAAAAATTTTTTTTTAAGTAACAAATTTCGAATTCAATTTTTATTTAAGTTGCAGTTTCACCATAAAAATCCATTGATATCATTTTCAACTCCAACAAGCTTATACTTTCGGAGATATAATTTTTCGAAATTTCAATAATGAATCGTACTTCTATGTTTTCACAGAATGCTATAATTATTCTATCTAGGCTTTATTATATGATCTGTTATCATACTCGTACATGTCATCCTGTTCTATAAGAGAAAGTCAAATTCATTTCAGCTATTTTATTTGATTTCTTCCATGATGCAGTTCTCATTCTCAGATTGCTCATTTAATCTTGATAAATAAACTATTATTTGAATTGAATTTCCTTTAGGATGCAGTTCTATCATATGAATACATTGATATAATTCCCAACTCTGAGAAACCAATACTTTCGGAGATATAATTTGTCTGTTTGAACAAGAGCGCCAGAAAGCTCCTGTCCACAGGGCTTGTTCTTTTCCAATTTGATTTTTGCAATAAACATGAAAGTGATAACATTTCTGAATTGACGAGATTGACGAGACCTTTCAAACGATGTGTCACAAGCCCATACTTCCTATTTGAAAAATTGGGGGTTGAAGGTAGGGTTCGTATTTTTACGAAGAAGAATGACAATTTAAAATTTTAATTTGACGTGTTTCGGGAATCTCCATAAATATGTACAGTAACCAAGATAACGAATTCATTCCATTTGACCTTTCCACGCTGTATACATCAACCAAATAGTCAACTCCAGGAGAAGAGCTCTGGGCGTACATCGGTTTCGAAGGCTCATTATTCGGAGCTTCGCAGTAAGCGCGATGACGCGGACAAGTAAAACAACAACCAGTCAAGGGCGAATTATATCCCAAATCGAAGATGAAATCTCCCCGCTTTTCATCCGGCCGATAAAGTTGAAAAACTCCCACAACCTTCGGGTCCGATGATGGCACCCGTCCATTACGCGGACGATATCGCACGTTTCACGCGATGTATCATTAGCTGAAACGTAAATATAGCGAGAATCTGTTTCGTAACGTTGGCGGATAATGCATTTACGGATCTGACGTAATACTATTAACTTGACATAGATCCCGCCAACCGTGGAGGAGATTATGGAACAGCTGAATCTAATTAAATTTCTAAAAATTCGGTGAAACTTCCCGACGCGAAAAATGACAAGGTCGACTGCACGTGAAAACTGCACGCGGCGTTGCCAAGAATGTCGCATTGTTGTGCAGGAAGATGGCGCGGGGAGATTGGCGGAACCAACTCGGGACAGGTTGATTGTTGGATGATACCAACACCAAAGTCTACGTACTGGCAGGTATACAGGTGACCCGGAATTAATTAAGGATGTTTAATGGTATATTCTACGGCGAAAGATAGGACGAAAAGTGGGAAAGCTCTGTGGGCTTTTGCCATCTTTATATTACTCCAATTCATCATGTGATCTCCTTGGATTCTACATAAAGTTCTGCTATTTTTGATTTCTGTATGTTTCTATTTCTCAAGTACTCAAGTTGTTCTTATGTTCCAACTTTCTTACTTCCAATGGTCTTGATGTTTCTCCTGTGTAAGATTTACCTCAAATACAAGAAATATTATATACAAAATTTTTTTATTTTTGTTTCTCATTAAAGGGTTTTTTCTTTGTTAATAAACACCTAAGATCATTTTGTGTTTTGAAGACGGTTCTTATATTGAACTTAGAACCGATTCTTCTAATTTTTTCAGAAAGGCCACGAACATTCATCAGATTGGGTTGCTGTTCTTGTTGATTATTCTGTTGTACTTGATAGAGGACCAAATAATCAAGTACAACAGAAGAACAGTAATACTAGAATAGTTGTACTAGAACAGTTGTACTAGAACAGTTTTACTGGAACAGTTGTACTAGATAGAAGAGCAAATAATCAAGTACAACAGAATAATTAGGAAGAACAGCAATCCAACCTGTTGAATATGAGCCCTTATGTTCGCCTTTCTGAAAAAATCAGAAGAATCGGCTCTAAGTTCAATATAATAACCGTCTTCAAAACACAAAACGATCTAACGTCTTTATTAACAAAGACAAAACCTATTAATGAAAAATTGGTTCAAGCCCTGTGGACAGGAGCTTTCTGGCGCTCTTGTTCAAACAGACAAATTATATCTCCGAAAGTATTGGTTTCTCAGACTTGGGAATTATATCAATGAATTCTTATGAAAGAACTTCATCTTAGCAGAAATTGAATTCAAACATCATAGAAGAATTTAAATTCAACAAGAGTGCCAAAAATTACCAATCCAAAACCAATAGACGAATTCTACCCAACAACGAACTCATCCGAGATATTCATTCCTCAATTCTATTTCTATGATGGACGATAATATATATTCTTTCCTCAAATCCACTCCAATACTCCAATACACCAATATTCCAGTTTTGTTTTTAGTGGAGATATTCTGAACTCAATATTATTAACTTACCATTACCATTCCCATCATCATATGGATTGACCATGAGCATGAAAATATCAACCAACAAAAAGTATGATATTATATTATAATTCTCATAATTCTACGATTGCTGAAATGAATTAGACAACGCCATGTTTTCATGTTGACATTATAACAATTCATACATAGAATAATTAGGTATATCATTCTGTGAAAAGATAGAAATACGATTTATTATTGAAATTTTGAAAAATCATATATCCGAAAGTATTATCTTGTAAGAGTTAAAAATGATGTCAATGGATTCTTATAGTAAAAATGCATATTGAAAAAAAATTTATTTGGAATTTGTTATGTAAAAAAAAAATTTTTTTGTTACTCCGAAACCATCTGTCCAATTTTTCCCAATAACGAACTTATCCGAGATATTTATCTCCCAAACCTACACTGAAAATTTCAACTGTCTAGCTCATTCCGTTCCAGAGTTATCGTACCTACCGCCGACCGGCCGGACAGAATGAATTTCGACCACGGATTCTTGATCAGTGAATCGAACCAAATCGTTTAAGAGATTTCATCGAAAAATTCGAAAATTACAGGCATTTGGGCAAATTAATAAGCGAGGAACAAGAGCGCCAAAAACAAAAATAAAAGGAAACGTGTATACAATATTCCTTGTATTTGTGGTAAATCGTACACAAGAGAAACATCAAGACCACTAGAAGTAAGATAGTCGGAACATAAGAGCAACTTGAGAAATAGAAACTTACAGAAATAAAAAATAGCAGAACATAAGTATGTACAATTCAAGGAGATCACATCATGGATTGGAGTATAATACAAAGATTCTGATGACAGAAACTGATTATATTAAAAGGAAACTTAAGGAGTCAACTTGTATTTTATTGAACAGAGAATGCAATTTTGCAAATTGCTCAATTGGTATTTACCATATTTGACTGAATTCATTAAAAAACGAGTTGGAACTATGCAAAGTAAAACTATGTTAGCTATGATTTTCAAATACTGTCAATGTGACAATTCTCGAAATTCAGAATAACTATCAACAAAATAATTCTGAAGATGTTCGGTAAGTGATGAAAATTAACCCCCAGACACCGATATCAGTTTTCGCCTATCTAATACAGAAATAGGACTATCCCTTCAAAAGTGTCTAATTCTTTTTCAACATCTAATACTGCATAGTTTTGCTTTTTTCAAGCATATCATATCCTTTTCTGATAAAAATAACTCCAAATAATAATAAAATTTGGTCAACGTAGAAAAAAATGACGAAAAATGAACTAAGGTGAGAAATCTTCTAAAAATCACAAGAACTCAACTATCTCGGACACTGTTGATTTTCGGTTTCACATAAATATGGCTCAAACAACAGCATTCATACTAACATCTCCTCCAAAGTTTATTTCTAATTTGGAATAACCCTGTATAACGTACCTTCAATTTATATCGCTTAATAGTAACAAACTTTCAGTTGAGAATAAATTCAGATTTGGAATTGACAAATTTAAGACGAAATTTTATTATTTCTTATTCAAAATGTAAGGGAATAATATTGAATATTCATGGTGGTATTTGCGATTTCATTACGTCAATGATACTGAGGATGCCAGCATTTATTTTTGTTTCATTAATAAAAATCCTATGAATTAATGAAGACCCCAATATTCATGTTTGAGGAATATTAAATATTGTGCCAAATATTCTAATTTTTCTAGATTTTGCCTCATTTGGCCTGAGAAACGAGTAAACATCACGTACTGTAATCGCCGTGGGAAATCGCTATAAAAAAGTAAATGTCGCTGTTTGAGAAATTGATCCTTGATGATCCTGTGTAATTTTCAAATTTCGCAACCAATTGCACCCTTCAATATTCATTAGTCGACTCTAGATTGAAACTCTAGGGACCAGCAAAAATTATCGAGACTTTTCGAATAATCAAGAGGGTGATCTTATGAAATTCAAATAATCAAGATTTCGATCGAAATTAGTGATTCATGTATTATTTCAAATATTTGTCCATCCTTCACAGCTTCAATGCTCTTTTTCACTTATGCAAATACACTAAACTTGTTCTTATTTGAAATCATTTGAATAACACAAATCAAAAATGAACGTTTGAACTTTGAATGTAAACTGGAATGGGAATTGCGAACTGCATTTATGTAAACAAACGACAGGTCTGAGCATGATTAATTTTTTTCAATTTATCGATTATTTTTCAAGGGACTGGAAAAAATTTCAAATTATCGAGAGATTCAAATTAACGAGTGTCAATTTATCGAAAGTCGACTGTAGCTATTTTTGGAAAATAATTTCAAATTACTTTCTGATTTGGAGAATATAGACCAGGGTCGAAGCCTTTAAAAATAGTATAAAGTGAAAGAAAATTATAGTAGAATGAAGCCTATTGGAAAATGAAGAGAATATAGCAAAAATTATAGGAAAAATAATTTACGGTTGATCTGAGTTCGGGAAGGGGAAGGGGAAGGGGGTCAGTTTTTAATGTTAAAAAACGGTTTATCTTGATTTCCGGCAAAAATACAAGTCCAATGGGGACCAATTGAATGGCAAAGTTGTAGGTAATAAAAAGATCTACAACTTTTGTTCCTACACCTTTTTCACATAACCTCAAATTTTTGTGAAAAATTCAAATAACCACGTTTTTGGTTTTTAATTTTTATGTTTTACAAAAAATATTTTTTTTTCACAAAGTTTGGTAAAAACTTACCTTTTTATGTCCCAAATACACTGTAATTTTTTGGATTTAAAATTTAGTTTTTTTCACCTTAAATTAAATTAATATCGAAAAAGCATCCTAATTTTCAACCAAAAATTCTCACGTCAAAATATCTGCTTTTTTAAAACAGTAGGTTGGCTTTTTATTCATTGAAGTCTCTACTTTCCGATGGTCTAAAAAAAATATACATTACTATGGTAAATTTTCTCAGAAAATGCTACGAAATAACATTTAGTAAAGCCCAGACCCAAATAGCACTTTGCCCAATTCTCTATGAAATATCTTTTGATGGCCTAAAATTTTTCGTAGGTCACTCAGGTATATAAGTTATATTAAAATAGCAATAAATAAGCATCTATACGGGTCAGAATCAGAGAGGTGAGCATTTTATGTTTCCAAATATCTGAGAAATTAAGTTTTCTTTTGAAGAAAACTAACAAGTGGAGTCCGTTGTGTCATTAATCATGAACCTTTCCTGTGAAGAGGCACGCACAAAAATATATATTTTAGAAATTATACCTGTCAAGAAGCATTATACCAAGGCCAAAAGTCATTTCGGGAACACTTTTAAATATTTCTTTAATAATAATACAACCAATGCATTTAAGAATCACCTTCAAGAAATTGTAATTAACCAGTTCCTAACTCGGAAAATGTTATTATTATGTACATTTTTATAGTAAAAACACTTATTTTGCAAATTATTCTCCATAAATTTTCCATTGGTGTAAATTTCGCTCCAAAAATTTCAATTTATTGTATTCATTTTTGTACTTCGTTATATATTAATAATATAAATACAAAAGTTCAAAGATCATTTCATGTTGTATATATAAGATTTAACTATAGCTTTACTTATTAGTAATTTATTTGCTGTTTTTGTGATGTTCCCGAAAATGATGGGGTGTTCCCTAAATGACGTTGACGTTCCCTGAATGAAGGCAACGCCTGGTTTTGGCCTATTTTATGCATGAAAATATTATACATTTACGGAGTATTATACCTTTATTTGTACTTAAGGAATGAGGAACATGAATATAAAAATTTTAACTACAAATCGGTGTTTTTTCATATGGTTGCCACTTAAGCATTTTTGAAAAGCCTTCCACTGTTTAAAAGTTTTCAGTAATTCATCAACGGTGTCTTTTAGTTGTGTTTTGCCAAAACCTCGCCAAACAATAGTCATTTACGAACTTCCGGAGTAACAGAACATCCTCTTATTATTTCATCAACTTTACGAGTAGGCGTATCAGCACTCTTTTGGGATGCTCTTTCTTCGCGTCTTCTGCTTCTCTGAACTTTTTTTCGCAACTGATCTATAATTCCTTGCATTTTATGTTTCTGTTTTTTAATAGTTTGGTAAGCCTGTACTTTTTATTTTTAAACCTGTTTTCATCCTAATTTCTTCCTCGACAGGCGATTATAGTTTTCTATGTCATATTCAGAATCTGGGAGGCTGTTAGCTAAAATATTTGCCATCATCTATTTTTTTTGTATATACTTTTGGCAATTTATTCTCCATAACTTTCTCTGTTTCCTCTTCTGTCTTTCAGTCATATAACTTACAGTCTTAACTTTATTTTCAGCTTTCTTCCTTTGGTAATATTCCCTATCTTTCATACTCTTCATCTCTTTTTTTTCAGGTGTTATTTTATTTAAAAACTTGCGCTTCCTTGCATTAGCCTTTTCACGATATTTTTCATAAGCTATACTGTCTTGTTTTATAATTTCCCCTAATACTCATACTAAATGGATACCTATAAAAGCAAAATTTTGCATGGTTATGCTTTTGAAAGCATTAGAGTATCATGTTGCCTATAAAACATGTCATTTCAGAAACACCGGGTCATTTAGGGAACGCCCGTCATACGAGAACGTTCCCGAAATGACCGTTCCCGAAATGACTATTCGATTAATATTTTCATGTCACGCTTGACGCCGCCATGTTAGATATTAGTTTTTGAGGTTATGAACAAGTGATCTGTAATATTTATAAGAATTTCACAAAAAGTATGCAAATTTTCGAAAACCAAATCACCAAACAGCGTTCCCGTAGTGACAGGGAATTGAAGTACGCTTCACACATATCAAATTAAAATATACTTTTCAACAAAATTAATTATTTTTTTTCCGTAAACAAGACACACGCCTTTTACTTTGACTAGTGAAGTTCACACTGAAGCTCACTAACGTCACATAACGTGTATTGTTTTAATTACATCGACCGATATCTACGACGTTCACGGAATGATTTGTTAAACGTCAGACAGCATTTGAATAGCCAAAATATGAAGAAATCAAACTGGTATTCATTCAATTTATACGTATATTCTTAATCAGATGATTTTCAACGTTTATATTAAAATATGACATTTATAAGTCGTAATTGTACATATTTTTGACTGGTCTGATCTATGAAACATGGTATAAGGACGCATTCCCGGAATGACTATTTAGACCCTTTTTTCTTTAAAATAAATTAAAATATTATTATTGAAAAATAAAAATGATAACTGCCTCGTAATTAAGCACAGAACCTTTATTTTAAAATCAATATTTCAGTAATATCATGTTATTTTATCAAGAAAACCTTTGTCAGAAGCGTAATGCTCACCTCCCATACGCATATAATTTAGAGACGATTTTATAACTTTATCAAAATATTGTAAGTGTCCTATTAAATATTAACTTCATTAACTTAGCATTATCTGAGAAAATTTACCATAGTGATGTATATTTTTTTTTAGACCATTAGAAAGTAGAGATTTCAACGAAGAAAAAGCTCACCTACCTTTTTAAAGAGGCAGATATTTTGACGTGAGAATTTTTGGTTGAAAATTATGATGCTTTTTCGATATTGAGTCAATTGGAGTTGAAAAAATAAATATTTTAAATCCAAAAAATTACAGTGCATTTGGGACATAAAAAGTTAAGCTTTTACCAAATTTGGTGAAAAAAAATTTTTTTTTGTAAAAGATAAAAATTAAAAACCAAAAACGTGGTTATTTGAATTTTTCACATAAATTTTGAGGTTATGTGAAAAAAGTTTAAATGCAAAAGTTGTAGATATTTTTATTACCTACAATTTTGCAATTCAACTTTTTTCCATAGGACTTATAGTTTTGCCGGTAATCGAGATAAACCGTTTTTTACCCTTAAAAACTGACCCCCTTCCCCTTCCCGACGTCAGATCACCCGTAAATTATTTTTCTCATCATTTTTGTTATATTCTCTTCCTTTTACAACGGGTTTCATTCCACTATAATTTTTTTCGGTTTCAAAAATTATCGATACTGGTCTAATAGGCGAATAGTCAGAAACGTGATATACTACCGACAACGGTACAAAATGAAAAATTTTGTTCATTTCTTTGTGAACGAATAATTGTGCTGGTTATACTCACTTCCCGTGAATTGCTTAGCAGTATTGAAAACCATATCAGTTCTTACATCAAGACGATCATTACGTACCTGAAATGAAGAAAATATAATTATTAGACTTTTTGCGAACAGATCTATTGGTGGAAAAGAGAGATAATAAAATTTCATGCAAAACAAAAACTAATATAATATAATAAACTTAAGGTGAAGTAAGCAGTTTATGCGCGCATGTTCTATTGTCTATTCGGGCCTCACACACCCTCACGAAGTACTACATGAACTTTTAGCATAAATAAAATAGTGGAAAGCGGAGATTCGAGCCCGGATCTCCTGCCGGTAGGAAAGGACGCTACCAACTCGGCTATGCAGCATTTATATTCATTTCAAAAATAGATACCTAGCACTTGATATTTTCCTGAAAAATCAAATAATAGTTTATTTATCAAGATTAAATGAGCAATCTGAGAATGAGAACTACACCATGGAAGAAATCAAATTAAGATAGCTGAAATGAATTTTACTCTCTCTTATAGAACAGGATGACATGTACGAGTATGAACACAGATCATATAATAAAGCTTAGATAGAATAATGATAACATTCTGTGAAAACATAGAAGTACGATTCAATATTGAAATTTCGAAAAATCATATCTCCGAAAGTATTAGCTTGTTGGAGTTGAAAATGATATCCATGGATTTTTATGGTGAAACTGCATCTTAAATAAAAACTGAATTTGAAATTTGTTACTTAAAAAAAATTTTTTTTTTCGTTACTCCGAAACCAACTGGCCTATTTTGCCCAATAACGAACTTAACCGATATATTCATCTCTCTAACCTACTCTGAAAATTTCAACTGCCTAGCTCATTCCGTTCGAGAGTTATTGTAAAAAAAAAATTTTAAATTTTCAAAAAAAACTTTTGACACTTTGCGGTAACCTGGTCAATACAAAACTCCACATAAGTATGAAGGTCATGATTCTACGATTTGATGCTAAATTTCAGGTAGATCGAGTGATCGGTTTCGCAAATATTCAAAAAAATGTTTTTACTAAAATCGGCCATAACTCCGAAACCGCTCGATGGATTCTGCCCATTAACGAACTTAACCGAGATATTTACGCTCCAAACCCACCTTGCAAATTTCAATCCTCTAACTCTTTTCGTTCGAGAGTAATCGTGCCTACGGCCGGCCGGACAGAATCGATTTCGACCTCGGATTCTTGATCAGTGAGTCGAACCAAATCGTATAAGACCATTTTCAACCAAAAATTGGAAAATTACAGACATTTGGGCAAATTGATAAGTACTCTGTTCCGAGCAATTAGAGCGCCAAAAAGGCTTTGGAGGATGCCATGATTAATTAAATAATGCAAATTATAGTCAAGCTTTTTTTTGCGGCCGTCCGTTAACACGATAACTCTCGAGAGGAATGATGCTAGACAGTTGAAATTTTCAGAGTAGGTTTGGGAGATAAAATCTCGGTTGAGTTCGTTATTATATATTATTCAATTTTTTTAAGGTGCAGTTTCATCATAAGAATCCATTGATATAATTTTCAACTCTAACAAGCTAATACTTTCGGAGATATGACTTTTCAAAATTTCAATAATATGTACTTCTATATTTCCACAGAATGCGAATTCTATCTGTCTGTGTTCTATCTCTGTTCAATGTTCATGCATGTAATATTAGCTACCTATGACAGACATGTCAAATGTATTTATGTTGTAACAAAACATGATTGAATGCAAAATGACCAATTGATAATATACAATTAATATATATATATATATAAATATATATATATATATATATGAAAGAAAAATTATCTCAGACACTATCCGTCAGATATCGTTTGAATTCTGCGAGATCCTTCAAAACCTCATTTTACAGTAAAGTTCTAGATTTGAGGTCAATCGGAAAATGAGATCTATATCGGTGAAGATATTGCCGAAATATCGAAATAATGAAATATCACAACGATCAGAATGTACTGGTCCATTAAACATTCAGTTGATGGAACATTGTGTGTATACAAGACGTGAGATGTTCGAGCATTTTAAATGCAAATTCTACGAAATATCATATTTCATAAATCATAACACCACAGAAGGAATATCATGTTAGAATGCTGGAAAAGGAAATGTCATCTATTACAGTAGACTCAACAGTATCGAGTGTTAATTGTTACAAATCAGCAAATTCTATTCATCATTCCATGAGTGCACTAAACCTTACGACGCCACAACGAGAATTGTCTACATAGTAGGGGAGCCCAAGCGGGGATTTTGGGATTTACTACAGCGCGGCAGATTAATATATAGGGGGATACCTTGTACCTGGTTAAGTTTTTCCACGAAACATGAGCCATATATATATGGCCGCCCGTCAAGGATAAAGCATCAGATTAGTAAAAAAAAGTTGATCAACGGAAATTCTCGAGCGCGTCAGATTGAGGTAGGGTGAGTTAGTTACATGCTAAAAAGTGTATATTCCATTAATCTGACAATTTGAGAGTGACGTAAAGAAGGGGGAGGGTTACAAAGTAGTAAAAAAAAAACGACATCTTGACATTCTCGAGCGTGGTAATTTTTTTTTTATTTTGAAGGGAATAATGCAAGAATTACGAAAAATATATAATCTGACGATTTTCACAAGCCGAAGTAATAAAAATTAATTGATAAAGTTGAATGCGTGCAGCTATGCCATGCCTATATTCCCCTCTACGTGTTTCTATTCTCCTCTCACTCTTTCTCTATCTATTGCTCTCTCACTCCGTCCCACTCCGGTTTCTGTTGCCATGACTCCATAACAGCTGGTCACGCAGAATCGTTCGGGGTATGATCTTGTTTACAACGTATTTCCAACGTATTAGGTTATTTTGCGATTTTAATAAAAGTTATGTGAATTAAAGTTAATAAATAATTACTATGAGTGATTGAGTGATATTAATATGAATTGTGTATTTTGTGGTGAACGTACTTTACAAAACACAATCAAATTTTCATTAGAAACTTCACAAAAATGTATCATTACTTTAGAATAACGTCGGAGCAAACCGATTCTTCGAAAATCACGAAAAAATTAAAAATTAAATTTTGTATAATTATTATTTGTATAAATATTCTCCTCAAAACAACATAAGCTTTTTATTTGCACGCTATTTCCTGAGCTTTTCGATTAATTGAGTTCAATGATTTAAAAAAATAAAAAAAAATAAATTTTATTGTCAGATTTAGCGAATCCCTCCAGACAATCGTCAGATTAGGAGACAGCACGTCTAGGCCATATTGATGAACCACATATATCTTGATCTGACGCGCTTGAGTATTTCTAAATGGCGATTTTTTTTGCATATTCTAATAATGACCACGAGTTTGCGTTACATCCCAATCGTCAGATTATTATACAAGAGCATCTTTTAAGGTTCACTTAACACCCCCTTAGAAAATCTGACGAGCTCGATAAAAAAAAATTTTTTTTCATTTTCAACCCTTGTATGATCACCCCCATCATGGAAACGATCAGATTAACATCTGTACATTTTTTAAATTACGTAGGACACAGATGCTATCAATATCTGACGCGCTCGAGTATGTCCACGTAACGGTTTTTTTTTACATTTTTGAAAATTTATATCCGCTCACCCCACCGATGAACAGGTATATATTATATAACATTTTTTTCTTCTTATCATCTAAGCTTGACAACCCAATAGCTCTCTATGACGCTCGAGAAAATCCCGAATTAGCCTTGTGGGCTCCCCTACTAACATATTTAACTTTTCTGAACCACTTCTGAACAAGCACAGCAATTTCATCATTCATCATAATTCAATGCAACTAGTCAATATGAAGGTGTCCAGAAATAAAGTTAAATAGATTTAATGGTATATTACACGACAAAAAAATCTTAAAAAGTATTGACGTGAAGTAAGGAGCATTTAGGCACTTTTTCTAATATCTATTCACGAATCATACGAAGTTCATCGAGCTGAAATGCGGTACTCGATTGTAAAAGGGTGCTATCTCTTTCCGTTATTTATCGTGGCAACGGTCACCCGTCCAGCTACTGAACTCACCTAAGGTTACTCGGATCTCCAACAATATAGATCCGATCGTGTTCAAGTATGAAACTTGGTTATAAAGTTAGGTAATGAAGGCTCTCACAAAATTTCAGCGATATCGGAGGGGTAGTTTCTGATTTAGAGAATTCGTTTCAATGATTTTCTAAAAATTAAGAATTTTTTTGGCACTCTTGTTCCTCGGAAGAGAGTGCTTATTAATTTGCACAAATGTCTGTAATTTTCGAATTCGAAGTTCAATGAACAGCGAATGCAATTAATTGTAAGTAATTTAAATCAGTTGACTTAATTTCGGTGCAATTTGAATTAATGGCAACCAAAATTCATTGCAATTAAAAGAAATTGCGTCAAAAATTAGGAATTACTATTGGATTACCTGCACTTGCAAATTTATTTGCAATCAAAAGTTGCAACTTTTTTTTACTCTACATTGGTTGCTGGGATTAACGCCCAACTTTGCTGTCCAACTGCCTTTATTTATCACGTTATCTGTTAGTAAGTGCTGGTATTTTATTTCAGGTGCGCGAGATGCAATTTTGTTATGGAGTCTGCATGGATATCTAGATTCATTCGAGAAAAACCATCATCCAAAACCAAACCATGTGACAACCACTGAGGACTCACAGGACACTTTTCATTTATAGTAAGATCATTCGATGAAATTGACAAAAGAATTTCTCATTTTGACGTATTTTCTAAGCTTTTCATAGAATTGTTTGATTTTGTTTACGAATTCAGGCGTTTATGTACCCGTTCTTATTTTGTTTTGTAGACTAAGCGTTCATGAACTCCTTTTATTCTGATTTCCTGTTTTAATTTGTTGCTAAATTTCTTCAGTGTTTAGTTTGGGCGATTGGGAGAATAAACTTATTTTCGTTCCTAAATTTATTCAGTGATAAGATTTAAGAATGTTGACTTAGTTTCATCTTATTTCATGAGCATCTAACTAGTATTTATTTCCAGTTCTCACTCTGCTGGTTCATTTCAATTGAAATACTGCAGATGCAGAGGTTAAGGAACAAATTAATACGGCCTATGGACCATTTGAAGCGCAGCCGCGGCCAACATTTACATGAAATAATTTTCAAACATTAAATTATATATATGAATTGTTCTATCGACTCAAATGAAGATTTCATACATTTTTCTGAATTTTATGTGTTTTTGGCGCTCTAGTTCCTCGGAACAGAGTGCTTATCAATTTGCCCAAATGTCTGTAATTTTCGAATTTTTGGCTGAAAATGGTCTCTAACGATTTGGTTCGACTCACTGATCAAGAATCCGAGGTCGAAATCGATTCTGTCCGGCCGTAGGCACGATTACTCTCGAACTAAAGGAGTTAGAGGATTGAAATTTGCAAGGTGGGTTTGGAGCGTAAATATCTCGGTTAAGTTCGTTAATGGGCAAAATCCATCGATCGGTTTCGGAGTTATGGCCGATTTTAGTAAAAACATTTTTTTATGAATATTTCCGAAACCGATCACTCGATCTGTCTGAAATTTAGCATCAAATTGTAGAATCATGACCTTTATACGCATGTGAAGTTTTGTAATGATCAGGTTACCGCAAAGTGTAAAAAAAAAATTTGAAAATTAAAAAAAAAATTCTACAATAACAGGCAGTTGAAATTTTCAGAGTAGGTTAGGGAGAATATCTTGGTTAAGTTCATTATTGGGCAAAATAGACCAAATGGTTTCGGAGTAGGTAACGAAAAAAAAAATTTTTTTTTAAGTGACAAATTTCAAATTAAATTTTTGGCGCTCTAGTTCCTCGGAACTGAGTGCTTATCAATTTGCCCAAATGTCTGTAATTTTCTAATTTTTGGTTCGACTCACTGATCAAGAATCCGTGGTCGAAATTCATTCTGTCCGGCCGGTCCGGCCGTAGGCTCGATAACTCTCGAACGGAATGAACTAGACAGTTGAAATTTTCAGAGTAGGTTTGGGGGATAAATATCTCGGCTAAGTTCGTTATTGGGCAAAATCGGACAGATGGTTTCGGAGTAACAAAAAAAAATTTTTTTTTTACAAAACAAATTCCAAATGAAATTTTTTTCAATAAGCAGTGTTACCATAAGTATCCATTCATATCATTTTTAACTCTAACAAACTAATACTTTCGGAGATATGATTTTTCACAATTTCAATGTAAATCGTATTTCTACGTTTTCACAGAATGATAGAATTATTCTGTGGGTATTCTATGAATTATTACAATGTCAACTAATTTTCCTGAGACATGACGTTGTATCATTGTCATTCATTCCAGCAATCGTAAATATGAGAATTATAATATAATTAATACTTTTTGATGGTTGATATTTTCATGCCGATGGTCAATCCATATGATGATGGGAATGGTAATGGTGAGTTAATAATATTGTTCAGAATATCTCCACTAAAAACAAAACTGGAATATTGGTGTATTGGAGTAGATTTGAGGAAAGATATTTATTATCGTTCATCATAGAATTGAGGAATGAATATCTCGGATGAGTTCGTCTATTGGTTTTGGATTGATAATTTTTGGCACTCTTGTTGAATTTAAATTGTTCTATGATGTTTGAATTCAATTTCTGCTAAGATGAAGTTCTAAATTTCAATAATGAATCGTACTTCTATGTTTTCACAGAATGCTATAAATATTCTATCTAAGCTTTATTATGTGATCTGTGTTCATAAGCGCACATTTCATCCTGTTCTATAAGAGAGAGTCAAATTCATTTCAGCTATTTTAATTTGGTTTCTTCCATGGTGCAGTTCTCATTCTCAGATTGCTCATTTAATCTTGATAAATAAACTATTACTTGAATTGAATTTCCTTTATGATGCAGTTCTATCATAAGAATACATTGATATAATTCCCAACTCTGAGAAACCAATACTTTCGGAGATATAAATTGTCTGTTTGAACTAGAGCTCCAGAAAGCTCCTGTCCACAGGGCTTGAACCCATTTTATTTAAGATGCAGTTTCACCATAAAAATCCATTGAAATCATTTTCAACTCCAACAAGCTAATACTTTCGGAGATATGATTTTTCTAAATTTCAATAATGAATCGTACTTCTATGTTTTCACAGAATGCTATAATTATTCTATCTAAGCTTTATTACTTATATGATCTGTGTTCATACTCGTACAAGTCATCCTGTTCTATAAGAGAGAGTCAAATTCATTGCAGCTATTTTAATTTGATTTCTTCCATGGTGCAGTTCTCATTCTCAGATTGCTCATTTAATCTTGATAAATAAACTATTATTTGAATTGAATTTCCTTTATGATGCAGTTCTATCATAAGAATACATTGATATAATTCCCAACTCTGAGAAACCAATACATTCGGAGATATAATTTGTCTGTTTGAACAAGAGCGTCAGAAAGCTCCTGTCCACAGGGCTTGAACCGATTTTATATTTTCTGTTCAGATATTGCAATGTACATAAAAATTCGGAGCTTGAAACGAATTCTTGTTGTTCCATCAGTACGGTTTATTATTGAGAAATATTAATCCAAGATGCAACCGGTGAGAATTCCAAGAATATGTCCGGGGTATGTTCACGTTATTTCAAACCTTGAGATAGGGAGATAAGATAAGAATTTTGCTTATTCGTAATGAATCAGAGCTTTTTGTATAAGTACTCCGAAGGGAACGATATACTGGCATCATAAAATCCGTTTGTTCTATACAACATACAACTGAGACATTTCCGGCTTTCGCTTAGGTATTCTGCGCATTCTAAATAACCGCAAGACTGTTGGAATTCCACGCTCGAGATAGAAATGGGGGATGAAGTTTTCACTGAATTCGCACGGATGACGTTCATTCATACATTCACTTGTGTGAAGAAAATCCCGGCAGAAAATATTCTCTCCGACGCGGTGATTTGCACAATCCCAAAGGAATAAAAAGGATGATGAATACCGCGGCATACATACATGAAAGGGGCCGTCCATTAATCACGTGATGTTTTTTCAGCATTTTTTAACCTCCCCTCTCCCTTGGAGATACTTGGCACAAGTGAACAAGACAGGGAGAAAGATATAGTGATGATGAAAGTGGCTTACATAAGTTCCATAAATTAAAAAAAATTTGCTTTAGGAGCTTTTGCGCGTATGTTCTATTGTCCATCCTCCTGTATTGGACACCCTTAATCGAATTTACCATGGTAAATTATGTTGTCCATTCTCCTGTATTGGACACTCTTAATTCGAATTTACCATGGTAAATTCGAATTAAGAGTATAATAGCATAATTTACCATGGTAAATTCGATTAAGGGTGTCCAATACAGGAGGATGGACAATAGAACATACGCGCAAAAGCTCCTGACTTCACGTCAGTGCTTGAACCAATTTTTTTTTCGTAATTTTTTTGAAATTTTCTAGGGGTGCGGTTCTTACAAAAAATTTTTTTTGTCATTTTTTTCAAATTTTCTAGGGGTACGATTCTTAAAAAATTTTAAACACGTCTTTATGTTGATTTTCTACTCGGATACGCAACCTACCCAGAAAATTGCAAGTGCCTATCTCCTTTTGTTCGAAAGTTATCGGGGCAACGGTCACCCATCTACTGAACTCACACAAGGCTGCTCGAATCTCCAACAATATTTAACCGATCGTGTTAAAACTTAAAACTTGGCAGTAGAGTTGGGTTATAAAAACTCTTGCAAAATTTCAGCGATTTCAGACGAATAGTTACTGATATATAGAATTTTTTTTTTAATTTTCAATGATTTTTTAACTTTTTTTTTTCATCCAAATTTTGCAAGAATTTTCGCGTTGGCATTCTACAACTAATAACCATGTTTCAATTCAATCGGTTTAGTATTTTTCGAGTTAATGAGGAGAAAAAAACAACCAAAATTCATATGGCTATAACTCTAAAACCGTTAGGCCGATTATGCTTATAAATAAACTCAAATGTCGTGTTCAGATGCACATCCTAACCTGTAAACTTCAAGCCGCTATCTCTTTCCGTTCTCAAGTTATCGTGACAACAAAAATATTTTTAAATAATTTTTTAATAATTTTCTAGCGATACGATTCGCACAAAATTTCACAAACGTGCTTAGGTTCATATTCTACAACTACTCACCAAGTTTCAATTCGATCGGATTTATATTGGTTGAAAAGTAACTCGGAATCTATTGGGCCGATTATGCCCATTAACGAACTTGACCGTCGTATTGGGATGCGACACCTACCCTGAAAATTTCAAGTCGCTAGCTCTTTCCGTTCTCAAGTTGACGTGGCAACGGCCGGACGGCCGGACAGAATCAAACTTTACATCGAATTCTTCATTGGGTAGTCGAACCAAATCGTTTGAGAACATTTTCGTCAAAAAATTCGAAAATTACAGACATTCGGGCAAAATGATAACGCGATGTTCCCCAGATCATACGCGCACAAATTGTAAACCACCTAGAAATTTTGAACGAATTTTATTCAAACTTAAATAAAAATCGAAAATAGCTATTATCTAAAATTCTCGATATAGAGTATTGTCGCCTATAGGCCGAATTACTTCGATCAAAGGTCTTTGCATAATATATGGAGCAGGGTTGTGATAAATTCTTAGTGTGTTATTCCATTATTCAACAACGGGGATTTCCAGTCAACCAAATTTGACGGAGCGGGATTCCGATGCGAACACGTCGTTTGAGTTAGGGCTTCACACGAGAGGAGAGTATAAAAAATGGGTTCAAGCCCTGTGGACAGGAGCTATCTGGCGCTCTAGTTCAAACAGACAAATTATATCTCCGAAAGTATTGGTTTCTCAGAGTTGGGAATTATATCAATGTATTCTTATGATAGAACTGCATCATAAAGGATATTAAATTCAAATAATAGTTTATTCATCAAGATTAAATGAGCAATCTGAGAATGCGAACTGCACCATGGAAGAAATCAAATTAAAATTGTAAAATTCGAAAATTACAGACATTAGACACTAGAGCGCCAAAAATCTCGTCTCGCTCTCGCCAATTCCCAAAAAATTAAGTCTCGTCTAAGTATCGTTCTCGTCTCGTTATCAGTTGTCTCGTTTCGCCTCGCTTAATTCTGAATAACGATAATAAATATTATAAAATATAAACGAAATGGTATCAAATAATGAATAATTTTTTGAAGCTATATCTATTACGCTCTTATACAAACTTATATTTGTACATGTACATATTATTTTTAATTTTAAACATTGTTAATTTCAACTTTTAAATTACTCGATGACCAAGAATTCAAACATAATCACGCCTGCATCACATCATTTTTCAATGATGTACGTGTTTTTGCCATGATCATACTTGCTATGGAAAAAATCTTTCAACAGGTACGGATGTAGCCATTAATAAATCATCGGCCATCTTGGATAGTGTCGGAAGAACTTTTTCATCACTCTCCGCCACTGTAAAATATTTTGATTCCTATATGCTTTTTGTAACAGCAAATATTCTTCAAACTCAGCTTTCCAATATTTCGAAAGTTTTGTTGATGTTTTAAATAGGCTATCGATGTCGATACATTTTTCAATAGAATTGAACAATTTGGTATAGTTTTCAAAGAATACCTTCCCAGTGGGTAGATCATTGAGGGTGTTCTTGGCGTATTACTCATAACACTTTTCGAAACATGGCTTCATTTCTTTACCAGTTTTACTGTACGTAGTTCCACAGATGTATACAATAATTGTTCACATCTTCACTACAAAGGAGCACAAGAGAATAAATTTCTCCAGATGTTCAGATAGAGACGAAATTTTCAAAGCATGGGATTTAGGGCAATAAAAGATGTCCGTTAAATATTGAATTCATAATGGCATCCGTTTTTTATGGTTGTGAATTCTATTTTTTCTTGAAAACTAATCTCAATTATCGAAATAACGAATTAATAATCTTCTAAAAAATCGTGTATTTCTAGAACGATCGATGCATAATATAGACAGAATATATTGGTAATTATAGTGGAAACTCTTCATATTCAATTGTTTTCTGTGGGTGTTGTGAAAAGTCGAGTCGTATATAAAACTTCATCCAAAAAATTTAACGAGAACAAAAACGGGACTCTCGTATTGCGCTGTATGTGGTCTCGGTATCGCCTATAATATTTTTGAAAAAGTCTCGTCTCGCTTTTACGAGACGAGACGAGAAGAATCTCGCTCTCGCGTGAAGCCCTAGTTTGAATTGACCCTAAACGTGTTTTACTGAGTACAGGTCAGGACTATACAAGCTGGTTATGTCCTTTGATGAAAAACATGACGGTATTTTAGTCTGTATAATATAATGATTTTATTTCTTAAGCATCTCGCCACTACAGGAGATTCACCAATAACAGAGCCATATTAATTGATGATTTTGCTTTATGTCAGATAAAGACTTTCGTATAAAACAGAAAATAATATGTTAGCATACTAGCAAAAGAATTCCAAATATGTTAATATGAACATAGGTGCCCCGCAAGTTTCTATATTGGGTCCGATCCTGTTTGTCCTTTATGCGAAAGACATTGTGTTCTGCAGACGCTATAGTATATGGTTCAACAACGGTACAATATTTAATACATTTCGAAGCTTGCGACAAGTTTGTCCAACTGTCATAAACTCTCTGTAAAGTTTAGCAACCCAATTCTATTAGGCAGAAAGTTTATGTCTTGTTTCATGAATGTTGTCGTCAGACATGTTTAGGGAACGATGGTTGCTTCTTCTGAGATAAAACGTCACTGTACAGTAACGTGGGTTGATTATGTTACAATAAATATAACAGTCATATCTAATATAATTCAACTGTATAAAATAACAGAAATGAAGAATGCATCTTCGGTGTAGACCATTTTCTCGAGAAATAAATAAATACACAAATAAATTTGCACAATTTTTTGAAAAATTAATACTTCGACCAAAATTATCTAATACTACAGGGTCTTTATAACTAATTGTTACATCGCAGTTAGATGTGGATTTTTATTTGTCCCTTCTCATTTCTTGTGTTCTGTTTATATCATAGAATTTCTAAACGGCAGAGCCAATATTGAATTATGTTAATTCTTGTTAAATTAGAGTTTCCAAATTATTTAAATCTGCAATGACTTATAATTTAGAGAAAACACATTTATTGTGATGTCCTATTACTGCAATGGTACATTAATAAATGGTGAATGGATTTACTCTGTAAAGGCCTGTAAAAATAAATATCTGGCGAAATATGCTGATGATCAGATTCTAGAATCTTCTCTGAAGAGGTGTTTCAACAGATTCATGCAGACGGGAAGACCTCAAGTTTCTCAAGAAGTTGTTGAAGAACTGAGAACACGAGTTGAAATCCTCAAATGTCCCTGAATAAATTAATTATATTTACAGTCTGGTGTTTCTCGTCGTAGAATATATGGCCCAGTTTTGTTTCATGATACCATTAATGGTGAAAGGTACAGAAGAATAATGCTGGAGTCATTCATAAATCAATTAGATGACGACTAGTGGGCCCGCAGATCTACCTAGCCAGTAGATCTACATTTTTCCGGTAGATCCACATTTTTTCGGTAGATCTACATTTTTCCAGTAGATCTACATTTTTCCGGTAGATCTACATTTTTCCAGTAGATCTTCATTTTTCGGGTAGATCTACATTTTTCCGGTAGATCTGCATTTTTAATGGTAGATCAATATAATCGGTAGATCAATCAAACCCATAGTTCAACGCCATCTAACGTGTCCTGTTGTGTGAAAGTCCTATCGAAATATGTCAGGGCGTTTTTGAGTTCCTAGAAACCAAATGTAGCGCCACCTACCATAACGTATCGTGAACCTTAGGCATTCCGAAACACGATCACAAAGTTTCATGAAAATCGGTATAGCCATTTTCGAGTTCCTGTGAACCGATCATAGCGCCACCTACGGAGGGTATATCGTGGATCTGAGACCTCCTCAGACACACAGAAAGTTTAATCGAAATCGCTCTGGCGATTAAAAAAGCCGAACACGGCGCCATCTACCGGGTTCCTATTGTGACTCTGAGACCCACTCAAGTACGCACACAAAGTTTCATCGAAATCGGTGGAGCCGTTTTCGAGCTTCTATAGATCAATCGAGGCGCCCTCTACAGGATGCTATTGTGAATCAGAGACACGCCGATACAAAGTCACAAAGTTTCATCAAAATCGGTCCGGGCGTTTTCGTGTTCCTATACATCGATTGTAGCGCCACCTACAGGGTCTAAAAAACACGAAAAAGTGTGATTCCCTCTCCGGGATTCGACCCCGCCTTCTCTCGGTCTGACACCGAGAGTTCACTCGCCAGACGCATGCGCCACCATCTCCAACGTAAATTTTGACCGATCTCCGGTATTCAAATAAATAGTCGGTACTTACCGGGGATAGACATTCTTAATTTTCACTTTTCGAAATAAAATCGCCACATGGCGGTTTATTATAGGATTTTTCACCCTTATCTTCGCTTTTCGTCAACTTTCAGGCCCGAAAACGACCTAGAAGGGCCGTTAGTCCGTCTCTCATGTCAATTTTGACGTTTCTCGGAATGTCTTCTAGCAAGGAAGATTCCCGGAAGCGAAACTTCCAGAACTTGTATCAATTTAGTATATTTAGACTTATCGTAGGTAAAAGTTGAGCCGGTTCCTGACGCACCGATACTTCGTCTTCGTCTCGACGAAAATTTCGGAGCCAGAGCAGTCAAAATAAAGTCGAAATAAAGGCGAAATAAAGTCGGTCTCGCTTTTTCGCCAGGCGAAGGATAAAAAATATATTTTCGTTCGTTACGGGAAAACCGCGATAGATATCGACTGGGGTTTTCGGATTTACCCTTTCCCCCTTCCTAAGATTCGATATCCACCCCCTTCGAACCTCGATCCGTCCTCTAGATTTTTAAAAAAATTACCAAAATTCCCGATTTACTTAGGAAAATTTCGTCGATTTCTCGAATTTTTTTAACGCATAAGGACCCCTCCGAAAAATCTTCTCGATAGCCTATGTTGTGTAGAAATCTTTCCCCTTTCCCCTCCTGTTGTAATATAGCGGTTATATAGGAGGGTTTAGCCAGCCAGATACCGCCCGTGTTTACACATCTTTCCCTCAATTTCAATTAGTATATATGGAAAGAAATACAGTTGCGATATTTTGAACAAGATGGGGCAACTGCCCACACTATGTAACGATTCCTTTTTGATCCAGGCAGAGGTTTGTTTATGTTTTGCTTAGGGATGGGTAAAAAATATCGATATATCAAAATATCGATATATTTTCAATAAATAATCGATAATTATCGTCGATATTTTAAATCTTGATATATCGATAATTGATATTTTTTTCCGGATATCAAATTCGATTTTTTTTATGAGCTCCTGTTCGTTTACCGAGGGAATTTATCTTGTTTATGAACGCGACCTAAAAAGAGAGCAATGAAAGAATGAGTAAATCGGCTGTATAGTTTCTGCTCCCTTTGCCTATCCACTCTTGTAATTTAGATAAAAAATATGAAAATATATGTGAAAGCAAACTATTCGTAACGTGATAGGTTAAAGTTACACGAAATATATGCAAACGACACAAAAATATATCATAAGCAAGTTTACACGCGCGCTTGCGCTCGCAACGTAGACTAGTAAATTTTAAAACATAAACAAACGAATAAAATTTATTGACCACAGATTACAGAAACAAGTTGTTTCTGTAATCTGTGTTGTGTGTTATTGACTTAACCTCTTAACCAACGGGGGCAACGGGCGGACTGCGGTTCATTTTAAGTGTGAATATAATTGTATTGGTTTTGTTTTTGCCTTCCACATCCATCGCCAATGTCGGCAGTGTGGAAATTCTTTAAAAAAAAGGATAACCAAGGACCCGTGACGTGCAATTTGTGCAACAAGTCATATAAAACATGTGGGAATACCACAAATTTAGCTACCCATCTCAAAGTGAAACACCATTATGCTTATCTGAAATTACTTAACATGCAGAAGCCAACGAAATCTGGCAATGAGAATGAACCAGAACACGAAGATGCTATCTCGGAAGACAATGAAAACAGTAGTAACGGTGTAGATGTAAGTATATCAATATTTCAATTCAATACTATAATCTTTTTCTTAGGTTATGTAAGTATGAGTTTATCTTTTGTTGATGTTTTCTTACTAATTACTATCTATTTATTTATTTCCAGGTGTTGCCAAGTACAAGTACAAAAGAAATGACAGATTATGTAGCATCTACCGAGTCCGAGACTCAGTTCTCCATAAAAAAAAGAAAGCAGCCCACTTTACTCAATGTTTTGGAAAGAGGATTAAGTTTCGAAGGTGGGTTATAAGAAACATGCGTGTAGGTACTTTCTTTTGATTCAACAACATTTAAAATAATTGTTAACACAGTAAAATTATTAATAATAGTTATTCAACACAACATTTAAGTGGTGTACACCAATTAATTTGCGGAAATATCGATAGTAGCAAATGACTCGTTATTAATTCCTTTTTCTGGCTTATCTTTATTCTTTATCTTCTTTCTTTCAGAAGGTGGACAAAAGCATAGTGAACTTACACAGGCATTAATTTACATGATATGCAAGGACAATTTACCACTATCATGTGTTGAAAAAAAGGGCTTACAAAAATTTTGTCGAACCGCTTGTCCTCTTTATAAACTGCCCTGTAGAAAAAAGGTTTCTATTTTTAAAATAATAATTATAATAATAACAATAGCATAATAGAAAGTTCCATCCATTCTTTGAGATGGAGAATTAAAACTACACCATACTAATAATAAAAGAAGTTATTTAATAAAATATATTTTAATTTACATTATACAAATTCAGATCAATGGTAAACTAAACAAGTACTACGTATCATTTATTTCAGGTAACACAGTTGATAGAAAACAGATACAACACTACAAAAGAGGTTATTAGAAAAACTCTAAATGAGTTAATTTTTTTAAGTTTCACCAGTGACATACTCACAATTACTAATTCTACAAGGAGTTTTCTAGTAGTGACGGTTCACTTCATTGACACCTTAAATGGATCGCCTGTTCTTCAAAATATAAATCTATGTGCACAGAAACTATCACAGGTATAATTATTTGATCTACGTTGAAATTCATAAGATCAACATTATCTTACCTCTACAATTGTTTACAATACAATGTCAAAATATATAAACGTCTTTTTTAGGGTCATACGGGACAGTACATCAAAGAATGCTGGGAAGAAATCTGTAAAGAGTTTAATATTGACAGAAGTAAAATAGTATCCATTACCACTGATGGAGGTGCAAATATAGTGGCAGCAGTGCGATTATTCTTAGCTGATAATCACAGAATTCCCTGCATGGCTCATTGTTTGAACCTTGTGGTTGATGGAGTTTTAAGAGAAATTAAAGAATTTTCAGAAATTTGCGACCGTGTCAAAGGAATTGTGACATATTTCAAGCAGTCAGTCAATGCAATGGACCAGCTACGATCTGAACAGGTAGACTGTGGAAAAAAAGAAGGCGAGGTGCTGACATTGACACAAGCAGTCAGCACCAGATGGAACTCGTGCTTAGATATGTTAGAGCGATTTGTCAAACTGTCAGCACTTGTTGCTAAAATTTTAGCTACGAAAACTGGTAGAAATATACCAGACATGATCACCACGTCGCAACTCAATATTATACGCGATCTCATTGGCCTTCTTGGTCCGTTCAAAGAAGGCACGGAAGAAATCAGCGGTTCGAACTACGTGACAGCGAGTCTAGCCATTCCTGTTTTAAATTTACTTCGTCAAGTAACAGATCAAGCTACACCATCGACCACTTTAGGGATAACTATACAACAGGCCTTGCTTAAAAAAATCGAAGATAAACTGGCTCCATTAGAAAAAAATCCTTTTCTTTCAGTTGCTACCATTTTGGACCCTCGCTTTAAGCGAATCCACTTCACGTCTCCAATTGACGTGTCACACGCAATTTCTAAAATTAGCGATGACATTCGTGCAGAACACAGGCGTAGAGGGCAACGTTCTCCAGAAACAAGACCTGCACAAATAAACGCATCAGAACAGACCGAGCCTTCTATCTGGTTCAGGCATGAGAAACTTATAAATGTTAGCGTAGCTGCGCAAGAGGTTCCAAGTGCTGGCTCTATCCCCAATGAGCTTAAGCAGTATCTGGACCAACCACTACTGGAAAGGAAATCAGATCCAATAAAGTTTTGGGTGAGTTGTCGACATTTTACGCCGGTTCTTTCTGATATCGCTTTAAAATACCTAATATGCCAAGCATCTTCCGTGTCGTCAGAAAGGCTTGCGTCTGTTATTAACTTGGCAGTGCCAGACAATAGAAGCAGATTGACCGGGGAGCACATAAAACAGAGAGTGCTTCTCATGTCGATATCTGACGATTATTGGTTTGACTAAATGATTATATTGTAATGTTTTGAATAAATAAAACTACATGACTACCAATTCGTATTTAATTTTCGATACCTACTACACTATACTTTGACAATGTGCAAATATTACGATATATATAGATAAATATCGATATATCAAAATATCGATATTTTTACACGATATATATCGATACTTTAAAATAATATCGATATATCAAATATCGATATATTTTTTTCATTTGCCCATTTTGCTTGCGATAAATTTGTCGGTTGTATTGACATTTAATTCGAGGTTGGGTCTCGGTAGTGCCAAGCGACGCATAAGGAATTGTGTTCAGAGAACCGGATGGAGTGGCAATATTGTTTCGTTTTGACGTTCTGAAATTTTGTCAGAGTCGGCGTCGGTGAGATAAGATCGTCCATTTTGTGGAAGTTCAGCGGAGGAAGCATTTGGTTATACGCATTTTCGAAACTTTGTAAGAATTATTGGAATCTTCTTAGTTGGATATAGTTTCGAAAATCGAATTAAGTTAGGGAGGGTTATGTTGGTTTAATTTGGAAAGATAACAGGTAACCTTCACTTATCTCGAAAGAGGATTTAAAGACCTTTTGCAAATCCAAGTTGACCACGTGAATGTTCTAGGCGACTTTGACAGGTATGTGTTAAATGTACTATTATCGTCATTTCTAATAGAAACAATTCATGTTGTAATTATCTTTCTGTATCCAGAACATTGCTGTGTGCTTGAAGAATCATTTGGTGGAGACACGGCCAGATTTAGTTTTGAAGCAAACTTATACAGATAACCCCGACTATCAGGGTATGTACGAAGTGTATAAATATTTGATAACAACGAATAACTTGTCTGTTTGATATTCTGATAACCGAAATTATTATGCATAGGGGAGATTCATTTATTTCTTATCTGAGAGGAGTCACTTATGGTTTCTTTTCTGTCATCAGGATATTTATGTTGGGAAGAGTAGAACTGAGCCATTGGATTATTTACAAGGTGATCAATAAATAACGCTATGAGACAGCCAACGCAGGGCTGCAGATCCCGAGTATATGCAAGGTGGTCAGTAAACAACGCTGTGGGACATCCAATCCAGGGTTGTAGATTACGAGCACCGAGAGAAATATGACAGTATTGCGAGACCATCGACGTAATACTACGTTCAGGAATAGGCATAGAGGAGGATACCGGGATACCTGGGTGAATTGACGGAATAGGAATAGCCAGCACGCAAGTTATTGGAAATAAATCTCGAAATATATCTTATACCTGCTATATACGACCTGAATATAATATCATCAAATTTTATAAATTATTATTGTTGTAAAGCGGAAATTGGGGAAAGATTTGTTTTAATCGTATATGATCATAGATAAAAACGTCGATGCACCTGAGCTCAAGCGACGCGTATTCGAATCAAGGAAGAATATCTACGTACAATTTCCGCCGCACCCTATTCAGGGTTTCACAGTGGTTTATTTTGTTGAATCTAAATATCTGGGTTATAAGCTACTGTTTAAATTGTTTGTTTGTAGCGTGAATATTCTTTTGGTAAATTTAGGAATTATTACATTACGCTGGGGTGTCTGGGAGAATTAAATTCGCCTGGCGCCCATTTACTAGGTTCCCTTTTGGAATCCACTCCCATCTCCAATGAAGCTAGACCGCGGATCCCCGAGTTCTAGTAGCTCCGAGTTCAACCGCTGCGACTTAGGAACAGTCGAAGAGGTTATAAATACTTCTGCAAATCTAAACTATCTGCGCTCTCCAGACTTGTCTCCGCTGGACTTTAGCATCTTTGCATAGCTTTAAGATGAGGTTTTCAAAAGAAAATAGATAATATTGAGGACCTCCAATCATCAATAACAATATGCTGCCAAAATATTGGACAAGAAATGTTAAAAAATATATTTGAAATCAAACGAAAAATAATTTATAAATGCCATGAGAATAATGGAGCAAATTTTTAACATTTGATGTGAAATCATGTTAAAATTCTCACAAATTACCAAACTCCCAAACTGGGAGTTATCTACAGTTATTCAATGTATTCTGTCCATTTTTATTGATTTATCACCTGCATCCGAACATTAAAATTATTTCACCAGGATAGATTCAGTTATCAGAACTTACTTCTGAGAAATTCTAAATAGGATTTTAAAAATTCTTCCATTCAAACATAAGAAAACAGATTATGCTTATATGTTCAATAGCTAATAGAATATTTCTTGAAAATGGTTGAAAACGGAGTAAAATTCCAGTATCATTTATCATTCTTTCAATCAAATTACCCTACTCTGTTACATAAGATCTGTTATAAAACCCAAGGGAGTTTCGCAACCAACTACGATGTTATAATCATTTAGAAAGACCCTGTATATAGTTCGAGATTATTCTACAGATTCTTCGAAAGGAAATCAGGAATAACGTCAATGGAAGAATTTCAATAGATTCGAATTGTGAAACGTAGAAGCTTCGAACGAATAGATTACAAAAGTTGACAAATTAACATTTCAAAGTCATGCAGAAAATTGTTCGTGGACAAAGGACATATTGATATCTATTCGAATTGCTCAGCCGTATCCCTAAATCTTTTATCGATCCGGGTAAAAAGAAACCATCGAATATATTGCATATAGGTACATGATTCAATTCACTGTTGCGCTGTAATGTAATTGCTCAGCTGTATTTGAGTTTCAACAGTAAGTCAGTCTGCTACTATACTAACTGATAAAGAAACTGCAACACCCAGAAAGAGCTGTTTAAATTTTTAATTTTTGTTGGTAAAACATAGATAGTATTGCAAGGAGTAAATGATTAAAATTTGAAGAAAAAAAACGAGGGGTTTACAATTTTTTTAATAAATTTGTTAATAATGTGTTTGTCCACCGCGATTATCTATACACTCCCCAACACGTCTTGGCATTGATGCAATAAGATGGTCTATTTCTTCTTGAGGGATAATATCCCAAGCTACCTGTAGTTTATGTCTCAGAGCCGCCAAAGTCCGCGGGGGCTGGTGTAAATTTCCAAGCCTTCTATCCATGATGTCCCAAACATGCTCTATGGGCGAAAGATCGAGGGATCTGGGCGGCCATGGCAAAAGAATCACATGGGTCGGTTCAAAAAAGTTTAAACTAACACTGGCAACATGAGGTCGAGCAGTAACTTGCTGATATATTGGATTCTCGAGCCGGTTAAGATAAGGAAGGACAAATGGCTCCACTATTTCTTGAAGGTATCGCAGCGCTCTAATTACCTCGAATGAAGACTAAAGGTGACCTTCTTCCATGTGCAATAGCACCCCATACCATAACGCCTACTGTCCGGAGTACACGACGCTCAATATCAAACTGAGGTTCACGTCTTTCTCCCCGTCGTCTTCTAGCCCTTCTTCGGCCATCATGTGCGCCCAAAGAGAATCGAGATTCATCAGAAAAGACGACCTGATGCCATTCCACATTCCAATGTTGACGTTCTCTGCGCCACTGTAATCGTTGCCAGCGATGCTCAACTGTCAGAGGTAACACAAGATGGGGTCGATAATGCTGCAGTCCAAAATACCTTATCCGGCGGTAAACCGTTCGGACAGTTAAAGGATGGCCTTGATCTCCTAAGCACTCATCAGCCAAAGATCGACTTTTCGCAAATCAGTCTCTAATAGCCATAATGCTCAGACGTCGATCTTGAACTCCATTTGTGCCCCTTCGACGTCCGTTGCCTACTCTTTTTCGATTTTGGGCATTATCAAACCACGCTTGACAACATCTCATAACAGTAGTTGGACTTCTGTTCGTACGGTTAGCGATTTCTCGAAATGACAACCCCGCTTCCCGTATACCAATAATTCGACCTCTTTCAGAGGAAAATATCGCAGCTGTATCCACCAGTGTTAGTGACGACAGTGAATTCTCGATTCGGCACCATTCGCAGCAACTGGGCCTTTGTTACTCCACTACGTGGAAAATTTTGCGGAAGGATTCAGCTGTGAAACCTTTTAAAATACAGCTGGGGCAAGAATTGAAGCAGCATGACCTACCACAACGGATAACTTTTAATGAATGAGCGCTGGCAAAGTTGGATGAAGATCCACTTTTTATCGCTAAATTATGTCGCGGTCTAGATCGTGTGATTTAACGCCTCTAAATTATTTTTTGTGGGGCTATGTTAAGGCTCATGTCTATAGCGGGAAGCCTGCAACGATTGACGTACTGGAAGCCAATATTGAAGAATTTAATCGTGAGACACCGGCCGATATGTTGGAGAGAGCATGCCAAAATTGGACCCGGCGTATGGACCATTTGAAGCGCAGCCGCGGCCAACATTCACATGAAATTTAATCAAACATTAAATTATATGAATTGTTCTATCGAGTCAAATAAAGATTTCATACATTTTTCTTAATTTTATGTGTTTTTTTCTCAAATCAAATCCGAAACCTCTTAAAAAATATCCCGTTATATAAGGCCCAATTGTACAGTCACGGTAGAGCTCAAGGCTAAAATTCTACGCTTAAACCAAGTTCAGACCTAAAATAATCTAAACTCTGGTAATCATCTCGCTACTTATACCTTTGATCCTTGTGATATGAGTTTTAAACGATACCATGTCGTTGCTTGTAATAAAAATAATGGCCCAGCCAATCGAAACTATCGCATGATAATAACTTCGTGGAATCTCTAGAGATACTAATGAATTCTTGAAGGCATCCAAAGAACAATAGAGTTAGAATATACCGGGTGGCCCACCACAGACGCGGAGCTCGTTTTGAGGCAGTAAATGAAGATATTTTGAGAAAATTTTTTTGTGATATATGTAGGGTGTTCAAAAGCACAATTTAAAATTATTTTCATATATACACGGTGTTCGAAAACAAAGATATAGACCAAAGTTACATTTTTCTTAACACCCTGTATTCGACCTGAAAAATGGATCAATATGTCTATTCGAAAAAATACTGCTTTTATTGCTGACGTAACTGGTTTTTTCATTAATTGGTATCTAAGAAACTCCACATTTTAAATTTTTCGCCATTTTCTCGTAAATGGTGCTTCCAAGGTATAAAGTGATCTGAATAAACTCATCATAATTTGAGCTTGCCATTACATTTTGAGGTTAAATACCGGGTGTTACATTAAAAAAATGGAACTTTGGTCTATATCTTTGTTTTCGAACATCCTGTATATATGAAAATAATTTCAAATTGTGCTTTCGAATACCCTACAAACATCACAAAAAAATATTCGAAAAATATCTTCATTTACTCAAAACGAGCTCCGCGTGTGTGGTGGGCCACCCGGTATATACAGTGTGGAAAAGTCAAATAGAATAAATTCAATATCTTGCTTATTGTACATATTTATGGAAAATCCCGAAACACGTCACATTCAAATTTTAAATTGTCATTCTTCTTCATAAAAACTGCGAACCCTACCTTCAACCCCCTTCGAAAGACAGGTACAACCCCCAATTTTTCAAATAGGAAGTATGGGCTTGTGATACATCGTTTGAAAGGTCTCGTCATTCTCTATTCAGAAATGTTACCACCTTCAGGTTTATTGCAAAAATCAAATTAGAAAAAATAAAATAATGTGATTACCGAAATTCATCATAATATTCGCGCGGATATTCCCAAATCGTATTACAATAATACTAAACTTATTTGCCTTCAAGATGTGAAAAAATTTTAAAATTTAATGCTTGTGGCTTTTACTTGATGCAAATCCATATTAACTCAATTAAAAATTATATGCGATTTACACTAATTTATTCAATATTGTGACGCATTTCGTCGACACAGCGATTTCATCAGACTACATCGTACTAAATTCTTCAAGAATTTAGTATGATGTAGTTGACGAAGTCGCTGTGTCGACGAAAAGCGTCACAATCTATATTTATAAAAGAAAGTCGTGTTAGTTACACCACTTATAACTCAAGAACGGCTATACCGATTTGGCTCAAAATTGGTGGGGAGGTAGCTTAGAACCAGGAGACGGACATAGGATTTTTGTGTTATACAGGGTGTTTTTCTTTTAACGTCAATTAAAACTTGCTGTTTTTCCTGCCATAATCGTACAATTTTAGTCATGTGTGTTTAAAAATAAACTTTCGAGGCATACACCATTGAAAATAAAGCATTACTGTACAGGGTGTCCTTTTTCTCATGGCACAATTGTACGTGATTGAAGTGATTTGTGTCACAAACAAAGCATTAACTAAATAGGTACCTTGGATGGATTCTCATAATGTATTCGTCCGAAATCTCCATACAGGGTGTTCTTCTTTTAACGTCTATTGCAACTTGCTGTTTTCCATGCCACAATCGTACAATTTTATTCATTTGTGTTAAAAAATAAACTTTAGAGGGATATATCATTGAAAATAAATCATTACTGTACAGGGTGTTTTTTTTCTAACGTGTATAATAAAATCTAAAATCTGCTTATTTATTGCCTCTAAGGCGGAACAGAGTTCGCTGGGTCAGCAAGTATTGAATAAATTGTTGTAAATCGTATATAATTTTTTATTGAGAAAAAATTTAAAAAAACACAACATTGTGTTTTCCAGATCGTATCATGAAAACTACGTAAAACACATTCAATGGCAATTTTAGTTTCTTTAGAACACCTCCGCAAATTGTGTTTTGCTGATAAGTTGCAGTTTATAAATCGTCTAATTTGTCAATTTTGAATAATGGTTCGATTAACGGAAATGGACGAAATAACAATTTTACAAATGTTTCGTTACGGACATAACACCCAAATACAAAAAGAAAAGTCGCTTGTTTCATGAGAAATTTCCGAATTTGCCGCCTATAACCCAAGCAAGGGACAATTAGTAAAATAAAGAAGCAGTTTCGCGAGTTTGGGCATGTAAGACAAATTAAAAAATTATCAATTATACAAGCACTGACGTGAAGTCAGAAGCTTTTGCGCGTATTTTCTATTGTCCATTCTTCTGTATTGGACACCCTTAATCGAATTTACCATGGTATATTATGTTGTCCATTCTCCTGTATTGGACACTCTTAATTCGAATTTACCATGGTAAATTCGAATGGACAAATACAGAAAAAAAGAACATAGAACATACGCGCAAAAGCTTCTGACTTCACGTCAGTGCTTGAACCAATTTTTTTTTAAGTGATTTTTAAAAATTTTCTAGGGGTACGGTTCTTAAAATTTTTTTTTTTCATCATTGTTTTCAAATTTTCTATGGGTACGGTTCTTACGAAATTTTAAACACGTCTTTATGTTGATTTTCTACTACTAGTTACCAAGCTTCAATTCGATCGAATATTAATTTTTTGAGTTATCAAGGAAATAATATTCCAGGTGGGTATAACTCGGAAACCGTTAGACCGATTATGCCCAAAAACGAAATCAATTCTCCCTTTCGGATACTCAACCTACCCTGAAAATTGCAAGTCCCTATCTCCTTTCGTTCGAAAGTTATCGAGGCAACGGTCACCCATCTACTGAACTCGCACAAGAATGCTCGAATCTCCAACAATATCTAACCGATCATATTAAAACTTGAAATTTAGCAGTAGAGTTAGGTTATGAAGGCTCTTGCAAAATTTCAGTTATTTCAAACGAATACTTACTGATATATAGAATTTTTTTTTTATTTTCAATGATTTATTAAAAATTTTCTACAAATGCTATCCTCACCGAATTTTGCAAACATTTTCGCGTTGGCATTCTACAACTAATAACCATGTTTGAATTCAATCGGTTCAGTATTTTTCGAGTTAATGAGGAACAAAAAACCACTAAATTTCAGAAAATTTCAGATGGCTATAACTCTAAAACCGTTTGGCCGATTATACTCATAAACAAACTGAAATGTCGCGTTCTGGTGCACATCCTAACCTGAAAATTTCAAGCCGCTATCTCATTCCGTTCTCAAGTTATCGTGACAACAAAAATGTTTTTTAAAAATTTCTAGCCATACGATTCGCACAAAATTTCACAAACGTGCTTAGGTTCATATTCTACAACTACCCACCAAGTTTCAATTCGATCGGATTTATATTGGTTGAAAACAAAATTATTACTCGGAAACCACTGGGCCGATTATGCCCATTAACGAACTTGTCCGTCGTATTGGGATGCGCCACCTACCCTGAAAATTTCAAGTGGCTAGCTCTTTTCGTTCTCAAGTTATCGTGGCAACGGCCGGACGGCCGGACGGACAGAATCAAATTTGACCTCGAATTCTTCATTGGGGAGTCGAACTGAATCGTTTGAGACCAATTTCGTCAAAAAACTCGAAAGTTACAGACATTTGGGCAAAACTATAACGCGATGTTCCCCAGAACATACGCGCAAAAAGCAGCCGCTAATACACTGTGTGAGGATGTGAAATGAGATATGATGTCTGACTTTGAAAAAAATCCACATAAATCGAGTAGAGTTGCCTCCACAACATCCATCTATTCTAAACATATTAAAACAGAATAAAATACATCCCTATAAAATAATACCTACCCAGGAGCTCTTGGAACACGATTTTGATAGGAGAACTTATTTTTGTGAAAAATGATGGACATTTTGGATAACAATATTATTCAATTAGTAGACGTTTTGTTTTCTGATGAGTGGTGCACTTTTTCTCTCAACGGCCATGCTAATCGTCAAAATTGCCTCTACTGGTCAACCGAAAATCGTCTCTGGATGAGAGAGGAATATACGCAATTCCATCAAGAGGTTAATGTTTGGGCAGGAAATGTTCGAAACCATATCATAGGCCCCTTTTTCATTGAGGACAATTTGAAGGCGATAATTATTTAGCACTACTTCAAAATTTTGTCGTCCAACTTTGGTAAACTTATATCCTGATCAAGGAAATCCTCAAGTTCCATGCAATACGATATGATTCCAACAGGATGGAGCACCACAACATTACCAACGCAATGTTCGGCAAGTACCCCTAAGCAATATATCCAAATCGGTGGATAGGAAGGCGAAGATGGCCATCGCGATCACCTGATCTTAACCCATTAGATTTATTTTTATGGGGTTATGTGAGGAGCATTGTGTACATAACTAAACTCCTTGGTTTGAATAACCTAAAGGATCGAATAACGCTTGCGATTAAGTCGATCACTACTGAGATGTTGAATAATGTCTGAAGAAATTTTTATTTGAGTTTAGGATGTTGTGTGTGGTGAACACTTTGAACATCTACTTCATCAACATTTGTAATTTATTTGCTACATTTTGTATTAAATTTCAGTTTTTGATAATCACTTGATTTTATTATTTTCTATTTTGGGTTTTGCTATAAACATGAAAGTGATTACATTTCTGAATAGAGAATAACGCGACCTTTCATTCGATGTATCACAAGCCCATACTTCCTATTTGAAAAATTGGGGGTTGAAGGTAGTATTCGCATTTTTACTAGGAAGAATGACAGTTTAAAATTAGAATTTGACGTGTTTCGGGATTTTCCATAAATATGCACAGTAACCAAGATAATGAATTCAATTCATTTGGCTTTTCCACACTGTGTATGATTCAACTTGAGGCAAGTCTTAAAGCACAACTTAACAACTGGGCCTAAGAGTACTGATACTATACAGATGTCCATAGATATATGAAAGAAACGATCTAAACAATAAGGTGGAAAATAAGAGCTACTATAAGAAAAAGGAAGGAATATCTGCGTTGACTACATTTGAAAATCAAAGAGTTGAAACTGGTTAGTGTTGTCTTGAAAAAATAATACCATACCCGATTCCATACTAGAGTCCTGTTGCGAGTCGATTTTGGTAGAACGAGGTATATCTGTAAACGAATATTCATTTCAGATCGACATATACATAAATACTTGACAAATAAGAGATTATATTAATGTTTATACACATAAAACAGTTCAAGTGCAAAGTAAATAATGGATTGAGTCAGAAAGAGGAAATTCGAATAAACCCTCGAATATTACTTCTACACCTATTGGATTGTCACTTGTTGTTTAGTAACACATTTATTTAATTGGACGTAGAGTTACGATTTTGTTCATGCAATTTTCGTGAGAATCGTATCGCTAGAATAGGAAAACCATTTTTTAAAATTCGGTAAAGCACTGACGTGATGTCAGGAGCACTTGCGCGCATGTCCTACTGTCTACTCACTGAGGCTTCACGCGAGAGCGAGATTTTTCTTATCTCGTCTCCTTCTCGTCTCGTAAAAGCGAGACGAGACGAGACATTTTCAAAAATATTATAGGCGAAACCGAAACCACATACAGCGCAACACGAGAGTCTCGTTTTAGGTCTAGTTAAATTTTTTGTTCGAAGTTTCATATACCTACGACTCGACTTTTTTCAACACCCACAGAAAACAATTGAATATGAAGAGTTTCCACTATAATTACCAATTTATTTTGTCTATATTATGCATCGATCGTTCTAGAAATACACGATTTTTTAGAAGATTATTAATTCGTTATGACTTTGCGATAATTGAGATTATTTTTAAAAAATAGAATTCTCAACCATAAAAACGGATGCCATTATGAATTCAATACTTAACGGACAAATTTTATTGCCCCCGAATCCCAATGCTTTGAAAATTTCGTCTCTATCTGAACATCTGGAGAAATGTATTCTCTTGTGCTCCTTGTAGTGAAGATGTGAATAATTATTGTATACATCTGTGAAAGTACGTGTGATAAAACTGGTAAAGAAATGAAGCTATTCAATGTTTCGAAAAGTGTTATGAGGAATACGCCAAGAACACCCTCAATCATCTACCCACTGGGAAGGTTTTCTTTGAAAACTATACCAAATTGTTCAATTCTATTGAAAAATGTATCGACATCGATAGCCTATTTAAAACATCAACAAAACTTTCGAAATATTGGAAAGCTGAGTTTGAAGAATATTTGCTGTTTGAAAGAGCAAATAGGAATAAAAATATTTTACAGTGGTGAAGAGTGATTTAAAATTTCTTCCTACACTTTCCAAGATGGCCGATGATTTATTAATGGCTACATCCGTACCTGTTGAAAGATTATTTTCCACGGCAGGTATGATCATGGCCAAAAAAAAAGGAACATCATTGAAAAATGATGCGATGCAAGCGTGATTATGTTTGAATTCTTGGTCATCGAGTAATTTAAAAGTTGAAATTATCAGTGTTTAAAATTAAAAATAATATGTACATGTACAAATATTTTTGTATGAGAGCGTAAAAAATATATCTTCTCAAAATTATTCATTATTGTATACCATTTCGTTTAATATTATAATATTTATTATCGTTATTCAGAATTAATCGAGACGAGACGAGACAACTGATAACGAGACGAGAACGAGACTTAAACGAAACTAAATTTTTTGGGAATTGGCGAGAGCGAGATGAGATGTTTTATACTCTCGCCTACTCTCGTCTCGTGTAAAGTCCTACTACTCACCTCTATTGGACACTTTTGATCGAGTTTAACATCGATATATATATGTACTGTTTTCGCAGCTTTAATTGTATGAATATTTAAATCATTTTTTTGAATCATTAAAGGATACTGTGGGAGGTATACTCATTATCGAAAGGTGTTTTTTTTTTTGGTTTTCTCTCCCAAACTCTGAAAAATATCTATAAAATAAAAATTAATTATTTCGTGATTTGCTTCTGCGTAAGAAACACAGGATATTTGTCAGAAGCAATTAATTGAACAATGTTGCCTAACAAACAACAACGAAACAACATCAACGAAGAAACAAATATATCGCAACGTTTCGGAGTCTATATCAGACTCCTTCGTCAGACGCTTAATTAAAATCGTTAGAATTATTTTGTTGACAATTCTTGAATTTCACAAAATAACTATCAACAAAATAATTCTAACGATTTTCATTAAGCCTCTGACGAAGGAGTCTGATATAGACTCCGAAACGTTACGATATAGTTGTTTCTTCGTTGATGTTGTTTCGTTGTTGTTTGTTAGGCAACATTGTTCAATTGATTGCTTCTGACAAATATCCTGTGTTTCTTACGCAGAAGCAAATCACAAAATAATTAATTTTTATTTTATAGATATTTTTCAGAGTTTGGGAGAGAAAACCCAGAAAAAAAAAACCTTTCAATATATGTATTCTAATTCTTGCAAAAACCAAGATACGATATTCAAGAAATTCCGCGAAGGAAAAAACAAGTAACTCCAAAACCATTCGGTCAATTATGCCAAATAACGAACTTAAATGTCGCATTCTGAAACGTAACCTACCCTGAAAAAGTCGCTATATCCTTCCGTTTTCAAGTTATCGTGAGATTCATAATATTTTTCCGTAATTTTAAGAAAAAATTTCTAGTGATAAGTTCCTCACAAAATTTCACACACGTCTTTATGCCGATACTACAACTAGTTACGAAGTTATCGAGCAAATAATATTACAGATGGTTGTAGCTCCGAAACCGTTGGGCAGAATATGCCCAACAACGAGCTTAACCCTCCGATTCGGAGGCGCAACCTACCCTGAAAATTGCAATTCCCTATCTCTTTTCGTTCGAAAGTTATCAAGGCAACTCTCACCCATGCAGCTACTGAACTCACACAAGGCTGCTTGAATTTCCAACAATAAACAACAATTCGATCGTGTTCAAATAATGAATCGTACTTCTATGTTTTCACATAGTGCTGTACTTAATTTTTGGGCGCATGTTCTAGGGGAACATCGTCCTATCATTTCGTCCAAATGTCTGTAATTTTCGAATTTCGAGCTGAAAATTGGCTAATAGACTAATTCGGACTCCCTGATCACGAATCCGGTGTCAGATTTTTGGGTGCCGTCCGGCCGGCCGGCCGGCCTTCCGGCCGTAGGCACGATAACAGGAGCACCGAAGGTCCTATCGACTTCAAACTTTCAGGGTAGGTTTCTGATCAAAATGCGACGGTTAAGTTCGTTAACGGGCAAAATCGGCCGGACGGTTTAGGAGTTATAGACATTTAAAATTTTGAGGTTATTTCCCTGATATTTCAGGAACTAAAGAAGATGTTGAATCGAAACTTGGTAGTCAGTTCGAGGATATAAACGCGCAACTTTTGGCAAAATTCTGTTATGATCGAAATGTTGGTAATTTTTAAAAAAATATTTCTTTTAATTTTTTCGAAAAAAAAATTTTTTTTTCGTGAACTATTCATCAGATTGCAACAAAAACTTGTACTAACGTCAATTGTAGTATTTTGCAACATTGTGCAAAATTTTGGCTCTATACGATTTCAATTTCTGGAGATATAAGACAAAATGTGTCAAATTTCCTGGGTCTCTCTCAGTATTTTCATCGATTATTATATAATAATCAATAATATTAAGGTATTCAACATGATACTGCTTTTTTTCTTTACTGGTCAGTACGGGCCACAAGGAAGATGAACATGCGCCCAATAGCTCCTGTCCACAGGGCTTGTTCTATCTATGAATTATTATATGATTTGTGTTTTTACATATCATCCGATTTTCCTATGAGAGATAAATGTCAAAATTATTTCTGGTTTGTTATTCTTCATATAAAATAAACCTCCTGTTCTATAAAACAAAATATGATTGAATGCAAAATGACCAATGAAATAACCTAAGCTATCGTAGAATTATGAAGATGATATGATATTATACTTTTAATGTTATAATATAATGCCCGTGGATAATAATCCATATGATGATGGAAATATATTCTTTGGTAAGATACATAATCAAATTGGGTTCAGAATATCTCCAGTAAAAACAAAACTGCAATTTTTGGCGCTCTAGTTCCTCGGAACAGGGTGCTTATCAATTTACCCAAATGACTGTAATTTTCGAATTTTTGGCTGAAAGAGGTCTCAAACAATTTGGTTCGACTCACTGATCATGAATCCGAGGTCGAAATCGATTCTGTCGCATAACTCTCGAACGAAAAGAGTTAGAGGATTGCAATTTGCAAGGTGGGTTTGGAGCGTGAGTTCGTGAATGGGCGAAATCCATCAAGCGGTTTCGGAGTTATGGCCGATTTTAGTAAAAACATTTTTTATGAATATTTCCGAAACCGATCACTCGATCTATCTGAAATTTAGCATCAAATTGTAGAATCATGTCCTTTATACGCATGTGAAGTTTTGTATCGAACAGGTTATCGCAAAGTGTCAAAAACAAAATTTGAAAATTTAAAAAAAAATTTCTACAATAACTCTCTAACGGAATGAGCTAGGCAGTTGAAATTTTCAGAGTAGGTTAGGGAGATGAATATTTCGGTTAAGTTCGTTATTGGGCAAACTGGCCAGATCGTTTCGGAGTAACGAAAACAAAAAATTCAAATTCAATTTTTATTTAAGATGCAGTTTCATCATAAAAATCCATTGATATCATTTTCAACTCCAACAAGCTAATACTTTCGGAGATATGATTTTTCGAAATTTCAATAATGAATCGTACTTCAATGTTTTCACAGAATGCTATAATTATTCAATCTAAGCTTTATTATATGATCTGTGTTCATACTCGTACATGTCATCCTGTTCTATAAGAGAGAGTCAAATTTATTTCAGCTATTTTAATTCGATTTCTTCCATGGTGCAGTCCTCATTCTTAGATTGCTCATTTAATTTTGATAAATAAACTATTATTTGAATTGAATTTCCTTTATGATGCAGTTCTATCATAAGAATCCATTGATATAATTCCCAACTCTGAGAAACCAATACTTTCGGAGATATAATTTGTCTGTTTGAACAAGAGGGCCAGAAAGCTCCTGGCCACAGGGCTTGAATCAATTCATTTTAATATCTTCCAAACGATGCCCGATCTCGAGATATTCTTCATTTTATGCCCTCAATTCAATTTAACATACGATATTTCATTTTGGCACTCCAATTACGGAACATCCTGCACAGTCATTATTAATGTTTTTCCACAGAATTTTCTAATTCAAGTGAGTGACGTACCACGTCCAAGCCAGACACGAAACAACCAGGACAACTAGAAAATATCGTAAACATCCAAACCCCATTTCCCCCCAAGCAAAATATCAAACTAATTAATCTTTACAACGCCAGGACCTAATTTTAATTTCGAATTCTTCGTATTTCAGCTGTTGTTGGATTACATTTCACCCCAAGCCCTTTGAATTCGCGAAGAGTTATTTGGCTCTCAGTTATTTCGAAACCTCTTTCATCAGTTTCATCATCTGATCAACCCAATTAAATTTCCGCAATTCTGAAACGGATTTCGTGAGTACCTGCGAATAATATTAAGGGTGCTTATCGTGGCTTGCACAAATCGATTTCAAGCGAGGAAAAAATCAAAGCGGATAATTTGTTCTAGCTTTCTTACAATGTTTATAGAAAGTGCGACGACGAGAATATCTTTATTTTGTTTGCTTTCGGATATTGATTTCCAGAAATGGTATTATTGACAGAGTAATTTGCGCAAAAATGATACGAATTTTTTACAAAGTTGTTCTGGGAAGTCATATAATAGTCAAAGTCAACAAGTGCTTTTTAGGTCAAAATTTTTGCGTATTCTCCGAAAATTATGATTGAGGTGTCATTCGATTCGGAATAGTATGTAGATAGTTTTTGAGAAAATGCTAAGACCGCTCGCAAAAATTGCAATAGTTATAAACAATTAAGTGGAGAAAAAAGAAGGGGATTGGTTTTTCGCCAAATCTCAAAAACTATCTGAGATAATTCAAATTTGGAAAGAGATTCGAGATGAGGAGGAAATTTCCTAAAAAATGGGTTCAAGCCCTGTGGACAGGAGCTTTTTGGCGCTCTATTTCAAACAGACAAATTATATCTCCGAAAGTATTGGTTTCTCAGAGTTGGGAATTATATCAATGTATTCATATGATAGAACTGCATCATAAAGGAAATTCAATTCAAATAATAGTTTATTTATCAAGATTAAATGAGCAATCTGAGAATGAGAACTGCACCATGGAAGAAATCAAATTAAAATAGCTGAACTGAATTTGACTCTCTCTTATAGAACAGGATGAAATGTACGAGTATGAACACAGATCATATAATAAAGCTTAGATAGAATGATTATAGCATTCTGTGAAAACATAGAAGTACGATTCATTATTGAAATTTAGAAAAATCATATCTCCGAAAGTATTAGCTTGGAGTTGGAGTTGAAAATGATATCGATGAATTTTAATGGTGAAACTGCATCTTAAATAAAAATTGAATTTGAAATTTGTTGCTTAAAAAAAAATATTTTTTTTTTCGTTACTCCGAAACCATCTGGCCTATTTTGCCCAATAACGAACTTAACCGAGATATTCATCTCCCTAACCTACTCTGAAAATTTCAACTGCCTAGCTCATTCCTTTCGAGAGTTATTGTAGAAATTTTTTTTTTAATTTTGAAATTTTTTTTTTGACACTTTGCGGTAACCTGGTCAATACAAAACTTCACATGCGTATAAAGGTCATGATTCTACAATTTGATGCTAAATTTCAGATAGATCGAGTGATCAGTTTCGGAAATATTCATATAAAATGTGTTTTACTAAAATCGGCCATAACTCCGAAACCGAGCGATGGATCTCGCCCATTAACGAACTTAACCGAGATATTTACGCTCCAAACCCACCTTGCAAATTTCAATCCTCTAACTCCTTTCGTTCGAGAGTTATCGTCCCTACGGCCGGCCGGCCGGACCGGCCACAATCGATTTCGACCTCGGATTCTTGATCAGTGAGTCGAACCAAATCGTTTGATACCATTTTCAGCCAAAAATTCGAAAATTACAGACATTTGGGCAAGTTGATAAGCACTCAGTACCGAGGAACTAGAGCGCCAAAAAGTATCAACTGTCGGAACTGTAGGGCCAATATTTATAATTTTCCGAAGGGTTGAAAATACGCCCGAAAACGGGTACTCCATTTTGCGTAAGCCTCGCTCCCTTTGAACCTTTCATGAATAAATATTATTTAAACTTATTAAATATGAAAATAAAAAATTGAAAAAATTCAGGCGCCTGCAGGATTGATCAATGAACAATAATCCGTGGTCCAAAAATGTTATTCTCGACTTTTCAATTAGTTATTCATTAGTTAATAAACAATTTTTTGTAGCACGAACATTAACATTGCAAGTGCAATAATTGTTAAACTATTAATCTGAGGATTGTTTTCCTTTCGTGGAGCTATTTTCAAAGATCTTGGAATAGATTCACATTGGAAAATTGGAAAAATTGCTAAGCTTCGTTTTGTTATTAACAATTTACTTGACTGAAAAATTATAAAGCTTCAATTATGTTTTCAAAAGAAAATTTTAAATTATCTCATAAACATCGTATCATAAGAAAACGGATCAATAGTAATATTATAATTTGAAGCATTATAATTTTTCACTTCAGTAATTTATTAACAAAACGAAAATTAACAATTTTTAAAATTTTCCAATAGGAATATATTCCAAGACCTTTGAAAAATAGCTCCACGAAGCGAAAAAATTCTCAGATTAATAGTCTAACAATTATTGTACTCGCATTGTTAATGATCGTGCTACAAATAATTATCGATAATTCTCATGCATAAGAAAATCGCTAAAATTTGATACGGTACATAATAATAATAAGACTATCTTTGTAAACGAAACGTGTAATTACAAAAAAATAAGCGTTAACAGTCACACTCAAATACGAATTTAAAGAAGGTGTTCGAAGTAAAAGAAAAAAAATGTTTTTTTTTTCTATAAATTTTAACACCCTGTATCTCAAAGAGGAAGCATTTCTCAACATATGTTTATACAGGGTGAGTCTTTGACCACTGCATTAATTTTAACCAAAGATTCCTCTCATCAAATGAAACACTATTTTCATTTAACATTTTTCCAAATTCAGCTCAGGTAAAAAGATACAGGCTGTTGAAATTTTGAAAAAAAATCAGTTTTTATTTTGTAGCTTTGACATCCTTTTTTCGAATAAAATGAATGTTGGCGTAAAGTTTCCTATAACTATGATACATATTTTCCAAATATTAGTTATTTTCTACTTCTACTGGTTTTCTAGTTATGGACTCGTGGATTCATTAAACTAAACGAAATTAGCATAAAGAATTCATTTAAAGTTTTTCTTGAGTCATTTCAAGAATATTCCATCGTTTTAGAACATTATATTATTCTTCAACATTTCTCCTTAAACGCACCGTTTTCGAGATATTCTTCATTGAATGTTTTAAAATGGAAAACTCCAGAAATTTCACTACTTTTATGGATCCGTCCCTGAGCGTTGGGATCCCGAATCAAGCTGTAAACCACGTTACCATGCCTTATTCTCGTCCGCCAACAATGTCATAGATAATTTATATGCGGGAGTGTATTAGCACATTGTGAAATCTTTAAACGCTTGTAACTTTTTACCTGTGCCGAATCTGGAAAAATGGTAAATGAAAAAAGTGTTTCATTTGATGAGAGGAATCTTTGGTTAAAATTAATGCAGTGGTCAAAGACTCACCCTGTATATCAAACTAGGGCTTATTTTTGACGTAGAATGCGTGGTTATAATTTCTTGGTTAAGATCTGGACCACCCTGTATATATAGATGAGGTGTGAAAATCAAATACACAATGAAAACACCTAATAGATATCTTTAGACACGCACACCACCCACGACTGATAATTATCGAAATCCTAGACTCTAAACCCCATACAAGAAAACTCACATCATCTCAATTTGTACAATGCACAACACTGATTCGTGTTAATCACATTCGTGGCTCAATTTCACGCGATGATATAATCGCAGATGGATTCATGAATTCATCCTTCCGGAGTAAATTGCTCGAAAACGATGCGAGAAATCGGAAAAAAAATAAAAGTAATGCGAATAAAGAACCGTGTCATGAAGAGTGATAGAATATTACGATGTTCTCTGCATATTTCAGAGGAAATCTCGTATTCTATTCAAGGCCTGTGTCCCAGCAGCAAGTCTATAAATGATGATGTAGTATTTCATAAAGCGCAAATAATGCGAAAAAAGCACTTGTCTGATGGAGAAAATTGACCTCCGTAAAGTCAGCAGAGCCGCTTGCAAGAATTTCAATGAAACCTATTCCCTTAATCGTCGACGTGACAGTTAACTTTACAGAGTCAGGAAATTGATATCATTCCCAACTCTGAGAAACAAATACTTTCGGAGATATGATTTATCAAATTTTGAATAATTACTTGCTAGTAGTTTCGACCAGAGCGCCAAAGCTCTTCTTCAATTTTTTTTTAGATGCAGTTTTACGTTTACATCCTGTTCTATAAGAGAGAGTCAAATTCATTTCAGCTATTCTAATTTGATTTCTTCCATGGTGCAGTTCTCATTCTCATGATTGCTCATTTAATCTTGATAAATAAACTATTATTTGAATTGAATTTCCTTTATGATGCAGTTCTATCATAAGAATACATTGATATAATTCCCAACTCTGAGAAACCAATACTTTCGGAGATATAATTTGTCTGTTTGAACTAGAGCGCCAGAAAGCTCCTGTCCACAGGGCTTGAACCAATTTTTAATTCTACTGCTATTTCAAATTGAAAGAATTGCAGTAAGCTACGATATATTGTGTAATCTTGATTTTGACTTCAATAATCGAGATCAATAAAAAAACCTTCCTTGCGTTGAAATCAACTATGTATTTTACCGAACGTTAAAAAACAAAGAATGAATAGTAAAAGAATCAAAAATTTACAAAAAAGGGGCAAAAAAAACCTTTAATAACTAAAGCATAATATGTTCGGAATGTTGAACATCTGCTTCTACACATCTTTAAGCTCGATAGACTAGTTCACACGAAGTAACACTTCTCAACACCTCAGCATTAAAGGCTCTATATGCATTCCTAATTTTGTTTTTTAGATCTTCCAAATTAATAGGAGGAGTCAGGTACACACGATTTTTCAAATATTCCCAAAGGAAGAAATCTAGCGGTATTAAATCTGGAAATCTTGCACGCCATATTATCGGTCCATTTGAAGATAGATGGATCGGCATACATGGATTATGAGTCAAAATCAAGATTACACAAAATATCGTAGCCTACTGCAATTCTTTCAATTTGAAATTTCAATTGACGTTTTTTCCTCAAATCAAATGTTAAATACAAAGTGTGATAGATCGTTGGAAAGGTAATTTTGAGTAGAATTAAAAAATTGCGAAAAATATATAGGGTGCTATTTGAGATATAAAAGTCAGAGGCTCTTCCTGTCAAACCGAAAGTTACTTTAAATTTTTGTTTTTCTCAGTTGAAGATTCCTTGAACGAATTGAAAATCATAAAATTTTCAAATTTTTATAATTTAAACAGGCTGAGATAATCCATTGAAACATGAACACTGGGACACCCGGTATTTGAATTCTTCAGATATCACTTTTCAGATCTCAGAATCATTGTTCCTAGTATATTTCCTGAAGGTTGTATATTTGTCTAGTTTCTTGATCGTTCCATGCCAAACGACGACATTTTCTCCAGTTCTCAAAGCTTTTCCGTTCGGAGGTTCGGAATTGATGTCATCCATTTTAAGAGCCCAATAAAAAGACTGTTTACAGGCCGATTCAGGTAAATTGACACATATATACACCATCTTCCGAGACTGCCAGCAGATCGAATTGAACCCAAGTTCACTCAGAGGTGGAGATCGTCATGTTCAAGCCTTGACAGTTAATTATAGACACACACTAATGAAAATTATTAACTCTCATTCATTCCGATTCGTTAGAAAAAGTATTACAAGAATGACACACGGCTGTTTGTTGTGCAATAACGAACTTGACCTTTGAGTTGTTGATTCAAGATACTCCCATCGGGTCTTCGAATTTACCGAATGGATCGGACCTTATTCTGTCTCTCAGATGCTTGTTTTATGCTTCCGAGCAGTAGGTTAAGGTGCTAGATACGAATTAGGATCTAGACGAGTACGAGTGCACAACATGAGGCAAATATGCCTGGAGATATTTACGCAAGAAGGAGTCTATCTGAACGAAGGCTATTTCGACGACGAGATGGTAGAATGTGAACAGATGCTTTTTAATGAGGTCGTTTCGAAGGATGGAATTATGGTTTATTCGATATTGCGATGTTAATGGTTGGTAATATCAGTTTTGGATTGTTTATGTTTGCATTATTCGGTGTTAATGCGCCACAATAGTGGACTGAATTCATTGAAACAGTTAAACTCAAATAATTCATCATTGAATGGTTTCTTCCTGGGATTTCTCTCCCAAACTCAGAAATTTTACAATTCTCGAATCTCAGAATAACAATCAACAAAATAATCCTTAAGATTTTTCGTTAAGCGTCTGATGAAGGAATCTGATATAGACTCCGAAACGTAACGATATAGTTGTTTCTTCGTTGATGTTGTTTCGTTGTTATTTGTTAGGCAACATTGTTCGTTTGATTGCTTCTGACAAATATCTTGTGTTTCTTACGCAGAAGCAAATCACAAAATAATAATTTTTTTATTTTATAGATATTTTTGGGAGTTTGGGAGAGAAAACCCAGAAAGAAACCATTCAATGATGAATATACCTCCCACAGTATCCCTTAATGATTATTCAAATACTTCAACTACAATTTATGAATTAACAAAAGTTGCACCATAACGACTCACCATTCAAATTCTATGCTAGAGGACACAGTTGCTTTTCGAAATCACGATTTTAGCTATTCGTCGAGCTCGAACCTTCGAAAACGGTCTTTTGTCTAGGTCCGATTTTCTTGCAGACCAGTAACCCAGTTATGCCAGATGATCAATTTAGGTGCAATAATAATAAGGGGGGAATTTCGAACATTGGTCTATTAGATTGAAAGTAAATGATAACCTCACGAAACTCTAACATTCGGTATACACAGTTTCGATTTAAATCGAAACTGTCATCTCTTAGTTATTTCAAGGCGTTTTGGTATATTCATTCGGCTATTTGTGATTTATATTTTCAAACACAAATGTAACATCATTGATTTCAACCTCAACTCCTGTGTCTTGAAAAAGTGATGAATAAATCACGTAAGCTCGAGCAAAAAGGAAAAAGAGTTTTACTTATTAATTGCTGCTATCCCAAGAAAACAAAATCTATTATTCATTACAAGACAGCAAATATTATAGATTCATATATTTACATTAATACATAAACATATGTACATGTCCCCAAATTTGACAATGTACAATTTTGGGGACATGTACATATGTATATGTACATGTCCACAAAATTGACAATGTACATATGTATATGTACATATACAATTTTTTAATACATGTTAATTTCGGGAACATGTACATATGTCCCTAAAATTGACAATGTATATCTGCATATTAACAATCTTGGGGACATGTCAATTTTGAGGGATATGTCAATTTTAGGGACATGTACATATGTATATGCACATGTACCCATAATTTGTCCTCAAAATTGGCATGTCCCCAAAATATGTACATTGTCAATTTTGGGGACATATGTATGTACATATATGATCATATCACTAGAAAATTTTACAAAAATCATTAAAAATCGTTGAAAAAAATTTTATATTTCAGAAACTATTCGGCCGACCGGCTGAAATTTTGTGAGATCCTTAACAACCTAACTCTGCTGCCAAGTTCCAAGTTTGAACACGATCGGATCTATATTGTCGGAGATCCGAACAGCCTTGTGCGAGTTCAGTAGCTGGATGGGTTACCGTTGCCTCCATAACTTTCGAACGAAAGGAGATAGAGAGCAATTGTCAGGGTAGGCTGTGCATCCAAATGGGAGAGTTAATTTCGTTTTTGGGCATAATCGGTCCAACGGTTTCGGAGTTATACCCACCTGGAATATTATTTCCTCGATAACTCAAAAAATATAGACTCGATCTAATTGAAGCTTGGTAATTAGTTGATTTGTGGACATAAAGACGTGTGCAAAATTTTATGAGAACCGTACTCCTAGAAAATTTTAAGAGAATTGCAATAAAAAAAATTGGTTCAAGCACTGACGTGAAGTCAGAAGCTTGTGCGCGTATGTTTTATTGTCCGTTGTCCTGTATTGGACACCCTTAATCAAATTTACCATGGTAAATTCAATATTCCAGAAAGGGGAGAAAATAGATCCATTATTCCATACTTTTGACGATCACTGTACATTGACCGAACAGAGAAACCATTTGTATTCGCGTTATTCATCATCCCAAAAATTCTCATCCAAATCGAAATTTCATTTATACCGGAGATGGCCATAAACTTACAAATTTCGATTAAAACTACCTTTTGTTCACCCGCAGCAAATTGCTTGCTTGAATTTGCTACATTGTTTATTAACGTCATGTTCACGTAGTTGCCATGGATACGGAGATATAAAAGCTTTTATGAGGAAATAAATAATATGAGCTACTGGCAGCGGTTCGCCAGAGAAATCATAACAACGGAGTTATTCGTAATAAAGAAATAAGCAAAATACCCGACAATATAATATAAACGAGAATATAAAGCAAGATTTGTGACCGTATGGAGCTGTTTTGTAATTGTCGCCGTAAAAATGTAACGATGAAATATTTCAATCTGAAATATCTCGATTTCACCATTTCCGTTTCGATAGAAAACTCAATTTGAACGATTTAATATCAAATGTTATTAAGTCTATCGTCTACTGTTTCCAAGAAAACAGTTTTAGTTAAATTTATCAGGTTACTCAAAAAATACATAACCGATCGAATTGAAACTTTGTATCTAGTTGTAGAATATCGACATAAAGACAAGCGTGAAATTTTGTGAGGATCGTACCACTGTAAAATTAAAAAAAAAATACGAAAAATATTATGTATCACACTTGAGTACGGAAAGAGATAGCTACTTGCAATTTTCAGGGTAGGTTGCGCATATGAATGCGATATTTAAGTTTACTCATCTGAAATTTTGTTGTTATTTCCTCTATAACTCAAAATATACAAATCTAATCCAATTAAAACTCGGTGATTACTAGTAGAATGCCGACCCACTAATTTTCGCGAAGTTTCGTGAATATCGTATCCTGTAGTTTGAAATGAGGTGTGCAGTGGCTAATTGCCAAATAATTAAAACAAGACACACGGTGAAATATTTATTGATTTTAACCATCAACAAATATTCCGCGTGTCTTGTTTTAGAATCCAGGAGTTACTTGTGGCCTAAGTTTTTTCGTATTTCAGTTCCAATAGAATACATATGTCAGAATTAAAATTTCTGTGATCACAGACGATTCACTCGTTACTGAAGTATGTCATTAAAATGGTAGTAAATGTAGTAATATTTGAGAAAACGGTATATTATACTAAATTCACATTTATAAAGTCTCCCGGTTGGCCAAGAAAGTTTGACACATTTCACCATGTATATTTTGAAAATGTTAGGTTATGCTCATTTTCCTGTCAGATAACTACGAAACGTTGTCCTCTCTACATAGAAGGCGTAGCGGTGGCGTATTCACGGGGGGATAAGGGGGATAAATCCCCCCTCTCAGGAAGATCCATTGCTAGGTTCAAAAGTGCGAATTCTCCATTTAACGGTAAAATCCAAGGGAGTTGGAGAGGTCTGGGTAAGCCACTGAGGTGTAGTAATTTTCACAATGTGAATTTACTTCGGAAAAATAATGAATTTGAGAAGATATTTTGTGAATTCAATAATTCCACAGTCCTAGCGACTGTAGAAGAAAATTTTTCCTCTGTTGTTACTGGAAATATTTCACGTATATAAACTAGTTGAAAGATTCAATTATGCCATTTTCTTGTGTGGAAATTAAGAAACAAGTGTTGGAATTTAATCGAAAAATAATGGATAGAGTAGTCTGTTACTTTGTGATAGTTCATTTGAAAAATTGGTTCAAGCCCTGTGAACAGGAGCTTTCTGGCACTCTAGTTCAAACAGATAAATTATATCTCCGAAAGTATTGGTTTCTCAGAGTTGGGAATTATATCAATGTATTCTTATGATAGAACTGCATCATAAAGGAAATTCAATTCAAATAATAGTTTATTTATCAAGATTATAGAGCAATCTGAGAATGAGAACTGCACCATGGAAGAAATCAAATTAAAATAGCTGAAATGAATTTGACTCTCTCTTATAGAACAGGATGACATGTACGAGTATGAACACAGATCATATAATAAAGCTTAGATAGAATAATTATAACATTCTGTGAAAACATAGAAGTACGATTCATTATTGAAATTTGGAAAAATCGTATCTCCGAAAGTATTAGCTTGTTGGAGTTGAAAATGATATCAATGGATTTTTATGGTGAAACTGCATCTTAAATAAAAATTGAATTTGAAATTTGTTACTTGAAAAAAAAAATTTTTTTTCGTTACTCTGAAACCATCTGGCCTATTTTGCCCAATAACGAACGTAACCGAGATATTCATCTCCCTAACCTACTCTGAAAATTTCAACTGCCTAGCTCATTCAATTCGAGAGTTATTGTAGACAATTTTTTTTTAAATTTTTTAAAATTTTTTTTGACACTTTGCGGTAACCTTTTCAATACAAAACTTCACATGCGTATAAAGGTCATGATTCTACAATTTGATGCTAAATTTCAGATACATCGAGTGATCGGTTTCGGAAATATTCATAAAAAATGTTCTTACTAAAATCGGCCATAACTCTGAAACCGCTTTATGGATTTCGCCCATTAACGAACTTGTCCGAGATATTTACGCTCCAAATTTGAATCCTCTAACTCCTTTCGTTCGAGAGTTATCGTGCCTACGGCCGGCCGGACAGAATCGATTTCGACCTCGGATTCTTGATCAGCGAGTCGAACAAAATCGTTTGAGACCATTTTCAGCCAAAAATTCGAAAATTACAGACATTTGGGCAAATTGATAAGCACTCTGTTCCGAGGAACTAGAGCGCAAAAAGAATAAAAGTACCTGAATAACCTGCCAGGAAAACAGACGTACCTATCGAATTCCCCACTTTTCAAAATTCTCAAGAAATAAGCCTACAGAAGACATTTAAATACCTTGTTACACAACTTGAAATACACCAGTTTCATAATGTAGTAATACTACGAAACCAGAGTCATTATTATACCTTAATAAAATATAATGATAGAAAATTGAGTAATTTCATTCTAGACCTCAACATGTCAGAATGAAGTTTTCCTATTGCAGATTTCAGTTCTGTATAGCACTTCCTGATACTTTGTCTCTGCTTCTTCAAAACTGCTTTCGGCATTTTCAATTTCAAAGCGAAGAATTCTTTATTATTCGAAGATAATGATCTGTGATAATATCTTGTCTAAGATGGAACATTATGTTGATTGTTGAGAGTAGAAATTGGCAACGTCTCAGCGAATTGTTTTGACCTTGACGATATTTCAGTAGTGCCAACCTGCCTGAGTTTTAGTTACAAAAACGTGATAGACCTAAATGGCCAACCGGGAGACTTTATAAAAGTGAATGGAGTATGAATGTTAAATTCGTAGTAGAGTGTCCAATAGAGTTGAGTAGACAAAAGAACATGCGCACAAAAGCTCCTGACTTCACCTCAGCGCTTGAATATATTCGTTTTCCAAATTTCTACCAAGACGTAATTCCCAATATAAGAGGTCGGTTAAAATTGATATCCCCAATCCCCAAATTAAATAGGTTATCGGGTTTATAAACAACGGACATTATCTTCATGGGTTATAATGAAATTTTGTTATTTAGCAGACGGATAGCGATAAGCCAAGTTATATATTAGCTTTTGTTGAAGAAATCGTTTGGTAAAATGGAAATGTTAATGTTACTTCTCAGGAAAATAGGTCTACACAAAAGATAAGCAATTATGATTATTGGTTTTACATACCTACATACATTGTAACCAACTGATTGAAGTGTGTTATTCTACTGCGATTGTTAGAAGAAATTTCAGTACAGAATATGTTTCCAACGAATATCAAGAAGGTACGATTTTTATGACTATGTAGATAGATTTAAAAAAAAAGGGGGGAAAGCTCTGTGAAAGGAGCTTTGGCGCTCTTGTTCAATCTTTGCCGAATCATCTCCGAAAGTATTGGTTTCTCAGAGTTGGGAATGATATCAATGGATTCTTATGATAGAACTACATCATGAAAGGAATTAAATTCAAACAAGAACACCAAAAACCACGAACTAACCCGAGCTTTTCATTCCTCAAATCCACTCTGAAAATTATATTATACCGATTGAAACTTAGCTATTCTGAACACATTCTGATAAACTTACCAAAGTATATATTTCCATCATCATATGGATTATCCACGGGCATTAAAATATCACCAAAAAGTATAATATCATATTATAATCCTCATAATTCTACGATAGCTAAAATGAGTTTGACTCTATCTTATAGAAAAACAAGATGACATGTACTAGTATGAACACAGATCATATAATAATTCATAGATGGAATAATTATAGCATTCCGTGAAAACAGAAGTACGATTTATTATTGAAATTTGGAAAAATTATATCTCCGAAAGTATTAGCTTGCTAGAGTTGAAAATGATATCAATGGATTTTTATGGTGAAACTGCATCTTAAAAAAATTGATTTTGAAATTTGTAGTGTAAAAAAAAATTTCTTTTTTCGATACTCCGAAACCATCAGGTCGATTTTGCCCAATAACAAGATATTTATCTTCCAAACCTACTTTTTTCAACTGCCTAGCTCATTCTGTTCGAGAGTTATTGTAGAAACAAAATTTTTAAATGTTTGAATTTTTGGTTCGGTTCCGGAAATGTTTTGACTAAAAACGGCCATAACCCCGAAACTACTTGATGTATTTCGCCCTTTTAACGAATTCGTCCGAGATTTTTACGCTCATAACCTACCCTGCAAACTTCTACGGCCGGCCGGACAGAATTGATTTCGACCACGGATTCTTGATCGGTGAGTCGAACCAAATCGTTCAAGACCATTTGCAGCCGAAAATTCGAAAAATACAGACATTTGGGCAAATTGATAAGCACTCTGTTCCGAGAAACAAGAGCGCCAAAAACAACGAGTGCAAGGTATATAACGAGATTTTCTCGGTAGTATTTTTGCCCATTACATCCATTAAATTAATAGAGTAAGTTCCCCGAGCCCCCAGGCGTAACTTATTTTCTAAAAGATAAAATGTGCATGAGTTGCTGGTAGGTAGACGGCCAATTTAAAGCAAGCAGTTGAGAACGGTTAGTAAAAATATGACTCACTTCCCATGAATTTTTATGGCTGATTATTATACAGCATGGAAAATCCAGATGGAATACATTAACTATCTTGGTCACTGTACATATTTATTATTTATGGAAAATCCCGATATACGTCAAATTCAACTTTAAAATTGTCATTCGTCTTCGCAAAAATGCCAACCTCATCTTCAACCCCCTTCTAAAGACAGGTACAACCTTCAATTTCATATCAATGGATTATTATGATATATATATATATATTCTTTTGACTGAGAGCTGTATATGTGTTAGCAGAGGTTGGTGTAACGGGGTACCATACAATTCGACGTATGATACAAGAGCTTAGGGAAAAACCTCAGCAAAAAAACCCTGTCTCCCCGTGAGTGTCGTGATTTGTAACTATTGTTCACAAAATTTACTGCAATTTGAAAATATTGATAGGCATTTATTTCTTCAATATGGACTCCTTCGTCAAAAAACGGAGAGGTTTCTCCAAGGTACCCGAAACTCCTGAAAAATGAAAAGACAAGAGGAGAAGAACGAACAAATTATAAATACTACATAACCTTTCAAAAGTCTCCTCTCACAAATATAATTATATATTATAAATATATAATATATAATTATATATTATATATATAATTATATATTATATATATAATTATATAATATATAATTATATTATAAATATATTATGATAGAACTACATCATGAAAGAAATTAAAATCCCTTTGCATCTTATCTTTATATGACGGTCCAATTTTAGCTACAAGTGTTTCAAAACTATCAGGAGTCATTTTGAATAATTGAGTAAATGAAATGGCCAGTTTTATTTATGAAACAAATCTAATGTAATCAGTCCAGAGAGAACTCAAACCAGAATACTTATGTAGGAAATCTTAAATAATGTTACTAAGAAATTACTACCTGTACATTAGTTGGAAATCCTATTTTAAATCTCCCATAATTAGAGAATGACTCGTAAATTATGCTAGACTTCCTTGCATCATTCATTTTCGACTCGCTAACCAAAAAACTCTGCCTATGAACTTAGCGAATTCAGATTTTAAATTGTTTACATGCTTACATCAACCAAACTCTCCAGAAATACACTTTCAGTTTCGTTTGACATTAATGACGTTTAGACCAAACGATAGCTACCGCAAACAGATAGAATTCGCATTCTATGAAAACAAAAGTGCGATGAATTATTGAAAAATTATATCTCCGAAAGTATTAGCTTGTTAGAGTTGAGAATAATATCAATGGATTCTTATAATGAAACTGCATCTTAAGAAAAATTGAATTCAAAATTTATAATGTAAAAAAATTTTGTTTATTTGTTACTTCAAAACCATCCGGCCGATTTTGTCCAATAACGAACTCAACCGAGATATTTATGTCCCAAACCTACTCTGAAAATTTCAACTGTTTAGATGCTGTCTAACTGTTAACGGCCGGCCGGATAGAATCAATTTTGACCAGTGAGTCGAACCAAAAAGTTTGAGACCATTTTCAGCCAAAAATTCGAAAATTCGGTCAAATTGATAAGCACTCTGTTCCGAGGAACAAGAGCGCCAAAAATAGCGTTATCCATAGTGACCACAGCACTGACAGTTATTCTTACAGACACTTATGTTTGTATTGAACCGTATCATGCCGTATTCATAGTGACCACAAAGGACGAGAAAGTAATTTTGCGGACGAGAAAGTACTTTCTCTATTTCAGTATCGTAATGAGTTCATTCCAGCACTAAAAACAGTGCTGGAATGGACTCATTACGATACTGAAATAGAGAAAAATATTTCCATCCAATCGGCCAGTTCGGGACGGTACAATAAAAATGTCTTTATGGGATCTCGGAAGTTATTCGCATTCAAGAGGCTCGCGCGGGGATCAGTCCCCAATAAAATCGGCGAATGGGTCATTACATCACCTCGTACTTCCGATATACGGGCCATTCGAAAATCCACCTATGAGAAATGACACGTGAGAGAGAGACGGCCGTCCGATATTCGGTCCTGACTCGCAGCTTGATAGATGGAGTTCAATCGGAAATTCTTCCTCGGTTTCTGAGAGATTGAACGGCGTGCCAGAGAAACCACGAGTTGTATACATCAGGAATGACGAACGAGCTCTGATGTATTACCAACGAAGGCCGAAATATATTGATTTTCAGAAAATACTAGTAAAAATCAGAGGAAAATTGGCCTGAATCTATAAACGGGATATTTATACATGATGTTCTATAAGCTCTATGACAAACTTTGGCAGATGATAACTTTGCTCATTCTAAACCATTTTTGGCGCTCTTGTTCCTAGGAACAGAGTGCTTATCAATTTGCTCAAATGTCTGTAATTTTCGATTTTTTTTATGAAAATTGGTTCAAGTCCTGTGCACAGGAGCTTTGGCGCTCTTGTTCAATATTTGACAAATCATATCTCCGAAATTATTGGTATCTGGGAATGATATAAATGGATTCTTACGATAGAACTGCGTCATGAAAGAAATTAAATTCAAACAGACCGATTCTCCCCAATAAAGAACTTATCCGAGATATTCATTCCTCAAATCTACTCTGAATATTATATTATATCAATTAAAACTTAGACAATTTGGCAGTTTTGTTTTTACTGGATATATTCTGAACCCAATTTGATTATGTATTATACCAAATAATATATTTCCATCATCATATGAATTATCCACGGCCAATATATTATCACCTTAAAAGTATAAGATCATATGAGGAGCAACTTTTCATACGCATTTAGTCCAAAAACCATTTTATTGGAAATCAACGAATATCGATTTTTTCTTCCACCCTGGCTTATAATTTGAGTACGTCGAGTTTGTTTGATAGAAATTCACATCTAAAGGTAATAACTAATCTCATTTAAATCAATATTGATCAGATATACACAGAAAATGTAAAAAACGTTTGGACTTGATGCGGTTTGATTTATACCATTGTATATAATGCGTTTTGTTGTGGTTGAAATTGAACATAATGCTGTTTGTTGCGATTCATTATAAATTTAGAGAAAACAGTCTGCACAGTAAGTGTTGGCCTTTAACCTAATTAACATGAGCAAATCGATAAAAAATGTTGTTGGTTATATTTTATTTGTTTCAAAAATACAAACGTAAACATAATTTATTGCGATGCGGCTTACATACTTTGGATTTAAATTACACAGGGACATAATGCCATTTGGAAGATTTTGTTTACATAGGGCTATAGAGCAATAGAAATCATTTCTGAATCCGCTTCAAACTCAGTTTCGCCCAAATTGGACATTAATGCGTTTTGAAAAGTTACTCCTCATATACTCCTCATAATTCTACGATAGTTGAGGTTATTTAATTGGTCATTTTGCATTCAATCATACTTTGTTTTATGAAACAGGAGAGGTTTATTTTATATCAAGAATAACGCACTAGAAATAATTTTGACATTTATCTCTCATAGGAAAACAAGATGACATGTAATAAGAACACAGATCATATAATAATTCATAGATTGAATAATTAAGTACAGGATTCTGTGGAAACATAGAAGTATGATTTATTATTGAAATTTTGAAAATTCGTATCTCCGAAAGTATTAGCTTGTTAGAGTTAAAAATAATATCAATGAATTTTTATGGTGAAACTGCATCTTAAAAAAATTGAATTTGAAATTTGTAATGTAGAAAAAAAATTACTTCTTTACTTCGAAACCATCAGACCGATTTCGCCCAATAACAAACTCAATCAAGATATTTATCTCCCAAACCTACTCTGAAAATTTCAACTGTCTAGCTCATTATGTTCGAGAGTTATTGTAGAAATATAATTAAAAAAAAAATTACACTTTACGGCAACCCGATCAATACTAAATTTCGCATGCGTATAAAGGTCATTATTCTACAATTTGATGCTAAATTTCAGATAGATCGAGGGATCGGTTTCAGAAATCTTCACAAAAAATGTGAATTACAGATATTTGGGCAAATTGATAAGCACTCTGTTCCGAGCAAACAAGAGCGCCAAAATACGGCTGCCTTTTGAAGGTAAGTATACTTATTGAAGATGACATTAATTCTGCATTTGTGACGCCACCATAGTGAGTCTCAGATCAGGAACTCATCAGCCTATGTTCATCTTGGACCATAGAATCCTCGATTCTTCTAAAGAAAATTCTTCCTTCCTGGTAATCACGGTGTAAAAATATGTATTCAGTTCATTTAATGAATATATTCATAACTTGAACTCCATTTCCTTCGTTTCTCTCCTTCTCTGTGTTCATGCAAATCATATGAACACAAAAGGAAGATCCAAATATTCTTTCGAGAAAGTCGCCTTCGCGACCATTGGCGTAGTCGTACAGCCGCCCACCAAGACAACCCGATTATGCCTATAGACCACATTAGTTAGATTAGAATCATTCGCTTGGCGGGAGATCCATATTCAAATTTCTTAACAAGGAATTTCAAATTTGAGATGGAACCACCCTATTTGAGAGAGAATGTTAGTACAGAGACAACAAGTATTGGGTACCTTCATCATTAGTGCATGTTTTCATGTTATTTCCACATTAAAATCTACTTCTATTTATTCTTAAATCAAAATTGAAACCATTCTAGTTCGAAAGATTTCCGTATGTCGTAGATGACTTCTGTTGTGCGTCATTACAAGGCCGATTTAGGGTTATATTATTATTTTTGACTGATTTTGAGTGGGCTAAGACATACGTCAATCGAATTTGGTTGAACACTTTTATATTTATTAATCATTTTGGAAATATACAATTTTGTTATGAAAACTTGATTCTAGATTGTTGAGAAAGGTTCACAGAATCTATTTCAACCGAAATAAACCTTAAGAAATTAGCCAAAGTATCTGAAAACAGGCGAGAAATTCGCGTAAATTTTAGGTCCATAAGAAATGCATGGGGAATTCAGTGCTCGGATCCACGGAATGGATAGTAATTAGTGTCCGACCGAAAGTGGTATTTCAGCCGAAACCGAAACCGAACTTTCGGCCAGGGTCTCAGTTAGGGCCGAAACCGAAACCGAAACTTTATATTTCATACTGAAATCTACTGTATTTATTACAATTTTTTTTCGCATATACATAAAAATAGTTAAGGAGTGTTAAATAAAATAAAAAGACATCGTTTTGAGATCTTTATTTATTATTTTGGTATTACCGATTTATCAAAATAATCAGTCGAAGTACACAGGGTGATTCCAAATCAGACGTGAACCTTAGAGGAGGTGTTAGTATGGATCATTTGCTGTGGTTTGAGCCATTTTTATTGATGACCAAAAATCAACGGTTTCCGAGATATTTGAGTACTGGTTCTGTTGAAAAAGAATTAGTAGGATTTGAAAGGGGATAAAAGAAGCAATTAGAGGAAAATAACGAATTCAATTTTTTTTTTGCAACTAAGCTCGAAATTACATTAGAAAATGTATTCATAAATTATGTTCCACCATTCCATAGGCTAGCACGTGCCGTCTTTCTGATGTCTTCAGTTGTTATTTTCCGCCTGAAATTTACTCACGCTGTCTTTTGATACACATTCACTATTGCCGGACATTCAAAAGGTTGCTTATAAAAAATCTGCTGAAACGAAACTAGTTAAGCAAAATAACGAAATCTTTTAGAGAATGAAGATGGAATTTGGCAAGTTTTTAAAATAATTTTGGCATACAAAATTGTGAAATTCGAAAGTTGCAGACAAATTGATTTTAGAAATAGATTTTTCATTTATTCATATAGGTACCACATTTCAAATCATACTAATTCTTTTTCAACCTCTTATACAGCATAGTTTTGCTTTTTTCGTACTATATCATATTCTTTTCTGATGAAAATAAACCAATATTATCACCAAATTTGGCAACGTAGAAAAAATTTATGAAATATGTACTATAAGTTCAGAAATCTTTTGAAAATCACCCGAACTCCAAAAACCGTTAATTTTCGGTTACAAATAAATATGGATTAAACAACAGCTAATGTGTCATACTCCAAGTTTTACGTCTTATTTGGAATCACCCTATGTAATCAAATTAATTTTCATTAAAGTGAATTCTCAGTCTTAACAAGATAGATCACCATAACTTGTACGACAATTATGTATACCTACTTATAACTCCTGGCCAAACGACCAGGATAATTCACGAACATTCTAGTTTCGGCCTGGCCGAAAGTTTCGGCCATTTTGGGCCGAAACCGAAACTAAGGCCGAAACTAGATTTCTTGGAAAAAACTGGCCGAAACCGAACTTTCGGTCGGTCACTAAGTAATTCAAATTTCCCGCCTAATCTAACTAATGTGGTCTATAGCCCCTCCTTATCACACGCCAATGCCGTAATCCGTCCCGGACTCCCGAGTGGAAATCCCGATATTGTCGTGCCTAACTTTCCTTTCATCGAACGCCCGCCCCACGGTCTAATGATGTAAATAATAATTCGGCTATCGTTAGAAAGCTTGCGCGCATTACGCCCAACTACCGTAATTGTGCATCTGAGGAGCTCTCATTACGAGATTTACGGCAGATGTTGCATAATTTGGTGCGGACGAATTTCATGCTGATCATCCCGCCATTCATTCGGCCAATAATACAGGGTGTTTCATAATTAGATGCTGATCCTTAAGGGTGTCCATCCTTGGGTGATTTTAAGATGAAAAGTTCATATCATGATGTGTCCTAAACATCTTAAATTTTGAGCTACAGGGTGTTAAAGTTTAAGAGAAATTCGTTTTTGCACGTATGTTCTGAGGAACATCGCGTTATCATTTTGCCCAAATGTCTGTAACTTTAGAATTTGTTTACAAAAATGGTCTCAAACGATTTGGTTCGACTCCCCAATGAAGAATTCGAGGTCAAATTTGATTCTGTCCGGCCGGCCGTTGCCACGATAACTTGAGAACGGAAAGAGCTAGCGACTTGATTTTTCAGGGTAGGTGGCGCATTCCAATACGACGGACAAGTTCGTTAATGGGCATAATCGGCACAATGGTTTCCTAGTAATAATTTTGTTTTCAACCAATATAAATCCGATCGAATTGAAACTTGGTGAGTAGTTGTAGAATACGAACCTAAGCACGTTTGTGAAATTTTGTGCGAATCGTATGGCTAGAAAATTATTAAAAAATATTTTTGTTGTCACGATAACTTGGGAACGGAAAGAGATAGCGGCTTCAAGTTTTCAGGTTAGGATGTGCATCTGAATACGACATTTGAGTTTGTTTATAAGCATAATCGGCCTAACGGTTTTAGAGTTATAGCCATCTGAAATGTGGTTTGTTTTTTGTTCCACATTAACTCGAAAAATACTAAACCGATTGAATTCAAACATGGTTATTAGTTGAAGAATGCCAACGCGAAAATTCTTGCAAAATTTCGTGAGGATAGTATTTGTAGGAAATTTTTAAAAAATCATTGAAAATCGAAAAGAAAATTCTATATATCAGTAACGATTCGTCTGAAATTGCTGAAATTTTGCAAGAGCCTTTAGAACCTAACTCTACTGCCAAGTTTCAAGTTTTAACACGATCGGTTGAATATTGTTGGAGATTCCAGCAGCCTTGTATGAGTTCAGTAGATGGGTGACCGTTGCCTCGATAACTTTCGAATGAAAGGAAATAGGGACTTGCAATTTTCAGGGTAGGTTGCGTATCCGAAAGGGAGAATTGATTTCGTTTTTGGGCATAATTATTTCCTTGATAACTCAAAAAATAAATATTCGATCGAATTGAAGCTTGGTAACTAGTAGTAGAAAATCATCATAAAGACGTGTTTAAAATTTTGTAAGAACCGTACCCCTAGAAAATTTGAAAAAAATGTTGAAAAAAAAATTTTAAGAACCGCATCCCTAGAAAATTTCAAAAAAATCACGAAAAAAAAATTGGTTCAAGCACTGACGTGAAGTCAGAAGCTTTTGCGCGTATGTTCTATTGTCCATTCTTCTGTATTGGACACCCTTAATCGAATTTACCATGGTAAATTATGTTGTCCATTCTCCTGTATTGGACACTTAATTCGAATTTACCATGGTAAATTCGAATTAAGAGTGTCCAATATAGGAGAATTTTCGCTTTCGCCAAAACAAATGTAAAGAAAAATAAACAGACATGTTCATGGCAACGCTTCCTTAGCTTACGACATTTGCGACAAATTATTGAGATTTTTTTGGAATATATCTAACCTTTTTACAAATGAGAAGCAAATAAAATATAAAACAATACACGCAAGGAAACGGGTTTTACAGGCTCAAGGAGGTAACTGACTTGCCTGCGGTTCGTCAGTTATATCCTCCATTCGCCAGTAAAAACCCTCTTACCTTGCTAGTAACGTTATATACTATATATGTTTTAAAATAAATGTGATTTATACATTTGAGTAATAATAAGAGTATTACAGAAAAATAAATTAAATACTTTCATTCTTCTGAAAGCATACCCACACACATATTTGAAATGAGTAGGGTAATATGGCCTTTCAATCACTCCCAACTTTCTCAACTTTCAGACAAATTTTGAAAAACTACTTAAAATTTCACACAGCGTTCATCCACTTACACAATCGCCACCGTACTTACGATAATCAGTCCGAGTAAGAAAAGACGGAAATGTGAAATTTCTTCAAAACCATCCTGCGCGTTTGCAGTGCAATTCAACGATTTACATTCTGATCGACTCGCCCTCAACAAATAACGCCCTAAAAAGAGGGCGCATGTAGAAATTCGTGAGCATACGGAAAGAAAAATAAATGTGAGCGATCGTAAGACGACAAAATAGAGATCGCATGTTTGGCAGAACGTACGTTATCGGAAGGAACGGAAGGAACTCGTACGAAAACTCGAACTGTTCGTGCCTCGACTTCCTACCACCTACCACGACCCGCGGAGACATCATTTCCAAGCACGCATACGCGGACTATGCAGTATTTTACGGGACGCATAAAGATAACGGTATATTCAAATTTAACGACTTCATTCCTATGGCCGAAGCGAACTACCGCCACTCGTGTGCACGCCGCCAGTCTCGAGGATCCAAATTTGCCAAATCCTGACGGAAAAAAAACAATTTTATATACCAATATCCCGATTCCACAGTATTGAAACACGTGTAGCTGTATGATGCCTTTCATTCGCTACCATAAAGGTACCGTTTATTCTCGGCCTTAGTCGAATATTAATTGTGTCCAGGCTAGTGTAAGGATACAGTAACAAAGCCTACACAGGACACAACACTGACTGTACGCGCAAGCTCCTAGGAGCGAGGGGTTAATTTCCAGGACACAAACTGAACTTCAGAATTTCCAATGAATTCCCAATGAATTGAGTAATAATAATTCGAATTTACCATGGTAAATTTGAATTAAGAGTGTCCAATACAGGAGAATGGACAACATAATTTACCAATGTAAATTCGATTGAGGGTGCCCAATACAGAAGAATGGACAATAGAACATACGCGCAAAAGCTTCTGACTTCACGTCAGTGCTTGAACCATTTTTTTTTCGTGATTTTTTTGAAATTTTCTAGGGGTACGGTTCTTAAAATTTTTTTTTTTCGTAATTTTTTTCGAATTTTCTAGGGGTACGGTTCTCTCAAAATTTCAAACACGTCTTTATGATGATTTTCTACTACTAGTTACCAAGTTCCAATTCGATCGAATATCAATTTTTTGAGTTATCAAGGAAATAATATTCCAGGTGGGTATAACTCGGAAACCGTTAGACCGATTATGCCCAAAAACGAACTCAGCTCTCCCATTCGGATACGCAACCTACCCTGAAAATTGTAAGTCCCTATCCCCTTTCGTTCGAAAGTTATCGAGGCAACGGTCACCCATCTACTGAACTCACACAAGGCTGGCTCGAATCTCCAACAATATTTAACCGATCGTGTAAAAACTTGAAACTTGGCAGTAGAGTTAGGTTCTAAAGTCTCTTGCAAAATTTCAGCAATTTCAGACGAATAGTTACTGATATATAGATTTTTTTTTTTAATTTTCAATGATTTTTTAAAAATTTTCTACAAATACTATCCTCACGAAATTTTGCAAGAATTTTCGCGTTGGCATTTACAACTAATAACCATGTTTGAATTTAATCGATTAAGTATTTTTCGAGTTAATGAGGAACAAAAAACAACCAAATTTCAGATGGCTATAATTCTAAAACCGTTTGGCTGATTATGCTCATAAGCAAACTCGAATGTCGCATTCAGATGCACAACCTAACCTGAAAACTTCAAGCCGCTATCTCTTTCCGTTCTCAGTGACAACAAAAATGTTTTGAATAATTTTTTAATAATTTTCTAGCCATACGATTCTCACAAAATTTCACAAACGTGCTTAGGTTTATATTCTACAACTATTCACCAAGTTTCAATTCGATCGGAAATATATTGGTTGAAAACAAAATTATTACTCGGAAACCATTGGGCCGATTATGCCCATTAACGAACTTGTCCGTCGTATTGAGATGCGCCACCTACCCTGAAAATTTCAAGTCGTTAGCTCTTTCCGTTCTCAAGTTATCGTGGCAACGGCCGGACAGAATCAAATTTGACCTAGAATTCTTCATTGGGGAGTCGAACCCAATCGTTTGAGACCATTTTCGTAAAAAAATTCGAAAGGTACAGACTTTTGGGCAAAATGATAACGCGATGTTCCCCAGAACATATGCGCAAAAATTACAGACATTTGGGCAAATGGATAAGCACTTTGTTCCGAGGAAAAAAAGCGCCAAGAACACTTAAAATGGCCATAACTGCGACACCATTTGGCAGATTTTACCCATTAACGAACCGAGATACTTATGCCCCAAACCCACCACGTATAAATTTCAATCCTATAAGTAATTTCTTTCGAGAGTTATCGTACTGTAGGCCGGCCGAACGGACAGAATTAGATTCGACCCCGCATTATGCATCAGTGAGACGAACCCAATCGTTTGAGACCATTTTCGACCAAAAATTCCAAAAATACAGACATTCGTGCACAATGCAGTTACTGATGGAGCAAGCGCTCAATTACCTCAACGCTCGTCTCGCCAACCAAACAAAAAACAACTCCTGTTTTCAATTTCCAACAAGGAAACAGAACTCTTTTCGTCGAACCCGAACAATCAATTACCCAATAAATGTTCGAGATTGACCCCATTTTCATCAGCAGCTCCGACATGAGGGGGGGGGGGGCAAAATTCTTCGCTCTCGAGTCTCGACAGTCGAAACGAAATGACTGTTCCGACTCCGAGACTCATTACGCTACGATCGAGAAACGCAGGCTTCCAACTACACCCCGATCTGGGTCAAGTCTGTGAATCTTTATTGCGTAATCGAGAGACGACGTTGCTTTGCTCGCCATCTCGACTTCAAGCGTAATGCGTACGGCCAGAGAAGCAGAGAACGGACCGAAGAGAGTTATGGGGACGCAGATGTACCTTATGGTCGGATAAACCTCTGAAATAGTGTGTGCGCTGCGTAGGAGTCGGGTAATTTTCGAGATCTCCAAAGTTTTTGGCGCTCTAGTTCCTCGGAACTGTGTGCTTATCAATTTGCCCAAATGTCTGTAATTTTACAATTTTTGGCTGAAAATGGTCTCAAACGATTTGGTTCGACTCACTGATCAAGAATCCGTGATCGAAATTCATTCTGTCCGTTCTGTTCGTTATTGGGCAAAATCGGACAGATGGTTTCGGAGTAACAAAAAAAAAAATTTTCTTTACAAAACAAATTCAAAATTAATTTTTTTTCAATAAGCAGTTTTACCATAAGAATCCAATGATATCATTTTTAACTCTAACAAGCTAATACTTTCGGAGATATGATTTTTCAAAATTTCAATAATAAATCGTATTTCAGCGTTGTCACACAATGAAATAATTATTCTATGTATGAATTGTCATGATGTCAACTTATTTTCCTGAGTCATGACATTATCTAATCAATCGAAGAATTGTGAGCGAAGTGAGAAAAATCTCAGTTGTTTGCTCCGAAATTAGTTTTTCTCAGAAAAGTCTTACATTTCGGAACGGAACATGAAGTAAGAGATCTGAGAGTAGTGAGAATGCTTTTCATCCATAGACATAGAATGCTCAGTTCTCTCAATTTATGACGGGACTGACGGAAGGGAATATTGGGGTTGAAATACTCGTATTTTAGCGATGCAACGGGGACCTCAGCCAAAAATGTTTGAAAATATTACGTAAATATTGAAAGCATAATTCTGTAGTTCGAGAGAGGAGAAAATTTGGTGAACGTAGATCAGGAAATTTTTGATCAATTACAAGGTAATTTATCATTATTACTTCTCTTCTTTCGTATTATACATGTTTTATGGAATATCTACTATTTGTACGTACTGTAAACCTGTTTTGGGCAATTGTCATACGAAACTTGTTTTTTGGCGCTCTAGTTCCTCGGAACTGAGTGCTCATCAATTCGCCCAAGTACCTGTAATTTTGGAATTTTTGGCTGAAAATCGTCTCAAACGATTTGATTCTACTCACTGATCAAGAATCGAAATCGATTCTGTCCGGCCGGCCGTAGGCACGATAACTCTCGAACGAAAGGAGTTAGCGGATTGAAATTTGCAAGGTGTGCTTGGAGCGTAAATATCTCGGACGAGCTCGTTAATGGGCGAAATCCATCAAGCGGTTTCCGAGTTATGGCCGATTTTAGTAAAAATATTTTTTATGAATATTTTCGAAACCGATCACTCGATCTATCTGAAATTTAGCATCAAATTGTAGAATCATGACCTTTATACGCATGTGAAGTTTTGTATTGACCAGATTACCGCAAAGTGTCAAAAAAAAATTTTTTAATTTTAAAAAAAGTTTTTCTACAATAACTCTCGAACGGAATGAGCTAGATAGTTGAAATTTTCAGAGTAGGTTAGGAAGATGAATATCTCGCTTAAGTTCGTTATTGGGCAAAATTGGCCAGATTTAATTTGATTTCTTCCATGGTGCAGTTCTCATTCTCAGATTGCTCATTTAATCTTGATAAATAAACTATTATTTGAATTGAATTTCCTTTATGATGCAGTTCTATCATAAGAATACATTGATATAATTCCCAACTCTGAGAAACCAATACTTTCGGAGATATAATTTGTCTGTTTGAACTAGAGCGCCAGAAAGCTCCTGTCCACAGGGTTCGAACCCATTTTTTTTTAATATGATATCGCTGAAATTTTGCTGAATGATTCTGATCTTGTAAGGCGAGAGGCTCATTTGTGGATATTAAATCTCTTGATGGGTAGAGAGGAATTTTAGGCCAGTTTTTCTATCACTAATGAGAATATATCTTTATGTTTTACCTCATCACCTTTAGATCTATCAATGGACATTTATTGGTTAAGAATAAGTAATTGAATATTACTGGAATTCAATTGAATTTCATTCAATATGCTAGTAACTAAACTCATAATTTTCTTCACTTTGATTATTTAAATATGACATTAATTCCAGTAATATTTTTCAAGAATAATAATGTATTCTTCTCCTAAAGAAAAATTGAAGGTAGACAATAATGTGTTAATTTTTTTTATCATTGCTTTATATCCTGACTTCACGAAAAAAAAATTGGTTCAAGCACTGACGTGAAGTCAGTGTCTGTTTTTTCGTGAATTCAGGAGCTTTTGCGCGTATGTTCTATTGTCCATTCTCCTGTATTGAACACTCTTAAGCGAATTTACCATGGTGAATTCGATTAAGGCTGTCCAATACAGGAGAACAGACAATAGAATTCACCATGGTAAATTCGATTAAAAGTGTCCAATACAGGAGAATGGACAATAGAACATATGCGCAAAGGCTCCTACCTTCACGTCAGTGCTTGAACCAATTTTTTTAAATGGGTTAACTTAATATTAGATTAGTAGGGCCACAAACAATTCACGTAACTTGGTTAGTTGTATTTTTTTTTAACCAGAAATGAGCTGAATATTTGTCGAACGACCAAAACGTATTTGTCGTGACAGAAAAAAAGTTTGTCGCGTGCTTAGTTTTTTTTTTTAATGGGGTGGCTCTGCTAACTTAATAATAAGTTCGACTCCTTTTTTCTGTCACGAAAAATAAGTTTTGATCATTCGACAAATATTCAGCTCCTTTTCGGTGGAAAAAAATACATCTAACCAAGTTACGTGATTTGTGTGTAGCTCTGCTAACCTAATATTAAGTTAGCCCATATAAGAAAAACTTAGCGCACGACAAACTTTTTTCTTTCACGATAATTTCTCGACAATTATTCAATAATTAATGCAATATGTTTCATTGAAATTTTCGCAAGTGGCTCTGCTAACTTTATGGAGGTACCATTTCGTGGTCCCGAACACCTTTACCGAACCCCACGTTCAAATTCTCGACCCGATCGCAAAAATCCCCAAGGTCTCCGGCACAGTCACCACTCACCCAGTCACCCATTAACCTCCGAAAAAGCACCCATTCCCGACTCCATCGAAATAATTGAACGAAAACAAAGAGACATGAGGTGTAAGCGGGAACATTCGACGAGAAAGATTATAGGGGGGCCCCCGATCGAGATCAGGTTATGGGCCGATGCAATCGGCGGCGATGACGTCGAAATTGTAGAATTCGGCGACCATAATGAATTTTTTAATGCGTCCCGCGTCCGGATGGTTATTCACCAAAACGGGTTCTTCAAGGTGAATCCGTACCTGTAAAAACACTGGTTTTGGTGGGCAACAAACGGCGCGAGGAGGAATTGTTTACGACGATGTTCTGTCGCGTCCGACTATACCGCGGACTCGTTGAAGTTTCTTCGGAAAAGATTTGTATTCATGTTGATGTATCGTTTGCGATGGGATAAGATTCGTTCAAGCCCTGTGGACAGGAGATTTGGCGATCTTGTTCAAACTTTGACAAATCATATCAACGAAATTATTGGTCTCTGTGAATGAAATAAATGGATTCTTACGATAGAACTGCATCATGAGAGAAATTAAATTCAAATACCGAAAATACGAAATTATCCGAGATATTCGTTCCTCAAATCTAGTCTGAAAATTATATTTTATCAATTAAAACTTAGGCAATATTGCAGTGTTCCTTTTGGCGCTCTAGTTCCGAGGAACGGAGTGCTCATCAATTTGCCCAAATGTCTGTAATTTTAGAATTTTTGGCTGAAAATGGTCTCAAACGATTTGGTTCGTATCACTGATCAAGAATCCGAGTTCGAAATCGATTCTGTCCGGCCGGCCGGACCGACCGTAGGAACGATAACTCTCGAACGAAAGGAGTTAGAGGATTGAAATTTGCAAGGTGGGTTTGGAGCGTAAATATCTCGGACAAGTTCGTTAATGGGCGGAATCCATCAAGCGGTTTCGAAGTTATTCATTTTTTATGAATATTTCCGAAACCGATCTATCTGAAATTTAGCATCAAATTGTATAATCATGACCTTTATACGCATGTGAAGTCTTGTATTGACCAGGTTACCGCAAAGTGTAAAAAAATATTTCAAACTTTTAAAAATAATTTTCTACAATAACTCTCGAACGGAATGAGCTAGACAGTTGAAATTTTCAGAGTAGGTTTGGGAGATAAATATCTCGGCTAAGTTCGTTATTGGGCAAAATCGGACAGATGGTTTCGGAGTAACAGAAAAAAAAAATTATTTTACAAAACAAATTCAAAATTAATTTTTTTTCAATAAGTAGTTTTACCTTAAGAATCCAATGATATCATTTTTAACTCTAACAAGCTAATACTTTCGGAGATATGATTTTTCAAAATTTCAATAATAAAAATCGTATTTCAACGTTGTCACACAATGATATAATTATTCTATGTATGAATTGTCATAATGTCAACTTATTTTTCTGAGACATGTCATTATCTAATCAATCGAAGAATTGTGAGCGAAGTGAGAAAAATCTCAGTTGTTTGCTCCGAAATTAGTTTTTCTCAGAAAAGTCTTACATTTCGGAACGGAACATGAAGTAAGAGATCTGAGAGTAGTGAGACTGCTTTTCATCCATAGACATAGATATAACTCTCGAACGGAATGAGCTAGGTAGTTGAGATTTTCAGAGTGGTTAGGGAGATGAATATCTCGGTTAAGCTCGTTATTGGGCAAAATTGGCCAGATTTAATTTAATTTCTTCCATGGTGCAGTTCTCATTCTCATGATTGCTCATTTAATCTTGATAAATAAACTATCATTTGAATTGAACTTCCTTTATGATGCAGTTCTATCATATGAATACATTGATATAATTCCCAACTGTGAGAAACCAATACTTTCGGAGATATAATTTGTCTGTTTGAACTAGAGCGCCAGAAAGCTCCAGTCCACAGGGCTTGAACCCATTTTCACTGGAGATATTCTGAACCCAATTTGATTATGTATCTTACCAAAGAATATATTTCCATGATCATATGGATTATCCGCGGGCATTATAATATCAGCTTAAAAATAAAATATCATATCATCCTCATAATATTCTTCGATAGCTGAGGATATTTCATTGGTCATTTTGCATTCATCATACTTTTTTGTCTAGAACAGGAGGTGTATTTTATGTATTTCAAGAATAAAGAACCAGAAATAATTTTGATATTTATCTTTCATAGAAAAATAAGATGACATGCAAGAGCACTTGCAAGAATTTCAATGAAACCTATTGCATTAATTGTCGAGAATTTGTCGTGAAAGAAAAAAGTTTGTCGCGCGCTTCGTTTTTTTATATGGTCTAACTCAATATTAGGTTAAAGGGGCCACACACAAATCAGAAATCACGTACGTTGGTTAATCGTATTTTTTTTCAATCAGAAATGAGCTGAATAATTGTCGAACGACCCAAACATATTCGTCGTGACAGAAAAAAATTTGTCGCATGCTTAGTTTTTTTTTATAGGGGTGGCTCTGCTAAATTAATATTAAGTTAGCAGATCCACTTGCAAGAATTTCAATGAAACCTATTGCATTAATTGTCGAATAATTGTCAAGAATTTGTCGTGAAAGAAAAAAAACTTTTTGATATGGGCTACATTAATATTAGTTTAAAGGACAAATCACGTAACTTGGTTAAGTGTATTTTTTTCAACCAGAAATGAGTTAAATGGTTGTCGAACTACCAAAACATATTCGTCGTGACAGAAAAAAGTTTGTCGCGTGCTCGTTTTTTTTTTTCATTTTTAAATTAATATTAAGTTAGCAGAGCTACCCCATATAAAAAAAATAAGCGTGCAACAAAGTTTTTACTGGCACGACGAATATGTTTTGGTCGTCCAACAATTATTTAGCTCATTTCTGGTTGAAAAAAAAAATACAATTAACCAACGTACGTGATTTGTGTGTGGCCCCTTTAACCTAATATTAATTTAGCCCGTATAAAAGAAACGAAGCGCGCGACAAACTTTTTTCGTTCACGACAAATTCTCGACAATTATTCGAAATTTAATGCAATAGGTTTCATTGAAATTATTGCAAGTGGCTCTGCTAACTTAATATTATATTATGTTAGCAGAGCCACCCCATATAAAAAAAAAAAAAGCACTGACGTGTAGTCAGTACTATTTGGCGCGCGTGTTCACGGTGGCTAATTTGAATTGAATGATGAGTACTTCAAGCTCAGTAGATAGAGCGAGCCGAAGATCTACCCAAAGGATAGTGGACACCATTCACTGTCGGTTCAAAAATTTACAGTGCTGTATCTAAGCTACCATCAGGATAGAGTAACAAAGTTGGAAAAGAACACAAGTGACTCTCCTTAGTCGCACAAGCTCCTAGAAGATTTGGGAGGGTCAGTATAATCCTAATCATGTTAATCGCACGCGCGCCAAAGCAGATTGACTTTTTACACTTTTTCTTTCATTGTTAAGTCAATCTGCTTTTGCGCGCGTGCGATTAACATGATTAGGATTATACTGACCCTCCCAAATCTTCTAGGAGCTTGTGCGACTAAGGAGAGTCACTTGTGTTCTTTTCCAACTTTGTTAATCTATCCTGATGGCAGCTTAGATACAGCACTGTTAATTTTTGAACCGACAGTGAATGGTGTCCACTATCCTTTGGGTAGATCTTCGGCTCGCTCTATCTACTGAGCTTGAAGTACTCATCATTCAATTCAAATTAGCCACCGTGAACACGCGCGCCAAATAGTACTGACTACACGTCAGTGCTTTTTTTTTTTTTTCAAGTTCCTTTAACAAATATAGCTATCAATACAGTTTGGCTGTTAGCTTTACCGTAGATCGAAAAAAAAAGCGGTTGTGGGACCTCCGTTTGAAACGCAATTGCCTCTTCTCCAAATCCGAACGTATTTTAATATAGATCTACCGAATATAGTTATTTATAAATTCGCCTCAGGGCCACCATACAGACATTTCAACTCGGAAACAACGCTATTTCCCCCAAACTGACTTGTGTCCGTGCACTGAATTGACATGAATATTCTTTTAAAACCTCACAATATCGGCTCATTGCTTCCAACATAACCCAAACAACCCAAAACCATTCACTTCTCATCTGCGCAAGCGCAATATACTCGTGCCTGCAAGTCCTCCCAAAATTACACACCTCACAAAAAACTCCGATTCTCCAACACTAGTGGTTCAGGAGATATCGCTTCTTGAATCCACGCATGCGAAGACCATCACCAGGGGATTCTATAGAGGAATAGCATCCGCCACCCCAAAATCCCAATCCTCTCTGACGAAAGCACCAGCAGTTAAATCACTGATGGTCTGCTCATGCGCATAACGAAAAATGCCCGTAAGGGGTAACATCAATTTCAAAATTAGCCCCAGGGCCACGATACGGACACTTTAACTCGGAAACAACGCTACATCCCCCAATCTGACTTGTGTCCGAGATCTGAATTGCCATGAATATTCTTTCAAAACCTCACAATATCGGGTCAGCACTCCCAACATAACCCATACAACCCAAAAACAGTCACTTCTCTTCTGCGCATGCGCAATCTACTTGCGGCTGAAAGTCCTCCCAAAATCACACACCATACAGAAAACTCCGATTCTCCAACACTAGTGGTTCAGGAGATATCGCCTCTTGAATCCACGCATGCGCAGACCCTCACCAGGGGATTCTGTAGAGGAATAGCATCCGCCACCCCAAAAACCCCAATCCTCTCTGACGAAAACTACAGCAGTTAAATGACTTCTCATCTGCGCATGCGCACAACGAAAAATGTCCGGAAAGGGCAGCATGAACCTCAAAAAAAGCATTTTAAGCAAAGTATTTCGCAAAATAGTAGTAATTTTTTTATTTTTTTCATGTCACGTGATCTTCATGAAATTTTGCAAAAGTGTTTGCATTGGTCCTTTGCATCTAACTACTGAGTTTCAATTTAATCAGATCAGTATTTTTCTAGATATCCTGAAAACAAAATTTTAAAATTTTTGAAATTTTTTTTTGCTACTTTAGGGCCGTCCGATCAAAACAAAACTTCGCAGGCATATAAAGGTCATGATTCTACAAAGTGCTGCCCAATTTCAGAAAGATCGAGTGATTGGTTCCGGAAATATTCATTAAAAACGGCCTTAACTCCGAAACCGCTCGGTGGATTTCGCCCGTTAACGAACTTGTCCGAGATATTTACGCTACAAAACTATCCTGCAAATTTCAACGCTCTAAGTCGTTCCGTTCGAGAGTTATCGTGCTAACGGCCGGCCGGCCGGACCGGACGGACAGAATTGAATTTGACCTCGAATTCTTCATCAGGAAGTCGAACCTAATCGTTTGAGACCATTTTCGAAAAAAAATTCGAAAAATACAGACATTGTGACGAAATGATAGCACGCTGTTCCTTGCGGAACACGCGCGCAAAAAGACTAAGCGCGCGACAATTTGTTTTGTTTTACGACAAATTCTCGACAAATATTCGACAATTAATGCAATAGGTTTTATTGAAATTTTCGTAAGTGGCTCTGCTAACTTTATGGAGGTATGTTCCCTAGAACATGCGCGCAAAAACTAAAATTGACCTGGCCGTGCGTTTTGCTTGAAAATAACACTAATATTGATTTTGTTCCTTACTTTATCTAGACAGTAGTTGCTTTTATTGATTATTATCATCCTGCTTCTGTTAACTTAAAAAAAAATGACCCCATATAAGCAGATAAGATAAGCAATATGAACACGGTTGATAGGTAGATAATTTTCAGTTGAATCCCGTTTTATTTTCCTAACATCATATTGCATATCCTGCATTGTATTTTGAAATTAATGAGCGTTGCAAATATTATATTCGTATAAATATGAGCAATTGGTTATTATGGATACTTAGGAGCCGACCGCTCTACCATAAAAACGTAGTTTGTTAGCTGGTTTCAAGGTTTACCGATGACCATGACATAACTTCTTCCTGCTGCATGTTTACATATTATATATTATAATAATTTCAAGGAATCTGAGTTGGATCTAGAATCCATTAGATATTCATAATGATACATCGAGAGGAATTTTAGTTTATGTCCTATTTATAGCTCAATGAAAAATTATCCACGATTTACATTAATTTATTAAATATTGTGACGCGTAGTTACTGTCTGATGAAGTCGCTGTGTCGACGAAACGCGTCACAATATTAAATAAATTAGTGTAAAACGTGTATAATTTTTCATTGAGTTAATATGGATTTGCATCAAGTAAAAGCCACAAGCATATAATTTTCCTATTTATAGGTTTGATTTTCTTCGAATTGGACTCGAGTTCGACAGCAGACAGCAGATATTTACGCTCCAAACCTACCCTACAAATTCCAATCCTCAAACTCCTTTCGTTCGAGAGTTTTCGTGTTAACGGACGGAAGGCCGGCCGGCCGAACGGCCGGACAGAATCGATCACGGATTCTTGATAAGTGAGTCGAACCAAATCGTTTGAGACTATTTTTGGCGCTCTAGTTCCTCGGAGCTGAGTGCTTATCAATTTGCCCAAATGTCTGTAATTTTCGAATTTTTCGATGAAAATGGTCTTAAACGATTTGGTTCGACTCACTGATCAAGAATCCGTGGTCGAAATTCATTCTGTCCGGCCGGCCGTAGGCACGATAACTCTCGAACGGAATGAGCTAGACAGTTGAAATTTTAGAGTAGTAGTTCATTATTGGGCAAAATCGGACAGATGGTTTCGGAGTAACAAAAAAAAATATTTTTTTTACAAGGCAAATTCGAAATTAAATTTTTTTCAATAAGCTGTTTTACCATAAGAATCCAATGATATCATTTTTAACTCTAACAAGCTAATACTTTCGGAGATATGATTTTTCAAAATTTCAATAATAAATCCGTTGTCACAGAATGATATTATTCTATGTATGAATTGTCATAATGTCAAATGATGTTCCTGAGACATGACATTATCTAATCAATCGAAAATTGTGAGCGAAGTGAGAAAAATCTCAGTTGTTTGCTCCGAAATTAGTTTTTCTCAGAAAAGTCTTACATTTCGGAACGGAACATGAAGTAAGAGATCTGAGAGTAGTGGGACTGCTTTTCATCAATAGACATAGATATAACTCTCGGGCGCAATGAGGTAGGTAGTTGAAATTTTCAGAGTAGTTAAGGGAGATGAATATCTCGGTTAAGTTCGTTATTGGGCAAAATTGGCCAGATTTAATTTGATTTCTTCCATGGTGCAGTTCTCATTCTCATGATTGCTCATTTAATCTTGATAAATAAACTATTATTTGAATTGAACTTCCTTTAGGATGCAGTTCTATCATATGAATACATTGATATAATTCCCAACTCTGAGAAACCAATACTTTCGGAAATATAATTTGTCTGTTTGAACAAGAGCGCCAGAAAGCTCCTGTCCACAGGGCTTGTTCATTATCTAGTAGTACGGTCCTCACGAAACTTTGCAAGAATATTCGGGTCGGCATTTTACAACTAATAACCATGTTTGAATTGGATCGGTTCAATATTTCTCGAGTTATTGAGGAAATATAACAACCAGATTTCAGATGGGTATAACTCCAAAACCGTTTGACCGATTATGCGTATTAACAAACTCAAATATCGCATTCAGATGCACAACCAACCCTAAAAATTTCATGTCGCTACCTCTTTCCGTTCTCAGGTTATCGTGACATAAATAATATTTTTAATAATTTCCTAGCGATACGATTTTCACAAAATTTCCCAAACGTCTTAAGGTTTGTATTTTACAACTACTCACCACGTTTCAACTTGATAGGATTTGTATTGGTTGAAAACAAAATTATTACTCGGAAACCACTGGGCCGATTATGCCCAGTATTGAGACGCGCCACCCACCCTGAAAATTTCATCCGTTCTCAAGCTATCGTGGAAACGGCCGGACGGACAGAATCAAATTTGACCACGCATTCTTCATCACTGAGTCCTTTCGGCAAAATTTTCGAAAATTTTTGACATTTCGGTCTCACCGAAGGTCCGATATGTCTATATCTATAATGAAATTCGTTGGGATATTCGCGAAAAACTTGAGCATGACCATAAGCGCGCATGCGATCGATCAGCTGTTTTCTTCGCAATTTCTGGAAACAACTCGAAGAAACCCGTTTTGATTACTACTGACCGCCTCATTCCGGCCTACACCTGTAATTCTCGGAAATACAAGTTCGCCTTTCTTACCGTAATTGATGCCATTACCTGCCAATTAGAAAATTCGATTATTCATCTCGAGAATACGAAGACGAACAATGGATGAGGTAAAGCGATTACCTCCATAAAGTTAGCAGAGCCACTTGCGAAAATTTCAATGAATTCTATTGCATTAATTGTCGAATATTTGTCGAGAATTTGTCGTGAAAGAAAAAAATTTGTCGCGCGCTTAGTTTTTTTTATATGGGGTGGCTCTGCTAACTTAATATTAAGTTAGCAGAGCCTCTTGCAACAATACAATGAAACCTATTGCATTAATTGTCGAATATTTGTCGTGAATTTGTCGTGAAAGAAAAAAGTCGTTCGACAATTATTCAGCTCATTTCTGATTGAAAAAAAATACGATTAACCAACTTACGTGATTTGTGTGTGGCCCCTTTAGCCAAATATTAATTTAGCCCATACAAAAAAAACGAAGCACGCGACAAACTTTTTTCTTTCACGACAAATTCACGACAAATACTCGACAATTAATGCAATAGGTTTCATTGAAATTGTTGCAAGTGGCTCTGCTAACTTAATATTAAGTTAGCAGAGCCACTCCATAGAAAAAAAACCAAGCGCGCGACAAAATTTTTTCTGTCACGACGAATATGTTTGGGTCATTCGACAATTATTCAGCTCATTTCTGATTGAAAAAAAATACGATTAACCAACGTACGTGATTTGTGTGTGGCCCCTTTAGCCAAATATTAATTTAGCCCATACAAAAAAAACGAAGCACTCGACAAACTTTTTTCTTTCACGACAAATTCACGACAAATACTCGACAATTAATGCAATAGGTTTCATTGAAATTGTTGCAAGTGGCTCTGCTAACTTAATATTAAGTTAGCAGAGCCACTCCATAGAAAAAAAACCAAGCGCGCGACAAAATTTTTTCTGTCACGACGAATATGTTTGGGTCATTCGACAATTATTCAGCTCATTTCTGATTGAAAAAAAATACGATTAACCAACGTACGTGATTTGTGTGTGGCCCCTTTAGCCAAATAATAATTTAGCCCATACAAAAAAAAAACGAAGCGCTCGACAAACTTTTTTCTTTCACGACAAATTCACGACAAATATTCGACAATTAATGCATTAGGTTTCATTGAAATTGTTGCAAGTGGCTCTGCAAACTTAATATTAAGTTAGCAGAGCCACCCCATTTAAAAAAAACTAAGCGCGCGACCAACTTTTTTTTCGTCACGACGAATATGTTTGGTCGTTCGAAAATTTATCAGCTCAATTCTGATTGAAAAAAAAGGACGATTAACCAACGTACGTGATTTGTTTGTGGCCCCTTTAGCCAAATATTAATTTAGCCCATACAAAAAAACGAAGCGAGCGACAAACTATTTTCTTTCACGACAAATTCACGACAAATATTCGACAATTAATGCAATAGGTTTCATTGAAATTGTTGCAAGTGGCTCTGCTAACTTAATATTAAGTTAGCAGAGCCACCCCATTAAAAAAAAACTAAGAGCGCGACAAACTTTTTTCTGTCACGACGAATATGTTTGGGTCGTTCGACAATTATTCAGCTCATTTCTGATTGAAAAAAATACGATTAACCAACGTACGTGATTTGTGTGTGGCCCCTTTAGCCAAATATTAATTTAGCCCATACAAAAAAATCGAAGCACGCGACAAACTTTTTTCTTTCACGACAAATATTCGACAATTAATGCAATAGGTTTCATTGAAATTCTTGCAAGTGGCTCTGCTAACTTAATATTAAGTTAGCAGAGCCACCCCATATAAAAAAAACTAAGCGCTCGACAGACTTTTTTCTTTCACGACAAATTCAAGACAAATAGTCGACAATTAATGCAATAGGTTTCATTGAAATTCTTTGAAGTGGCTCTGCTAACTTAATATTAAGTTAGCAGAGCCACCCCATATAAAAAAAAACTAAGCGCGCGACAAATTTTTTTCTTTCACGACAAATTCTCGACAAATATTCGACAATTAATTCAATAGGTTTCATTGAAATTTTCGCAAGTGGCTCTGCTAACTTTATGGAGGTAAAGCGATTACGGTTTTCGAGATTTTAATTCTCTTTTTGTCTATTATTATGACAAGTTAGAAGGTTTGGTTTTTTTGTTGATAATAATATGTAGTAGTAATTTTATGAATCTGAATAATGGTTTTCCACAAGGGACAGTTTTAGCACCTGTTCTTTTCAATTTATATCTGTGTGATATTCTTGCAACGTCCTCTGAGAATGCACAAGCATTTCGTCATTCTGATTTCCAATGTATAGAAAACCATCTAAATTTACACCATTTGCTTAGTTAACCTCGTATTTAACTCTAGTGACAGACATTTTCAATGCAGATGAGTTTGAAATTTCAATTTAAATTATCAATTACTGTTGGGCCGAATTTTTAACTTTATAGACTTTTGAAAGCTCTTACAAAAGCTTGAAATCGGTAAGTATTCAAAATACAGTGTGTGGATAAAGTGAAGAACAAAATTCATACCAGCGTTACTGAATTTTTTCAAGCAAAACGCTCGGACAGGTCAGTTTTTGGCGCTCTTGTTCCTCGGAACAGAGTGTTTATCAATTTGCCCCAATGTCTATAAATTCAGAATTTTTGGATGAAAATGGTCTTAAACTATTTGGACGACTCACTGATCAAGAATCCGTGGTCGAAATAAATTATGTCCGGTCATCCGTCCGTTAACACGATAACTCTCGAAGAAAATGAGCTAGACAGTTGAAATTTTTAGAGTATGTATGGGACATAAATATCTCGGTTAAGTTCGTTATTGGACAAAATCGGTCAGATGATTTCGGAGTAACAAAAAAAAAATATTTTACGTCACAAATTTCGAATTCAATTTTTTTCAAGATGCAGTTTCATCATAAGAATCCATTTATATCATTTTCAACTCTAACAAGCAAAATACTTTCGGAGATATGATTTTTCAAAATTTCAATTATACATCGAACTTCTATGTTTCCACCTACGTTTCCACAGAATGCGAATTCCCTCTGTCTGTGTTCACTGTCAGACATTTCAAATGTATTTCTTTTCTAACAAACAAAGTATGATTGAATGCAAAATGATCAATAATAGGATATTACAATTACCCCTATCCAATATGCCCTCGAATAATTCATAAATGATGATGGAAATATATAATTCGGTAAGTTAATAAAATTGGGTTCAGAATATCCTCAGTGGAAACAAAACAGGAATATTGGCTAAGTTTCAATTGATATAATAAAATAATGCAGAGTAGATTTGAGGAATGAATATCTCGGATGAGTTCGTTATTTAATTTTAATTTATTTTCTTTTATGATGCAGTTCTATTATAAGAATCCATTGATATAATTTCCTACCCTGACAAACCAATAATTTCGGAGATGTTTGTCAACCTTTTTAACCCCATCAGGAAAAAAAATTGGTTCAAGCCCTGTGGACAGGAGCTTTTGGGCGCATGTTCATCTTCCTTGTGGCCCGTACTGACCAGTAAAGAAAAAAAGCAGTATCATGTTGAATACCTTAATATTATTGATTATTATATAATAATCGATGAAAATACTGAGAGAGACCCAGGAAATTTGACACATTTTGTCTTATATCTCCAGAAATTGAAATCGTATAGAGCCAAAATTTTGCACAATGTTGCAAAATACTACAATTGACGTTAGTACAAGTTTTTGTTGCAATCTGATGAATAGTTCACGAAAAAAAAATTTTTTTTTCGAAAAAATTAAAAGAAATATTTTTTTAAAAATTACCAACATTTCGATCATAACAGAATTTTGCCAAAAGTTGCGCGTTTATATCCTCGAACTGACTACCAAGTTTCGATTCAACATCTTCTTTAGTTCCTGAAATATCAGGGAAATAACCTCAAAATTTTAAATGTCTATAACTCCTAAACCGTCCGGCCGATTTTGCCCGTTAACGAACTTAACCGTCGCATTTTGATCAGAAACCTACCCTGAAAGTTTGAAGTCGATAGGACCTTCGGTGCTCCTGTTATCATGCCTACGGCCGGACGGCACCCTAAAATCTGACACCGGATTCGTGATCAGGGAGTCCGAATTAGTCTATTAGCCAATTTTCAGCTCGTAATTCGAAAATTACAGACATTTGGACGAAATGATAGGACGATGTTCCCCTAGAACATGCGCCCAAAAATTGGGGAAGTCATAAAAAAAATTAGACTCTGTAAAAATGAATGACGTCATAAGTAAAATTTTCATGCCATAAGGTGGTTAACTAAGATAGACCCGTCCGAACGTTTTGCTCGTAAACATTCAATAACGTAGTTATGAATTTTGTTCGTTACTCTATCCACATACTGTATAATAACACATTGTTATCATTCAATATTTAGATTTGATCAATTACTCAATCACGATTCAAAACTGGAATTTTCGACCTCGTGTGTTTCGGGTCGAAGTTTAAATATAGGATGACGTGGAGATAACATATTTCAGCCAATTGCAGCAAGACTACAATAATTATTGTCATAAAAGTGGATGTTTGGAGAGAGATATTAATTCAATTTATAACTAGAAAATGAGTTCAAGCCCTGTGGACAGGAGCTTTCTGGCGCTCTAGTTCAAACAGACAAATTATATCTCCGAAAGTATTGGTTTCTCAGAGTTGAGAATTATATCAATGTATTCTTATGATAGAACTGCATCATAAAGGAAATTAAATTCAAATAATAGTTTATTTATCAAGATTAAATGAGCAATCTGAGAATGAGAACTGCACCATGGAAGAAACCAAATTAAAATAGCTGAAATGAATTTGACTCTCTCTTATAGAATAGGATGAAATGTACGAGTATGAACACAGATCATATAATAAAGCTTAGATAGAATATTTATAGCATTCTGTGAAAACATAGAAGTACGATTCATTATTGAAATTTAGAACTTCATCTTAGCAGAAATTGAATTCAAACATCATAGAAGAATTTAAATTCAACAAGAGTGCCAAAAATTATCAATCCAAAACCAATAGACGAATTCTACCCAACAACGAACTCATCCGAGATATTCATTCCTCAATTCCAGTTTTGTTTTTAGTGGAGATATTCTGAACTCAATATTATTAACTTACCATTACCATTCCCATCATCATATGGATTGACCATCGGCATGAAAATATCAACCAACAATAAGTATGATATTATATTATTCTCATAATTCTACGATTGCTGGAATGAATTAGACAACGTCATGTCTCAGGAAAATAAGTTGACATTATAACAATTCATAGAATACCCACAGAATAATTATATAATTCTGTGAAAACGTAGAAATACGATTTACATTGAAATTTTGAAAAATCATATCTCCGAAAGTATTAGCTTGTTAGAGTTAAAAATAATATGAATGGATTCTTATGGTAAAACTGCTTATTGAAAAAAATTTAATTTGCAATTTGTTTTGTAAAAAAAAAATTTACTCCAAACCATCTGTCCGATTTTGCCCAATAACGAACGAGATATTTATCCCCCAAACCGACTCTGAAAATTTCAACCGTCTAGCTCATTCCGTTCGAGAGTTATCGTGCCTACGGCCGGCCGGCCGGACAGTCGAACCAAATCGTTTAAGACCATTTTCATCGAAAAATTCGAAAATTACAGACATTTGGGCAAATTGATAACCACTCAGTTCCGAGGAACTAGAGCGCTAAAAAATATAGGAAAAATGTCGAGATTTACAGTGTAGAAAAGCCAAATGGAATAAATTATCTTGGTTAGTTTAAACATCTATGGAAAATCCCGAAACACGTCAAATTTAAATTTTAAATTGTTATTCTTCTTCGTAAAACTGTAAACCCTACCTTCAATTCCCTGCGAAGGACACCTACAACCCCCAATTTTTCAAATAGGAAGTGTGATACATACCTCCATAAAGTTAGCAGAGCCACTTGCGAAAATTTCAATGAAACCTATTGCATTAATTGTCGAATATTTGTCGAGAATTTGTCGTGAAAGAAAAAAATTTGTCGCGCGCTTAGTTTTTTTTATATGGGGTGGCTCTGCTAACTTAATATTAAGTTAGCAGAGCCACTTGCAACAATTTCAATGAAACCTATTGCATTAATTGTCGAGAATTTGTCGTGAATTTGTCGTGGAAGAAAAAAGTCTGTCGCGCGCTTAGTTTTTTTTATATGGGGTGGCTCTGCTAACTTAATATTAAGTTAGCAGAGCCACTTGCAACAATTTCAATGAAACCTATTGCATTAATTGTCGAGTATTTGTCGTGAATTTGTCGTGGAAGAAAAAAGTTTGTCGCGCGCTTCGTTTTTTTTGTATGGGCTAAATTAATATTTGGCTAAAGGGGCCACACACACATCACGTAAGTTGGTTAATCGTATTTTTCTTCAATCAGAAATGAGCTGAATAATTGTCGAACGACCCAAACGTATTCGTCGTGACAGAAAAAATTTTGTCGCGCGCTTAGTTTTTTTTTAAATGGGGTGGCTCTGCTAACTTAATATTAAGTTAGCAGAGCCACTTGTAACAATTTCAATGAAACCTATCGCATTAATTGTCGAGTATTTGTCGTGAATTTGTCGTGAAAGAAAAAAGCTTGTCGCGCGCTTCGTTTTTCTTGTATGGGCTAAAACAATATTTGGCTAAAGGGGCCACACACAAATCACGTAAGTTGGTTAATAATATTTTTTTTCAATCAGAAATGAGCTGAATAATTGTCGAAGGACCCAAACATATTCGTCGTGACAGAAAAAAATTTGTCGAGCCCTTAGTTTTTTTTAAATGGGGTGGCTCTGCTAACTTAATATTAAGTTAGCAGAGCCACTTGCCACAATTTCAATGAAACCTATCGCATTAATTGTCGAGTATTTGTCGTGAATTTGTCGTGAAAGAAAAAAGCTTGTCGCGCGCTTCGTTTTTTTTGTATGGGCTAAAACAATATTTGGCTAAAGGGGCCACACACAAATCACTTAAGTTGGTTAATCATATTTTTTTTCAATCAGAAATGAGCTGAATAATTGTCGAAGGACCCAAACATATTCGTCGTGACAGAAAAAAATTTGTCGAGCCCTTAGTTTTTTTTAAATGGGGTGGCTCTGCTAACTTAATATTAAGTTAGCAGAGCCACTTGCCACAATTTCAATGAAACCTATCGCATTAATTGTCGAGTATTTGTCGTGAATTTGTCGTGAAAGAAAAAAGCTTGTCGCGCGCTTCGTTTTTTTTGTATGGGCTAAATTAATATTTGGCTAAAGGGGCCACACACAAATCACGTAAGTTGGTTAATCATATTTTTTTTCAATCAGAAATGAGCTGAATAATTGTCGAAGGACCCAAACATATTCGTCGTGACAGAAAAAAATTTGTCGAGCCCTTAGTTTTTTTTAAATGGGGTGGCTCTGCTAACTTAATATTAAGTTAGCAGAGCCACTTGCCACAATTTCAATGAAACCTATCGCATTAATTGTCGAGTATTTGTCGTGAATTTGTCGTGAAAGAAAAAAGCTTGTCGCGCGCTTCGTTTTTTTTGTATGGGCTAAATTAATATTTGGCTAAAGGGGCCACACACAAATCACGTAAGTTGGTTAATCATATTTTTTTTCAATCAGAAATGAGCTGAATAATTGTCGAAGGACCCAAACATATTCGTCGTGACAGAAAAAAATTTGTCGAGCCCTTAGTTTTTTTTAAATGGGGTGGCTCTGCTAACTTAATATTAAGTTAGCAGAGCCACTTGCCACAATTTCAATGAAACCTATCGCATTAATTGTCGAGTATTTGTCGTGAATTTGTCGTGAAAGAAAAAAGCTTGTCGCGCGCTTCGTTTTTTTTGTATGGGCTAAAACAATATTTGGCTAAAGGGGCCACACACAAATCACGTAAGTTGGTTAATCATATTTTTTTTCAATCAGAAATGAGCTGAATAATTGTCGAACGACCCAAACATATTCGTCGTGACAGAAAAAAATTTGTCGAGCGCTTAGTTTTTTTTTAAATGGGGTGGCTCTGCTAACTTAATATTAAGTTAGCAGAGCCACTTGTAACAATTTCAATGAAACCTATCGCATTAATTGTCGAGTATTTGTCGTGAATTTGTCGTGAAAGAAAAAAGCTTGTCGCGCGCTTCGTTTTTTTTTGTATGGGCTAAAACAATATTTGGCTAAAGGGGCCACACACAAATCACGTAAGTTGGTTAATCATATTTTTTTTCAATCAGAAATGAGCTGAATAATTGTCGAAGGACCCAAACATATTCGTCGTGACAGAAAAAAATTTGTCGAGCCCTTAGTTTTTTTTAAATGGGGTGGCTCTGCTAACTTAATATTAAGTTAGCAGAGCCACTTGCCACAATTTCAATGAAACCTATCGCATTAATTGTCGAGTATTTGTCGTGAATTTGTCGTGAAAGAAAAAAGCTTGTCGCGCGCTTCGTTTTTTTTGTATGGGCTGAATTAATATTTGGCTAAAGGGGCCACACACAAATCACGTAAGTTGGTTAATCATATTTTTTTTCAATCAGAAATGAGCTGAATAATTGTCGAACGACCCAAACATATTCGTCGTGACAGAAAAAAATTTGTCGAGCGCTTAGTTTTTTTTTAAATGGGGTGGCTCTGCTAACTTAATATTAAGTTAGCAGAGCCACTTGTAACAATTTCAATGAAACCTATCGCATTAATTGTCGAGTATTTGTCGTGAATTTGTCGTGAAAGAAAAAAGCTTGTCGCGCGCTTCGTTTTTTTTGTATGGGCTAAAACAATATTTGGCTAAAGGGGCCACACACAAATCACGTAAGTTGGTTAATCATATTTTTTTTCAATCAGAAATGAGCTGAATAATTGTCGAAGGACCCAAACATATTCGTCGTGACAGAAAAAAATTTGTCGAGCCCTTAGTTTTTTTTAAATGGGGTGGCTCTGCTAACTAAATATTAAGTTAGCAGAGCCACTTGCCACAATTTCAATGAAACCTATCGCATTAATTGTCGAGTATTTGTCGTGAATTTGTCGTGAAAGAAAAAAGCTTGTCGCGCGCTTCGTTTTTTTTGTATGGGCTAAAACAATATTTGGCTAAAGGGGCCACACACAAATCACTTAAGTTGGTTAATCATATTTTTTTTCAATCAGAAATGAGCTGAATAATTGTCGAACGACCCAAACATATTCGTCGTGACAGAAAAAAATTTGTCGAGCCCTTAGTTTTTTTTAAATGGGGTGGCTCTGCTAACTTAATATTAAGTTAGCAGAGCCACTTGCAACAATTTCAATGAAACCTATTGCATTAATTGTCGAGTATTTGTCGTGAATTTGTCGTGAAAGAAAAAAGTTTGTCGCGCGCTTCGTTTTTTTTGTATGGGCTTATTTAATATTTGGCTAAAGGGGCCACACACAAATCACGTACGTTGGTTAATCGTATTTTTTTTCAATCAGAAATGAGCTGAATAATTGTCGAACGACCCAAACATATTCTTCGTGACAGAAAAAAGTTTGTCGCGCGCTTAGTTTTTTTTAAATGTGGTGGCTCTGCTAACTTAATATTAAGTTAGCAGAGCCACTTGTAACAATTTCAATGAAACCTATTGCATTAATTGTCGAATATTAGTCGTGAATTTGTCGTGAAAGAAAAAAGTTTGTCGCGCGCTTCGTTTTTTTTGTATGGGCTATATTAATATTTGGCTAAAGGGGCCACACACAAATCACGTAAGTTGGTTAATCGTATTTTTTTTCAATCAGAAATGAGCTGAATAATTGTCGAACGACCCAAACATATTCGTCGTGACAGAAAAAAGTTTGCCGCGCGCTTAGTTTTTTTTAAATGAGGTGGCTCTGCTAACTTAATATTAAGTTAGCAGAGCCACTTGCAACAATTTCAATGAAACCTATTGCATAAATTGTCGAGTATTTGTCGTGAATTTGTCGTGAAAGAAAAAAGTTTGTCGCGCGCTTAGTTCTTTTTGTATGGGCTAATTTAATATTTGGCTAAAGGGGCCACACACAAATCACGTACGTTGGTTAATCGTATTTTTTTTTCAATCAGAAATGAGCTGAATAATTGTCGAATGACCCAAACATATTCGTCGTGACAGAAAAAAGTTTGTCGCGCGCTTCGTTCTTTTTGAATGGGCTAAATTAATATTTGGCTAAAGGGGCCACACACAAATCACGTACGTTGGTTAATCGTATTTTTTTTTCAATCAGAAATGAGCTGAATAATTGTCGAACGACCCAAACATATTCGTCGTGACAGAAAAAATTTTGCCGCGCGCTTAGTTTTTTTTAAATGGGGTGGCTCTGCTAACTTAATATTAAGTTAGCAGAGCCACTTGTAACAATTTCAATGAAACCTATCGCATTAATTGTCGTGTATTTGTCGTGAATTTGTCGTGAAAGAAAAAAGTTCGTCGCGCGCTTCGTTTTTTTTGTATGGGCTAAATTAATATTTGGCTAAAGGGGCCACACACAAATCACGTAAGTTGGTTAATCGTATTTTTTTTCAATCAGAAATGAGCTGAATAATTGTCGAACGACCCAAACATATTCGTCGTGAAAGAAAAAATTTTGCCGCGCGCTTAGTTTTTTTTAAATGGTGTGGCTCTGCTAACTTAATATTAAGTTAGCAGAGCCACCCCATTTAAAAAAAACTAAGCGCTCGACAAACTTTTTTCTGTTACGACGAATATGTTTGGGTCGTTCGACAATTATTCAGCTCATTTCTGATTGAAAAAAAATACGATTAACCAACTTACGTGCTTTGTGTGTGGCCCCTTTAGCCAAATATTAATATAGCCCATACAAAAAAAACGAAGCGCGCGACAATCTTTTTTCTTTCACGACAAATTCACGACAAATATTCGACAATTAATGCAATAGGTTTCATTGAAATTGTTACAAGTGGCTCTGCTAACTTAATATTAAGTTAGCAGAGCCACCCCATTTAAAAAAAACTAAGCGCGCGACAAAATTTTTTCTGTCACGACGAATATGTTTGGGTCGTTCGACAATTATTCAGCTCATTTCTGATTGAAAAAAAATACGATTAACCAACTTACGTGATTTGTGTGTGGCCTCTTTAGCCAAATATAAATTTAGCCCATACAAAAAAAATAAGCGCGCGACAATCTTTTTTCTGTCACGACGAATATGTTTGGGTCATTCGACAATTATTCAGCTCATTTCTGATTGAAAAAAAAATACGATTAACCAACGTACGTGATTTGTGTGTGGCCCCTTTAGCCAAATATTAATATAGCCCATACAAAAAAAACGAAGCGCGCGACAAACTTTTTTCTTTCACGACAAATTCACGACAAATATTCGACAATTAATGCAATGGGTTTCATTGAAATTGTTGCAAGTGGCTCTGCTAACTTAATATTAAGTTAGCAGAGCCACCTCGTTTAAAAAAAACTAAGCGCGCGGCAAACTTTTTTCTGTCACGACGAATATGTTTGGGTCATTCGACAATTATTCAGCTCATTTCTGATTGAAAAAAAAATACGATTAACCAACGTACGTGATTTGTGTGTGGCCCCTTTAGCCAAATATTAAATTAGCCCATACAAAAAGAACTAAGCGCGCGACAAACTTTTTTCTTTCACGACAAATTCACGACAAATACTCGACAATTTATGCAATAGGTTTCATTGAAATTGTTGCAAGTGGCTCTGCTAACTTAATATTAAGTTAGCAGAGCCACCTCATTTAAAAAAAACTAAGCGCGCGGCAAACTTTTTTCTGTCACGACGAATATGTTTGGGTCGTTCGACAATTATTCAGCTCATTTCTGATTGAAAAAAAATACGATTAACCAACTTACGTGATTTGTGTGTGGCCCCTTTAGCCAAATATTAATATAGCCCATACAAAAAAAACGAAGCGCGCGACAAACTTTTTTCTTTCACGACAAATTCACGACTAATATTCGACAATTAATGCAATAGGTTTCATTGAAATTGTTACAAGTGGCTCTGCTAACTTAATATTAAGTTAGCAGAGCCACCACATTTAAAAAAAACTAAGCGCGCGACAAACTTTTTTCTGTCACGAAGAATATGTTTGGGTCGTTCGACAATTATTCAGCTCATTTCTGATTGAAAAAAAATACGATTAACCAACGTACGTGATTTGTGTGTGGCCCCTTTAGCCAAATATTAAATAAGCCCATACAAAAAAAACGAAGCGCGCGACAAACTTTTTTCTTTCACGACAAATTCACGACAAATACTCGACAATTAATGCAATAGGTTTCATTGAAATTGTTGCAAGTGGCTCTGCTAACTTAATATTAAGTTAGCAGAGCCACCCCATTTAAAAAAAACTAAGGGCTCGACAAATTTTTTTCTGTCACGACGAATATGTTTGGGTCGTTCGACAATTATTCAGCTCATTTCTGATTGAAAAAAAATATGATTAACCAACTTACGTGATTTGTGTGTGGCCCCTTTAGCCAAATATTGTTTTAGCACATACAAAAAAAACGAAGCGCGCGACAAGCTTTTTTCTTTCACGACAAATTCACGACAAATACTCGACAATTAATGCGATAGGTTTCATTGAAATTGTGGCAAGTGGCTCTGCTAACTTAATATTAAGTTAGCAGAGCCACCCCATTTAAAAAAAACTAAGGGCTCGACAAACTTTTTTCTGTCACGACGAATATGTTTGGGTCGTTCGACAATTATTCAGCTCATTTCTGATTGAAAAAAAATACGATTAACCAACTTACGTGATTTGTGTGTGGCCCCTTTAGCCAAATATTAATATAGCCCATACAAAAAAAACGAAGCGCGCGACAAACTTTTTTCTTTCACGACAAATTCACGACAAATACTCGACAATTAATGCAATAGGTTTCATTGAAATTGTTGCAAGTGGCTCTGCTAACTTAATATTAAGTTAGCAGAGCCACCCCATTTAAAAAAAACTAAGGGCTCGACAATTATTTTCTGTCACGACGAATATGTTTGGGTCGTTCGACAATTATTCAGCTCATTTCTGATTGAAAAAAAATACGATTAACCAACTTACGTGATTTGTGTGTGGCCCCTTTAGCCAAATATTAATATAGCCCATACAAAAAAAACGAAGCGCGCGACAAACTTTTTTCTTTCACGACAAATTCACGACAAATACTCGACAATTAATGCAATAGGTTTCATTGAAATTGTTGCAAGTGGCTCTGCTAACTTAATATTAAGTTAGCAGAGCCACCCCATTTAAAAAAAACTAAGGGCTCGACAAATTTTTTTCTGTCACGACGAATATGTTTGGGTCGTTCGACAATTATTCAGCTCATTTCTGATTGAAAAAAAATATGATTAACCAACTTACGTGATTTGTGTGTGGCCCCTTTAGCCAAATATTGTTTTAGCACATACAAAAAAAACGAAGCGCGCGACAAGCTTTTTTCTTTCACGACAAATTCACGACAAATACTCGACAATTAATGCGATAGGTTTCATTGAAATTGTGGCAAGTGGCTCTGCTAACTTAATATTAAGTTAGCAGAGCCACCCCATTTAAAAAAAACTAAGGGCTCGACAAATTTTTTTCTGTCATGACGAATATGTTTGGGTCGTTCGACAATTATTCAGCTCATTTCTGATTGAAAAAAAATATGATTAACCAACTTACGTGATTTGTGTGTGGCCCCTTTAGCCAAATATTAATTTAGCCCATACAAAAAAAACGAAGCGCGCGACAAGCTTTTTTCTTTCACGACAAATTCACGACAAATACTCGACAATTAATGCGATAGGTTTCATTGAAATTGTGGCAAGTGGCTCTGCTAACTTAATATTAAGTTAGCAGAGCCACCCCATTTAAAAAAAACTAAGGGCTCGACAAATTTTTTTCTGTCACGACGAATATGTTTGGGTCCTTCGACAATTATTCAGCTCATTTCTGATTGAAAAAAAATATGATTAACCAACTTACGTGATTTGTGTGTGGCCCCTTTAGCCAAATATTAATTTAGCCCATACAAAAAAAACGAAGCGCGCGACAAGCTTTTTTCTTTCACGACAAATTCACGACAAATACTCGACAATTAATGCGATAGGTTTCATTGAAATTGTGGCAAGTGGCTCTGCTAACTTAATATTAAGTTAGCAGAGCCACCCCATTTAAAAAAAACTAAGGGCTCGACAAATTTTTTTCTTTCACGACGAATATGTTTGGGTCCTTCGACAATTATTCAGCTCATTTCTGATTGAAAAAAAATATGATTAACCAACTTACGTGATTTGTGTGTGGCCCCTTTAGCCAAATATTGTTTTAGCCCATACAAAAAAAACGAAGCGCGCGACAAGCTTTTTTCTTTCACGACAAATTCACGACAAATACTCGACAATTAATGCGATAGGTTTCATTGAAATTGTGGCAAGTGGCTCTGCTAACTTAATATTAAGTTAGCAGAGCCACCCCATTTAAAAAAAACTAAGGGCTCGACAAATTTTTTTCTGTCACGACGAATATGTTTGGGTCCTTCGACAATTATTCAGCTCATTTCTGATTGAAAAAAAATATGATTAACCAACTTACGTGATTTGTGTGTGGCCCCTTTAGCCAAATATTAAATAAGCCCATACAAAAAAAAAACGAAGCGCGCGACAAGCTTTTTTCTTTCACGACAAATTCACGACAAATACTCGACAATTAATGCGATAGGTTTCATTGAAATTGTGGCAAGTGGCTCTGCTAACTTAATATTAAGTTAGCAGAGCCACCCCATTTAAAAAAAACTAAGGGCTCGACAAATTTTTTTCTGTCACGACGAATATGTTTGGGTCCTTTGACAATTATTCAGCTCATTTCTGATTGAAAAAAAATATGATTAACCAACTTACGTGATTTGTGTGTGGCCCCTTTAGCCAAATATTGTTTTAGCCCATACAAAAAAAACGAAGCGCGCGACAAGCTTTTTTCTTTCACGACAAATTCACGACAAATACTCGACAATTAATGCGATAGGTTTCATTGAAATTGTGGCAAGTGGCTCTGCTAACTTAATATTAAGTTAGCAGAGCCACCCCATTTAAAAAAAACTAAGGGCTCGACAAATTTTTTTTCTGTGTCGACGAATATGTTTGGGTCCTTCGACAATTATTCAGCTCATTTCTGATTGAAAAAAAATATGATTAACCAACTTACGTGATTTGTGTGTGGCCCCTTTAGCCAAATATTAATTTAGCCCATACAAAAAAAACGAAGCGCGCGACAAGCTTTTTTCTTTCACGACAAATTCACGACAAATACTCGACAATTAATGCGATAGGTTTCATTGAAATTGTGGCAAGTGGCTCTGCTAACTTAATATTAAGTTAGCAGAGCCACCCCATTTAAAAAAAACTAAGGGCTCGACAAATTTTTTTCTGTCACGACGAATATGTTTGGGTCCTTCGACAATTATTCTGCTCATTTCTGATTGAAAAAAAATATGATTAACCAACTTACGTGATTTGTGTGTGGCCCCTTTAGCCAAATATTGTTTTAGCCCATACAAAAAAAACGAAGCGCGCGACAAGCTTTTTTCTTTCACGACAAATTCACGACAAATACTCGACAATTAATGCGATAGGTTTCATTGAAATTGTGGCAAGTGGCTCTGCTAACTTAATATTAAGTTAGCAGAGCCACCCCATTTAAAAAAAACTAAGGGCTCGACAAATTTTTTTCTGTCACGACGAATATGTTTGGGTCCTTCGACAATTATTCAGCTCATTTCTGATTGAAAAAAAATATGATTAACCAACTTACGTGATTTGTGTGTGGCCCCTTTAGCCAAATATTGTTTTAGCCCATACAAAAAAAACGAAGCGCGCGACAAGCTTTTTTCTTTCACGACAAATTCACGACAAATACTCGACAATTAATGCGATAGGTTTCATTGAAATTGTGGCAAGTGGCTCTGCTAACTTAATATTAAGTTAGCAGAGCCACCCCATTTAAAAAAAACTAAGGGCTCGACAAATTTTTTTTCTGTGTCGACGAATATGTTTGGGTCCTTCGACAATTATTCAGCTCATTTCTGATTGAAAAAAAATATGATTAACCAACTTACGTGATTTGTGTGTGGCCCCTTTAGCCAAATATTAATTTAGCCCATACAAAAAAAACGAAGCGCGCGACAAGCTTTTTTCTTTCACGACAAATTCACGACAAATACTCGACAATTAATGCGATAGGTTTCATTGAAATTGTGGCAAGTGGCTCTGCTAACTTAATATTAAGTTAGCAGAGCCACCCCATTTAAAAAAAACTAAGGGCTCGACAAATTTTTTTCTGTCACGACGAATATGTTTGGGTCCTTCGACAATTATTCTGCTCATTTCTGATTGAAAAAAAATATGATTAACCAACTTACGTGATTTGTGTGTGGCCCCTTTAGCCAAATATTGTTTTAGCCCATACAAAAAAAACGAAGCGCGCGACAAGCTTTTTTCTTTCACGACAAATTCACGACAAATACTCGACAATTAATGCGATAGGTTTCATTGAAATTGTGGCAAGTGGCTCTGCTAACTTAATATTAAGTTAGCAGAGCCACCCCATTTAAAAAAAACTAAGGGCTCGACAAATTTTTTTCTGTCACGACGAATATGTTTGGGTCCTTCGACAATTATTCAGCTCATTTCTGATTGAAAAAAAATATGATTAACCAACTTACGTGATTTGTGTGTGGCCCCTTTAGCCAAATATTGTTTTAGCCCATACAAAAAAAACGAAGCGCGCGACAAGCTTTTTTCTTTCACGACAAATTCACGACAAATACTCGACAATTAATGCGATAGGTTTCATTGAAATTGTTACAAGTGGCTCTGCTAACTTAATATTAAGTTAGCAGAGCCACCCCATTTAAAAAAAAACTAAGCGCGCGACAAAATTTTTTCTGTCACGACGAATATGTTTGGGTCGTTCGACAATTATTCAGCTCATTTCTGATTGAAGAAAAATACGATTAACCAACTTACGTGATTTGTGTGTGGCCCCTTTAGCCAAATATTAATTTAGCCCATACAAAAAAAACGAAGCGCGCGACAAACTTTTTTCTTCCACGACAAATTCACGACAAATACTCGACAATTAATGCAATAGGTTTCATTGAAATTGTTGCAAGTGGCTCTGCTAACTTAATATTAAGTTAGCAGAGCCACCCCATATAAAAAAAACTAAGCGCGCGACAGACTTTTTTCTTTCACGACAAATTCACGACAAATTCTCGACAATTAATGCAATAGGTTTCATTGAAATTGTTGCAAGTGGCTCTGCTAACTTAATATTAAGTTAGCAGAGCCACCCCATATAAAAAAAACTAAGCGCGCGACAAATTTTTTTCTTTCACGACAAATTCTCGACAAATATTCGACAATTAATGCAATAGGTTTCATTGAAATTTTCGCAAGTGGCTCTGCTAACTTTATGGAGGTGTGATACATCGCTTGAAAGGTCCCGTCATTCACTATTCAGAAAATGTTCATGTTTATTGCAAAAATCAAATAAGAAAAAAATAAAATCAAGTGATTAGCGAAATTTGGTTCAATATCAGAAACTAAAATGAAGCAAAAAAATTATGAATGAGGTAGATGTTCAAAATATTCACCGCGAACTCGACCGCGAATGCCTTGGCAACATCCTAACCTTGAATAAAAATTTCTTCCAACATTATCCAACATCTCAGGAGTGATCATTTTCTTTCTAGCATATATTGAAGGCAAATAAGTTAAGTATTATTGTAATAAGATTTGGGATTATTCGAGGCAATATTAGATATAATGAATTTCGGTAATCACATAATTTAATTTTTTTTAATTGGATTTTTGCAATAAACATGAAAGTGATAAAATGTCTGAATAGAGAATTACGAGACCTTTCAAACGATGTATCACAAGCCCATACTTCCTATTTGAAAAATTAGGGGTTGTACCTGTCTTTCGAAGGGAGTTGGAGATAGGGTTCGCAGTTTTTATGAAGAAGAATGAAAATTTGAATGTGACGTGTTTCGGGATTATTCATAAATATGTACAGTAACCAAGATAATAAATTTTCCACACTGTATATTATACAGGGTGTCCCACTAGTACCGCAGTGGATGATATAAGCGTAGCGGTCAAAGTTTGGCAAACTTGAATTAGTCCAAGAATAGCACAACCTAAAAATATTTTCGAATATATCGGGTGTCCCATAAAAGAGGAATACAGGGTGACTTTGATTTTTCAAATGGGACACACTATATTCAGTAGTGTTTTTCAACTCTCTGGAACCTGCGTGTTCTTGTATACTTTTCACATATTTTTGTTCAACAGTTTTCGAAATATTTGTCATTTTGACAAAAATATTATACTTGTAGGGGCTATGTTATCTAATTATATTTCACGAACCCTTGCACATACCAATAACAGCTTTATATGGATTGAAAGACAAGACTTCAAAGTATCATATCCAGCTAATGCCGGCCCGGTAGCCTAGCGGTTGAAGAGCTAGCTAGGATGCCGGAGTCGCGGGTTCGAATCCCGCTCAGGGCATGGATGTTGGTTGTGATTGTCCGGTATGAATGTTAGAAATTGAACTCTGCTGGTTAATGACGAAAGTCAAGACCATACTTAGGGACTAGGTCCAATATGATAAAAAAAAAAAAAAAATATCCAGCTATAATAAAACATCTCCAGCATATGAAGTGTCCACAAAAAAACTATCAACATGACGAATTTCAAACCGATTTATCTTCATTTTTTCAAATGCAATGCATATAATATTTTTTCATCATTGTAATCGCAAAAAGTGAAGTAAAGTGAATAGTGATTACAATGATGAAACAAATTATATGCATTGCTTTTGAAAAAATGAAGATAAATCGATTTGAAATTCGTCATATTGATAGACTTTTTGTGGACACATCATATGCTGGAGATGCGTTATTATAGCTGGCTATGATACTTTGAGTCTTGTCTATCAATCCATGTAAAGCAGTTATTGATTTGTGCAAGGGTTCGTGAAACATAATTAGATAACGTAGCCCCTTCAAGTATTATTTTTTTGTCAAAATGACCAATATTTCGAAAACTGCTGAACAAATTATGAGAAAAGTACCAAGAGCATGCAGAAAGTTACAGAGAATTGAAAAACACAACTGAATATAGTGTGTCCTATTTGAAAAATCAAAGTCACCCTCTATTCCTCTTTTTGGGGACACCCGATATATTCGAAAATATTTTTAGGTTGTGCTATTCTTGGAGTAATTCAAGTTTGCATCAAAAAATTCTGCCAATCTTTGACCGTTACCTGTATATGGGTTCATTCCGGGTTCCTGCAAACTTCACGACAACAAATATTTCTGGGACACACAGTAGTTATAACTCTTAACTGTATAACGTTTTGTCGTAGATATCCATGCCAAGGTTGATATTTTCGGTAGAAATGCGGAATAAATTAATAACATGTTTGATAATTATTCACGTAAGTAAATAGCAAGTTAACAGAATTAAAATACGAATCGTGGACTATAATCGTCAACCTTGTATTTTGAACTCTACACCTTAAGACGGCTGATTTGAATATACATATTTACGTTTCAGGTGCCTACGCTGTCCGCCATTTATTTACGAATAACAATTATGATAATGATGAACAAATATACATGGTCATCCGAATAAGTGGCCCATTAGACGTTTCTCAACTACAGGAAAATTGGAGTTTTAAAATTTTCCACAGGGCCGTTTTTCGATCCGGGCTTTCTTTTGATTACTATACCGGAAGTTTGAATAGGGGCGCCTATATTTTTCTCCGGCATCAGATTGCTTGCTTAATTTGCTACATATTCAATTCGCGTCATGTTTACGTAGTTGCCATGGTTACAGAAATATATCAACTTTGATGAAAAAATGGTCACAGGGTTCCGTAAAAATATTAGTTCCTCAGAGTTGGGAATGATATCAATGGTATCTTATGATAGAACTGCATCATAAAATCAAATAAATTGAATAAGAATCCATTGATATCATTCCCAACTCTGAGAAACCAATACTTTCGGAGTTATGATTTGTAAAAGACTGAACAAGAGCGCCGAAGCTCTTGTCCACAGGGCTTTCCCACTTTTTCAATTTGGCTTCTGTGCGTCAATTCTCAAGAATTTTCGTAATTAAATTATGATGAATGAACGCGTCCGAGATATTCACGCTCCAAAACCTACCCTACGAATTCCAATCCTCCAACTCTGATGGATTTCGCCCATTAACGAACTTGTCCGAGATATTTACGCTCCAAACCCACCTTGCAAATTTCAATCCTCTAACTCCTTTCGTTCGAGAGTTATCGTGTTAACGGACGGCCGGACAGAATCGATTTCGACCTCGGATTCTTGATCGGTGAGTCGAACCAAATCGTTTGAGACCATTTTCAGCCAAAAATTCGAAAATTACAGATATTTGGGCAAATTTATAAGCACTCTGTTCCGAGGAACGAGAGCGCCAATAATAATAAGCAGAGAACCGTCTAATGGGTCAATTATTCGACCGGTGTGAACCTAGCAGACTGTTTCAGCAGACCGTTTGGCGGAAACACCCGAACGCTCCAGGCCAGTGGCGTGCAGGCTGATTCTAGTTTCTCTCTCATATGATCGTCTGTTCGCCAGAGCACTTGAATATTTTGGATGTGGGTTCCGTATAGCAATGGAAATATCGCCTGAAAAAATTATATCGACGAGGGGCTGCGGAATAGTCTTTTCAACCCTTAAAGTTCAAAATTTAATATCTCCGGAACTATTCGCCGGAGCACATACAGATTTTGCATGTGGGTTAATTATACCGATAACAACATCCCCTGAAAAAATTATCGACTTCCCAAGGGGCTGCGGGGTAGTTTCTTCAACCCTTATATTTCAAAATTCAATATTTCCGGAACTATTCGCCGGAGCACATACAGATTTTGCATGTGGGTTAATAATACCGAAAACAACATTCCCTGAAAAAATTATCGACTTCCCGAGGGGCTGCGGGGTAGTCTTTTCAACCCTTAAAGTTCAAAATTTAATATCTCCGGAACTATTCGCCGGAGCACATACAGATTTTGCATGTGGGTTAATAATACCGATAACAACATTCCCTGAAAAAATTATCGACTTCCCGAGGGGCTGCGGGGTAGTTTTTTCAACCCTTAAAGTTCAAAATTCAATATCTCCGGAACTATTCGCCGGAGCACAAACAGATTTTGCATGTGGGTTAATAATACGGATAACAACATTCCCTGAAAAAATTATCGACTTCCCGGGGGGCTGCGGGGTAGTTTTTTCAACCCTTAACGTTCAAAATTTAATATCTCCGGAACTATTCGCCGGAGCACATACAGATTTTGCATGTGGGTTAATAATACCGATAACAACATTCCCAGAAAAAATTATCGACTTCCCGAGGGGCTGCGGGGTAGTTTTTTCAACCCTTAAAGTTCAAGATTTAATATCTCCGGTACTATTCGCCGGAGCACATACAGATTTTGCATGTGGGTTAATGATACCGATAACAACATCCCCTGAAAAAATTATCGACTTCCCGAGGGGCTGCGGGGTAGTTTTTTCAACCCTTATATTTCAAAATTCAATATCTCCGGAACCATTCGCCGGAGCACATACAGAATTTGTACGTGGGTTAATAACACCGATAACAACATCCCCTGAAAAAATTATCGACTTCCCGAGGGGCTGCGGGGTATTTTTTTCAACCCTTAAAGTTCAAGATTTAATATCTCTGGAACTATTCGCCGGAGCACATACAGATTTTGCATGTGGGTTAATAATACCGATAACAACATCCCCTGAAAAAATTATCGACTTCCCGAGGGGCTGCGGGGTAGTTTTTTCAACCCTTATATTTCAAAATTCAATATCTCCGGAACCATTCGCCGGAGCACATACAGAATTTGTACGTGGGTTAATAACACCGATAACAACATCCCCTGAAAAAATTATCGACTTCCCGAGGGGCTGCAGGGTAGTTTTTTCAACCCTTAAAGTTCAAGATTTAATATCTCCGGAACTATTCGCCGGAGCACATACAGATTTTGCATGTGGGTTAATATTACCGATAACAACATCCCCTGAAAAAATTATCGACTTCCCGTGGGGCTGCGGGGTAGTTTTTTCCACCCTTATATTTCAAAATTCAATATCTCCGGAACCATTCGCCGGAGCACATACAGAATTTGTACGTGGGTTAATAACACCGATAACAACATCCCCTGAAAAAATTATCGACTTCCCGAGGGGCTGCGGGGTAGTTTTTTCAACCCTTAAAGTTCAAGATTTAATATCTCCGGAACTATTCGCCGGAGTACATACAGATTTTGCATGTGGGTTAATATTACCGATAACAACATCCCCTGAAAAAATTATCGACTTCCCGAGGGGCTGCGGGGTATTTTTTTCAACCCTTAAAGTTCAAGATTTAATATCTCCGGAACTATTCGCCGGAGCACATACAGATTTTGCATGTGGGTTAATAATACCGATAACAACATCCCCTGAAATAATTATCGACTTCCCGAGGGGCTGCGGGGTATTTTATTCAACCCTTAAAGTTCAAGATTTAATATCTCCGGAACTATTCGCCGGAGCACATACAGATTTTGCATGTGGGTTAATAATACCGAAAACAACATTCCCTGAAAAAATTATCGACTTCCCGAGGGGCTGCGGGGTAGTCTTTTCAACCCTTAAAGTTCAAGATTTAATATCTCCGGAACTATTCGCCGGAGCACATACAGATTTTGCATGTGGGTTAATAATACCGATAACAACATCCCCTGAAAAAATTATCCACTTCCCGAGGGGCTGCGGGGTAGTTTTTTCAACCCTTAAAGTTCAAAATTCAATATCTCCGGAACTATTCGCCGGAGCACATACAGATTTTGCATGTGGGTTAATAATACCGAAAACAACATTCCCTGAAAAAATTATCGACTTCCCGTGGGGCTGCGGGGTAGTTTTTTCAACCCTTAAGTTCAAGATTTAATATCTCCGGAACTATTCGCCGGAGCACATACAGATTTTGCATGTGGGTTAATAATACCGATAACAACATCCCCTGAAAAAATTATCCACTTCCTGAGGGGCTGCGGGGTAGTTTCTTCAACCCTTATATTCCAAAATTCAATATTTCCGGAACTATTCGCCGGAGCACATACAGATTTTGCATGTGGGTTAATAATACCGATAACAACATTCCCTGAAAAAATTATCGACTTCCCGAGGGGCTGCGGGGTAGTTTTTTCAACCCTTAAAGTTCAAGATTTAATATCTCCGGAACTATTCGCCGGAGCACAAACAGATTTTGCATGTGGGTTAATAATACCGATAGCAACATTCCCTGAAAGAATTATCGACTTCCCGAGGGGCTGCGGGGTAGTTTTTTCAACCCTTAACGTTCAAGATTTAATATCTCCGGAACTATTCGCCGGAGCACATACAGATTTTGCATGTGGGTTAATAATACCGACAACAACATCCCCTGAAAAAATTATCCACTTCCCGAGGGGCTGCGGGGTAGTTTTTTCAACCCTTAAAGTTCAAGATTTAATATCTCCGGAACTATTCGCCGGAGCACATACAGATTTTGCATGTGGGTTAATGATACCGATAACAACATCCCCTGAAAAAATTATCGACTTCCCGAGGGGCTGCGGGGTAGTTTTTTCAACCCTTAAAGTTCAAAATTCAATATCTCCGGAACTATTCGCCGGAGCACAAACAGATTTTGCATGTGGGTTAATAATACCGATAGCAACATTCCCTGAAAAAATTATCGACTTCCCGAGGGGCTGCGGGGTAGTTTTTTCAACCCTTAACGTTCAAGATTTAATATCTCCGGAACTATTCGCCGGAGCACATACAGATTTTGCATGTGGGTTAATAATACCGACAACAACATCCCCTGAAAAAATTATCCACTTCCCGAGGGGCTGCGGGGTAGTTTTTTCAACCCTTAAAGTTCAAGATTTAATATCTCCGGAACTATTCGCCGGAGCACATACAGATTTTGCATGTGGGTTAATGATACCGATAACAACATCCCCTGAAAAAATTATCCACTTCCCGAGGGGCTGCGGGGTAGTTTTTTCAACCCTTAAAGTTCAAGATTTAATATCTCCGGAACTATTCGCCGGAGCACATACAGATTTTGCATGTGGGTTAATGATACCGATAACAACATCCCCTGAAAAAATTATCGACTTCCCGAGGGGCTGCGGGGTAGTTTTTTCAACCCTTAACGTTCAAGATTTAATATCTCCGGAACTATTCGCCGGAGCACATACAGATTTTGCATGTGGGTTAATGATACCGATAACAACATCCCCTGAAAAAATTATCCACTTCCCGAGGGGCTGCGGGGTAGTTTTTTCAACCCTTAAAGTTCAAGATTTAATATCTCCGGAACTATTCGCCGGAGCACATACAGATTTTGCATGTGGGTTAATGATACCGATAACAACATCCCCTGAAAAAATTATCGACTTCCCGAGGGGCTGCGGGGTAGTTTTTTCAACCCTTATATTTCAAAATTCAATATCTCCGGAACCATTCGCCGGAGCACATACAGAATTTGTACGTGGGTTAATAACACCGATAACAACATCCCCTGAAAAAATTATCGACTTCCCGAGGGGCTGCGGGGTATTTTTTTCAACCCTTAAAGTTCAAGATTTAATATCTCCGGAACTATTCGCCGGAGCACATACAGATTTTGCATGTGGGTTAATATTACCGATAACAACATCCCCTGAAAAAATTTTCGACTTCCCGAGGGGCTGCGGGGTATTTTTTTCAACCCTTAAAGTTCAAGATTTAATATCTCCGGAACTATTCGCCGGAGCACATACAGATTTTGCATGTGGGTTAATAATACCGATAACAACATTCCCTGAAAAAATTATCGACTTCCCGAGGGGCTGCAGGGTAGTTTTTTCAACCCTTAAAGTTCAAGATTTAATATCTCCGGAACTATTCGCTGGAGCACATACAGATTTTGCATGTGGGTTAATAATACCGAAAACAACATTCCATGAAAAAATTATCGACTTCCCGAGGGGCTGCGGGGTAGTTTTTTCAACCCTTAAAGTTCAAAATTTAATATCTCCGGAACTATTCGCCGGAGCACATACAGATTTTGCATGTGGGTTAATAATACCGATAACAACATTCCCTGAAAAAATTATCGACTTCCCGAGGGGCTGCGGGGTAGTTTTTTCAACCCTTAAAGTTCAAAATTCAATATCTCCGGAACTATTCGCCGGAGCACAAACAGATTTTGCATGTGGGTTAATAATACCGATAGCAACATTCCCTGAAAAAATTATCGACTTCACGAGGGGCTGCGGGGTAGTCTTTTCAACCCTTAAAGTTCAAAATTTAATATCTCCGGAACTATTCTCCGGAGCACCAACCGACTTTGTATGTAGTTACTTAGACCGATCACGATATTCCCTGAAAAAATGATCGAGGGGCTGCGGAGTAGATATTTGAAACCCTAACTTTAAAAATTCAATAACTAGTTATACAACTATAATTAGTCTTCAACTCTCCAGCGCTGATTTTTGAACAATATAATATGGAATGTTGTATTGGAGAATTTTCCAACAAGAACCTCGTAACTTCAACTTGAAATTGATTTGAATTTTTTTTTCATTGAATGGCGCGTGCATTACCTACTACTCGAATTCGTCATGAAAAAATTAGTTCGGAATAAAATACCATTTCGTTTACCTACTTATTTGCAATTATATAAGTTTAGGAAATATCTGAATCCTTCATACCAAAAAGGTACAATACAGTTGCATCCTCGGTTTCTGTATTGTAATAAATTATCGGTGATAACTGTTGTCCCTGGTCTCATCAAGGGAATTTTCGTAGTTTTTGATCTTGATGTGTCTGTTATTGTATATTGTATATTGATTATACTGATCCTCCTAGGTCTTCCCCAAGGAGACCCCTCATAAGCTCTCGAAGAGCTTGAGCGAGTAAGGAGAACCAGTTCGTGTTCTGTGTAGGCTTTGTTACTGTGTCCTTACGCCACCTTAGGCACAGCACTGTTAATTTTTGACCCAACAGTGAATGGTGGCGATTACCGTGACTAGAAAATTTCTTTCCTAGCCTCGGAATTGAACTTGATATCCTATTTGTGATAATACGAAACAATTTGATTTCCATAATTGCACTGAATTATATTCAGCAACCTCCATTAAGTTAGCAGACCCACTTGCGAAAATTTTTTTTTATATGGGGTGGCTCTGCTAACTTAATATTAAGTTAGCAGAGCCACCCCATATAAAAAAAAACTAAGCGTGCGAGAAACTTTTTTCTTTCACGACGAATATGCTTTGGTCGTTCGACAATTATTTAGCTCATTTCTGGATGAAAAAAATACAATTAACCAAGTTACGTGATTTGTGTGTGGCCCCTTTAACCTAATATTAATTTAGCCCATACAAAAAAAACGAAGCGCGACGAACTTTTTTCTTTCACGACAAATTCTCGTCAATTATTCGACAATTAATGCAATAGGTTTCATTGAACTTTTCGCAAGTGGCTCTGCTAAATTTATGGAGGTAATTCAGTGCTATTTGACAACTAAAATCAATAGTATTAATTCGTTATGGTTGTCTCTATTTTGCAATAATCGATTGGAAACAATTGTATATATCTTTATGATGGTGTTGTAATGATATTAATTCTTGAAAGAATATAATAAAACAAGACTACTGATTCGTCATTTCATCTGAAAATAATTTCGAACGAAAATATTGATCCTCTTTCTTGTTTAAAGGATTCCAATATCGAGTTTTCAGGAAGTTTGCAACGGAAACACTTCTATGAATATATTATAATTTGGATAAGTACCCGAAGTATATTGAATGCCATTATAGATAACGCTCTATGGGACAATAAGGGATATGCTGCATTCCGTCTCCTACAGATGTTTTTTATGGCGTTTGAAATTTTCAAAATCGATCCTTTGTCAAGACGCAAATACCATCATTTCGAATTCAGATTCCGTGTTTCAAAGAGCCTTGCTCAAGTTTGATACGAAATTTTTGTTTGCGTTAGAGTGTGCAATTCATACTGAGCAATTAATAATATAGTGATTTTCGCTACAAAGACAATTAGCAACTTTAGTGAAAGTGAAAATTTTGTGTTTTCTATCTACATTGTTCAAGGTATTTTTTAATATTATTTATTTTTTTTTTAAATCAGCTCAATTATTTTGTAGTACTATATTTCTGAAATGGATGAGAAAACAATGACGAAAATAGTAGATATCTTGAAGTGTCGATTCCCAAATCTCACTTATGATGATATACCTACTACTTTGATCGATAATGATGATATATTGAGAGACATTAGTTTGATAGTAAGTAATAACAAGAAGAAATGGTACACAAGCAAGTTGAGAAGGATTTTACTTGAAAATAAAACTTTCAAGAGCTTATATGAAGGATGTCCAATAAAAGTAGAAAAAGTAAATTTGTCGCATGTTGACATCGTCTGTGTGCTGAAAGAGATGAATTATCATGATAATAACGTACAAAATTTAAATTATAGAAAACGAAATTCAGTTTACGCACATCTCTGTGATTATTTCGGTAAAAAGAGTTCTCTCAAAAACAGATTTGCTTTTTATAAACTATGGCATCGTAAAATTGATAAATTTTCCAAAGCGCATGATTCCGAAAAATTTAGATTTGACACTGATGTATCAGGTCATTTTAATCCAACTGTAGCACTTGAATTTAATGATTTTGAAAATATAATTCCCAATTCGAGAGAATGTGGTCCACTTAAACACAATTCAACTTTGTTGGACAATGAGAAATTAACTTCTTGCAACAGTGAGGATAAATCACCTCTGGTCTCGACCACTATTGATAATTGGTCGCCTGTCCTATCGATCGAATCAGTCGGTGAAAAAACCGTATCGATAAGTTCCCAAATTCAACTAGGCAAAAAGAATTATGCATCAGAGATGCAAGAGTTCTCTCCAAAGTATTTGGATTCTTCAAAGGAAACATCAATTTTACCTTCAGATATATTGAATTTATTTCAAAACACAAAAAAACAGAGTATTATTCCACTGAACTCCATAAACGATTCACAACCTATTACTATTGATTTCAAAAATTGCACCATTTGGGAAGGACAATTCACAATAGAAAAGAAATTATGGGAACAAATTTATAAAGATAACAAACTAGATACTACATTGTATCCCTATGTCTTGAAGAAACATATAAATGAATTTGTCAATAATACTTGTATAATCGTTATCCGTTATAAAAAATTAATTCGAAAGATTTCATCGATATATATTTATGCAGCTTGTTCACAAGAGCAATGTAAAAAATTCAAAATCATTATTTCCACAATTTCTGCATCGGTGAATGTATACAGTACATCAATTAATTTTCATCATAATGAATACTTGACTGGGCATGTTAAAGGTGCCGAACGAGAAATTATCAAAAGGCAACTTCTCAGACGAAAACCTTTAAGTTACAAAAAAGAAACGCTGTTGAAATGTGATGATCATTTTATTAAGAAGACTAAAAATCTCAAGAATATTGTATCCGACCCTACAGTAAGAAAAATAAGATCTGAAAAACTCGCTCAATTCGATAGGGACAGGAATGATTTATTAGATTTGATCAAATTACAGGCTGATAACAACCATTATTTCAGAGAATTATCATTTCCATTCCAATCTAAATTGTTTTCTGCAGAACAAATTAAAATTCTTCACGATTTATTTCTCACCAGCTCTGGTGAAGTTTTTATACATTTTGATGCAACTGGGTCTATCATTCGACATCCTTATAAAGCAAAAAAAAGAGTTTATCTCTACACAGGAGCGGTAATGTTAAAAACAAAAAGAATATTTCCTGTGTTCTCTCTAATTTCTGCAGAACATAATTCATACGCAGTTTTCAAATTGCTCCATGATTTTAGATATTCTTGCGAAGAAGAGAAAAAGTGGCCATTATTTTCAGGATTCGTTACAGATTTCAGTTTTGCTACAATTCATGCTGCCATTAAAGCATTCAATAGAATGACCCTATTGGAATATCTGGAGAATTGCTATAAAATTGCCGAAAGTGGTTCTAAAATAAGCGCACAATTAATTACAATTCACCTATGCTGCGCACATTACATGAAAATGGCATGTAAAGATATTGAAATCACTGGTAGGAACGACCAACAAAAATCTCTCTTCAAAGAACTTTTAGCTGTTTCCATTGATATTCGTAATTTACCAGGGCTGGATGAATGGTTCAAAAATGTAACTATTCTACTTTGTAGTAAATCAATGAATCACCTTTCGAAAAAAAGTCTTAAAATTTTGTGTGGAGGCATTAAAACAAATACAGAGTTTGGTAAATATGACGGAAATATTCTGAAATCAGACGATACATCGGAACCCCTTTTTCGTTCAAGTCCGTTCTATAAAAGATATACAAATATTCGTAATGAAATGAGAAAGGATATATGCTTTGTAAAAAATTCGCCGGAAGAAAATATTTACTCAAATGAAGAATTTCTGGAAATCATCTTGAGAAAATATATACCGTTTGCTCCACTATGGACCTGCATTGTATTGAAAATGAGTCAAATGAGAATGAGCAATGCAATAATCGAAAATTACTTCGGATATCTGAAATGTGGTATACTAGAAGGTAATAGAAATATGAAATGCTCCAGATTTATCAGAGCTTATCAAAATGATATAAAAGCGCTCTGTAAAGAATCACTTATGAATATTCAGAAGTCTAATTTAGCTAAAAAAAAGCGAACAGAAAAAGAACAAACTGATGAGAAGAGTTCGCAAGAAACCTGGTGTAGGAAGCCGAAACGAATGAGTTCCCATTTCAGCGGAAATTATATGAAGCAAATAGAAAAAAAACAGATTTCTCCAGCAGACGATCATGAAATTATCCAGGAGGATAATACTGAACAATTAACGATACCCGATGAAATAGAGAATAATCAGATAGCAAAAAATGAAAAACATAACTCCCAACTTTCTGAACAGTGCATGAAGGAAATTGAAAAAATTTCAGTATCTTCTGCACAACGGAAAATTATATTTGAAAAAACAATTTTGCAAAGGGATTCAAAAATTTGGCGAGTTGAAAGAACAAAAAGAATTACAGCTTCATATATCTACCAAATATGTAGATGCAAGGAATCTACCAAAGAAAGTATTTACAAACAAATTAGTGATCCTCCTGTTCTAAATGTCCCAGCAATTAATCATGGAATTGAAAATGAAAAATTTGCAAGAGAAAAATATTGTGAAATTTTCAATGTTGGATGTCAGTTGAGTGGCTTGATAATTCACAAAATCTATCCCTTTTTAGCATGTTCTCCAGATGGTCTGATCAATAACGAGGGAATGATAGAAATCAAATGTCCATATACCATAAGAAATGAGGATCCTAATATGGTACAATTAAAATTCATGAACGAATCGGATGAACTCAGAAGCAATTCCAATTATTATTACCAAATCCAAGGGTTATTGAACATTTCAGAACGGATGTGGTGTGATTTAATAATATATACATTTAAGAATATTAAAATCATCAGAGTAATGAGAAACGAAATATTTTGGAATAACACGATTCTTCCCAAACTGAAGTCATTCTATTATTTCGATTTTTTACCGAGACGATTTCAGAATATATCTATTTCTTTGGGGAGTTTTGAAGATAGAAAATGGAGAACTCTTAAAAATATTGAATTTTTTCCTAATGGATTGGTAAAAGACATAAATTTCTACCAAAATATACCTGATCGTTGGCAGGTAGAAAAATCAGCCAGAAGATTTTCAGAACGGAATTATGTTGTTGCATGTTTCGAAAATGTTTCCTGTCCTGTACCAGAAATTGAGATTAGCGATTATCTCAGCCTTGACTCTGGAAAATATTTGACAAGTTTTGTCATAGACAATTATATAAGTATTATTGATATTCAAGACGTCTTTCAAAAATTTTCAGTACAAATCGCTAGTTATATGTTTTCGAATAGTGCAGAGAAAAATACCATTTTAATTTCAGATAAGAATTATGTAGCATTACCGATAAACGAAAATAATAGTCACTTCATTCTTATAGTCCTCGACGTTAGAGCGAAAGAATTCATTTTTCTAGATTCCTTAAAAAGATCAGACGCAATGGTAAAGGAAAAAACATATAAATATTTTCAAAAGTTCAAACAACTCCTCCTCAATAGCAGCACATGTGAAAAGAATGTTAATGAATGGAAAATAAGAGATGAAATTATCATTCATCAAGAAGATAATTTTAACTGTGGAATGTATGTTTTATATTATTTTCGCCAATTTTTCTTCGGTAAACCTCTGAATGAGGAGCAAAATATGAACCACTTTCGAATTGAAGTGAAGAAATTCTTGTTGAAAAATTCATCACCGATGCACGATAGATGTTTGTATTGTGCAAAAACCGCCTTAAAAGATTTTTATACATGTTTGAGTTGTAAACGAAATTGCCATATTGCCTGCCTAACTAACAAGTCTGAACCACAAAATGAATTCAAAAATAGTTTATGTGATTTGTGTCGTAAATATTAAAGATGTGGCAGCTCATTGTATACCGCAACATATATTGAATCCTCCCTATCGAAAAATCGGCAAAAACTTCAAAATTAAAATATGAGAAATATCTGGAAGATAAAAAATTTTATTGGACCTTGCAATTCTCTTATGGATTATGCCTATCGGGGATACCATGTAAAAAAAAGCGCGCCCCGCATTCTACCTCATGGGTGGTGCGGAAATGAGTGCCCAAATTGTAATTACTTCAATAAAACTGCGGTTGAAAGAAACATCGATCATTTTTCCGGAGAATATATGCAAAATCTCCGGAAAAACTACCCCGCAGCCGAGGGGTAAATTTCTGGAAAAAATAGTGTACACAAGAATTCAGAACTCCGAAATTCCAGAAGAATTCCGCAAGACTTCCGAGAATTTCGAATGAATTTCAAAAGAATTCCGCAAGACTTCCGAGAATTCCGAAAGGATTCCGAATGAATTCCGAAAGAATTCCGGGAATTCCTGAGGACTTCCGGGAATACCGGGGTTACCGAAAGACGAAGGACCGCAAGATTTCTGGGAATTCCGAAAGGCTTCCAAAAAGCTGTCGGTGCCAAAATAGCTGCGGTACTATTAAAGAAATTTTCAGGGGAAATCGAAAAATGTTAGTGAAAAATAGGTTTTTTAATACTGGAGTTGAATAAAAACAAGGTAAAGATCCAAATGAAACATATAATTCTACGAAAAAGTTGAGAACGAAACATTAAAATATAAAAGTAGCGATTGGAATATTAATTATTTTTCTTTTTTGAATTTGTTTATATTTTTTTATCATTTTTACTTATTGTGAATGGAATTGATCCTATAGCGTTTACAAGACCATAAAAAATGTATTTTTTGTCCTTTTTGTTCCTCGGAACAGAGTGCTTACCAATTTGCCCAAATGTCTAATTTCCGAATTTTTGGATGAAAATGTCTTAAACGATTTGGTTCGACCCACTGATCAAGAATCCGTGGTTAATTCTGTCCGGCTGTCCGTAGACACGATAACTCTCGAACGGAATGACTAGACAGTTGAAAGTTTCAGAGTAGGTTTGGGAGATAAATATCTCGGTTAATTTCGTTATTGGACAAAATAGGTGGTTTCGAAGTATTGAAAATTAAATATTTTGTTTAGATTATCTCCAGTTAAAACAAAACTGGAATATTGGCTAAGTTTCAATTGATATAATTTATAATTGGTCAGAGTAGATTTGAGGAATGAATATCTCGGATAAGTTCGTTTTTGGGTAGAATCTGTCTGATGGTTACGGAATAATAATATTTGGCACTTTTATTTTTCTGTAAATGATACTTTTGGAATTTTCTCTTATTATGCAGTTCTATCATAAGAATCTATTGATATCATTCCCAACTCTGAGAAACCAATACTTTCGGAGATATGGTTTATCGAAGTTTGAACAAGAACGCCAAAGCTCCTGTCCACAGGGCTTTCCCACATTTTAAGTGCTCCAAGTTGTGGTGTCCGATGATTAGATAGCTATAAATCTTTCTGTTCTTGTAAAATTTCTGTTTATTCACGAATTTCATCTATTTGCTCATTAGAGAGCGAACTCAACACTGGAATATTGTTCAAAGAATGAAAGCTTAAATCAAATTGAAGAAATTCTGGAATTTCACGATTCGATGATGGAGAAATACTATCATTGCAAAAAATAATTTACTGTTTTTTTTTTCTTTCGAATTTTCTTGAGAATTCATTTTTACTCCCAAGTTGCACGAACTTGCCAATATACACTTAACTATTGCACTCTGCTGCGAAATAATTCCGAAAGAATCCCGTGAATTCCGAAAGAATTCCGTAGAAATTTACCCCTCGCCCGCAGCCCCTCGGGAAGTCGATAATTTTTTCAGGGGATGTTGTTATCGGTATCATTAACCCACATACAAAGTATGTATGTGCTCCGAAGAATAGTTCCGGAGATATTAAATTTTGAACTTTGAGGGTTGAAAATACTACCCCGCAGCCCCTCGGGAAGTCGATAATTTTTTCATGGAATGTTGTTTTCGGTATTATTAACCCACATGCAAAATCTGTATGTGCTCCGGCGAACAGTTCCGGAATTATTGAATTGAAATATAAGGGTTGAAGAAACTACCCCGCAGCCCCTCGGGAAGTCGATAATTTTTTCAGGGGATGTTGTTATCGGTATTATTAACCCACATGCAAAATCTGTATGTGCTCCGGCGAATAGTTCCGGAGATATTAAATCTTGAACTTTAAGGGTTGAAAAAACTACCCCGCAGCCCCTCGGGAAGTCGATAATTTTTTCAGGGAATGTTGTTATCGGTATAATTAACCCACATACAAAATCTGTATGTGCTCCGGCGAATAGTTCCGGAGATATTAAATCTTGGACTTTAAGGGTTGAAAAAACTACCCCGCAGCCCCTCGGGAAGTCGATAATTTTTTCAGTGAATGTTGTTTTCGGTATTATTAACCCACATGCAAAATCTGTATGTGCTCCGGCGAATAGTTCCGGAGATATTAAATCTTGAACTTTAAGGGTTGAAAAAACTACCCCGCAGCCCCTCGGGAAGTCGATAATTTTTTCAGGGAATGTTGTTTTCGGTATTATTAACCCACATGCAAAATCTGTATGTGCTCCGGCGAATAGTTCCGGAAATATTAAATTTTGAAATATAAGGGTTGAAGAAACTACCCCGCAGCCCCTCGGGAAGTCGATAATTTTTTCAGGGAATGTTGTTTTCGGTATTATTAACCCACATGCAAAATCTGTATGTGCTCCGGCGAATAGTTCCGGAGATATTAAATTTTGAACGTCAAGGGTTGAAAAAACTACCCCGCAGCCCCTCGGGAAGTCGATAATTTTTTCAGGGGATGTTGTTATCGGTATCATTAACCCACATGCAAAATCTGTATGTGCTCCGGCGAATAGTTCCGGAGATATTAAATCTTGAACTTTAAGGGTTGAAAAAACTACCCCGCAGCCCCTCGGGAAGTGGATAATTTTTTCAGGGGATGTTGTTATCGGTATTATTAACCCACATGCAAAATCTGTATGTGCTCCGGCGAATAGTTCCGGAGATATTAAATCTTGAACGTTAAGGGTTGAAAAAACTACCCCGCAGCCCCTCGGGAAGTCGATAATTCTTTCAGGGAATGTTGCTATCGGTATTATTAACCCACATGCAAAATCTGTTTGTGCTCCGGCGAATAGTTCCGGAAATATTGAATTTTGGAATATAAGGGTTGAAGAAACTACCCCGCAGCCCCTCGGGAAGTGGATAATTTTTTCAGGGGATGTTGTTATCGGTATTATTAACCCACATGCAAAATCTGTATGTGCTCCGGCGAATAGTTCCGGAGATATTAAATCTTGAACTTAAGGGTTGAAAAAACTACCCCGCAGCCCCTCGGGAAGTCGATAATTTTTTCAGGGAATGTTGTTTTCGGTATTATTAACCCACATGCAAAATCTGTATGTGCTCCGGCGAATAGTTCCGGAGATATTAAATCTTGAACGTTAAGGGTTGAAAAAACTACCCCGCAGCCCCTCGGGAAGTCGATAATTTTTTCAGGGAATGTTGCTATCGGTATTATTAACCCACATGCAAAATCTGTTTGTGCTCCGGCGAATAGTTCCGGAGATATTGAATTTTGAACTTTAAGGGTTGAAAAAACTACCCCGCAGCCCCTCGGGAAGTCGATAATTTTTTCAGGGGATGTTGTTATCGGTATCATTAACCCACATGCAAAATCTGTATGTGCTCCGGCGAATAGTTCCGGAGATATTAAATCTTGAACTTTAAGGGTTGAAAAAACTACCCCGCAGCCCCTCGGGAAGTCGATAATTCTTTCAGGGAATGTTGCTATCGGTATTATTAACCCACATGCAAAATCTGTTTGTGCTCCGGCGAATAGTTCCGGAAATATTGAATTTTGGAATATAAGGGTTGAAGAAACTACCCCGCAGCCCCTCGGGAAGTGGATAATTTTTTCAGGGGATGTTGTTATCGGTATTATTAACCCACATGCAAAATCTGTATGTGCTCCGGCGAATAGTTCCGGAGATATTAAATCTTGAACTTAAGGGTTGAAAAAACTACCCCGCAGCCCCTCGGGAAGTCGATAATTTTTTCAGGGAATGTTGTTTTCGGTATTATTAACCCACATGCAAAATCTGTATGTGCTCCGGCGAATAGTTCCGGAGATATTAAATCTTGAACGTTAAGGGTTGAAAAAACTACCCCGCAGCCCCTCGGGAAGTCGATAATTTTTTCAGGGAATGTTGCTATCGGTATTATTAACCCACATGCAAAATCTGTTTGTGCTCCGGCGAATAGTTCCGGAGATATTGAATTTTGAACTTTAAGGGTTGAAAAAACTACCCCGCAGCCCCTCGGGAAGTCGATAATTTTTTCAGGGGATGTTGTTATCGGTATCATTAACCCACATGCAAAATCTGTATGTGCTCCGGCGAATAGTTCCGGAGATATTAAATCTTGAACTTTAAGGGTTGAAAAAACTACCCCGCAGCCCCTCGGGAAGTCGATAATTCTTTCAGGGAATGTTGCTATCGGTATTATTAACCCACATGCAAAATCTGTTTGTGCTCCGGCGAATAGTTCCGGAAATATTGAATTTTGGAATATAAGGGTTGAAGAAACTACCCCGCAGCCCCTCGGGAAGTGGATAATTTTTTCAGGGGATGTTGTTATCGGTATTATTAACCCACATGCAAAATCTGTATGTGCTCCGGCGAATAGTTCCGGAGATATTAAATCTTGAACTTAAGGGTTGAAAAAACTACCCCGCAGCCCCTCGGGAAGTCGATAATTTTTTCAGGGAATGTTGTTTTCGGTATTATTAACCCACATGCAAAATCTGTATGTGCTCCGGCGAATAGTTCCGGAAATATTGAATTTTGAAATATAAGGGTTGAAAAAACTACCCCGCAGCCCCTCGGGAAGTGGATAATTTTTTCAGGGGATGTTGTTATCGGTATTGTTAACCCACATGCAAAATCTGTATGTGCTCCGGCGAATAGTTCCGGAGATATTAAATCTTGAACGTTAAGGGTTGAAAAAACTACCCCGCAGCCCCTCGGGAAGTCGATAATTTTTTCAGGGAATGTTGCTATCGGTATTATTAACCCACATGCAAAATCTGTTTGTGCTCCGGCAAATAGTTCCGGAGATATTGAATTTTGAACTTTAAGGGTTGAAAAAACTACCCCGCAGCCCCTCGGGAAGTGGATAATTTTTTCAGGGGATGTTGTTATCGGTATTATTAACCCACATGCAAAATCTGTATGTGCTCCGGCGAATAGTTCCGGAGATATTAAATCTTGAACTTTAAGGGTTGAAAAGACTACCCCGCAGCCCCTCGGGAAGTCGATAATTTTTTCAGGGAATGTTGTTTTCGGTATTATTAACCCACGTGCAAAATCTGTATGTGCTCCGGCGAATAGTTCCGGAGATATTAAATCTTGAACTTTAAGGGTTGAAAAAAATACCCCGCAGCCCCTCGGGAAGTCGATAATTTTTTCAGGGGATGTTGTTATCGGTATTATTAACCCACATGCAAAATCTGTATGTGCTCCGGCGAATAGTTCCGGAGATATTAAATCTTGAACTTTAAGGGTTGAAAAAAATACCCCGCAGCCCCTCGGGAAGTCGATAATTTTTTCAGGGGATGTTGTTATCGGTAATATTAACCCACATGCAAAATCTGTATGTGCTCCGGCGAATAGTTCCGGAGATATTAAATCTTGAACTTTAAGGGTTGAAAAAACTACCCCGCAGCCCCTCGGGAAGTCGATAATTTTTTCAGGGGATGTTGTTATCGGTGTTATTAACCCACGTACAAATTCTGTATGTGCTCCGGCGAATGGTTCCGGAGATATTGAATTTTGAAATATAAGGGTTGAAAAAACTACCCCGCAGCCCCTCGGGAAGTCGATAATTTTTTCAGGGGATGTTGTTATCGGTATTATTAACCCACATGCAAAATCTGTATGTGCTCCGGCGAATAGTTCCAGAGATATTAAATCTTGAACTTTAAGGGTTGAAAAAAATACCCCGCAGCCCCTCGGGAAGTCGATAATTTTTTCAGGGGATGTTGTTATCGGTGTTATTAACCCACGTACAAATTCTGTATGTGCTCCGGCGAATGGTTCCGGAGATATTGAATTTTGAAATATAAGGGTTGAAAAAACTACCCCGCAGCCCCTCGGGAAGTCGATAATTTTTTCAGGGGATGTTGTTATCGGTATCATTAACCCACATGCAAAATCTGTATGTGCTCCGGCGAATAGTTCCGGAGATATTAAATCATGAACTTTAAGGGTTGAAAAAACTACCCCGCAGCCCCTCGGGAAGTCGATAATTTTTTCAGGGAATGTTGTTATCGGTATTATTAACCCACATGCAAAATCTGTATGTGCTCCGGCGAATAGTTCCGGAGATATTAAATTTTGAACGTTAAGGGTTGAAAAAACTACCCCGCAGCCCCCCGGGAAGTCGATAATTTTTTCAGGGAATGTTGTTATCCGTATTATTAACCCACATGCAAAATCTGTTTGTGCTCCGGCGAATAGTTCTGGAGATATCAAATTTTGAACTTTAAGGGTTGAAAAGACTACCCCGCAGCCCCTCGGGAAGTCGATAATTTTTTCAGGGAATGTTGTTTTCGGTATTATTAACCCACATGCAAAATCTGTATGTGCTCCGGCGAATAGTTCCGGAAATATTGAATTTTGAAATATAAGGGTTGAAGAAACTACCCCGCAGCCCCTTGGGAAGTCGATAATTTTTTCAGGGGATGTTGTTATCGGTATAATTAACCCACATGCAAAATCTGTATGTGCTCCGGCGAATAGTTCCGGAGATATTAAATTTTGAACTTTAAGGGTTGAAAAGACTATTCCGCAGCCCCTCGTCGATATAATTTTTTCAGGCGATATTTCCATTGCTATACGGAACCCACATCCAAAATATTCAAGTGCTCTGGCGAACAGACGATCATATGAGAGAGAAACTAGAATCAGCCTGCACGCCACTGGCGTGGAGCGTTCGGGTGTTTCCGCCAAACGGTCTGCTGAAACAGTCTGCTAGGTTCACACCGGTAATTATTCGAATGACCCTGTAGACGAGGTTCGTGTAAAACGACTTGACGTACCAACAACGTCCCGTGATCTATTTCTAGAAACAATGCAGCATAGAGAAATGTGTGCCGATGATGCGAAAACAAGATTCAGGTCAAAATATCCGCATGACCGTCGTGAACAGCTAAAAGTGCGCCCCTTTCTCACCCCAAAAAACTCACCGTAACCATTCGTCGCGGCCGCCCGAATATTACATTCGGCGATCAACATTTAAAGACGGGGGAAAACCCGCCGCAAAATTCCGCTGGGCCCTCGAAAAACGAAAACATATGCCCTGCGGGGAGAGATGTATCTTGCGTATGATGTCACACGTCACCACCAGATAGACCGCGAGAACCGGCAGGAAACTGTTTAAATCGAAAACTAGCGTAGGATCGTAGGAGAGCTTATCGACGTCGTTTTGCATGACATAACCGCCGAGGACAGGACGGTATGTGTATCACACCCACCTCCCGCTCGCGGCCATCGCCAGCGTTAAAATCATCAGCTGGTCGTATTTACCTCTACCAATCGCGGCAAGGTTAAAGCTGCAGGTTTCCTCGCCGTCCCCGAAAATCGCGGAGAGAAACGCGACGAGTGTGCCGGCCTCGAAAACCGACCGGACACCACGTCGATATATTGCGCGAACGTTCGTATTGGAGCGACGCGCACCTAGATGTTGTACATTTATCGTGTTTTACCTGAGCTGAAATGCGAACGTTTGGTGTCGCCGTTTTCGGCGTCTCCGTCCAGGGGCCTTTTTCTGGAATCCGCAATTTCGGGCGATGGACACGTATCCATTCCCGAGTCGGCGGCCATGTTATCGTCAACCGTTCGGGGGGTGGCAGAGGGCACTCAGACGTCGTCCATGCACGCGGAACGGCACACTGACAGACACACGGAATACGCGAACTTTGCACCGTGACTTCTGCTGCGCACTATCCTTCGGTTCGGCTGCTCGTCGACTGAACACACTTGCTTTCTTCGATCGGGTCGTTTGGCGCGTCGGAACGAACTGATCGTAACTGCTTCGTTTGAACGACTGACTGAATGAACGGGGCTGCCTGTGCCTGTGCGACTGACGGTGGCGGCAGTAGATTAGATAGCGGCTCCGCTTATTGTCCGCTGATACGGATCCCCCACTTCCTACTCGAGCCTCTCTGCCGCTAGAGGCGATCGCTCGCTTGTTCTTTTTTTCGCTGATTGACCGCAGATCTGAATATCTCGGGGAGTATCGAAGGGTTGAGGCGTTGAGGGCCTTCGCAGCTTTTGTTGGAGATTGGACACCCCTGGTTCGCTTGGGATATTCACTAGCAATAATTCTGTTCAACACCTCCGCCTGAAAACATTCGAATCGATTGTCTTTCAAAGTTTAGCCTGAGCGATGAAGAGGAACGATGTAAATTTTGCACGAGGGTTTATTCGTTTATTGTTTATTCCTGTTCTTGGGAACGGCGTGCCCAAAACTTTCGAATTTTAGGACGAAATTCGTTTCAAACGATTAGATTATCACTAGTTTTTGGCGCTCTTGTTCCTCTGAACTGATTTCTTATCAATTCGCCCAAATGTCTGTAATTTTCGAATTTTTTGATGAAAATGGTCTCAAACGATTTGGTTCGACTCACCGATCAAGAATCCGTGGTCAAAATCGATTCTGTTCGGCCGGCCGTTAACACGATAACTGTTAAACGAAAGGAGTTGAAGGATTAAAATGTGCAGGGTAGGTTTAGAGCGTAAATATTTTTAACAAGTTCGTTAACGGGCGAAATCCATCAAGCGGTTTCGGAGTTATGACCGTTTTTGGCGCTCTAGTTCCTCGGAACTGAGTGCTTATCAATTTGCCCAAATGTCTGTAATTTTCGAATATTTCGATGAAAATGGTCTTAAACGATTTGGTTCGACTCACTGATCAAGAATCCGTGGTCGAAATTCATTCTGTCCGGCCGGCCGGCCGGCCGTAGGCACGATAACTCTCGAACGGAATGAGCTAGAGAGTTGAAATTTTCAGAGTAGGTTTGGGGGATAAATATCTCGGCTAAGTTCGTTATTGGGCAAAATCGGACAGATGGTTTCGGAGTAACAAAATTAAATTTTTTTTTTACAAAACAAATTCCAAATTAAATTTTTTTTAATAATAAGTTTCATCATAAGAATCCATTCATATCATTTTTAACTCTAACAAGCTAATACTTTCGGAGATATGATTCTTCAAAATTTCAATGTAAATCGTATTTTACACATTGATATAATTATTCTATGTATGAATTGTCATAATGTCAACTGAAAATGGTCTCAAACGATTTGGTTCGACTCACTGATCAAGAATCCGAGTGCGAAATCGATTCTGTCCGGCCGGCCGACCGGCCGTAGGCACGATAACTCTCGAACGAAAGGAGTTAGCGGATTGAAAATTGCAAGGTGGTTTTGGAGCGTAAATATCTCGGACAAGTTCGTTCGATCTATCTGAAATTTAGCATCAAATTGTAGAATCATGACCTTTATACGCATGTGAAGTTTTGTATTGACCAGATTACCGCAAAGTGTAAAAAAAAAATTTTGAAAATTTAAAAAAAGTTTTTCCACAATAACTCTCGAACGGAATGAGCTAGGTAGTTGAAATTTTCAGAGTAGGTTAGGGAGATGAATATCTCGGTTAAGTTCGTTATTGGGCAAAGTTGGCCAGATGTAATTCGATTTCTTCCATGGTGCAGTTCTCATTCTCATGATTGCTCATTTAATCTTGATAAATAAACTATTATTTGAATTGAATTTCCTTTATGATGCAGCTCTATCATATGTATACACTGATATAATTCCCAACTCAGAGAAACCAATACTTTCGGAGATATAATTTGTCTGTTTGAACTAGAGCGCCAGAAAGCTCCTGTCGACAGGGCTTGAACCAATTGTTTTTACTTCAAGTAAAATATCGCATGAATCTGAGATATGTGACATTATTTTACCGAATTTAAATTCAATCGGACATGTAGCTTTGGAAATACTGGAAAAATAAAATAAGACAGATTTCGCCCTTTTATGGACTCGACAGGCGTATCGAAACCACAAACCTACCCTGCAAATTTAATGTCTTCAAGTTATTCCTTTCGAAAGTTGTCCTGTTCACAGCCGGGCCTACGAACAGAATCGAGTAGGTACTCGAAATGTTTGGGACCATTTATTTCGGCCCGAAATACTACAAAAAATTGGTTCAAGCACTGACGTGAAGTCAAAAGCTTTTGCGCGTATGTTCTATTGTCCATTCTTCTGTATTGGACACCCTTAATCGAATTTACCATGGTAAATTATGTTGTCCATTCTTCTGTATACAATGCAGAAGAGTTGACAATAGAACATACGCGCAATGGACTGAATCGACATGAAACTTGGCAGTAGATTATGTTCTAAAGGCTCTTGCAAAATTTCAGTAATTTCAGACGAATAGTTACTGATATATAGAATTTTTTTTTTAATTTTCAACGATTTGTTAAAAATTTTCTACAATTACTAGCCTCACGAAATTTTGCAAGAATTTTCGCGTTGGCATTCTATAACTAATAACCATGCTTGAATTCAATCGCTTTAATGTTTTTCGAGTTAATGAGGAACAAAAAAACCAAATTTCAGATGGCTATAACTCTAAAACCGTTTAGCCGATTATGCTCATAAACAAACTCGAATGTCGCATTCAGATGCACAACCTAACCTGAAATCTTCAAGCCGCTATCTCTTTCCGTTCTCAGGTTATCGTGACAACAAAAATATTTCTTAATAATTTTTTAATAATTTTCTAGCGATACGATTCTCACAAAATTTAACAAACGTGCTTAGGTTTATATTCTACAACTATTCACCAAGTTTCAATTCGATCGGATTTATATTGGTTTAAAACAAAATTATTACTCGGAAACCATTGGGCTGATTATGCCCATTAACGAACTTGTCCATCGTATTGAGATGCGCCACCTACCCTGAAAATTTCATGTCGCTAGCTCTTTCCATTCTCAAGTTATCGTGGCAATGGCCGGACGGCCGGCCGGACAGAATCAAATTTGACCTCGAATTCTTCATTTGGGTGCCGAACTAAATCGTTTGAGACCACTATCGTAAAAAAATTCGAAAGTTACAGACATTTGGGCAAAATGATAACGCGATGTTCCCAGAACATACCTACGCGCAATTACAGACATTTGGGCGAATTGATAGCATAGCACCCCTGTTCGAGGACACAAAAATCTAAAACGGATTAAACTAGTGGTGGAAAAGTAAAAACATAAGTAAGCCTTTTAATGAGAAAATAATAAACATTTTGAAGCGTTTTTCTGATCTAATAGACAACATTAAGCAAATAACACTAATACCCAGGTCTATTATTGGAATAGAAACTTAGTGCCGTCATTAGATACTTGTTCGTTTCGAATCATCAACATGATTAAGAATAAATTTTCGAATAATCTTATCTCCGAAAAGATGCAGATAATTGTGTTGTCATTGTTTACGCCACTACCCAATTTCGACATATTTATCTCTTATAGATACTCAGACTAACTCGAATTCCGAGTCAAATAAAGAAAACATCATTCTTCTGAAAAATTAGTCAGATATGTATTAAGTGAATCGAGAGGACTTTTATATAGGTGCATATAGTTTGGACTATTTGCAGTAGCTCGAGAATAGAATAACAATATGTCTTCAAATTTAATAAACTTTCAACTGTATGTGGAAATTTTCAAATTAATTTTACTCGAAACTACAGGGTTTCCAATTTGAGGTATATATTTCATTTCGAATTGCCCGCTGTAATAAAGAGCTATAATTTATCGACAGATAACAACTAAAAAAAAATTGGTTCAAGCCCTGTGGACAGGAGCTTTTTGGCGCTCTTGTTCAAACAGACAAATTATATCTTCGAAAGTATTGGTTTCTCAGAGTTGGGAATTATATCAATGGATTCTTATGATAGAACTTCATCTTAGCAGAAATTGAATTCAAGCATCATAGAAGAATTTAAATTCAACAAGAGTGCCAAAAATTATCAATCCAAAACCAATAGACGAATTCTACCCAACATCGAACTCATCCGAGATATTCATTCCTCAATTCTATGATGAACGATAATATACAGGGTGAGTCTTTGACCACTGCATTAATTTTAACCAAAGATTCCTCTCATCAAATGAAACACTTTTTTCATTTAAAAAGATACAGGCTGTTGAAATTTTGAAAAAAAATCAGTTTTTATTTTGTAGCATTGACATCCTTTTTCGAATAAAATGAATGTTGGCGTAAAGTTTCCTACAACTATGATACATATTTTCCAAATATCAGTTATTATCTACTTCTACTGGTTTTCTAGTTATGGACTCGTGGATTCATAAAACTAAACGAAATTATCATAAAGAAAGCATATACAGTTTTTCTTGAGTCATTTCAGGAATATTCCATCGTTTTAGAACATTATATTATTCTTCATAATTTCTCCTTAAATGCACCGTTTTCGTGATATTCTTCATTGAATGTTTTAAAATGGAAAACTCCAGAAATTTCACTACTTTTATGGATCCGTCCCTGAGCGTTGGAATCCCGAATCAAGCTGTAAACCACGTTACCATGCCTTATTCTCGTCCGCCAACAATGTCATAGATAATTTATATGCGGGAGTGTATTAGCACATTGTGAAATCTTTAAACGCTTGTAACTTTTTACCTGAGCCGAATCTGGAAAAATGGTAAATGAAAAAAGTGTTTCATTTGATGAGAGGAATCTTTGGTTAAAATTAATGCAGTTGTCAAAGACTCACCCTGTATATCTTTCCTCAAATCCACTCCAATACAACAATATTCCAGTTTTGTTTTTAGTGGAGATATTCTGAACTCAATATTATTAACTCATATTACCATTCCACTCATCATATGGATTGACCATCGGCATGAAAATATCAACCAACAAAAAGTATGATATTATATTATAATTCTCATATTTCTACGATTGCTGGAATGAATGAATTAGCCAACGTCATGTCTCAGGAAAAAAAGTTGACATTATAACAATTCATAGAATACCCACAGAATATAATTATATAATTCTGTGAAAACACAGAAATACGATTTATATTGAAATTTTGAAAAATCATACCTCCGAAAGTATTAGCTTGTTAGAATTAAAAATGATATCAATGGATTCTTATGGTAAAACTGCATATTGAAAAAAAATTAATTTGGAATTTGTTATGTAAAAAAATTTTATTTTTTGTTACTCCGAAACCATCTGTCCGATTTCGCCCAATAACGAACTTAGCCGAGATATTTATCTCCCAAACCTACTCTGAAAATTTCAACTGTCTAGCTCATTCCGTTCGAGAGTAATCGTGCCTACGGCCGGACAGAATGAATTTCGACCACGGATTCTTGATCAGTGAGTCGAACCAAATCGTTTAAGACCATTTTCATCGAAAAATTCGAAAATTACAGACATTTGGGCAAATTGATAAGCACTCAGTTCCGAGGAACTAGAGCGCCCAAAATTGGCTCAAGCACTGACGTCAAGTCAGGAGCTTTTGCGCGTATGTTCTATTGTCTACTCACCTCTATTGGACAATTCATATCATTTTATGAAATATTTCAGTAGAGAATCGTCTAATATCACAGAATTTTTGCGCGTATGTTCTGGGGAGCATCGCGTTATCATTTTGCCCAAATGTCTGTAACTTTCGAAATTTTTGACGAAAATGGTCTCAAACGATTTGGTTCGACTCCCCAATGAAGAATTCTAGGTCAAATTTGATTCTGTCCAGCCGGCCGTCCGGCCGTTGCCACGATAACTTGAGAACGGAAAGAGCTAGCGACTTGAAATTTTCAGGGTAGGTGGCGCATCCCAATACGACGGACAAGTTCGTTAATGGGCATAATCAGCCCAATGGTTTCCGAGTAATAATTTTGTTTTCAACCAATATAAAACTGATCGTTTGAAACTTGGTGAGTAGTTGTAGATTATGAACCTAAGCACGTTCATGAAATTTTGTGCGAATCGTATGGCTAGAAAATTATTAAAAAATATTTTTTTGTCACGATAACTTGAGAACGGAAAGAGATAAATGGTTTTAGAGTTATAGCCATCTGAAATTTGGTTGTTTTTTTCTCCTCATTAACTCGAAAATTACTAAACCGATTGAATTGAAACATGGTTATTAGTTGTAGAATGCCAACGCTAAAATTCCTGCAACATTTCGTGAGGATAGTATTTGAAGAAAATTTTTAAGAAATCATTGAAAATTGAAAAAAAAATCTATATATCAGTAACTATTCGTCTGAAATTGCTGAAATTCTGCAAAAGCCTTTAGAACCCAACTCTACTGCCAAGTTTTAAGTTTTAACACGATCGGTTAAATATTGTTGGATATTCGAGCAGCCTTGTGTGAGTTCAGTAGATGGGTGACCGAATGGGAGAGTTATTAAGTTCGTTTTTGGGCATAATCGGTTTAACGTTCTCCGAGCTATACCCACCTGGAATATTATTTCCTCGATAACTCAAAAAATGATGATTCGATCGATTTGAAGCTTGATGACTATTAGTAGAAAATCAACATAAAGACGTGTTTAAATTTTTTTAAGAACCGTACCCCTAGAAAACTTGAAAAGAATTACGAAAAAAAAATTTTGTAAGAACCGCACCCCTAGAAAATTTCAAAAAAATTACGAAAAAAAAATTGGTTCAAGCACTGACGTGAAGTCAGGAGCTTTTGCGCGTATGTACTATTATCCATTCTCCTTTATTGGACACCCTTAATCGAATTTACCAAAGTAAATTATGTTGTCCATTCTCCTGTATTGGACACCGTTAATCGAATTTACCATGGTAAATTCTAATTAAGAGTTTCCAATACAGGAGAATGGACAACAGAATTTACTATGGTAAATTCGATTAAGGGTGTCCAATACAGGAGAATGGAAAATAGAACATACGCGCAAAAGCTCCTGACTTCACGTCAGTGCTTGAACCAATTTTAATTCTTACATATGTATTCTATTGGAATTGAAATAAGAATGAAAGTGGGAAAGCCCTGTCGACAGGAGCTTTGGCGCTCTTGTTCGAACTTTCACAAATCATAACTTCGAAAGTATTGGTTTCTAAGAGTTGGGAATGATATCAGTGGATTCTTATGACAGAACTGCATCATAAAATAAAATAAATTGAATAAGAATCCATTCATATCATTCCCAACTCTGAGAAGCCATCAATACTTTCGGAGATATGATTTGTCAAAGTTTGAACAAGAGCGCCAAAGCTCCTGTCCACGGGGTTTTTTTTATTTTCAAATTTGAATTCAATTGTTCCCAATGCATTTCTTTATGTGTTAAAAGACGGCTTGAAGTTCATGCAGTATTGTAGTATTTCGCGAGAATGACTGACGCGTGAATGGACAATAGAACATGCGCGCAAAAGCTCCTGAGGTAGACTTCACGTCAGTGCTTATCTTGTATTTTTGGCGCTCTAGTTCCTCGGAACTGAGTGCTTATCAATTTGCCCAAATGTCTGTAATTTTCGAATTGTTCGATGAAAATGGTCTTGAACGATTTGTTTCAACTCACTGATAAAGAATCCGTGGTCGAAATTCATTCTGTCCGGTAGGCACGATAACTCTCGAACGGAATGAGCTAGACAGTTGAAAATTTCAGAGTAAGTTTGGGGGATAAATATCTCGGCTAAGTTCGTTATTGGGCAAAATCGGACAAATAGTTTCGGAGTAAAAAAAAAAAAATTGATTTTTACAGAACAAATTCCAAATTAAATTTTTTTCAATAAGCAGTTTTACCATAAAAATCCATTCATATCATTTTTAACTCTAACAAACTAATACTTTCGGAGATATGATTTTTCAAAATTTCAATGATAGAATTATTCTGTGGCTATTCTATGAATTGTTATAATGTCAACTTTGACGTTGTCTCATTGTCATTCATTCCAGTAATGGTATCAATATGAGAATTATAATATAATATCATACTTTTTGTCGGTTGATATTTTCATGCCGATGGTCAATCCATATGATGATGGGAATGGTATTGGTAAGTTAATAACATTGTCATTCATTCTAGCAATCGTATAAATATGAGAATTATAATATAATATCATACTTTTTGTTGGTTGATATTTTCAAGCCGATGGTCAATCCATGATGATGGGAATGGTAATGGTAAGTTAATAATATTGAGTTCAGAATATCTCCACTAAAAACAAAACTGGAATATTGGTGTATTGGAGTAGATTTGAGGAAAGATATATATTATCGTTCATCATAGAATTGAGGAATGAATATATCGGATGAGTTCATTGTTGGGTAGAATTCGTCTATTGGTTTTGGATTGATAATTTTTGGCACTCTTGTTGAATTTAAATTCTTCTATGATGTTTGAATTCAATTATTTCTGCTACGAATGAGTTCTAAATTTCAATAATGAATCGTACTTCTATGTTTTCACAGAATGCTATTATTATTCTATCTAAGCTTTATTATATGATCTGTGTTCATACTCATACATTTCATCCTGTTCTATAAGAGAGAGTCAAATTCATTTCACCTATTTTAATTTGGTTTCTTCCATGGTGCAGTTCTCATTCTCAGATTGCTCATTTAATCTTGATAAATAAACTATTATTTGAATTGAATTTCCTTTATGATGCAGTTCTATCATAAGAATACATTGATATAATTCTCAACTCTGAGAAACCAATACTTTCGGAGATATAATTTGTCTGTTTGAACTAGAGCGCCAGAAAGCTCCTGTCCACAGGGCTTGAACCCATTTTATTTTTTACAAGATAATTTCGTTCGAAATGAAAATTCAAGCAAAACATAATGAAACTATTACCAACTAGAAGCCTCGATTGATCAATATGAATACCTGTCAGCTGTCATGAACAAAAGCTCTGAAACACTAGCCGATCAAAAATAATAAAAATTGCATACTCACTTAATGCGGATGTTCATAATCCCTGCAATGAAGATTTTGCACTGAAAGATTTGATGAGGACCGAATGAACACACGAAAATTTTACACAGATTTGAAATGTAATGTCACATTGAATGAAGTATTATAACTTGTTAAACTTAAAACAAATGATTTCATTTGTCTTCTCTGCTCTAAAACATTCAGATCAAGTAAACCAATAACTGACATAGAAATAAGAAAACGGACGATATCATACACAAATATTTGAAATTTCGTTGGATTTTAGTAAATCATAGAATATTCTCTTCAGCTTGATGTTAGTGTTATATAGAGCTGATGATGAAACAAACAAACCATTTCGTAGAGTACAGAGTTGTGTTTTTTGCGCGTATGTTCTGGGGAACATCGCGTTATCATTTTTCCCAAATGTCTGTAATTTTCGAATTTTTCGCCGAAAAAAGTCGACTGGGTTCGACTCCCTGATCAAGAATTCGAGGTCAAATTTGATTATGCCCGGCCGGCCGTTGCCACGATAGCTTGAGAACGGAAAGAGATAGCGACTTGAAATCTGTTGAAATGTTCAGGATAGGTGACGCATCTCAATACCACGGACAAGCTCGTTAATGGGCAAAACCGGCCCAATATGGTTTCCGACTAATAACTTCGTCTACAACCAATACTAATCCGATCAAATTGAAACTTGGTGAGTAGTTGTAGAATATAAACCTAAGGACGTTTGAGAAATTTTGTGAGAATCGTATCACTAGAAAATTATTAAAAAATATTATTTATGTCACGATTAGCTAAGAACGGAAAGAGATAGCGACATGAAATTTTCAGGTTAGGTGTTGAATCTGAATGCGACATTTGAGTTTGTTTGAAGGCGTAATCGGCAAAACGGTTTTAGAGTTATACCCATCTAAAATTTGGTTGTTATTTCCTCAATAACTCGAAAAATACAAAACCGATCCAATTCAAACATGGTTATTGGTTGTAGAATGGCAACGCAAAATTCTTGCAAAATTTCGTGAGGATTGTACATAACTTACTAAAAAATCATACAAAATTATTGAAAAAAATTCTATATATCAGAAACTATTCGTCCGACATCACTGAAATTTCGCGACAGCCTTCAGAACCTAGCTCTACTAGTAAGTTCCAAGTTTGAACACGATCGGATCTATAGACCACATTAGTTAGGTTAGAATCATTCGCTTGGCGGGAGATCCATATTCAAATTTTTTAAAAAGGAATTTCAAGTTTGAGATGAAACTACCCTATTTAAAAGACAATGTTAGTACAGAGACAACAAGTATTGGGTACCTTCATCATTAGTGCATGTTTTCATGTTATTTCCACATTAAAATCTACTTATTCTATTTATTCTTAAATCAAAATTGAAACCAGTGTAGTTCGAAAGATTTCCGTATGTCGTAGATGACTTCTGTTGTGCGTCATTACAGGGCCGATTTAGGGTTATGTTATTATTTTTGACTGATTTCGAGTGAGCTAAGACATACGTCAATCGAATTTGGTGAACACTTTTATATTTATTAATTATTTTGGAAATATACAATTTTGTTATGAAAACTTGATTCTAGATGGTTGAGAAAGGTTCACAGAATCTATTTCAACCGAAATGAACCGTAAGAAATTAGCCAAAGTGTCTAAAAACAGGTGTCAGTATCAAAGCATTATTAAGCGGATCGTCTTTCAAGGAGATATAAGTGAATTAGTTTTGAAAATTGTCGTGTGAATTTACAGATTTATCCGATATATTCATATTTAAATTTCCAATGCTAAATTGCTTATGAATTCAATCACAATAGAAAATAATTATATCCGGTTTCTGCAGATTATATTTTTGACATTTGGAAAAATTTTAAAAAGCGATAAGATCAATGGAAAACTGCCCCAAAAAAGCACTGAATTCACGTCAGTGTTTTTTTTTTATTGGTAAGGCGAAGAAAACACTTGGCCTAAGTTTCATAATATAATACGATGTTGTTGTCATATATTTGATATTGGGAAATACATTTTATATGTGCAGAAAAAACTGAGACGCTTATAGAATTCAAATTTCCATTAATTGTATCAAGATATGATAAAATTTGTATATTTGTAGGAAAAACAAACAATTTAATTGAATTTCAAGAATCAGATGATAAAGCTCTTCAGTGAAGAAGTGTTCTGTAGATATATCTGTAAATAGATAAGAGTCGAATTTAAGCGAGTAACCGGAACAGAGCGGTTAAGACCAATATCTTGCTAAACATAACCGATCGGTTATAATAGCAAGGGATTGGTCTTAACCGCTCTGTCTATTAGCAAAATTCAAACACTTACTTTTTACCTGAGCTCAATGAAAAATTGTTAGATGAAAATAAATAATTTTTCTGTGTCTAAAAAAATATGTGAATTAATGCAAATAATAGTAGGAAACAATTTAATACACAGAACATGACAACGTGAATTCAATTTTATTTTTTAGGTAGATATCTTCCTTTTGATACCCTTTTCTGGTGGAAAACACTCCAAGAAATCACCCACAATTTCTTCAATCTTCTCATCAATTTCATCTGGCGTTAGTAGATCTTTCGGTGTTTTGATTTCTGTTCTCTCTTCTCCCAATAACTTTGATTTGAAATATTCCACTTTTCTCCATTGTGCATCATTTATTAAGAAACTGCTTTGAAATTCAAATGATAATTTATTGATCAATTCATCTGTGACTCGTTTCTGTTCATCCGATACAATTATTTCTCCTTCCTCGGTATCCCCAAATTCAGGTTCGAAAATTTCATTAGCATGTGCAATATCTTTTTCAAGGAACACCTACAAAATAATATAATTAATACGGCACCGTATTAATGACAAAATTATGCCGTTATGACAAAATGGCAAGTCAGTTATAATTAAGAATAAGATGTTGATATTACTCTTCGTATTGTAGGGTTTTTGAAATGTTTTGGCTATCATTTAAAATTTTTCCCGAGTACGACTCTGGGCACTTTTAAAATGACTATTGGGGGAAGTCATCAATATATATATAAAAATCAATGCCATTTTTCGTTGTAATTTTATAACTCAAGAACGGGCTCACCTATCCACACCAAATGTTTAGGCTTTCTTCGGACTATTTTTTAGATGGTTTATGTGAAGTTTGTACAAAATCGGTCAAGCGGTTCTTCATTTATCAAAAGAAACTGTTTGAAAATGTTACTATAAACGTGATATTTTTTTGGATTTTAGGAGAAGGGTTTGGGGGAAATTTCGAAGGGGTTTATCGAGGAAAAATACGGAAGTTTAGTAGACATTCGCGTTTTCGGAGCGAAAAGATGGGGGTGTATTTTAAAAAAAATCGCGAAAAGGTGCAAAAACGCCGATTTTGGCAAAAAGGGGCTAAATTATGGAAAGGAATTCGGAGGAACGGTGGCTTTCGGAAACGACGGTATTTGCGGGAACGCGAAGACGAGATTCGGAATTAGTCCGCAACGAAGCCCTTTTTTCGATCCTCTCTTTCGTTTTCCCGGAAGAACGATAGAAAAATGTGACTTTTCGCGAAAATCGACAAAATTCTGACGTTTCACGTATTTCTGTGGCGAATTATAACGCGGCTCCTTCAAGGTCGACGTATTCGGTCTGAACGAGCGACGAGAAATGTCTTATCGAATTTGAATTTCAAACGGAATTACTCGAAAATCTTGGAATCGTCTAGAAAAACTGCGAGAAACATGAACGAGTAACCCATTTCGATCGATCGCTTGACAGGATTGACGATTTTCTGAAAATCGAAAGACGGAAATGATCCGAGTACTAAAAATCTTTATTTGGTACATAATCGGAGTTGATTCACGTAGGCAACGTGGCCGAGTGAGCTGAGGCGTTGGACTGGGAATTTATAGCTCCCGAGCCTCGCGGGGCGGCGGGATCGAATACCGGAGCGTCCGAAATAGCTTTCTCTGATTTTTTTTTCATTTTTACCGAATGAAAAACTTAAAGGAGCGTTATTCCAGAAAACGTATCTTGGGATTTGAATCTTTTCGTTAAGTTACGATAAGGAATATCCGTTCGATCGGACGGATTTTTGCCCTGAAACTACTCAAAATACTCAAACATTAAGCAGAAAATTAACGGTCAAAAATAAAAAACCACCAGCCGTTTGTTTATTCATGCTCAAAATGAAAAAACAAAAAATATTGTTTGTCCAAATGTTTTGGATTAAGTTTTAAAATAGCTAGCAATTAATAAAATATTTTTTTGTTTGAATAAATGAGTTTGATGTTCAAATAATTTTTTTTTATACGTAGCGAAGCACGTACCGGGCCACTAGTAACAATATAAAAGTCAATAAAGCAGAAAATATCCAACAATTTTTGGCTGAACCTGCTTATCAATTTGCCAAAATATCTGTAATTTTCGAATATTTTGCTGAAAATGGTCTCAAATGATTTGGTTCGACTCACTGATCAAGAATCCGAGGTCAAAATCGATTCTATCCGGTCGTCCGTCCGTCCTGCCGTAACCAAGATAACTCTCGAACGGAATGAGCTAGACAGTTGGAATTTTCAGAATAGATTTGAGGGATAAATATCTCGGCTAAGTTCTTTATTGGGCAAAATTCCGAGTAACGAAAAGATATATTTTTTTTACATTACAAATTTCAAATGCAGTTTCATAATAAGAATCCATTGATGTCATTCTCAACTCTAACAAGCTAATACTTTCGGAGATATGATTTTTCAAAATTTCAATAATTATTCTTGATTCTATGAATTCATAGAATACCATAATTATAATTTTTAGATGTATGTAAAACCAAAATTAGTTGAGTCCTATACCTACGTTTCCAAATATATATATACATCCAAATATTAACCGAATAATTAAATATTCAGTGTGGCATGGCCGCGAACAATGTTTCTTCCTCTAACTCTACAATTGTATTTATGATGCAGTTCTATTTAAGCGAGATTGCGAAAAGTTACTATCACATCCGGAAATTTCAAACAAACTTATTCGAGAATTCAAAAGAATATCGAAATTATTTCCGAAATTAGTATCCCACAATTTAAAATTAATTTCTAGGACATGTACAATGTACATGTCATCTTAAGATTCTTAAAGAGATATGATGATGTGGTTTTGACAGTCTTGTGCTAATTTGGTATGAAACGCATAATGCTGAACAGACATTTGATATCTCTCCTAGTTTCGTAGCTACAGGGTAAAAATGAAAGTTTTGGCGCTCTTGATTCAGTGAGTGGAACCAGATCGTTTAAGAACATTTTCATCCAAAAAATAAGAAAATTATACATTTGGCAAATTGATAAGCTCTCTGTTCTAAGGAACAAGAGCGCCAAAAACTGACGTGAAGTCACGAGCTTTCGGGCGCATGCTGTACTGTCTATTCATGCCTCACACTGCCTCACGAAATACTGCATGAATCTTGAAGCCATATTTCTGGCGCTCTTGTTCCTCGGAACAGAGTGCTTATCAATTTGCCCAAATGTCTGTAATTTTCGAATTTTTGGCTGAAAATGGTCTTAAACGATTTGGTTCGACTCACTGATCAAGAATCCGTGGTCGAAATCGATTCTGTCAGGCCATCCGTCCGTTAACAAGATAACTCTCGAACGAAAGGTGTTAGAGGATTTAAATTTGCAGGGTAGGCTTGCAGCGTAACTATCTCGGACCAGTTCGTTAACGAACGAAATCCACCAAGCGGTTTCGGAGTTATGGCCGTTTTCAGTAAAAACATTTTTTATTAATATTTCCAAAACCGATCACTCGATCTATCTGGAATTTAGCATCAAATTGTAGAATGATGATCTCTATTTGCATGTGAAATTTTGTATTGATCGGGTTGCCGTAAAGTGTCAAAAAAAATTTGTTTAAATTTTTAAATTTTGCTTCTACAATAACTTTCGAACGGAATGACCTAGGCAGTTGAGATTTTCAGAGTAGGCTTGGGTGATGAATATCTCGGTTAAGTTCCTTATTGGGCGAAATCGGAATTTTGTTTTTTACATCACAAATTTCAAATTCAATTTTTTTTAGATGCAGATTCACCATAAAAATCCTTTGATATCATTTTCAACTCTAACAAGCTAATACTTTCGGAGATATGATTTTTCGAAATTTCAATAATGAATCGTATTTGTATGTTTTCACAGAATGCTGTACTTAATTATTCTATCTATGAATTATTATATGATCTGTGTTCTTGCATGTCATGTTATTTTCCTACGAAAGATAAATGTCAAAATTATTTCAGGTTCGTTATTCTTGATATAAAATACACCTCCTGTTCTAGAAAACAAAGTTTGATTGAATGCAAAATGACCAATGAAATAACCTCAGCTATCGTAGAATTATGAGAATGATATGATACTATACTTTTAAGGTGATAATATAATGCCCGTGGATAATCCATATGACGATGGAAATATATTCTTTGGTAAGATACCTAAGCAAATTGGGTTCAGAATATCTCCAGTAAAAACAAAACTGCAATATTGTTTTAATTGATATAATATAATTGTCAGAATAGATTTGAGGAATGAATATCTCGGATAAGTTTGTTATTGGGGAGAATCGGTCTGTTTGAATTTAATTTCTTTCATGATTCAGTTCTATCGTAAGAATCCATTTATTCAATTCCCAGAGACCAATAATTTCTGAGATATGATTTGTCAAAGTTTGAACAAGAGCGCCAAAGCTCCTGTCCACAGGGCTTTTCCACTCCTTTATTATGGTATCCTACTCTACTTAACAACAGAAAATAGACTGGCAAGTGTTGACACCCCACCTATTCTCCTCTGTTGCTCCAATAATTTGATCATCCACTATAAAGTTTTCTTATTACATACAACAAAATAATTACCTACCTTATTATTGTGTATCAGCTTAGGAATCAGTTCGACAACCCTTGGACTATCCCCTTTGCGCATAACCCTTGCACACACCAAAACTTTATCATTATTAACACAGTATTGCCAAAATTGTCTAAAATACGGTAATTTCTCTTTAAAATCTTCTTCTAAAATTTTGGGTTCAGATACGACTTCCCCCAGTCCATTCAGACGATGGCATACATATAACAAGGTAGTTCCAACAGGCAAACTAACATGATCAGTTAGCAATTTTTCGTCCAGATTGAAATTAATGTCAAAGCTCACTTTACTATCACTATTATACAGAACATAATTGTGATCTTGTGATATTATATCTCCTTCGTCTCTACTTTGAAAAACTTGTTTCACTAGAGTCCCATCTTTCGCTATATAGTCATTATTCAAAAGCCTCTCGTACTTAATATAACTCTTCTTGTATAATGTAAGGTACTTGGTGAGATCGTCCGCAAATGGATAAAAGCACATCTTCCGCTGGCTGTGTCTGAAGCAAACGGTTGACACGATCTTTTCGCACAAACCTTCCTCATCTTCACATATCTCTTGTGGTTTGTTCAACAAAGACAAGAGTTCGGTGTAAAAATTGTCATATTCAAAATCTTCACGGGGGACAACCAGTTGAAAAGTGATGTCATTCTCTTCGAAATTTTTCGCTTCATGGAGAGCTGTGAACCTTTTGGAAGCATCTCCGCACACCTGTAAGATTCAATAAGATGAAATGTTATCGTAATAGAAGGCAGATACAGTGTGTGTATAAAGTAAGGAACAAAATTCATAACTGCATTATTGTGTTCCTTTTAGGAGGTGTTCAACCTTATGGCATTAAAATTTCACTTATGACATCATTCATTTTTACAGACTGACTATATATTCTTTTGAACTTGAGCATTACAATTTGTTTTTTATTTAACAATAAAGCATGTGTATGAAAAAAGTGATAGCAGAGGTTAGTGTAACGGGATACCATATAATTTGATATATATGATACTAGAGCTTAGGGAAAAAACCTCAGCAAAAAAACCCTATCTCCCCGTTAGTGTTGTGATTTATGAAAATTTAAATTGTTAACAAAATATGCTGTAATATTAAATATTGAAGGGCATCTTTTTCTTCATTATCGCTTCTTCCTTCAACAAGCAGAGAAGTTTCTCCAAGGTACCCGAAACCCTATCTGGAAAAGGAAAAGACAAAGGGAGAAAATGAACAAATTAAAAATGGAATATTCTATATTTTATTAAATAGATTTGAAACTCGCTACCCATTCTAAAAAAGATTCAGAAACATTATGAATAGCCCTAAAACCATTATTATTATATTATTATTATTTATTCTGCTTCACCGCATTCACAACTAGGTCTCTCAACTGAGTTCCACCTGAAAAGTATGCTGTTGCAACGTCCATGACCGGTTCTTAGACGATTCAGAATAGACCATATTCTCCTTGGAAGATCAAACCCCGGAACTCTATTTGAAGGATCAGAAATTAAATCTTTGTTGAATAAATTGCAAGAAATCCATTCAGACCGCCAAACTTCCTTGTCACTTTGGGTGCGTTTTTATTTCAATCGAAATTTCTAATCGATTAATCGTAAATGAATCGATGTGTTTTCATTTTCAAGTATTCATTCACTTTACGAAAATAAAAACACACCGATTATTTTACGATTAATCGATTAGAAATTGCGATTAAAATAAAAACGTACCCTTTTATTCGAATTAAGAAAACAGTTGGACCATAAAGGGTTTCGTGACTTCAATCTGGGAATCTTATTGTCTGGAATGTAGGAGATAATCGGAAATTAATTCGGGAAAGAATGAAATTTATTCCAAGAATTTGCCTGTGAATGTGGGGCGGGACAATGTTTGAAAGAACTGGCAACCAATGAATAGGTGTAGATCTAATAGATCCAGTGATGATTCGCATAGATGAATTCAACTGTGCATCAATTTTTTGAGTATGAGCACTATTAAACCAGACGGGGCAACAATATTCAGCGGCAGGAAAAACCAAGGCTAAGGCTGCCGTTCGAAGAGTAGCTGCATCAGCACCCCATGAAGTACCAGCTAATTTCTGCAGAATATTATTTCTCGTGTTCAACTTCAGACGCAAGTCAACCAATTGAGCTTTGAAATTCAAAGATGAATCTAGTTTCACTCCTAGATATTTAGGATAAAAATTATGTCTCAAGAAAGAACCACCGAAACTTACACTCAATGTTTTATATTTTTGATGATTGTTCAAATGAAAGCAAGAAACCTTAGTTTTATTCGGATTCGGACACAAACGCCACTGAAATAGGTACTTTTTCAGAATATCTAAATCTGCAGATAGATTATTTTCTATACTTTGGAAATCAGAATGACGTTATGCAAGGGCAATGTCATCAGCGTATATGAATTTCTCAGACGAAGTAGCAGGAATAGCTCACATATATAAATTGAAAAGAAGAGGTGCAAAAACTGAACCTTGTGGGAGACCATTATTCAAATATATTCATATATACAATATACATATACAGACTGACTAATTTCGTCACACATTTTAATGAGTAATCTGAGTGTATTCAATAATTCAAAATACATGAAGTGAATCGGGTCAGATCCCTAACAATAATTAGGATAATTAGAGGGTGGGTTGATGAATATCAACAGCCGACTTATGACAAAATAAATCATTTCTTGAAGAAAAATATAGTACTATTCGTGGAAGCTAATTCCATCGAACGTTTTTGTGTCTGTTTAGCTGCTATAATTAATTTAAAATCCATGACACTAATGCAGCCCATACACGCCCAATATTATTGTACAACATTTGATATTTGTGCAATATAATTGATCATGTGTGGGCGATATTCAAAGGTTGCGCAATATATTGCACAACCGTCAATATCGCCTCCATACGATAGAAATGTTTGATCAACCAACATATTGTACAATAATATTGACCGTCTAGCGGCCACCGTCAATATATTGTGCAACCCACATTGCAAAATGATATTGAGCGTGTATGGGCCGCTTAATAGAATGAATAGTGAAAATACACTGTACTTGCAGTAAGAGATACAAGTGCTGTTCTTACCGGATCAGGATCATTAGTGATGAAAATCATAATTCTCTTGTAGAATGTACTGTTAACATCCCTGAATTTTTTTTTGCAATACTGAAAAAAGGCTGCCATATCTAAGTCATAATTCCTCATATATTCATTTTTCAGGTCGCTCTCACTCATATTCGATTTTTGCTTCAACAACTTCGTAGTTTCAATCATATTGTCCTTGAAGTCCACTAGAGTTGATCTCTCATCTTTATCATACAAATATACAGAAAACGGACTCCAACCTCTTTTATCAGATTTGAGAATTAACATGTCTGATAATCTGTAAAGAGCCTTCATGCAATTGTTAAAGGGGGTTGGCTGACCTTCCGACTGGAACATCGAACAATGCGTATCAATGGCAATCAAAACGTAGGATGGTTTATAGGAAATATCCCCATGGCCATCTTCGGACTCCATAGGCACTTCATCCATGATATTTTATGTCTAAAAAATATGTGAATTATTTCAAATAAAAGTATTTATAACGAATGACTGAGAGGATAATGTTAGCTGAATAAATCGCAAAATATTTAATATTTAAATGTGTGGTAATTATCTAGAATAGGACATAACTCGAAAATTGATGTTTAAAAATCACTCACCTACTAATTTTGGGTCGTAGATTGCGAATCTGAAGTCAAAAAAGTCTGGTCGCTTCTAGTTTTTTCGAAAAAAATTCCGAAAGTTTCCAATTTAACCTCACTTTGTCACCATAATAACATCGTTATAAACCGTTTTATAGCTGAATATTCATCCTGAATGATATCTTATTGACTCCTTAATCATTTCTGAAGAATGATTTTCCTCATTATTCCCTTATTGCAATGAAATTTTCTTGTTTATGTGTAACATATTTTCATCCATTTTGTATCCTGAAATTGACATAACAGCTGATCATACCGGCAATGGGCGACGTTGCCATATTGTAACTATATTCAGAAGTATTAGGTAGTGTTTTTATTTCAATTTATTTTTGTGATGGATCGGCCATGAGAATACGTTTAAAGGCCGAGTCATCAAAATCCATTTCGGTTAATATGCAGTTTAACGCCCCCTCGTAATTATCGACTCTTTCAAGTTTTTCGAAGAAAATATGCATTGTACAGTGATTTTTGATGATTTTCAATAGTGGCAAACTAGTTTTTTTGGAGATATCTAACGGAATGGGGAGTGAATAGGGGTGCTGGGTGGGGTAATAAATTTTTTTTCGTTATTTTTTTTTTAATTTCCAGGGGTACTGTACTAACCTAACCTAACCTAACCTAACCTACCATATTCACCTGAGATGACGTAAAGATTAAGACTGTACCTTTATGAATTTTCGCCATAGGTACAGTCTTAATCTTTACGAAATCTCAGGTGAATATGGTAGGTTAGGTTAGGTTAGGTTAGTACAGTACCCCTGAAAATTAAAAAAAAAATTACGAAAAAAATGTTTTACCCCACCCAGCACCCCTATTCACTCCCCATTCCGTTAGATATCTCCAAAAAAACTAGTTTGCCACTATTGAAAATCATCAAAAATCACTGTACAATGCATATTTTCTTCGAAAAACTTGAAAGAGTCGATAATTACGAGGGGGCGTTAAACTGCATATTAACCGAAATGGATATTGATGACTCGGCCTTTAAACGTATTCTCATGGCCGATCCATCACAAAAATTAATTGAAATAAAATCACTACCTAATACTTCTGAATATAGTTACAATATGGCAACGTCGCCCATTGCCGGTATGATCAGCTGTTATGTCAATTTCAGGATACAAAATGGATGAAAATATGTTACACATAAACAAGAAAATTTCATTGCAATAAGGGAATAATGAGGAAAATCATTCTTCAGAAATGATTAAGGAGTCAATAAGATATCATTCAGGATGAATATTCAGCTATAAAACGGTTTATAACGATGTTATTATGGTGACAAAGTGAGGTTAAATTGGAAACTTTCGGAATTTTTTTCGAAAAAACTAGAAGCGACCAGACTTTTTTGACTTCAGATTCGCAATCTACGACCCAAAATTAATAGGTGAGTGATTTTTAAACATCAATTTTCTAGTTATGTCCTATTCTAGATAATTACCTTTAGTCGTAAGCCATTTGCAAAACGAAATGGAAGAAATTCTGTTTGCATTTTGAATTACGAACAAAAAGTAGTTGGACCAGTGATTTCTGTTTAGTAATTGACTGAATAAAAGTTTTTTTCACGAAAGGATTTCTTTAGGAAAGGATCAAGAATATTTAGAGTATTTAAATTTCTGTGAGACTTCCTAAATATCTTCTTTTGTTGCTCCAAGCTATGGAGGGTACAGAAATATATGGTAAATAAATATACATATACCCTCCATACTAAGAGCTTATTAGTGATGTCATTTCTGTGTTATTAATGAAAACATTCAAAACTTGCTGAACGAAAGTAACAAACGTTAACCTCACATTTTCTGGTATGTACCGCTACTACCGGTAACTTCTTTTAATTAAAATTTAATTTAATCAAGTCTCAAAACTCACACTATTCTCAGTAAAGCAATTAATAGCAAGTTCAGTTAGGGTAAGGGAGGAACATATAAATCTCATAAAACTAAGATAAATGAAACAAGTAGAGGAAGGGCTAAGTTAATCTCAGTTTAAATTGTTAAAAAAAGAGTATAAATGATAAATTATCAGAGAACAAATTATCAATCAATCAATCCCTCCGCTCTCGATCAATTCGGACAGGCCTCAAGAAGAATCACTTGCAAGCATACAATAGTTTTCCCTCTCACCTGGCGAAAATTCAAACCTGCAATAATAACAAAAGTTCTCAAATATACACTCGTCCCAGACAATCGAGATGAAAAGCACAGAACACTATTATCTGTAATGAAAATTGAAAAGATGAAAAGTAATAGGAAATTAGGAAAAGGTGCAGTTTCAATATTTCAAAACAGGACGTGCGCATGAACCGACAAAGTCATTTCAATATTATTGCTGCCAGATTGAGAAATTAATCCTATATCAGAAGAATTTCATCGAATCATCCAAATACCTATATATTCAAATATTTTTTTGCGCGCATGTTCTAGGGGACAGCGTGCAATCATTTGGACAAACGCGTTGCCACGATAACTTTTTAAAATTATATAATGTTTATTTCATACGAGATAATATATAAAATATTAGATGTTATGATGAGAATAAAATTTTCAATGAATGAAATATACTTGAAAAAGTAAATAAGAACTTATTATAGTCAGCACCGAAACGGTTAGTTGGTGATGGATAATAAAAGAATACAGCCTTTTATTTTAAAATTTAAATTATTTCAGACTCTGAGCTTAGCTGACTACCTAAATATAAAGTCAAAAGTATATTTAAATAGGACTGGGATATCCGGATATAAGTCAAGAGAGTAGAATATGAAATCAATTTGTTATTCCTATAGGAGTAAGGTATTTCGACGCGGAATCCATTATATCACTTTTCCAGCTATCTGTATTTATCTGTTGGAATTCATATTCGCTGTACATCAACATTTATTTAGATTTGCTGTTCTTTATTTTTTAATCGTGAAATAATTAATTTTCTCTATTTCAGTATCGGAATGAGTCCATTCCAGCACTAAAAACAGTGCTGGAATGAACTCATTCCCGCACTGTTTCTAGTTATATTTTTCGTTTTGTGGTTGTCAGCATTGACACTCGCTCCTATCGAATTTCAACACACGTCAATTGTCAATCCATATATATAATGTAATCTGGATATAGCGAAATAATTATTGAGACGAAAAGTTTTATTTTCATTAAAAGGTATAATTAGGTACTACCTTCTTGCAGTTCTTGCTAATTTTGAATCATTCATGCTCTTAGAAAACTGTTTTAAATCTGATCTATAGGTTATGTACTTATATATACACTGCCTTTTTTTAGGAATGAAGGGAATTTTCCTAATCCAAAGATGAATACATATAGTACAAATGTATCAATAAAAGCTATTAAGCAGCAATTTATATCCTGAACCAAGTATCGTTAGTGCTACAAGAAAATTATGTTTATGTGTCTGTATAATGTACATTTATACGATTAAAGCTTTTGTTACTTTACGAATGATTCAAATCAAAAAAGCTGTTAATCACATAACAAGTATCCTTAGATGGTAAATATCTGTATGTATGTAATTTGTATATTCTCCAGGATGACGTTACAGGTTCATGTTAATTCTTAATTCCTTAATTGTTTATTCCAAAAAAAAGTTTGGAGCTATAAAGATGTATTATCTTGCCAAGGGAAATTAAATGACTGACAATACCTTTGAGTTTTGATATCTATCAAAATTTCAATAAGCCAGTACTTATTGGAAATTATAGTTTAAAAGCAAGTCCATTGATCACCGTCAGTTAGCATATCGTTCTTGGTCTGTTGTGGAGGCCTAATATCTGTATTATGGTGGTTGCGATACTCAACATTTAAACAAATCAAAGATATTTGAAAAACGATGCGGTGAATTTAGTAGGTAAATTTTTGTACTATAGAAAGTAATTCTTGTCTTATGCTATAAAGTCACTAGAGTTCTACGTTTCTTAGAAGAAATTTTGTTTTCAATATTCTTACTATTAGTTATGTCATATTTGAAGAAACTCTTTTAAAGTGTTGGTGTTAATTAAGTGGGTACAGGTAGTAATTACACACTGAAAAAGTATGATGTATTATAAAAATAAAATAGTAAGTCATTCAATTTTTGCTATCGTACAGTTGTTAAATACTTTCACGTTAATATTACAATTTGAACCAGTATTTAACGTAGAGATTCCTGGTATTTTATGATGTGTTTCATTCATTGAAATAGCCTGATTGAAGCATGCAGAGGAGGTAGAAGGCTGGTTATCATGCATAGAATCCTGTAAAGTTCCAATAGAGACTTCTGACATATTCTGCTGTTTAGAAGTCAAAGGCATATTCAGGTCCTGAGTATTTTTGTTGATTTGTTTTGATAGTGTGTTAGAAATATCAATCTTTTTTGATAGAGACGCATCAACATATCCTTCAGCAACTGCTGAACTCTTCCATCCTCCATGTCTCTTTAATGTCATCAAATCTTCTCCGCTGTTCGCTAGATGGGAAGCTGAGCTTCTACGGAAGCAATGACCAGAATAAAGTTCTGGATGGGGCAAATTTAAAAAATTTGCAATTTTTTTTGGCATTCCACCTATTTTATTGATGCCAATAGGTTGTATGCTACATTTTCCTGATCTAAAATTAATGAAGAATCGATCGTGATGTGTATGTGATGGTCTCAATGCATAATATTCTCTAACAAGACTCAACCAGAATGGGTCTGAAATAATAAATTGCCTGGGACTATAAGTTTTTGTATTTGGTATGGTGATCAAAATACAATCATTCTTGAATTCTATGTCTTGAACCTTTATATTGCAGAGCTCTACCCTTCTGCATGCCCCAGCATATCCCATGATTAATATTACCTGAAAGATATTATATTAATCGTACATAGTTAAACATGATTAGATTGTTACCTTAATATCTAAATAAGTATCGTTTAATGCTTCCTTCAAGAATTTGTCAATTTGTTCGAAATCGAGAACTTTTGATTTCTTCGGTTTGTATTCTTTCGAGAAAGTTTTTAATAAGCATTGCAGTCTTGCAAATTTTGAAATATCAATGCTTTGTCTTATATTAAGCATACTACGTAACATCGAATATGTTTTCCATAACGTAGAACATTTATATGTCTTATTTAAATGTTCAAAATACGCTAACAAAACATTTTCTGAAATTCTAATTACCGAATTCTCTTCGGACCACTTCATGAGTTTTACATATTCTCTCTGAGGTATTAATTTATTTGCAATTTCTCTTAATTCTGGTGGTGTTAAATCGATTTCGTCGGACATAATTTACAAATTAAATGTGTAATTCTAGATTATAATGGAATTCGATAAGTCCGATTCAAATTCAAATTTCGTAAACTGTCAAATTTCGTAACAGTCACACCAACTGCCAAGATACAATACAAAAGACACTAGGATGTATGATCCGAATTTTTCGTTAAATTTCAACAGTATTTTACAAAACTTGAATGAAATAGAGAAAATATCGTCTAATACTCGTTGCAGAAGGCTATTCCAACACTCATGCGTTCGAAAACTCGCTCCTTCGTCGCTCGTTTTCGAATTTCGCATTCGTGTTTTAATAGGAGCCCATTCTGCAACTTGTTTTAGAATATACTATTCTCTATTTCAGTATCGTAATGAGTTCATTCCAGCACTAAAAACAGTGCTGGAATGAACTCATTCCCGCATTGTTGCTAGTTATATTTTTCGTTTTGTGGTAGGTAGCACTGACATTCGATCCTATCAAATTTCAACATACGTCAATTCGCTGGCCCAATATTACAAGGGTGTATGTAACAAATTCAAAAATATTCATATATATATATATATATATATACATATATCAAACCAAGTTCTATGTGTAGCCCAGACGACATAGTTCCTTGTGAGAATACTAAGCCAATATTTTTTAATTTATTGTTACATACACCCTTGTAATATTGGGCCAGCGAATTGTCAATATAAGATAATCTGGATAAGGTGAAATAATTGTTGAGAGGAAAGTTTTTATTTTCATCAAAAAATAAGTTACTAGAGATTTCTTTCTTGCTAATTTTGAATCATTCATGATATTAGGAAACTGTTAAATCTGATCTCCATGCTCTACGTACAATTCAAATTCCGTGATCTCTCAACTTTCGTAACAGTCACACCAACTGCCAAGATACAATACAAAAGTCACTATAGGATGTATTTTTCATTAAATTTCAACAGTATTTCACAAAACTTGCATGAAATAGAGAAAATATCGTCTAATACTCGTTGCTGAAGTCAATTCCAACACTCATGCGAACGAAAACTCGCTCCTTCGTCGCTCGTTTTCGAATTTCGCATTCATGTTTGAATATCAGCCCATTCTGCAACTTGTTTTAGGATATACTATTCTCTATTTCAGTATCGTAATGAGTTCATTCCAGCACTTAAAAAACAGTGCTGGAATGAACTCATTCCCGCATTGTTTCTAGTTATATTTTTCGTTTTGTGGTAGTCAGCACTGACATTCGATCCTATAAAATTTCAACACAAGTCAATTATTGTCAATATAAGATAATCTGGATAAGGTGAAATAATTGTTGGGAGGAAAGGTTTTATTTTCATAAAAAATAATAAGGTACTAGAGATTTCCTTCTTGCTAATTCTGAATCATTCATGATATTAGGAAACTGTTCAATCTGATCTCCATGCTCTACGTACAATTCAAATTCCATGATCTGTCAAGTTTCGTAACAGTCACACCAACTGCCAAGATACAATACAAAAAAGTCCCTAGGATGTATAATCCTAATTTTTCATTAAATTTCAACAGTATTTTACAAAACTTGCCTGAAATAGAGAAAATATCGCCTAATACTCGTTGCAGAAGGCAATTCCAACACTCATGCTTACGAAAACTCGCTCCTTCGTCGCTCGACGTTTTCGAATTTCGCATTCGTGTTTGAATATCAGCCCATTCTGCAACTTGTTTTAGAATATACTATTTAAATCAGCATTAACCAACCCAAATAAATTAATAGATACTATCATTCTAAAGTATCATTGTTCTATCAGTTAAATTAATTGTTTTAGTTGGCCAGAAGTATGAAAGTGAAAATTCCAATCTATTCGATTTGATTTGGTTCCTGCACAATCTGGCAACAATAATGCCGAAATGACTTTGTCGGTGCATGCGAACCTTAAGGTGGGTACAGACATGCAACAGAACTTCGTACCGTAACACCGTCGCGCAACAATCGTGGTTACGCGTTGGAGATACGATGTTAAGAGATTTTCAGCGTAACAGCACATCGTTGCGTAACATAGGAGCAGAACATTCTATCGTTCCATAAAATTTTGTTCAGTTTTGTGAAGTTCGTCAAAAATTTGGAGGTTGTTGCAGCAGCCTATATATTTATGCATTATTGACCAAAGAAACGATTACGCTCGAACGCAATGAGTTAGAGAATTGAAATTTTCAGATAGGTTTGGAGTCCAAATGGGCCGGATAAGTTCGTTAAAGGGCAGAATCCACCGAGTGGTTTCAAATTTATAGCCATCTGAAATTTTGTTTTTTGTCGGAGACATATTCTTGGAATTAAATATTTTTTTCCTGGAGCGAAGCAGCTTTGGGCGAGTTTAGTACCTGGATGGGCAACCAATTTGGCTATGCGCGTGAAAGCTCCTGGCCACATTGCTTTTCCAACTTGTTCATTTCATGCAATCTCTCCATTTTGATAATTTTTAATGAACTCTATGGTAGATACTTCCGTCCACTACATAATTAAACACTTTGTCGATCGAATAAAAATGCAACCGAAAAGAAATCGCAATCATGTTACGCAGATCAGTACAAACATGAAAACTAGTGGAGCAACATCACTCCGGGGGTCAATTCTCGAGATCGATCGCTCGTTGAACGTATACGTTCATGAGCGAGTGAAATCGAACGTGTAGTTCGGGTCAATTCAATTCTCAAGCATATCTTCAACCACAGAATACAAATATATAAGAAATGCTAACTGCCTACTAATCGCTGGAAACAATTCAGTGGCCATGTACTGGTGAGGCAGGAGCACGGTATAAGAAATAATCGTATACTGTGGTGTGATCACAGCGCCAACGACATCAGTGATATGAATTGGAACTACGTATTTCCTATGGCGGGAACATTTGAAATATATGGTGAGTTATTATTTTAATCGAAATGTCTAATTAATCGTAAATCGGTGTTTTTATTTTCGTAAACTGAATATTCACTTGAAAATAAAAATACACCGATTCATTTACGATTAATTAATTAGACATTTCGATTAAAATAAAAACGCACCCATACTATTCAATTTCTGTTTTATTTATGGAAACTACAGCGCTTCCCAATTTTCGTTTCAAGATGCAATTTAACGAAAATTTCAACTTGAAAGTTCTGACTTAAATGCATTCTATAACTTAAAATTAATTTCTTTGCTTGTCAATTTATTTCATCATTGGATACACATACTTAATTTGAAAAATTTATTTATTCAATAATGGAAACCGTTTTTCAAGTCCTCATTTAAATTAAAAATATTGAATGGGAGTATCATCATTTCGAATTTTAATTTAAACCATATTAATATAACATGTATAATATTTAACTTTAGTATATGTGAGAAATCTGATGGAAAAATCACGGGCAACATCGAGATACTTATTTATATTTAATTACATTAGAGATTACTAACACAGATTAACCAGATGTGCCACTCCCAGTATTTATGAATGAACTCAGCTGACGCGTAATGTTGACCATGGAATTCTCGGCACCCCCAAATAGTTCCTAGCTCCTAACTATTTGGGGGTGCCAATAAAATCGCAGATATAGGATCACGTGACCTCTCGGCCAATCACAACTATGGTAGAGGCAGAACGACGTTCATTCATAAATGTATAACAACAAACGGAAATGTTAGCTAAAATACTCAGCTTATGTACGAAAATTCGTAACTCAAGTGGGATTAATTTAATCAATTTCATAAAGAGTAATGAAGACGTTTAAGATGCAGTTTGTGGCGTATGTGCAAGAAATATGATATATGTGAAGTTGAGGTTAGTTTGTTTAAAGAGCGAGAACGCAGTTCATTTCTCTCTGTCATTTTACTACGTCTTCATGGGTAGTAAATCTGAAGGTCAAACCTACGTGCGTCCCGCCAAATGTCGATTGCACTATCTGGTAATCTGTGTTACTAATTAACAACAGATTGGCAGATATTATCTATAGATTATTAACATTATATTATTCATTCATAAGCATTCTAATGCACAGAGAAAATTTCGGACCTCTCTTGATGATTGATAAAATTCATTATTTTTTCCAGTTGAAGAATCATACATGAAGGATTTGATTGCTTGCGGTGGGTTTCACAAAGCTTTGACAGCTCTTAATTGCCAAATTAGGCGATTCTATGTCGATTCCCAGTTCAATTTAGATGCAACCATCGAATTAAATCCACAATTAAACTAACCGAAGCTTCGTGAAACCCACCAGTGTTGTAAGTTGTGAGCGGACACATCAAATAGAAGTATGATTCTTTAATTTCGTTTAGATAATTAAACATGCTGTTGCAATTGTCAAATTCGTACCAATACAGTAGAAATCGGTTAGAGCAACATCGAAGGTACTGCATATTTAGAACGCTAGTCGCTAGTCGTTTAGAGCAATTTACAATGTTTATGTAGAATCTTGCCAGGAGTTTACCATTTAGTCGTTATAATCGATCCATTGTTATAAACGATGTCCATGTCGTTATAACCGGTCTACTGTATTTGAAATTTAATTTAATTTCATAATTATTTTTCCTTATCTCGACATCTACCTTCACTAACAACATTAATTTTTCTTGAGCATAAAAGGTGGTAGTAAGAACTGCCAATGTCTTCTGTCTGCTTCTGATGGTCTTGACTTTGTTCCCATTTCACAGTATCCTGTGAAAGAATTTCAATAGAATAACTAAAAGATTAGGCTCAGGTTTCAAACATACAATAAATATAAGAGGATTAAAATATATGAGTGAATTTATAAAAGATAATATAATTTTACTCAAAGTACTGAATTTTTTCATCTGACGAAAACTCAGGCGGCAAATCTATCTGATTTCTGTAGCCCAATTTTAGTCCATTTTGGAACAAGAATATTCAATCAACAGGTTTGAATATTCATATTGTAACAATTAGTTATGAGCTGCCAGTGCCACATATGGCCATTCCTTTCTATCTAATTGAAATGATTCTTTCGTTTTGTTAAGACAAATGAACATACATTTGCAAATGTCAAATTAATAAGTTTACACTTATGGCGATTTCTATTGACATGCTCGGAGTCATATTTGGCAGATATTTTCGGTTCAATTGGACAGATGCATGACAGATGAGATCGATTTTGAGTGCTCAGAGCGTGTCAATGGAAATCGCCATAATATTCCCTATTTTTCTTTACCTATATCTACCAGATTGTCAATTACAACAGACATTTTTATTGAACCTGTAAGGTCGTAATAAGAACTGCAATATCTACATATCTTCTATCTACTTCTTGTCTTGGGGGTTTCCAATTTCATCGAACTACATCCCTATGAAAAAAAACTAGGATTAATTTTTTTGTTGGTGTAAAATCTTAACATCAACTGCCTTCAGGGCATGACCGAACAGATTTAGATTTATATGCATAATTATGATCATTTGGCAGACAATTTATTTGATAGCTGGGAATAGCATCAATACGAAAGGCTTGTACGATTATTTGGGTTGTTGAATTCCGATAATGAAAAATTGTCCCGACAGGCATATGGAAATTTGTACAATAGAAGAATCAATATTAGGTACATGCTCTTTGCCATCAAATCAAAGGTTATTTTGTGAAACAGAAGAATCGAATTACCCTTTAGATTTCTCATGTAATGCTAGAAGGATAACAACTAAGATTATACTTCAACGAAGAATGATGACTTTGTCGTAGACATTTTAATTAGTAAATTCCAAAAAATGAGGATGGGATAGAAATGGATAATTCACCATAAAAATATGATAAAAAGAAATACCTACAAAAATGAATATCTATATCCAACGATAATACAACTGGAAACGGTATATTAATAAAAAATAACACTTAAAAAAAACCAAGAATCAAAATTAATAATATTTCAACTCACCTCACCACAAACACAAATCTCGAATTACCTCCATTATTTCGTCGAGACAGGATATCTTCCTCTATCTACGGTGTCTTCCGATCTCTCATCTCATTCTATTCTCTGATGTCATCTCGACAGCTTGACATAGATGCATAGAATACATGGTGAAGACACTCTTTGACATATTTTCGGCCGATTTGCGGTCCAAATACTGTCAAAATACAAGGATTTTGTTTTACTTCAATTTTCGCCGATAGATGCCGGCAGTAGAAATTTTATGGACTAAATTACCGACATGTCAAATTAAATTTGAATCTTTGCTTATTCCAGTTTCTTGTGGAAAGTCGTTTGCCGCGCCGAAAGTAAGTCAAATGTTTGCTGTGTGAACTCTGAACGAGTATCCAGAACCATTTTAATCAAATAGTATTTTCATTTCGAAAATACTTCGTTTTTATGCGAATATATTTTTTTAACAATTGTATATTCTTACCGGATCAGGGGCAGATTTCTAGTATCAAGATAGTTATTAATTTTAATATTAATAATATTGAAAGATCGCTGATACCGTTAATTGTTAATAAATCAATATAGGAGAACGTAAGACTTGTTGATTTACTGTAATCTTGCCGGTTGATGAACATAAACTGTTTTAACAGTTGAAATTAAGATATTACTCTATATTGATTAATAATTATATTCATTATACAATTCAGTTATATATTGAGAAGGAATGAAATGCCATGTTATGAAAACTAACAATATTATTTGTGAACGATGAAAGGACTAGCAGAGAACAAAGTTCAGAGCAACCACACAGTGTGATTTCATCAATTTGAATAGCTTTCCTAAGGCGTCATTCTTTTTGGCGCTCTTATACTATAATATTATTTGTTTCAAGGATATTGTTAAACGACAAGAATGGCAACTGGCTTGTGCTAGAGGTAGGGTATCGAAAATTAGAACATTTGTTTGTTCAAAATATTTTTCTAGCGAATATATGTATATTGAATAAAAGATTGAAACGTAGTACACTACCCTCTATTTGGTTAGTTTATCAATTTAATTAATCCTTTTTCGATATTTCATCAGTATATACTTAGTTCTGAATAATAGCTATCGAATTAAATATCTATATTCAGCAATCTAATTGCTGAGAACATGAAAAGTTGTCAAGGGGTATTGGGTGACTGAAAAAATGCTGTATACATGAGAATGTTTTGATGAAATTTCAAATTATACATATAATATAATAAGTAAAATGCTCAATTTAAAAGAGCCTTACATGATAAAGGAATTACTACATTTGAATAATAATATGATATCGAAAGATATTGTATGTAGAGGTATTACAGAAAATTCTGTATCATTCAATGTATTTCAAAATACATAAATTAAATGCTTGTACTCTAATGACGTTGGATGTGATCTTTCGTAATGGAAAAATAATGATTTCACAGATTTCTTCATTTACAGTTCCATTCAAAATGTTCCAAAGAAACTCCTTTACTGATAAATCCCTTATTTGACCTCATTATGTCTTGGCAAGATGAAATTTCTGTTCCAAACCAATGTGGTTTACATATTATCTCCGAACAGATATCTGATTAATCAAAAAATGGATTGATTTTTCAATAAACTGCTTCATTATATTCTTTTAATTTGAATTTACGAACTAGCAACGGTGAAAAGTGAACTTTGTCGCTTGTCAGTTTTCATTTATTCGCTTGTCAGAATCTTCGAAATCGACCCTAGCGGCACCATCGTTAATAAAGTGAAGTAGTACATAAAGTACGTGATTTGACAGTTCTTGGTCCGTTTTTCGGCCGAAAATTTTAGCAGGAATTAGTAGGGAGTGTCCACACCTTGTTATTCTATGCATCTTGAGCTTGACTAACAAGTCACAGTATAAGAATATATTATACCGTGCATAACTGGTGGGGCTCAGATCACAGAGATAAATTTGTTTCCAGTTTTTCCACTAGAGTCTCACCCCCTCTCAACTACTCGTTCCAAGGAAAGCATAGACGTTCATTTCCAACGAAGAATAAACTTGGCATCGTGGAAGAATTTATTGAAGAGCGTGTGTTCTTATCGCCTAGATCTCATATAATACCTTGTTTTTGGTGTTGATATTGGCGTGGCGCTTCATCACGCGTAAATTTAGAATTTTAGATATGTCAAATGTTGTTTCTTTATTATTTGGAAACACAGACATAATTAATGAGGCACCACCGAAAGTGTTCAGAGATATGCACCAGTTGCAATTCTCGGGGAACGAAAACACGAGCTAATCGTTCCAAATCATCGCTCAAATGTTCGTTCGACAACGAGTGCTCTATAGGCGTATTTTGGCGCTGTAACCACAGGTAACTACAGCTCGTCGTTACATGGTTACTACGTTTTTGCGGAGTTAACCATGTAACTATGACGTATCAATGACGTCAAGCATACCATACCACGTTACCTTCCTCAGGAGCAAGGTTACTCGCGTGGTATGTATATCTATCTCATTTCGAATGAGTGAAATGGAATGAATTTAGGATCATAGAACGTGTTAACTTAACGGTTTTCACCGAATTTATCTGAATCTGAATAATTACCTGTTATATCAAAATGTAATGCAATACCGTATACAAAAAACAAATCAGAAACGAGACACGACTGGGACTGGGCACAGGCAGAAGAGACAGTCTCTGGCACAGGGCGGCAAAACAATAAATGAGAGGCGAGAGCACATATAACAGGAAACTCTCATAAAGGAGTAGAAGGTCTTCTTCTCCAATTGAAACAGTAGGAAGAAGTCATACTCAAGATATTTTGATATATAACTCACATTTATGATGGACGTAATCTATTAATGAACTCGTCCATTTCAATTCATTGGAAGATTTTGTTTTTGTTTTGATTCGATCAGCTGTTTCGTGTCATCAGTAACTATAAGTAACTATGACGTCATAGTTACATGTAACTATGGTAAGCTGTGGTTACAGCGCCAAAATTCGCCTTAAATCACACGCTCGTCGAGATGAACGCTTGTTTTGACGGTTTCATTCATAGATTTAATAATATTAATAAACTAAAGGGGTTTATGGTTTTGATTGCTGCAAATATTCTTCAAATAAACTCAACTTCTCAAATAAACTAAACTAATTCTTTTTTGGCGCTCTTGTTCCTCGGAACAGAGAGTGCTTATCAATTTGCCCAAATGTCTGTAATTTTCAGATTTTTGGCTGAAAATCGTTTCAAACGTGGTTCGACTCACTGATCAAGAATCCGTGGTCAAAATTGATATTGTCCGGCCGGCCGTTGACATGATAACTCTCGAACAGAATGAGCTATAATATAGGACGTACAGTTGAAATTTTTTTACTTTCAGAGATATGATTTCTCAAAGTTTGAATACTCGCTGCGGTAGTTTGACAAGAGCGCCAAAGCCCCTGTCCGCAGAGCTTTCCCACATTTTTGTACAACTCACTGATGAATAATAATAATTCAAGGTCAAACCAATTCTGTCCTGCCGTAAGCACGATGACCCTCGAACGAAATGAGTTTGAGAGTTTGAATTTGCAGGGTAGGTTTGGGGCACAAATATTTCGTTTGAGTTTGTTAATCTGAGATCTGAATCCACCCAGTAGTTTTGGTCAAGTGTTGGCCATTTTTAGTTGAAGCATTATTTCCGTTTATATATGTATTTCCGAAACCACTCACTCAATCTATCTGAAATTTAGCATCAAATTTTAGAATGACAACCTTTATAAGCACGCGAAGTTTTGGATGGATCGAATGACTACGTACACTAAAAAAAAATCTTACATTTGCAAGTTTTGTCTTCCCAATAACTCGAAAAATACTGATCTGATCGTATCGAAACTAGGTAGTTAGTTGCAGACTACCGAAACGAAGACTTATGCCAAATTTCATGATGATCACATTAATAGAACAAAAATATTCAACTATTGTAATAGATAGAGTGAGCCGGAGATCTTATATAGTCAGACGGTATATTAGCTTAATGGGTCAAAAAATTAACAGTGATGTGCGTAAGGATACAGTAACAAAGCCACACAGAACAAACACAACTAGTCTCCTATCTCGCAAAAGAACCTAGGAGCATCTGAGGGATCTCCTTGCGGAAGACCTAGGAGGGTCAGTATAATCATGTCATTAGTAAGCACGCCGATGCTGATTAACTTCAATTTGAAAGAAGTAAAAAACCACTGACGCGGGTTCTATCTGCTTTGGCGCTCTTGCTAATGACATGATTACACTGCCCCCCCTAGGCCCCCCAAGGAAATCCCTCAGAAGCTCCTATAGGAGCTTGTGCGAGTTACGATAGGCAGTTGTGTTTGTTTCTGTGTAGGCTTTGTTACTGTATCTCTAGGCCAGCTTGAGCACAGCACTGTTAATTTTTGACCCAACAGTGAACCATAATCTAACTAGATCTCCGGCTCGCACTATCCACTGAGCATGAAATACTCATCATTCAATTCACATTGGTCAATGTGAATCATCCGCGCCAAAGAGAACTGACTTCACGTCAGTGCTTTTTTATATTTCAATTATAAACGCTATTGAACATTATTGTTAAATAACATATTCCTGTTATTTGCCAGAATATGTTTCACGTAAAAGGACTGTCAGACATTCTTGAGTGAAAATATCGAAAACGTGAAACAATTTACATACTACTTTTATTTTCTTGTCATCTAATATTGAGATTACTAGAAATTATTCAATTAATATTATAGAATGGTCTAAAAAATAAAGGTAATTCCTAGACAATACATCTTTTTTCTTCATCAAAATTTATTATTTGACAAATTAAACAGTTAACATCGGTTAAATATTATCTTAGTATAGGTATACATAGAAGCACTGCACACTACATTTATACATATTTTTGATTGAAAGATTTCAAGTGAGGGTTGAGATTCTCTATAGACAATAAACAATGGTCATGAGCACTTTGTCAATTCAAATATTTTTTTGTACCTTTCCTCTCCATTTTTAAAATATTTTTTTTCCAATGCATTAATCTAATTGATGTTCTGATTCTGAACATGCATAATATTATTTCATAAGAAAATTAAGCAGCAATATCGTGATAATTTTATTTATTGCAATCTGCAAGATTATTGAGTATAAGTATGTTTCCTATGGGAAAAAAAAAGATTGTGGATTAAAAGTCCATTTTAGCCTTATGGGCCAACTCAACTAACACATTACTTGGATGAAGTAAGTTCGCCTGAGATAGGCATTCAATCCAATCTGCAATCAGAAGGCCTAAATGCAATGTTGGATATTCCTGCTTAAATCGAGGCAATATATCCAGCTATTGCTGGATTGGTGTGGAAAAGAAGGATTCATGGGCGCCTAATATGAATTGGGCAGGAACATCAAAATTCATTGACGTATAGTCAGATGGTAATCATTTATCTTATGGTCAATTTTTGAATCATCTTTAGATGGCTAAAATTTTCATAATAAAGGCATGCACCCTCGTTGTTTGATTCAGAGGTGTAATGGGGTCCTGAAGATGCTCTTCAGGTGCTGTATTACACACAGTAATATTCCTGGAACCTGGAACTGACCCAGATATAGGTTATGAACTTATTGATTATGGAATATATGCTGTTGGAAATAAAAATGAAGTGATTGGAGCCATGGTCTGAATATCATGCGTACCCTGGAAAAAATTACATTATTGGTAACTATACAAAATATAAAGCAAGGATCTCTTTTATATACCTCCACTCATTGTTTGCACACGGTTACATTTAATTATTCGTTATATCCTTCCATATTGAGTCCTGTCTGGTGAAATTAATTAGATGAGGAAGAGAGACATATTTCTCTGTCCATGTTTGACCACAAGAAACAATTGATATTCAAAAGAAAAATAGAATGTTATTCACAGCAAATGCAAATCTGATTTTACGAATCTTTCAAATTGCTCCCTAATCAAAACATATTACCCTAACCTTAGATAAGTTGATCAAGGTGCAAGACACAGAGTGCAAGATCATAAACATTAGATTTCTATGATTAGCACATTCTTCGATGAATTTTGCCACGATGCCAAGTTTATATTCTTCGTTCGAAATGAGCGTACACTTTCGAATCTTTCGATGGAGCGAGTAGTTGAAGATTTGCTCGAGAATTGACTCAAAACGAACTATACGTTCGATTGCACTCGTTTATGAGCGTATTCGCTCAACGAACGATCGATCATCATCGATCCATAGAATATATATATATATTTAAATATGAATTGGGCAAGAAGGAGGAATATAAAAATTCTTTAAATTGTTATGCTACAGCTTTTATAATGTGGAATAATAAAACATTGGGAAACAATTCCCAATGAAGGATGGAAATACATTGCTTATCCAACATATTGAATATTCAGCATTGAATTAAGGCATACCAAAAAGGATGTTAAGTAGGTACAAAACCTGCAGGTTGAATTTAATGCCTTACTACCTCAAGTATTATTTGAGTTGGCCAGAGCTTGAAATGGAGTTTTAATAAGGAAACATTATTATGTAATAAAGTCGCAGAGACCGCGTTCGTTAAACAAAATCATCCAGATATTGCTGGTAAATTTCCTTATGAAATATTATGTATGTGCAGAACGAGAACATATATTCGATTAAAGCGTTTAACATGAAATAATTCAGACAGAAGTAATTTCAGAAAATATGTAGGTACCTATTAATGAAGTGTGTCCTTATATTATTATGTTATATTTAACCGATATTAGCTGTTATAATTAATTTGAAATAAATTTTAATGAAAAATAAAGATGTATTGACTTATATAGTATTTTATGTATATTATTTCTTTATCAAAATGTTTCTATTATGGAACCATATAACGATCTTGTTACTATTATTTGATGAATTTGTTTCTGAGAAAATATTTCTTTTTTCAATTATTTACTTGTTGCATTCAATGAGTAAGGGCCGATATATTCACTGTAAACTTTCAAGTAGCCTTACCAAAAGGAAAGTATTCTATAATTGTTTATTCATCTCTCTGTTATACGAAGTGATCTGCAAATCTATGGAACATCTGTGAAATATGAATAGATTTTATTACTTTAAAGGGTGTCGGTTAATTTAACGAGCACATAGTTAACAAATACTTTACGGAGAGGTTGAATAAATCGGCCCTAAAGAATGTGGGATGTCACCGTTTTGAAATCATTATACAATGGAAAAAATACTAATACTAAGTGCAGATATATTTATTTCATTACTTCATGTATTCTTAAAATAATTCATCACTATATTTCTTTCCTCTACTAATTCAGGATTCATGCCATTCTTGCCATAGCTCCTCCCACGTTGTTTTCATTGCCAATAGCATTTATTCCATAATCTAGAAGATCATCACCTATGTCTGGGTCAGGCATAAAATGTTCGATACATATGTTGTGAAGCATAACGCATGTACTTATTAATTTTACTGCCTTTTCTGGTGTGTAATGTAACACCCTATGTTCCAATAAGCACCTGAAGGGCATCTCAGTAGACCATTACACCTATCAATCAAAGGAGTGTGCTTTAGGTGTTGATTGAATTCGAATTGATGTGTACCTGGTTCTGGTTTACCATCAGAATGAAAATCCAGGTTCTCAGTGGATATCCAGAGTCACCTGAAATACAATTCTGAATAAAGTAAACAAAAAAAACACTTTGCACTGAAGATTTTCATAAATGGAGGGTTTATATCAGGTGGAACAGATACTTTCCACTCGATGCTGTTTAGCAAAACACGTGTTGTGGTTCTATAGACCCTCCTTTCCTGATATTCTTCAGTGCAAGTGTTTTTTCTTTACTCTAGTAATGGACTTTCATTGATTATAAGCTGCTTCTTTAATATATAATTTATATATACAGTTTACCCAGTAAGTAGAAAGATCTTCTTGTTCTCAAATAAAGATTACAAAGGGCATCTTGGCATCTAGATTGATTCCAAATGAATGAATCATGAGTTGCTCCTGGAAAACATGCATTCACGTCCATTATCCTGAAATTACTGCTGCATATCCTAAAAAAGTAAATACATATATATATAAAATGAACAATATCACATAGGATAGAAATTATACCGGTGTGAACTTCGCGGCGTTTTTCTAGCAGCACTTTTAAGCCAGCGCGACCGAAACGGACCTCCATTGGCGTACCGTTGCCCTCGCACTCGACGCACTCTCGTTCTTCGGGGAGCGGAAACTTGTAATCCGCCCCGAGATGAATTATACTATTCATTCTATTACGACGTTATTTGGAATTATAAATTATCATTCGGCTACAATGAAATGCGATTCTGATGAATATATATTTCAAACACACATAGCAATAATAAGGTAATTAAATTCAAGCAGTTTAATCATAAAATATTGTGTATGGAAACGATCGCGGCAAATCATCCTGATCTTTCGGAATTCGTAAGCAATCGACTAGCTCGTAGATTTTATAACCATACAGAACAAGTTTTTGAAGCCATTGAATTTTATATTCTATACCAGATGTGTCACATCGTATTTTATACCCTTAAGAAACATTTCAACGGACTATTGAATAGGGGAGATATGAACGAATCTGCCGCTGAAAATGTCATCTTCCATTCAACGTTTTCATTTCCACAAAAATTAAGGAAATGAATTTTTGTTTTCAGAACCTACAGAAGCATATAGTGATCATAATTTTTTCACCCATAAAAAAAATTTCAACCGAACTATGAGTACGGGAGAAGTGAATAAATTAGCAGCTAAAAATTTCATTTTCAATTTCGCGTTCTCATTTCCACAAAAATCAAGGAAATGCATTTTTGTTTTCAGTACCTACAAAAGCATATAGTTATCATAATTTTTTCACCCATAAGAAAAATTTCAACCGAACTTTGAGTACGGGAGAAGTGAATAAATTAGCAGCTAAAAATGTCATTTTCAATTTCGTGTTCTCATTTCCACAAAAATTAAGGAAATGCATTTTTTATTTCAAAACCTACAAAAGCATATAGTTATCATATTTTGTCACCCATAAGAAAATTTTCAACCGACCTTTGAGTACGGGAGAAATGATTAAATTAGCAGCTAAAAATTTCAATTTCAATTTCGTGTTTTCATTTCCACAAAAATTAATGAAATGCATTTTTGTTTTCAGAACCTACAAAAGCATATAGTTATCATATTAAATCACCCATACGAAAATTTTCAACCGACCTTTGAGTACAGGAGATACGAATAAATGTGCCGCTAAAATTTTCATTTTCGATTTCGCGTTCTCATTTCCACAAAAATTAAGGAAATGCATTTTTGTTTTCAGAACCTACAAAAGCATATAGTTAACATATTAAATCACCCATAAGAAAATTTTCAACCGACCTTTGAGTACGGAAGATATGAATAAATGTGCCGCTAAAATTTTCATTTTCGATTTCGCGTTCTCATTTCCACAAAAATTAAGGAAATGCATTTTTGTTTTCAGAACCTACAAAAGCATATAGTTATCCTATTTAATCACCCACAAGAAAATTTTCAACCGACCTTTGAGTACCGGAGAAGTGAATAAATTAGCAGCTAAAAATTTCAATTTTAATTTCGTGTTTTCATTTCCACAAAAATTAAGGAAATGCATTTTTGTTTTCAGAACCTACAAAAGCATATAGTTATCATATTAAATAACCCATAAGACAATTTTCAACCGACCTTTGAGTACGGGAGATACGAATAAATGTGCCGCTAAAATTTTCATTTTCGATTTCGCGTTCTCATTTCCACAAAAATTAAGGAAATGCATTTTTTATTTCAGAACCTGCAAAAGCATATAGTTATCCTATTTAATCACCCACAAGAAAATTTTAAACCGACCTTTGAGTACGGGAAAAGTGAATAAATTAGCAGCTATAAATTTCAATTTCAATTTTGTGTTTTCATTTCCACAAAAATTAAGGAAATGCATTTTTGTTTTCAGAACCTAGAAAGCATACAGTTATCATATTAAATCACCCATAAGAAAATTTTCAACCGACCTTTGAGTACGGGAGATATGAATAAATGTGCCGCTAAAATTTTCATTTTTGATTTCGCGTTCTCATTTCCACAAAAATTAAGTAAATGCATTTTTGTTTTCAGAACCTACAAAAGCATATAGTTATCCTATTTAATCACCCATAAGAAAATTTTCAACCGAACTATGAGTACGGGAGAAGTGAATAAATTAGCAGCTAAAAATTTCATTTTCAATTTCGCGTTCTCATTTCCACAAAAATTAAGTAAATGCATTTTTGTTTTCAGAACCTACAAAAGCATATAGTTATCATAATTTTTTCACCCACAAGAAAAATTTCAACCGAACTTTGAGTACGGGAGAAGTGAATAAATTAGCAGCTAAAAATTTCATTTTCAATTTCGTGTTCTCATTTCCACAAAAATTAAGGAAATGCATTTTTTATTTCAGAACCTACAAAAGCATATAGTTATCATATTTTGTCACCCATAAGAAAATTTTCAACCGACCTTTGAGTACCGGAGAATGAATAAATTATCAGCTAAATATTTCAATTTCAATCTCGTGTTTTCATTTCCACAAAAATTAAGGAAATACATTTTTGTTTTCAGAACCTACAAAAGCATGTAGTTATCATATTAAATCACCCATAAGAAAGTTTCAACCGACCTTTGAGTACGGGAGATATGAATAAATGTGCCGCTAAAATTTTCATTTTTGATTTCGCGTTCTCATTTCCACAAAAATTAAGGAAATGCATTTTTGTTTTCAGAACCTAGAAAGTATACAGTTATCATATTAAATCACCCATAAGAAAATTTTCAACCGACCTTTGAGTACGGGAGATATGAATAAATGTGCCTCTAAAATTTTCATTTTTGATTTCGCGTTCTCATTTCCACAAAAAATAAGGAAATGCATTTTTGTTTTCAGAACCTACAAAAGCATTAGGTTATCATAATTTTTTCACCAACAAGAAAAATTTCAACCGAACTTTGAGTACAGGAGAAGTGAATAAATTAGCAGCTAAAAATTTCATTTTCAATTTCGCGTTCTCATTTCCACAAAAATTGAGGAAATGCATTTTTGTTTTCAGAACCTACAAAAGCATATAGTTCTCATATTTTGTCACCCATAAGAAAACTATGATGAACACCGATATATAGGTGAGCACGTAAAGGTCGGAATATATTTATTTTCTTGCATTCTATCGAATTTCTAGAGAAATCAAGTGTTATTTTAAATAAACCAATCTTTTAATTCAACATTTAACGTGATTACGTCTTGAGATTGTTCGATTCTGCATTCATGATAAGTACATTGCGAAATTGTTTTCTACAGATTGAGCCTTTTTTCCCCAACTTTGAATTACATTATTATACCGATGACGTCATCCTTGTAGGTTTGATGTCGTCATCGATGTTTTTTCAAATGCAATCATAGTGTCCTATGATACCTCATGTAAAAGGTCACTCCTGTACTCACCAAACCAACATGCAAAAAAAAAAATATTTTATGCAGGCTGAGCCGGAGAAAAAATGTAAATTAAACTTGGAAATCCATCCAATTTCGAGAAAAATCCTGATAGTGGTAACCAACTACATAATACATAATCGTAAGTGGTTACGATCTCGATGTAGGTCACCTTTTTTGGCGATCTAGTTTCTCGGAACTGAGTGCTTATCAATTTGCCCAAATGTCTGTAATTTTCGAATATTTTGATGAAAATGGTCTTAAACGATTTGGTTCGACTCACTGATCAAGAATCCGTGGTCGAAATTCATTCTGTCCGGCCGGCCGTAGGCACGATAACTCTCGAACGGAATGAGCTAGAGAGTTGAAATTTTCAGAGTGGGTTTGGGGGATAAATATCTCGGCTAAGTTCGTTATTGGGCAAAATCGGACAAATGGTTTCGGAGTAACAAAAAAAAAATTTTTTTTTTACGAAACAAATTCCAAATTAAATTTTTTTTAATAAAAAGTTTTATCATGAGAATCCAATCATATGATTTTTAACTCTAACAAGCTAATACTTTCGGAGATATGATTTTTCAAAATTTCAATAATAAATCGTATTTCAACGTTGTCACAGAATAATATTATTCTATGTATGAATATGAATTGTCATAATGTCAAATGATGTTCCTGAGACTAATCAATCGAAGAATTGTGAGCGAAGTGAGAAAAATCTCAGATATGATTTTTCAAAATTTCAATAATAAATCGTATTTCAACGTTGTCACAGAATGATATTATTCTATGTATGAATATGAATTGTCATAATGTCAAATGATGTTCCTGAGACTAATCAATCGAAGAATTGTGAGCGAAGTGAGTTAAATCTCAGTTGTTTGCTCCGATATTAGTTTTTCTCAGAAAATTCTTACATTTCGGAACTGAACATGAAGTAAGAGATCTGAGAGTAGTGAGACTGCTTTTCATCCATAGACATAGATATAACTCTCGAACGGAATGAGGTAGGTAGTTGAAATTTTCAGAGTAGTTTAGGGAGATGAATATCTCGGTTAAGTTCGTTATTGGGCAAAATTGGCCAGATTTAATTTGATTTCTTCCATGGTGCTTTTCTCATTCTCATGATTGCTCATTTAATCTTGATAAATAAACTATTATTTGAATTGAATTTCCTTTAGGATGCAGTTCTATTATATGAATACATTGATATAATTCCCAACTCTGAGAAACCAATACTTTCGGAGATATAATTTGTCTGTTTGAACTAGAGCGCCAGAAAGCTCCTGTCCACAGGGCTTGAACCCATTTTTTTATACAAAATAAAATTGTCATGTGACACCTCCTTCAAAAGCTCTTCAGTTCTTCAGTACTGCATGATAATTACAGTTACATGTTGTTTTCTACACAATCAGCCCAAAAAAGGAATTAACGATGAGGTTGAAAATCGAATAAATTTCTAGGCAAATCTTTAAACTGCTTATTATTTTCTTCTCCAACCTTTGATGAAACTTACGTTTCATCACGTTACGTCATGAGTATAGGTTTGGTGACGTCATTGATGTTTTTTTGAATACATTAGGGAATTATTTTATAAAGGGTAAGCCAGAAAAAGAATGTAAATTAAAGTTGGAAGGAAATCCATGCAATTTCTAGAAAAATCCTGATAGGGATTACTCCTCATTAGTTTTCCTTTCATTTTGAAATCCGAAGATCGATGTATATTGCTACATAAAAAATCAGTGACGGCGGAATTCGAAACTGGGAAGTTGAAAAATCTGGAAATTTTTTTTTAAATAATGCAGGAAACGAAAGGCATCTAGAAACGAATGAAATAAATTTTAAAGCAGGCCACTATGGTAGAACCATAAAATATTTTCTTAAAGACAGTTTAGATGATGGGGTGATAACAAATAAGATTATTATGGGAGTTGCCGAATAATATTGAGGTGTCGGTTTCATTTCAATTATCTAAGATTTAGGATTTGTACCTCATCTTGTTGGAAACATTTTTATTTTCCGACATAAACATTCCAAACGGTTGTTGGTGATTCCATATTGAGCATAATATTTGTTGTTAAATGGAGAATTTTTATGGTGTCCATTAGTGAGAATGATTGAAGGTTCTTTATACAATGTGTTGTATAAAGTGTGAATATTGTGAGCAAGATTATCGAACATTTGACGAGTTCAAAGAATATCCGGTTATGCCCTTTATAGAAAGAACATCTGCATTTTTCATCCCTCCTGCTGTAAAAATTCCTTTTTGCAATAAATGTTGAAAAATTCGAATTTTAATTTGTGAATATTTTTGGTACTGGATTACAGATGCATGGAATGCACTTTTCGACATACAGCTAATGTATATTCTTAGAAGACAATTTCCAAATTGTTGTAAAGGAATTGCCTTTCGAGTAAAAATTCTTTGTTGCAATGAATATTGAAAACTAATACAAATAATTAAATACTTTGGCACTGGAATGGACATTAATGGAAAGCTCTATGACACATACACCTCATGAATATTCCTAGAAAACAATATCGAAATAATCATAATCGAATACTGGTTTGAGCCTATGTTGTACTCAATATTCGAAAATATATGAGTTGCCGTAAATGAAATTGCATAAATCATTTATATGATTATGTAGAATATTCCTGACATATCAAACAAATTAAATGATGTATTATTAACACTCAGTAAAGAAATCGAAGTTTGAATAAAATAAAGCCATAGATATCTGCATGGAAATTTAAATGACCTCATAAACTTGTATTATCTATAAAGAAACAAATAATTTATCACGACCCGGCGATCTATTTACCTCCTATCGTAAATATCTGATGCCGATGGAGACAGATACTTGAACACATATCATTAATTGCTAAAGAATTGGATTAAACAACAGTTCAATTAGTTGTCAATGTATTTTATAGTGTTGTGAATTAACATCGGAACTAATGAATATCCGTGTCGCTTTTTCCTATTTAAATCAAATTTTAGTTCTGCAACTTCACACTGCGGTGCAATGTGCCAGAATCTTTGTTTTCAGATGTTGAAAACGAAAGTGATCCCTGATTGAGACGGTACTTACGGTGTCCTTAAATGTACCATCATTTAAGAAAAATATCAAGTGTTTCGACTTCCCAGTTTATCCCAATTTATTCACTTCTCCCGTACTCATAGTTATGGGTGAAAAAATTATGATAACTATATGCTTTTGTAGGTTCTGAAAACAAAAATGCATTTCCTTAATTTTTGTGGAAATGAGAACGCGAAATCGAAAATGAAAATTTTAGCAGCACATTTATTCATATCTCCCGTACTCAAAGGTCGGTTGAAAATTTTCTTATGGGTGATTTAATATGATAACTATATGTTTTTGTAGGTTCTGAAAACAAAAATGCATTTCCTTAATTTTTGTGGAAATGAAAACACGAAATTGAAATGTATATTTTTAGCTGCTAATTTAATCACTTCTCCCGTACTCAAAGGTCGGTTGAAAATTTTCTTATGGGTGACAAAATATGATAACTATATGCTTTTGTAGGTTCTGAAATAAAAAATGCATTTCCTTAATTTTTGTGGAAATGAGAACACGAAATTGAAAATGATATTTTTAGCTGCTAATTTATTCACTTCTCCCGTACTCAAAGTTCGGTTGAAATTTTTCTTATGGGTGAAAAAATTATGATAACTATATGCTCTTGTAGGTTCTGAACACAAAAATGCATTTCCTTAATTTTTGTGGAAATGAGAACGCGAAATTGAAAATGAAATTTTTAGCTGCTAATTTATTCACTTCTCCCGTATTCATAGTTTTGTTGAAAATTTTCTTATGGGTGACAAAATATGAAAACTATATGCTTTTGTAGTTTCTGAAAACAAAAATGCATTTCCTTAATTTTTGTGGAAATGAGAACGCGAAATCGAAAATGAAAATTTTAGCGGCACATTTATTCATATCTCCCGTACTCAAAGGTCGGTTGAAAATTTTCTTATGGGTGATTTAATATGATAACTATATGCTTTTGTAGGTTCTGAAATAAAAAATGCATTTCCTTAATTTTTGTGGAAATGAGAACACGAAATTGAAAATGAAATTTTTAGCTGCTAATTTATTCACTTCTCCCGTACCCAAAGTTCGGTTGAAATTTTTCTTGTGGGTGAAAAAATTATGATAACTATATGCTTTTGTAGGTTCTGAAAACGAAAATGCATTTCCTTAATTTTTGTGGAAATGAGAACGCGAAATTGAAAATGAAATTTTTAGCTGCTAATTTATTCACTTCTCCCGTACTCATAGTTCGGTTGAAAATTTTCTTATGGGTGACAAAATATGATAACTATATGCTTTTGTAGTTTCTGAAAACAAAAATGCATTTCCTTAATTTTTGTGGAAATGAGAACGCGAAATTGAAATTGAAATTTTTAGCTGCTAATTTATTCACTTCTGCCGTACTCAAAGGTCGGTTGAAAATTTTCTTGTGGATGATTAAATAGGATAACTATATGCTTTTGTAGGTTCTGAAAACAAAAATGCATTTCCTTAATTTTTGTGGAAATGAGAACGCGAAATCAAAAATGAAAATTTTATCGCACATTTATTCATATCTCCCGTACTCAAAGGTCGGTTGAAAATTTTCTTATGGGTGATTTAATATGATAACTGTATGCTTTCTAGGTTCTGAAAACAAAAATGCATTTCCTTAATTTTTGTGGAAATGAGAACGCGAAATTGAAAATGAAATTTATAGCTGCTAATTTATTCACTTCTCCCGTACTCAACGGTCGGTTGAAAATTTTCCTGTGGGTGATTAAATAGGATAACTATATGCTTTTGCAGGTTCTGAAATAAAAAATGCATTTCCTTAATTTTTGTGGAAATGAGAACGCGAAATCGAAAATGAAAATTTTAGCGGCACATTTATTCGTATCTCCCGTACTCAAAGGTCGGTTGAAAATTGTCTTATGGGTGATTTAATATGATAACTATATGCTTTTGTAGGTTCTGAAAACAAAAATGCATTTCCTTAATTTTTGTGGAAATCAAAACACGAAATTAAAATTGAAATTTTTAGCTGCTAATTTAATCACTTCTCCCGTACTCAAAGGTCGGTTGAAAATTTTCTTATGGGTGATAAAATATGATAACTATATGCTTTTGTAGGTTCTGAAATAAAAAATGCATTTCCTTAATTTTTGTGGAAATGAGAACACGAAATTGAAAATGAAATTTTTAGCTGCTAATTTATTCACTTCTCCCGTACTCAAAGGTCGGTTTAAAATTTTCTTGTGGGTGATTAAATAGGATAACTATATGCTTTTGTAGGTTCTGAAAACAAAAATTCATTTCCTTAATTTTTGTGGAAATGAGAACGCGAAATCAAAAATGAAAATTTTAGCGGCACATTTATTCATATCTTCCGTACTCAAAGGTCGGTTGAAAATTTTCTTATGGGTGATTCAATATGTTAACTATATGCTTTTGTAGGTTCTGAAAACAAAAATGCATTTCCTTAATTTTTGTGGAAATGAGAACGCGAAATCGAAAATGAAAGTTTTAGCGGCACATTTATTCGTATCTCCCATACTCAAAGGTCGGTTGAAAATTTTCTTATGGGTGATTTAATATGATAACTATATGCTTTTGTAGGTTCTGAAAACAAAAATGCATTTCCTTAATTTTTGTGGAAATGAAAACACGAAATTGAAATTGAAATTTTTAGCTGCTAATTTATTCACTTCTCCCGTACTCAAAGTTCGGTTGAAATTTTTCTTATGGGTGAAAAAATTATGATAACTATATGCTTTTGTAGGTACTGACAACAAAAATGCATTTCCTTATTTTTTGTGGAAATGAGAACGCGAAATTGAAAATGAAATTTTTAGCTGCTAATTTATTCACTTCTCCCGTACTCATAGTTCGGTTGAAATTTTTCTTATGGGTGAAAAAATTATGATCACTATATGCTTCTGTAGATTCTGAAAACAAAAATTCATTTCCTTAATTTTTGTGGAAATGAAAACGTTGAATGGAAGATGACATTTTCAGCGGCAGATTCGTTTATATCTCCCCTATTCAATAGTCCGTTGAAATGTTTCTTAAGGGTATAAAATACGATGTGACACATCTGGTATAGAATATAAAATTCAATGTTCTGTATGGTTATAAAATCTACGAGCTAGTCGATTGCGTACGAATTTCCTAAGATCAGGATGATTTGCCGCGATCGTTTCCATACACAATATTTTATGATTAAACTGCTTGAATATAATTACCTTATTATTGCTATGTGTGTTTGATATATATATTCATCAGAATCGCATTTCATTGTAGCCGAATGATAATTTATAATTCCAAATAACGTCGTAATAGAATGAATAGTATAATTCATATCGGGGCGGATTACTAGTTTCCGCTCTCCGAAGAACGAGAGTGCGTCGAGTGCGAGGGCAACGGTACGCCAATGGAGGTCCGTTTCGGTCGCGCTGGCTTAAAAGAGCTGCTAGAAAAACGCCGCGAAGTTCACACCGGTAGAAATTATTACCAGTTGTACACTCAATGAGTGGTATTTTTTTCTGTTAACATACAGATATTCTCCACTATCTCCAGAAGGGGGTAAAATGCCTACATTACGACAATCGATTACAGCAGGAAACCCAAATTTCCGAGTGAAACTGTAAAATATAAAAATGATCTTATGATGAAGAAGTTGAGCCTATGAAAATAGTATAGTGCCATTATACGAGACTTTCAATTAAAAATTTCAGTAAAAGTTCACTTCGCCTATCATTTTGTCTTGGAAAGTGATGTAGTGAATGACTTGTATTTAGAGGTACTCAAAGGACTTATCAAATGATTCAGTTCCTATGTTAATGATAAAAAATAATATAAACACCTAATATCACTTCTGAGAAAAACAGTCTCACCTTTGTTTCCTTATATCCAAATCATGAAGTCTTCTAGGAGGAATGATAAACGGATTCATCTTTTCTATCAAATCACGAACCAATTCATTGTTTAAACGTTTAAACGAAATAAACGCATAAACATATCATCTGATAAATGGGTTTGACTAAATTGCTCATTACAATGCCTCTCGCTACGTTCTTGTACAAACATTTTCAGCCACAATATTAATTATTTTTTTTTTTTTTTTCTATCCTTTTTATGTGCTAGGCACCTGTAGGCCATCTACACAGTAACAATCTTTATCGCAAACTCTTTCAATTTATTTTTTTGGACATTCACACAACCCAACACCACATCCATGCCCTGAGCATTCATATTATCCCACAAAAGAACCTCCTAAGTTCATTTCAAACAATTCATATCTTAAATCTGAATGATATGTTGTCTATGATCTGAATGGAATAACATTTGACAGTTGAGCAGCGATGTTTTCGAACGAAAGAGTAGCTCAGGCAGCGTTGCCAATCTGTTACAATTGTAACAGATCTGTTACCATCGAAAGAAATCTGTTACCCTGTTACTCAGAGCAGAAATCTGTTACTATTTGAAGCGAATCGGATTTTCCTTCAGACGAAATGAAGCATAATAATAGAATAGAAAACTTGTATGTGAAGAATATTAAAGAAGAAGACTCCACACAATTGATAACAAATCAAGTATTAGTTTTACTTCGAAATAGTTCCATACACAGAATATATCGTTATATATCATTATATTTATGGCCCTGCTGCCAAGCACAATAAAAGAATCTTTATATTCTGTGGTTCGATACAGATAGTAGATCAAATCTAATTAGTTCTATCAGACTAATTAGTTCTATCAGATAGAGTGAACCACAGAATACAAATATATAAGAATTATAAGAAATGCTAACTGCCTACTAATCGATGGAAACAATTCAGAGGCCATGTACTGGGCCCGTATACTCGACTTTCGTAGAGATGAGTATTCTCATGCGAGAACTCATACGAGAAATCCCATCTCACACATAATATTAATTCCGTATTCTTGACTGAAGACCCGAAAGAGATATGTTGTCCGCTGTTGCCAAACGTAAGTGGTGCAAATAATCTACATCTCAAAATCCAAATACTTCACAGTTTCTGACTTAATATTTACGGCTATCATAAGTAAACAATAAACATATGTTTTATCATCATGTGTTTACATTTCATTTTATTACAGTTATATATTAAAGTTGGGATTAATTAATGGCTTAGATCCTTTCGCATTGAATGTTTCTGATCTGGGTAGTGGATAATTCAATTGATGGTGTTCCTCCAATCTTATATATGGATATTGCAACGTATTTGATTTATTATATACCACAACGTACAAGACATACATGTATATTTGCGAATGAAGAGTTCTTGTCTAATAGCACAAGCTGGAATGATTACTTTTAAAAAACACACAGTTGTTACTACCAAATACAAGTGCAACTATTCATCTCACAGTCGCATTTTTGTGATTTTGTTATATGGTCTCCAAATATTTGTTTAGTACGAATGATCTGGAAATATGGGAAAAGAACTTAGAAACTGCTAAGAAATTTCATTCAGAAGTTATTATGCCAGGACTGATGGCAAAATATTCCACATCTGAAGAGGGTACAGCTGAATTTATTCACTATTGCATTTGCAACAGCGGATGATGCATGTGCGATGATAAAATGTGATGGGAATGACTGTCAAATAGAAGATTTCATTTTGATTGTGTATGACCAGTTGACACTCCTAATGGTACCTGATATTGTAATAAATGTGATGAAAAGGTCTGGATTTTTATAAAAATGGAATAGATTACATAAAAAATTCTTGATTTTTTATTTCATGTCCACACATTAATAGCATGGCATGACAAACAAATAATATAAAAACAGATGAAAGCCCTTGGATTTTTCTTCTTATTTATTGATGAATACATAGTAGAATCTGGATATAACAATCCTCGAGGGATCCACGACACTTCATCGCACTGAACGCAGCAGACTGCTGCAAACTCTCTGATACTTGAGCTTTGAAACTTTTCTCTTGATTTCAGCTAGCCATAGGGTTCTTCGCTTTCTGAATAACTCATTTTTACTAGTCAAAAACTTCTGTGTAGTACTTGGAAACATACTATATCCTTGTCGTGATGAGATCCACAGCCAACCATAATGCATGTAAGAGCCAAGAGGCATTTTTTTACTTGTATTATTATTCAAAATTAAAAATACAACCCAAATACGCAAAGGAAATCAAAAAACGAACAATATACCACCATAATTATGGACATATATCATAAAATTCAAAGTAAACAATACAATGTGTACCAACAGTCGCCATATTGCTTTAGTTTTGACAGGTCGTTGGATTCCCTAATAATACAAAACAAAAAACAACTCGAGAACGAAAGTTGTCTATGGACGAGGTAAAGAACACAGAATACTAATAAATAATAATGTTAATGGTCAAGAGGAGTCTCCCGAAATTAACAATCTCTACCGCCTATTAGTAGTAGAGAAAGAACACATATATATATTATGAAATCTCCTATGCTTTGATGTGGTTACTGCTTTCAGCGACCTCACGCGGCTGGTTTTGGAAGTTTTCTGGCGGATATTTATAACAAATAAGCGCGAAAATTTGAAATGCTTCATATTGAAATTGAATACTTTCATTCGGATTCTGATACTGCAAATGAAACAAAACGTATTATTCCAATAGGGGTTGTTTCATATCATGTCATATTTTTTCATTTGGACCTAAATTTCAGGAAATTCACAAATGTAGACAGTAAAATAATTTTATTTTCTCATGGGTTTTTCACAATGTTTGATATATTTTGTTTTCGTGATGTTTTTGATTGGGTCCATACTTTGAAAGTTTTGATCCAAAACAATTCTGAATTCACAATCAGTACCCCTCACAATTGCATGAATACTCTCTTACTCCAAAAATATAAATAGCACTTCTTCACAAATAATTCACAGGCAGTAGTTACTGAGTCCACAAACAACACACAGTTAACTGGCCTGAAATCTACTTTTTCCTGTAAAATTAGTTTCAGCACACACTATATTTTCCATGTGGCATAATGATATAATGTAAAAAGCACTGAGTAACTAAGTAATAAAAAACACTGCCTGGTAATATCATTCTTGAATTTTCTGTATATCTTCTAGCCTCGATGCTTGTCTCTGAACACCATCAGCTGGGAGAGTTAGGACAGAGAATCCTTGGACTTCGTGAACATCATTGGTGTCTATTTTAGTTTCAATGTCTTCTCCATTTCCATCTGAATATTCTGCAAATTATAATTATATAATAACAAGTTAAAGAAATCGGTTAAATAGAAAATGAATACAAGTTCTCAGTACTAATTCGTTCATTCAATCCATTGCACCAATGAAATATATATATATATACAATTCCTTGTGTATATATTTATTTGGTGCTGAGAACTTAATAAAGCGATATGGTTTTGTTTCCAAACTATTGAAAATACATAACTGACAATAGACGAATTGAAGCGAGTAACTGGAACAGAGTGGTTAAGACCAATCCCTTGCTATCATAACCAACATCGGTTATGTTCCACTCTGTTCCGGTGACTCTCTTAAATTCGACAAATGTAACTTACCAGACATATAAAATTATAAAACGGGGATAGCAGTCTTCCAAAGACCTCTATCTAATTTTACTTCATCTGGGAAATGCCTATCACCAACAAAACAACTCTTGCGTATTTGTTCATTAATTTTGCTTCTCAACAATGGATTGTTCACTTTTTCCGTTCAAGTTTGAAAATGGTTAGCTGGGTATCTGCTCTCGGAAAACTACATTTATCTTAACAATTAGGAACACAGCATTTGTTGGATCCTAAAATATTTTCAACATATTTTCAAATCATCACAATATGAAAATAAAACAGAATGATTAAAACACTAATCTGTAACGAAAAACGTGGATCACTTCGTTCTCCGGATCAACATTCAATACGAATAGAAATTAGAAAGAGGTTTAGTATTAGTATATCTTGTTTATGCGTTTGTTTTGAAATTTTGCATAACCTCGCAAAATTTCAAAACAAACGAAAAATCAGCAATGCCAGCGTTGCCATTTGCCTGTTTTGGAACTAAAGTAGTGCGCCAGAGATGGCTATCTCAGTCTTCTCTACTACTATTTACTTCATGAGAAAAACTTTCAATCGACAAGAGAGCTCGACGATAGTCAAGAATACGGAGTCTCCTATTTTTCATACGGAGACTGCGCAGAGTTAATGTCACGCGATAAATGTCGCAGGAGAGATTTCGAGAATAGGAGCATACATTAATTCTTGGCAAGCACCCTCCAATCCCGAAGAAGCTGCTCGTGCTCATGCGCCACGCGTGTTTACAAATATCTTGGACGAAATTTGAATAGACTGTTCAGTCAAATTTCGATTTTGACAGGACCGAAGATATTATTTGTAAATTCTCGTGAAATATGGATTAGTTGGATGTGAGATCTTACTGTTATGGACGGCTGTAAGCAGTATTTTGTGCACTTGAATAACTTTTCCTTCAAAATTCAGTGCATAATTTTTAAGGGAAAAATCAATATCAACATTACCTTTTGCGTAAGTTTTATTTCCACGATGAACAATTCCTATCAAATTGCGACAATAAGCATACAGTTCATTGTATTAAGATGTTGTAGAAGGCTCATCCATTGAAAAGAAACCGATTAGTGTATTGTATGCTAACAACTATACGACATATGATTATTCTGGAAATCATATAGCTAATCTAGGGACACAAATATAAGCTATTTACCATTTGGGAAACAAATAATTAGATTTACCATAATCAGGTTTGAATATTGCTTTCATCCTCAATAGCTGAATTATTGCTTATTCATATATCATCCATATATATTAGCCACCGAACAGATGATTTGATCCTGCATATATTATTATAAGAATTTCTCTAGGTATGGAATATGGTAATAATGTTATATTGTAACAAATCATTTGATAAATAATGATTTCTTATAGTTAGATATCATTTTCATTTTGTAATTATTTTAGGTCAACTCATTTGATATCTGCAATTATGTATTAACTCAGAATATTGAAAGTTTACAGACATTTCCACTTATTAATTTGTATTCCAAGAATATGAATATATGTTAAATGCATGAAAAAATTGGTTTTCATAGGTAACGGAAACAAAGTAATTGTAAAAATGAAAATCATTTATTTAGATACCAATATACATATATTTTATACTTTCTACCAAGTGAATAAAAAAATTGTATACCACTCAAGTAGTAATTCAAACACAGGAAATACTTTCAAATAAAACTATATATTAACATCATTCTTAACTTCAAGAGCGATCAAGAATACCATTTATTTTGAAATTTACATTACATGCATCAAGCATTAGTACATCAAGCAGCATGCAATAATATTTTTTTTTGTGTTTGGCCCACCATACCACCCCACCATATAATCATGGACGGTTCCTGAAACACTACACAGACGATAAACATATGGATCATAATTGAAACATGATTACTAACTTTTTCCATTGAAAAAAAGTCTTATATACTACTTCTTCGTTGGAAAATATGCTTCTTGGTTTTTCCTCCATAGTCCTAGGTATATCATCATTTTAAAAGTTATTGTTGAATTATCATGCCATTCTAGTAGGTATAATATTAGTAACATCGGGGCCTTCATGCATATTTATATTGTTAAGCGTACTAAGCAACAAGCATTGGAAATTTAAGAAACATGTACCTGAAACTCTATGGGAAAACAACAAATACATACAAACATGTTATATTACTACGTGACCTTTTACTCCCATATTTTGAAATATTCTGCTACTGGAAAAATGGAAATTTGTTGTTAAAAACTCCTATTATATAATACATGCTGTCATCCAAACACCCCATGTTAAAGCATAGCTATCACCTACATGCATTGTTTAATTACTAAAAGATTGGCCAATCACCTCTCTGGGTCCCTAGAACTTTTCAAAACTATACATAAATGCATAAAAAATTACCAAAAGATTATTTAGTTTCCACGTTTGCATTAACTCTACTTTTTGCATGGATAATATAATTGCTTATCAATTTTCCTTTTTCTACATCCAACATTTTCTGCACTTTTCTGATGTTCATAGAAAGCATTGTAAAATTTAGAGAAACTTGCAAAATCTACTAATTTGAGATCTTCACATAATTTTTTATGCATAATCTATAAATATACAAGCTATTGGAAATACTACCAAACTTCCTACTCAATAACAACTTGGGTACCTCACGTTTACTACTTTCATCATTAGGAACATTTAAATTAACTTTTTTTTCATTTTCCTCCAAGAAACGATCAACTTCGGATTGGTATTGGACCTTACTAGTAGAAGGTTCATCTATACATAAGTTGAAGTCATCAGAATCTCCACCTGAAACAGACTCGCTTCTCTTTTCGATCAAAGCAACTGCATGTATATGTTTGCACAAAGCTGTTTTCACAGCGTATTCTGAACACTCACATTTGAATCTGTGTATGCAGATTTTACACTTCTCACAGTACGAAGCTCTACATCCCTCATCGCAAAGTTCACTATATGAAATTATGTAATATTTGTCTCCTGTTGAACTTGATTCAACTTTGAATTCTCCTGAATCTAACCGAGTTACCATATGCTGGACAACATTTTCAGCTCGATCATGTGCTTCTAGATTGACTCTATGTTGATACGAATTAGCAGATGGTCTTTCAGTTTCGATTATTTTTTTCCACATTTTGTCATTTACCAATTCTTCCAATATATCCAGCAACTTTTCCACTCTGAAAGTTCAACATACACTTTTAGTAATTATTATTAAACAATTTCACCACTCACCGAATATTCTGTTTTGCTTTCAGTTTATTATATTTTAAAACTTTATTCAAACTTTCGATTGCCATGTTTGTATTAATTCCACAATTCTTCCTATAGCAATGAGCCCACATGTGTATCCTTTCGTCGCTCTGAAAATAATATCTGAAAAAAATCATTTATCAAAATGACGATGTAGATGTAGTCCCAACATTGTTACTCACCTCTGTAAATAGTTGAGAAATGCAGTTTCCCCTTCTTCTTCCAAGTGCTTGAAATATTTTATTTTCAACTCCCTAAATGTTGACTCGTCCATCTCAGTCAAGATTCTTCTCATTTCCTTCTTCATAGCTTTCTTATTTTCAATTTTTTTTAATTTATTCCTTCCTTGTTGGTTCCAGTTTTTTATTATATGCCATGTGCATAATAATCTTCTGGGTTTATTTTCTGTAGTCATCACTTGGGTCCATGCATTGTAATATTTCACATCATCATCTGACATGATGTATTTAGCTTCAATATTTCCTCCTACTCTGGTTTTTAGTGCATGGAAAAAAGTTTGTTGGATCTTCTGATCCCTTCTATTGGAGAGTAAGAAAGCGACAGGAAATCCTATGTTCCTTTCATCTTTAACTAGCACTATGGTTAAATCCCAGTTTTTCCTGTTAGTCCCATGAGTTCCGTCTATGCAAATGATTCTACTGAACTCTTTGAGCTTCTTCTCCATGAGATTATTCATGAAGCCCAGAGCAAAATCTTGGTTTTCCAACTCAGGGTGGTTTTCACCTAAACACATGATGAATAAAATACTAATCACACATATTTGAGAACCACTCACCAATTTGTTTGAATAGAAACACCTGATTTTCTTCTTGGATATTCCACTCTTGAACTTTCAAAATTGTAGCGATCATGTCATCTTCATGTCGCCTTTTATCAACATTAAATTTCCTCATGAGATATGCTAAATCTCCACGAGTTAGTATATTTAATCTACTCAGTTCTGTATTCCTTGTAATTTTTGCATCTCTGAGGATTCTATCTGTAGTAACTCCATCATTCAATTTGTTGACGAGCATTTCTTGCTCACTTTTCGTCAACCGTTTAGATCTTAATTCATTCTCATGCCCCACATGTGTTTCAGTAAAGCATATGATCACTCCTAAAAATAAATAATGAGCCTTGGATAAGTAAAATAATTCAAATAACTACCAGTACTGCTGATTTTAGCTTCAATTCTTGAGGGACAGATTCCAGATATTTTGATGCTGCCTCCCCTTTTCATTCTTCTTTCAGAACAATTGCTGACAAATCCTAAATAGAATAGAAATTAATATATCATTTAGAACACATTAATAAGTAACCAACCTGTGGTATTACTACGATTACAATTATAGTGCCGTTGTTCTCCATAATTAGTCTTGCAATTTTTTTCACAAACATAATCAATATTTCTATTATCTAGATTCCTCCAAGCTTCAAACTCTTCAATTGTCTTGAAATCCAAGGTAGTCTCTACTATATTCAACGTATGGTATTGCTTCAAATGGTGGATCAATTCTTTTCGAAATTGAAATGGTTTTTTATTATTTTCGCAGCATATTGGGCACTTAATATGTTTTCGTAAGGTATTGGTAATAATATTGTGGAATTCTTTTAAATGCCGAGTCTTTGACGATACTCTGCCAAAATTTTTACCACACACTTGACAACTGAGTTTGTTATCGCTGAAAAGTAAATATACTTATAATTCCTTTCTATTAATTAAAATGCAACTTACTTTTGCTCCTCCATATTCCTGGGTTTAATTATTTCACTGAAATACAACCAATCGATTCACAACCTATAATAAATATAAATCCAACGAAACGATTGAAATACAATCGATGTCAACAGGATAGTTAGTATTAGTAATAACTTGTATATTAAGGAATTACTCTGAATAAGACAACTCGTTGTCGATTGACAATAGCTGAATGGCATCAGAAATCGTATTCCAGCCAATTTCGCGGTAAAATATCTCCAACACAAGGAGAGCGGAGCGCATGAGCAGGAGCAGCTTCAACGGGATTGGAGAGTGCTCGCCAAGAATTAATGTATGCTGAGAATAGGGCCCCTGGTGAGGCAGGAGAAGTATAAGAAATAATCGTATACTGTGGTGTGATCGCAGCGCTAGCAACAACATTGATCAGAATTGGAACTACGTATTTCCTATGGCGGGAACATTTGAAATATATGGTGCGTTATTTTAATCGAAATGTCTAATTAATTAATCGTAAATGATTCGGTGTATTTTTATTTTCAAGGGAATATTCACTTCGCGAAAATATAAACACACCGATTCTTTTACGATTAATTGATTAGACATATCGATCAAAATAAAAACGCACCCATACTATTCAATTTCTGTTTTATTTATGGAAGCTACAGCGCTTCTCAATTTTCGTTTCAAGATGCAATTTCAGGAAAATTTCAACTTGAAAGTTCTGACTGAAATGCATTCTATATCTTAAAATTCATTTCTTTGCTTGTCGGTTTTTCAAGTCTTCATATAAATTAAAAATATTGAATGAGAGTATCATCATTTTTGAATTTTAATTTCAACCATATTAATATAATATAGTGTTCTACATATAATATTTAACTTGAGTATATTTGAGAAATCTGATGGAAACCCCTATCATGGGAAACACATATATATTCAATTATTATATGTGGGGTAAACTATTCATTAATAATAATAATAATAATAATAATAGTGTCTTTATTAGCATACCAGAACAAAAATACACTTGGGGCGAAGTCTAGCTTCAGCTACCCCACTAAACCCCTGACAAAATAAAATAAGAAAAAACAAATAAAAATTAAAAAACATATGAAGAAGAGAAAATATAGAAAATATCAACACAAATAAACAAAATTAATGAAATATACAGTGAACTGAACTGAATATATGTACAAAAAAAAAATATATATCAAATCCAAAACTACGACTGGTTCACAAACAGCCTCACTTTCAATTCCTTCCTCAAGGAATTAAGAGAAGTTCCTTGCAATTAACAATTCATTATGAATTTTTAATTCCGTGCGTGCATGGTTCTATGTGCGAAATTCGGGGAACTCCGGGAACCGCGAAAAGTGAAAACGCAGACCCAGACGCCATTTCATGAAAAGAATAATATATAATATATTTGGAAAGAAAAATGGATAAGTAATAATGAAAAACCTCGTATCTTGCTTACGGTAACAATTTAATTATACTTTTAGGTTCGTAATACATATATCAAAACCGTCCAGTTCCAGGAGTGTTGAATCTCCTATCCGAAACGCCGAGCAAAACATAGATTTTCCTAATCCAGTCGAGAGTTCATCAGATGTAGAAAATTTCGAAGAACCAAAAATCAAAAAGAAAAAAATATACAAACAAATGTTCCGCAATGACTGGAAAACATCATTCAAATGGCTGGATGTTAATGAAGACAATATTGCCTTTTGTGTTCCCTGCAAACTGAATTTAAAAGGAGGTGTCACACATTTTCAACGCCACGAAAATACGCACTCTCACAAACAAAATTACTCGAGGGCTAAAAACTCCATGAAATTGGATGAGTTTTGCAAAATTTCGGAGACACGTGTCAAAAATGAAAAGGCTATAAAACGAGCAGAAATTAAACTTGTGGCTTTTTTACATGAACATAATCTATCGTTCTTATTGATGGACCACCTAATATTACTACTGATATCAATATTTCCTGATTCAGGAATTGCAAAGGGTCTTAAATGTAATAGAACAAAAGCTACTGCCTTGACAAATAGCATTTTATCTGACGAGCAAACTGAAAATATTACTAAGTACCTTCAGAATAAATATTTCTCAATAATTATTGATGAAACTACTGATGTAAGTTCACAAAAATCATTGGTTTTAATAGCTAGGTTTTTTGATAATATGCAAAACAGATGTCGAGATTTATTTATTGGATTAATAAGACTCAGGGAATGTAATGCTCAGTCAATTTTTGATTCAATATGTTTCCAATTGTTGAAATTTAAGATTCCAATTGGAAATCTTTTGGGCTTTGCAGCAGATAACGCAACTGTGATGATGGGGAACATTGCAGGTGTTCAAGCTTTGTTCAGAGAGCAGTTACCAAATATTTATGTATTAGGTTGTGTATGCCACAGTATGCATCTCTGTGCATCAGCTGCTACAAAGAAAATTCCACAGGAGATAGAAGATTTCATTAGGAATATTTATAATCATTTTGCTCATAGTAGTAAAATCAAAGAGGCATTAGAAGAATTTCAAAAATTTGTTAATTCAAAACCACGCAAATTACTCCATCCTTCCCAAACTCGTTGGCTCTCTTTACAGGTAAGCAATTTGTATTTATAGTAAGTTTCTAAATTGTCTATTGCAGGCTGCCATCGATAGAATCTTGGAAAACTGGGATCCTTTAACTTTATACTTCAGAAATGAGAATTTTGAAGAAAAGCTGAAGTCCAACAGAACAATTTTAGACTCATTAGAAAATAATGTTTTCAAATTATACCTCTACTTCCTTTCATACATTTTAAATATGGTAAATAAACTCAATCAAGAGTTTCAGGCTGAAAAACCAAAACTGTTTAATCTTGATGTCAGAGTGAGTGATCTATTTAGAGGAATATTGAAAAATTTTATGAAAAAAGAGTCTTTTGAAAACACTGATCTGCAATTAATTGACATCAGCAATCCAAGAAATTTCTTACTACTAGAGGAGTTATATACAGGAGCACAAACAGAAATTTTAATATTAAATGCAAATCTGGATGCAGTAGATATTCATAACTTCAGATTGAGAGCATTGGAATTTTATATAGAACTTACTAGTCAGATCCGAAAAAGATTCAACTTTGCAGATCCAGTTCTGCATTACCTAAAAATTTTGAACCCAGAAGTGGCTGTGTCGGGTGATGTTAACAGTATTGTTGCACCAGCGATAAAATATTTTCCACAATTGGTAGATGATGTAGAAACTCTAAATACTGAGTGGAGAATGCTATCTGATTTATCAGAACTGAAAAAATTTGATTTGTCAGATGTAGAATCATTTTGGTCAAAAATTTTCAACATGAAAAATAATCTGAATGAAAAAATGTTCCCGATTCTAGGAAAACTAATCAATGGTCTCTTATCTTTACCACACTCCTCAGCAGCTGCTGAAAGAAGTTTTTCGCAAGTGTCCTTATTGAAAACAAAACTCCGGAATCGTATCGATATTGAAACTTTAGATAGTATTTTGCATGTAAAGGAACTGTTAAATAACCAGTCGTGTTATTCCTGGGAGCCTTCAGAAAGATTGATTCACAGACCTATTAAATATTGAAACAGATGAGATATATATATGCCGGTTTTAAAACGTCTTACGATGTTGTCCGACGCCTTGCCTCCATCCTTTATTCATTTTGTTAATATTTGAGTATATTTTTGTTTATTTTTGAATGTTCAGAATTATTTCCACATAACACTAATAATTTATAATATATTATTTCAAATTTCAATAAATGAAGTTTCAATTTTTTAGGTTACGTTTATTCTTCTTACAACCACAGAATACAACATAGCTTCTCAGCCACAGAAAACTAATAGTAATAATCACCACAGAGTCAAATTTATTCATTTTTAGGTTAATCATAATTCTGTTACCTTTTTCTTGGATCTGTTACTATTTTCGATGATCATCTGTTACTCTAGTTTGAAACACTCTGGCATAGTGTTGTGAGTGTGGAAAATGTCTTAAATACTCCTCTGATAAATACTGAAAAATATCCGAAAATTATCATTACTTCTAAAAACAGTCGACATTTAGAGTTTTTTAGTATTTATGGAAATTATCGAAAATGTCTGGATAAATATCATAAATTTCTTTTCTACTTAAACATTTTTTGAAAATTTTCATTTTGTCCGATATTTATTCTTCTTTTCTGCTTGGATCGAAGATGCTCAACGATCTGAGATGCCAATTTTACAAAAATTTTTAAAAAGTTAATTTTTTTCTACTTGGATCGACGATGCTTAACGATTTGTGTTGCCATTATACAGAGTTTTTTCTTAAGCAGCTTATTCTTTTCTACTTGGATCGAAGGTTCTTAACGATCTGTGAACCAATTGGAAAATTATACAAAGTTTTTTTTAAACAAGTTTATTTTTATTATTTAACAGTCTAATTAAATCGATTTTTCTAATACTAATTCTTAATTCAGAACCTGGCTCCGGTCCTTTATCACTGATAGTCAATAAAATAACACGATAATAACTCATTCAATGATAAGTTATTTGTTATTTCCAATTGACCATGAAAAATTTCTTAATATGCCTCAAATTGTCCTGATATATTAACTTAACATGTGACAATTGTCATATTTTTCCCGATTTTTCCACAATGTCCGTAAATACTTAAATACTCAAAATGCTCGACCTTGGGGGAAAGTTTCGGACATTTTTCCAGGATATTTGTCCTTAACTTAAAAACTCGAGTATTTCACATCACTACAGTCTGGCAGCACTGAGCTCAGGGTTGCGTTCGGAATCAACGTCGGACGTTGTCCGGTGCGCACTCGACCCGTTCGGAATCGACGTCGGGTAAATATCAACCCCGTTCGGAAACAGACAGGACGCACGCCGGGGTGTACAACTTTGCAACCGTGAAAATAGATGTGTAATAATCACTCGTCCTGCGCAGATATTGGTATTAGTTTTGAACCATAGACAAGAGATATATACCACGCGAACTATATTCATAGATAACATATGACTATGACTATATTACTCTGCCCAGACTTTAGTGAGAGAGTTTCCACCCCATGTTTTGAACATATGTTTTTAATATTTACAGAATGCTCAGATCTTGTTGATTTCAAAGGTATGAACCATTTTTCAATATTAAAAACATAACACAAAGTACATTTGATAAAATTATACAAATGAAAAAATATGTTTTCGTTGGTCTCTTTTCGATTATATAAATTTTTTTCATATATACATATGTACATATATTTCCGATGTATTTTAGAATCCTATATTTATTTTATTATTGATATTCATGAATCTCAATTAGACTGATCGTAAGACTGCTCTAAGTATTTACCATATGTGATACATATTTTTTGTTTGTGCAATTTTTATTACATGTTCGGCAGAAGGACCTTTGGTCGGTGATCGTTTGCTGTTGTGGCAACAAAATACTATTACCCTCTGTGGAATATATTGTTATATCTTTGTACTCTTGATACTTGCAAGACTGAACTTTGTGCCAAAATATTACTGATAAATTTTTATCATATTTATATGCATGCATAGTATCTGGACTAGGCAAGTTGTTTATATTACAACGATGAAAAGGCTAGCAGAGACTATACTTATAAGGATGGAACCAGTATTTAGCTATTCAACTTCGATGAAATCACACTGTGTGGATTGCTCTAAACTTTAGTCTCTGCTAGTCCTTTCATCGTTGAAATATACTAGTGATAAGCTTTGTCCTGAGGCATTATTCTTTTTCTGTTTATATTACGTTTATCATATTTTTATTGATATTTACACAAATATATGTAAATAAAACAACGATTTTGATATTTTGTTCTTGTTCACATTCTTTTTAATAAATATTTTTTATTACACTATTTTATTTTATTTCACCTCATGCATAAAGTGAGACAAGCTATATTTCCCTCAAATAAAAATAACTACAATAATATTAGGAAAGGTATAGAGGAGGAAATATAATAATTTTTGTGAAAGTATTTATTTAAAACTATTCAACAACTCAATTTTATAATCTCAAGAGGTTATTTGCTAGAATGTCTCTTCTGGTCAATCCTCTTCTTTCGGAACTGCTTGGATTAATTTCAGCAATATTATTCGTAGATGCATCATTTTGATTTTCCAAGAAAACGCTTCCATCCAGGACAAAATTCTCTCCGAAATCAGCATTTGTGATACAAATGTTGTGCAATACACAGCATGCTATGATTGTTGGAGCGATAAGGTCTGTTCGATTCATATCCAGATATTTCAATCTTCGGAATCTTCCAACCAACAATGCAAAGGCTCTTTCAATAACCTGCCTAGTTTTAGCATGCTGTGTATTAAAATTCCTTTGAACACTACTGAGGTTACCTCTATCTATATATGGAGGTATACACCAGTCATGAACCGGATAAGCTTTATCACCAATAATAAACATATCAGCAGGGAAGAATCTCTCCCTGTTATTGATTATTTCACGGTGAAATGGTGAATTTCTGAATACCCTTACATCACTAGTGGAGCTGGGATATCCAGCAAAGGAATCAAGGAATTTTAATTCGTTATCGCATACACATTGTAGGGTAACAGCGTAAAACCCCTTGCGATTAATATATACTTCCGGATTTCGAGCAGGGGCCTTAATTGGAATATATTTTCCGTCAACAGCACCAATAACGCCATCAATTCCTGCCATATTTTTGAACCTATTTTTTATCAAAATGGCATCACTGGCGACTGGAAATTTTATTACTTCAGGGGCTAATTTATTCAAAGCATTAACCACTCTTACGAAGCAACTCCACAAACTTGATTTGCCCATATCGAACCTCTCACCAATTGATCTGAAATAAATATTTATGTTAAAAAAAGAATTTAAGAAATATATGGTTAATTTTCTACGATTCTGCTTCTATCTACAAGCAGAGCCAATGATAAGATATAAGTGAATGTTACAAAACCTACCGGTAACTGTCTGGAGTTGCCAAGAGCCAAAGAACAGCTAATATTTGTTTTTCTGGTTCAATCGTTGGCCTTCCTGATTGATTCAATGATTTAGAAATCAGATAGCCTCCAATTTTCGTGAGAAGAATATCAAATGAAGATCTAGTCAATCTGAAAGTTTCTCTGAATTGTTCGTCCGTAATATTCGGTATAACAAAATTAAAGTAACCCTGTACTCGCAACGGAGTTTCTCGAGAATCTTCTAGTAATGCCAATCTTTCATCACTTTGTTCCTCCTCATCGCTACTAAATTCATCATCCAAAACCTGGTTTAAATAATTGTTACATAAAAACACTATTGATCCTAAAATAACAATATTTTCTTCGTTCGATCTTGATCCACTCTCCATTTTTCAAAAACCTTCGACACGTTTCAACGATACAAATACAATAGCTTAACCTCAAAACGTCAAAACATAGTAAGAAATTAGAAAGAGAGGCAAGAATGCACCCGGCGTCGTTCTAAAACGTTCGACAACATTTCAAACAACCGTGCGCATTCTACGTCGGACGCACCCGTTGCATCCGACGTTGATTCCGAACTAGTGTTGTGAGTGTGGAAAATGTCTTAAATACTCCTCTGATAAATACTGAAAAATGTCCGAAAATTATCATTACTTCTAAAAACAGTGGACATTTAGAGTTTTTTAGTATTTATCGAAATTATCGAAAATGTCTGGATAAATATCATAAATTTCTTTTCTACTTACACATTTTTTGAAAATTTTCATTTTGTCCGATATTTATTCTTCTTTTCTACTTGGATCGAAGATGCTTAACGATCTGAGATGCCAATTTTACAAAAATGTTTAAAGAAGTTAATTTTTTTCTACTTGGATCGACGATGCTTCACGATTTGTGATGCCATTATACAGAGTTTTTTCTTAAGCAGTTTATTCTTTTCTACTTGGATCGAAGGTTCTTAACGATCTGTGAACTAATTGGAAAATTATACAAAGTTTTTTTTAAACAAGTTTATTTTTATTATTTAACAGTCAAATTAAATCGATTTTTCTAATACTAATTCTTAATTCAGAACCTGGCTCCGGTCCTTTATCACTGATACTCAATAAAATAACACGATAATAACCCAGGAGGATCAGTATAATAATAATAATAATAATAATGATAAGTTATTTGTTATTTCCAATTGACCATGAAAAATTCCATGAAAAATATCTTAAAATGCCTCAAATTGTCCTGATATTTAAATTAATATGAGACGATTGTCATATTTTTCCCGATTTTTCCGCAATGTTCGTAAATACTTAAATACTCAAAATGCTCGACCTTGGGGGAAAGTTTCGGACATTTTTCCAGGACATGTATCCTTAACTTAAAAACTCGAGTATTTCACATCACTATTCCGAACGCAACCCAGAAATCTACGCTCATGACGTCACGAACGTATACGTTCGACGAGCGAATGGTCTCGAGAATTGACCCCCCGTATCGTTCCTTTGATGTGACGCGGAAATACCGACAACCGATGGAACGCTTCGATGTTACGCTGTGGCGATGTTACGTTGTTACGCGTTGCCGTCCACACTAGTTGCGCGACGGTGTTACGTTACGTGGTTTTGTTGCATGTCTGTACCCACCTTTAGATTCATTGATGCGAACGACGTGATTTGAAATCCGAGGAAGTGATTATTTTGTAAACAAGTTGGAAAAGCACTGTGGAAAGAACTGCCAGGAGCTTTGGCGCGCTTGTTCAAAATTATAGCGAGAACGGTCACCCATCCAGGTACTGAAACTCGCCCAACGCTGCTTAGCTCCAGGAAAAGAAAAATAATATTGCCATTATTTCCAAGAATATAAATCCGACTCTATAAAAACAAGCGTAAAAAAAACTTTTCAACTGCTTGGCCGAGAATGGTCTCAATCGTTTTGGTTCGACTGACTGATCAAGAATCCGTGAGCAAAATCGATTGGCCGGCCGTCCGTTAACACGATAACTCTCTAACGGAATGAGCTAGACAGTTGAAATTTTCAGAGTAGGTTTGGTAGACAAATATCACGGTTAGGTTCGTTATTGGGCAAAATCGGCCTGATGTTTTCGGAGTAACGGAAAAAAACATTTTTTTTACATTACAAAATTTGAATTAAATTTCTTCATAAGAATACATTGATATAATTCTCAACTCTAACATACTAATACTTTGGGAGATACGACTATTCAAAATGTCAATAATAAATCGTAATTCTATGATTTCGCAGAATGCTGTAATCGAAAAATAACGTTCGTATTTGTACCTATGAATTTCATTATATGTGTTCATACATGTCATCTTATATACCGATAAGAGACATGTCATATTTATTTCAGGTTCTATTCAAAATTCGGTACTCATGATATAAAATACCTCCTGTTCTAGAAAACAAATTATGATTGAGTGCAAAATGACCAATGAAATAACATCAGCCATCGTAGAATTATAGGATATTATAATTTTTGGGTGATAATATAATGCCCTTGGATAATCCATATGATGATGGCATTATATACTTTAATAAGTTAATCAAATTGGGTTCAGAATATCTCCAGTAAAAACAAAACTGGAATAATGGCAAAAGTTTCAATTGATATAATATAATTTTCAGAGTATATTCGAGAATTGAATATCTCGGATAAGTTCATTAATGGGTAGAATCGTTCTGGTGGTTACGAATTAATAATTTTTTTAAATTACACTTTTTTTGATTTAATTTCTTTTATGATGCAGTTCTATCATAAGAAATGTAAGAATCCTTTGATATAATTCCCAACTCTGAAAAACCAATACTTTTGGAGATATGATTTGTCAAAGTAATCATGAAAGGATACTGTGGGAGGTATACTCATTATTGAAAGGCTTTTTTCTTGGTTTTCTGTCCCAAACTCTGAAAAATATCTATAAAATAAAAATTAATTATTTTGTGATTTGCTTCTGCGTAAGAAACACAAGATATTTGTCAGAAGCAATCAATAGAACAATGTTGCCTAACAAACAACATCAACGAAGAAACAACTATATCGTAACGTTTCGGAGTCTATATCAGACTCCTTCGTCAGAACTTAATGAAAATCTTTAGAATTATTTTGTTGATTTTCATTAAGCGTCTGACAAAGGAGTCTGATATAGACTCCGAAACGTTAAGATATAGTTGTTTCTTCGTTGATGTTTGTTAGGCAACATTGTTCAATTGATTGCTTCTGACAAATATCCTGTGTTTCTTACGCAGAAGCAAATCACAAAATAATTAATTTTTATTTTATAGATATTTTTCAGAGTTTGGGAGAGAAAACCCAGAAAAAAACCTTTCAATAATGATTTGTCAAAGTTTGAACAAGAGCTCCAAATCTCCTATCCACATGGTTAAACTCGGGAATATGGAAAGAAAAGAAAGTTCCCGTCTTGGTTCGGAGTTGCTGGGAAACACTGTATATGAAAGTATCTGATGATATTCCATTACAGCTCTTGTGTGCGAAAGTATCAAACAAATTCTTGAAATTTGTTTTCAAAAAGTACCGTAACTTTTTCTACAATCAGGATGAAGTGATTATTTGCTTTTCAGATTTTCAACCAAAAAAATTAGGAAAAAGGATAATTAAAAAAAAAAACTCAATTATGGTCAAATCTGATATATAAAAGAAACAATAAACTACAAAAATGGTTCATTGAGATTTATTTTTACACTAAAGATTAATCGTCTTTTTTCGCAGTATAGGTTAAAACAATGGAAGATTTAGGCGAAATCAAAATATTGTTGGCTTCTTTCTTCAACCTAAAAAAGAAAAAAAAATCAGAAACTGACGAATTTAAATCAAATTTTCCAACTCTTACCCAACTTTGTAGTTACTTTCATTAAAGCTGCTACTGGTGAACTGTACAGTTAGCTCACTGGAGATTGTATCCAAATCTTTTTCAAAATTCACTGCAAGAGTTTCATTCGAAGGATTCACTGCTACCAAGACTCCAGGACTGCCTGGTGTTAGCCTAAAAAAAATAAAGAAAATATCAAGTTCCGTAAGATTTCCTCTAGCTATTTGAGCTGAAAAACGCTTTTGCTGCTCGTTAGTAACTCTCTAGCAACTTATTCGCCCGATTTTTATTACGTTGTTGACTCTTTCACATATAGTGCTCTGATTTCAGGGGATTCACCTATAAAGTCGTACCCTCATTTGCTCGTCTTTACTTTAGAGTCGTCCTCAGATTTTATTGTCGATTTATTCTTAGATGCAGTTTCACAAGCAAAATTGTGTGTTACTTTTGTAGTGATTACTTATGTAATCAATAAATAATTAAATAATGTAAAGTAAATTTTATTTTCAAAAATGGGTTCATGCCCTGTGGATAGGAGATTTCTGGCGCTCTTGTTCAAACAGACAAATTATATCTCTGAAAGTATTGGTTTCTCAGAGTTGGGAATTATATCAATGTATTCTTATGATAGAACTGCATCATAAAGGAAATTCAATTCAAATAATCGTTTATTTATCAAGATTAAATGAGCAATCTGAGAATGAGAACTGCACCATGGAAAAAATCAAATTAAAATAGCTGAAATGAATTTGACTCTCTCTCTTATAGAACAGGATGACATGTACGAGTATGAACACAGAGCATATAATAAAGCTTAGATAGGATAATTATAGCATTCTGTGAAAACAGAAGTACGATTCATTATTGAAATTTCGAAAAATCATATCTCCGAAAGTATTAGCTTGGTGGAGTTAAAAATGACATCAATGGATTTTTATGGTGAAACTGCATCTTAAATGAAAATTGAATTTGAAATTTGTTGCTTAAAAAAATTTTTTTTTTCGTTACTCCGAAACCATCTGGCCTATTTCGCCCAATAACGAACTTAACCGAGATATTCATCTCCCTAAGCTACTCTGAAATTTTCAACTGCCTAGCTCATTCCGTTCGAGAGTTATTGTAGAAAAAATTTTTGAAAATTTTGAAAATTTTTTTTTTGACACTTTGCGGTAACCTGGTCAATACAAAACTTCACATGCGTATAAAGGTCATGATTTTACAATTTGATGCTAAATTTCAGATAGATCGAGTGATCGGTTTCGGAAATATTCATAAAAAATGTGTTGTATTAAAATCGGCCATAACTCCGAAACCGCTTGATGGATTTCGCCCATTAACGAACTTGTCCGAGATATTTACACTCCAAACCCACCTTGCAAATTTCAATCCTCTAACTCCTTTCGTTCGAGAGTTATCGTGGCAACGGCCGGCCGGGCGGACCGGCCGGACAGAATCGATTTCGACCTCGGATTCTTGATCAGTGAGTCGAACCAAATCGTTTGAGACCATTTTCAGCCAAAAATTCGAAAATTACAGACATTTGGGCAAATTGATAAGCACTCAGTTCCGAGGAACTAGAGCGCCAAAAAGTCAATATTTGTATATGTATTATGTTTGAAAGTCTTATTTATGTGATGAGGATTTATCAATAAAGCTTATCTGCGACATTTTCTACAATAGATACATTCTATTTTTCGAAATTTTTATTCCTTGAATAGTCGTAAAAGTTGAAACAAGAACATGAATTCCTATGGAATTGTCTAATTTCTAGGAGTATTTTTCAAAATATGAATTATAAATTCCGATCAATCGGTGACGCTTCTTCAACTCACCTTTGTCTGTAGTTCCAGAAAGCATAAAAAAATCATTAAAATGTAATTAATTATACTTTCACTTGAATACAGGTACGTAGTATCAGGTGTTTTTTAGCTCATGAGATGTATTATTTCCATTTGAAGCTTTAAAAAAAACACCTTTTACATGGTATCAAATTAGTTTTCAACAAAAACATGCTCAAATTTAGACTCAATCATGCAGATTATGCCGGAGATTATATACTGCATTCACTTTTATAAAGTCTACCGGTTGGCCATCAAATTTTGACAGATTTCACCGTGTATATTTTGAAAATTTTAGGTTATGGTCATTTTCCTGAAAGATAACTATGCAACGTTGTCCAATGTGAATTTTCTTGGAAAAAAAAATGATTTTGAGAAGATATTGATGGCGATTTCCATTGACACGCTCGGATCACTCGGAGCTGTCACTCTGTCATATTTGACACATATTTTCGGTTCAATTGGACAGATGCATGACAGATGAGATCGATTTCGAGTGCTCCGAGTTGTGTTCGAAAATTAACTCCACGGAGTAGAGTAGAGTTTTTGAAGGTTTGACAGATTTAATCTAGAGTTACTCTGACACTGACAGTGACAGAAGGTGCCAATATAGGAAAATAGGTTATGTTGGTTTAAGAAATATCCTATTATTATTGTTTTCTTCACATATATGTAACTCTAATCATAAATAGATATTGTGAGCAAAACTATTAAATTACCTCACAAAACATTCATAAAACAGTTAGACAAAGATACTAGATTTTCCTTCCCATGAGGTATGTCAATTTTGACAGGAGTAAAATGAACTCCGAGTCGAATACTCCGACTTTTCGGACAACTGACACAGAGTAAAATTTACTCAACCTTTCAGTTTTCTAACGCAATGGAGTAAATATTACTCTACAGAGTTAATTTTCGAACGCAACTCTGAGCGGGTCAATGGAAATCGCCATATGTGTTCCAAAGACCGGGCGGCTGTTGAATAAAATTATTCATCTCTTGTTACTATGGAAATATTTCACGTATATAAACTGGTTGGAAGATTCAGTTATGCTAGTTTCTTGTTCGGAAATCAAGAATCAAGTGTTGAAATTTTAATGAAAAATAATAGATACAGTTACTTTGTTATAGTTCATTTGAAAAAAGAATAAAAGTGAATAACCCGGCAGGAAAACTTCTAACGAACAGACGTACCTATGGAATTCCCCACTTTTCAAAATTTTCAAGAAATAAACCTACAGAAGACATTTAAATTCCTTGTTGCACAACTTGAAATACACCAGTATCAAAATGTAGTAGTACTACGAAACCCGAGTCACTGTTAAACCTTAATAAAATATAGTGATAGGATAGAAAACTAAGTAATTGACACAGAATGAAGTTTTCTTATTGCAGATTTCAGTTCTGTATGGCCCTTCCTGATACTTTGTCTCTGCTTCTTCAAAGCTGCTTTCGGCATTTTTAATTTCAAAACGAAGAGTTCTTTATTATTTGAAGATAATGATCTGAAGATGTAACATTGTGTTGATTGATGAAAGTAGAAATTGGCAACGTCTCAGAGAACCTAACCTAACCTAACTTTTGTTATCAGCCGTTCATTACACATACACATATGATTGTTTACTTTTGTCACATGTATTTTCACTGATTTAATATCTCACCTTGTGAAAGCGAAAACAGTTTTGTTGGCTATCGCTTTGCATTCAAAATTGCCACGCATCACAGGCGGCAATGTCCGAATTTTCGTTAGCTCTAAGTTTACTTTGGCACTTCCCTCAAGAAGAGGAACGCCGGGCAGAAGATACGTTATGGAATCTTGAACGTCATCCGGCAAGGCTCCAGATTTATGCTGAAAATAATATGATAACGATGAATTAAGTAGAATTAAACATGGACCTTGAATATATTCTCGATGTTTTGGAAGAGATGGCCTGAACAGAATAGAGCATTTATTAGGAAAAACTATAGACCAAGAGCTGAGAGCCCCCAGACCTTTATCGTTTTAGCAACGCTCAAATTTTCAGTGTATGTATAGTAGAATATGAGGAATATGTCACAGTTTTGAACCAAGCCACACTTCTCTGTCTTATTCTAATATTCATATTAACCTCTACCCCTCATAAATTTATATTAACTATTATTACATGCTTGTTAATCGTTGAATAATATACTATACTGACTGACAAAGAAACTGCAACACACAGAAGGAGCTGTTTAAATTTTAATTTTTTTTTTGGTAAAACATAGATAGTATAGCAAGGAGTAAATGATTGAAATTTGAAGAAAAAAAACGCAGGGTTAACATTTTTTTTAATAAATTTGTTAATAATGTGTTTGTCCACCATGATTATCTATACACTCCCCAACACGTCTTGGCATTGATGCAATAAGATGGTATATTTCTTCTTGAGGGATAATATCCCAAGCTACCTGTAGTTCATGTATCAGAGCCGCCAAAGCCCGTAGGGGCTTGGGTAAATTTACAAGCCTTCTACCTATGATGTCCCAAGCATGCTCTATGGACGAAAGATCGGGGGATCTGGGCGGCCATGGCAAAAGATTCACATGGGTCGCTTCAAAAAAGTTTAAACTAACTCTGGCAACAATAGGTCCAGCATTATCTTGCTGAAATATTGGATTCTCGAGCCGGTTAAGGTAAGGGAGAACATATGGCTCCACTATTTCTTGAAGGTAACGCAGCACTGTCATGTTACCTCGATTAAAGACTAAAGGTGACCTACTTGCATGTGCAATAGCACCCCATGCCATAACGCCTACTTTCCGGTGTACATGACGCTCAATATCAAACTAAGGTTCACGTCTTTCTCCCCGACGTCGTCTAACCCTTCTTCGGTCATCATGTGCACCCAAGGAGAATCGAGATTCATCAGAAAAGACGACCTGCTGCCATTTCACATTCCAATGTTGACGTTCTCTGCACCACTGTAATCGTTGCCGGCGATGCTCAACCGTCAGAGGTAACACAAGATGGGGTCGATAATGCTGCAGTCCAAAAGACCTTATCCGGCGGTAACCATTCGGACAGTTACAGGATGGCCTTGTTCTCCTAACTACTCATCAGCCAAAGATCGAGTTGTCGCAGATCGATCTCTAATAGCCATAAGTCTTAGACGTCAATCTTGAACTTCATTTGTGCCCCATCGACGTCCGATGAGTACTCTTCTTCGATTTTGGGCATTATCAAACCACGCTTGACAACATCTCGTAACAGTAGTTGGATTTCTGTTCGTACGGTTAGCGATTTCTCGAAATGACAACCCCGCCTCCCGTAGACCAATAATTGACCTCTTTCAAATTCACTTAGCTGGCGATAAATTCTACGTACACGAGCTCTAGGCATTTTAACAACAATTAAACATCGACTTTGAATCTCCTCGAACAGCTGGTTTGTTTACATGAAAAAACCTTCACGAATTTTTTCTCCAAATTTTAATCATCTATGTTTTACAAAAAAAAATTCAAAATTTAAACAGCTCCTTCTGGGTGTTGCAGTTTCTTTGTCATTTAGTATATTTAACAAACATTAGATATATCGAGAACAATTCAAGAGATTCATCTGGAAAGACAAGAAAAAAAGAAAAAACTTACAGTCCAAAGTGGCCAACGGAATCCTTGAGTCTTGAAGACATGCTCTAATGCATGAGCCACTTTCTCGGGCTCAAAAACTGGCTTATGCAAAACGTTACTTTGGGCAGGTAGATCCACCACAAAAGACTCATCAATCTTGTACGCCTTCACCTTCTCGATAACGTTTTTCATCATAAATGGACCGTTATTCGTAACGTTCTTGGCGATTCTTCTCCAGTTCTGCAGCAGCGGCCCCAGCTCTAGCAGATTTTCGGTTCTGGAATGTACATAAAATCCATAATCGGTCAAAAAGTAGCCCTTTTCCGTCGCTTCGTTGGACTTGTCGGGTTCTTGGTCTTTGAACAGAGGGTCGACGAGTAGGAGGTGAGCGTCGCGAATACGGAAACCCCTGGCTCCTTTCTCCCCGAACTTTTTCAGGACGTTTACGAACGCTCTTGTGACGTTTTCGTTGCGGAAGTTCAGTTGGGGCCAACTTTCTGGAGCGTAGTAGTACTCCTTCCGGACCATGGAGAATTTCCAAGATGATTCGTTCTTTCTAGAGATCTGTGAATTGAAAATATTAGGAGTATATTGTTTAGGTTACAGCCTTTTTGCGCGTATGTTCTGGGGAACAACGAGTTATCATTTTGCCCAAATGTGAAATTTAATTCTGTGGTGCCGTCCGGCTGTTGCCACGATATCTTGAGAACGGAAAGAGCTAGCGACTTCATATTTTCAGGGTAGGTGGCGCATTCCAATACAACGGACGAGTTCGTTAATGGGTATAATCGGCGCAATGGTTTCCGAGTAATAATTTTGTTTTCACCCAATATAAATCCGATCGAATTGAAACTTGCTGAATAGTTGTAGAATATAAACCTAAGCACTTTTGTGAAATTTTGTGAGAATCGTATCACTAAAAAATTTTAAAAATTTTATTTATGACACGATAACCTGAGATAGCGGCTTGGAATTTTCAGGTTAGGTTGTGCATCTGAATGCGACATTTGAATTTGTCCATAGGTATAATCGGCCAAACGGTCTTGGAATTATACCCATCTGAAATTTGATTGTTATTTCCTCAATAACTTTCGTGTGGATGGTATAACTAGAAAATTTCAAAAATATTATTGAAAAAAATTCTATATATCATAAACTATTCGTCCGGCATGGCTGAAATTTTGAAAGAGCCTTCATAGCCTAACTCTACTGCAGAGTTCCAAGTTTGAACACGATCGGATCCATATTGTTGGAGAATCGAGCAGCCTTTTGTGAGTTCGATAGCTGGATGCGAATCGTCGTATTTTTGCGAGAACCTTCAAAACCATGAATGTCATGATGACATATTTTTGCGCGTATATTCTTGGGAAAATCGTGTTATTTCATCACAAATCTATGGGAGATGATAGCCCTACATTAGCGGTCAGACCTGGTTTTGAAAGAGATCCTCCTTAGGAGGAGGCAACTAAATATTGAAGGGATTTCTATGAACAAGAGTGAATATCTTTGAGAAATAGAGAAGGCGATTCTTTTTCAAGAGATCCATGTGCCTTCAGAGGAGTATATTTGTGAGAGGGGACTTTTGAAAGGTTATGTATTATTTTTAATATGATATCGCTGAAATTCTGCAGAAGGCTTCAAAACTTAACTTTAAATTAACCACACTTTCTGACCGTGTAAGTTGAGAGGCTCATTTGTCGATATTAACTCTCGTGATGGGTACAGAGGAATTTTAGGCCAGTTTTTCTATCACTAATGAAAATATATCTTTATGTTTCACCTCATCACCTTTAGATCTATCAATGGACATTTATTGGTTAAGAATAAGTAATTGAATATTACTGGAATTCATTTTTCTTTACTTTGATTATTTAAATATGACATTAATTCCAGTAATATTTTTCAAGAATAATTATGTATTCTTCTCCTAAAGAAGAATTGAAGGTAGACAATAATGTGTTAATTTTTTCATCATTGCTTTCTATCCTGACTTCACGAAAAAAAAATTGGTTCAAGCACTGACGTGAAGTCAGGAGCTTTTGCGCGTATGTTTTATTGTCCATTCTCCTGTATTGGACACTTTTGATCGAATTTACCATGGTGAATTCTATTGTCTATTCTCCTGTATTGGACACTCTTAATCGAATTCACCATGGTTAATTCGATTAAGAGTGTCCGATACAGGAGAACAGACAATAGAAGTCACCATGATATATTCGATTAAGAGTGTCCAATACAGGAGAATGGACAATAAAACATACGCGCAAAAGCTCCTGACTTCACGTCAGTGCTTGAACCAATTTTAAATACAAGGAATTTGGCAACTACGTAACATAATGGAACGAAAAGTACATCATGAAGTTATAGGTTAAGAATATTTGTCCAGCTTCCATTATTGGTTCAATTCATTTCCTAGAGAATGAAATTAACGGGAAAACCTCACTGACAGAAGTACAGGGCGTTCTATCTCAGACGATCCACCCCGTATATTTTTTATCCCATAGTGATTGGAACAAAATCCCAAAACACGTCAAAGGATTTTGTTTGGGGGACATCTTTTTATTTTTACAATACTTTAAATTGATAATGTAACTAAGCTGTACCGCACAGTGATAGATATACTGAAACTACTAGACGTACCCATCAGAATCAATTAAAAGAGTCTGCTTTGATCATACAACCATATTATGATCTTTTATATAAAACTCACCCAGTTGTTGGGAGGCAAAGCTGCACCAGATACGTTTGTTTTTGGTTCTTTCCAGATGTAGAAATCGTCGAAAAATCCCTTATTCTCAGAATTTTCAAACCAAATGTTAGACATGCTGGCTTCCAGGTCTAAGATAACAGGAATATCCGTTTTCGTTCCTTCCTTCAATAAACCAATAACGTTGTGGGAATCGTTTATTTCTCCATAACTGTCCTCTGGCCATTCTACGATCACACCCTTGACACCACTCGCTTTCAGTTGCTTCAACTGCTCAGGGTTCGTGTCGGGTTTTATTTCTGCAAGTGGTCCTTCCTCCCACCTAAAGATATCGGTAATCATAAAAGTGTCCAATAAAACAGTATATTTTTGCGCGCGTGTTCCGCAAGGAACAGCGTGCTATCATTTCGTCACAATGTCTGTATTTTCGAATTTTTTTTCGAAAATGGTCTCAAACGATTGGGTTCGACTCCCTGATGAATAATTCGAGGTCAAATTCAATTCTGTCCGTCCGGTCCGGCCGTTAGCACGATAACTCTCGAACGGAACGACTTAGAGCGTTGAAATTTGCAGGGTAGTTTCGTAGCGTAAATATCTCGGACAAGTTCGTTAACGGGCGAAATCGACCGAGCGGTTTCGGAGTTAAGGCCGTTTTTAATAAAAACGTTTTTTATGAATATTTCCGGAACCGATCACTCGATCTTTTTGAAATTTGGCATCAGATTGTAGAATCATGACCTTTATATGCCTGCGAAGTTTTGTGTTGAACGGACGGCCCTAAAGTGGCAAAAAAAAAATTTGAAAATTTTGTTTTCACGATAACTCGAAAAATACTGATTTGATTAAATTTAAACTCAGTAGTTAGATGCAAAAGACAAAAGCAAACACTTTTGTAAAATTTCGTGAAGATCACGTGACATGAAAAAAATAAAAAAATTACTACTATTTTGCGGAATACTTTGCTTTTAATGCCGAAACATATGTTTTTGGGGTTCATGCTGCCCTTTCCGGGCATTTTCCGTATTGCGCATGCGCAGATGAGAAGTCCTTTAACTGCTGTAGTTTTCGTCAGAGATGATTGGGGTTTTGGGGTGGCGGATGCTATTCCTCCATAGAATTCAGATCCCTGATGAGGGTCTGCGCATGCGTAGATTAAAGATGCGATATCATCCGAACCACTAGTGTTGGAGAATCGGAGTTTTTTGTAAGGTGTGTTATTTTGAGAGGACTTTTAGCCGCGAGTAGATTGCGCATGCGCAGAAGAGAAGTGACTTTTTTTGGGTTGGATGGGTTATGTTGGGAGGGCTGAGTCGATATTATGAGGTTTTAAAAGAATATTCATAGCAATTCAGTGCAAGGACAAGTCAGTTTGGGGGATGTAGCGTTGTTTCCGAGTTAAAGTGTCCGTACCGTGGCCCTGGGGCTAATTTTGAAATTGATGTTACCGTTACAGGCATTTTTCGTTATGCGCATGAGCAGATCATCAGTGATTTAACTGGTGGTGTTTTCGTCTGAGAGGATTAGGGTTTTGGGGTGGCGGATGCTATTCCTCCATAGAATCCCCTGTTGAGGGTCTGCGCATGCGTGGATTAAAGATGTGATATCTCCTGAACCACTAGTGTTGGAGAATCGGAGTTTTTTGTAAGGTGTGTTATTTTGAGAGGACTTTTAGCCGCGAGTAGATTGCGCATGCGCAGAAGAGAAGTGACTGTTTTTGGGTTGGATGGGTTATGTTGGGAGTGCTGAGACGATATTATGAGGTTTTAAAAGAATATTCATAGCAATTCAGTGCAAGGACAAGTCAGTTTGGGGGCTGTAGCGTTGTTTCAGAGTTAAAGTGTCCGTACCGTGGCCCTGGGGCTAATTTCGAAATGGATGTAATCCCTTACGGGCATTTTTCGTTATGCGCATGAGCAGACCATCAGTGATTTAACTGGTGGTGCTTTCGTCAGAGAGGATTGGGGTTTTGGGGTGGCGGATGCTTTTCCGCTATAGAATCCCCTGGTGAGGGTCTGCGCATGCGTGGATTCAAGAAGCGATATCTCCTGAACCACTAGTGTTGGAGAATCGGAGTTTTTTGTGAGGTGTGTAATTTTGGGAGGACTTGCAGCCACGAGTATACTGCGCTTGCGCAGACGAGAAGTGAATGGTTTTGGGTTGTTTGGGTTATGTTGGGAGTAATGAGCCGATATTGTGAGGTTTTAAAAGAATATTCATATCAATTCAGTGCACGGACACAAGTCAGTTTGGGGGAAATAGCGTTGTTTCCGATTTGAAATGTCTGTATGGTGGCCCTGAGGCGAATTTATAAATAACTATATTCGGTAGATCTATATTAAAATGCGTTCGGATTTGGAGAAGATGCAATTTCGTCCCTAACGGATGACCCACAACCGAATTTTTTTCTGATCTACGGTAAAACTAACAGCCAAACTGTATTGATAGCTATATTTGTTAAAGGAACTTGAAAAAAAAAAAAAAGCACTGACGTGAAGTCAGTACTCTTTGGCGCGCGTGTTCACGGTGGCTAATTTGAATTGAATGATTCAAAAATTAACAGTGCTGTATCTAAGCTGCCATCAGGATAGAGTAACAAAGTTGGAAAAGAACACAAGTGACTCTCCTTAGTCGCATAAGCTCCTAGAAGATTTGGGAGGGTCAGTATAATCCTAATCATGTTTATAGCACGCGCGCAAAAGCAGATTGACTTAACAATGAAAGAAAAAGTGTAAAAAGTCAATCTGCTTTGGCGCGCGTGCTATAAACATGATTAGGATTATACTGACCCTCCCAAATCTTCTAGGAGCTTATGCGACTAAGGAGAGTCACTTGTGTTCTTTTCCAACTTTGTTACTCTATCCGATGGCAGCTTAGATACAGCACTGTTAATTTTTGAATCATTCAATTCAAATGAGCCACCGTGAACACGCGCGCCAAAGAGTACTGACTTCTCGTCAGTGCTTTTTTTTTATCAACAAGTCCAGAGCATTCCTGCCAATTGACCACATTAGTTAGGTTAGAATCATTCTCTTGGAGGGAGGTCCATATTCAAAATTTTTAACATGGAATTTCAACTTTAAGATGAAACCATCCTAGTTAAAAGAGAATATTAGTACAGAGACATCAAGTATTGGATACCTTCATCATTAGTGCATGTATTCATGTTCTTTCCACATATACCGCCGTATTCATAAAGCATTGTTAAGTGTTTGAATCTCCGTTAAGTCCTAACTGAGGTCCTCAGTTAAGGATAAATATTTTTTTTTTTTTATTAACTTTATTTGCATTTACAATCTACTCAAAACAGTAATCAGTAAATGATATGTTCCATTATGGCTTGGGTCGGGTACCATCCATCAATGGTTCTCCGCACAGTTATACCACTAGGTGGTCTTCGGGCCAGGTTCTTTTCAGCCTCTTCTCCAAGAGGGGTTGGGCAAAGAGGTTTCTTATCATAGTGTTCTCATGATTAGTGGTTCGGTCCTTGTACTTGTTGATTTTTGGTTTGATGGTATCTTTTATGGATTTTATGTCAAGGTCGTTCTGTAGGCTCTGGTTTGTTACATACCAGGGGGCTCCCGCTATCATGCGGAGCGTTTTGGACTGGAAAGACTCCAGTATTTTTGTGTTTGAGGGCTTTGAACATCCCCATAGCTCGATTCCATATGTCCACACTGGTTTGAGTATATGCTTATATATTATTACCTTGTTTTCTAGCGATAGCTTGGATTTTTTGTTCAATAGCCAGTACATTTTCTTTATCTTCATGTCAAGTTGTTTCCTCTTCATCTTAATATGAGTTCTCCATGTCAATTTCTCATCCAAGTATAATCCAAGGTACTTGGTCTCTGTTTGAATGGGTATAGGTGCGTTTTGTAATTTAACTTGAGGAGGCCTCCCTTTTTTGTTGGTAAAGGTGACCTGGGCCGATTTCTTGGTGTTAATTTCTATCTTCCATTTTTGAAGCCATTCAGATAGAGTGTTCAGGTGATTTTGTAACTTTTGGCATGATATCAATGGGTCGGAATCTGATGTTATAATTGCTGTGTCATCTGCAAACGTTGCCATGATAGACTGATCAGTTTGTGGGATATCCGAAGTGAATATAAGGTAAAGTATAGGCCCGAGTACGCTACCCTGCGGGACGCCAGATCCTATGGTCTTATAAGCTGATAGTGATTCCTCTATTTTAATTTGTATGTAGCGATCACTCAGATATGACTTCAATATTCTATAAAAACGATCAGGTAAAATTTTTTTCAACTTGTATAGAAGTCCTCCATGCCAGACTCTGTCGAACGCTTGTTTCACATCTAAAAACACCGAAGTGCAGTACTCTCCCGTTTCAAGACATGTTTTAATTTTGTTGACAATTCTATGACATTGTTGGATTGTAGCATGCTTTTGTCGAAATCCAAATTGGTGTTCTGGTATATGTTCTTTCAGAGATGTTTCTTCATCTAGTCTTTTTAGTAGGAGTTTTTCAAATAGTTTGGACATTATAGGTAACAGGCTTATCGGGCGGTAGGACTCACAATCTGTTGGGGGCTTGCCTGGTTTGAGTACCATAATCACCTGTGCGAGTTTCCATTGCATCGGGTAGTGGCCAATTTCTAAAATTCTGTTGTATATGGTAGTGAGAAGAACGATAGCTTTCCGTGGCAGGTTTTTCAGTATGTCCCCTACTATAAGATCATGTCCAGGTGCCTTCCGTGAATTCAGCAATTTAATTTCATTGTATACTTCTCTTGGTGTGAAGGCCTTAATTGGAGGAGATGTTGGATTTGGAGTTTTTAGGAAGTCTTCGATTTCACTGTCAGAGTTACCTTGGTGTTGGATGGGACTATATACGTTTGCCAGATATTCTGCAAAAACTGTTGATTTTTCAGAGTTTGTGCGAGCCCAAGTTCCATCAGATTGTCTTATGGGTGAATTGCTTGATACGGGATGTTTTAGCTTTTTAGTAGCTTTCCACAACGAATGGTCATCAGGAGATAACTGTGTTATATAATCGTGGAAACTGTCGTTCTTTATCTCTTGTATGGATCTCGTGATTTCATGGGTTAGTCTGTTTAGTTTCATTTTGTATGATTGATTTCTACTTCTTTGCCATAGTCGTCTTAACCTTCGTTTTTCGGATATCATTTGTCTGATGTGTAGTGGTACATTTTGAATCTCGACTTTCTCGTTTGAATCCGGTGTAGCAGTCCAGGATGCGTGTTGTATGGTATCTGTCAGGTACTTAACAGCTTCTTCTATTTCTTTATCATTACTTATTCGATGGTTTAGAGTTATGACTTCATCAATGGTTTTTTGAAATAGTTCCCAGTCAGTTTTAGTGGTGCATAATTTTGGTATTGTCTTCTTCTGGATCGGGTGAGTGCTGAGGGTGATTATTATGGGACTATGATCAGATGATAAATCGTAACAGGATTCAGTTTTTCTGTATACATCGCTAATGCCTTTAGTTATTCCAAAATCGAGCAGATCTGGAATTTTATTCAAGTCAGTGGGCCAATAGGTAGGTTCTCCTGTAGATAGAATATTGAGATTATTGTTCAGTATGGTTCTGTATAGAGCTCGACCTTTTGAGGTAGTTAATCTGGAACCAAATGCTGTGTGTTTCGCGTTCCAATCACCTGCACTAAGGAAGCGAGGGCCTAGAGTTAGTATGACTTCATTGTATTCTTCAGTTGTTATTGTATGGCGTGGAGGACTATATACCGCTGCTATACACAGCGGCCAGTTTGAGGTTTCCAGGAGCACTACCGTTGCTTGGATTTTGTTAGTGATATAAGGTTGTTTTTCGTGGTGTTTAATGGTATTTTTTATTATGATTGCTGATCCTGCATGAGCTGTTCCGTCTGGGTGGTTTGCATAGTATACATTGTATCTAGGTATTTTGATGTCAGTATAATAGGTTGCATGACTTTCTGAGATCAATAGAATGTCGATTTTGTTTATGTTGAGGAAATATTCTATTTCCAGGATATGGTTTTTTAGGCCATTCGCGTTCCATGCAGCAATTCGCAATGAGGTAGCCATTATTTTGAGAGCTTGTTAATGACTGTGGTGAGCATGCTTAGAATCATGCTGTTTTGGTTGAGTAATTGCGTAAATAAGTTTTTGAATTCTCCAAGAAAATCTGTTAATTTTTCTGTTAATTGTTGGATGTCATCTGTGTTTTGCGTGTTTAGTGCTTGAGCATAGGTTTTATTTGTATTAGTGTAATTTTTTGGTTGGGGAAGTGTTTGGACTAGCGGAGTATTGGTCGTTTCAGGATTTTGTGTGTAAGCTCTGTTAACTTTATTTTTATATTTCATATTCATCAGGTCCCGGTAAACAGTGCAACCTTTATAATTTGCAGGGTGATCACCTTGGCAAAGTGCACATGTAGCTGGTGTATTATTTTGTTTCCCACAGATCTTGCTATCATGGTCTTGTCCGCATTTAACACAATTGTAAGGTTTTCTGCAGTATGTTCTGCTGTGTCCATAGTCTTGACATCGCATGCATTGAATAATGTTTTTTTTGAACATTGGTGGCTCTACTCTGATTTTGATTTGTCCAAGAAATTCTAAGTTGAATATTTCTTTATTGTTTTTTTGAGGTTCCAGATCTATGAAGTGAAGTGAGAGTGGTTCTTTGCTCACTCTGTGTTTGGCGTTGTTGATATTTCTCACTTTATGACCTTTCATCTCAATCTCATTTTTAATTTCGGAAATTGGAATTGAGTGGTGTAATCCTCGTATAACCACTTTATAAGCCCTTTCTTCCTTCAGTTGGTAGGTGTGATGTATGATTTCTTCAGATCTTAGATGGTGGATTAATTTTCGGTACGTTTCCGAATTGATCGGGTTGACTTTCATCACATTGTTTGCCATGGTTTTGACTACGTATGATTCTGGAGGTGTCGCAGTTGTTAAGCTAACTGTCATTTCCTTGTAGTTTGATACACCGTAAATATATATTGGTGGTGGTTTGTGGATAACTTCTCTTTCCATGTTTTTCTTGCCTTTACTTTGCTGATCAGGTGAATTATTTCCACAGTCATCGTTTTGGAGTTGTTGAAATCCATTATTTGTTTCTATTTCTTCTGCGCTTTCTTGAGATTGGCGTCGAACTCTTTTCCTCTTGTTGTTGGTGACTATTTGCCATGTGTGGGTTTTGATAACTTGAGAAACGGCTTGTCCATTCTGGTCAAATCCAAGTAAGTTTCCCAGCGGGGAGCGATTATTTCGTGTTGTGTCTGTCATCTGGACCTCCTGTATATCATTCTTATTTGGGTTTATCTGATCCCCAGGCGGGGAACTCATTTTTTGGTCCTCACTATCAGCGGTTATCTGATTCACTGGACATCTGGTCGACTTTATCGCGTTTGTGTTGTTTATTAATTCTGAATGCAAAAATGGATATATTTATTTTGGTATAATGATATTCGTATATTTTCTTTTCGTTGGCTATTATCGAATAACTTTTAGTTTAAGCTCGATCAATCCGGGTTTTTTATGCCCGGAGTCGGTGGCTGTACACTAAGATCGCACTTTTGATTAAATAAATTATTTTATTTCCGAAGTGATGTTAACACGACCGCTGCCTCAGTGTGACTAAGGATAAATATGAATCGCAACCTCAGTTAACATATTTAACGGTGGTGAAACAGGCCTGTTTTACCACCTTTACCCCTTATTGTCCCTTATTATCCCCAATTTATCCTTAACTGAGAACCTCAGTTAGGACTTAACGGAGATTGAATGCTTTGTGAATACGGCGGTAAATCTACTTCTATTTATCCTTAAATCAAAATTGAAACCATTGTAGTTCGAAAGATTTCCATATTTCGTAGATGCCTTCTGTTGTGCGTCATTACAAGGCCGATTTAAGGCGAAAATTCATGGAACGATTAAATCGCAACGACAAGATTCTCGTCGTTCGTTTCTAAACGAACGACGTCGTCCAAATGAGTATACTGTCATTTGGACGACGTCGTCCATGTCGCTGGATTAATCCAGCATTCCAACGACAACTGATGACATACCTCTGACAGCCACTAAAATTAAAATTGGTTCAAGCACTGACGTGAAGTCAGGAGCTTTTGCGCGCATATTCTATTGGCCAATCATCTCTATTGGACAAATTCAAACGAAAGTAGATAATATGTTTTCATCCAGAAATGACTATTGTTGTGTGCCCAAATGCCAAAATGTATAGGTTTGTGTTTTCACTTCTTACCTCCGGAAAACCAAATATAAATATAATTATTGAAACTCCGTTAGGAGGATAACTAATAGACCGAAGAGTACTCAACTTGGAACTACAACATCTTCAAAGAGAGTACAAGGAGGTACCTCGAAAGAGAACTGAGGAAGGATGAGTCGATGACTTGCTGTGCTGAAAAGCCTCATTCAGAAGAAGAAATAAGCATCCTTGAGTTAGTTAAGCAGCAATAATAATGCTAGTAGTAGACTTGGTTGTGTACATTGTTACCAGACCACATAACACTTGTGCCATCGATACATCCCGGTTATCTACAAACAGTGATATCTTGAACAGTGACAGTGCTTTGAAAAGTTTCACAGGCATAAACAATTTTGATATTCAAATTGAATAGAAGAGATGATCATCAAAACTCTTGGAAACAAAACAAAAAAAGCAACTTTATTATACTTCAAACATTACACTTATTATATACACATAATATATATGTAAATGTATCATATCTTGAAAAAATAATTTTAATTATTGATAACTGTTTTACCAAAGCTTTAACTGGATCAATTAGACACTATACATATCCTCATAAATGAACTAGAACAGCATGCACCTGAACTTGAATTGAAGCATCAGTAATATGTCTACACCTGCATCATGCTCCGACTTTACAAGAATATACCATACTTTTTATTTTAAGTTTACCATTCTCCACATTAATATGGGCCATTAATTTTATGTGGTTCTGAATTAAGGGTACTACTTTGTAAACATAAGGAACAAATGTCTATAAAACTGGGACCACAATTTGTTCTGTCACACATGATTACATGATCTACATTTAGAACCTCTTCTCCTACAAGGATTCTAGAATCAGGAGTTGACGCTCCTATGTACTCCAGAAATTGCATCGTCTTGGAAGTTCCCAATTGTTACTCTTTTGCGATTTAATACATTTATATAATTATTAGAGATAACTTTAGTATTTTAGGAACTGTATTTAGTTGTAATATTTAAAATTCAATTAGGTTATGTTTCTATGTCAGTTCAAAATAAGCTGTCGTCCGATTTCGTCGTTCCATGAAATATAGGGGAAGGGAAATTTTGAACGACAGTCGTTGCTTTTGAACGTTAAAATCGTCGAAATTTTGGACGACAGCGTCGTTGGTTTTAGACGACAAAATCGTCTCATGAATTTTCGCCTTTAAGGTTATGTTATTATTTTTGACTGATTTCGAGTGAGCTAAGACATACGTCAATCGAATTTGGTGAACACTTTTATATTTATTAATTATTTTGGAAACAATGTTCTTATGAAAACTTGATTCTATATTGTTGAGAAAGGTTCACTGAATCTATTTCAACCGAAATAAACCTTAAGAAATTAGCCAAAGTATCTAAAAACAGGCGAGAAATTCGCGTAATTTTTAGGCCCATAAGAAATGCATGGGGAATTCAGTGCTCGGATCCACAGATGGATCGTAATTCGAATTTCCCGCCTAACCTAACTAATGTGGTCTATAGGGTCTTCATAATGGCTTCGTATAATTAATATATACTTATGCATATATTTCACAAATCAAATAAACCCTAGGGGATTTCATTGATTTGCCGAGAAGTAAGAGCAGACGCGTTTCTGGCTTCATGGCCTTTATCAGTATTCAGTACTCTGTAGCTTCCCAACAAATTCAACTAAACTGAACCGTGTTAAGCCTCTCACAGCCGGCTTGAGCGGTTATACATAAACGCCCACGCCACCCATCAGGGAATTGATGGGATAATCGATTTTTGTATCAATCGACAAACATTTCTAAAGCTTACAGAACTTACCATTGCCTAGGTGCTGGAGGATCACACTTGGGGGCCGTATAAATGATAGCGATGGCGCCTACCAACAGACCCAACCATAGGAGCCAAAAAAGGATGAATAGGAACCATCGGATTCGAATCCAAAATGGATCATTCGCAAATTTCATTAGTTCCTCTTTTCCCATGCCTGCGAAGGCTGATTTCAGCTCACCTGCATTTCAAATACGTCATTAGAGAGTATAATCTCGAAAAAATTGAAAAATTCAAATACAAGGGTTGAAGCGTTGGCGATTATATAAAATATGTAAGTCCAATGTTTGGTATATAATTTTCTCCAATAATAAACTTGAGTGCTGAATAAAATTATTTCCCACAAAATTATCCAATGATTACAGTACAATATACAGGGTGTCCCAAGTTCGAGTGCCTATTACACGTTTCTGGAGAACTGTACACATTTGAAATCTGAAACTTGGGATTATGATATTGCTTGAAATTATCTATAGAGCTAAAATATTTTAGAAGCCCAAGCACTTCCGGTTGTACAGGGAGTGAAAATAAATTTGATGAAAATTTTTTTTTTCAAGTTTTGCATTACTGTTATGATCAAGTATTCAATGCTGAATACATTTCTGTTAAAACCATTATATTCATTCGAATAGTTTTCAAAATATCGAAAAAAAAACCGGAAAAAAAGTCAAATATGTTCAGTCAGTATTATGTTCATCATTCTTATTTTAAACATCCTGAACGTAAACTGTTTTTACAACATCGAAGAGGAAGAATGTGGAAAGGTTTTGCATCTTTTGAATTTCAGAAATATCATCACAGGGTGTTTCAAATTTTGTGTCGAAAATTGTTATCAAAAATTGGCCATAACTTCTGTTTTTCAAATTAGATCCCTATTTTCGGCGCTCTAGTTCCTCGGAACTGAGTGCTTATCAATTTGCCCAAATGTCTGTTATTTTCGAATTTTTGGCTGAAAATGGTCTCAAACGATTTGGTACGACTCACTGATCAAGAATCCGAGGTCGAAATCGATTCTGTCCGGCCGGTCCGGCCGGCCGTAGACACGATAACTCTCGAACGAAAGGAGTTAGAGGATTGAAATTTGCAAGGTGGGTTTGGAGTGTAAATATCTCGGACAAGTTCGTTACTGGGCGAAATCCATCAAGCGGTTTCGGAGTTATGGCCGATTTTAGTAAAACACATTTTTTATGAATATTTCCGAAACCGATCACTCGATCTATCTGAAATTTAGCATCAAATTGTAGAATCATGACCTTTATACGCAAGTGATGTTTTGTATTGACCAGGTTACCGCAAAGTGTCAAATTTTTTTTTTCAAAATTTCAAATTTTTTTTTCTACAATAACTCTCGAACGGAATGAGCTAAGCAGTTGAAATTTTCAGAGTAGGTTAGGGAGATGAATATCTCGGTTACGTTCGTTATTGGGCAAAATAGGCCAGATGGTTTCGGAGTAACGAAAAAAAAATTTTTTTTTAAGCAACAAATTTCAAATTCAATTTTTATTTAAGATGCAATTTCACCATTAAAATCCATCGATATCATTTTCAACTCCAACACGCTAATACTTTCGGAGATATGATTTTTCTAAATTTCAATAATGAATCGTACTTCTATGTTTTCACAGAATGCTATAATTATTCTATCTAAGCTTTATTATATGATATGTGTTCATATTCGTACATGTCATCCTGTTTTATAAAAGAGAGTCAAATTCATTTCAGCTATTTTAATTTGATTTCTTCCATGGTGCAGTTCTCATTCTCAGATTGCTAATTTAATCTTGATAAATAAACTATCATTTGAATTGAATTTCCTTTATGATGCAGTTCTATCATAAGAATACATTGATATAATTCCCAACTCTGAGAAACCAATACTAGAGATATAATTTGTCTGTTTGAACTAGAGCGCCAGAAAGCTCCTGTGCACAGGGCTTGAACCAATTTTTTATGACTGCGATGGATTCTACGGTGAAAAATAGTGATACTTTTCTAACATGATTATGCTCCCAAATAAAAAAAATTAAAAAATTATTGAATTTAGGAGCTTAATCATGTTAGAAAAGTATCATTATTTTTCACCGCAGAATCCAACGCAATCATAAAAAATGGGTTCAAGCCCTGTGGACAGGAGCTTTCTGGCGCTCTTGTTCAAACAGACAAATTATATCTCCGAAAGTATTGGTTTCTCAGAGTTGGGAATTATATCAATGTATTCTTATGATAGAACTGCATCATAAAGGAAATTCAATACAAATAAAAGTTTATTTATCAAGATTAAATGAGTCATCTGAGAATGAGAACTGCACCATGGAAAAAATCAAATTAAAATAGCTGAAATGAATTTGACTCTTTCTTATAGAACAGGATGAAATGTACGAGTATGAACACAGATCATATAATAAAGCTTAGATAGAATAATTATAGCATTCTGTGAAAACATAGAAGTACGATTCATTATTGAAATTTCGAAAAATCATATCTCCGAAATTATTAGCTTGTTGGAGTTAAAAATGATATCAATGGATTTTTATGGTGAAACTGCATCTTAAATAGAAATTGAATTTTGTTCCTCAAAAAAAAATTTTCAGAGTAGGTTTAGGAGATAAATATCTCGGTTAAGTTCGTTATTGGGCAAAATCGGCCAGGTGGTTTCGGAGTAACAAAAAAAAATTTTTTTTTTACATTACAAATTTTACCTTCAAATTTTTTTAAGATGCAGTTTCATCATAAGAATCCATTGATGCCATTCTCAACTCTAACAAGCTAATACTTTCGGAGATATGATTTTTCTCAATTTCAATAATTATTCTCAATTCTATATGATTTCACAGAATACTCTAATTATAATTTCCTGATGTATATAAATCCAACATGAGATGAGTCATAGACCTACTTTTTGAATTTAATTACGAAAATTCTTGAGAATTGACGCACATATGCCAAATTGGAAAAGTGGGAAAGCCCCGTGGACAGGAGCATTGACGCTCTTATTCAAACTTTGACAAATCATAACTCCGAAAGTATTGGTTTCTCCGAGTTGGGAATGATATCAATGGATTCTTATTTAATTTGTTTTATTTTATGATGCAGTTCTATCATAAGATTCCACTGATATCATTCCCAACTCTGAGAAACCAATACTTTCAGAGATATATTTTGTTTTTTAAGATGCAATTTCATCATAAGAATCCATTGATATCATTCTGTACTCTAACAAATTAATACTTTGGGACATATGATTTTTCAATGGTTTTCAATAATTATTCTTAATTCTATGATTTCAAAGAATACTGTAATTATAATACCACCCATCCAAGTACTAACCGCGCCCGACGCTGCTTGGCTTCAGTGTTCGGACGGTGTCTAGCATATTCAGTTGGTATGGCCACAAAAAATATTTCTTCCTCTACCTCTGCAATTATATTTATGATACAGTTGCTTCCATCTTGATATCATTCTCAACTCTGAGAAGTCAATACTTCCAGAGATATTTGAATTTAATTTATTTTATGACAGAAACCAATAGGTACTTTCGAAGATATGATTTGTCAAAGTTTGAACAAAAGCGCCAAAGCTCCTGTCCACGGGACTTCCACACATTTTCTTTGCAATTTCAAGAGCATATATCTCTTCACCTGCGCTGAATTTTAAAAAAATGGTAAATGAAAAATGTGTTTGTCTTGATGAATTTATGGTTAAAAAAAAAAAAAAAGCACTGACGTGAAGTCAGTACTCTTTGGCGCGCGTGTTCACGGTGGCTAATTTGAATTGAATGATTCAAAAATTAACAGTGCTGTATCTAAGCTGCCATCAGGATAGAGTAACAAAGTTGGAAAAGAACACAAGTGACTCTCCTTAGTCGCATAAGCTCCTAGAAGATTTGGGAGGGTCAGTATAATCCTAATCATGTTTATAGCACGCGCGCCAAAGCAGATTGACTTTTTACACTTTTTCTTTCATTGTTAAGTCAATCTGCTTTTGCGCGCGTGCTATAAACATGATTAGGATTATACTGACCCTCCCAAATCTTCTAGGAGCTTATGCGACTAAGGAGAGTCACTTGTGTTCTTTTCCAACTTTGTTACTCTATCCTGATGGCAGCTTAGATACAGCACTGTTAATTTTTGAATCATTCAATTCAAATTAGCCACCGTGAACACGCGCGCCAAAGAGTACTGACTTCGCGTCAGTGCTTTTTTTTTTTTTTTCAAGTTCCTTTAACAAATATAGCTATCAATACAGTTTGGCTGTTAGTTTTACCGTAGATCAGAAAAAAATTCGGTTGTGGGTCATCCGTTAGGGACGAAATTGCATCTTCTCCAAATCCGAACGCATTTTAATATAGATCTACCGAATATAGTTATTTATAAATTCGCCTCAGGGCCACCATACAGACATTTCAAATCGGAAACAACGCTATTTCCCCCAAACTGACTTGTGTCCGTGCACTGAATTGATATGAATATTCTTTTAAAACTTCTCTTAAAACTCCCAACATAACCAAAACAACCCAAAACCATTCACTTCTCGTCTGCGCAAGCGCAGTATACTCGTGGCTGCAAGTCCTCCCAAAATTACACACCTCACAAAAAACTCCGATTCTCCAACACTAGTGGTTCAGGAGATATCGCTTCTTGAATCCACGCATGCGCAGACCCTCACCAGGGGATTCTATAGCGGAAAAGCATCCGCCACCCCAAAACCCCAATCCTCTCTGACGAAAGCACCACCAGTTAAATCACTGATGGTCTGCTCATGCGCATAACGAAAAATGCCCGTAAGGGATTACACCCATTTCGAAATTAGCCCCAGGGCCACGGTACGGACACTTTAACTCTGAAACAACGCTACAGCCCCCAAACTGACTTGTCCTTGCACTGAATTGCTATGAATATTCTTTTAAAACCTCATAATATCGTCTCAGCACTCCCAACATAACCCATCCAACCCAAAAACAGTCACTTCTCTTCTGCGCATGCGCAATCTACTCGCGGCTAAAAGTCCTCTCAAAATAACACACCTTACAAAAAACTCCGATTCTCCAACACTAGTGGTTCAGGAGATATCACATCTTTAATCCACGCATGCGCAGACCCTCAACAGGGGATTCTATAGAGGAATAGCATCCGCCACCCCAAAACCCTAATCCTCTCTGACGAAAACACCACCAGTTAAATTACTGATGATCTGCTCATGCGCATAACGAAAAATGCCTCTAAGGGGTAACATCAATTTCAAAATTAGCCCCAGGGCCACGGTACGGACACTTTAACTCGGAAACAACGCTACATCCCCCAAACTGACTTGTCCTTGCACTGAATTGCTATGAATATTCTTTTAAAACCTCATAATATCGACTCAGCACTCCCAACATAACCTATCCAACCCAAAAACAGTCACTTCTCTTCTGCGCATGCGCAATCTACTAGTGGCTAAAAGTCCTCTCAAAATAACACACCTTACAAAAAACTCCGATTCTCCAACACTAGTGGTTCAGGAGATATCACATCTTTAATCCACGCATGCGCAGACCCTCAACAGGGGATTCTATGGAGGAATAGCATCCGCCACCCCAAAACCCTAATCCTCTCAGACGAAAACACCACCAGTTAAATCACTGATGATCTGCTCATGCGCATAACGAAAAATGCCTGTAACGGTAACATCAATTTCAAAATTAGCCCCAGGGCCACGGTACGGACACTTTAACTCGGAAACAACGCTACATCCCCCAAACTGACTTGTCCCTGCACTGAATTGCTATGAATATTCTTTTAAAACCTCATAATATCGACTCAGCCCTCCCAACATAACCCATCCAACCCAAAAAAAGTCACTTCTCTTCTGCGCATGCGCAATCTACTCGCGGCTAAAAGTCCTCTCAAAATAACACACCTTACAAAAAACTCCGATTCTCCAACACTAGTGGTTCGGATGATATCGCATCTTTAATCTACGCATGCGCAGACCCTCATCAGGGATCTGAATTCTATGGAGGAATAGCATCCGCCACCCCAAAACCCCAATCATCTCTGACGAAAACTACAGCAGTTAAAGGACTTCTCATCTGCGCATGCGCAATACGGAAAATGCCCGGAAAGGGCAGCATGAACCTCAAAAACATATGTTTCGGCATTAAAAGCAAAGTATTCCGCAAAATAGTAGTAATTTTTTTATTTTTTTCATGTCACGTGATCTTCACGAAATTTTACAAAAGTGTTTGCTTTGGTCTTTTGCATCTAACTACTGAGTTTAAATTTAATCAAATCAGTATTTTTCGAGTTATCGTGAAAACAAAATTTTCAAATTTTCAAAATTTTTTTTTGCCACTTTAGGGCCGCCCGTTCAACACAAAACTTCGCAGGCATATAAAGGTCATGATTCTACAATCTGATGCCAAATTTCAAAAAGATCGAGTGATCGGTTCCGGAAATATTCATAAAAAACGTTTTTATTAAAAACGGCCTTAACTCCGAAACCGCTCGGTCGATTTCGCCCGTTAACGAACTTGTCCGAGATATTTACGCTACGAAACTACCCTGCAAATTTCAACGCTCTAAGTCGTTCCGTTCGAGAGTTATCGTGCTAACGGCCGGACCGGCCGGCCGGCCGGACCGGACGGACAGAATTGAATTTGACCTCGAATTATTCATCAGGGAGTCGAACCCAATCGTTTGAGACCATTTTCGAAAAAAAATTCGAAAAATACAGACATTGTGACGAAATGATAGCACGCTGTTCCTTGCGGAACACGCGCGCAATTAACACAAATTTTTAAGAGAAAATACAAAACATAATTTAACGGATTCTCGCTTGTCCATTCCTGATACTAATCACCGAAATAGATCAATCAAAAAATAAATATTCATTATCATTGCGCGTTCGCAACTGTAAAACTAGAGCGCCAAAAAATTACCATTGTCTACTTGCAACGTCTGCATCCTTACACTTATTCACTCAACCAACGAACCCAAACTCAAAAATGACAATTGAATAGCCACTGTCAATTACTCTCCAACTTTATCACTAACAAATAATAATAAATCATTGTTTAATAAAATCGAACTGCATGTTTGATAACAAATACTTTTGTTTATACACCCATCAGTGACTTAAATTAGCGTACACTTGGAACAAAAGATGTTACACAATAATAAATTCTTGAAGTCTTATCGGAAATAATTTTTGGGAACCAAACGAATTAACGTAATTTAATATACAGTGTGTTTCAGTTTTCGTAAGTACACCTCTCGCAACTCTGGAAGGTACCACAGGCTTCTTTAATTCAAAACATACACAGAGAAAGGTAACGCCGCTCATACTTTTTGGCGCTCTAGTTCCTCGGAACTGAGTGCTTATCAATTTGCCCAAATGTCTGTAATTTTCGAATTTTTCGATGAAAATGGTCTTAAACGATTTGGTTCGACTCACTGATCAAGAATCCGTGGTCGAAATTCATTCTGTCCGGCCGGCCGGCCGTAGGCACGATAACTCTCGAACGGAATGAGCTAGACAGTTGAAATTTTCAGAGTAGGTTTTGGGGATAAAGATCTCGGCTAAGTTCGTTATTGGGCAAAATCGGACAGATGATTTCGGAGTAACAAAAAAAAATTTTTTTTTTACAACACAAATTCCAAATTAAATTTTTTACAATAAGCAGTTTTATCTTAAGAATCCATTCATATCATTTTTAACTCTAACAAGCTAATACTTTCGGAGATATGATTTTTCAAAATTTCAATGTAAATCGTATTTCTACGTTTTCACAGAATGATAGAATTATTCTGTGGGTATTCTATGAATTGTTATAATGTCAACTTATTTTCCTGAGACATGACGTTGTCACATTGTCATTCATTCCAGCAATCGTATAAATATGAGAATGATAATATAATATCATACTTTTTGTTTGTTGATATTTGCATGCCGATGCTGTCAATCCATATGATGATGGGAATGGTAATGGTAAGTTAATAATATTGAGTTCAGAATATCTCCACTAAAAACAAAACTGGAATATTGGTGTATTGGAGTAGATTTGAGGAAAGATATATATTATCGTTCATCATAGAATTGAGGAATGAATATCTCGGATGAGTTCGTTGTTGGGTAGAATTCGTCTATTGGTTTGGGATTGATAATTTTTGGCACTCTTGTTGAATTTAAATTCTTCTATGATGTTTGAATTCAATTTCTGCTAAGATGAAGTTCTAAATTTCAATAATGAATCGTACTTCTATGTTTACACAGAATGCTAAAATTATTCTATCTAAGCTTTATTATATGATCTGTGTTCATACTCGTACATTTCATCCTGTTCTATATGAGAGAGTCAAATTCATTTCAGCTATTTTAATTTGGTTTCTTCCATGGTGCAGTTTTCATTCTCAGATTGCTCATTTAATCTTGATAAATAAACTATTATTTGAATTGAATTTCCTTTATGGTGCAGTTCTATCATAAGAATACATTGATATAATTCCCAACTCTGAGAAACCAATACTTTCGGAGATATAATTTGTCTGTTTGAACTGGAGCGCCAGAAAGCTCCTGTCCACAGGGCTTGAACCCATTTTTTTTCATGTCAAAAGGAAGACTCCATCTTGAATCATTGAATTCCAACTTGTACTCACACAGAAAAACTTGGGCAACCACATCTTCATTTATTGAAATTTAAGATTTGAATCGTCAACTGATGAAAATATAATTTTTGCCTCCTTTTATGAACCAACTACCATTTATTAGCCAACTAGCTGCCCGCCCCGGCTTCGCACGGTTGAAATGCTGATACTGAATATACTACAGAATTTCTTTATATACAACGTTCACAGCATTTTGTCGTTAGACAATACAAACATGTTTTCTTTAGAGGTTACTCTTGAAAGAGCGACATATAATGAGCCATGTGAAAAACACTCAACGCTCAAATATAAGCCTGTAGCGTTGAAAGTTGGACCCTGCGATTTATTAATGGTCATTTCAAAATATATCTTTACCGGAAATTGTAGGCGTTTAAATTGGATCAGTAAATCCGATGGTATCAGAGGAATTCGGGGAATCAAAACATCTATCCTGGCTGAGGCGAGCCTCACGCTCTACTGATGATTCTCTGGCTCTCTGTATTCGATTTATATACCTATCCTGGCTGTACCGGCCCCTCGGTCGGTACCACCGCAACCGCTATGACTCTGCATTTTAAATCGGCAATATCATCGAAAATATTCATTTAAATTACATGCTGTAAATGGCCATATTGATCAATATTAAATGCACAATCCATTTAAGGTTCCTAATTGGATAACGACCAATGCTGTATTGCTTAAAATAGCTTCGTAATACAGCCATTATTTCTCGTAGAATGTAAAGGATAAAAAATGGGTTCAAGCCCTGTGGACAGGAGCTTTCTGGCGCTCTAGTTCAAACAGACAAATTATATCTCCGAAAGTATTGGTTTCTCAGAGTTGGGAATTATATCAATGTATTCATATGATAGAACTGCATCCTAAAGGAAATTCAATTCAAATAATAGTTTATTTATCAAGATTAAATGAGCAATCATGAGAATGAGAAAAGCACCATGGAAGAAATCAAATTAAATCTGGCCAATTTTGCCCAATAACGAACTTAACCGAGATATTCATCTCCCTAAACTACTCTGAAAATTTCAACTACCTACCTCATTCCGTTCGAGAGTTATATCTATGTCTATGGATGAAAAGCAGTCTCACTACTCTCAGATCTCTTACTTCATGTTCAGTTCCGAAAAGTAAGAATTTTCTGAGAAAAACTAATTTCGGAGCAAACAACTGAGATTATTCTCACTTCGCTCACAATTCTTCGATTGATTAGATAATGTCTCAGGAACATCATTTGACATTATGACAATTCATATTCATACATAGAATAATATCATTCTGTGACAACGTTGAAATACGATTTATTATTGAAATTTTGAAAAATCATATCTCCGAAAGTATTAGCTTGTTAGAGTTAAAAATGATATGAATGGATTCTTATGATAAAACTTCTTATTAAAAAAAATTAAATTTGGAATTTGTTTCGTAAAAAAAAAATTTTTTTTTGTTACTCCGAAACCATCTGTCCGATTTTGCCCAATAACGAACTTAGCCGAGATATTTATCCCCCAAACCTACTCTGAAAATTTCAACTCTCTAGCTCATTCCGTTCGAGAGTAATCGTGCCTACGGCCGGCCGGACCGGCCGGACAGAATGAATTTCGACCACGGATTCTTGATCAGTGAGTCGAACCAAATCGTTTAAGACCATTTTCATCGAAATATTCGAAAATTACAGACATTTGGGCAAATTGATAAGCACTCAGTTCCGAGGAACTAGAGCGCCAAAAATGGTTATTGTGGGTTATCCTTAAAAGATAGACATATACCATCGCGGACTTTATTGTAGACCTTTTTAAGATGTATCATACTGTACTACATTATTTTGATCTATCTCGTAGGGTTCAGCCAGCGTTTGCAATGTAAGCGCAAAAAAAAGTGTTTATTTACGACATCACATTAGAAACCTCTGAAATTATAAGTGTTTCTCTAATATATTATGCATGTATTATACACATAAACCTTCCTATTGAATCACTCTATCTATTAAAAAAAACCGCATCAATGTCCTTCACGTAGTTTTAAAGATCTAAGCATGCATAGGAACAAACAGACAGCAGGAAGCGACTTTATTTTATATTATGTAAGGATTATAAATAGTATCCGGTAGGTATGTACATATTGTACATCAATACCTATGATTGGAGGAACAAATTCGAAGGTAAATTTAGAAAAATTGGTAGAAATGCATTTTTATTCAATTTTAAAAATATCAAAAGGTTTCTGATATCTCTTGAAAATTAAGACACCCATTTCATTTTTGGCGCTCTTTTTCCTCGGAACAGAGTGCTTATCAATTCGCCCAAATGTCTGTAATTTTCGAATTTTTGACTGAAAATGGTCTTGAATGTTTTGATTCGACTCACTGATAAAGAATCCGTGGTCGAAATCGATTCTGTCCGGCCGGCCGACCGTCCGTTAACACGATAATTCTCGAACGGAATGAGCTAGAAAGTTGAGATTTTCAGAGTAGGTTTGGGAGATAAGTATCTCGGTTAAGTTCGTTATTGGTCAAAATCGGCCTGGTGGTTTCGAATTTACAATTAATTTTTTTTAAGATGCAGTGTCATCATATGAATCCATTGATATAATTCTCAACTCTAACAAACTGATACTTTCGGAGATTTCATAGAATGCTCTAATTATAATTTGCGATGTATGTAAATCCAACATATGAGAAGAGTCACAGACCTGCGTTTTGAATTCAATTTTTTATGATGCAGTTCTATCAAGAATCCATTGAAATCATTCCAAATTCTTAGGGTGGGTTTCACCCTAAGATTCAGACATTGTGATTCTATGTCAATTTCCAGTTCATTTTTGATGCAACCACCGAATTAAATCCACAATTAAGCTAATCGAAGCTTCGTGTTACCCACCATGAGAAACCAATACTTTCAGAGATATGATTTGTCAATGTTTGAATAATTACTCGCTAGTAGTTTGACAAGAGCGTCAAAGCCCCTGTCCACAAAGCTTTCCCACTTTTAAATTAAGCTCTTTCGGAAATTCAAAAATTGACACATACCTACCCATTTTGTTGGTCATAATTCGACTTATATCCTGTTACACAACATCGACGAAGCATTGTGAGGGATGCATATAACGTTTCATCTCGGAAGACGGGAATATCGTGTCCGAATCAATGTCAGACGACGAAATTTATTGTGTTGTGACTTGTGTAATAATTAGTGTCCGACCGAAACTGGTATTTCAGCCGAAACCGAAACCGAACTTTCGGCCAGGGTCTCAGTTTCGGCCGAAACCGAATCCGAAACTTTATATTTCATACTGAAATCTACTGTATTTTTTACAATTTTATTCGCATATACATACAAATAGTTAAGGTGTGTTAAATAAAATAAAAAGACATTTTTTTTTGAGATCTTTATTCATTATTTTGGTATTACCAAGTTATCAAAATAATCAGTCGAAGTATACAGGGTGATTCTAAATCAGACGTGAACCTTAGAGGAGATGTTAGTATGGATCATTTGCTGTGGTTTGAGCCATTTTTATTGAGGACCAAAAATCAACGGTTTCCGAGATATTTGAGTACTGGTTATGTTGAAAAAGAATTAGTATGATTTGAAAGGGGATATAAGAAGCAAATAGAGGAAAATAACGAATTCAATATTTTTTTGTTGCAACGAAGCTCGAAATTACATTAGAAAATGTATTCATAAATTATGTTCCACCATTCCATAGGCTAGCACGTGCCGTCTTTCTGATGTCTTCAGTTGTTATTTTCCGCCTGAAATTTACTCACGCTGTCTTTTGATACATTCACTATTTTAAATGCCGAACATTCAAAAGGTTGCTTATAAAAAATCTGCTGGAACGAAACTAGTGAAGCAATCTAACGAAATCTTTTAGAGAATGAAGAAGGAATTTGGCAAGTTTTTAAAATAATTTTGGCATACAAAATTGTGAAATACGAAAGTTGCAGAAAAATTGATATTAGAAATTGATATTTCATTTATTCATATACCACATTTCTTATACAACCTCTTATACAGTATAGTTTTGCTTTTTTCGTACATATCATATTCTTTTCTGATGAAAATAAACCAAAATTATCACCAAATTTGGTCAACGTAGAAAAAATTGACGAAATATTGTCTATAAGTTCAGAAATCTTTTAAAAATCACCCGAACTCCAAAAACCGTTGGTTTTCGGTTATTAATAAATATGGATTAAACAACAGCTCATGAGTCATACTCCAAGTTTCACGTCTTATTTGGAATCACCCTATGTAATCTAATTAATAATCATTAAAGTGATTTCTCATGAATTATTAGTCATAACAAAGATAGATCACAATAACTCGTACGACAATTATGTATACCTACTTATAACTCCTGGCCAAACGACCAGGATAATTCACGAATATTCAAGTTTCGGCCATTTTGGGCCGAAACCGAAACTAAGGCCGAAACTAGATTTCTTGGCCGAAACTGGCCGAAACCGAAACCGAACTTTCGGTCGGTCACTAGTAATAATACCTAGATACACTACCTATTCATCGAATTTGCATCAATAAATAACACTCAAAAACAAATCACTTTCATACCCTAAAAACCCATTTGCACTCGAAAACCGGACGGAAATTGCTATAACCTATAACACAGCGTTACCTTACATTGTTGCCAAATTTCTTGTTCAGGGCTCGTATTCAAGAAGGCTGTGGTACGGATTGATTTTAATTTGATGATTTATCGATGATTGATATGAGAATTCTAATATTTCTAATACTCCGAGGTCTTTTGGGGAGACCTCTCCTAAGCTTTTAAGAGCTTTTGCGAGTTGAGAGAACCAGATACTATTTTCGGTAAAACATTCGAAAATTACAGACATTTGGGTAGTATGATAGCACGCTGCCCCCTAGAAGACGAGCGCAATAAAAATATCTGAAATAATTATAATAAGTTCTGAGAAGCGAACAACTTCCTTGGCAATATCGACTTTTAGATATCATTAAATGATTCCAAAGACCTGGCGACTTTTGCACAAAATTTTTCATCCGTCGTTACTATGGTAATATTTTATGTATATAAACTGGTTGGAAGATTCAGTTATGCTATTTTCTTGTACGGAAATCAAGAATCAAGTGTTGAAAATTTAATGAAAAATAATGGATACAGTAGTCCGTTACTTTGTGATAGTTCATTTGTAAAAAAATTGGTTCAAGCACTGACGTGAAGTCAATTTTTTGAGTCAATGTGGAGAAAAAAACAACCAAATTTCAGATAGCAATAACTCTAAAACCGTTAGACCGATTATGCTTATAAACAAACTCAAATGTCGTGTTCAGATGCACAACCTAACCTGAAAACTTCAAGCCGCTATCTCTTTCCGTTCTCAAGTTATCGTAACAACAAAAATATTTTTCAATAATTTTTTAATAATTTTCTAGCCATACGATTCGCACAAAATTTCACAAACGTGCTTAGGTTCATATTCTACAACTACTCACCAAGTTTCAATTCGATCGGATTTATATTGGTTGAAAACAAAATTATTGCTCGGAAACCATTGGGTCGATTATGCCCATTAACGAACTTGTCAGTCGTATTGGGATGCGCCACCTACCCTGAAAATTTCAAGTCGCTATCTCTTTCCGTTCTCAAGTTATCGTGGCAACGGCCGGACAGAATCAAATTTGACCTCGAATTATTCATTGGGGAGTCGAACCAAATCGTTTGAGACCATTTTAGTCAAAAAATTCGAAAGTTACAGACATTTGGGCAAAATGATAACGCGATGTTCCCCAGAACATACGCGCAATAATAAAAGTACCTGAATAACCCAGCAGGAAAACTTCTAAATTTATAAACAGTCGTAGCTATGCAATTACCCACTTTTCGAAATTCTCAAGAAATAAGCAAACAGAAGACATTTAAAACTCTGGTTGCACAAATTGAAAAACATACAACATTTTCAAAATGTAGTAGTACTACGAAACCCGAGTCACTGTTAAACCTTAATAAAATATAGTGATAAGAAAAGAAACTAAGTAATTTCATTCGACAGTTCAACATGTCTTAAGACAGAATGAAGTTTTCCTATTGCAGATTTCAGTTCTGTATAGCACTTCCTGATACTTTGTCTCTGCTTCTTCAAAACTGCTTTAGGCATTATCAATTTCAAAGCGAAGAGTTCTTTATTATTGGAAGATAATGATCTGTGATAATATCTTGTCTAAGTTGGAACATTATGTTGATTGCAAAGAGTAGAAATTGGCAACATCTCATAGAATTGTTTTGACATTGACGATATTTCAGGAGTGCCAACCTGCCTTAATTTTAGTTACAAAACCGGGATAGACCTAAATCATGGCCAACCGGGAGACTTCATAAAAGTGATTGAAGAATATAATATTTTCGATCATGCACGGGCAAGTCAAAAGGCTGTTTAGGAATGAACTGATTGCTTCAAGTTCATGGAAATCATCGGATCCCTTCTGTAGGTTTCACAGTAGTCAGAGGGAGAGTTCATATCATATCATACGCATTTCTTGAGACAAGGGTAGGCAAAGAGGGGAAGGCATTGTCATTCTCTTTTCATTCACATTTCATTCTGATACATGCAAATCACTATACCTAGAACGAATCTTGCCAAATACCAACATGGACCACGATACAGTCAGTTTATTACAAAAATAATCCGAAGACCTCATAACAAAGAGAATAACTAGGTCACCACTACTGTATTTTTGTAAACTGAAAAAGTAAAAATACCTAAAATCTAAGATACTATTACATCGATACTCCTAGGTCTTTTAAGGAGACCCCTCATGATAAAGTTCATTAGACTAGTTGAATTCGACACCAGTTTTTAAATGTCAACTCAGCAACATGAATTTGATCAAGAAACAGACACTTGTGTGCTATATACATTTCTTGATTCTTCAGGATTAAGTATTTAGAAAATAGAAATTTTGATATAAAATGAAGTGATCGTATAATCAAAGTTTTATGAAAGCCAACCTAATAACAAGTTAATTATTGATAATATAATGTATTCAACTGACCCTTATAGAATATTCAAATGTTTGGTCTCTATCAGTGAGAATATCCATACCACTTCGATAAGGAAAAAGCTCATGACCTAATTAGCAAAATTCCCAAGTATCAGAATGCTGAAAATCTGTTTTATGACAAGGAAAACTATTTTAATAATTGATATTTCACATCGAGTTCAAAAGTGGTTCAAATTTCAGATTATATGCCTATATATTTGTGAGAATATAAAATATAGTTTTCATCTCAATTACCAATAAATATAGTTCCATAAAGTTTCATTTTTCGTACTCATATCATTGATAATTTAATTCTATTAACCCTTCCCAATAAGAATGTTCTTGAAATCTGTAAAGAATGTTGCATCATACGAATCCTTCATAAATGAACATAATGACATAAAATCACACTCACCAATATCTAATTTTGCATCCCCATTTTTTTCCTTTATGATCACCTTGTGATCAGATACATCCACATTATTAGAATTCAATTGGAAATCCTCATCTGGTAGCATCTTTTCGTCAGCTCCGTCTTTAGCACTGTAATTCTTCACTTTATGTACAGCTTTTGAGGAAGAGATAGCCTCGTCTGCAATGAGAGAAATTCAACTAGAAACCAGTTCTGAAACAATTTTTCCATTTGTTTACCTTCCATGTCTGCCTCAGGAATTGCTTTATAGCTGGCCAGAGGCTGTTTCTCCTCTTTCTTCACGGACATGTCCAACGAATTTCCATCCATTATGTTATTATCCAATTACCTCGGACAGTAATTCTGAAAGACCTACTTAGGCCCCACTAATACAGAGCAATCGTCAGAAGGTTTGAAATATTATTCAGAATCAGAACTCGGATCAACAGCAGTCCACACCTCTATCGATTAATTTTTAACATCGACAAAAAGTAAAAGGAAGTAAAGGAACTATGCTATGAATGAAGTATGAATGTAGGTTATTCGCGCAACAATTCTATGACTGCTCTAGTTCTTTTTCAGTGAAAAAAAAATCGTTTTCAAATGAGAATGGATTCCATTTATAACTGTATTTCATTAAAAATGTATCGAAATTCAAACTATCTTTAGATCATCTCTAGATATACGAGGTATTATTATTAATATTATTAACCTTATTATTTGTAGTTGTTGCCATGACAACAATGTATACAAATTCGAATAGTGTCATTTTATAATAATTGTTTTAAATACTATAGCAGAATGTTTGTTGCAAGTATAATAAATGATGGAGATTTTACTAAAACAATTTATTCTCTGGTAATTAGGCCACATTTTGGATAATCTGGCAAATTATTATTTGCGCTTGAATCATTTCAGATAAAAGATAACAGATTTGGTGAAGCTATCAGAGTGCTTCACGGCATTTCTGAATCAAATTGTACAAGAGCTGGATTGTCACTGCTGGCCTACTGCTATTTCTACACCCAGGACTACACAAATGCATCAAGTTATTATGAACAACTTACAAAATTATATCCTTCGAACAACGATTACAAGTTATATTACGCACAGTCTCTGTATCAAGCGTGCCAGTATGAGGAAGCTTATCAGATTCTGAACGATATTAAAGACATTGAAGAGTATAAAAATCAGGCGAGTAAGTTGCAGGCAGCTATCAAATATGGACAAGATGATTTGTTGTCAGCTAAAGAGTTGGTGGATTCTTGTCTATCATCTGAAGATCCTGATAAGGAAGTTAATTTGGGATGTATAATATTCAAGGTGAATATTTAAATATAAACGCCTAGTTGTGCATTTAAGGCTTGGGTATTGCGTTTTAAGCTCAGTGGACAAAGCCGTAATTTTGTGACGATTTGAGTTCAGTGGTAAAACAAGAGTGCCAATATACAATCATAGATGCATAGAGAATGTTATTCTATGCATCTTGATACAACCTAACTAAAAACAGAGATTAACGTACATCTGTGGTCAAAATTCAGTGTATATTAGTTGTTTTCCGTATTTCGTTTGCGACTTTGAGTCTAAGCTTTTTCTTGGATTACGATGGAAATATTTGATGTATTGAGAAATACCAGTTAAAAAAATTATAAAGCAATAGACGATAAAGGAGAACGCGGAGTATGCGTACATTTGTACGACAAACGCAAGATAGCTAGAAGCATAGATGATCCTCCAATGTTGAACACAGATGACATCTTCTATATTCTTAACGCAATACCACTATTCGTATTTGAATTTTACTTCACTGGCTTAACAATTATACATATTATATGCTACTTTGGCTCATACTCAAGTTTTTTATTATACAATTATGCCTAAAACATATTAATTCGCCCTCCCAATCTCGTTTTCAGGATGGCAATTACGAGGAAGCTTTATCTAAATTTTCTGCAGCCATGCAAATGCAGGGTTTTAAACCATACTTGGCATACAACATGGCTCTTTGTTATTACAAATTGAAGGATTATGCTCTATCCCTAAAGTATTGCGGTGAGTTGTACAGAAAGCCTCCTTTTGATCATTTGAAAAACATTTTTTCAGCGGACATTATCGAGAATGGCATTAGGGATCATCCAGAAATGAGTATAGGGATGCAAACAGAAGGTATAGAAGTGAGATCTGTTGGGAATACACTGACATTGCATGAAACTGCCCTTACTGAGGCTTTCAACCTGAAGGCTTCTATTGAGTACCAATCCAAGAATAGTGAGTACTTTTATTGTTGTGCAATAACTACGTTGACGTTGGGTAATCAAATTAGTAGAGCTACCTTGGGAAATAGAACAATTCGTTTTAAAATGTTTTGTACCTACTTTAGCCACCTACAAAATATTCCGATTGCTATATGTTTGTTTCTATTTAAACATGTTGTCATGCTCTACTAATTAATTAATTAATTAATTGCAGAAAATAGACCGGCAACACTGTTGACACCTCATCAGTTAACTGAGACATTAATATTTGTGTCAGCGTCGCTGTTATACACGGCTTAAAGCCAGGCGGTTGTGTTAATCGTCATTTTTGGCGCTCTTGTTCCTCGGAACAGAGTCTTTATCAATTTGCCCAAATGTCTGTAATTTTCTAATTTTCTGCTGAAAATGGTCTCAAACGTTCTGGTTCGACCCACTGATCAAGAATTCGTGGTCAAAACCGATTATGTCCGGCCGGCCGTCCGTAACCACGATAACTCTCGAACGGAATAAGCTAGACAGTTGAAATTTTCAGAGTAGGTTTGGGAGTTGAATATCTCTGTTGAGTACGAGGGCAATATCGGCCCGGTGGTTTAGGATCCGAAAAAAAACAACATTTTTTTACATAACAAATTGCAAATTTTTTTTTTAAGATGCAGTTTCATATTAAAAATCCATTGATATTATTCTCAACTCTAACGAACTTTTACTTCGGGAGATATGATTTTTCGAAATTTCATTAATTAATCGTAATTTTATGACTTTTGAATTCATTTTCTTTTATGATGCAGTTTTGTCATAAGAATCTATTCCCAACTTAGAGAAACCAATACTTTCGTAATTATGATTTGTCAAAGCTTGAACAAGAGCGCCAAAGCTCCTGTCCACAGGGCTTTCCCACATTTTCATTTTGTGTTTGTTTATACGTTCTAGACTTCTTTATTGCTCTCTATCTTCTTTAGGATTTTTGTGCTATATTTTTGAGTGAATTAAAAAGCCTTATCTTGTATTTAGTGTTGGTTACACCAGACACACGGTGGAATATTCCTCGATTTTAACCATGAACAAATATTCCCGTGATCTGGGCTAGCCACCTCATCATTCCCCCAAAGAGGAAAGCGTCATTCAGGCCAGATACGTACCGGTTTCATGGTTGTTACCAATCATCAGCGTAATTTAGCCACTGAATAACAAACAAAGGAGCTCTAGGAAAATTAAGCCCTATTGTTGCGAAATACTAGAAAGAAAATCTTACTAGCGTCACCTAGGAAAATCCATACGCATCCAACCCTCTATGATGCGGAAACCTTGAGCGATGTTCAGTGACGTTCATTCTCTTTCTTATTTTCATTCCCTCAAGGTTTCCGCATCACAGAGGACCGCATACAAAAACAAGTGGGAAAGCCCTGTGGACAGGAGCTTTGGCGCTCTTGTACAAACATTGACAAATCATATCTACAAAATAATTGGTCTCTGGGAATGATATAAATGGATTCTTACGATAGAACTGCATCATGAAATAAATTAAATTCAAACAGACCGATTCCCTCCAATTACGAACTTATCCGAGATATTCATTCCTCAAATCTAATCTGAAAATTATATTAAATCAATAAAAATTAGACAATATTGCAGTTTTGTCTTTACTGATGATATTCTGAACCCAATTTGATGAAGTATTTTACCAAAGAATATATTGCCATTATCATATGGATTATCCACGGGCATTATATTATCACCTTAAAAGTATAATATCATTATCATCCTCATAATTCTACGATAACTGAGGTTATTTCATTGGACATTTTGAATTCAATCATACTTTGTTTTCTAGAATAGGAGGTGTATTTTATATCAAGAATAACGAATCAGAAATAATTTTGACATTTATCTCTCATAGGAAAATAAAAAGTGTGTAAGAACACAGATCATTTAATAATTCATAGATAGAATAATTAAGTACAGTATTCTGTGAAAATATAGAAGTACGATCATTATTGCAATTTCTAAACATCATATCTCCGAAAGTATTAGCTTGATAAAGTTGAAAATGATATCCATGGATTTTTATGGTATGTATCTTGAAAAAAATTAAATTTGAAATTTGTAATGTAAAAAAAATTGTTTTTCGTTACTCCGAAACTATCAGGCCGAATTTGGCCATTAACGAACTTAACCGAGATGAAAATTTCAACTGCATAGCTCATTCTGTTCGAGAATTATTGTACAAACGAAATTTAAAATTGTTTTAAATTTTTTTTTACACTTTACGGCAACCCAATCAATACAAAACTTCGCATGCTTATAAAGGTCATTATTCTACAATTTGATGCTGAATTTCAGATAGATCGAGTGATCGGTTTCGGATATATTCATAAAAAATGTTTTTACTAAAAACGGCCATAACTCCGAAACCGCTTGGTGGATTTCGCCCGTTAAGAAACCCGTCCGAGATATTTACGCTCCAAACCTACCATGCAATTTTCAATCCTCTAACTCCTTTCGTTCGAGAGTTACGTGTTAACGGACGGCCGGACAGAATCGATTTCGACCTCGGATTTTTGATCAGTGAGTCAAACCAAATCGTTTGAGACCATTTTCAGCCACAAATTCGAAAATTACAGACTTTTGGGCCAATTGATAAGCACTCTGTTCCGAGGAACAAGAACACCAAAAAACTTGATACGAATTTGGATCTGAGCCCACGGCATGCACGAAGGACAATTAATGTATTTATATAACAAACGGGATCAGTTTTCTTACATAAACCAAAAATGCCAATTTTCCACTGTGGCTCTAATAATTTGATATCCACTGAATTTGCCATCGTAAAATCCTAACATTTGTGTTGAAGTTGAAGCGGCAAGAGAAGCGTTGACAGATATGCCACCAAGGGCCGAGCACGAATTGGATGCAGTCACCCTCCACAATCAAGCCCTGATGAATTTCGAAACGAACCCCACAGAAGGTTTTGAGAAGTTACAGTTTCTTCTCCAGCAGAACCCTTTTCCGCCAGAAACATTCGCCAATTTGTTACTGCTCTTCTGCCAGTATGAGTGCTATGATTTGGCTGCCAACATCCTTGCCGAAAATACCCATTTGACCTACAAATATCTGACGCAGGTATGAAACAGAAACATTCAAATGTGAACAAATATAGCCCTAACTTCACCAACACAGAATAGATATCACTTTTATTCTTGTATTGCACTAACTCACGAATTTTTAAAAAATAATTGAAAAAAATTCTATATGTAATGCTTGTGCATCAAGTAAAAGACTTGATGCAAATCCATATTAACTCAATGAAATATTATATACGATTTACACTAATTTATTTTATATTGTGACGCGTTTCGTCGACACGGCGACTTCATCAGACTACATCATACTAAATTCTTAACAAGTAATGATCTCCCTATACCTAGATGACATGGACACAGAGGGTCTTATTTGAAACTAATTACATGAGATACTAATTAAAAACTAATTACATAATCTTATACTGCTAGTTCTTCGTATACATTTACGATAATTCATTCCTAATGGTTTTATAAATTGATTCTCTATTTGAATAGATTGAGTAACGGAGAAAAATTTAGATCTAATTTTTCATTAACTAAATTAGATCTAAATTTACTTGTTAAGAATTTAATATGATGTTGTCTGATGAAGTCGCTGTGTCGACGAAACGCGTCGCAATATTAAATAAATTAGTGTAAATCGTATATAATTTTTCATTGAGTTAAAAATTCTATATTATCAGAAAATGTTCGTCAGACGTCTGACGAACATTTTCTGATAAAAATTTCAGTCTTGTACATGACTGAAATTTTGCGATCACCTTCAAAAACTAACTCTAATGCCAAGTTCCAAGTTTGAACACGATCGGATTTATATGGTTGGAGATTCGAGCAACCTTGGTTAAGTTCAGTAAATGGATGGGTGACCGTTGCCTCGATAACTTTCGAACGGAAAAAGATAGGGACTTGCAATTTTCAGGGTACGTTGCGCATCCGAATGAGAGAGTTGAGCTCGTTGTTGGGCATAATCGGCCCAACTGTTTCAGAGTAATAACCATCTGTAATCTGAAACTTAAAAAATACAGACCCAATCGGATTGGAATTTGGTAATCAGTTATAACTGACACAAATACGTATGTGAAATTTTTTGAGGAACGTATCACTAGAAAAATAAAAAAATATTCTGTACATCACGATAACTTGAGGAAGGAAATAGATAGGAATTTGCAATCTTCAGGTAAGGTTGCGCATCCGAATGCGCATATTTAATAGGCATAATCGGCCTAACGGTTTTGGAGATATGAATTCGTTGTTGTTTCCTCAATAACTCAAAAAATACCGATCTAATTCAAACATGGTATTTGGTTGTACAATGCCGATGCGCAAATTTTTGCGAAATTTCGTGGGGTTCGTATCACTAGATAATTTTTAAAAAAAGTCTGAAGCTTTTGCGTGTATGTTCTATCGTCCATTTTCCACTCATAATTCGAATTTACCATGGTAAATTCGAATTCAGAGTGTCCAATTTACCATGGTAAATTCGAATTAAGGGTGTCGAATTTACCATGGTAAATTCGAATTAAGAGTGTCCAGTACAGGAGAATGGACAATATAATTTACCATGGTGAATTCGATTAAGAGTGTTCTGACTTCACGTCAGTGCTTGAGCCAATTTTTCATTCTATCACATCTTGAAGGCAAATAAGTATAGAATTATTGCAATGAGATTTGGAAGGAATATCATAATGAATTTCGGTAATCACATGCTTGAAAAATGAGGGGTTGTGCATGTCTTTCGAAGGGGGTTGAAGGTAGGGTTCGCATTTTTACGAAGTAGGATGACAATTTAACATTTGAATTTTGACGTGTTTCTGGATTTTCCATAATATAGTAACCCAAGATAATGAATTTATTCCTTCCACACTGTATAGTGTAGGCCCGTACTCTATTATCGATACTTGTCTGTTTATTTATTTCCGCGTCACCGTCACCTTCGGTCATTTAATTCTCAATAATTTTATTAAATTTTCTGAAATTGACTACCAACTAATTTTTTTTTCTGCTTCTTAAAGTACCTCTACGACTTTCTGGACGCGGTCATAACTCTTCAAACGTCCCCGAACGAGGCCTATCAGAAATTCGACGAGATAGTGAGCAGGCACGCGGAACTGTTGAGAAAATACGCGAAACAGACCCAAGAACACAGGAACAACAACGAAAAGGAACTGGTCAAGAAGACGGTCATGGAATACGAGGATTGCCTAGAGAAATACATTCCGGCTCTGATGGCGCAGGCCAAGATCTACTGGGACCTCGAGAACTACCAGCAGTGCGAGAAGGTTTTCAGAAAAAGCGTGGAATTTTGCAACGACAACGAAACGTGGAGATTGAACGTTGCCCATGTCTTGTTCATGCAGGAGAACAAGTTCAAGGAGGCCGCTGGCTTTTACGAACCGTTCGTTAAGAAGAGATATTCAGAGGTAGGTGATAATAAAAGGGTTTTCCAATAGGAGGTTCATTTCGATTTTTAGGAAAAACTTTTTTTTGGCGCTTTTGTTCCTCGGAACAGAGAGTGCTTATCAATTTGCCCAAATGTCTGTAATTTTCGAATTGTTGGCTGAAAATGGTCTCAAACGATTTGGTTCGACTCACTGATCAAGAATCCGTGGTCGAAATCGATTCTGTCCGGCCGGCCGTCCATTAACACGATAACTCTCGAACGAAAGTAGTTAGAGGATTGAACTTTGCAGGGTAGGTTTGGAGCGTAAATATGAGTTTATTAACGGGCGAAATTCATCAAGCGGAGTTATGGCCGTTTTTAGTAAAAATATTTTTTATGAATATTTCCGAAACCGATCACTCGATCTATCTGAAATTCAGCATCAAATTGTAGAATCATGACCTTTAGACGTGTGAAGTTTTGTATTGATCGGGTTACCGTAAAGTGTCAAATTTTTTTTTTAACATTTTTAAATTTTGTTTCTACAATAACTCTCGAAAGGAATGAGCTAGGCAGTTGAAATTTTCAGAGTATGTTTGGGGGATAAATATCTCGGCTGAGTTATTTATTGGGTATTATTGGGTAAAATAGGCCAGATGGTTTCGGAGTAACGACAAAAAATATTTTTTTTTAACTTACAAATTTCAAATCAAATTTTTTTTAGGATGCAGTTTCACCATAAAAATCCATTGATATCATTTTCAACTCCAACAAGCTAATACTTTCGGAGATATGATTTTTCGAAATTTCAATAATGAATCGTACTTCTATGTTTTCACAGAATGCTATAATTATTCTATCTAAGCTTTATTATATGGTCTGTGTTCATACTCGTACATTTCATCCTGTTTTATAAGAAAGAGTCAAATTCATTTCAGCTATTTTAATTTGATTTCTTCCATGGTGCAGTTCTCATTCTCAGATTGCTCATTAAATCTTGATAAATAAACTATTATTTGAATTTAATTTCCTTTATGATGCAGTTCTTTCATAAGAATACATTGATTTAATTCCGAACTCTGAGAAACCAATACTATGGGAGATATAATTTGTCTGAACTAGAGCGCCAGAAAGCTCCTGTCCACAGGGCTTTATCATCAATGATATCATTTTTAACTCTAACAAGCTGAAACTTTCGGAGATATGATTTTTCAAAATTCAATAATAAATCGTATTTCAACGTTGTCACAGAATGATATAATTATTCTATGTATGAATTGTCATAATGTCAACTTATTTTCCTGAGACATGACATTATCTAATCAATCGAAGAATTGTGAGCGAAGTGAGAAAAATCTCAGTTGTTTGCTCCGAAATTAGTTTTTCTCAGAAATGTCTTACATTTCGGAACGGAACATGAAGTAAGAGATCTGAGAGTAGTGAGACTGCTTTTCATCCATAGACATAGATAGAGACCAATGGGATACAAGGAGTGATCTCCTTAAACCAGAGGGGCCCACATGGTTCACAGATGGCTCTGTAACGACTACAGGGACAGGTGCAGGCATTGTGGGACCTCGAGTGAGCATGTCCATCCCTCTCGGGAAGAACTGCTCGATAATACAGGCAGAACTATACGCTGTTCTTGTCTGCGCGCTGGAAAACATCCGACTAGGATACTCTGGCAAGTACATATATATATGTTGTGACAGTCAAGGAACGTTAAAATCCCTATCTGATGTGAAGATAAACTCCTACTTAGTAGGCGAATGCAGGAAGGCTCTGCGAAGGCTGGGCGCTGGTAACGTTGTAAAACTCATCTGGTGTCCGGCTCACTCGGAGATTTCAGGTAATGTTAAGGCAGATAAGCTGGCGAAGCAGGGGGCTCGGATACCATATATAGGTCCTGAGCCTTCACTTCCAGTATGTCGTACCTCTGTTAAAACATTCTTCAAGAATCGTTTGGACAAGAATTTCTCCAGTGTATGGAACATGGGAGTAGGACTCAGGCAGTCAAGGCTTCTCATTAAGAAACCATCGTCAAAGTCTGAAGTAAAGAAACTTCTTTCACTCGAAAGAAGAGAACTGAGCCTGGTGACTGGATTACTAACTGGTCACCAGTTCAACAAACATCTGAATAGGATGGGATTGGCCGATAGCGCTCTGTGTCGCTGGTGCAAGAGCATGGAAGAAACAGCTGAACATATTCTGTTCGACTGTAACAACCTTAAAGAATTGAGGGTCATACACCTAGGCAACCCAACACCTACGATTCCTATGGTGAGAGGGACTTCTCCTTTTAAACTCGCGGCATTCCTGTCAGCGTGTTTTTTGGAATGAGTCTCACGAGTTTGTCAAGCGGGAGAACAATATGGGCCAGAAGGCCTCAGTTCAGCCTGAGACGGCACCGCGGTAGAAGAAGAAGAAGATCATAAGAATACATTGATATAATTCCCAACTCTGAGAAACCAATACTTTCGGAGATATAATTTGTCTGTTTGAACTAGAGCGCCAGAAAGCTCCTGTCCACAGGGCTTGAACCAATTTATTTCATTGAGTTCTCGTTTTTAGTAAGTTTCGTACATGTATCGCAAAATGGCGAAGGTGCGGTAGCATGAAATCCCTAACGAAATTTATCAATCCAAGGGATCTTAGTCAGGATAATGGGATACTCACATCCAATTATTGTAATGTCGTCGAATCCTGAAAATTCTGCAAAGTTTAAATAAAATCTAAAGTGGGTTAAAATCGCGTTCAAAGAAGTTGGTTGCAAACAAGCAAACAACAGGTGAATCTTATAAAAGCGTGTTAAAATAATTAGAGATAACTTACCTCGCTGAGTACCTCAGCCTTCGAGAAACGACTGATTTTCATAGATAAACATTTGGTATATAGATAAATATTAATTAATATTAATTATAAAAAAAAACGTTAAATAGGTTTAATTCCACAAACACGGGTTTCATTGAAAATCAATTCGTCTGTACTTTTTTGAAATGACTTTTTCTATTATCTACCATTCATTAAAATTAGGAATTTCACGAATTATATTCTTTTCAGTAGATAATCACAATAAAACACGAAATTCGAACGAGATTCTTCACGTGTCGCCACGTTACGTAGGGCTGTCGAACATTGTTGCCAAATTTCTTGTGCAAGGCTGTGCTATAAACCCCTCGCCACATCCATTACCCATATAATTGAATGTTTTGTTTCAGTTTTTGAAAGTGAATCCTATCATTTTGGCGAATCTTTGCGTATCTTACATCATGACCATTCAGAACGAGGATGCTGAGGAACTAATGAGAAAAGTTGAGAAAGAAGAAGACCAATTAGCCTATGAAGAGCCTGAAAAGAAATGTTTCCATCACTGCATCATCAATTTGGTGATAGGGTAACCATTTCCATTATTTTTCCCAAAAATGCGCTGGTCGTTGATTTTGCCCGATTCAATAACTTCTCGGTTGTGCATTGCAAATAGCACGCAATATTATACATAAACTAGCTGACCCACGCAACTTCGCCTGCGTCAAATCGGTTATTGCGGTTGCAATTTTATTTCCAAATGCGAAAAATCTTAAAAAAAAACCTAGAACCCGATTGCAGCGCCTCCTACCGGGACAATTGAATTTCCAAGTTATCCAGGGAGCCACTCAAACACGTAATTCTAAAAAATACCTAGAACCCGATTGCGGCGCCACCTACCGGGTTCAATTGCGAATACGTACTCTCAAACGTATCTGGTTAGGAAAAGTGAGAAAAGGTGAGAAAGACAGGAGACCGGCTTCGTTCTCATCCCTACTCCGTGCTGTTTACTGGGACGTGACACCGGTATAGTCTGGCAAATGAGTGTTGATCCAGAAAGACGCGGAAATTTTCCAAAATTTAGCACTAAGTATAGCAGGAATAAACTGCCTTGATACTTTAATAAAAATGAATATTTTTTTTGTACAAAAATTTTAGCTATGCCATAAGCTAAGAGAAATTTTAATCGAAATAGAGTGAAAAATATTCACTAAAAATACGGCGACTTGGTTTTAATTAGCTCTTTCTCTGGAATAACTTACCAAGTGATAATTGATCAGTTATCGAGCGGGATGAAAAATGATTAATTACTAAAATGACTATTAAAAAATAGGGTTTGGTGATAGAAGGGTGAAAATTTAGGGTTTTATGTATTTTGTAATGCCACATTATAAAAAAATAAAAACAAAAAATTACGTCCAAAAATTAAAAAAAAAAATTTAAGGGTGAACAACCCTTATCACTTAGGGGTATGAAAAATAGATAGTAGCCGATTCTCAGACTTACTGAATACGCATATAAAATTTGATAAAAATCGGTAAAGCCGTTTCGGAGGAGTACGGTAACTAACATTGTGACATGGAATTTTTATATATTAGAAGATTTTTCTTACGAGCATGAGCAAAGTAGAACTTTTCCGCCCGCATTTGGGTCGTCAAAGTAGCAGTTTCAACACATCCAAACCTAAATACCTATGCCTTTTTTCAGAACTCTCTATTGTTCGAAAGGAAATTATGAATTTGGGATCTCAAGAGTGATGAAGTCTCTGGAACCCTACAATAAGAAACTGGGTACAGACACCTGGTTCTATACTAAAAGATGTTTTTTGGGCCTTCTAGAAAATTTTGCCAAGCATATGATAGCCCTCAAGGACACTACAATTGAAGAATGTATTACATTTTTGGAAAATTGCGAACGTGAGTATGGAAATTGAATATCTGAGGGAATGTGAATAAATGGTAGTGACCGACCGAAAGTTCGGTTTCGGTTTCGGCCAGTTTCGGCCCAGAAATCTAGTTTCGGCCTTAGTTTCGGTTTCGGCCCAAAATGGCCGAAACTTTCGGCCGGGCCGAAACTTGACTGTTCGTGAATTATCCTGCTCGTTTGGCCAGGAGTTAAAAGTAGGTATACATAATTGTCGTACAAGTTATTGTAATCTATCTTTGTTAAGACTGAGAATTCATGAGAATTCACTTTAATGATTATTAATTAGACTACATAGGGTGATTCCGAATAAGACGTGAAACTTGGAGGAGGAGTTAGTATGTCTCATTAGCTGTTGTTTAATCCATATTTATTAATAACCAAAAATCAACAGTTTTTGGAGTTCGGGTGATTTTTAAAAGATTTCTGAACTTAGTTCATATTTCGTCAATTTTTTCTACGTGGACCAAATTTGATGATAATTTTGGTTTATTTTCATCAGAAAAGGATATGATATGGACGAAAAAATCGAAACTATGGTGTATAAGAGGTTGAAAAAGAATTAGTATGATTTGAAATGTGGTATATGAATAAATGAAAAATCAATTTCTAATATCAATTTGTCTGCAACTTTCGAATTTCACAATTTTGTATGCCAAAATTATTTTAAAAACTTGCCAAATTCCTTCTTCATTCTATAAAAGATTTCGTTAGATTGCATAACTAGTTTCGTTTCAGCAGATTTTTTATAAGCAACCTTCTGAATATCCGGCATATAAAATAGTGAATGTGTATCAAAAGACAGCATGAGTAAATTTCAGGCGGAAAATAACAACTGAAGATATCAGAAAGACGGCATGTGCTTGCCTATATGGAATGGTGGAACATAATTTGTAACATAATTTATGAATACATTTTCTAATGAAATTTCGAGCTCATTTGCAACAAAAAATATTGAATTCGAAATTTTTCTCTATTTGCTTCTCACATCCCCTTTCAAATCATACTAATTCTTTTTCATCAGAACCAGAACTCAAATATCTCGGAAACTGTTGATTCTAAGTCATCAATAAAAATGGCTCAAACCACAGCAAATTATCCATACTAAAACCTCCTCCAAGGTTGACGTCTGATTTGGAATTACCCTGTACAGTTCGACTGAATATTTTTATAACTTGGTAATACCAAAATAATAAATAAAGATATCAAAATAGTTGTTTTTTTATTTTATTAAACACTGCTTAACTATTTTTATGTATATGCAAATAAAATTGTAAAAAATAAAGTAGATTTCAGTATGAAATATAAAGTTTCGGTTTCGGTTTCGGTTTCGGCCGAAACTGAGACCCTGGCCGAAAGTTCGGTTTCGGTTTCGGTTTCGACTGAAAAACCAGTTTCGGTCGGACACTAATAAATGGTTGGAAAGAATGTCCCAGTTGGGTGAAATTTTGTAATTCATCTGAATAACAGCGAACAAATACAAGGGGTGATTCTGTGATGAAAATTAAGGTGGATATTTGGAATAAAATATTTTGAAAAATCTCCCCCCGGGAAAGTTACACCCCTCCGAAGATTACCAAAAAAAATTGTTTCTCTTTTTGGCGCCCTAGTTCCTCGGAACTGAGTGCTTTTCAATTTGCCCAAATGTCTGTAATTTTCGAATTTTTCGATGAAAATGGTCTCAAACGATTTGGTTCGACTCACTGATCAAGAATCCGAGGTCGAAATTCATTCTGTCCGGCCGTCGGCACGATAACTCTCGAACGGAATGAGCTAGAGAGTTGAAATTTTCAGAGTAGGTTTGGGGGATAAATATCTCGGCTAAGTTCGTTATTGGGCAAAATCGGACAGATGGTTTCGGAGTAACAAAAAAAAAATTTTTTTTTTTACAAAACAAATTCCAAATTAAATTTTTTTTAATAAGCAGTTTTATCATAAGAATCCATTCATATCATTTTTAACTCTAACAAGCAAATACTTTCGGAGATATGATTTTTCAAAATTTCAATGTAAATCGTATTTCACAGATTGATATAATTATTCCATGTATGAATTGTCATAATGTCAACTTGACAGAAGGGAATATTGTAACTTCAAAAATATCGGGGTTGAAATACTCGTATTTTAGCGATGCAACGGGGACCTCACCCGAAAATGTTTTGAAAATATTACGTAAATATTGAAAGCATAATTCTGTAGTTCGAGAGAAGATAAAATTTGGTGAACGTAGATCAGGAAAATTTTGATCGATTACAAGGTAATTTTTTATTATTACTCATCTTCTTTCATACATGTTTTATGGAATACCTACTATTTGTAGGTACTTTAAACCTGTTTTGGGCAATTGTCATACGAAACTTGTTTTTTTGGCGCTCTAGTTCCTCGGAACAGAGTGCTTATCAATTTGCCCAAGTGTCTGTAATTTTGGAATTTTTGCTGAAAATGGTCTCAAACGATTTGGTTCGACTCACTGATCAAGAATCCGAGTGCGAAATCGATTCTGTCCGGCCGGCCGACCGGCCGTAGGCACGATAACTCTCGAACGAAAGGAGTTAGCGGATTGAAAATTGCAAGGTGGTTTTGGAGCATAAATATCTCGGACAAGTTCGTTAATGGGCGAAATCCATCAAGGGGTTTCGGAGTTATGGCCAATTTTAATAAAAATATTTTTTATGAATATTTCCGAGACCGATCACTCGATCTATCTGAAATTTAGCATCAAATTGTAGAATCATGACCTTTATACGTATAAAGTTTTGTATTGACCAGATTACCGCAAAGTGTCAAAATAAAAATTTGAAAATGTGGTGCAGTTCTCATTCTCATGATTGCTCATTTAATCTTGATAAATGAACTATTAATTGAATTGAATTTCCTTTATGATGCAGTTCTATCATATGAACACATTGATATAATTCCCAACTCTGAGAAACCAATACTTTCGGAGATATAATTTGTCTGTTTGAACTAGAGCGCCAGAAAGCTCCTGTCCACAGGGCTTGAACCCATTTTTATTTAAGATGCAGTTTCACCATTAAAATCCATCGATATCATTTTCAACTCCAACAAGCTAATACTTTCGGAGATTTGATTTTTCTAAATTTCAATAATGAATCGTACTTCTATGTTTTCACAGAATGCTATAATTATTCTATCTAAGCTTTATTATATGATCTGTGTTCATACTCGTACATTTCATCCTGTTCTATAAGAGAGAGTCAAATTCATTTCAGCTATTTTAATTTGGTTTCTTCCATGGTGCAGTTCTCATTCTCAGATTGCTCATTTAATCTTGATAAATAAACTATTATTTGAATTGAATTTCCTTTATGATGCAGTTATATCATAAGAATACATTGATATAATTCCCAACTCTGAGAAACCAATACTTTCGGAGATATAATTTGTCTGTTAGAACTAGAGCGCCAGAAAGCTCCTGTCCACAGAGCTTGAACCCATTTTTATTTTCCCTGTCATTAAGCTAAAGGCACGATATTGGTAAATATTATTTGTCAATAAAACTACACATTTTCTAATTTTTTCAACCCTGAAGTAAGCTTAGAAGGGGTTGAAATAGTAAACCCCTAACATAATTTTTCTAATTCCTTAATTTTAGATAAAAAATTTTCTTTTAAAAAAAGATGGCTGAAAAGCCCAATTCATTTACAAACTTTTTTATCTCCACAACCGAGGCAGAGGTGTAGTTAGCATTACCTCTATCTCAATTTCTGTTGCAAGATTTCCAAAATACTCTCCTCCGATTAATTAAACATTTTCCAGTGCACGGCAAGACTGTGAAGAGTGTTATTTGTCCAAAACTGTACGATGAGAGCGGAACACCTGATGGTGAAGAAACAGTAACATACGAAGCCAGGAAATTGAAGTGTTTGTTACTTAAATTGCAAAACTACTGATATAATCTTTCTTCTCGTTTCCAAACCAATAAATAATTCACCAATATAAATGTCGTTTACTTGGAAGTATTTATTCACTAATTCTCCAATGAAATTCACAACCTTCGATTCTGAATACATTCCATACATTTTTATGAAAGATCACATAAAATTAATCACAGAAAAAGATATTGAAACGTTGATTTATCATATTATGTTATTTTGAATTATTATTTGATTGATTATTATTAACACGATACGATATTATCATCATGAAACTCCTAGGTCTTCCGGGAAGAACTTCAAAGCTCTCATAGACCACATTACTTAGGTTAGATTCATTCTCTTGGCGGGAGATCCATATTCGAATTTTTTAACATGGAGTTTCAACTTTGAGATGAAACCACCCTATTTAAAAGATAATGTTAGTACAGAGACATCAAGTATTGGGTACCTTCATCATTAGTGCATGTTTTCATGTTCTTTCCATATTAAAATGTACTTCTATTCATCCTTAAATCAAAATTGAAACCAGTGTAGTTCGAAAGATTTCCGTATGTCGTAGATGAGTTCTGTTGTGCGTCACTACAAGGCCGATTTAGGGTTATGTTATTATTTTTGACTGATTTCGAGTGAGCTAAGACATACGTCAATCGAATTTGGTGATCACTTTTATATTTATTAATTATTTTGGAAATATACAATTTCGTTATGAAAACTTGATTCTAGATTGTTGAGAAAGGTTCACTGAATCTATTTCAACTGAAATAAACCTTAAGAAATTAGCCAAAGTATCTAAAATGAGGCGAGAAATTCTCGTAAATTTTAGGTCCATAAGAAATGCATGGGGAATTCAGTGCTCGGATCAACGGATGGATCGTAATTCAAATTTCCCGCCTAACATAACTAATGTGGTCTATAGGAGCTGATACAATTTAAGAGAATTAGCTGTGTCCTGGTTAGACTTTGAAATGTGCCCTACACCACCTTCGACACAGCACTGTTAATTTTCAACCAAACAGTGAATGGCGGTTGTTACTTCGTGATTAGAAAATTTCTTTCCTAACCGAGCAGGGTTTGAATCAGGAACCTTACCGTTCCTACTCCAACCCTTTAAGGTAGCAGCTTAATTGATTTATATGTTAATAATTATATTTATTCAGTAAACAAAATCCATTATAGTAAATACCTGCCTCTATGAATTCTATAACATATATTATATTAATATATTTCTTTGGACTACATCCAACTATTTTATTCATAATTATAAATTAGTTCGTCAATTTGATTCATGCTATTTCAATTACACATGATTTTCTATATATTAGCGAAAATCAGAATACATTAAAATTGTAAAATTACCAATTTTACTTTAGAATGGCGCTTGATGGAGTTTGGTTCACCCCGCAGGTACCATCTCCTCTGTATACCCTGTAGTAGCCTTGTTCACCCCAGGACGTACCCCAGGAATTCTTCACGATCCAGTAAGGAAGTGCTTTCTTGAATTTGGGATATGCTGAAAATTAATTTTATTTTCAAACGTGCAATAATAACGTCATTTTTCGATTGAGAGGATCATCGAAAAGTTCTATTTCTCCGCCAAGGAGGAGAAGTGTAGCTATGCAACACTTTTCCTGTCGGCGACCGGTAAAGTGTTACCATGCAAAAGATGAATTGGATACCATGAACAAAAAATTCTCTAATTCAAACGTCGCTTTTGGCGTTCTTCTCCCTCGGAACAGAGTGCTCAACAATTTGCCCAAATGTCTGTAATTTTCGAATTTTTGGCTGAAAATGGTCTCAAACAATTTGGTTCGATTCACTGATCAAGAATCCGTGGCCGAAATCGATTCTATCCGGACGTTAACACGATAACTCTCGAACGGAATGAGCTAGACAGTTGAAATTTCCAGAGTAGGTTTGGGAGATAAATATCTCGTTTCAAGTTCGTTATTGAGCAAAATCGGACGGATGGTTTCGAAAAAAATTACGAAAATTTTTTTTTTACATTAGAAATTTCGAATTCAATTTTTTTTAAGATGCAGTTTCATCATAAGAATCCATTGATATCATTTTCAACTCTAACAAGCTAATACCCCTATTACCCTATGCCTTTTTCATGTCTATATTTGCGCCTATTTTCATGGCTATTTGTTGATTGAATTTCCCCCCAAATGAGTGGCACTATTACACTGCGCTTTTTTCGAGCTTGTTTCAGGCAGTAATTTCAGAGCTGCAAACATTGAAGAAATTGACATATTTACCTCAAGTTCTTGTTTTGTTCGTATATTTTTAAAACAATACCATAGTGCTTTAGGAATGTCTGAAGAAACGTTTAATATGCTACTACATAGAGTGCAAATTCACATACAGAAAAAATACACTGTAATTCCAGCAAGCATTTCTCCAAAAATGAAATTAATAATTACTTTGCGATACTAGGCTACTGGTGAAAACTTCATCGCTCGGGGATAGCCATCACAGATTATCTGGCCCTCGTAAGTTTAGTTTACATCCTCAGAGTAATAAACATAAATTTATTATTGAAATTACAAAGGCTACGATTCAAAGGATAGAATAAACTAGGTTATGTTAAGACGTCAAGAGAGACAGATAAAAATATTGTGTTGGTAGCCATGACATTTCAGCAAAAAGGCTTGAAATCCCCACGATTCAGAGGGAACAAATAGAACCAGTTCTATTTATTTTCAAGCTTGAAACAGTCTACAAAATAGTCCCGGGCGCATGCGTATTTCTTCATAATTTCAGGTGCAGTCAGTCAGGCTGACAAATAGGCATGAAAAAGGCATAGTGTAATAAGGGTATAATACTTTCAGAGATATGATTTTTCAAAATTACAATAATACATCGTAATTCTGTTTTCACTATCTCCAGAGCGTTCCTGCCGATAGGGTCTACATAATGGCTTCGTATAATTAATATACTTATGCATATATTTCACAAGTCAAATAAACCCCAGGGATTTCATTGATTTGCTGAGAAGCAAGAGCAGATGCGTTTCTGGCTTCGTGGTCCTCATCAGTACTCTGCAGCTTCCCGACAATTTCAGCAAAACTGAACCGTGTTAAGCCTATCACAGCCGGCTCAAAGGTGGCGTGGACATTTATGTATAACCACTCAAGCCGGCGGTGAAAGGCTTAACACGGTTCAGCTTAATTGAATTTGTTGGGAAGCTACAGAGTACTGATAATGGTCAAGAAGCCAGAAACGCGTCTGCTCTTGCTTCTCGGCAAATCAATGAAATCCCCTGGGGTTAATTTGACTTGTGAAATATATGCATAAGTATATTAATTATACGAAGCCCTTATATAGACCTTATTGGCAGGAAAGCTCTGGACTTGTTGATTTATTAACAATGATATCGCCATTTTTTGGCGTTCTTGTTCATCGGAACAGAGTGCTTATCAATTTGCCCAAATGTCTGTAATTTTCGAATTTTTGGCTGAAAATGATCTCAAACGATTTGGTTCGACTCACTGATCAAGAATCCGAGGTCGAAATCGATCTGTCCGGCCGGTCGGGCCGGCCGTAGGCACGATAACTCTCGAACGAAAGGAGTTAGAGGATTGAAATTTGCAAGGTGGGTTTGGAGCGTAAATATCTCGGATTACTTCGTTAATGGGCGAAATCGATCAAGAATCTATGGTCAAAATCGATTCTGTCTGGCCATCCGTCTGGCCGTTAACATGATAACTCTCGAACGGAATGAGTTAAACAATTGATATTTTCAGAGTAGGTTCGAGGGATAAATATCTCGGTTATTGGGCAAAATCGACCTGACGGTTTCGGAGTAACGGAAAAAAAATATTTTTTTTACATTATTTTTGAATTCAATTTTATTTAAGATGCAATTTTATCATAAGAATCCAATGATATCATTTTCAACTCTAACAAGCTAGTACTTTCGGATATATAATTTTTCAAAATTTCAATAATATGTACTTCGTAGTTCTATGTATTCACTGTTCATAAATGTCATATTATCTAGCTATTAGAGTCATGTCAATTCGTAGTCTGAAAAACAAGTATCCGATTCTTGAATTTGTGAATATATACAAGACTGGTTGCATATTGAATAATTTACGTATAAATTCGGGATGATGTTTCAGAAGATTTAGAATTGGATCATTTTAATGATGTAGTTTATGAAGGCAATAGGAAAGAAGAACATAATGGAATCATCAAAAGAAATTACTGTTCGTTGACCACTGAGGTTAATATTACATTTTACTTCCTTAAGTAGTAAGACATGTTCCAATATACAGTATTTTCATAATGTTGCTAGTTAATATATTTTGAACTATTAAAATAATTTGTTCGTAATCCACTACCTACTAAAATATCAGGAATAAATGGACAATCTGCTATGATTGTCTCCAGCCTTTCTCTAGACATTTCGAAGATACTTTCCTTAGGTATTTCGAGTTGTGAAAACTATGCTTCGAGTGTAAGTTGCGACAACCCATTCCACAAGGCTGAATCATTGCAGATTGCACATTTAATCTTGATAAATAAATTGAATGACAATCTTTGAAGCATTGTAGATTGCTCTTTTTTTGCGCTCTTGTTTAAATGATAATTCTTGAAACATTTTTTTTTATTTAATTTCTTTCATGAAGCAGTTCTATCATAAGAACCCATTGATATAATTCCCAACTCTGAGAAACCAATACTTTCGGAGATATAATTTGTCTGTTTGAACAAGAGCACCAAAAAGCTCCTGACCAAAGGAGGAATGTCGACAGTGCGATTTTTGACGTTTACTGACATGGGCGTAGAGAAAATTTCTTACGGTGCGGCCACACGGATAAGGCTCGCTTCACATCAACACGACACGGTTTTATGTGCGGCAACGACACAAAAGCTCGAGCTTTCCCACAGGCTAACTTCACAGTCGTGTAAACGACACCGGGTGTCCGGCAGTCCCCTCGAGCCGTGCAAGGCAACCGTGTGTCGTTCAAACGACCACGACTCGGCCGGTTAGGCTTGAAAGCTATCATTCAAGCCTTCACCCAAGAATCGGATGCCGGTGTCGTTTACACGACTGTGTCGCGAGCCTGTGGGAAACCTCGAGCATTTGTTTCGTTGCCGTACATAAAACCGTGTCGTGTTGATGTGAAGCGAGCCTAAATCGACATGTTATGATAGTGTTTTCAGAGAGGTGTAATGAGAAAAGATCATTCGATTGTTGAAATCATTCGACTGCGCCCAACTCTATTCATTGTACTCACTATGAACTCCATAACCAACAATTAAAACTCCATGGTCCAAGTTCTGCGGATTGCACAGCATTTTCCACGGATGGGACACTCCGCCCATATAGAACTGCATGGCGTTGGCGTTGATAGCGATGGAAATGGGTCCGTTCTTGACCAGCCATTTCGCCATTTCCGTTTCATCTTGACTTATGTTCACGCCGCCGGAAACTTCCACACGTATCAGCGTTCTGTTCAGGTGACACTTCTCATCTCTTGCATCGTAGGGATAGTTCTTTTCTTCCTCTAGTCCACCCATTTTCTCTATTTGTCTGAAAAATAGAAATACACTGTGAGATTGGAGGACCAGTATAATAATAAAATAAATAAATCAGGAGCTTTGGGGCGCTCATCGTTCATTTGATGATCAATTATTGGCGGCTCATGGGAAAAAGAAGTGGTTATTCTCAGGGCAAGCTCTTAGAGCTTATGAGGGGTCTCCTTGTGGAAGACCCAGGAGGATCAGTATAATAATAATAATAATAATAATAATAATAATACCCAAATCGGAAGGTATCCACTCAGTATAATAGAGTGTTCAAAGTAAGCAGATATTGAACTGTAGGGGAAGTTCAAAACCTTTTAAAATATTAGTTTTTTGCGCGTATGTTCTGGGGAACATCACGTTGTCATTTTGCCCAAATGTCTGTAATTTTCGAATTTTTCGCCGAAAATGGTCTCAAACGTTTGAGTTCGACTCCCTGATCAAGAATTCGAGGTCAAATTTGATTCTGTCCGGCCGGCCGTTGCCACGATATCTTGAGAACGGAAAGAGATAGCGACTTGAAATTTTCAGGGTAGGTGGCGCATCCCAATAGGACGGACAAGTTCGTTAATGGGCATAATCGACCAAACGGTTTCTGGGTAATAATTTTGTCTACAACCAATAACAAAGCCTACACAGAACACAACTGGTTCTCCTAACTCAGGGCAAGCTCTTAGAGCTTATGAGGGGTCTCCTTGTGGAAGACCCAGGAGGATCAGTATAATAATAATAATAATACTAATCCGATCGAATCGAAACTTGAGAGTAGTTGTAGAATATAAACCTAAGGACGTTTGTGAAATTTTGTGGATATCGCATAGTTAGAAAATTAAAAAAAAATTATTAAAAAATATTATTTACGTCACGATAACCTAAGAACGGAAAGAGATAGCGACTTGAAATTTTCAGGTTAGGTTGAGAATCTTAATATCTGAGTTCGTTTATAGACATAATCGGCCAAACGGTTCAAGGGTTATACCCATCTGAAATTTGGTAGTTATTTCCTCAATAAATCGAAAAATACAAAACCGATCCAATTCAAACATGGTTATTAGTTGTAGAATGGCAACGCGAAAATTCTTGCAAAATTTTGAGAGGATCGTATAACTAGAAAAGTTTTAAAAAATCATAGAAGATTATTGAAATAAAAGCACTAACGTGAAGTCAGTACTCTTTGGCGCGCGTGTTCACGGTAGCTAATTTGAATTGAATGATGAGTACTTCAAGCTCAGTGGATAGAGCGAGCCGGAGATCTACCCAAAGGATAGTGGACACCATTCAGTGTCGGTTCAAAAATTAACAGTGCTGTTTCTAAGCTGCCATAAGGAAAGAGCAACAAAGTTGAAAAAGAATACAACTGACTCTCCTTAGTCGCACAAGCTCCTAGAAGATTCTGAGGGATCTCCTTAGGAAAGACTTGGGAGGGTCAGCATAATCATAATCATGTTTAAGGCACGCGCGCCAATGCAGATTGACCCCACGTCAATGTTTTTTTACACTTTTTCTTTCATTGTTAAGTCAATCTGCATTTGGCGATTTGGAGCGTTACTACAGTAAACGTATCTTGGGATTTGGATCTTTTCGTTAAGTTACGAAATCAATAATGAATATCCGTTCGATCGGACGGATTTTTGCATTAAAATTACTCAAAATATTCAAAAATCAAGCAAAAATTAACGGTCGAAAATGAAAAAACTCTGAAATGGATCGACCGATTTTGATAAGCATTGTGTGCATTGTGACCCTGAGACACTCAGGATCACAATAGATAATCGATAGGTGGCGCTGTATTCGGTTTATAGAAACTCGAGAACGGCTGAACCGATTTCGATTAAACTTTGTGTGCGTATCTGAGTATGTGTCAGGTCCGCAATATACAGCGGTAGGTGGCGCTGTAATCGGTCTATAGAAACTTAGAAATGGCTCTAACGGTTTTGATGAAACATTGTGTGCGTGTTTGTGTGGCTCTCAGGCTCACAATAGGAAACCGTTAGGTGGTGCTGCATTCGGTTTATAACAACTCAAGAACGATTGGACCGATTTCGATGGAACTTTGTGTTGTGTATCTGAGTAGGTTTCGGATGCACAATATTCCCCTGCAGGTGACGCTACAATCGGTTCACAGGAACCCAAAAATGGCTATACCGATTTTGATGAATCTTTGTGATTGTGTTTAGGAAGGCCTTAGGTTCACAATACGATTCGGTAGGTGGCGCTATATTTGGGTTTTAGTAACTCAAAACCTCCTAACGTATCTCGACGGGACTTTCGTATGTGAATGATTCTCACAATCACAACAGGACCCGTTAGATGGCATTGAACTACCGGTTCAATTGATCTACCGATTCAATTTATCTACCGATTATATATTGATCTACTAAAAAAGTGTAGATCTACCGGAAAAATGTAGATCTATCGGGAAAATGTAATCTACCGGAAAAATGTAGATCTACCGGAAAAATGTAGATCTACCGGAAAAATGTAGATCTACCGGAAAAATGTAGATCTACCGGAAAAATGTATATCTATCTGGAAAATGTAATCTACCGGAAAAATGTAGATCTACTGGAAAAATTTAGATCTACTGGCTAGGTAGATCTGCTGGCCACTAGTTGCCTGTAAAGCGGAACAGAGTTCGTCGGGTCAGCTAGTTATCAATATAACAAGCAAATATGTACTCCCGGTATAACGTATGAGGCAATATTTGTATCACAGATTTGCCTCTTATAGTATTTACACCAAAAACCGCTTGCGGCTAAAAATATGAGATATCAATACCTGTAAGCATTATCCATAAGTCCCCCATTGCACCCTTGATCCACAGTGTCACAATCCACCAATTCTTGCTCCGAAAATTCCAACAGTTTTCCATTTTTGATAGCGTATTGCCCCTCCACATTACCAGTCACACTGAAAGCCCAGCAACTGCCGCAACTCCCCTGATCCTTAACTTCGGCAACGACATTTTTATCCCTCCAATCGAAAGACTCCGGCAGATCTATATCCGGTATCTCGGCGTTCAGAAAGTCTATTTCGTTCTCGCTCTTAAGATCGCTCCTGTAGCCCAAAAGTTTCGAGAATTCTTTCTTTGTCAGATCGGCGAATTTGGTTGGTCCGTATATTGCAGTACCTTGTTCATACTTGTTGAGCAAATTTATCGTATCCATATTATCCCTGAAGATCATGAACCTTTGAAACCTTACCCTAGGATTTTGATATTCTTTATCGTAGGTCCTTTCGAAATCCTCAAAAGCCTTCAAATGTAATGCGTCAAAGACATGGTTAGCTTTCATCGATCTCTTGGACCTGAAGAAATAAGGGCTTTGTTGATTATCGCACGTGATGTTAGTTTCGCGACCATGAGGGAGCCAAGGCCTGTTCCAAATCTTTATTGTACAGTATTTCGGCTCGGAACCTTGTAATTCACCACATTGGTCCCAATCAGTCAAATCGTTCTTGTTGCAGTCTGAAAGTACAGAAACAACTTTTATTCTCCACAAATATCCTGATACCACCTGTTTAGTCGCCGAGAGGATTTCCCTTATTTTAAACTTGTTCTCGTGTGGAGAATTCAAATCCATGTGTTGTAAGCTCTCAGAAAGGAATTTGTATAGTTCTGGTTCATTTTTATCCACACTCTCCTCTCCTCCTGGTATATGTACTTCTCTCTTGGATCTTGAATGAAACCTAATGGCTCGTTTGCTTCTGATTTTTAATTTGGAATCCTCACAATCAACTATAACATTATCTAGTTTTCTTTTACCGTTTTCATCAGGCAGTTTCTCCCAGAATTTGAACTCACAAACTGTTTCATATGATTGTTTATTGTTTCCACAATTTACAGAAGGTTTTGCGTCTGATTTTTCACAATCAGAAAGAGCAACGATTGCCTTTATATTCCAGTTTGTACCAGCAACTACTTGACTTGTTGCTGAAAGAACTTTTTTAATTTTTAATTTGTGCCCTTTGTCAGATTGCGAGTCCAATTGTGGTAGCAATTGTTCGAGATGTTTTGAAATCCTAGGATCGTCATTAGAAAGTGGATTATGTCCACCAACCAGTGTTTGTCGACCTTTTCTCTTATGAATTTCTCTCTTACTTCTAAAATTTAATTTAGAATCATCACAATCGATCTTGACTTCTTCTAGTGTTCTTACACCATTTTTATCAGGTAGTTTCTCCCAGAATTTGAACTTACAAATGGTTTCATACGATTCTTTATTGTTTCCACAATCTACAGAAGGTTTTCCGTCTGATTTTTCGCAATCAGAAAGGGCAACAATTGCCTTTATATTCCAATTTGTACCAGCAACAACTTGACTTGTTGCAGAAAGAACTTTTTTAATTTTTAATTTGTGCCCTTTGTCCGATTGCGAATCCAATTGTGGTAGCAATTTTTCGAGATGTTTTGAAATCCTGGGATCGTCGTTAGAAAGAGCATTATGTCCACCAACCAGTGTTCCTCGAGATTTCCTCCTATGAATTTCTCTCTTACTTCTGAAATTCAATTTAGAATCATCACAATCGATCTTGACTTGTTCTAGTTTTCTTTCACCATTTTTATCGGGTAGTTTTTCCCAGAATTTGAACTTGCAGACAGTTTCATATGAGTCTATATTGTTCCCACAATCTACAGAAGGTTTTCCGTCTGATTTTTCGCAATCAGAAAGGGCTACAATTGCCTTTATGTTCCAGTTTGTACCAGCAACTACTTGACTTGTTGCTGAAAGAACTTTTTTAATTTTTAATTTGTGCCCTTTGTCCGATTGGGAGTCCAATTGTGGTAGCAATTTTTCAAGATGTTTTGAAATCCTGGGATCGTCATTAGAAAGTGGATTATGTCCACCAACCAGTGTTTCTCGAGATTTCCTCCTATGAATATCTCTCTTACTTCTGAAATTCAATTTAGAATCATCACAATCGATCTTGACTTCTTCTAGTTTTCTTTCACCATTTTTATCAGGTAGTTTCTCCCAGAATTTGAACTTACAGACAGTTTCATATGATTCTTTATTGTTCCCACAATCTACAGAAGGTTTTCCGTCTGATTTTTCGCAATCAGAAAGGGCAACAATTGCCTTTATGTTCCAGTTTGTACCAGCAACTACTTGACTTGTTGCTGAAAGAACTTTTTTAATTTTCAATTTGTGCCCTTTGTCCGATTGCGAATCCAATTGTGGTAGCAATTTTTCGAGGTGTTTTGAAATCCTTGGATCGTCATTAGAAAGAGGATTATGTCCACCAATCAGTGTTTCTCTAGCTTTTCTCCTATGAATTTCTCTCTTACTTCTAAAATTCAATTTGGAATCATCACAATCGATCTTTACTTCTTCTAGTTTTCTTTCGCCATTTTTATCGGGTAGTTTCTCCCAGAATTTGAACTTGCAGACAGTTTCATATGATTCTTTATTGTTCCCACAATCTACAGAAGGCTTTCCGTCTGATTTTTCGCAATCAGAAAGGGCAACAATTGCCTTTATGTTCCAGTTTGTACCAGCAACTACTTGACTTGTTGCAGAAAGAACTTTTTTAATTTTTAATTTGTGCCCTTTGTCCGATTGCGAGTCCAATTGTGGTAGCAACTTTCCGAGGTGTTTTGAAATCCTTGGGTCATCATTAGAAAGTGGGTTGTGTCCGCCGATCAGCGTTTCTCGTTTTGATCGATTTTTTTCGTTCAATGCGTTGAAAGAATATGTTTTACCTTCACAATTGATCGTAATTATCTTGCTGGACAACCATGGTTGGTACCATATGTTTATATCGCAAAGTTTTGGAATGTTTTGACAATTTTCAATAGAGTTTTCTCCTGTTGAACAATCAACCAATTCAGCTTTGATATCGTAAGAAACTCCAGAGACAACTTGTGAAGTTGCTGAAACAATTTTGCCGATTTTGAGTTGTGAATCACCCTTGGTTAGATTTGCGTTTAAGTAATCAACTGCTTCTCCCAAATATTCCTTTATTTTTGAATTATTAACATCTATTTCCTTTTTACCACCTAATAACGTCCTTTTGCGCCTTCTGTTAATCGTAGAGACTTTATCTGAAATAAATTTCAATCTATTAACAGTTAGATTTGGTAATGAATCAGCAATAAAACTGTACAGTAATTGTGTAGTGTTTCTTGTTAGATCAATAGTTCAGTTCTCAGAGTTTTGTTGAAAAAACGAAAATTATAAATAGAGGTAGAGCAAAGACTGAGATGAAAGACTTGACTAGTAAAATAAAAAATTGCATGCGACCTTTCAATTTAGAAAATTCTAATGAGAAATATGTGAGGCTAACAGGTTGTGAGAGCAGGAATAAACTGCTTTGTTGACCTAGTTTGGTTTCCGTGAATGAAAATGGTGATTAGAGTCATAGTGCTTTAGGCGATTTATATAATTTACGCAGAAGAATCCAATTACACTATAAATATATAGGCGACTCTTCAAAAATGTCTACGGGTCTAATATAGAGGGTCAGTCTTTGTGTTGTACCTTAATTTTACCCATATATTCCTCTCATCAAATGAAACACTTTTCTCATTTACCGTTTTTCAGATTCAGCTCAGATTGAAAGATACAGGCTGTTGAAATTGCAAAAAAAATCAGTTTTTGGCGCTCTTGTTCCTCGAAACAAAGTGCTTATCAATTTGCCAAATGTCTGTAATTTTCGAATTTTTGGCTGAGAATGGTGTCAAATGTTTTGGTTCGACTCACTGATCAAGAATACGTGGTCGAAATCGATTCTGTCCGGCCGTCCGTCCGTTAACACGATAACTCTCGAACGAAAGGAGTTAGAGGATTGAAATTTGCAGAGTAGGCTTGGAGCGTAAATATCTCGGACGAGTTCGTTAACGGGCGAAATCCACCAAGCGGTTTCGGAGTTATGGCCGTTTTTGGCGCTCTTGTTCCTCGGTACAGAGTGCTTATCAATTTGCCCAAATGTCTGTAATTTTCGAATTTTTGGCTGAAAATGGTCTTAAACGATTTGAGGAGTTAGAGGATTTAAATTTGCAGGGTAGGTTTGGAGCGTAAATATCTCGGACGAGTTTGTTAATCAGCGAAATCCATCGAGCGGTTTCAAAGTTATGGCCGTTTTTAGATAAAACATTTTTTATGAATATTTCCGAAACCGATCACTCGATCTATCTGAAATTTAGCATCAAATTGTAGAATCATGACCTTTATACGCATGCGAAGTTTTGTATTGATCGGATTGCCATAAAGTGTCACAAAAAAAAAATATTTTTAAATTTTTTTCTACAATAACTCTCGAACAGAATGAGCTAGGCAGTTGAAATTTTCAGGGTAGGTTTGGGAGATTAATATCTCGATTAAGTTCGTTATTGGGCAAAATAAGCTAGATGATTTCAGATTAACGAAAAAAAAAATTTTTTTTTTGACTTACAAATTTCAAATTAACTTATTTTTAAGATGAAGCTCCATTATAAAAATCCATTGATATCATTTTCAACCCTAAAAAGCTAGTACTTTCGGAGATATGATTTTTCGAAATTTCAATAATGAATCGTACTTCTACGTTTGCACAGAATACTATAATTATTCTATCTAAGCTTTATTATATGCTCTGTGTTCATACTCGTACATGTCATCCTGTTCTATAAGAGAGAGTCAAATTCATTTCAGCTATTTTAATTTGATTTCTTCCATTAATCTTGACAAATCAACTATTACTTGAATTGAATTTCCTTTATGATGCAGTTCTATCATAAGAATACATTGATATCATTCCCAACTCTGAGAAACCAATACTTTAGGAGTGTGTCAAAGTTCGAACAAGAGCGCCAAAGCTCCTGTCCACAGGGCTTGAACCAATTTTTCTTATGCAGCTTTGATATGGATACTCAGAGTGAAATGAATCTTGGTGTGAAGTTTTCTATAACTATGACACATATTCTCCGCTTGTTTCCTAGTTATACACATAAAACTGAATGTAATTAGCACAAGGAAAGCAAATGAAGTTTATCCTGAGTCATCATAAGAATCTTCAATCATTTTAGAGAATTTATTATTCTTCAATATTTCTGCTAAAACGCATCGTTTTTGAGATATTTAACATTGAATGTTTTCTGATAAAAATTGGAGAATTTGCGTTATTTTGGTTGATCTGCTCCTGACCTAAGATGGCCTTGAATCGATGTATTTCTACGTTGCCACACCTGCTTTTCTTTCACGATATAGATAATTCATGATCCTCGATTGAATAATATACCAATAATAATGAAAAATGGCGATACCGTTGTTAATAAATCAACAAGTCCAGAGCGTTCCTGCCAATCGGGTCCTTCATAAATGGCTTCGTATAATAAATATACTTATGCACAGAGCTGTGCCGAGCACCGAAGGAAAGTGCTTCAAGCCCTAAGCACTAAGCACTCAATAAAATACTCCCGAGCCTCGAGCACTAAGCACCGTGTTTTCACAAGAGGCTTGCGATTACTAAGCACTTTTTAAAAGTAATTCGATTTTTCGAGCACTAAGCACTAAGCACTTTTAGAAAACTGTTGAAAATGAGGTTATTTACTCCGAATTGCTTAATAAAATTGCATTCAATTCGAAAAACATGTAAACATGCAAACTTACGTACCTCATATGCGTCATTGACGGAAAGGAAATGGAATGCAGCGAAACAAATTTCTATAAAACTAAAGAACTCAAAATTAGTTCTATTCCCACACAGTTTGAAAAGGTCTTTATTATTTTACGAAATGATAATACAATTAATGGATACATGAATTTCATAAGAGTCCCAGTTTTTTCAGCACAGGCAAAATGTATTTCCCAATTTCAAAATGGGATAATACCCAAAACATACACCTATGACAACAACATGGTATTATATTATTATGATACTTATGCCAAGTGTTTTATTTCCTTAAATATTTAAAAATTGGTTCAAGCACTGACGTGAAGTCAGGAGCTTTTGCGCGTACGTTGTATTGTCCATTCTCCTGTATTGGACACTCTCAATCAAATTTACCATGGTGAATTCTATTGTCCGTTCTCCTGTATTGGACACTCTCTTAATCGAATTTACCATAGTAAATTCCCTATCTCCTTTCGTTCGGGAGTTATCGAGGCAACGGTCACCCATCCAGCTACTGAACTCACACAAGACTGCTAAGATCTCCAACAATATAGATCCGATCGTGTTCAAACTTGGAACTTGATAGTAGAGATAGGTTCTGAAGGCTCTCGCAAAATAACTGCCATGTTGGATGAATAGTTTCTGATATATAGAATTTTTTTCAATGATTTCAAAAATTTCTGGTGATACGATCCTCATAAAATTTTGCAAGAATTTCCGTGTTGGCTTTCTTCAACTAATAACCGTATTCAAATTGGATTGGTATTTTTCGAGTTATTAAGGAAATGACAACCTAATTTCAGATGCGGATAACTCCAAAAGCGTTTGGCCAATTATGCTCGTGAACGAACTCAAATGTCACATTCAGATGCACAACCTAACCTGAAAATTTCAAGTCGCTATCTCTTTCCGTTCTCAGATTATCGAGACATAAAAAATATTTTTTAATAATTTTTTTTTAATTTTCTAGTTATACGATTCTCACAAAATTTCACGAACGTGCTTAGGTTTATATTCTACAACTATTCACCAAGTTTCAATTCGATCGGATTTATATTTGTTGAAAACAAAATTATTACTCGGAAACCATTGGGCCGATTATGCCCATCAACGAACTTGTCTGTTGTATTGGGATGCGCCACCTACTCTGAAAATTTCAAGTCGCTAGCTCTTTCCGTTCTCAAGTATTCGTGGCAACGGCCGGCCGGTCGGTCGAATTCTTCATCAGGGAGTCGAACCCAATCGTTTGAGACCATTTTCGGCGAAAAATTGGAAAATTACAGATATTTGGGCAAAATGATAACGCGATGTTCCCCAGAACATACGCGCAAAAAGCACTAACGTGAATTCAGTGGTACTTGAGGCAGTTTTCCATTAATACATAATTTAATTCGAGTTGTTCAAACTGACAAAAATAAAATCTGCACAAATCGGATAGTATTATTTTCTATTGTGATTGTAGTCATAAGCAATTTAGCGTTGTAAATCAGATGGAAATTTAATTGAAAATATCGAATAAATCTGTGAAATCACATGAACATTTTCGAAAAAATACACTTATATCTTCTTGATAGACGATCCACTTAATAATGCTTTGATACAGAATAATTTTCAGGAGTTGGTAATAGTAACATATCCACTTCCCATTACATGAATCAATAACCAACAACTGATAATTAATTACAAGTTCTGTTCATGCCTCAATTGATCACGCCGGTATACATTAACTGCTCCGAAAACGTTAGCGTCCATTCGTGTTACGACATGATTTCGGAAAGGCTTAGTGCTTAGTAATCCTCGGATGTGCTCGGGAGCACTTAAGGGATTACTAAGCACTAAGCCTGTTCCTGAAGTGCTTGAATTACTAAGCACTAAGCACTGGTTTTAAAAAGTGCTCGCGAGCACAGTACTCGGGAGCACAAAAAGGCTTCAAGCACTAAGCACAATGCTTTGGCTCAGCTCTGCTTATGCATATATTTCACAAGTCAAATAGACCCCAGGGGGTTCATTGATTTGCCGAGAAAGCAAGAGCAGACGCGTTTCTGGCTTCTTGGCCTTCATCAGTACTCTATAGCTTCTCAACAAATTCAACTAAACTGACCCAGGTTAAGCCTCTCAGAGCCGGCTTGGTCGATCGTACCTAATCGCCCACGCCACCTATGAGACAAAACACGGAAATCAGCCTTCCCCCACCAGTGAATATTTGAAGCGTGAAATCATATGCCACCATTCACTCGATATTTAATCGAGAAACGAGTCCCGCAGAGCTCAGACAGTATCTTCCCAAAGGCCATGAACGCTGTTTAGCGTTTTCAAAAATAATAATGAAAAATGGCGATACCGTTGTTAATAAATCAACAAGTCAAGAGCGTTCCTGCCATTGGGAAGATACTGTCTGAGCTCTGCGGGACTCGTTTCTCGATTAAATATCGAGTGAATGGTGGCATATGACTTCACGCTTCAAATATTCACTGGTGGGGGAAGGCTGATTTCCGTGTTTTGTCTCATAGGTGGCGTGGGCGATTAGGTATGATCGACCAAACCGGCTCTGAGAGGCTTAACCCGGGTCAGTTTAGTTGAATTTGTTGAGAAGCTACAGAGTACTGATGAAGGCCAAGAAGCCAGAAACGCGTCTGCTCTTGCTTTGTCAGCAAATCAATGAACCCCCTGGGGTCTATTTGACTTGTGAAATATATGCATAAGTATATTTATTATACGAAGCCTTTTATGAAGGACCCGATTGGCAGGAACGCTCTGGAATTGTTGATTTAATATACCAATGCCTGGTAGACAGTATGACAAGTACAACATAGATATAAAGTCTATGATCCAATAAATTTCGGTGAACGTAACCTACTAATTATTATAAATATTCTGTCTGTTGGAATCAAATATCAACAATTCGATTTGAGATTCAGATGAATGGATTGATGGATATTTATGGAATTTTCAACAATAATATTTCAAGAATGGGCGGTGATCGAATTATGTATAATCTAATAGTGAAATAATTGATGGATATTGAATGAAAGTTAAGTAGAATTTCAATGGGACAGAAAACCCAGGAATTAACCATTTGGTGATATTATTTAATGCTGTTGTACAATATCAGTAACAGTTTTCTTTGTAGTGCAGTGCAGGATTGTATAAGCACATTGTGAAATCTTCAAACGCATATAACTTTTTACTTGATCCCAATCTGGAAAAATGGTACATGAGAAAAAATTGGTTCAAGCCCTGTGGACTTTGGCTTTGGCGCTCTTGTTCAAACTTTGACAAATCATATCTTCGAAAGTATTGGTAAGAGTTGAGAATTATATCAATGGATTCTTATGATAGAAATTCATAATAGCAGAAAATAAATTCAAACATCATAAAAGAATTTAAATTCAACAAGAGTGCCAAAAATTATCAATCCAAAACCAATAGACGAATTCTACCCAACAACGAACTAATCCTAGATATTCGTTCCTCAATTCTATGATGAACGATATATTTTTTCCTCAAATCCACTCTGAAAATCATATTATATCAATTGAAACTTTAGCCAATATTTCAGCTCAACTCAATATTATTAACTTACCATTACCATTCCCATCATCATATGGATTAACCATGGGCAATACCGTCTTTACCATAAGGGCACACGGGCCACGTGCCCAGAGCCCCCATCCTTAGGGGGGCCCCGAAAGACAGAAAATTTCTCTCACATTTATTCTAAAAACATTCTTGTCGGGCTTAGTAAAAGTAAGCCCCCGAGTCGAAAATAAAATTTACTTTGGTCTTAAATTCATCAAAATTATGTTTATTTAACCAAATTAAGACAAAATCAAGTAAAACTTTGCCTATTTCCTTTTTGAAGTATAAACTGTCCCTAACAGTTGACTTGATTTTGACTTAATGCTTAGTTAGTTTAAGACAAAATAGTCATATAAGACTAAACTTGGCTTGTATTTGGCTCAATATAAGTCAAAAAACTTGGTTCAAGCACTGACGTATGGTCAGGGGCTTTTGCGCGTATGTTCTATGGTCGATTCTCCTGTATTGGACATGCAGGTAAATTCGATTAAGAGGCAATAGAACATACGCGCAAAAGCTCCTGACTTCACGTCAGTACTTGAACCATTTTTTTTTTCATAATTTTTTTAAAATTTTCTAGGGGTACGATTCTCACAAAATTTCACACACGTCTTTATGTCGATATTCTACAACTAGTTAGCAAGCTTCAATTCGATCGAGTCTATATTTTTTGAATTATCGAGGAAATAATATTCCTGGTGGGTATAACTTCAAAACCGTTGGACCGATTATGCTCAAAAACGATATTAACCTTCTCATTGGGAAGCGCAACCTACCCTGAAAATTGCTAGTCCCTATCTCGTTTCGTTCGAAAGTTATCGAGGCAACGGTTACCCATCCAGCTACTGAACTCACACAAGGCTACTCAGATCTCCAACAATATAGATCCGATCGGGTTCAAACTTGGAACTTGACAGTAGAGTTAGGATTTGAAGGCTCTCGCAAAATTTCAGCGATGTCAGACGAACAGTTTCTGATATATAGAATTTTTTCAATGATTTTTGTAAAATTTTCTAGTGATACGATCCTCTCAAAATTTCGCAAGAATTTTCGCGTTGGCATTCTACAACTAATAAATATGTTTGAATTAGATCGCTTTTGTATTTTTCAAGTAATTGAGGTAATCACAATCAAATTTCAGATGGGTATAACTCCAAAACCGTTTGGTCGATTATGACTATAGATAAACTCAAATGTCGCATTCAGATGCACAACCTTACCTGAAATTTCAGGACACTATCTCTATCCGTTCACAGATTATCGTGAAATAAATAATATTTTTCAATAATTTTAATTTTCTGGAGATACGTCCTTATGTTTGTATTCTACAACTACTCACCCAGTTTCAATTCGATCGGATTTGTATTGGTTGAAAACAAAATTATTACTCGAAAACCATTAGGCCGATTATGCCCATTTACGAACTTGTCCGTCGTATTGGGATGCGGCACCTACCCAGAAGTCGCTATCTCTTTTCGTTCTCAAGATATCGTGGCAACGGCCGGAAGAACAGAATCAAATTTTACCTCGGATCGTTTGAGACCATTTTTGGCAAATAATTCGAAAATTACAGACACACGCGCAAAAGAATGAATTTTTAATGTAAAAAAAATGTTTTCGTTACTCCGTAACCATCTGGCCGATTTTTCCCAATAACGAACTTAATCGAGATATTCAAGTCCCAAACCTACCCCGAAAATTTCAACTGACTATACCTCATTCCGTTCGAGAGTTTTCGTGTTAACGGCCAGTCAGAATCGATTTCGACCACGTATTCTTGATCAGTGAGTCGAACCAAATCGTTCAAGACCATTTTCAGCCAAAAATTCGAAAATTACAGACATTTGGGCGAATTGATAAGCACTCAGTTCCGAGGAACTAGAGTGCCAGAAACAGGCCTAAATAAAAGAAAAACGTGGACAACCCTGTATATCAGCTTCATCGACTCGTACTACGTATAATTCAAACGTCGTTGAAAATTTATTTTCGCAGCATGATTCGGAATTCGACCATAAACCAACCAGAGAAAGCAAGCTGCCTACAATATTTCTGTTATTTCCCCAACAACTGCGCACTAATTAAAGAAAAATATCTCCGAAAGTATTGGTTTCTCAGAGTTGATAATTATATCAATGTATTCTTATGATAGAACTGCATCATAAAGGAAATTCAATTCAAATAATAGTTTATTTATCAAGATTAAATGAGCAATCTGAGAATGAGAACTGCACCATGGAAGAAACCAAATTAAAATAGCTGAAATGAATTTGACTCTCTCTTATAGTACAGGATGAAATTTACGAGTATGAGCATTCTGCGAAAACATAGAAGTACGATTCATTATTGAAATTTAGAACTTCATCTTAGCAGAAATTGAATTCAAACATCATAGAAGAATTTAAATTCAACAAGAGTGCCAAAAATCATCAATCCAAAACCAATAGACGAATTCTACCCAACAACGAACTCATCCGAGATATTCATTCCTCAATTCCAGTTTTGTTTTTAGTGGAGATATTCTGAACTCAATATTATTAACTTACCATTACCATTCCCATCATCATATGGATTGACCATCGGCATGAAAATATCAACCAACAACAAGTATGATATTATAATTCTCATATTGATACCATTACTGGAATGAATGACAATGAGACAACGTCAAAGTTGATATTATAACAATTCATAGAATAGCCACAGAATAATTCTATCATTGAAATTTTGAAAAATCATATCTCCGAAAGTATTAGTTTGTTAGAGTTTAAAATGATATGAATGGATTCTTATGGTAGAACTGCTTATTGAAAAAAATTTAATTTGGAATTTGTTCTTTAAAAAAAAAAATGTTTTATTGTTACTCCGAAACCATCTGTCCGATTTTGCTCAATAACGAACTTAGCCGAGATATTTATCCCTCAAACCTACTCTGAAAATTTCAACTGTCTAGCTCATTCCGTTCGAGAGTTATCGTGCCTACGGCCGGACCGGCCGGACGGCCGGACCGGCCGGACAGAATGAATTTCGACCACGGATTCTTGATCAGTGAGTCGAACCAAATCGTTTAAGACCATTTTCATCGAAAAATTCGAAAATTACAGACATTTGGGCAAATTGATAAGCACTCAGTTCCGAGGAACTAGAGCGCCAAAAAGCGTCCAACAACATGGCGTACAATTTATCATGTTCCCCACACCGCCCTTCAATCCTTTCTGAAGCAAGCTTCCCTCCTATTGTTTTCCAGGCGGCTCGTCTATCCTCGGATGTCGGACGATTTCGGATATATTGAATTTTTTTCAATTTTAAAAATTTTCTAGCGATACGATCCTCAGGAAATTTCGCAAAAATTTTTGCGTTGACATTCTACAACTTATAACCGTATCTGAATTGGATTGGTTTCGTATTTTTCGAGTTATATAGGAAATAATAACCAAATTTCAGAGGGGTTTAACTCCAAAATCGTTTGGTCGATTATGGCTATAAACAAACCCAAATGTTGCAATCAGATGCACAACCTAACCTGAAATTTTCAAGTCGCTATCTCTTTCCTTTCTCAGGTTATCCTAATTTTTTTTTAAATATTCTAGTAATACGATTCTCACAAAATTTCCCAAACATCCTTAGGTTTGTATTCCACCACCACTTACCGAGTTTCAATTCGATCGGATTTGTATTGGTTGGAAATAAAATTATTACTCGGAAACCATGGGCCGATTATGCCCATTAACGAAGATGTCCGTCGTATTGGGATGCGCCACCTACCCTGACAATTTCAAATCGCTATCTCTTTCCGTTCTCAAGTTATCGTGACAACGGTGATGTTCCCCAGAACATACGCGCAAAAAGTGGGAAATTTCTTTGGACAGGGGCTTTGGCGCTCTTGTCAATTATTCAAACTTTGACTGCACCATAAATATTGAAAAATCATATCTCCGAAAGTATTAGCTTGTTGGAATTAAAAATGACATCAATGGATTCCTATGGTGAAACTGCATCTTGAGAAAAAACTTATTTTGAAATCGAAATAATTAATTGCAGGAATTTGGACAAATTTTTTAATTAATATCCTGTTAGTACATTGCCAACGTTTCGAATCTGTTGTGATTCTTTCTCAAGGCTGGAATGTCAAAATAAACTTAGAAACAAATGAAAATGCACCTAGAGACGATCCGTCACTCACCTCGTATCTTATCGGATAGAATATTGTCAATTTTATTAAAATAAATTGTGTAAGTAATTCTCGTGTTAATTTTAATTCTATTTCCTTCTGTTGTTTTGGGAATGGTTCATGTGTTGTCAACACGACATGAGTAGACAGAATCGCTCCGGTACGTTCCACAAATCACACCGAGCAACATAGATGTGACACTCAACTCTCCAGTAAAACATTATGCAACCACAATATCACATCTCGAGTAAACAAACAATAAGATGAAACACAACCACGGTAATAAGCAACTTAACAAAACAAATTAAAACATTTTGTATCTGGTGGATGCGACCTAGATATACTAAAATGACTTTCACAATAAAACACCAAGATGAGCAAGCATAAACATCGAGGTTCCGAAAGTTCTCAGTTATTTCCATCATTCAGATCTGCTATTTTGAGTCTCTGAATCAACAGTATTGCCCAATATAAGACTATCATACACCAAACTGAGATGTTGGACGTCCTCCCTATAGTTTACTGTATTGTTGGACCTTATGAGAATCATCTCGCTAATAAGGCGTCTACTGTAGATAGGTTCGTAATCCAGAACTGCGACCTCCGAGAAATTGAATCTATGTCCCTCAGCATGGACGTGTGCAGCGAGGGCCGTTCCCTGTGTTATGTGAGATTTTTCTGCATCATTCTTATGTTGTCTTATCCTTTCCTGCAGCAGTTGTTTTGTCTGGCCTATGTAGCATTTTGTGCAGTTATTGCATTCTATCTTATAAACAACTTCTGATTGTTGTAAAATTGGTGTTTTTTCTTTTAGCGTTGTGTAAAATTTTCTCTTATTATCGAGAACATTATAGAATGCCGCAGCACCATTGTATTCGCGGAAAATTTTTTCAATCTTATATGATAATGTAGGATAAAACACAAGTCTGAAATATTTTTTAGTTGTTATATTTTGGGATGTTACTGTGTCCTGTGATGTGCTCACCGTTTTCACATCTGTGTCGTTATTTGTTTGGGTAGTACGTTTAGCTTTATTGTAGATGTTCATACAGGTTTTTATGTAGTATGTTGGATAGTTGTTCTGCTTCAGGATTTCAGTCACTTTATTCAAATTATCCACTCTGTATTCCTCATCACTCAGAGAAATCGCTCTATCTATCAAATTTTTGGCTATATTCCTTTTTTGTGAGAAACTGTGATTGGAATGGAAATTTACACATCTACCAGGGTTGTTCGGTTTCATGTACCAATTGTTCTTCAATCTTTTTTCCTCTCTGATGACTAATATGTCTAAAAATGGAATACTGTGGTTCTTTTCTCTTTCTAGGGTGAATTGTATTTTTTCGTGGAATGAGTTGAAAACATTCAGAGTCTCCTCAATCATATCCTTCGGTATTAAGAGCAATGTATCATCAACATAGAGCTTTATTAGGGGGATGTGGAAATTCAGCTTAGATATCACATATCCAAACAAAGCGAGCATAACCAAGTTCGCAAATGTCGAGCTTGCCGGAGAACCCATTGCTGTGCCCTCTATTTGATCATAGAAAATACCCTCAAAAACGAAGTACCCTCCTCCGAAACACAAATCTACAAGATCAACAAATTCTTTCCTTCCCAAATTCGTGAAATTTTTAATATAGTGCCAATGATTTTTGATTGTTTTGATGACCAATTCTTTGGGAATATTTGTAAACAAAGAAATTACATCTAGTGAAACTAATTCATAACCGTCAGGTACTACTGTTGATTTCAGTTCTTCTACCAACATGAATGAGTTTTTTACATTGAAAACTGAGGTTGACAGTACATCACTGAGTATTTTGTGCAGGAAGTATATCTAGGTCGCATCCACCAGATACAAAATGTTTTAATTTGTTTTGTTAAGTTGCTTATTACCGTGGTTGTGTTTCATCTTATTGTTTGTTTACTCGAGATGTGATATTGTGGTTGCATAATGTTTTACTGGAGAGTTGAGTGTCACATCTATGTTGCTCGGTGTGATTTGTGGAACGTACCGGAGCGATTCTGTCTACTCATGTCGTGTTAACAACACATGAACCATTCCCAAAACAACAGAAGGAAATAGAATTAAAATTAACACGAGAATTACTTACACAATTTATTTTAATAAAATTGACAATATTCTATCCGATAAGATACGAGGTGAGTGACGGATCGTCTCTAGGTGCATTTTCATTTGTTTCTAAGTTTATTTTGACATTCCAGCCTTGAGAAAGAATCACAACAGATTCGAAACGTTGGCAATGTACTAAAAGGATATTAATTAAAAAATTTGTCCAAATTCCTGCAATTAATTATTTCGATGTTTATATCATGGACGTCACCAGAAATCAAAATTTGATACCAGGGGGATTAAAGAGTAACATCAGACATACTTACGATAATGAGGTGTCTTCTCGATGTAAAGACATTATCAATTTGAACCGGAAACTAGCATCATTGAGTAACAGAGTGATTTTCCTGTTACAATGCAGATCGAAAGAGGTATTTCCATCACATATAATAAATAATATCAGACAGGTTTATACGCTAGAACTAGAAAAACATCCTTATTCTTATTTGGTTAACAAGACTATGAGAAAGTTCCGTAAGTCAATTTTGAATATAGAAATCAAAATATCCATTTGGAAAAGGGATGATACGGAATACAAACTGCGAAAAACTCAAGAATGGGTGGTAGACAAAGTGAACAGTACCACATATAGTGCGATTACCAGCGCAGGAATAAGAAATTTTCAGAAAGTATTCCAGAGAGTCAAAACCGAAAATATTAAAAAGCTCGATAGACTATTTGTAAACCAGAGACACCCTATAGGTACTACACAGCCAGACCGATTTGTGAAAAATTACACCAACGTCACAATTCCTGAAGAAGTTAAACTAATTTTGGGACTCGGACCGAAACATGGGATTATACCTGATCACATTCCAAAACTACAACTAATCAAGGATATAGAGTATTTCACACAAACAGCCATTCAGGATGAGGACGAGAGAAACCATGTCAGAGGAAGATGCGTTGGAATTATCAACAACTTTGAGAGAATGAACCGACAACCCAAAGACCCATTCAAACACCACTTTACACTAACTGGAAGATTCATCAGGGAACATCCGGAAATAATCATAGGAAACTCAGATAAAGGCAATACCACGGTAATAATGTATAAGGACGAATATGTTACAGAAGCTAAAAAAATGCTGAGTGATGAAGCAACATACAAGACATTGCTATCTGACCCAACCAAAAAAATTCAAAACAAAATTAATAATTACTTAAAACTACTCAAGAAAGACTCAATCATAACAGAATCACAATACAAAATGCTAATATCGCATAATAGTGTAGCACCGAAAATATACTTCCTTAGGAAAACCCATAAAAGAGAAGTCAAATTGAGACCTGTAGTTAGTAGCATAAAATCTCCCAGCTACAAAATTGCAAAATTCCTGCACAAAATACTCAGTGATGTACTGTCAACCTCAGTTTTCAATGTAAAAAACTCATTCATGTTGGTAGAAGAACTGAAATCAACAGTAGTACCTGACGGTTATGAATTAGTTTCACTAGATGTAATTTCTTTGTTTACAAATATTCCCAAAGAATTGGTCATCAAAACAATCAAAAATCATTGGCACTATATTAAAAATTTCACGAATTTGGGAAGGAAAGAATTTGTTGATCTTGTAGATTTGTGTTTCGGAGGAGGGTACTTCGTTTTTGAGGGTATTTTCTATGATCAAATAGAGGGCACAGCAATGGGTTCTCCGGCAAGCTCGACATTTGCGAACTTGGTTATGCTCGCTTTGTTTGGATATGTGATATCTAAGCTGAATTTCCACATCCCCCTAATAAAGCTCTATGTTGATGATACATTGCTCTTAATACCGAAGGATATGATTGAGGAGACTCTGAATGTTTTCAACTCATTCCACGAAAAAATACAATTCACCCTAGAAAGAGAAAAGAACCACAGTATTCCATTTTTAGACATATTAGTCATCAGAGAGGAAAAAAGATTGAAGAACAATTGGTACATGAAACCGAACAACCCTGGTAGATGTGTAAATTTCCATTCCAATCACAGTTTCTCACAAAAAAGGAATATAGCCAAAAATTTGATAGATAGAGCGATTTCTCTGAGTGATGAGGAATACAGAGTGGATAATTTGAATAAAGTGACTGAAATCCTGAAGCAGAACAACTATCCAACATACTACATAAAAACCTGTATGAACATCTACAATAAAGCTAAACGTACTACCCAAACAAATAACGACACAGATGTGAAAACGGTGAGCACATCACAGGACACAGTAACATCCCAAAATATAACAACTAAAAAATATTTCAGACTTGTGTTTTATCCTACATTATCATATAAGATTGAAAAAATTTTCCGCGAATACAATGGTGCTGCGGCATTCTATAATGTTCTCGATAATAAGAGAAAATTTTACACAACGCTAAAAGAAAAAACACCAATTTTACAACAATCAGAAGTTGTTTATAAGATAGAATGCAATAACTGCACAAAATGCTACATAGGCCAGACAAAACAACTGCTGCAGGAAAGGATAAGACAACATAAGAATGATGCAGAAAAATCTCACATAACACAGGGAACGGCCCTCGCTGCACACGTCCATGCTGAGGGACATAGATTCAATTTCTCGGAGGTCGCAGTTCTGGATTACGAACCTATCTACAGTAGACGCCTTATTAGCGAGATGATTCTCATAAGGTCCAACAATACAGTAAACTATAGGGAGGACGTCCAACATCTCAGTTTGGTGTATGATAGTCTTATATTGGGCAATACTGTTGATTCAGAGACTCAAAATAGCAGATCTGAATGATGGAAATAACTGAGAACTTTCGGAACCTCGATGTTTATGCTTGCTCATCTTGGTGTTTTATTGTGAAAGTCATTTTAGTATATCTAGGTCGCATCCACCAGATACAAAATGTTTTAATTTGTTTTGTTAAGTTGCTTATTACCGTGGTTGTGTTTCATCTTATTGTTTGTTTACTCGAGATGTGATATTGTGGTTGCATAATGTTTTACTGGAGAGTTGAGTGTCACATCTATGTTGCTCGGTGTGATTTGTGGAACGTACCGGAGCGATTCTGTCTACTCATGTCGTGTTGACAACACATGAACCATTCCCAAAACAACAGAAGGAAATAGAATTAAAATTAACACGAGAATTACTTACACAATTTATTTTAATAAAATTGACAATATTCTATCCGATAAGATACGAGGTGAGTGACGGATCGTCTCTAGGTGCATTTTCATTTGTTTCTAAGTTTATTTTGACATTCCAGCCTTGAGAAAGAATCACAACAGATTCGAAACGTTGGCAATGTACTAAAAGGATATTAATTAAAAAATTTGTCCAAATTCCTGCAATTAATTATTTCGATGTTTATATCATGGACGTCACCAGAAATCAAAACTTATTTTGAAATTTGTAAAGTAAAAAAAAATTTTTTTTTGTTACTCCGAAACCGTCTGACCGATTTTGCCCAATACCGAACCTAGCCGATATATTTATCTGCCAAACCTACTCTGAAAATTACAGCTGTCTAGCTCATTCCGTTCGAGAGTGATCGTGTTACCGGCCGGCCGGACAGAATCGATTTCGACCACGTATTCTTGATCAGTGAGTCGAACCAAATCGTTTGAGACCAGTTTCAGCCAAAAAATCTAAAATTACAGACATTTGGGCAAATCGATAAGCACACTGTTCCGAGGAACATGAGCACCAAAAAGTGTTTTGTTTGATGAAAGGAATCTCTGGTTAAAATTAATGTACAACTCAAAAAGTGACCCTGTATAACTTAGAACATCTGTTCCCTGCCTCAGATAACCAAGTTAATTTGAAACCAATGTCTTACCTGTACTTGACTCAACCTTCGCCACTTCGGAACCAGTTGCTTCTGAAGAAACTTCAATTTTACTTTTTGCTTGGTCTAGAGGAATCTGCTGAAGCACATAAACTGTCGAACTCGCATTATCAACCGTATCTGACGATGGACTAGAGTTCCTTTCGATGGCATCTTGATCAACAGCCGTATCTGTACCAACAGAAATCGGTTCGTCTTCAGTGGCTAGTACCTCTTGAAATGTACTCGATGCAACAATGAATGGACTACTTTCGTCTGGCAAATTGTTAACAGAAGACGATTCTACAGTCTTTTCTAGATTTGGTTTGACCATTTCCATATATTTCGTGGATTTCGATTCAGATTCATCCAAAGGTATTATTTGGGACATAAGTTCTTTCAAAATGTCGTTTTCGCTTATCTCAGATTTCTTCGGATAGATAATTTTGTCGTTATATTTCCCCTTTCCATCTCCTGAATCTATGAGGTTGATGTCATTGGATTCGTATTTGGACATCATTGGTATGAAGGTTTGCGTCTGCGTACAGTTGTTGGATATGATGTTTTTGGGGGAGTAATAGCCGGGTTCTTGAAAGAATTTAACGAGGCAGTACATGTCTTCTTGAGTGTCCCTAAAGCATTCCACAGCTGTACACGGACGTGGTGGTCGCCCAATTAGAACAGTTAAAAAAAAGTTCACACCGTTTGTTACCTGAAAGAAATGACCTTTATTCAGATCAAGTGTGGTACAACATAATTCATGTATCAGAAAATAATCGTAAAAGCACAGCGTCAGGAGCTCAAGTACAACCCGTCGTTTCAGTCAATTTGAAAAAAAATATTTTTAAGTCCCTTATAAAATGTCATTCAAATAATTATAATATTAAGTAATATACAGTGCGCGTCGAAATTATGGAACAAATTCATTTTCTCAGAAGAAAAATATTTGGCAACAAAATCCTGAAACAGGTCAATTTTTGTTTCCCTTTAACCAAATTGTTATGCATTTTTAAAGGATTTTTGTTGCAGCCTGTGCCATCCCCATCAACCCTCTAAATTTTTTGAATAAGGAAAGTGGGTCATGTGGTACTTTTTTGGCAAGGTCTTTGTATCTTCTTTACAGGCGTGCAGAAATTTTCAAGAAATCATTTGGCACATTTGGAAGATTTTGTTTACATAGGACTATAGAGCAATAGAAATCCTTTCTGAATCCGCTTCAAACTCAATTTCGCCCAAATTGGACATAATGCGTTTTGAAAAGTTACTCCTCAATTTATGTACAGATATTGGGGATGAGGTTATTGGACACTTAATTCGAGTTTACCATGGTAAATTCGAATTAAGAGTGTCCAATACAGGAGAATGGACAACATAATTTACCATGGTAAATTCGATTTAGGGTGTCCAATACAGAAGAATGGACAATAGAACATACGCTCAAAAGCTTCTGACTTCACGTCAGTGCTTGAACCATTTTTTTTTTAATAGATAGAGTGATTCAGTAGAAAGGTTTATATGTATAATACATGCATAATATATTAGAGAAACACTGATAATTTTAGAGGTTTCTGATGTGATGTCGTAAATAAACACATTTTTTGCGCTTACATTGCAAACATTGGCTGAACCCTACGAGATAGATCCAAATAATGTAGTACGGTATGGTACACCTTAAAAAGGTCTACAAAAAAGTCCGCGATGGTATATGTCTATCTTTTAAGGATAACCCATAATAACCATGTTTTATCCTTTACATTCTACGGGAAATAATGGCTTGATTACGAAGCGATTTTAAGCAATACAGCATTGATCCTTATAGAATTAAGTACCTTAAATGCATTGTGCATTCAATATTAATCAATATGGCTCTTTACAGCATGTAATTTAAATGAATATTTTCGAAGATATTGCAGATTTAAAATGCAGGGACATAGCGGTTGCGGTGGTACCGACCGGGGGGCCGGCACAGCCAGGATAGGGATAGAAATCGAATACAGAGAGCCAGAGAATCATCTGTAGAGCTTGAGGCTCGCCTCAGCCAGGATAGATGTATTGATTCCCCAAATTCCTCTGATACCATTGGATTTACTGATCCAATTTAAACGCCTACAATTTCCGCTAATGATATATTTTGCAATGACCATTAATAAATCGCATGGTCCAACTTTAACGCTACAGGCTTATATTTGAGCGTTGAGTGTTTTTCACATGGCCAATTATATGTCGCTCTTTCAAGAGTAACCTCTGAAGAAAACATGTTTGTATTGTCTGTCGACAAAAATGCTGTGAACGTTGTATATAAAGAAATTCTGTAGTATATTTAGTATCAGCATTTCAACCGTGCGAAGCCGGGGTGGGCAGCTAGTTATAATTAAAAGAATAGTGAAATTCCTTAGTCACGGCTATAGTACTTTGCAAAATTACCACTACGTAATTTGAAAAAACTTGCATGAAACAAGCAAGTATACTCATTTGAGACCAGTAAACACACATTAATTCTTCAACAAATCTTGACCTGAATCAAATAATCTGCGATTTACTAAGTATAGGAATATAGGTCCTCAATTCCCAAATCAAATATTCCTAATAATCTTAATATAGTTATTAATCACAGTTTTGATAGCCTCAATATCTCAACCTTTGACTCAGCTCATTATCATCATTCAAACCAATGAAGAAATAATTCAGATAAGATATCATCTTTGAAAAACTATTAATATTCTTGTTGTAATTGATGACTGTTGAATGTAATTAAACACTGGCAGATTTGTTGGTATTCCCCATGATAATAGATTCAATTTACAGGCTGCTTAATAATCCGAAATAGGAATGCATCCTAAGTAATGTAAATTAAAATGATGATTCAATTAAGCCTCACAAACATTCGAGTTTGAATTATACCTCCCAAGATTAATTGAATTTATTTATTATTTATCATAACCCTTTACTGCGCAACTTTTTATTTTTTTTCGAAAAAATTATATGAGTTCCAGAAATGCTTTCAGATATCGGGAAAAATAGTGAAAAAAATCCAGATGTAAAAAACTAGTCTATTTTTGTGATTCTTTTTCATGTTGCAGATATGCTACATTGCCCTTTGAGTGACCGTCTCTATAGTCGTCTTAGAAGTTGTCTACCTGCTTTCTATACTATATAAGTGCTTTGAATGCAGCTGATTTATATCTCTGTATGTAGTTTTCATCCCTCCATTCCAGCTTTGATGAGATATCTCTTACTTTCTTCTGGTTCTTACGCAGATTTTTTTTTCCACATCAGCGATTTTTTCTACGTTCTTGCGTTTTTGATGAGATCGCTAATGATTTTTACGTTTTCTGACGTTGATGGATCTTCAGGTGATATGATTTCCAAGAAATCAGATCCGTTGGGAGGATCCGGTGAAAAATTATACAATATTGGCATTTTGTCCATGTCCAAAAGTTCATCACTTTCAATTTCAGTATCACAAGGCAGAAGGTTTCCTCAATCTTGAAGAAGAACGTCATCTGCATCATCTCCTGAGAAAATTATTATCTATCTTTACTGAGTTCTGATAAATGATCAGCGAAGTATTTCAAGCTCTACCAGCGTCAGAATTCAGTTTTTCGATGCGTTTTTCTGAAAAAATATAAGACAATGTAAATTCTTCTCGTCGGATCTACAATGGGCACTATTACAGATATGCTACACTCCAATGAAAATATTTCATGCTCAACGGGGCATTGTAGCATAAATGCAACGCTCATTCAAAAAGCGCTAAAAACTTCTAGCTAGATTTTATTTTTACGAAAATATGATTTTGTAATACTACTTACCATATTCAAGCTCCCTATATTTTTTTTACACAAATTCACTCCGAAATTGACCTACAGGAAATCAAAAAACTTAGTCAAATTCTAGTTCTCTCACTTGTCTGTTAACGTTCGTATTTTAAACTGGCATTTACCGTTAGATAGACCTCCACTTATGTAGAAATCTATGAATTATGAAGCATATTAGTTTACGAGTAAAGTAATCTTCATAGATTTCTCTAATATGAATCGTTTGCCGAAATAAAAAGTATGAAAGCTAGCGTAGCATATATGCTACGTTGCGCAGTAAAGGGTTAATAAAATATCACAATTCTTGATATTAGTAGAATTCACAGGAACGCATTTGTTGACATCGATGTACAAATAAATTATATCTATCTATGGTCGATGAAGTTAATTGAATTCATCGATTTTTGGCGCACTTGTTCACAAATGTTTATAATTTTCAAATTTTTTGCCGAAAATGGTTTCAAACGTTTAGTTTTGATGAAGAATCTGAGTTCAAACTTAATTATTTTTGGCCGTTTGTGTGCAGGGAAGGTTTGTAGTCCAAATGCGTCGGTTCAATTCATTAAAGGGCAAAATCCGCCAAGTGGTTTCTGATCGAATGAAATGCGGTAATTGAAAAATACCTACATGATGACTTATGCATAATTTCGTGAGGATCGTGTGATAAGAAAATAAAAAAAAACTCATTTTACAGCCAAGTTCTAGTTAAACTCGATCGGATCTATATGGTTGGAAATATTGGGAAAATAGTACAAAAACAAAGAAAAGATTTAGAAAATTCCAAAATTCATACATTTTTGGAATATCTATCTTGAAACCTAAAAATTTTAGGTATACCTGTACCCATTTAAAAATCTATACTTGTGAGCACTTTCAAACGTCGATTTTTGATGAAGATTTTGGAGCAGGGTACAACTACGTTGTTGTTGATTTCCTTTGGCATTTCCAAGGTTTTCCAATTTCCATGTACAAAAGGTGTAAAAATTGTAAAAATACACGGAGTTCCATTTGCAATAAGGAAGTAGGTTTATGTTTCCGGTATAACAAGTACTACTTCACCCACTATATTTTAGGCCTTTAGGAGGCTGCGCCCTTTGAACAGTTGCCCACATACAAAATTACCGGAGCTTTTGATATGTGGTTTTCGAGATATTGATTGATTTAGCAGTGAGACTCCTGTATGGATAGTGTAGACTGTAGATCAACCACTATGTTTTAATTCAATTGATTTGGATTTTCATAAAGTAAGAGCCATTCAAAACTACTCCATCTCTTACCTCACTTTGCACCTTCACAATTTTGATCAAGTCATATTTCTTCCCTTTCTCTGATTCCACATGTTGTATTATGTTCTTCACCAATTGTTCAACTCCTTTTCCATTCACGTCTATGTCAACCAAACATCCCTCACAGGGTTTATCTTGTACTGGAAGTGCAATAGGTTCCTCTATGGGTGAATTTGGGTTACAATCTACAGAGAGAACTTGCAGTTCTATATTTGGTTTGACAAATAGAAGACCTCTACAGTCAGCACTCTCATAGTTGCACTGCTCGCTTGGAGATTTACATGAAACAGAAGCTGTGATGTCTACCTCTAAGATATCGCCCTATGTACAAAAAGGGTGATTGTATAAATCCAATAATGGAAGAATTATACAGAATATTGAATCTATACTATATCGAACTACTATATTCGAAATGATCAGTGATCAAAATAATCCATATTTTCTCGTTTGAAATAGAAGAATATAATGACTCAAAACATGAGAATGTAACATTATGATATTAGGTACCTATGTCATGACTATTAATGAGTAGTTCTAAAAAAAGATATCGTCTCATACACACCTTCATCTGGGTGTGTTTGATCTTTCCTGAATTATAGTTGATAGTTGCCCCAACATCGTCATTTAAAAATTTCAATATTAAATTTGGACTTTCACCAATAATCCTGTTTTCTACATCGGGACTTATGGAAAACTGACACTGCACAAGAAAAACACAATAACACAAAAGAGTACAATTCAAAATAAACAATTTGCCCATTGTTTATTTCAGCAGGCTCCTGTCATCTCTAACCTAAACAAACCTCCTTTGGCCTTTGGCAATAAAGACGTAAAATACTAAAATTCTATGAATTCCGAATGACTGGAAAAGAGAGACTGCAAGTGCAAGGATCGAATGATTCGATCAATCAATCAATCATAACTCATTGGCAAGGAAATTAATTTCTCTATCATCCCCTCTTTCCAGATCAGCCAGTGATTTTTTTCATATTTATTTTAAACTTTTCAAGGTTGAGTATAATAGGTTTGTTCCAGCAGCATAGAAATCCCTTTCAAACCCATCGACATGAATAATTGGGAGACCCATACATTTCTTCTATCATCGAGATAGAATAGTATTCTATCTTGATGCCTTCTATCACAGATTAATCTGTGCTTCTATCTTCAGCACCCGATGAGAAAGTTTTAAATGGACAATTGGAACCAACCGGCTAAACATTCACAGAATCTCAGTGAAGCACAGAATATAAAATACTAGATCCCTAGATTTGTTAATTCTATGACAATTGACAAAACACAAAACTAGTTTTATTAATTTGTGATAATTTTTCAGCCTATTGAACAGGAATGAAGTAAAATTAAAACAAGTGCTGAAAAAACGAGTTTCTAACAGAAATTAAGTGACTATGGGTGTTCCAGCTTTTTTTCGTTGGCTAAGCCGGAAATATCCATCTGTAATAGTGCATTGCATTGAACAGAAGGTAGGTGGATTTCACAGTACTGTTGCTTTCTAACTGAAAGATATTCATTTAAATTTCCAGGATACCATCCAACTAATACCAATTTCTATTGATGAATTTTTATTGATTTGGTTTTCATTTTCAGCCTGTGGATGTAAATGGTGTGCATGTTCCACATGACACTTCAGAACCTAATCCAAATGGGATGGAATTTGATAATTTGTACCTTGACATGAATGGCATCATTCACCCTTGTACACATCCTGAAGATGGATCCCCAGTGCCCAAAAATGAAGACGAAATGATGGTCGCAATCTTCAATTGCATTGACAAACTTTTTAACATTGTTCGACCACGTAAAGTTCTGTACATGGCCATTGACGGAGTCGCTCCTAGGGCGAAAATGAACCAACAAAGGTCAAGACGTTTCAGAGCATCCAAGGAGACTGTTGAGAAAATAAATGAAATCAAGAGAATCAGAGCCGAATTGCTACTTAAAGGAGTGGAGTTACCTCCTGAAAAACCTAAAGAAGAACATTTTGATTCAAATTGTATAACACCAGGTACACCGTTTATGGCTAGGTTATCTGAGTGTTTGCATTATTACATTCATGAAAGATTGAATAATGATGCTGGCTGGAGAAATATCAAAGTAGTGTTATCAGATGCGAACGTTCCTGGAGAAGGGGAACATAAAATTATGGATTTTATTCGTAGACAAAGAGCGCAGCCTGATCATGATCCTAACACCCAACATGTTTTATGTGGTGCAGATGCTGATTTAATAATGCTGGGACTGGCAACACATGAACCCTACTTTACTATTATTCGAGAAGAATTCAAACCTAACCAACCTAAACCTTGCGATATTTGCCAGCAAATAGGACACGAAACTAAAGATTGCATTGGAGGTGTTAAAAGTTTAGAGGAAAATCCGGACATCAAGGTGTATTCAGACGTTCAATACATTTTTGTTCGTCTCAACGTGCTGAAAGAATACTTACAAAAAGAACTACAGATGCCAAATTTGCCATTTAAGTACGAATTTGATCGTGCTGTTGATGATTGGGTGTTCATGTGTTTCTTTGTGGGGAACGATTTTCTGCCACATCTCCCCAGTTTGGAGATCAGAGAAGGAGCAATAGACAGACTGGTCACTTTGTACAAGGATTGTGTTTATAGGACTGGTGGATGGTTGACGGATAGCGGGGAGGTTAATCTGGAAAGGGTACAGATTATTATGTCGGAACTTGGTAAGGCAGAAGATGAGATATTTAAATCGAGGCAGCAGAGGGAAATTTCATTTAAGGCTAGGGAGAAAGCAAAGAAACGAAGGTCTGAGGGGGGCTATAATGAAAGGAGACCTAACTGGCAGCTTACTAAAGATACTCAGTTTGCTCCGAGGGTAAGGGCCATTTTGTTTATTATTTCTCTCCTTTTTATTTTCCATACAAAACTTATTTTTGCATGTTGATATTATACAATTTTGTTTTAATTATTTTTTTAACCATATTGATTTCAACAGTGTATTGTATCCTTTCAATAGCTATGGCATCTTTAGCAAAGTTAAAATTATTGAAGTAATTTAAAAAATACTTTTTGACGCTCTAGTTCCTCGGAACTGGGTGCTTATCAATTTGCCCAAATGTCTGTAATTTTCGAATTTTTGGCTGAAAATGGTCTCAAACGATTTGGTTCGACTCACTGATCAAGAATCCGTGGTCGAAATTCATTCTGTCCGGCCGTCCGGACCAATGACTCCGCCGGACCATAAACCGCACCAAACAGTCACACGTTGAGGATAGAGAGGATTTTCAACAATTACTTTTGGCTTTTCCGAGTCCCAGATGCGACAATTTTGGATGTTGACGAAGCCACCAAGGTGGAAATGGGCCTCATCACTCGAGATGATTTTTTGATGGAATTCCGGATCATTTTCATGCATTTCAACGACCCAATCAGCAAAGACACGACGTTGTTGATGATCGGCCGGCTTGAGTTCTTGTGTTAACTGAACTTTATAAGCCTTAAGACCCAAATCTTTTATGCAAAATACGGTGTAATGAAGTTTGTGGAATGCCTAATTCCAAAGAACGACGAGGAATGGACAAACCTGGGTTTTCTTCAACACTTTCGGCTACAGCAGCAATATTCTCGGCTGTTCTTGAGCGACGTGCACGGGTTTTATTCTTCACATAACTAACTTGTCCCAACAGCTCGAATTTTTCCACCAATTTCTTTATTGCGGTCTGACAAAGTGCTTCACGACGACCTAAAAATGTTCGAGTTATACAAATCGTCTCTGCCAAATTTTCACCATTTTTATAGTGAATTTTAATCAATTCAATGCGTTAGTGAAGCGTGTATCGTTCCATTTTTGCGCTTATGTTCTGGTTATTAATGGCTAGAGCTGTAGCAAACCGTATGTATTCGTTACTGAGTAACGGGTGCGACGTCTAGTACCGAGTAACGAAACGTTACACACAAATCCATTTCGTTACTCGCATTATTCCGTATTCGTAGTATAGGTACCTATAACTGTTCCGATCACGAAAGTAACGTTGATGCGTGTCTTGAAACGTTTACTGAACGTATGTTTTACTCATACGCGTATAACTTATAATCGATGTAGAATAGATTTCTTTGTTATTGTGATGTAACATAATCACACAGTTAATAGTTTTACACTCTCACTTTCACTATTAAATAAACTAAATTTAGAATAACTTAAAAAAAGGTCTGGTTAAAAATACGGAAAAGTGAAAAAATTCACCTTACGCAGCTTGGTATATAATGTATAAGTATGTTTTCTACAAATTACGAATTTTGCGTACTCGATACGATTCGATTCGCAATGCGACTGGATTCGTTACTCTAACATAACATGATATATTATGAGGTATCAAAAGTAACGAGTAACGTAACGATACGAAAGTAACGAGTACTAATTGCTAAAGTAACGAATACATACGGGTACGCTTTATTTCGTTACTTTTACACCTCTATTAATGGCGTAGTTTCTACTTGTCAAATGTCAAAAAATGACAGCTTCAAAAGTGACATCTACCGAAATAGCGGGCTATTCAAAATAACACCTCTTGGAAAACCCTTTACTACTGACTAGAGTAGAGTTTTTGAAGGTTTGACTGATTTACTCTGAGTTGTGTTCGAAAATTAACTCCACGGAGTAGAGTAGAGTTTTTGAAGGTTTGACAGGTTTACTCTAGAGTTACTCTGACACTGACACTGACAGTGACAGAAGGTGCCAATATCGGAAAATAGGTTATGTTAGTTTAAGAAAGATCCTATTATTATTGTTTTCTTCACATATATGTAACTCTAATCATAAATATATATTGTGAGCAGTATAAAAACTATTAAATTACCTCACAAAACATTCATAAAACAGTTAGACAAAGATACTTGATTTTCCTTCCCATGAGTTATGTCAATTTTGACAGGAGTAAAATGAACTCCGAGTCGAATACTCCAATCATTTTTTAGCGAGGATACCGCTTATAACCCGGTTATTAACAACGGTTTGTCATCAATGTCAAAATTTGTTCCCCCACCACATGACCGCGAAAGGTAGTATGTGTTTTCACTAAAACGTCAACGGTTAACCGTAGTCCTAGTAGTAATATTTGTTTACTTTTTATTATGCAAACCTTACTTATTCTAACGTTTGATAAACAATTAACATGAATTACATGCAAATGTTGAATTTATTTGACGAAATGCTATTCACTAACGAGAATTATTGTGTCTTGTTGGAATTCCTCAACAGTGTATTACATCCAAATAATAGTCCCACTTCCCAGTACTGATAGCACTATTCAAATTATGGATAAAGCACTTCAGGCTAGACCTATGAGATATCTGGCTTGAAATATATACTGAATTTGTATTTTTTTAATTGTTTCGAATGAAAAAAGAAACCTTCCATAATTAAATTTGTTTGATGAAATTATAGAAAATGATTCTCACCACCTAATTAAGAAAAAGTAAAGAGGTGGGTACTAACCAGTACAACAAGAACGTAGTCTTCTAGTCTTTTTGTGGTATATATTCAAGCCAGATTGCCTTCATTCTATTACCGTTTAATAAAAGATTCGCTATTTGGCGGTCTGTAATGACGAAGTAATCCCCACTCCTTGGTTGTTAATAATAATAATAATAATCATCTAAATTAGCAAATTTGCTACAGAAAATACAAAGAGCAAAATAAATTAAACAGAACATTCGAGAAAAATAGTTCAACAAAGCCAAACCTAAAATAAAACAAAATTCTTTGCATACATTCTGCAGGCTTTCTTAAATTGAGGAAGTCTGCTACATGATTTGACTTCCTCAGGCAGTTCATTGTAATACCTTAAACCATCTTGGAACAAATTGCTTTGGTCAAAATTCGAATTTACCTTTCTGATATGGACGGTGTTATGCAACAACCGTTTAAACCACAAACTCTGAGAAATTAATGTTTTTGTTGAAAAACGTTCAATAAGAGATAAAGAACAATACGCAAAAATGATCTAACTGCTAACCCATAGACAAGATTCTTGTCTATGGGTTAGCAGTTAGATCATTTTTGCGTATTGTTATTTATCTCTTATTGAACGTTTTTCAACAAAAACATTAATTTCTCAGAGTTTGTGGTTTAAACGGTTGTTGCATAACACCGTCCATATAAAAATCGTTCTTGGACCTTGTTTAGAGTATATTAAAAAAATTCCACGCTTTCCTTTGCCACAGCCGTTTTAATTGCTTTCAACAGTTTCAAACTTTCAATACTTTTGACAATTTCAAACTTTCAACAGATGTCAACCGCTAGTAACCCACCTCATGGACCCGGTTATAAATTTTGATACCGGTATCAAATGTCAATATGACAGCTTTGGAGGGGAACTTCCGTTACCGCTTGTAACCACTCTCGCTAAAATGTAGAAATTATAACCGTTTGATACCGGTATTAAGCGGTAACGTCGCTAAAAATCGATTTCCGACTTTTCGGACGACAGTCACAGAGTAAAATTTACTCAACTCTTCCGTTTTCGGACGCAATGGAGTAAATATTACTCTACGGAGTTAATTTTCGAACGCAACTCAGGAGTTGACTACTCTGACAGTGACAGAAGGTGCCAATATCGGAATATAGGTTATGTCGGTTTAATAGCGAATTCCACTGGTAGAACTCGTGCGCACTGAGTGCATGAATCGTATTCCATTGGAGTTTTTTGACGCTCTTCATCGGGAAACCAGTGCAACATTTATAGACCACATTAGTTAGGTTAAAATCAGTCGCTTGGCGGGAGATCCATATTAAAATTTTTTAACAAGGAATTTCAACTTTGAGATGAAACCACCCTATTTAAAAGAGAATGTTAGTACAGAGACAACAAGTATTGGGTACCTTCATCATTAGTGCATGTTTTCATGTTATTTCCACATTAAAATCTACTTCTATTTATTCTTAATTCTTAATCAAAATTGAAATCATTCTAGTTCGAAAGATTTCCGTATGTCGTAGATTACTTCTGTTGTGCGTCATTACAAGGCCGATTTTGGGTTATGTTATTATTTTTGACTGATTTCGGGTGAGCTAAGACATACGTCAATCGAATTTGGTGAACACTTTTATATTTATTAATTATTTTGGAAATATACAATTTTGTTATGAGAACTTGATTCTAGATTGTTGAGAAAGGTTCACAGAATCTATTTCAACCAAAATAAACCTTAAGAAATTAGCCAAAGTATCTAAAAACAGGCGAGAAATTCGCGTAAATTTTAGGTCCATACTAAATACATGGGGAATTCAGTGCTCGGATCCACGGATGGATCGTAATTCAAATTTCCCGCCTAAAGCCCTGGTTTCTCTGAAAAGATCGGCCCGAAATATTTCGGTGAAATAGAACGAACAGTTCGGCAACGATTTCGGTGAAACCCAGTGTAGTATGTGTAGTACGTGTAGCGGTTTGTATAAAAGATAGGAACGAAATTTCGGTGAAGTGTGCGGACAGCAGTTCGTCGGAATCAGCAAGACTTTGATTAAGCCCTGGTTTATCTGAAAAGATAGGCCCGAAATATTTCGGTGAAATAGAACGAACAGTTCGGCAACGATTTCGGTGAAACCCAGTGTAGTATGTGTAGTACGTGTAGCGGTTTGTATAAAAGATCGGAACGAAATTTCGGTGAAGGTTGCGGACAGCAGTTCGTCGGAATCAGCAAGGCTTTGATTAGAACGATCTCAAAACGGCGAGGTTCGGCGAACTTTTTGTTTGTATTGGACCGTGCATTTTCATTTCTTGGAGAATTTATTGACTGAAATTAGAGCGTTTGTTCGTTCTATTTCACCGAAATATTTCGGGCCGATCTTTTCAGAGAAACCAGGGCTTTAGAACGATCTTAAAACGGCGAGGTTCGGCAAACTTTTTGTTTGTATTGGACCGTGCATTTTTATTTCTTGGAGAATTTATTGACTGCAATTAGAGCGTTTGTTCGTTCTATTTCACCGAAATATTTCGGGCCGATCTTTTCAGAGAAACCAGGGCTTTACCTAACTAATGTGGTCTATTGCACTGAGTGAACTCAGTGCACCACTGGTTTTGCCAATGGAATTCGCCATAAGTTATGTCAATTTTGAGTGGAGTAAAATGAACTCGGATTCGAGTACTCTGACTTTTCGAACGACAGTCATGGAGTGAAATATACCCAACCTTTGGCTTTTCGAACGCAATTTATTAAATAACTAGCTGCCCGCCCCGGCTTCGCACGGTTGAAATGCTGATACTAACGTTGGGTTTCACGAAGCTTTGACAGCTCTTAATTGCCAAATTAGTGCGATTCTATGTCGATTTTCAGTTCATTTTTGATACAACCATCGAAATAAATCCACGATTAAGCTAATCGAAGCTTCGTGAAACCCAACATAATTATACTACAGAATTTCTTTATATACGACGTTCACAGCATTTTTGTCGTTAGACAATACAAACATGTTTTCTTTAGAGGTTACTCTTGAAAGAGCGACATATAATTGGCCATGTGAAAAACACTCAACGCTCAAATATAAGCCTGTAGCGTTGAAAGTTGGACCCTGCGATTTATTAATGGTCATTGCAAAATATATCATTAGCGGAAATTGTAGGCGTTTAAATTGGATCAGTAAATCCGATGGTATCAGAGGAATTCGGGGAATCAATATATCTATCCTGGCTGTGCCGGCCCCCCGGTCGGTACCACCGCAACCGCTATGTCCCTGCATTTTAAATCTGCAATATCTTCGAAAATATTCATTTAAATTACATGCTGTAAAGGGCCATATTGATCAATATTAAATGCACAATACACTTAAGGTACTTAATTGGATAAGGATCAATGCTGTATTGCTTAAAATAGCTTCGTAATCAAGCCATTATTTCTCGTAGAATGTAAATAATAAAAAATGGTTATTGTGGGTTATCCTTAAGAGATAGACATATACCATCGCGGACTTTTTTGTAGACCTTTTTGATTATTTTGATCAATCTCGTAGGGTTCAGCCAGCGTTTGCAATGTAAGCGCAAAAAAAGTGTTTATTTACGACATCACATTAGAAACCTCTAAAATTATCAGTGTTTCTCTAATATATTATGCATGTATCATACATATAAACCTTCCTATTGAATTACTCTATCTATTAAAAAAATCCGCATCAAAATCCTTCACGTAGTTTTAAAGATCTAAGCATACATAAGAACAAACAGACAGCGGGAGGCGACTTTGTTTTATAATATGTAAGGATACTCTACAGAGTTAATATTCGAACACAACCCTTAGATGACGGTTGATTATGACATGAGAGAAGCACAGATTATAAATAATATGTTTGCTCAAAATATATGCCATAGAACATTATTGCCATTATTGAAATGCAAATGTCTCCATTCTACCAATTTCAATTCAACTACACAGGAGATGAATGTTGGAAAGGAATCAAATCCCAGAATTAATAAAATTTTTTAGTCCATAGGTGGTAGATCAGCCCCGATACATAACCCTAGGAATGAAGCCTTGATGATAAGAAAAGCCGGAATGCACTCCCAAGTAGATCATCAACTACAAACAGTTGGGGCAAAGAGCTCGCTTGAAGCTATGATAAGACCAGCCGATTCCAATGATCATCCTAGAGGTGAAAAGAGAAAAGCTGAAGGTACAGGAGAAGAGTCTGATGACGATCAAGCCCATGATGAAGTCAGATTATGGGAAGACGGTTTCAAAGATCGCTATTACGAGTCAAAGTTTGATGTTGCAGCGGGAAATCTTGAATTCAGGTGAATGTCTATTTCTTTTGTATAGGGTGTACCATTTTCGTAGGGTTTGGGGGGTTTATCGCTTATCAGTAGAGATAGAGTTATGCTGTTATCGCGACACAATGGCTGTTTTATAATAAACCAAAGATTCCACAAACAGATTTGCTCTAGTTGCTTAAGTTCCTGGGTTGTGTTCGAATATTAACTCCGTAGAGTAATATTTACTCCATTGACTGTAGTTCTAAATTTTAGAGTATTCGACTTGTAGTTCATTTTACTCCAGTCAAAATTGACATAACTCATGGGACGGAAAATCTAGTATCTTTGCCTCACTGTTTTATGAATGTTCTGTAATTTAATAGTTAGTTTCATACTGCTCACAATATATATTTATGATTAGAGTTATATATAAGTGAAGAAAACAATAATAATAGGTTCTTTCTTAAACCAACATAACCTATTTTCCGATATTGGCGCCTTCTTTCACTGTCAGTGTCAGTGTCAGAGTAAACTCCAGAGTAAATCTGTCAAACCTTCAAAAACTCTACTACGTGGAGTTAATTTTCGAACACAACCCAGAGCTATAGGGTGTTTTTTAATAATTCGTCATTTTAAAATGTCACTATTTTAGCAATTGTGAAATATACTAGATAGTTGAAACTTAATTTGTAGATATTTTTGCCTGAGACCATTTCTAAATATTTTTCAGGAACTCTGTAGCCTTGCATTACGTCAGAGGTCTCTGCTGGGTGTTGAAATACTATTATCAAGGATGTGCTTCATGGTCTTGGTACTTTCCATACCACTATGCACCGTTTGCATCAGACTTTGTCAACATCTCGGGATTGAGTACCGATTTTGATAGCGACACCAAACCTTTCAAGCCGTTGGAGCAACTTATGGGGGTATTTCCGGCTGCATCTAGCAAACACGTACCTGATCTTTTTGCCAAACTGATGTCTGATCCGGTGAGTAAAAGAGAATAAAAGTTCTCTGAAGTACTGCTTTTGTGCAGTCTATTCTGCGTTATGAGCAGAATGACAGAATGACATAAATGGTGGACGATAAAAGGTACGGTAACGTGGTTTACAGCTTGATTCGGAATTCCACCGCTCAGTGGCGGACCCATAAAAGTAGTGAAATTTCTAGAGTATCCTATTTTATAACATTCAATGAAGAATATCTCGAAAACGTTGCGTTTGAGGAGAAATGATGAAGAATAATTTAATGTTCTAAAATAATTGAATATTCCTGAAATGACTCAAGAAAAATGTACCGGCTTTCTTCAAGCTAATTTCGTTTAGTTTTATGAATCCACGAGTCTATAACTAGAAAACCAGTAGAAGTAGGAAAAACCTAATATTTGGAGTAATCATGTAACATTTATTTTATTCGAAATAAGGATGTCAAAACTACAAATTAAAAATTGAGTTTTTTTCGAAATTTCAACAGCCTGTATATTTTCACCTGAGCGGAATTTGGAAAAATGGTAAATGAAAAAATGATTTATTTGATGATAAGAATCTACGGTTAAAATTAATGTACAAATTAAAGACTCACCCTGTATAGGTAAACAACATAGTATTATCTTGTGAAACTTAAGCCAAGTGTTTTCTTTTCCTTAAAAATTAGTCAGAATGTTTCACCAAGTAAACTCAATATCTTAAGACATACTGTCATACAATCATTACCTACTGTACATCAATAGTTCCAAGAATATAAAATTGAGTATTAAATCTGCAATATATTGGAAAAGGACAATTGAATACCTAAAAGACACTCGGTGAAATATTCATTGATTTTAACCATCAACTAATATTCCCCGTGAGCCGGGCTAGGTCACCTCATCGCTCAGGATTCCCCCAAAGAAGAAGACACAAACCGGTTTCATGATTATTACCAATCTTCAACTTAACTAGGCCATACTGAATGACAAACGAAGGAGCACCAGAAAACTTAAGCCCTATTGTTGCGAACTAATGGAAAGAAAATATTACCAGCGCCACCTAGGGAAATCCTTACGAACTTCGAGCCTCTGTGATGAAGAAACCTTGAGCGATGTTCAGTGACGTTCATTCTTTTGCCGTAAGAGGTTCAGGGACTGCAAGGCCGTCTAACTATATACTAAACCGGGCGTTTTCAGTTCGTAAGGGTCTCATATAGGTAGACGGCCTCGCAGTCCTGACACTCTTATGGCAAAAGAATGAGCGTCACTGAACATCGCTCAAGGTGTCTTCATCACAGAGGGTCGGAGTTTGGAAGGATTTCCCTAGGTGGCGCTGGTGGAATTTCCTCCCTACCAGTTCGCAACAAACGGGATTAAGTTTCCTAGAACTGCTTCAGTTGTCATTCAGTGTGGCTAAGTTACGCTGACGATTGGTAATAATCATGAAACCGGTTCGTGTCTGCCCCTGAATGACGCTTTCCTCTTAGGGGGAACACTGAGCGAAGAGGTAACCTAGCCCGGCTGACGGGGAATATTTGTTTATGCTTAAAATCAATGAATATTTTACTGTGTGTCTTTTAGGTATTGGCAATTGGCTACAGTTCAACTTATTATATGACAATTGAAAATTTTGTCCATGAATATCTACATATAATAATATATACATTACTTCTCACCGTGTTGTCAACTCACTCGAATCTATTGATGTCAACGAGGAAGAAATATTGAAACTTTTATCCGAGTTGGATCCATCTTCCACCCCTGGCTTAGACGGTATCTCTGCTGGATTGCTGAAAAGGTGCTCCACATCTCTCTCGTCGCCGATTACTGACATAATAAGATTGTCTCTCAGCTCTTGTCAATTACCATCTGCTTGGAAAATATCTAGGATTACTCCGGTTTTCAAGAAGGGGGACAAACTATGCCCAAGTAACTACCGTCCCATAAGCCTCCTTCCTATCATTTCCAAGATTGCTGAGAGAGTTGTGTGTAACAGGTTGCTCCATTTCCAGCGCGAGAACGATCTAATCCCTGAGTGCCAGCACGGTTTCCTACCGGGACGATCAGTCATCACGTGTCTACTGCAGTGCCTTCAGCACTGGACCAAGTCTCTTGACTGTGGAATACCTGTCGATGTCATCTATTTGGACTTTTCCCGAGCCTTCGACCGTGTCCCTTTTAATCGTTTGCTCCATAAACTCGAACATTTTGGCATTAGAGGCAGTTTACTGGCTTGGCTTCATTCATTCATCATTGGTAGGCATTTTTCGGTCAGAGTGGCTGATTCTTTTTCAGATTTCAGAGCGGTTATTAGTGGTGTCCCCCAGGCCTAGTTTTGGGACCACTTCTTTTCCTGATTTACGTTTCGGATCTCCCAAACTCAATCTCAGCCATTTGTTCACAATATGCCGACGACATTAAATTATTTTACGATGCTCGCTTCCCTGATGTTCTTCGGGGTGACCTGGTGCGGTTGGACCAGTGGTGCCGCCAGTGGCCCCTCCCTCTAAACGTGGAAAAATGCAAGGTTCTCCATCTTGGCAAACATAATCCGAGGCACCAATATCTTGCCGTTGGCAGTGTTCTGGAGTCATGCACGGAGCATAATGACCTTGGCGTCATCATTACAGAGGATCTTTCCTGGTCTGCTCATGTGGGTAATTTAGCCAGAGCTTGTAAGATCCTGTACTTGATACGGAGAGCCTTCCCTGGATGTTCGGTTGTTACTTGCAGGCAGCTATATATAACTTACATCCGTCCAATTCTCGAATACGCTGGGCTCGCGTGGTTTCCTATCCTGCTCTGGGATCAACAGCGTTTGGAGCGAATACAGCGCCCTGCAACCAGGATTCCTATTGGGCGAGTTCGTCCATCGTACGAGGAGAGACTCCAAGTGTTCCGGTTGAGCAGTTTTCATGATCGTCGTGTGCGCGGAGACCTAATTGTGACATATCGTATCTTGAACCATTTTATTGGTGGTAATCTCGAGGAAATTTTCACGATGAACAACAGTCATCTTCGTGGCCACCGATATAAGTTGTACCATGAGGTGTATCGGACCCGTGCAAGAGAGTTTTTCCTTCCGAACAGGGTATTTAGCAGGTGGAACTCGTTACCGGAGAGTGTCGTGGGTGCCGGGAGTGTGAATACTTTTATAAATAGACTAGACTCCATATTTCCTTAGAAAGCTTTTTTTGTTTTTTTTTGTTCTCTTTTGTCTTCTGAAGTGTCCTTTTTTATTTTTCCTGTATGAGATTCATAGGCCATTTGGCCTCATCTCAATATCTGTACATAATAATAATAATAATATCATTCAAGGATATTATAATACCTTTGAAACTTCTTATGTTCTTATTTCAATTTGTTTCATAATTTGAAGAACATCATCTTACATTTATAAATTATTAGTTATTAATATCGAAACATATCAACAGGAATCAACAATCATCGACTTTTACCCCGAAGATTTCAAAATCGATCTAAACGGAAAAAAATTCGCGTGGCAAGGAGTGGCGCTGTTGCCTTTCGTCGACGAAAAACGTCTCTTCAAAGCACTCGCACCCCTCTACTCGCGACTGACCGATGCGGAGAAAATGAGAAATTCCCTAGGTGACGACAGACTCTACGTCAACAAGAGTCATCACGGACACGACCTCTTGATCGGTCTGTACAAAAATGACGTCGACGCAGATAACGAGACGCACGTTTCTTTCGACGGAATGGCGGGAACCGTCCTTTTGTCGAACATCTGTATAGACGATGGGGGTTCTTTGAGTTCGCCGGTCCGAGGTCTGTCGGTGGTGTCCGCCAACATGGTATGTACTGTAAGATACCGCTATCCGCAGTACACGAAGGGATTCGTTTTTCCCGCTAGGAAACTGGAAGGAGCGGAGGATCCGCCCACGGTGCTTAAACCGTCGGATCTGAACCCGCAACAGAACAGGCAGTGGAGGGCGCAGACCGGGATGGTGCCGGCAACGCAGAGGGCCTATCTGGATCGGCCGGGACACAGGATGGTCAATCATCACCTGCCGGGCCAATATAGCAACGTGGCGCCACCTCAGAATTTGGACAGGAGGCAGAACAGTTACCAACAGAACAGTAAGTTAATGTCTGAATTTATCAATTATTATCACAGATTAACCAGATGCGCCACTCCCAGTGTTTATGAATGAACTCAGCTGACGCGTAATGTTGACCATGGAATTCTCGGCACCCCCAAATAGTTCCTAGCTCCTAACTATTTGGGGGTGCCAATAAAATCGCAGATATAGGATCACGTGACCTCTCGGCCAATCGCAATTATGGTAGAGGCAGAACGAAGTTCATTCATAAATTTATAACAACAAACGTAAAGGTTAGCTAAAATACTCAGCTTATGTTCGAAAATTTGTTACTCAAGTGGGATTAATTTGATCAATTTTATAAAGTGTAATGAAGAGGTTCAAGAGGCAGTCGAAAACTAGTGTGTCAACGGAATTTTTCCTGCACTTCTGATACTTAACGATCCTGAAAGTGTGATAAATTTGTCATAATTAATGAAATCGTCCTATTCAAGGGATGAAGAGTGGGAGCTACAAACTATTTATGATCTTTCAATACATATTTCTATTGCTAATTTTTTTTTGTTTAACTTGTGTGCTGTTAGTCGTTCAGGTCGAGTCAAATAAGTGAATAATTATTTATTACGTTTAACCTGGAAGTGTAGTTCTTTACTTGATATTAAGATGTAAAAAATCTATTAAAAAAAATCTTTCTATATTATTCAAATTAAATGTTTTGAACAGTGCTTTCTTCGCAAAAAAAATCAGGTATTCACTCGCAACGACTTTGTGCAAAGTTGTCGATCTCCCTTATTCGTACAATGCTTCATGCAAAAATTAAAGTACTAAAATAAACTTTCGCCAACAATATCTGAGTTTGTAGCGTACGTGCTAGAATGCTAGAAATAAATTAAATTTTATTATTTGACAGTTGGTGTTGAGGTTAAAGTTGGTTTTTAATTTCAAAGAGCGAGAACGCAGTTCATTTCTCTCTGTCATTTTACTACGTCTTCATCGGTAGTAAATCTGAAGGTCAAACCTTTGTGCTTCCCGCCAAATGTCGAATGCACTATCTGGTAATCTGTGTTATTATTATTAGAACGGGGTCGTGAAGCTTGGTCCAGCCCACAGAACATATAATATAAGAAGTGCTACCTGCCTTGTAAACTGTGCGCAACAGTAGTGACATTTACATACCATAGATTAGAGAGAGATGGGGCGAAAAAGGTGGGAATATTCCATTATGGTTCTAGGGGGTGTCCGCTTGTTGAAGTATATGTCACACTAAAATGTTTTTGTCGAATTTTTCGAATGTGATTATAATTTAGTTAGCAGTTTTCTAAAACAAATAAGTTCAATTTGCTTCTGGAGCAAGGTTTCTCAAACTTTTGGCTCCACGAATCCCTTTTCAAGTTTCCAAATGACAGCGAACCGCTTAACTAACACATGTTGGTGAGCCCATGCCACCGTCGAATGGCAAACCCCTAGGGGTTCACGTACCCCAATTTGAAAAACCCTGTTCTAGAGAAACTAAAAACCATGACACAATTCAATGAAACAAACAACATTTTTGACCAACCATAGGTCTTTTTGGAATTTGCTGAGTTATTACAAGTTGTTAGGGGTATAACTACCAAATTCCAGTACAAATATCTGAATAAAATGTCAAAATAACACTTGTATATAGAGTTAGGGATAAATTATTCGTGGGTCAACACTCATTCACAACGGTCTTGCAGTCTCATTATGATCAGAATTGTCACTTCACTAAATCACAATAACACTGATTCATCTAGGAAGGAGAAGAAACTACCACCAGTCACAATTGACAGTCAAAATCCGGTAGAATCCATCAATGACGGTCACCATCACCATTTTCTGAAAAAAGAAATAAGTATTTTTACATATTAAGTGATAGAAGATGAATATTGAAATATATTTTAAATATAAATATTCGTGATCAAGATGTCAGGATAGATCTAAATGGGTTGGTCAGAATTAAGTTTAATAAGGTATATCAATTCTCGTTCCCAAAAAATGCTTCTCAGTAAAATATTAACGTTAATCACACTATTGTTGGGTTTCACGAAGCTTCGATTAGCTTAATCGTGGATTTAATTCGATGGTTGTATGAAAAATGAACTGAAAATCGACATAGAATCGCACTAATTCGGCAATTAAGAGCTGTCAAAGCTAATAAAATAATAAAATATTCAACAGTTGATACAATCATAGTGTTCAGTGACTGCATGTATTAGGTACAAACACAACCCACTATCTCTATAGTGGGCTGTGGTACAAATGTCTGAAACCAGGTACATTCAGGCAGTCAGTCAGAAAATTAGAAATATTTTTGCTAGGACTTATTTTATAAATATCATTCCAAATTTTCAAGGTGGAAGGGTCTCTTGGGGATACGAAAAAAAATTCTTTTTCTGCAAACAAGTGATGAATGGCTGAATTTTGGCAAGAATACTTAACATCTTTCGCAACAATGAAGTAGCAGAACCTGAAGCCATTTTCTTAATACAATATGATATTAAACACAATCAGATTTGCAGAATTGAACCTCGAATAAATATAAACTTATCAGATCTCACCAAGTGGCCAAATTACCAACAAATATCTTCAACATCACCTGAAACGGAAACTTTTTCAATGAATTACGAAAAAAACAAACTTATCTTCACACGGGTAATATAATAACACTGGTTTTATTTTAGTATAACAATTATTATTGCTATTTGCCACAAACTATTAGAAATATCACGAGTATATTTATCAGTCTTGTCAAATTTACGAAGTCAATGAAGTCCTGACACTCATGTCATTGTCATTTATCCATTTGAACATATCTACGACAAGCGAACAAAAAAGGTGGGGACGTATGTCCATGTTTCCACTTTTTCTACTCTCGCTTCACTCGAATTTTTTGATGAAAAAATGGGTTCAAGCCCTGTGGACAGGAGCTTTCTGGCGCTTTAGTTCAAACAGACAAATTATATCTCCGAAAGTATTGGTTTCTCAGAGTTGAGAATTATATCAATGTATTCTTATGATAGAACTGCTTCATAAAGGAAATTCAATTCAGATAATAGTTTATTTATCAAGATTGAATGAGCAATCTGAGAATGAGAACTGCACAATGGAAGAAATCAAATTAAAATAGCTGAAATGAATCTGACTTTCTTATAGAACAGGATGACATGTACGAGTATGAACACAGAGCATATAATAAAGCTTAGATAGAATAATTATAGCATTCTGTGAAAACATAGAAGTACGATTCATTATTGAAATTAGGAAAAATCATATCTCCGAAAGTATTAGCTTCTTGGAGTTGAAAATGATATCAATGGATTTTTTTGGTGAAACTGCATCTTAAATAGAAATTGAATTTTCAGCCAAAAATTCGAAAATTACAGACATTTGGGCAAATTGATAAGCACTCTGTTCCGAGGAACTAGAGCACCAAAAAACAAGTTTTGTATGACAATTGCCCAAAACAGGTTTAAAGTACCTACAAATAGTAGATATTCCATAAAACATGTATGAAAGAAGAGAAGTAATAACGAACTACAGAATTATGCTTTCAATATTAACGTATTATTTTCAAACATTTTTGGGTGAGGTCCCCGTTGCATCGCCAAAATACGAGTATTTCAACACCAACATAATATTTTTGAAGTTATAGTATTCCCTTCCGTCAGTCCCGTCATTAAGTGAGAGAACTGAGCATGATGAAAAGCAATCTCACTTCTCTCAGATCTCTTACTTCATGTTCCGTTTCGAAATGTAAGACTTTTCTGAGAAAAACTAATTTCGGAACAAACAACTGAGATTTTTCTCACCTCGCTCACATTTCGGAATACACTTTATTCTCATAATTCTTCGATTGCTGAAAGGAATTAGACAATGTCATGTCTCAGGAAAATAACATTATGACAATTCATACATAGAATAATTATATCATTCTGTGAAAACGTAGAAATACGATTCATTATTGAAATTTTGAAAAATCATATCTCCGAAAGTGTTAGCTTGCTAGAGTTAAAAATGATATGAATGGATTCTTCTGGTAAAACTGCATATTGAAAATTTGGATTTTGTTATGTAAAAAAAATGTTTTTTCGTTACTCGGTAACCATCTGTCCGATTTTGCCCAATAACGAACTTAGCTGAGATATTTATCTCCCAAACCTACTCTGAAAATTTCAACTGTCTAGCTCATTCAGTTTGGGAGTTATCGTGCCTACGGCCGGCCGGCCGGACAGAATGAATCTCGACCACGGATTCTTGATCAGTGAGTCGAACCAAATCGTTTAAGACCATTTTCATCGAAAAATTCGAAAATTACAGACATTTGGGTAAATTGATGAGCACTCAGTTCCGAGGAACTAGAGCGCCAAAAATGGTCTCAAACGATTTGGTTCGACTCACTGATCAAGAATCCTTGGTCGAAATCGATTCTGTTCGGCCGGCCGTAGGCACGATAACTCTCGAACGAAAGGAGTTAGAGGATTGAAATTTGCAAGGTGGGTTTGGAGCGTAAATATCTCGGACAAGTTCGTTAATGGGCGAAATCCATAAAGCGGTTTCGGAGTTATGGCCGATTTTAGTAAAAACATGTTTTATGAATATTTCCGAAACCGATCACTCGATCTATCTGAAATTGAGCTTAAAATTGTAGAATCATGACCTTTATACACATGTGAAGTTTTGTATTGACCAGGTTACCGTAAAGTGTCAAAAATACATTTTGAAAATTTTAAAAAAATTTTTGTGCAATAACTCTCAAGCGGAATGAGCGAGGCAGTTGAAATTTTCAGAGTAGGTTAGAGAGATGAATATCTCGATTTAGTTCGTTATTGGGCAAAATAGGCCAGATGGTTTCGGAGTAACGAAAAAAAAATATTTTTCACCATAAAAATCCATTGATATCATTTTCAACTCCAACAAGCTAATACTTTCGTAGATATGATTTTTCTAAATTTCAATAATGAATCGTACTTCTATGTTTTCACAGAATGCTATAATTATTCTATCTAAGCTTTATTATATGATCTGTGTTCATACTCGTACATTTCATCCTGTTCTATAAGAGAGAGTCAAATTCATTTCAGCTATTTTAATTTGATTTCTTCCATGGTGCAGTTTTCATTCTCAGATTGCTCATTTTATCTTGATAAATAAACTATTATTTGAATTTAATTTCCTTTATGATGCAGTTCTATCATAATAATCCATTGATATAATTCCCAACTCTGAGAAACCAATACTTTCGGAGATATAATTTGTTTGTTTGATCTAGAGCGCCAGAAAGCTCCTGTCCACAGGGCTCGAACCAATTTTTTTTCTTCCAAGAATTCGAAAATATTGAAAATAGGTAGGTCTTTTAATAAATATAGGTATACATAATCGTTTATATTTGTTGAAGGTACTTTAAAATGCTTAATTTTAAGGAAATTTCTAAAACTTAGTTCTGACACTAACAATCCCTTCTATTTGTAAACAGAAACGTTCACAAACTATTCATAGTCTAGTCAACAAGTGCTTTTTAGGTCAACATTTTTGCGTATTTTCCTAAAATTATGATTGATGTGTCATTCGATTCGGAATGGCATGCAGATAGGATTTTGGGAAAATGCTAAGGTCATTCGCTAAAATTGCAATAGTTATAAACAATTAAGTGAAAAAAAAAAGAAGGAGGTTTAGGTTTTTACCAATATAATCAAAAACTATTTGAGATAATTCAAATTTGAAAAATTATTCAAATACGGGGGGGAAATTTAAAAAAAGATCCCAACTGCTGGAACTGTAGGATCCATATTTATAATTTTCCTAGAGGGTTGAAAATGCGCCCGAAATCGGGTACTTCGGCTTTCGAAAGCCTCGCCTCCCACGTACCATTGATGAATAAATATGATTTAAACTTATTAAATGTGAAAATAAAAATGGGTTCAAGCCCTGTGGACAGGAGCTTTCTGGCGCTCTAGTTCAAACAGACAAATTATATCTCCGAAAGTATTGGTTTCTCAGAGTTGGGAATTATGTCAATGTAATCTTATGATAGAACTGCATGATAAAGGAATTTAAATTCGAATAATAGTTTATTTATCAAGATTAAATGAGCAATCTGAAAATGAGAACTGCACCATTCTTACAGAACAGGATGAAATGTACCAGTATGAACACAGATCATAGAATAAAGCTTAGATAGAATAATTATAGCATTCTGTGAAAACATAGAAGTACGTACGATTCATTATTGAAGTTTATAAAAATCATATCTCCGAAAGTATTAGCTTGTTGGAGTTGAACATGATATCGATGGATTTTAATGGTGCAACTGCATCTTAAATAAAAATTACAGATATTTGGGCAAATTGATAAGCACTCAGTTCCGAAGAACTAGAGCGCCAAAAAGTGTAATTCCCTTTCCGGGATTTGAGCCCGCCTTCTCTCGTTCCGAAACCGAAAACCCGACGGCCTAGACCAACCGGCAATCGGGCTCCTCGTACGATCTTGTCGATCTCCGATATTAGAATAAAAGGTCGATACTTACCTGGGATATATATTCTTAATCTTCACTTTTCGACATAAAATTTTGTTTGATTTTATTTGTCGGTTTATTACCCTTGTCTCTAAGTCGATTTTGACGTTTCTCGGACCAACTATTAGCAAGGAATTAGACAATGTCATGTCTCAGGAAAATAAGTTGATATTATGACAATTCATACATAGAATAATTATATAATTCTGTGAAAACGTAAAAATACGATTAATTATTGAAATTTTGAAAAATCATATCTCCGAAAGTATTATTTACGTTTAAGACCATTTTCATCGAAAAATTCGAAAATTACAGGCATTTGGGCAAATTGATAAGCACTCAGTTCCGAGGAACTAGAGTGCCAAATATTGAAAAAATTCAGGCGCCTGCAGGATAGATGAATGAATAATAATCCATGGTACAAAGAGGATATCGCGATTTTGCAATTAGTTATCCTTTAGTTAATTAACGATTTCTTGTAGCACGAACATTAACATTGCAAGAACGCTAATTGTTAAACTATTAATATGATAATTTTTTCCTTTCGTGGAGATATTTTTCAAGAGTCTTGGAAAAGATTTCCGTTGGAAAATTTGAAAAATTGTTAATTTTCGTTTTGTTAATAACAATTTACAATGGAAAATTATAAAGCTGCAATTATGTTTATTATATATATTATATTTATGTTTTAAATTATCTCATAAACAACGCATTGGTTTATGACAATTTTTTAAACAATATGATATAATAATTATTAAAAATCATTTTTGAGTAGTTTCGGAGTTTCATGAGAAAATGGATAATAATAATATAATAGTTCATAAATTATATTAAGGAAATTTTACACTAGGAAATGCGGAAACTAAAACTTTTACATTGGAGGCCAAACTTTAAACTGAAAATTATTCCGTTGCATCTGAATGAACTTTCATTCAAAAGTGGATAGTGCTGCTACCTTTTGAAAGTTCAACGTTGCCTCCCTTTCTTGATGTTGCAATTACCATGCCACAAACTATATTAAAACCTGCAAAAAAGTTCAGTTTTTGGAAGAGTCCTACTTCCTGCAAAAATACTCATAAAGCTTACGGATACGACCCCGGTTCTCAATCCAATCTAAATCATATTCAAATGAACATCTTTAATTTATTTTTAGGTTACAATGACAGAGGTAATTACAATAATTCATATCAAAACTCAAGAGGAGGTGGATATTCTAGCAACAGAGGAAATTATCGTGGTGGGTATAATTCAAATAACAGTCAACAAGGAAGCAGGAATCATCATTCACAACAAAATAGGCACCAGCCTTATGATAGGAATAGAACGCAGGATAATCAACATCAGGAGAGGAGACCACCGGGGCCATATAGGGACAGATATCAACCGAATAATTATGGTTATCGACAATAAACAAATTGTTGTGTAATGATGAAACTAATAGATCATGATTGCGGTTGAAAAAAAAATTATTTCATTTTATTGTACATACGTACATACATACAGTATCGGAAGGAATTTATTTTGGGTATTATGGTTTAATGAGATTGTAAAGAATAGCTTGCTAAATATTGATAGTTTTTTACAATTTCTCCTCGGATAGAGCGAAGAAGGGATATAGAATTGTTCGGCAAATGATGCCTTGCCTTGCTACGATGCTCTGCGTCTGACATAGTGACGCAGTTGAAGAGTCTAGTGGGGTAACAAAAGGGGAGAACAGCATCGCGTCTCTCTTAATTATTTTATTATAATATGATTGCGACCATTTTCACTCTTATAGTTTTCTGTCTATACCCAAGATATATATGTTCTGATTCTGTATGTGGTTTGACTACAGGAAATATGCATTTTTGTTCCACCCGATATATTTACTGAATGTTCCGAATTTTTTAACTTTATAGGTTGTTCAGGTTTATTTATATATTATTGATCATGGTACGAGTATAATAATAAATTGACTTGATACATTTTCTTCCCATTCCTTATTTTATATGTTGATGAATAATTAATCAACATCCAGTTTAAATTTAAAAAAATTTGATGCATTATACCAGTTCAAATGATTATTCTCTATTTAGAGAGAGGGGGAGTGAAAACAACAAGATAGCGAAAATATGATATTTACGGGTGTTTTTTTGGCGCTCTTGTTCCTTGGAACAGAGTACATATCAATTTGCCCAAATGTATGTAATTTTCGAATTTTTGGCTGAAAATGGTCTTACACGATTTGGTTCGACTCACTGATCAAGAATATGTGGTCGAAATCGATTATCTCCGTCCGTTAACACGATAACTCTCGAACGAAAGGAGTTGAAAGATTGAAATTTGCAGGGTAGGTTTGGAACGTAAATATTTCGGACTAGTTCGTTAACGGGCGAAATCCACCAAGCGGTTTCGGATGACCGTTTTTAGTAAAAACATCTTTTATGAATATTTCCTCAACCGATCACTCGATCTATCTGAAATTTAGAATCAAATTGTAGAATAATGACCTTTATAAGCATGCGAAGTTTTGTATTGATCGGGTTGCCGTAAAGTATCAACAAATTTTTTTTTTATTTTGTTTCTACAATAACTCCCGAACAGAATGAGCTAGGCAGTTGAAGTTTTCAGGGTAGGTTTGGGAGATAAATATCTCGGTTAAGTTCGTTATTGGGCAAAATAAGCCAAATGGTTTCGGAGTAACGAAAAAAAAAATTTTTTTTTACTTACAAATTTCAAATTCAATTTTTTTTAAGATGCAGTATCACTATGGAAATCCATTGATATTATTTACAACTCTAACAAGCTAATACTTTCGGAGATATGTTTTTTCAAAATTTCAATAATGAATCTTACTTCTATATTTACATAGAATGCTATAAATATTCTATCTATGAATTATTATATGATCTGTGTTCATACTCTCGTACTTGTCATCCTGTTCTATAAGAGAGAGTCAAATTCATTTAAGCTATTTCAATTTGATTTCTTCCATGGTGCAGTTCTCATTCTCAGATTGCTCTATTATTTGAATTGATTTCCTCTATGATGCAGTTCTATCATAATAATACATTGATATAATTCCCAACTCTGAGAAACCAAAATACTTTCGGAGATATGATGTGTCAAAGTTTGAACAAGAGCGCCAAAGCTCCTGTCCACAGGGCTTGAACCAATTTTTAATTGATGCGTGTTGAAATGCGGAGTCAATTTTTAAAAAATTCGTAAATTTCACGAAAAACATATATTAAAGGAAATGTTTAAAGTTTAAATCCAGGTACTAAACTCGCCCAGTAGACGTTTCTCCGAAGAATGGAATTCTAAACACTGGCATACCTCCGTCTCTTGATGCTAGCTATATTTTCAGTTTTCACCTAGACTAAAGTGAACTGTAGCTAATAACTAAAAGACACACTGAATTAATCATCGACTTTAATCATCAACAAATATTCTTCGTGATCCAGGTTGGTCACTTTATCGCTTACAGTGTTCCCTCGAAGAGGAAAGCGTAATTCAGGGGCAAACGTACCGGTTTCATGTTTGTTAGCTATCATCGACGTACCAAAGACATCCGAACCGAAGAAGTTTTAGCCTAAAACTTTTAAGAAACTTAAACCCTGGGTACGCTGCAAATGGCACGCAGTCTTACCAGCGCCATCTAGGAAGATTCTTTCGTACTCCACCTCTCTGTGATGAAGGAAACTTGAATGATGTTCATGACGTTCATCCGTTTGTTGTAAGAGTGAGCCGAGAGGTGCGCTATTTGAATAAATCAAGATATATCAGTTTAGAATATCATAAACGTTACAAATTTACTTTGACAATAATTCTAAATGGCCGACATAATTCAGTGACCAAGCAGTAAGTGCAATTTTTGCGATGTCAGGTAGTTCGCTTATTTCTTTATTATGAATAATTGTATAATTTTTATTCTGCCCGCATGTTCTGTTATCACTTTGCCCTAATGTCTGTAATTTTCGAATTTATTACAGAAAATAGTCTCAAGCGATTAGGTTCGACTCACTGAAATTTTCAGGGTGAGTAGCGCATCTGAATTCGAAGGTTAAGTTCGTTAATGGGCTTAATCGGCCAAACGGTTTCGGAAAGCTGAAATTTAGTCGTCATTTCCATAATAACTCAGAAAATATAAATCCGATCTAATTTAAACATGGTAAATACTTTTTGGCGCTCTAGTTCCTCGGAACTGAGTGCTTATCAATTCGCCCAAATGTCTGTAATTTTCGAATTTTTCGTTGAAAATGGTCTTAAACGATTTGGTTCGACTCACTGATCAAGAATCCGTGGTCGAAATTAATTCTGTCCGGCCGGCCGGCCGTAGGCACGATTACTCTCGAACGGAATGAGCTAGACAGTTGAAATTTTCAGAGTAGGTTTGGGAGATAAATATCTCGGCTAAGTTCGTTATTGGGCAAAATCGGACAGATGGTTTCGGAGTAACAAAAAAAAAAATTTTTTTTTACAAGGCAAATTCCAAATTAATTTTTTTTCAATAAGCTGTTTTACCATATAAGAATCCAATGATATCATTTTTAACTCTGACAAGCTTATACTTTCGGAGATATGATGTTTCAAAATTTCAATAATAAATCGTATTTCAACGTTGTCACAGAATGATATTATTCTAAGTATGATATGTCATAATGTCAAATGATGTTCCTGGGACATAACATTATATAATCAATCGAAGAATTGTCAGCAAAGTGAGAAAAAGTTGTTTGCTCCGAAATTAGCTTTTCTCAGAAAAGTCTTACATTTCGGAACGGAACATGAAGTAAGAGATCTGAGAGTAGTGAGACTGCTTTTCATCCATAGACATAGATATAACTCTCGAACGGAATAAGGTAGGTAGTTGAAATTTTCAGAGTAGTTTAGGGAGATGAATATCTCGGTTAAGTTCGTTATTGGGCAAAATTGGCCAGATTTAATTTGATTTCTTCCATGGTGCAGTTCTCATTCTCATGATTGCTCATTTAATCTTGATAAATAAACTATTATTTAAATTGAATTTCCTTTATGATGCAGTTCTATCATATTTTCGGAAGCGAAACTGACGATTTAGGCCTTTTTGGGGCGTGAAACTTGAAGAAAATGAAAGATAAGGGCGAAAAACCGTCCCATAAATCGCCATGTGGCTATTTTCGATCTAGAAATGTGAAAAATGAGCAAATTCAGGTGAGGTAGGTACAGAGAGCGAGGTGCCGAGTTGGTTTTGTCTAAAACTTAAAAGGAACCGCTGCTCTGCCCCCGGAATCGTTACCGAGTCGAACGAGAAGTATCAATTCGTCATTTTCCAACTTTTCATGTACCTACATTAAGTCTAAATATAAGAAATCGATACATAATCTGGAAGTTTTGGCCTGGAGAATTTTCCTTTGTAAATTCGATCATAGAAACGTCACAAATTCTACGTAATGAGAGACGAGGTTTGAGATTTTTTTAGGCCTAATTTGGCCGTTCTAGGTGGTTTTGGGACCTGAAACTTGAAGAAAATAGAAGATAATTGTGAAAAATCGTCCGATAAACCTTCGTTTGACGATTTTCGATCACAATCCAAGGTGAGTAAAACGAGAATTATTTAAGAATCCACAGTAAATGTGGGGGTTTGAAAGAGGTAGATAACGAAAATTTGCTAGAGAGAAAAGGTAAAACCGAAAACCCCGAGTCGATATCTTTAATAGTTTATGATTTATGAACAAATTTGTATTTTTTCCTAAGTAACCTAGAAAAACGAGGTTCCAATTTGATTTTGCCTGAAACTCAAATCGAAGGACTTTTTGTCTAGAACGTCGGGGTCTCGGTTACGTCACGAGAAAGGCGGACTCGAATCCCGGAAAGGGAATTACGCTTTTTCGTGTTTTTTTTTTTCAATTTCTATCGGAATATTAACTTCGAATTACGCTATATCTGTCGACTTTGAGTAAGGGTGTTTTTCTTTTTTTTCCGAAGCTCTTATCGTTGAAAATAAACCATTACTATACAGGGTGTTCTTTTTCTATCGGCACAATATTACGCGATTGATTTGATTTTTGACACAAACAAACCGTTATCTAAATAGGAATCTTGGATGGATTCTTATAATGTATTTTTTAGAAATCTCTATACAGGGTGTTCTTCTTTTAACGTCAATCGCAACTTGCTGCTTTTCACGAAAAATCGTACTATTGTATTCAATTGTGATAAAAGATATACTTTCGAACATACATCGTTGAAAATAAACCATTACTATACAAGGTGTTCTTTTTCTATTGGCACAATATTACGCGATTGATTTGATTTTTGACACAAACAAACCGTTATCTAAATAGGAATCTTGGATGGATTCTTATAATGTATTTTTAAAAAATCTCTATACAGGGTGTTTCTGTTTTAACGTCAATCGCAACTAGCTGCTTTTCACGACAAATCGTGCGATTGTAATCAATTGTGTTAAAAGATATGGTTTCGGGACCTACATCGTTGAAAACAAACCATTACTATACAGGATGTTCTTTTTCTTTCGGCACAATATTACGCGATTGATTTGATTTTTGCCACAAACAAACCGTTATCTAAATGGGAATCTTGGATGGATTCGTATAATGTATTTCTTAGAAATCTCTATACAGGGTGTTCTTCTTTTAACGTCCATCGCAACTTGCTGCTTTTCACGAAAAATCGTACTATTGTAATCAATTGTGATAAAAGATATACTTTCGGACATACGTCATTGAAAATAAACCATTACTATACAGGGTGTTCTTTTTCTATTGGCACAATATTACGCGATTGATTTGATTTTTGACACAAACAAACCGTTATCTAAATAGGAATCTTGGATGGATTCTTATAATGTATTTTTTAAAAATCTCTATACAGGGTGTTTCTGTTTTAACGTCAATAGCAACTAGTTGTTTTTCACGACAAATCGTACTATTGTATTCACTTGTGATAAAAGATATACTTTCGGGACCTACATCGTTGAAAACATACCATTACTATACAGGGTGTTCTTTTCCTATCGGCACAATATTACGCGATTGATTTGATTTTTGCCACAAACAAACCGTTATCTAAATAGAAATCTTGGATGGATTCTTATAATGTATTTTTTAGAAATCTCTATACAGGGTGTTCTTCTTTTAACGTCCATCGCAACTTGCTGCTTTTCACGAAAAATCGTACTATCGTATTCAATTGCTCATTTAATCTTGATAAATAAACTATTATTTAAATTGAATTTCCTTTATGATGCAGTTCTATCATATGAATACATTGATATAATTCCCAACTCTGAGAAACCAATACTTTCGGAGATATAATTTGTCTGTTTGAACTAGAGCTCCAGAAAGCTCCTGTCCACAGGGCTTGAACCCATTTTAATAAAATTATTAATTAATTTTTGAGTACCTTCGTGAGGATTGTATCACTAGAAAAAAAAATAGAAATATTTTTTCAAAAATATTATATTTCATAAAATATATTTGTCACATTCCACAAAAACCTTCAAGCCAAATTTTCCCAATATTCTCAAAAATACAGATCCAATTTAATTGAAATATAGTAGGTAATCGGTTAAAAAAAGACGGCTTGAAGGTTCATGTTATATTTCCTGAGGGTGCGGTCGAGGCGTGAATAATAATAATAATAAATCGACTTTATTTGACAAATGTACGCAATCATTTGCCCTGAAAAGGCGAAGATTAGCTAGATAGCTACTCTTGAACTCTTAACCTTTCCAGTTTACAAAAAAAAAAAAAAAAAGAGGTAGAGCATTCCTCATCATCAATAATGATGATTCGTTAAGAAGTAGAAAAAAATACCAAGAGGAACATGCGCACAAAATCTCCATAATTTACGTCAGTGCATTCTAAGAATGTTTTCATAAAAGTGTTTATATCTCCGTAACCTCGGCAACAACATAAATACTTTTTGTTGGTTGATATTTTCATGCCGATGGTCAATCCCAAGATGCATAGAATAGCTTTGATGATGGGAATGATAATGGTAAGTTAATAATATTGAGGTCAGAATATCTCCACTAAAAACAAAACTGGAATATTGTAGATTTGAGGAAATATATATATTATCGTTCATCATAGAATTTAGGAATGAATATCTCGAATGAGTTCGTTGTTGGGTAGAATTCGTCTATTGGTTTTAGATTGATAATTTTTGGCACTCTTATTGAATTTAAATTCTATGATGTTTGAATTCAATTCCTGCTAAGATGAAGTTCTTTCATAAGAATCCATTGATATACTTAATTCCCAACTCTGAGAAACCAATACTGTCGGAGATATAATTTGTCTGTTTGAACAAGAGCGCCAGAAAGCTCCTGTCCACAGGGCTTGTTTTTCGTTTTTTCAATTGAAATGATATTGTCGAGGCTTTCATTCCTTCCGATTTCATAAAATATTTCGATGACCTTATTAAAAATTAGGTACTTATTCAACAAAAATCGATACATCTGGTTCTGGACGCAAGATCAAGTAGCTCAAAAAAACTATTAATTTTTGTACCATAATATTCAATTTTGAAATGTCATTATCTTCAGATCCTTCAATTCAAATCAATAAGGACCTTCGGGAATAGAGGAAACGAAAAATTAGAAACTTTAATATGATTTTATCGCATTTATTGTTCATAAGTTTTGCTATCTTGTTCCTCGGAACAGCTAGAGTGCTTATCAATTTGCCCAAATGTCTGTAAAATTCGAATTTTTGGCTAAAATAGTCTCAAAATGTTTTGGTTCGACTCACTGATCGAGAATCTATGGTCAAAATCGATATTCTGTCCGGCCGACCGAAAGCACGGTAACTCGTTCGACTACCTGATGAAGAATTCGAGGACAAATTTGATTCTGTCCGGCCGTCCGTTGCCACGATAACAGAGATAGCAATTTGAAATTTTCAGGGTAGGTGGCACGTCCCAATACGACGGACAAGTTCGTTAATGGGCATAATCGGCCCAACGGTTTCGGAGTCATAATTTTATTTTCAACCAATATAGATCCGATCGAATTGAAAATGAGTGAGTAGTTGTAGAGTACGTACTAAAGACGTTTGAGAGATAGCGACCTTTTCAGGTTAGGTTGTGCATCTGAATGCGACATTTGAGTTCATTTATAGGCATGATCGGCCAAACGGTTTTGGAGTTACATCTATCTGAAATTTGGTTGTTATTTCCTCAATTACTCGAAAATATAAAAACCGATCCAATTCAAATATGGTTATTAGTTGTAGAATGTCAACGCGAAAATTCTTGCTGACTTTTGTGAGGATCGTATCATTGGAAAATTTTTGAAAAATCATTGAAATGAATTTTATATATCAAATTCGAAATACATGTAGGTACTTGTACATATTCGAAAGCTCGCACTACAGCATTGAAGAAGTAGGCCTTCAAGAGACGATAAATTGCGGCGTTGTTATAATAATGTGTTCCAGGCTATCTCTATATAGAGGGCTGTGACATGAACGAGCGCGATAGAGCTGACTGACTTCTCGTCACGTGTAGGTAATATCTGGAATTACGGACCATAGAATTATCAATAGCAATAGAGTTATCAAAATAGGACCTATAGCTGATTCCGAGATAACCTATACTCTTTCAACCCATCACCGCCGTTCCAGTCCAAGGTTCAATCGAACCCACACAAACGAATATCAAAAATTCCTCAGACTCCCATTCAGAATCCTCTAAACCCTATCATCGTCCCAGTTCGGCCCACAAAAGAGACCAGAGATAAGAAATCACACACACGAATCCAAAACATCCGAGTCCCGGCGGTCGCGAGGGTGCGTGTCGTGGATACGCGAGGGCCCCGTTGTGAAATTAGGCGTGTCAGTGGCGGTGACAGAAGCATAAAGACTGCAATTACCCGCTCTGCCGCCCGCGGCACGCTGGCGATTGTTGCGTCACACCCACAAACAACGGGGTCACAATGCCCGCAAATTGCTTGTTGATGTTCTGCGGATGGCCCCCCCCCCCTCTACCCCGCACGTTGATACGCCTGAAAAATGATGATGATGGCGAGAGTTTCAGACACTTCCCGGAATGGACTTGATATGATATGACGTTAAGCGGTCAGATGACGCGGATTATGGGGTGAAATATTAATATGTGTGTCACAATCACGCGCGACGTGGATTGAATATCGAATGACGTCGGGAGTAGTTATAAATGTCACATCCATCGGCGGGCTGGTTGGAGAGGGTTGCGTCGAGGTCAGGTGGGAAATGGTTAAATTTAGTCTGATGGATTGGAAAATAAACTGCTCCACAAGAGTTAGAGATATCATATTAAGTTGTTCTCAGGGGCGTAAAATTTTAAAGACAATATCAAAAACATGATCAACTGCCAATAAAAACTAATAATTCGATTTGAATGCATATTTTCACCATCTGGTCGTCTTTTTTCTTGAGTTTGGCAGTTTTTCACATTATTCGTAAGATTAAGCATTTCAATATGCAGTTAATTTATTGTCAGTCTCTTAGCGATATCGAACTTAGTAAATTTCACGAGATTCTTAAGATGCCAAGACGTAAATTAATAAACGCCGAGGCTAATAGGGCTATCGGTATGCTACAGAGTGGCCTCACTCAAGTCGCTGTGGCAGAAACATTTCAAGTATCGCAAAGTGTAATATCGCGACTCTGGAATAGGTTCAATGAGACAGGTTCGGTGCAGGAAAGACATAGGGTTGGTGGACCAAGAAAAAAACACCCGCACAAGACCGTTTTGTCACCATTTTGGCGAGGAGATATCCTCTTTCTTCATGTAGGATGCCGAGAGATCGACTTTTAAATGCCAATGGTCCTGAAATTTCCATTGAAACCATCCGACGTCGTTTGGGGGAGATTAACCTGGCTTCTAGACTTCCATTGAGGGGTGTTCCGTTAACAAGTGAGCATAAACGACAAAGATTAGAATGGGCCAGGCAGCATGTTAATCTGAACGTCCAATGGCACTGTGTACTTTTCACAGATTAATCCATATACGGTCGATTTTCAAATTCTCGAAGTATAAGGGTATGGACTATGCCGCGTATACCCCGAAATCTCCGTCATGTGCAAGAGGTTCATCCATTTCGAGGAGGCTCTGTTATGGTAGGGGCTGGGGTATGTTACAACGGGCGCACAGACCTTCACATTTGTCCTGGCAATATGACTGCTTTACATTATAGGGAACATGTCATTGGCAACGTAGTGCCAAATTTTCATGCTGCCATTGTTGAAGCTTTCCAATTTCTTGACGATAACGCAAGACCACATCGTGCAGCAATAGTAGAAAATGCGCGAGACGAGCATATGGTATTCCACATTATGCATAGAACATGCATGGGATATGCTACAAAGAAGACTAGATGATCACCAACCTTCACCAGAAACATTGAATGACCTCAAAGCACTACTGCCTCGTTATAGAATGAAATTCCTCAAGATATGCTCAACACCCTCGTTGACAGTATGCAACGAAGATGTCAGGCGGTCATTGATGCCCATGGTGGCCATATCTTGTATTGAAGGCATAAAAAGACAAAAAAAAAACAATAAAATGTCCGAAAATAAAAGTCGTTAAATTTGACCCTATTCTGTTAATCACCCTGTATATTTTGCAGACCAAAAAACTTACGTGCATTTATAGTTTTGAATTTGAACCTCAAACTATATTAAATTACATTTTCAGCGCAGACAAAGGTTTCAGAATGTCAGTTATTTTAGTTGAAACGATTATCCCTAACTCTTGTAGAGCAGTTTATATTATGTGCGCCCATTGAAATTAATATATATTTATTAATACATTCCAATCTTCAATGTGTGCACCTCACACAAAAATATCCGTTGTTTGCATCTTTTGACATCGATGTTAAGATGAATAAATAGTTATTTGATCAGAAACTATCCGTCAGACGTCATTGAAATTCTGCGAGTGCCTTCAAATCCTTATTTTACAGTCAAGTTCTAGATTTGAACTCGATCGGATCTATATTGTTGAAGATATTGTCAAAATATCGAAATATTCCAATGATCGAGGTATACCTACTGGTCCATTTTTTTACACTCGCAAACTTATAGCGATTTCCATTGACACGCTGAGAGCACTCGAAGAGATCTGTCAAAAACCGCTCTCAGAGCAACCTCAATGGAAAATGATTCCCCTTTCCCTTTTGGCACTCTTGTTCCTCAGAACAGAGTGCTTATCAATTTGACCAAATGTCTGTAATTTTAGAATTTTTCTATGAAAATGGTCTTGAACGATTTGGTTCGACTCACTGATCAAGAATCCGGGGTCTCAATCGATTCTGTCCGGCCGTCTGTTCGGCCGTTAACACGATAACTCTCGAACGGAATGAGCTAGACAGTTGAAATTTTCAAAGTAGGTTTGGGAGATGAATATCTCGGTTTAGTTCGTTATTGGTTTCGGAGTAACAAAAACAATTTTTTTTTACATCACAAATTTTGAATTAAATTTTATTTAGATGCAGTTTTATCATAAGAATCCATTGATTTAATTCTCAACTCGAAACTAATACTTTCGGAGATATGATTTTTCAAAATTTCAATCATTATTCTCAATATCCCTGTGGACATGAGCTTTGGCGCTCTTGTTCAAACTTTGACAAATCTTAACTCCGAAAGTATTGGTTTTTGCGCGTATGTTCTGGGGAACACGCGTTTTAGTTTTGCCAAATGTCTGTAACTTTTTTGACGAAAATGGTCTCAAACGATTTAGTTCGACTCCCCAATGAAGAATCCGAGGTCAAATTTGATTCCGTCCGGCCGTTGCCAGGATAACTTGAGAACGAAAAGAGCTAGCGACTTGAAATTTTCAGGGTGGGTGGCGCATCCCAATACGACGGACAAGTTCGTTAATGGGCGTAATCGGCCCAGTGGTTTCCGAGTAATAATTTTGTTTTCAACCAATATGAATCCGATCGAATTGAAACTTGGTGAATAGTTGTAGAATATGAACCTAAGCACCTTGTGAAATTTTGTGCGAATCGTATGGCTAGAAAACTTTAAAAAAATTATTAAAAAATATTTTTGTTGTCACGATAACTGGAGAACGGAAAGAGATAGCGGCTTGAAGTTTTCAGGTTAGGATGTGCACCAGAACGAGACATTTCAGTTTGTTTATGAGCATAATCGGCCAAACGGTTTTAGAGTTATAGCCATCTGAAATTTTCTGGAATTTGGTGGTTTTTTGTTCCTCATTAACTCGAAAAATACTAAACCGATTGAATTCAAACATGGTTATTAGTTGTAGAATGCCAACGCAAAAATGTTTGCAAAATTTGGTGAGGATAGCATTTGTAGAAAATTTTTAATAAATCATTGAAAATAAAAAAAAAAATTCTATATATCAGTAACTAATCGTTTGAAATTGCTGAAATGTTGCAAGAGCCTTCATAACCTAACTCTACTGCCAAGTTTCAAGTTTTAATACGATCGGTTAAATATTGTTGGAGATTCGAGCATTCTTGTGTGAGTTCAGTAGATGGGTGACCGTTGCCTCGATAACTTTCGAACGAAAGCAGATAGGGACTTGCAATTTTCGGGGTAGGTTGCGTATCCAAAAGGGAGAGTTGAGTTCGTTTTCGGGCATAATCGGTCTAACGGTTTCCGAGCTATACCCACCTGGAATATTATTTCCTTGATAACTCAAAAAATAAATATTCGATCGAATTGAAGCTTGGTAACTAGAAGTAGAAAGTCATCATAAAGACGTGTTTAAAATTTTGTAAGAACCGCTCCCCTAGAAAATTTGAAAAAAATGACGAAAAAAAAAATTTTAAGAAATGTAGATACCCCTAGAAAATTTTAAAAAAATCACGGAAAAAAAAATTGGTTCAAGCACTGACGTGAAGTCAGAAGCTTTTGCGCGTATGTTCTATTGTCCATTCTTCTGTATTGGACACTCTTAATTCGAATTTACCATGGTAAATTCGATTAAGTGTCCAATACAGGAGAACGGACAACATAATTTACCATGGTAAATTCGATTAAGGGTTTAAGAATTTACCATGGTAAATCATGTTGTCCATTATCCTGTATTGGACACTCTTAATTCGAATTTACCATGGTAAATTCGAATTAAGTGTCCAATACAGGAGAATGGACAACATAATTTACCATGGTAAATTCGATTAAGGGTGTCCAATACAGAAGAATGGACAATAGAACATACGCGCAAAAGCTTCTGACTTCACGTCAGTGCTTGAACCAATTTTTCAGAGTTGGGAATGATATCAATGGATTCTTATTCAATTTATTTTATTTTATGGTGCAGTTGTATCATAAGAATTCATTGATGTCATTCCCAACTCTGAGAAACTACTTTTGGAGATACCTATGATTTGTCAAAGTTTGAACAAGAGCGCCAAAGCTCCTGTCCACAGGGCTTTCCCACATTTTAGTTTTGAATTTGATTTTGTAGCGAAGTGTAGAGGATATAATAAAAAATAAATAAATAATTTCCTTAGTTTATAGTCTGCCATCCATAATAACCAATAGGGCACAAAGTAATTGAATTTGCATTTGCTCAGACATATCTATAAAATTATTATTATTAAAAGTATTATAAACATAACCTAATATTTTGAATGGTTCTGTCCCTGACTCAAGCTTTAAAACGAGGGCGAAAATAATTGCCCTGACAGCAAACAGATTTGCCCTGATATGTCAACAGTTTTTGGCGCTCTTGTTCCTCGGATCAGAGTGCTTATCAATTTGCCCAAATGTCTTAATTTTCGAATCTTTGGCTGAAAATGGTATCAAACGATTTGGTTCGACTCACTGATCAAGAATCCGTGGTCGAAATAGATTCTGTCCGGCCGTCCGTTAACACGATAACTCTCGAACGAAAGGAGTCAGAGGATTGAAATTTGCAGGGTAGGTTTGGAGCGTAAATATCTCGTACGAGTTCGTTAAGGGGCAAAATTCATCAAGGGGTTTCGGAGTTATGGCCGTTTTTACTAAAAACGGTTTTTATGAATATTTCCGAAACCGAGCATCAAATTGTAAAATCATGACCTTCAGACGCATGTGAAGTTTTGTATTTATCGGGTTACCGTAAAGTATAAAAAAAAAATTGAAAATTTTTAAATTTTGTTTCTACAATAAGGAGATAAAAATATCTCGGTTGAGTCGCTTTTGGCCAAAATAGGCGAGATGGTTTCGGAGAAACGAAAACAAATGCATTACGCTTCTGACAAAGGTTTTCTTAATAAAATAACATGATATTACTAAAATATTCATTTTAAAATAAAGGTTCTGTGCTTAATTACGAGGCAGTTAGAATTTTTATTTTTCAATAATAATATTTTAATTGATTTAAAAAAAAAGGGTCTAAATAGTCATTCCGGGAATGCGTCCTTATACCATGTTTAATAGATCAGACCAGTCAAAAATATGTACAATTACGACTTACAAATGTCATATTTTAATATAAGCGTTGAAAATCATGTGATTTAGAATATACGTATAAATTGAATGAATACCAGTTTGATTTATTCATATTTTGGCTATTCAAATGCTGTCTGACGTTTATCAAATCATTCCGTGAACGTGGTGGATATCGGTCGATGTAATTTAAACAATACAAATGTTATGTGACGTTAGTGAGCTTCAGTGTGAGCTTCACTAGTCAAAGTAAAAGGCGTGTGTCTTGTTTACGGAAAAAAATAATTGATTTTGTTGAAAAGTACCTTTTAATTTGATATGTGTGAAGCGTACTTCAATTCCCTGTCACTACGGGAACGCTGTTTGGTGATTTGGTTTTCGAAAATTTGCATACTTTTTGTGAAATTCTTATAACTATTACAGCTCACTTGTTCATAACCTCTAAAACTAATATCTAACATGGCGGCATCAAGCGTGACATGAAAATATTTATCGAATAGTCATTTCGGGAACGGTCATTTCGGGAACGTTCTCGTATGAAGGGCGCTCCCTAAATGACCCGGTGTTTCTGAAATGACATGTTTTATAGGCAACATGATACTTTAATGCTTTTAAAAGCATAACCATGCAAAATTTTGGTTGTAGGTATCCATTTAGTACGAGTTTCAGGGAAAAAGAGAGTATATCATATACAAAATATCGTGAAAAGGGTAATGCAAGGAAGCGCATGTTTTTAAATAAAATAACACCTGAAAAAAAAAAGAGATGAAGAGTATGAAAGATAGGGAATATTACCAAAGGAAGAAAGCTGAAAATAAAGTTAAGACTGTAAGTTATATGACTGAAAGACAGAAGAGGAAACAGGGAAAGTTATGGAGAATAAATTCCCAAAAGTATATACAAAAAAAAATTGATGATGGCAAATATTTTAGCTAACAGCCTCCCATATTCTGAATATGAAATAGAAAACTATAATCGCGTGTCGAGGAAGAAATTAGGATGAAAACAGTTTTAAAAAGAAAAAGTACAGGCTTACCAAACTATTAAAAAACAGAAACATAAAATACAGAAAATGCAAGGAATTATAGATCAGTTGCAAAAAAAAGTTCAGAGAAGCAGAAGACGCGAAGAAAGAGCATTCCAAAAGAGTGCTGATACGCCTACTCGTAAAGTTGATGAAATAATAAGAGGATGTTCTATTACCCCGTTCGTAAATGACTATTATTTGGCGAGGTTGTGGCAAAACACAACTAGAAGACACCGTTGATGAATTACCGAAAAATTCTAAACAGCGGGAGGCTTTTCAAAAATGCGTAAGTGGAAACCATATGAAAAAACACCGATTTCGAGTTTAAATTTTTATATTCATGTTCCTCATTCCTTGAGTACAGATAAAGGTATAATACTCTGTAAATGTGTAATATTTTCATGCATAAAATAGGCCAAAACCGGGCGTTGCGTTCATTCAGGGAACGTCAACGTCATTCAGGGAACACCCCATCATTTTCGGGAACATCACAAAATCAGCAAATAAATTACTAATGAGTAAAGCTATAGTTAAATATTATATATACAACATGAAATGATCTTTGTACTTTTGTATTTATATTATTAATATATAACGAAGTACAAAAATGAATACAATAAATTGAAATTTTTGGAGCGAAATTTACACCAATGGAAAATTTATGGAGAGTAATTTGCAAAATAAGTGTTTTTATTATAAAAATATACAAAATAATAACATTTTCCGAGTTAGGAACTGGTTAATTACAATTTCTTGAAGGTGATTCTTAAATGCATTTGTTATATTATTATTAAAATAAATATTTAAAAGTGTTCCCAAAATGACTTTTGGCCTTGGTATAATGCTTCTTGACAGGTATAATTTCTAAAATATATATTTTTGTGCGTGCCTCTTCACAGGAAAGGTTCATGACTAATGACACAACGGACTCCACTTGTTAGTTTTCTTCAAAAGAAAACTTAATTTCTCAGATATTTGGAAACATAAAATGCTCACCTCTCTGATTCTGACCCATATATATCCGCTTTATAGCGTTCTACGCCTTGCGGAGCCCAATCTCCATCTCTCTCGGTCATCCCAGTCCCCTGGTCTGAGATCTCTCGTCGAGATTGCCTTGCTTACTCCTTTGATCCAGGTCATTTTTGGTCTCCGTTGCTTTCGACGTTCCAGTGGGTTCCAATTCATTATTTGTTTTGGTATCCTATTTTCACTCATCATATATACCATACCAGCTGAGTTGTTGCGCGTATGTTCTGGGGAACAACGCGTTATAGTTTTGCCCAAATGTGAAATTTAATTCTGTGGTGCCGTCCGGCCTTCCGGCCGCGTCCACGATAACTTGAGAACTGAAAGAGCTAGCGACTTGAAATTTTCAGGGTAGGTGGCGCATCCCAATACGACAGACAAGTTCGTTAATGGGTATAATCTGCCCAATGGTTTCCGTGTAATAATTTTGTTTTCAACCAAAATAAATCCGATCGAATTTATACTTGGTGAATAGTTGTAGAATATAGACCTTAGAACGTTTGTGAAATTTTGTGAGAATCGTATCGCTAGAAAATTATTAAAAAATTATTAAAAAATATTTTTGTTGTCACGATAACCTGAGAACGGAAAGAGATAGCGGCTTGAAAATTTCAGGTTAGGTTGTGCATCTGAATGCGACATTTGAGTTTGTTTATGAGCATAATCGTCCAAACAGTTTTAGAGTTATAGCCATCTGAAATTTTCTGAAATTTGGTTGTTTTTTGTTCCTCATTAACTCGAAGAATACAAAACCGATTGGATTCAAACATGGTTATTAGTTGTAGAATGCCAACGCGAAAATTTTTGCAGAATTTCGTGAGGACGGTATAACTAGAAAATTAAAAAAAAAATAATTAAAAATAATTGAAAAAAATTCTATATATCATAAACTATTCGTCCGGCATGGCTGAAATTTTGGAAGAGCCTTCAGAACCTAACTCTACTGCAGAATTCCAAGTTTGAACACGATCGGATCTATATTGTTGGAGAACCGAGCAGCCTTTTGTGAGTTCGGTAGCGTAGCTGTAGCGGTAGCGGATGCGAATCGTCGTATATGTTGTCTATGGTCGTATTTTTGCGAGAACCTTCAAAAATAAAATATGAATGTCATGATGACATATTCTTGCGCGTATGTTATGGAAAAATCGTGTTTTTTCATCACAAATCTATAGGAGATAATAGCCCTACATTAGTGGTCAGACCTGGTTTTGAAAGAGATCCTCCTTAGGAGGAGGCAACTAAATATTGAAGGGATTTCTATGAACAAGAGTGAATATCTTTGAGAAATAGAGAAGGCGAATCTTCTTCAAGAGATCCATGTGCCTTCAGAGGAGTATATTTGCGAGAGGGGACTTTTGAAAGGATAACCTTATTATTATTAATATTATTTTTAATATGATATCGCTGAAATTTTGCTGAAGGCTTCTGATCTTGTAAGGTGAGAGGCTCATTTGTGGATATTAAATCTCGTGATGGGTAGAGAGGAATTTTAGTCCAGTTTTTCTATCACTAATGAGAATATATCTTTATGTTTCACCTCATCACCTTTAGATCTATCAATGGACATTTATTGGTTAAGAATAAGTAATTGAATATTACGGGAATTCAATTGAATTTCATTCAATATGTTAGTAACTAAACTTATAATTTTCTTTTCTTTGAATATTTAAATATGACATTAACTCCAGTAATATTTTTCAAGAATAATTATGTATTCTTCTCTTAAAGAAGAATTGAAGGTAGACAATAATGTGTTAATTTTTTCATCATTGCTTTTTATCCTGACTCACGAAAAAAAAATTGGTTCAAGCACTGACGTGAAGTCAGGAGCTTTTGTGCGTATGTTCTATTGTCCATTCTCCTGTATTGGACACTTTTAATCGAATTTACCATGGTGAATTCTATTGTCTATTCTCCTGTATTGGACACTCTTAATGGAATTCACCATGGTAAATTCGATTAAGAGTGTTCAATACAGGAGAATGGACAATAGAACATACGCGCAAAAGCTCCTGACTTCACGTCAGTGCTTGAACCAATTTTTTTTCCTGTATACTGTCCAGTATGGTTGTTTCAACATTCATTATCTCTCGTATCGTGATATTTGGAATATGTTGGAGCCTTGAAATTCTTGCTGCTCGCCGCCAAAAATCCATTTCTAGGGATAATAATCTTTGTTCCATTCTTGATGTCAGCTGTCATGTTTAACATGTTTTTTAACTTACAAATTTCAAAAATTTTTTTTAAGATGCAGTTTTACCCTAAAAATCCATTGATATCATTTTTAACTCCAACAAGCTAATACTTTCGGAGATATGATTTTTCGAAATTTCAATAATGAATCGTACTTCTATATGTTTTCACAGAATGCTATAAATATTCTATCTAAGCTTTATTATATGATCTGTGTTCATACTCGTACATTTCATCCTGTTCTATAAGAGAGAGCCAAATTCATTTCAGCTATTTTAATTTGATTTCTTCCATAGTGCAGTTCTCATTCTCAGATTGCTCATTTAATCCGGATAAATAAACTATTATTTGAATTGAATTTCCTTTATGATGCAGTTCTATCATATGAATACATTGATATAATTCCCAACTCTGAGAAACCAATACTTTCGGAGATATAATTTGTCTGTTTGAACTAGAGCGCCAGAAAGCTCCTGTCCACAGGGCTTGAACCCATTTTGATTTTAGAGTGAATTTGAATCATCATGTCATATAGCGATTTCCATTGACACGCTCGGAGCACTCGAAATCGATCTCATCTGTCATGCATCTGTCCAATTGAACCGAAAATATCTGTAAAATATGACTCCAAGTGATCCGAGCGTGTCATTGGAAATCGCCATTAGACAACATACATACAGTGTGGAACAGCCAAATGGAATAAAATTGATAACGGATAAATGAGAGCGTGTTTGGAAAAACGCTCGGACACGTCGATTTGTATTCTTAACTGAGCATTTTTTTCAAAAAAAAAAAATTATATAGGGTGCGTCATGTGACAGTGGCCAATACCCACTTTCTTATTTTAAATGCAAGCCCCTGTATATTATTAATTTTTTGGATTCTTCAGAGAATTCTAGACATAAATCATGTCCTATACCTATCTTCAACTGTTTCGGAAATATTAAGTGTTTTCAGATTTATTACAAAAATTAACATTAGAAAATTTTTTTATTTCACAAATTCGCTACATTACACTAAAAACCTAATAATTAATACTGATTATTTCTTAATAATTAAAAAAAAAACAAAAAAATATTAATGTCAATGTAGTAAATGTTCAAAATGCTCGCCGCGAACGTCTGAAAACCCTTAATATTTCCGAAACAGTTGAAGATAGGTATAGGACATTGTACATGATTTATGTCTAGAATTCTCTGAAGAATCCAAAAAATTAATAATATACAGGGGCTTGCATTTAAAATAAGAAAGTGGGTATTGGCCACTGTCACATGACGCACCCTATATAATATTTTTTTTTTGAAAAAAATGCTCAGTTAAGAATACAAATCGACGTGTCCGAGCGTTTTTCCAAACACGCTCTCATTTATCCGTTATCAATTTTATTCCATTTGGCTGTTCCACACTGTATATGAGGTCTGTCTTTGTACATATTTATTTCCGTGCTTCCGAGCGGCCGACCGAAGTCAATTTTATTATGATTTCGTGTTGTAATTGCATTCTCTGGGGTCTGAAGTATTATCAGAAGCATCTACAAAATCGATACCTATATTATGGATCACTGATAACCATGAATTTGAGAAGAAGTATAGAGTAGGTACGATGTTATATAAAGTATTGAAATCCGTTCATTATTAAATGAACGAGCACGCTGAATATCCTGACGTCTTCGATAATTTTTGTATTATTGTTTCAGCAATAGTGAAAGATCTCCTTGTCATTGTGGTCTAACGATTCAACAATGGTCCAGTCGCAGAGGGATAAGGATAAGCGATACCCTCACAATAGATCTTCGATGCGTGGACAATAGGAATCGACAATTCAATTTACAAACAGCAAACTTCACGTGGGGAGTTCGAAGGGATGTTCGGGTCCAGTCTACTGCATATTGAACCTGTCACTTACATTCCTTCGAGAGATTGAGGTAGAATCACCTCACACTTTTCTCACTATCATCAGTCAACTTCACGTCGGGAGTATAGGTAGTTATCTTAACGATGGAAGCACGTTTCATATTACTTTGAAACATCGATTGAAGTTATGCAATGAAAGTTAAGTAAACGATCTATGGAAATACCATCATAGATTCAGCTGTACATATTTTTGCGCGTATGTTCTGGGGAACATCGCGTTATAGTTTTGCCCAAATGTCTGTAACTTTCGAATTTTTTGAAAAAAATGGTCTCAAACGATTAAGTTCGACTCCCCAATGAAGAATTCGAGGTCAAATTTGATTCAGTCCGGCCGGCCGTCCGGCCGGCCGGCCGGCCGTTGCCACGATAACTTGAGAACGAAAAGAGCTAGCAACTTAAAATTTTCAGGGTAGGTGGCGCATCCCAATACGACGGACAAGTTCGTTAATGGGCATAATCGGCCCAGTGGTTTCCGAGTAATAATTTTGTTTTCAACCAATATGAATCCGATCAAATTGAAACTTGGTGGGTAGTTGTAGAATATGACCCTAAGCACGTTTGTGAAATTTTGTGCGAATCGTATGGCTAGAAAATTTTAAAAAAATTATTAAAAAATATTTTTGTTGTCACGATAACTTGCGAACGGAATGAGATAGCGGCTTGAAATTTTCAGGTTAGGATGTGCACCAGAACGCAACATTTCAGTTTGTTTATGAGCATAATCGACCAAACGGTTATAGAGTTATAGCAATCTGAAATTTTCTGAAATTTGGTGGTTTTTTGTTCCTCATTAACTCGAAAAATACTGAACCGATGGAATTCAAACATTGTCATTAGTTGTAGAATGGCAACGCGAAAATGTTTGCAAAATTTGGTGAGGATAGCATTTGTAGAAAATTTTTAATAAATCATTAAAAATAAAAAAAAAATATTCTATATATCAGTAACTATTCGTTTGAAATTCATGAAATTTTGCAAGAGCCTTCATAACCTAACTCTACTGCCAAGTTTCAAGTTTTAATATGATCGGTTAAATATTGTTGGAGATTCGAGCATTCTTGTGCGAGTTCAGTAGTACCGATTTGGTGTAGCGTAAGGCTCCGAAGAAACGATCGCTCGACCCGGACTTTTGCCGTCGAGTCGAAGAAGACGAATCGATTTGTGTTTTTCCCAAATTTCGTTCTTCTAGGTTGAGCCTAAATATACTAATTCGATACAAGTTTCGGAGGTTTTGAGTCCGACGATTTTCCATTCAAAAAGTCAATCCGAGAAACGTCAGAATTAATTCGAGAGACGGGGTCGGAAATTTTCGAAAGCGAAACTGACGATTTAGGCCTTTTTGGGGCGTGAAACTTGAAGAAAATGATAGATAGCTTTTGCGCGTATGTTCTATTTTCCATTCTTCTGTATTGGACACCCTTAATCGAATTTACCATGGTAAATTATGTTGTCCATTCTCCTGTATTGGACACTTATTTTATATTTAAAACTGTAATTAGATCTTTGAAATACCATTGAATGAAGAAATTCTTTTAAGTTAACAAAATATCTTTATTTGAACAATAAAAATGCATCATTTTATTAAAATGATAGTTAGACTATCCAATTGCTTCTTTTCTTTATAATATTTTAGCTGTAAGTCAGTATAGCTTAGAACTTTTAAAGTAACGTCCTACAATATTAATTTAAATGATATTATAAATAAAAAACTGGTTCAAGCACTGACGTGAAGTCAGGAGCTTTTGCGCGTATGTTCTGTTGTCCATTCTCCTGTATGGGACACTTTTAATCGAATTTACCATGGTGAATTCTATTGTCTATTCTCCTGTATTGGACACTCTTAATCGAAAAAAAAAATTGGTTCAAGCACTGACGTGAATCAGGAGCTTTTGCTCTTCTTAATCGAATTTACCATGATGAATTCTATTGTCCGTTCTCCTGATTGGACCCTCTTAATCGAAAAAAAAATTGGTTCAAGCACTGACGTGAAGTCAGGAGCTTTTGCGCGTATGTTCTATTGTCCATACTCCTGTAATGAACACTATTCTTAATCGAATTTACCATGATGAATTCTATTGTCTATTCTCCTGTATTGGACACTCTTCTTAATCGAATTCTCCATGATGAATTCTATTGTCCATTCTCCTGTATTGGAGACTCTTCTTAATCGAATTTGCCATGATGAATTCTATTGTCCATTCTGGACAATAGAATTCATCATGGCAAATTCGATTAAGAAGAGTCTCCAATACAGGAGAATGGACAATAGAATTCATCATGGAGAATTCGATTAAGAAGAGAGTGTCCAATACAGGAGAATAGACAATAGAATTCATCATGGTAAATTCGATTAAGAATAGTGTTCATTACAGGAGTATGGACAATAGAACATACGCGCAAAAGCTCCTGACTTCACGTCAGTGCTTGTTAGAATTTGGTGGCGAATAAATTGGTTCAAGCCCTGTGGACAGGAGCTTTCTGGCGCTCTAGTTCAAACAGACAAATTATATCTCCGGAAGTATTGGTTTCTCAGAGTTGGGAATTATATCAATGTATTCTTATGATAGAACTGCATCATAAAGGAAATTCAATTCAAATTATAGTTTATTTATCAAGATTAAATGAGCAATCTGAGAATGAGAACTGCACCATGGAAGAAATCAAATTAAAATAGCTGAAATGAATTTGACTCTCTCTTATAGAACAGGATGACATGTACGAGTATGAACACAGATCATATAATAAAGCTTAGATAGAATAATTATAGCATTCTGTGAAAACATAGAAGTACGATTCATTATTCAAATTTCGAAAAATCATATCTCCGAAAGTATTAACTTTTAGGAGTTGAAAATCATATCGATGGGTTTTGATGGTGAAACTGCATCTTAAATAAAAATTTAATTTGAAATTTGTTCCTGAAAAAAAAATTTTTTTTTTCGTTACTCCGAAACCATATGGCCTATTTTGCCCAATAACGAACTTAACCGAGATATTCATCTCCCTAACCTACTCTAAAAATTTCAACTGCCTACCTCATTCCGTTCGAGAGTTATTGTAGAAATTTTTTTTTTAATTTTGAAAATTTTTTTTTGACACTTTGCGCTAACCTTGTCAATACAAAACTTCACATGCGTATAAAGGACATGATTCTACAATCTGATGCTAAATTTCAGATAGTTCAAGTGATCAGTTTCGGAAATATTCATAAAAAGTGTGTTTTACTAAAATCGGCCATAACTCCGAAACCGCTCGATAGATTTCGCCCATTAACGAACTTGTCCGAGATATTTACGCTACAAATCCACCTTGCAAATTTCAATCCTCTAACTCCTTTCGTTCGAGAGTTATCGTGCCTACGGCCGGCCTGCAGGACCGGCCGGACAGAATCGATTTCGACCTCGGATTCTTGATCAGTGAGTGGAACCAAATCGTTTGAGACCATTTTCAGCCAAAAATTCGAAAATTACAGACATTTGGGCTAATTGATAAGCACGCAGTTCCGAGGAACTAGAGCGCCAAAAAGGGAAAACTAGAATTGTCAAATCTTGTTCTACTTCACTCTGTAAACGATGATGGCACTAGAGTTGATTTGGCTGATTCCGACAAGCGACAAAATGTGTCATTCCACTGTTACTAGTTCGAAAATCGAAATTAAAAGAATACAATCACAATCAAAAGGTATATGACGAAATGTGAGCGAAGTGAGAAAAATCACAGAACTTCATTTCGAAATCAGTTTATCTCAGCAATTTCCCAGAAGCTTCTTATATTTCTGCACAGAACATAACTTCTCTCAGATATCTTACTTCGTGTTCTGTACCGAAATTATAAGAATCTTCTAAGAAATTGGTGAGAGACAACAATTTCGGAACAAGCTTCTGAAATTTTACTCACTTCGCTCACACTGCAATTTTATCTTGCCCAGACATAATCATGTCAAATAAGGGATTTATCGGTAAAGGAGTTTCATTGGAACAGAATATGAGAGGAACTATAGATGAAAAAACCTGCGAATTCAATATTTTTCTATATGACAAAAGATCACATTCGATAATCATTAAAGGATACTGTGGGAGGTTACATTATCAATGTGACAATTCTCGGATTTTAGAATAACTATCAACAAAATAATTGTAAAGATTTTCGTTAAGCGTCTGACGAAGGAGTCTGAAACGTTACGATATAGTTGTTTCTTCGTTGTTGTTTGTTAGGCAACATTGTTCAATTGATTGCTTCTGACAAATATCTTGTGTTTCTTACGCAGAAGCAAATCACAAAATAATTAATTTTTTATTTTATAGATATTTTTCAGAGTTTGGGAGAGAAAACCCAGAAAAAAACCTTTTAATTATCACATTCAATGTTAGAAGAATAGAAGCATTTTATTTATTATTTTTTGCGCGTATGTTCTGGGGAACATCGCATTATAGTTTTGCCCAAACGTCTGTAACTTTCGAATTTTTTGAAAAAAATGGTCTCAAACGATTAAGTTCGACTCCCCAATGAAGAATTCGAGGTCAAATTTGATTCTGTCCGGCCGGTCGGCCGTACGGCCGTCCGGCCGTCCGTTGCCACGATAACTTGAGAACGAAAAGAGCTAGCGACTTGAAATTTTCAGGGTAGGTGGCGCATCCCAATACGACGGACAAGTTCGTTAATGGGCATAATCGGCCCAGTGGTTTCCGAGTAATAATTTTGTTTTCAACCAATATAAATCCGATCAAATTGAAACTTGGTGGATAGTTGTAGAATATGAACCTAAGCACGTTTGTGAAATTTTGTGCGAATCGTATGGCTAGAAAATTTCAAAAAAATTATTAAAAAATATTTTTGTTGTCACGATAACTTGAGAACGGAATGAGATAGCGGCTTGAAATTTTGAGGTTAGGATGTGCACCAGAACGCGACATTTCAGATTGTTTATGAGCATAATCGGCCAAACGGTTTTAGAGTTATAGCCATCTGAAATTTTCTGAAATTTGGTGGTTTTTTGTTCCTCATTAACTCGAAAAATACTGAACCAATGGAATTCAAACATGGTTATTAGTTGTAGAATGCCAACGCGAAAATGTTTGCAAAATTTGGTGAGGGTAGCATTTGTAGAAAATTTTTAATAAATCATTAAAAATAAAAAAAAAAAATTCTATATATCAGTAACTATTCGTTTGAAATTGATGAAATTTTGTAAGAGCCTTCATAACCTAACTCTACTGCCAAGTTTCAAGTTTTAATACGATCGGTTAAATATTGTTGGAGATTCGAGCATTCTTGTGCGAGTTCAGTAGATGGGTGACCGTTACCTCGATAACTTTCGAACGAAAGGAGATAGGGACTTGCAATTTTCAGGGTAGGTTGCGTATCCGATAGGGAGAATTGATTTCGTTTTTGGGCATAATCGGTCTAACGGTTTCCGAGTTATACCCATCTGGAATATTATTTCCTCGATAACTTGAAAAATATAGACTTGATCGAATTGAAGCTTGCCAATTAGTTGTAGAATATCGACTTGAAGACGTGTGCAGAATTATGTCGTCCATTCTCCTGTATTGGACACTTAATTCGAATTTACCATGGTAAATTTGAATTAAGAGTGTCCAATACAGGAGAATGGACAACATAATTTACCATGGTAAATTCGATTAAGGGTGTCCAATACAGAAGAATGGACAATAGAACATACGCGCAAAAGCTTCTGACTTCACGTCAGTGCTTGAACCAATTTTAAATAGATTGAATAGTACAGAATTTTCTGTAATACATGTACATAATATCTTTCGATATTATATTATTATTCAAATATATAAATAACCTTTATCATGAAAGGCTCATTTAAATTGAGAATTCGATTTTTTATTTTCGATGTACCTAGGTTCAATTTGAATACATTCTAATGTATACAGTATTTTTAATATACCCAATTCTGGTTGAAAACTGGTTTTTTTCCCAATGATTAAGTAGATGATGATAGATTTAATAATATATTTGATTTGTTCATTCGCAACAAGGTAGCCATATATTAATGGAATATCGATAATGATTCAATAAATTGATGCACTAACCAAGTAGAGGGTAGTGCTTCACTTTTCAATATTTTCTTCGATATTCAGTAGAAAAATGTTTTGCACAAACAAATGTTCCAATTTTCAATACCCCGCCTCAAGAAAGTTGCCATTCTTGGCGACACAAACCGTGTCGCAGTATGTGTACCGCATTTCGGCCGAAAATATGTCAAAGATTGTCCACACCATGTATTCTATGCATCTATGGATGGAAGCAAGATGCACAGAATACTTTGAAACGTAGATTGAAGTTATACAATGAAAATTAGAAAATTACGTCACCGATCTATGGAAAACCATAGATTCAGCTGTCCATATTTTTAGAATTGGGTAGCAAAAATGGTCTGAAATGAAATTCATTTTCAAATTTGATTCTTTCCTTCCGTTTTCTGCTAAGTCAATAATTCATTCGTACATTTATTTTAACTAGTGATCTATATATTCGATATTGTTGTTAAATATGCTGTAAGCGTGTACAAAAGTTAGTGCGTTGTTTACCTTAGGAAAATTTTAAATCACGAATGCTCTGTAGTCTACTCTTACCGTCCGTTTGATCACAGACTACTCTTTGTGCAGGAAGGTAAACAATAATATATTTCATTTAATTTGATGCATTTGTAACAAATATTACATACCTGTAAATGTTTGCTGTCTGCACTCCTTCTGCGTATGAGCTGTATCCTGTATCACATTCCTCCGTATGGGAATATAACCAATGTGAAGGGGTACAAAATTTTCTCTTCAAGTAGATTAATTCATAGACGCCGAGCAACTTAGGTACATCTGAAAATATTCACCATGACAGGGAATATGAACCATCTTAGGTAGAACAGCATGTATATTCATTTCCCTGTATGAACCTTTTCCACAAGCGATGAATCTGCCTTCGGTGCAGAACTAAGCTGACTACGTTCGTTAGCGCTCGCAAGGGCGAAAAGTCAAAAGTGAAAGAAGTGCTTAGAGCTGCAATATTTAGTGGTGTACAAAGCGTATTACCATAAGGACACAGTGGGCGAAAGCCCTTGGCGATGAGCTCTCCAGACCCGAGACGAGAACCCTCCACCACCCGTCAGTGGTCCCCTCGACATTCGTCTGTTTCTTCTCCGGCCAAAGGAGAAAATTCTACGTTGTCCTCCTCGTCTCGTACATTTTTCATGTAGGAAAAAAGGATCGAAGAAGGGAAGAACTGGATCTTTATATATTTTTTAAACAATTGTAATTTCCAACAAACATCAAAATCAAATCATTAGTGGATAATGGTTATTTGACTGAAAAACTAGTTGAAAAATTGATTCAAGCCCTGTGGACAGGAGCTTTGCCGCTCTTGTTCAAACTTTGACAAATCATATCTTCGAAAGTATTGGTAAGAGTTGGGAATTATATCAAAGGATTCTTATGATAGAACTTCATAATATCAGAAATTAAATTCAAACATCATAAAAGAATTTAAATACAACAAGAGTGCCAAAAATTATTAATCCAAAACCAATAGACCAATTCTAGCCAACAACGAACTCATCCGAGATATTCGTTTCTCAATTCTATGATGAACGATATATCTTTTTCCTCAAATCCACTCTGAAAATTATATTATATCAATTTAAACTTTAGCCAATATTTCAGTGAGGATGCAGTATTTTGTGAGGGTGTGTGAGACGTGAATAGACAAAAGAACATGTGCGCAAAAGCTGCTGACTTCACGTCAGTACTTTTTAAGAATCGTTTTCATTTCGACCGGTGGAAAAGCTTAAAGAAACGATATTTCTCTTGGCCTGACCGGCGAAGTATCATGAAAGATGTCGAAATATTGATAACACTGGTCTACAGTGATTTTGTTGCCCTAGATATGAAAATGATTTTGGGTCCATTCATGCTCACAATTCATGAAACTATTTATAATTTCGTTAGATTTGCTCTGAATTATTTTTAAATCATTATTATCATTTTACATTACAAAAATCAAAAAACGAGAAATAAAATAACAGATATATTTATAATGACAGTAATATTTTGAGAAATTACGATACATCGGATTAAATAAAGAGGAAAATGTCGAAAATATATTTTATATTTCCATAAAACGCCTCTTATGGGCTCTTTTTTTATAATTTTTCGAGGGACAATCTCTTTTCAAAGACCAGCAGTAATCTGCCATCATGTGACATTCCCATCGACCCTGATATCTTTCCTCCATCACTTTCAGATCTTGGTGAAACCGCTCTCCCTGTGCCTCACTATAATTTCCTAAATTATCAGGAAATTTATCTAAATGATTGCGGAGATAGTGTAATTTAATACTCATATTTCATATTTGCTCCTAAAGTCTGAAAGTTTGTCAGCATATTTTGCACAACTTCCTCATAATTTGCTGCCTTATGGTTACCTAGGAAATTTTCGACAACCAACATCTCATCCAGAACGTTCTCTTTTTTCCATAACCGTATAGACTCAACCCAGGACTTACAAACTTTATTAGGAGCCCATGGCTTACCTAATTTGTCGATTTTTAAACCGAAATATTCAACATAAGTTTCTTTGACAAAGTCTGTGATATTTCTTTTTTGTTTTGTTGATATATAAACACCGCAAATAATTCATATAACCGTCAAACACCGCCAATAATTCATATAACTCATATTTTCGAAGACAGGACAAATATATTAGAATGGACATTCAGTAATTGAAACAAAATATTGATCCATGACAACTTATCCAGACTCACGTGTACGAACTTCAATATTGTCAAATAACTGAGATCTCAGCTATTCTGTGGAGCAAGGGGTCTGAGAGTGGGGATCACGTGATGTTTGTATGCGCGAAAAAGTTGCGCAGAAGCCTAATCATGACCGGAAGATAAGTTTTTCGTATTTAAATTCCAATAGAATGTATATGTCAGAAACACAAATTCTGTGATCATTCACTCGTTGCTGAAGTATCTTGATAGTAAATCTTTCAAAAAAACTGTTAAAAGTTTGTTGTTAAAAAACTGTTATTACTCAGCGAATGATTATCTATGTGATGTATTTACCAATTTTTGATTTTCTCTATTCGTTTTCATCTGACTTGTCCTACAATTATTTGTCAATGGGGATTAAAAAATAAAAAAAAAAAATCCATATATCACAAACTATTCGTCCGACATCGCTGAAATTTTGCGATAGCCTTCAGAACCTAACTCTATTACCAAGTCCCAAGTTTGAACACGATTGTGTGGGTTCAGTAGCTGGTTGGGTTACCGTCTCGATAACTTTTGAACGAAAGGAGATAGGGACTTGCAATTTTCAGGGTAGGTTGCGCATCTGAATGGGAGAGTTAATTTTGATATTTGGCCATAATCGTTGCAACGGTTTCCGAATTATACCAACCTGGAATATTATTTACTCGATAACTCAAAAAATAAAGACTCGATCGAATTGAAGCTTAGTAACTAGAGTAGAATTTCGACATAAAGACGTGTGTAAAATTTTGTGAGAACAGTTCGTTCTCCTAGAAAATTTAAAAAAAAATTCGAAAAAAAAATTGGTTTAAGCATTGACGCTTTTGCGCGTATGTTCTATTGTCAATTCTCCTGTATGGGATACGCGCAAAAGCTCCAAACTTCACGTCAGTGCTTGATCCAATTTTTGGCGCTCTTGTTCCTCGGAACAGAGTGCTTATCAATTTGCCCAATTGTCTGTAATTTTCGAATTTTTGGTTTAAAATGGTCTTAAACTATTTGGTTCGACTCACTAATCAAGAATATGTGGTCGAAATCGATTCTGTCCGGCCGTTAACACGATAACTCTCGAATGGACTGAGCTAGACTCTTGAAATTTTCAGAATAGGTTTGGGAGATGAATATCTCGGCTAATTTCGTTATTGGGCAAAATCAGTCTGATGGTTTCGGAGTAACAAAAAAATATTTTTTTTTACACAAGAAATTTCAAAATGAGTTTTTCTCAAGATGCAGTTTCACCATAGGAATCCATTGATGTCATTTTTAACTCTAACAAGCGAATACTTCAGGAGATATGATTTTTCAAAATTTCAATAATAAATCGTACTTCTATGTCTTCACAGAATGCTATAATTATTCTATCTATGAATTATTATAATATGATCTGTGTTTATACATGTCAACTTATTTTCCTGAGACATGATATGTCAAGTTTTGATATTTAATGCCCATGGTTAATCCATATGATGATGGGAATGGTAATGGTAAGTTAATAATATTGAGTTCAGAATATACCCAGTAAAAACAAAACTGAAATATTGGCTAAAGTTTTAATTGATATAATATAATTTTCAGAGTGGATTTGAGGAAAAAATATATCGTTCATCATAGAATTGAGGAATGATTATCTCGGATGAGTTCGTTGTTTTGGTTAATTGGTCTATTGGTTTTGAATTGATAATTTTTGGCACTCTTGTTGAATTTAAATTCTTTTATGATGTTTGAATTCAATTTCTGCTATCATAAGAATCCATGATATAATTCCCAACTCTTACCAATACTTGATTGATTTGTCAAAGTTAGAACAAGAGCGCTAAAGCTCCTGTCCACAGGACTTGAATCAATTTTTGGCGCTCTAGTTCCTCGGAACTGAGTGCTTATGAATTTGCCCAAATGTCTGTAATTTTGGAATTTTTGGCTGAAAATGGTCTCAAACGATTTGGTTCGACTCACTGATCAAGAATCCAAGGTCGAAATCGATTCTGTCCGGCAGGTCCGGCCGGCCGGCCGTAGGCACGATAACTCTCGAACGAAAGGAGTTAGAGGATTGAAACTTGCAAGGTGGGTTTGGAGCGTAAATATCTCGGACAAGTTCGTTAATGGGTGAAATCTATCAAGCGGTTTCAGAGTTATGGCCGATTTTAGTAAAACACATTTTTTATGAATATTTCCGAAACCGAACACTCGATCTATCTGAAATTTAGCAGCAAATTGTAGAATCATGATCTTTATACGCATGTGAAGTTTTGTATTGACAAGGTTACCGCAAAGTGTCGAAAAAAAAATTTCAAAATTTAAAACAAAAATTTCTACAAAAACTCTCGAACGGAATGAGCCGGTTGAAATTTTTAGAGTAGGTTAGGGAGATGAATATCTCGGTCAAGTTCGTTATTGGGCAAAATTGGCCAGATTTAATTCGATTTCTTCCATGGTGCAGTTCTCATTCTCATGATTTGCTCATTTAATCTTGATAAATAAACTATTATTTGAATTGAATTTCCTTTATGATGCAGCTCTATCATATGTATACATTGATATAATTCCCAACTCAGAGAAACCAATACTTTCGGAGATATAATTTGTCTGTTTGAACTAGAGCGCCAGAATGCTCCTGTCCACAGGGCTTGAACCCATTTTTTCAAATGAACTATCACAAAGTAACGTACTACTCTATAAATTATTTATTATATATATATATTATTTTATCGTTATTGGGCAAAATAGGCCAGATGGTTTCGGAGTTACGAAAAAAAAAAATTTTTTTTTGAGAAACAAATTTCAAATTCAATTTTTATTTAAGATGCAGTTTCACCATTAAAATCCATTGATATCATTTCCAACTCCAACAAGCTAATACTTTCGGAGATATAATTTTTCGAAATTTCAATAATGAATCGTACTTCTATGTTTTCACAGAATGTTATAATTATTCTATCTAAGCTTTATTATATGATCTGTGTTCATACTCGTACATTTCATCCTGTTCTATAAGAGAGAGTCAAATTCATTTAATCTATTTTAATTTGGTTTCTTCCATGGTGCAGTTCTCATTCTCAGATTGCTCATTTAATCTTGATAATTAAACTATTATTTGAATTGAATTTCCTTTATGATGCAGTTCTATCATAAGAATACATTGATATAATTCCCAACTCTGAGAAACCAATACTTTCGGAGATATAATTTGTCTGTTTGAAGAAGTGCGCCAGAAAGCTCCTGTTCACAGGGCTTGAACCAATTTTTAACTATGTAGATCCGTCCAATTTCCCGTTGAATATTGAAAATGTTGATCGAGAATTTTGGACGAAAACTCGCGGTCTGTTTTATGCGTATTGTGAAGTAATGAATATCAAATTACTCAACTGGAAGAACACTTTGAAAGTAACGTCTTATACAATAGTCATAGTCATGCAAAAAAGAGTAGGTATTATTCGCAACATCGACAGGACTAGAAACGAAGAAACCTTCACCTCGGAATTCCCATGACGGGAAATGCCTCCAGTCAAACGTCAATTAGAGCGATTGAGGCGACAGGTAAAGTGCACAAGTCAAATAGTTGAGCGCACCCGAATGAGGACGCCGGGGTGGTTTGACGCAAGTCCCCGTTTCGCGTCTTCGATCGGATGATCAGGTACAATGGGCGTCGCGGGAAGTCCCCGAGAGGACGGGGGAACCCCCGCGCGCACCGCGCTGTGGTCCCGCGCTCCCACACGACGCAATGAGCCGCGAATATCATTAGACCTGATGCGGCGACATTCCCATGCTTTTTGGGGGATTTCAATGAGTGCTGTCGGGGAGAAATACTCGAATGATCGGTCACTGATGATGATTTAACGGATTTTCTCGGAAATTATTCGGATTAACCGATTTTCTTTCGCGGGCAAATCCCGTAAGGACTGCAATGATTTAGGGCCGGTTTCTCAATTGCGAGTTAACTCGAGGTTGCGAGTTGACGCATGTATTTAACGATATTCATGAATGCGCAACACTCGGGTTACCCGCAACCTCGGGTTAACTCGCAATTGAGAAACCAGCCCTAAATGCTACAAAAATTATCATTTAAAAAAATAAGCCATCTGCAATGCTTTAAAGCTTCAAAAATTGTCATTAAAAGAAATGTGGGAAGGCCCTGTGGACAGGAGCTTTTGTTCAAACTGTAACAAATAATATCTCCGAAATTATTGATCTCTTCAAATCTACTCTGAAAATTATATTATATCAATTAAAACTTAGACAATATTGCAGTTTTCTTTTTACTTGAGATATTCTGAACCCAATTTTATTATCTATCTTACCAAAGAATATATTTCCATCATCATATTGATTATCTTGGGCATTATATTATCACCTTAAAAGTATGATATCATATAATCCTCATAATTCTACGATAGCTGAGGTTATTTCATTGGTCATTTTGCATTCAATCATACTTTGTTTTATAGAACAGGAGGTGTATTTTATATCAATAATAACGAACCAGAAATAATTTTGACATGTATCTCTCATAGGAAAATAAGATGGCATGTAAGAACATAGATCTATAATAATTCATGGATAGAATAATTAAGTACAGCATTCTGTGAAAACATATAGAAGTACTATTCATTATTGATATTTCGAAAAATCATATCTCCGAAAGTACTAGCTTCTTAGAGTTGAAAATTATTCCCATGGATTTTTATGGTGAATCAGCATCTTAAAAAATAATTGAATTTGAAATTTGTAATGTAAAATTTTTTTTATTTTTCGTTACTCCGAAACCATCTGGCATATTTTGCCCAATAACAAACTCAACCGAGATATTTATCTCCCAAAACTACCCTGAAAATTTCAACTGCCTAGCTCATTCTGTTCTGGAGTTATTGTAGATACAAAATTTAAAAATTAATTTTTTTTTTACACTTTACGGCAACCCGATCAATACGGAACTCCGCATGCTTATAAACGTCATTATTCTACAATTTGATGCTAAATTTCAGATAGATCGAGTGATCGGTTTCAGAAATATTCATAAAAAATGTTTTCACTAAAAACGGCCATAACTCCGAAACCGCTTGGTAAATAGCGCCCGTTAGCGAATTTGTCTGAGATATTTACGTTTCAAACCTACCCTGCAAATATATATCCTCTAACTCCTTTCGTTCGACAGTTATCGTGTTAACGGACGGCCGGACAGAATCGATTTCGATCACGGATTCTTGATCAGTGTTTCGAACCAAATCGTTTGAGACCATTTTCAGCCAAAAATTCGAAAATTACGGACATTTGGGCAAATTGATAAGCACTCTGTTCCGAGGAACAAGAGCACCAAAAATTAAATAAAATTCTATACATTAGAGACTATTCGTCAGACATCGCTGAAGTTTTGCGAGAGCCTTCGAAACCTAACTCTACAGCCACGTTCCAAGTTTGAACACGATCGGATCTATATTGTTGGAGATCCAAGGAGCCTTGGGTGAGTTCAGTATCTGGATGGGTGACTGTTGTCTCGATAACTTTCGAACAGAAAGATATAGGAACTTGCAATTTGCAGGGTTGGTTGCACATCCAAATGAGAGGGTTAAGTTCGCTGTTGGGCATAATCGGCCCAACGGTTTCGGAGTTATACCCATCTGGAATAATATTTTCTCGATAACTCAAAAAATACAGATCCGATCGAATAGAAATTTGGTATCTAGTTGTAGAATATCGTAAAATTTTGTGAGAATCGTACCACTAGATAATTTCAAAAAAATTACGACAACTTTTTTTTTATTTCATAATAACTTGAGAACGAAAAGAGATAGCGACTTCCAAGTATCAGGGTAGGTTGCGCATCCGAATGTGACATTTAACTTCGTTAACTGGCATAATCGTCCAAATGATTTTGGAGTTATACTCTTCTGAAATTTTGTTGTTATTCCTTTTATAACTCAAAATATACAAATTTGATCAAATTAAAACTCGGTGATTACTTGAAGAATGCCGACTAAATAATTTTCGCGGAATTTCGTGAATATCGTATCCTGGAGTTACTTGGGGCGTAAGTTTTGTCGTATTTCAATTTCAATAGAAATCATATGAAAGAATTAAAAATTCTCTCGTTACTGAAGTATGTCATTAAAAGGATATTAAATGTATTCATATATGTATTATAAAAGATGAGAAACGGTTTATATCCATACTACATTCGATAGTGTCCAATAGAGGTGAGTAGCCAATAGAATAATATATCCGCTCAGGTCTGCTATGAGAGGCTCAACAAGCTACAGAATATTAGTCTTGCTTTTCGCCAAATCAATGAAATCTTTTGGGTGTAAATTTGATTTGTAATGTATATTTCTTTAGACCATCAAAAAGTAGAGATTACAACGAACAAAAAGCCTACATACTTTTTTAAAAAAGCAGATATTTTGACGTGAGAATTTTTGATTGAAAATTGGTTTTGCTTTATCGATATTAAGTCAAATTAAGGTGAAAAAAAAAATCTAAATCCAAAAAATTACAGTGTATTTGCGACATAAAAAGGTAAGTTTTTACCAAATTTGGTGAAAAAAAATTTTTTTTTGAAAAAGATAAAAGTTAAAAACTAAAAAAAAAAAAGCACTGACGTGAAGTCAGTACTCTTTGGCGCGCGTGTTCACGGTGGCTAATTTGAATTGAATGATGAGTACTTCAAGCTCAGTGGATAGAGCGAGCCGAAGATAGTGGACACCATTCACTGTCGGTTCAAAAATTAACAGTGCTGTATCTAAGCTGCCATCAGGATAGAGTAACAAAGTTGGAAAAGAACACAAGTGACTCTCCTTAGTCGCACAAGCTCCTAGAAGATTTGGGAGGGTCAGTATAATCCTAATCATGTTTATAGCACGCGCGCCAAAGCAGATTGACTTTTTACACTTTTTCTTTCATTGTTAAGTCAATCTGCTTTTGCGCGCGTGCTATAAACATGATTAGGATTATACTGACCCTCCCAAATCTTCTAGGAGCTTGTGCGACTAAGGAGAGTCACTTGTGTTCTTTTCCAACTTTGTTACTCTATCCTGATGGCAGCTTAGATACAGCACTGTTAATTTTTGAACCGACAGTGAATGGTGTCCACTATCCTTTGGGTAGATCTTCGGCTCGCTCTATCCACTGAGCTGGCCGGACCGGACGGACAGAATTGAATTTGACCTCGAATTCTTCATCAGGGAGTCGAACCCAATCGTTTGAGACCATTTTCGAAAAATAATTCGAAAAATACAGACATTGTGACGAAATGATAGCACGCTGTTCCTTGCGGAACACGCGCGCAAAAACGTGGTTATTAGAATTTCTCACATAAATTTTGAGGTTATGTGAAAAAAGTGTGAGTAAATAAAACTGTAATTAGATCTTTGAAATACCATTGAATGAAGAAATTCTTGTAAGTTAACAAAATATCTTTATTTGAACAATAAAAATGCATCATTTTATTAAAATGATAGTTAGACTATCCAATTGCTTCTTTTCTTTATAATATTTTAGCTGTAAGTCAGTATAGCTTAGAACTTTTAAAGTAACGTCCTACAATATTAATTTAAATGATATTATAAATAAAAAATTGGTTCAAGCACTGACGTGAAGTCAGAAGCTTTTGCGCGTATGTTCTATTGTCCATTCTTCTGTATTGGACACCCTTAATCGAATTTACCATGGTAAATTATGTTGTCCATTCTCCTGTATTGGACACTTAATTCGAATTTACCATAGTAAATTCGAATTAAGAGTGTCCAATACAGGAGAATGGACAACATAATTTACCATGGTAAATTCGATTAAGGGTGTCCAATACAGAAGAATGGACAATAGAACATACGCGCAAAAGCTTCTGACTTCACGTCAGTGCTTGAACCAATTTTTGGCGCTCTAGTTCCTCGGAACTGAGTGCTTATCAATTTGCCCAAATGTCTGTAATTTTCGAATATTTCGATGAAAATGGTCTTAAACGATTTGGTTCGACTCACTGATCAAGAATCCGTGGTCGAAATTCATTCTGTCCGGCCGGCCGGCCGTCCGGCCGTAGGCACGATAACTCTCGAACGGAATGAGCTAGAGAGTTGAAATTTTCAGAGTAGGTTTGGGGGATGAATGTCTCGGCTAAGTTCGTTACTGGGTAAAATCGGACAGAAGGTTTCGGAGTAATAAAAAAAAAATTTTTTTTTTACAGAACAAATTCCAAATTAATTTTTTTTTAATAAGCAGTTTTATCATAAAAATCCATTCATATCATTTTTAACTCTAACAAGCTAATACTTTCGGAGATATGATTTTTCAAAATTTCAATGTAAATCGTATTTCACAGGTTGATATAATTATTCTATGTATATTCTATGTACAGTAGAACCCCTCTAATCCGCCCTCGGCTGGTCCGTCACTCCGGTTAGTCCGACCAGGCGCCGTCCTAACATGTACCTTACTTTCTGACTTTTACTAAGTTTTATAAGCTCTGTTTCTTTATTCTTCTTTCATTACTTTTACTTATTACTTATTAAGTATCTACATACTTCTTGATTTGTACAGTTAAAACAATGTTTACAAACATTTTCTAAGATCAAAGATCACTTATTTCACTGTAAAACATGTCTGTATATGTTTAATGTAATAAATATTGGATTTTTGGATAATCCGACCTTTTTTGCGTTCCGACCATACCCCCAGTCCCGTAGGTGACGGATTAGAGGGGTTCTACTGTATATGAATTGCCATAAAGTCAACTTGACAGAAGGGAATATTGTAACTTCAAGAATATTGGGGTTGAAATACTCGTATTTTAGCGATGCAACGGGGACCTCACCCGAAAATGTTTGAAAATATTACGTAAATTTGAAAGCATAATTCCAAAGTTCGAGAGAGGGTAATTTTGCAGTTTACCGCCCCCTCGTAAATTTCGTCTTTTTCGTTTTTTTCTAAGAAAATATGCATTGTACAGTGATTTTTGATCATTTTCAATAGTGGCAAATCAGTTATTTTGGAGCAATCTAACGGTATGGGGAGTGAATTGGGGTACTGGGTGGGGTAATAAATTCAATAGGATAGCTTAGAAATTTCAAATTTTTGGCTAATAAAATGAGAAAAATGGTAAAATTTATGACGAAAATTGAAATTTGTAGTAAATTTTTGAAATAAAAAATTCATCGTATCGAATATATTACCCCTCCCAGCACTCCCGTTCACTTCCCCTCCCGTTTAGATTCCAGCAAATGGACTATATTTTGCCACTATTTAAAATCATCAAAATTCACTTCACGATACAATTTTTTTTCGAAATAATGAAAAGCGAAATGCGTCTCTAAAGCCGGGCCTGGAAACAGTTAAAACTAACATGGCTGCCAGTTTGGGCTTACGTTTCTGAGTGTCTATCATAATACAGATGAATGGACAAAACCGGTTGCCACAAAAACACATTTGGATAGATTTAGCATGCATATATATATATATTGAACCTAATATGATTCTAGTATCTTTAACTAACCTAAAATAATCCATGAATCCACCTTCAATTTCTTTCTTGCGTTTTCTTTCTTATTATCTCCCTTTAATCTAATGAAATCCTTGTATCCTCCTTCGATTTCTGTCTTAAAATCTTCTCCCTTTCAAAAAACTGAGATATCTCTATATAACTTGTTTCTTCTTGTATTGTTTTGTCTGGAATAATATCCTCTTTAACTTGATACCAATTTCAACTCTATAGGTATTTCTTTAGGAGCCTTTAATATTCTCTCTTGGACACTTTGACTTCTTTCAAACTGGATAATTTCATTTATTTTTCCGTTACCTCGGTTTCTCTCCCATAAACTACTTCATAATTTTATATTTTCAATAAATCTATCAACATGACAATTATAATTTTGATATTTCTAAGCTGTTCCTAGATATTTTACAATTCTAATTTTCAATTTTCATTTTGAATTTTCTCGAAAAATACTCATTTGCCAGTGCTAAAATTGAAACTGTGGTATATCAACATCATGCAGATACTATATACAGAATATTTTGAAAATCGGTGAGGGGGCGTTAAACTGCAAATTAACCCGAGAGAGGAGAAAATTTTGTGAACGTAGATCAGGAAATTTTTGATCGATTACAAGGTAATTTATTATTTTATACATGTTTTATGGAATACCTACTATTTGTAGGTACTTTAAACCTGTTTTGGGCAATTGTCATACGAAACTTGTTTTTTTGGCGCTCTAGTTCCTCGGAACAGAATGCTTATCAATTTGCCTAAGTGTCTGTAATTTTGGAATTTTTGGCTGAAAATGGTCTCAAATGATTTGGTTCGACTCACTGATCAAGAATCCGAGTGCGAAATCGATTCTGTCCGGCCGGCCGACCGGCCGTAGGCACGATAACTCCGAACGAAAGGAGTTAGCGGATTGAAAATTGCAAGGTGGTTTTGGAGCGTAAATATCTCGGACAAGTTCGTTAATGGGCGTTAAACATCAAGGGGTTTCGGAGTTATGGCCGATTTTAGTAAAAATATTTTTTATGAATATTTCCGAAACCGATCACTCGATCTATCTGAAATTTAGCACCAGACTGTAGAAGACAGTAGAATCATGACCTTTATACGCATGTGAAGTTTTGTATTGACCAGATTACCGCAAAGTGTCAAAAAAAAAATTTGAAAATGTGGTGCAGTTCTCATTATCATGATTGCTCATTTAATCTTCATAAATAAACTATTATTTGAATTGAATTTCCTTTTTGATGCAGTTCTATCATATTAATACATTGATATAATTCCCAACTCTGAGAAACCAATACCAGATATAATTTGTCTGTTTGAACTAGAGCGCCAGAAAGCTCCTGTCCACAGGGCTTGTTTATTTATAATATCATTTAAATTAATATTGTAGGACGTTACTTTAAAAGTTCTAAGCTATACTGACTTACAGCTAAAATATTATAAAGAAAAGAAGCAATTGGATAGTCTAACTATCATTTTAATAAAATGATGCATTTTTATTGTTCAAATAAAGATATTTTGTTAACTTACAAGAATTTCTTCATTCAATGGTATTTCAAAGATCTAATTACAGTTTTAAATATAAAAAAGGCCTAAATCGTCAGTTTCGCTTTCGAAAATTTCCGACCCCGTCTCTCGAATTAATTCTGACGTTTCTCGGATTGACTTTTTGAATGGAAAATCGTCGGACTCAAAACCTCCGAAACTTGTTTCGAATTAGTATATTTAGGCTCAACCTAGAAGAACGAAATTTGGGAAAAACACAAATCGATTCGTCTTCTTCGACTCGACGGCAAAAGTCCGGGTCGAGCGATCGTTTCTTCGGAGCCTTACGCTACACCAAATCGGTACTACTGAACTCGCACAAGAATGCTCGAATCTCCAACAATATTTAACCGATCATATTAAAACTTGAAACTTGGCAGTAGAGTTAGGTTATGAAGGCTCTTGCAAAATTTCATGAATTTCAAACGAATAGTTACTGATATATAGAATTTATTTTTTTATTTTTAATGATTTATTAAAAATTTTCTACAAATGCTATCCTCACCAAATTTTGCACACATTTTTGCGTTGCCATTCTACAACTAATAACAATGTTTGAATTCCATCGGTTCAGTATTTTTCGAGTTAATGAGGAACAAAAAACCACCAAATTTCAGAAAATTTCAGATTGCTATAACTCTATAACCGTTTGGCCGATTATGCTCATAAACAAACTGAAATGTCGCGTTCTGGTGCACATCCTAACCTGAAAATTTCAAGCCGCTATCTCATTCCGTTCGCAAGTTATCGTGACAACAAAAATATTTTTTAATAATTTTTTTAAAATTTTCTAGCCATACGATTCGCACAAAATTTCACAAACGTGCTTAGGGTCATATTCTACAACTACCCACCAAGTTTCAATTTGATCGGATTCATATTGGTTGAAAACAAAATTATTACTCGGAAACCTCTGGGCCGATTATGCCCATTAACGAACTTGTCCGTCGTATTGGGATGCGCCACCTACCCTGAAAATTTCAAGTCGCTAGCTCTTTTCGTTCTCAAGTTATCGTGGCAACGGCCGGCCGGACGGCCGGCCGGACAGAATCAAATTTGACCTCGAATTCTTCATTGGGGAGTCGAACTTAATCGTTTGAGACCATTTTTTTCAAAAAATTCGAAAGTTACAGACATTTGGGCAAAACTATAACGCGATGTTCCCCAGAACATACGCGCAAAAAGTTATAGATTTTCTTATTACCTACAACTTTGCAATTCAACTTTTTTCCAGAGGACTCTTAGTTCTGCCGGAAATTGAGATTAACCGTTTTTTACCTATAATCACTCACTCCCTTCCCCTTCCCGACCTCAGTTCGCCCGTAAATTATTTTTCCTATAATTTTTGTTGTGTTCTCTTCCTTTTAGAACGGGTTTCATTATACTATAATTTTTTTCGGTTTCAAAAATTATCGACCCTTGTCTAATATGGAGACTTTATCAGAGCAAGTCAAAATGTTTTGAGACCATCTTCGGCTGAAAATGACCATTGCTTATGGCTAGAGAATACAATCCCGGGTTCTTTTTTCGATCCCGGGATTACGGGATTCTTTATGCACAATCCCGGGATCCCGGGACTATCCCGGGATTAAGTAATGTGGTTTCTAAATTAGCTCAAATGGAAAAAAAAACTTGTGTATGTAGTAGATTTTATGTTGGTAGGCAATATGAAGGCCAAATGAAGTTTAGTTATGTTCTATGACTTCTATGGTTAGGAGTTAGGTTAGGACGGTTGGAGGGAGATTTTGAGAATGAAGTTGAGATGATGAGATGATGAGAAGTTAAGGATTAGGATTGAGAAACGTTTTGTGTTGTATGAAAAAATAGAAAATTGAAGAAAACTAGTGTTTATTTAGTAACGCCCTGATACCGCTACAGTCTTCAGAAGTGGGATATGACAAAAATTATTTGGATTGTTAAGATTTGTGTGGATTAAGAAGATAACCGTTCGAGCACGTTTTCACAACTATGGCGAATAGAGATAACCATCCAGAAGAATACGATGCTGTTGAGTTTGAGCGGTTTCACCAACAAAACCAAAGGTTAGTGGCCGAAGAATCTCACCAAAAGCAGTCAAGAAGTACATCAGATGAGACAGTGATGGGTGTAATGCTGAATACCATGAACCAAATTTTACAACAGAATGCTCAGGTATTACAACTATTAGCCAATAATTCGACAAATAACAATAATGCACCTAAGGAGACATACCATGTGTTCCCTGATTTTTCCAAAACCATCCAAAGTTTCAGTGGTCAGAATTTGGACTCAAGTCAGTTGTGGTTGGATTCGATAGAGACGTCTGCTGTTTTGCATCACTGGCCAGATTCATTCAAGTTAGAGATAGCAAGAACGAAATTAGTTGGAGCTGCGAAATACTGGTATGAAGCCAACTATAGGAATTTGGTGAGGTGGATTGATTTTAAACAGGCATTCACTAGAACTTTTGTCGTCCAGAGGAGCATAACTTCATTATGGAAAGCTATGGCTAACAGAGTTCAAAATTGTAGAGAAGATTTAAGCGTTTATTTTCAAGAGAGAGCTAAACTATGTCACGATTTGAATTTATCATTTGACGAAATGAAAGAACAAATCATTATTGGTCTAATTTCTAGGGAGTTAGCCACCATGCTAATAGCTAAACCTCACGATAATGTCGATGAATTGTATCATGATTTGATGAATTACAACAGAATCATTGTGATAGAGAGACGAAACATCCACCAAAGCACTACTGCAAGATATAAGCCGACTCCGAGAGATGCTGACAAAGGAATTGTGAAAGAAGAATCAACAACACCGGCGCAGACATCTACAAGTGTGTTAGGCCAACCTCACAGAAAGAGTTCAATGCGCTGTTTCAACTGTTCAGAAGAGGGTCACTATGCATCATCTTGTCCAAAGCCAAAGAGAGAGAAGGGATCCTGTTTTCTTTGTGGGTCAACACAGCACAAGCAGTTTTCGTGTCCAGGGTACAAGGGTAATGGAGGCCCAGACAAGTCAACCAACCTGGTGGAGGAACAGGAAGTAACTCCATCTTATCAGGTGGCAATGAAGGTAGAAATAGGATGGGAAACCTTTGAGATAAGTTCTGTTTTAGATACTGGGAGTCCGATTTCATTAATCAAGGAATCTTTGATCCCTAAACAATTTATTGACAGATGTGTCAAATTTCAAAATTATCAAGGTATTAATAATTCAGCTTTGAACATAGTAGGTAGATTTAGAACAAATGTTAAAATTGGTGACTTGAACTTATCCAATGATTTCCATGTTGTTGATGACAATACAATGAGATATGCATGTTTGTTAGGTAGAGATTTTATCACTCAGAACTCTTTAAATATAACATTTGGCGAAGGAGTTCAGATTTCTAGAAAACATGTTTATGATGAGGAAGAACATAATATTTTTCTGATTGATACGTCAGTCACTGATGAAGTTAATTTAGATATAAATGATAATGTAGATCAAAAATTTAAATATGAGTTGGTGAACACTTTTAAGACAGAATACCTAAATGTGACTAGACCTGAAAAACCTGATATCGAATATGAAATGAAGATTCAATTGACACAAAATTTTACTCCATTTTTCTATAGGCCTAGAAGATTATCTATATTTGAAAAAACTGAAACTGAGAAAATAATAACGGATTTGTTAGAAAAGAACATTATAAAGGAAAGTAACTCAGATATATCTTCACCTATTGTTTTAGTCCACAAGCGTACAAATAGAGAGTCCAAACCGATTTCATTACGTATGTGTGTTGATTTTAGAAAACTAAATGAATTCACTGTTCGTGATAATTTTCCTATGCCATTGATTGATGAACAAATCGAACTATTACAGAATAAGTCGGTATTCTCTAAATTGGATCTTAAGGATGCTTTTCACCACATTAGTGTCCATCCAGATTCTGTTAAGTATACCTCTTTTGTAACCCTTTTTGGACAGTATGAATATTTGAAAATGCCTTTCGGGTTGCGAAATAGCCCAGCAACTTGGAACCGATATGTTAACAAAGTTTTCAAGAAATTAATCCAAGAAAGGAAAATAAGCTTAGTTATAGACGATATTTGTGTGGCGACAGAAACAGTGGAAGAGAATATTAGAATTTTATCACAAGTTTTTAGTTTATGTACAAAAAATCACTTACAATTGCGATTAGACAAATGCTCTTTTCTGAAAGATGATATTCAATTCTTAGGCTATGAAATTAATAAAGAAGGCGTTAAGCCAGCAGACTATAATTTAGATGCTATTCGCAAGTTTCCGTTACCCAGGAATTTTAAGGATATTCGAAGTTTTTTAGGTTTAACTTCGTACTTCCGTAGGTTTATTCGAAATTATGCTTTAACAGCAAAACCATTATATGACCTTTTGAAAAAATCTGTTAATTTCAAATTTGGCGAAGAAGAATTAACTTCTTTCAATTCACTTAAGAATTTATTAATGCAAGTACCTGTTTTGGCTATATATAACCCTTCGTATGAGACAGAGTTGCATTGTGATGCTTCATCATATGGCTTCGGTAGTATTCTGTTACAAAGACAAACCGATGGGAAATTTCACCCGATATTTTATTTTTCCAAACGAACTAGTCAAGATGAAAGTAAACTGCACAGTTATGAACTTGAAATGTTGTGTATTGTATATTCATTGAGAAGGTTTAAAGTTTATTTGCAAGGGATTGAATTTAAAATCATTACGGATTGTAATAGTATCAAACTAGCAGTACAAAAGAAGGAGGTGAATCCTAAAATTTTGCGGTGGAGTTTGGAATTACAGAATTATTCTTATACTATTGAGCATCGTTCGGGTACGAGGATGACGCATGCGGATTGTTTGAGTCGTAATACCATATTAATTATTGAAGACAATACCTTTGAACGTAATTTGAGCATTAAACAAGATCAAGATGAACATATTTCAAAAATTAGAGCTTCTTTGGAAAAGTGTGAAAGCAAACAGTTTGAAATTAGGGATGGATTAGTATACCGAAAAGATAATAAGAAACATTTACAATTTTATGTTCCTAGCTCAATGGAAAATAGTGTAATTCGCACCTATCATGACGAAATGAGCCATATTGGTATAAATAAAACGGTTGAGATTATTCAAAGGACTTATTGGTTTCCTAATATGAGAAACAAAGTACAGAATTATATACAAAATTGCCTTAAGTGTATAAGTTTCTCGCCTTTGACGGGTAAAAGTGAGGGGTTTTTACATTCAATACCTAAAGGGGATCAACCATTTCAAGTCTTACATATTGATCATTATGGTCCTCTTGAGAAGACATCTCATCAACATAAGTACATTTTAGCGGTTATAGATGCATTCACCAAACATGTGAAATTATATGCTTGTGTGTCAACTCAATCGAAACCCGTTATAAAACACCTTGAGTCATATTTCAAACATTATAGTCGACCTTTAAAAATCGTTTCCGATAGAGGTACCTGTTTTACGTCTAACGAATTTCAGGAATTCGCACAAGAAAATAAAATCCAGCATATTCTGATAGCTACTGGTGTGCCAAGAGCGAATGGCCAAATTGAAGTGATAAATAAATCTATTAATATGATGTGTTCAAAATCGGTAAATGATACTCGGAAATGGGATGAAGTATTATATCGTGTCGAATTTTCAATAAATAATAGCGTTAATAGAGCTACTGGATTTAGCCCAAGTATGTTGTTATTTGGTATAAACCAAAGAGGTCAGATACATGATAATCTACGCGAATATTTGATGTTAAATAATTCAAGTGAACGAGATCTTAATTTGATAAGAGAAACGGCCGCGAGAAACATTCAGGAATCTCAGAATTATAATAAAATCTTATATGATAAAAAAAAGAAAGCCGCTAACGTATATAAAGAAGGAGACTATGTCATGATAACAAATTTTGACGTAAGCGCGGGGGTTAATAAGAAATTATTACCAAAATTTCGAGGTCCATATGTAGTAAAGAAAGTATTGACCAATGATAGATATGTTGTGAGCGACATTGAAGGTTTTCAAGTCACACAAATGCCTTATGAAGGAATTTTAGCTCCTTCGAGGATGAAACCTTGGCTAACTACATTGTAAATTATTACCATATTATGTCTTTATGCTCTGAATATTATGTCATTAGATTGTAAACACTTATGTATTATTGTGAAGCTTATGTTATGAAACTTATGTCCTTATTATGATTTATTGTGAACTTTATGTCTTTTGATTATCAACCTTATGTATTGTAGAAGTTATTGTTATGAAAAATTGTGTATTGTGTGTTATTATGAATTGTATTCATTTATGTGTATTACTTTTTGTGTCTCTGGCATAGAATGATTGAGGGCAATCATTGTTGTCAGGAAGGGCCGAGCTGTAGTAGATTTTATGTTGGTAGGCAATATGAAGGCCAAATGAAGTTTAGTTATGTTCTATGACTTCTATGGTTAGGAGTTAGGTTAGGACGGTTGGAGGGAGATTTTGAGAATGAAGTTGAGATGATGAGATGATGAGAAGTTAAGGATTAGGATTGAGAAACGTTTTGTGTTGTATGAAAAAATAGAAAATTGAAGAAAACTAGTGTTTATTTAGTAACGCCCTGATACCGCTACATGTAATTTCTTTAAAAATGTTTATAATATAAAAGAACAAATCACAAACAATAATAAGAAAGACGAAAAAAATAAAAAAAACTAAAATTTGAAAAAAATAATAATGGAAAAACTACTTTGAATTTTTTAAATTTGAAGGCAGTGATACAAAGAAAACATCTTTTATCATGGGTAGACACATACGAATTGAAGCTAGAATTAAAATAAAAACGCCAGTGTTTTTTCTCGAGCTTCCGCTCAAGTGATCGATATTTCTTTCATTTTGCCTGATTTTTACAAGTTTGGGTACAAGAAACTGTGAGAGAAACTTTACCTGATCACCCCCATGGTTTCTACTACTCTGCAAGCGTTTGGTTTATTTACTGAAACATTTTTTTCTATTCATTGGAATTTTGACTACCTAATTAATAATTCGAATCATATTATCATGAATTAATATCCCCCGAATGTTTCCCGTATACTTTTATCCATATCACTTTCAATTATCCATAATTATTCCGTTATGAGATCGCGTTTATTAATGTTTGAGACAATCCCGAAAATCCCGGGATTATCGAAGTACAATCCCAGGATTTTCGGGATCAGAAAACAGCCGGGATCCCGGGATCCCGAGATTCGGGATCCCGGGATTGTATTCTCTACTTATGGCATAGCCGAATCAGAATAAAAAATATCATTGAAATCTCCCATCGTCATCGCACAGATCATGTAAGGTACAACCTCACAATAAACCAACAGTCACCGAAAATTATAATATCCGTAAAATTTTTCGAATGGAGAAAAATTATCATGTCAATCAGATAGACGGACGAACAAAAGCGCTGCAGTACCAAGAATGAATGGGGAATTTTCGGCACGGACATTCCACACAAATGACACCTTATTTAGAATAGCGCCACCTATACGAACGGACTTCAACAAGTCACATTAATGATACCACCCAGTAATTTATCGTAACCACCCACTGAGCCAGCGTGACTTGACACTTCGATCGAGGTTGATGGTATCTGTCATTGGTGATGACGTGACGTTTAAAGTCTCGTTAGTGTCAAAGAAAGTTTCGGGCTGGCGTGTCTACCTGTATCTGAGAGTATTTTGCCATGGGAAAAGGATGGCGGAAATGAGGAGTAATTAGATATTTACCAATTAATTAGGTGAAAATATTAGGTAAGGCTCGGGAACTGTGTTTTCTCTCCCAAACTCTGAAAAATATTATAAAATAAAAAATGTATTATTTTGTCAATTGCTTCTGCGTTAGAAACACACGATATTTGTCTGAAGTAGGCCTTCACACGAGAAGAGAGTAGGCGAGAGTATACAAAAATGGTTCAAGCCCTGTGGACAGGAGCTTTCTGGCGCTCTAGTTCAAACAGACAAATTATATCTCCGAAAGTATTGGTTTCTCAGAGTTGGGAATTATATCAATGTATTCTTATGATAGAACTGCATCATAAAGGAAATTCAATTCAAATAATAGTTTAATTATCAAGATTAAATGAGCAATCTGAGAATGAGAACTGCACCATGGAAGAAATCGAATTAAAATAGCTGAAATGAATTTGACTCTCTCTTATAGAATAGGATGAAATGTACGAGTATGAACACAGATCATATAATAAAGCTGAGATAGAATAATTATAGCATTCTGTGAAAACATAGATAATTGAAATTTAGAACTTCATCTTAGCAGAAATTGAATTCAAACATCATAGAAGAATTTAAATTCAACAAGAGTGCCAAAAATTATCAATACAAAACCAATAGACGAATTCTACCCAACAACCAAAAATGTTCGAGTTTTACGAACCGTCTTTGCCAAATATTCACCATTTTTATAGTGAAATTTAATAATTTCAATGCGTTCTTGAAGCGTGTACCGTTCCATTTGTATTAATGGCGTAGTTTCTACTTGCCAAATGTTAAAAAATGACAGCTTCAAAAGTGACATCTACTGGAATAGCGGGCTATTCAAAATAACACCTTTTATTGGAAAACTCTTTACTACTCAGTAATCGTATTAGAGCATCGAATTTTCAACACCCAGTACAGGGATTCGTCACCAAAAGGCGGTGGAAATTTCCATAGAAAGATAGATGTCATATCAATCCATTGAATGAACGCATTCCCTGATATTCCTGAAACACAGGATTCGGTCCCCAAAAAATATCTGGCAAGTGCCATGAAAATGATTTATTTTTCTGGCTCTCCGATATCAACAGAGAAATATGAGGAACAACAATCTCCAATTACATTTATACCGATTTGAAAAACAATAAAAAGAGATTTGTAATCAAAGAATCCCCCCGGCAACGTCAGGTAGCACCCTAATATGGCAGGTAAATATAAATAACTGGAGATTATTGAGGGGGGATTATGTCTCGGGCCCTTTAAGTCTCTTTCACATGGGGGGAGATTGTTTTAATATTAGGGTAAAACGTCCTGAGCCCTGTTAGGCATCTCATCGTTGCTGATATTTACCGAAATAATGGTATTAACATCGTGATCGAACCCCAACCTTTGGGATATTGTTACGGATTTTCTTTTATTGGGCTTTGTTCATATCCTGGCTGCCGTCATGATTCACCATGCCTCTTACGCAACTTTGTGCTCTGATTTATTTTGACGTTATAGTACAAACGTTGCGATATATTTTCATATACAGTAAGCGTCGGAAGCATAGAATAATGGTTTTATTTTCGCCCCTGTCAGAGGCCTGTTCGAAAATTTACTCCATTGCGTTCGAAAACTGAAAGGTTGAGTAAATTTTACTCTGTGACTGTCGTCCGAAAAGTCGGAGTATTCGACTCGGAGTTCATTTTACTCCTGTCAAAATTGACATAACTCATGGGAAGGAAAATCTAGTATCTTTGTCTAACTGTTTTATGAATGTTTTGTGATGTAGGTAATTTAATAGTTTTTATACTGCTCACAATATATATTTATGATTAGAGTTACATATATGTGAAGAAAACAATAATAATAGGATCTTTCTCAAACCAATATAACCTATTTTCCGATATTGGCACCTTCTGTCACTGTCAGTGTCAGTGTCAGAGTAACTCTAGAGTAAATCTGTCAAACCTTCAAAAACTCTACTCTACTCCGTGGAGTTAATTTTCGAACACAACTCAGGAATACCGAAAAATGGTTTGATAGGTGAAATTAATTTATTTTTGGCACTCTATAGTTCCTCGGAACTGAGTGCTTATCAATTTGCCCAAATGTCTGTAAGTTTCGAATTTTTGGCTGAATATGGTCTCAAACGATTTGATTCGACTCACTGATCAAGAATCCGTGGTCGAAATTCATTCTGTCCGGCCGGCCGTAGGCACGATAACTCTCGAACGGAATGAGCTAGAGAGTTGAAATTTTCAGAGTAGGTTTGGCAGATAAATATCTCGGCTAAGTTCGTTATTGGGCAAAATTGGCCAGATTTAATTTGATTTCTTCCATGGTGCAGTTCTCATGATAAATAAACTATTATTTGAATTGAATTTCCTTTATGATGCAGTTCTATCATAAGAATGCATTGATATAATTCTCAACTCTGAGAAACCAATAATTTCGGAGATATAATTTGTCTGTTTGAACAAGAGTGCCAGAAAGCTCCTGTCCACAGGGCTTGAACCCATTCTTCATGTCACTTCATGTCACTGCTTGAGCCAATTTCTTGATTATTGAAAATATATAAACTGGTTGAAATATTCAATTATGTTATTTTTTTGTACGGAAATCAAGATTTAAGTGATGGAATTTTATTGAAAAATAATTTATAGAGTAGTACGTTACTTTGTGATAGTTCATTTGAAAAAATGGGTTCAAGCCCTGTGGACAGGAGCATTCTGGCGCTCTAGTTCAAACAGACAAATTATATCTCCGAAAGTATTGGTTTCTCTGAGTTGGGAATTATATCAATGTATACATATGATAGAGCTGCATCATAAAGGAAATTCAATTCAAATAATAGTTTATTTATCAAGATTAAATGAGCAAATCATGAGAATGAGAACTGCACCATGGAAGAAATCGAATTAAATCTGGCCAATTTTGCCCAATAACGAACTTAACCGAGATATTCATCTCCCTAACCTACTCTGAAAATTTCAACTACCTAGCTCATTCCGTTCAAGAGTTATTGTGGAAAAACTTTTTTTAAATTTTCAAAATTTTTTTTTTACACTTTGCGGTAATCTGGTCAATACAAAACTTCACATGCGTATAAAGGTCATGATTCTACAATTTGATGCTAGATTTCAGATAGATCGAACGAACTTGTCCGAGATATTTACGCTCCAAAACCACCTTGCAATTTTCAATCCGCTAACTCCTTTCGTTCGAGAGTAACCGTGCCTACGGCCGGTCGGCCGGCCGGACAGAATCGATTTCGCACTCGGATTCTTGATCAGTGAGTCGAACCAAATCGTTTGAGACCATTTTCAGCCAAAAATTCCAATTACAGACACTTAGGCAAATTGATAAGCACTCTGTTCCGAGGAACTAGAGCGCCAAAAAAACAAGTTTCGTATGACAATTGCCCAAAACAGGTTTAAAGTACCTAAAAATAGTAGGTATTCCATAAAACATGTATGAAAGAAGATGAGTAATAATAAAAAATTACCTTGTAATCGATCAAAAGTTTCCTGATCTACGTTCACCAAATTTTCTCCTTTCTCGAACTACAGAATTATGCTTTCAATATTTACGTAATATTTTCAAACATTTTCGGGTGAGGTCCCCGTTGCATCGCTAAAATACGAGTATTTCAACCCCAATATTTTTGAAGTTACAATATTCCCTTCTGTGAAGTTGACATTATGAGAATTCATACATAGAATACGATTTACATTGAAATTTTGAAAAATCATATCTCCGAAAGTATTAGCTTGTTCGAGTTAAAAATGATATGAATGGATTCTTATGATAAAACTGCTTATTAAAAATTAATTAATTTGGAATTTGTTTTGTAAAAAAAAAATTTTTTTTTTATTACTCCGAAACCTTCTGTCCGGTTTTGCCCAGTGACGAACTTAGCCGAGATATTCATCCCCCAAACCTACTCTGAAAATTTCAACTCTCTAGCTCATTCCGTTCGAGAGTTATTGTGCCTACGGCCGGCCGGCTGGCCGGCCGGACATAATGAATTTCGACCACGGATTCTTGATCAGTGAGTCGAACCAAATCGTTTAAGACCATTTTCATCGAAATATTCGAAAATTACAGACATTTGGGCGAATTGATAAGCACTCAGATCCGAGGAACTAGAGCGCCAAAAAGAATTAAAGTACCTGAATAACCCGGCAGGAAAACTTCTAAACGAACAGGCTTTATTACTTGAAGATAATGGTCTTTGATAATATCTTGTCTAAGATTGAAGATTATGTTGAGTTGAGAGTAGAAATTGGCAACGTCTCGGCGAATTGTTTTGACCTTGACATTCTGTGAAAACATAGAAGTACGATTCATTATTGAAATTTCCAAAAATCATATCTCCGAAAGTATAAGCTTGTTGGAGTTAAAAACAGTCAAATTATATCTGCGACAGTATTGGTTTCTCAGAGTTGGGAATTATATCAATAGATTCTTATGAAAGAACTTCATCTTAGCAGAAATTGAATTCAAACATCATAGAAGAATTTAAATTCAACAAGAGTGCCAAAAATTATCAATCCAAAACCAATAGACGAATTCTACCCAACAACGAACTCATCCGAGATATTCATTCCTCAATTCTATGATGAACGATAATATATATCTTTCCTCAAATCTACTCCAATACACCAATATTCCAGTTTTGTTTTTAGTGGAGATATTCTGAACACAATATTATTAACTTACCATTACCATTCCCATCATCATATGGATTGACCATCGGCATGGAAATATCAACCAACAAAAAGTATGATATTATATTATAATTCTCATATTTCTACGATTGCTGGAATGAATGAATTAGACAACGTCATGTCTCAAGAAAATAAGTTGACATTATAACAATTCATAGAATACCCACAGAATAATTATATCATTCTGAGAAAACAGAAATACGATTCATATTGAAATTTTGTAAAATCATTTCTCCGAAAGTATTAGCTTGTTAGAGTTAAAAATTATATCAATGGATTCTTATGGTAAAACTGCATATTGAAAAAAATTTAATTTGGAATTTGTTATGTAAAAAAAAAATTATTTTTGTTACTCCGAAACCATCTGTCCGATTTCGCCCAATAACGAACTTAGCCGAGATATTCATCTCCCAAACCTACTCTGAAAATTTCAACTGTCTAGCTCATTCCGTTCGAGAGTAATCGTGACTACGGCCGGCCAGCCGGACCGGCCGGACAGAATCGATTTCGACCTCGGATTCTTGATCAGTGAGTCGAACCAAATCGTTTAAGACCATTTTCAGCCAAAATTTCCAAAATTACAGACATTTGGGCAAATTGATAAGCACTCAGTTCCGAGGAACTAGAGCCTCAAAAGCAAAAACGTGATAGACCTAAATCATGGCCAACCGGGAGACTTTATAAAAGTGAATGCAGTATACGTTGTTTGACTCCTTATGTTCACCATTTAATAGAAAATTCTAAACCTCATCCTGTTCCACGGCTTATACGAAGTTGAAATGGTAGAATTTGGTCGATCGTGGGCCTCGCCTCGCCTCGCGATCCAAAGATAATAACCTCTAATCCCTGAAAACAACAATAGTGGGCCGGAAGGGAAAACAGTGCATGTCATATCGATGCAAGCAGGCCGTGGGGGTGAATAGGGGGCGAACGCAGCCCCGAGAGGGGTTCATACGTGACCTAACAAAAGCCAACTCGCCACCGCTGCTGATTTAATGATGTCTTGTTTTAATTGCTGACAAATTGCCAATTGCCCTCGCCGCCCCCGAATAATTCCCGCCACGTTCCCTCCGAAGCCTGCTTCTGTTTAGGGAAGGGGAGGCCCTTCCGGTTATTATTTTCGAATATTTCGTCGATTTCACTTCCTTTGGGATGTTCCATTTTTATCACTTTTTGGCGCTCTAGTTCCTCGGAACTGAGTGCTTATCAATTTGCCCAAATGTCTGTAATTTTCGAATATTTCGATGAAAATGGTCTTAAACGATTTGGTTCGACTCACTGATCAAGAATCCGTGGTCGAAATTCATTCTGTCCGGCCGTAGGCACGATAACTCTCGAACGGAATGAGCTAGAGAGTTGAAATTTTCAGAGTAGGTTTGGGGGATAAATATCTCGGCTAAGTTCGTTATTGAGCAAAATCGGACAGATAGTTTCGGAGTAACAAAAAAAAAATTTTTTTTTACGAAACAAATTCCAAATTAAATTTTTTTTAATAAGAAGTTTTATCATAAGAATCCATTCATATCATTTTTAACTCTAACAAGCTAATACTTTCGGAAATATGATTCTTCAAAATTTCAATGTAAATCGTATTTCACACATTGATATAATTATTCTATGTATGAATTGTAATAATGTCAACTTGACAGAAGGGAATATTGTAACTTCAAAAATATTGGGGTTGAAATACTCGTATTTTAGCGATGCAACGGGGACCTCACCCGAAAATGTTTGAAAATATTACGTAAATATTGAAAGCATAATTCTGTAGTTCGAGAGAGGAGAAGATTTGGTGAACGTAGATCAGGAAATTTTTGATCGATTACAAGGTAATTTTTTATTTATTACTCATCTTCTTTCATATTATTACTCATCTTCTTTCATACATGTTTTATGGAATACCTACTATTTGTAGGTACTTTAAACCTGTTTTGGGCAATTGTCATACGAAACTTGTTTTTTTGGCGCTCTAGTTCCTCGGAACAGAGTGCTTATCAATTTGCCCAAGTGTCTGTAATTTTGGAATTTTTGGCTGAAAATGGTCTCAAACGATTTGGTTCGACTCACTGATCAAGAATCCGAGTGCGAAATCGATTCTGTCCGGCCGGCCGACCAGCCGTAGGCACGATAACTCTCGAAGGAGTTAGCGGATTGAAAATTTGCAAGGTGGTTTTGGAGCGTAAATATCTCGGACAAGTTCGTTCGATCTATCTGAAATTTAGCATCAAATTGTAGAATCATGACCTTTATACGCATGTGAAGTTTTGTATTGACCAGATTACCGCAAAGTGTAAAAAAAAAATTTGAAAATTTAAAAAAAGTTTTTCCACAATAACTCTCGAACGGAATGAGCTAGGTAGTTGAAATTTTCAGAGTAGGTTAGGGAGATGAATATCTCGGTTAAGTTCGTTATTGGGCAAAATTGGCCAGATTTAATTCGATTTCTTCCATGGTGCAGTTCTCATTCTCATGATTGCTCATTTAATCTTGATAAATAAACTATTATTTGAATTGAATTTCCTTTATGATGCAGCTCTATCATATGTATACATTGATATAATTCCCAACTCAGAGAAACCAATACTTTCGGAGATATAATTTGTCTGTTTGTACTAGAGCGCCAGAAAGCTCCTGTCCACAGGGCTTGAACCCATTTTATTTACTCCATTTTTTGGCGCTCTTGTTCCTCGGAACAGAGTGCTTATCAATTTGCTCAAATTTCTGTAATTTTCGAATTTTTGGCTTAAAATGGTCTCAAACGATTTGGTTCGACTCACTGATGATCAAGAATCCGAGGTCGAAATCGATTCTGTCCGGCCGGTCCGGCCGTAGGCACGATAACTCTCGAACGAAAGGAGTTAGAGGATAGAAATTTGCAAGGTGGGTTTGGAGCATAAATATCTCGGTTAAGTTCGTTAATAGGCGAAATCCATCAAGCGGTTTCGGAGTTATGGCGGATTTTATTAAAAATATTCTTTATGAATATTTCCGAAACCGATCACTTGATCTATCTGAAATTTAGCATCGAATTATAGAATCATGACCTTTATACGCATGTGAAGTTTTATATTGATCAGGCTATCGCAAAGTGTCGAAAAAAAATTTTGAAAATAAAAAAAAAAATTTCTACGATATCTCTCGAACGGAATGAGCTAGGCAGTTGAAATTTTCAAAGTGGGTTAGGGAGATGAATATCTCGTTATTGGGCACAATAGAAAAGATGGTTTCGGAGTAACGAAAAAAAAAACCTTTTTGGCGCTCTAGTTCCTCGGAACTGAGTGCTTATCAATTTGCCCAAATGTCTGTAATTTTCGAATTTTTCGATGAAAATGGTCTTAAACGATTTGGTTCGACTCACTGATCAAGAATCCGTGGTCGAAATTCATTCTGTCCGGCCGGTCCGGCCGGCCGTAGGCACGATAACTCTCGAACGGAATGAGCTAGAGAGTTGAAATTTTCAGAGTAGGTTTGGGGAATAAATATCTCGGCTAAGTTCGTTATTGGGCAAAATCGGACAGATGGTTTCGGAGTAAAAAAAAAAAATTTTTTTTTTACAAAACAAATTCCAAATTAATTTTTTTTAATAAGCAGTTTTATCATAAGAATCCATTAATATCATTTTTAACTCTAACAAGCTAATATTTTCGGAGATATGATTTTTCAAAATTTCAATAATAAATCGTATTTCAACGTTGTCACAGAATGATATAATTCTATGTTTGAATTGTCCTAATGTCAACTTATGTTCCTGTGACATTACATTATCTAATCAATCGAAGAATTGTGAGCGAAGTGAGAAAAATCTCAGTTGTTTGCTCCGAAATTAGTTGTTCTCAGAAAAGTCTTACATTTCGGAACGGAACATGAAGTTAGTGAGAGATCGGAGAGTAGTGAGACTGCTTTTCATCCATAGACATAGATATAACTCTCGAACGGAATGAGGTAGGTAGTTGAAATTTTCAGAGTAGATTAGGGAGATGAATATCTCGGTTAAGTTCGTTATTGGGCAAAATTGGCCAGATTTAATTTGATTTCTTCCATGGTGCAGTTCTCATTCTCATGATTGCTCATTTAATCTTGATAAATAAACTATTATTTGAATTGAATTTCCTTTATGATGTGGTTATATCATATGAATCCATTGATATAATTCCCAACTCTGAGAAACCAATACTTTCGGAGATATAATTTATCTGTTTGAACTAGTTAACTTACAAATTTCAAATTCAATTTTTATTTAAGATGCAGTTTCACCATAAAAATCCATTGATGTCATTCTCAACTCCAGCAAGCTAATACTTTCGGAGATATGATTTTGCGAAATTTCAATAATGAATCGTACTTCTATGTTTTCACAGAATGCTATAATTATTCTATCTAAGCTTTATTATATGCTCTGTGTTCATACTCGTACATGTCATCCTGTTCTATAAGATAGAGTCAAATTCATTTCAGCTATTTTAATTTGATTTCTTCCATGGTGCAGTTCTCATTCTCAGATTGCTCATTTAATCTTGATAAATAAACTATTATTTGAATTGAATTTCGTTTATGATGCAGTTCTATCATAAGAATACATTGATATAATTCCCAACTCAGAGAAACCAATACTTTCGGAGATATAATTTGTCTGTTTGAACTAGAGCGCCAGAAAGCTCCTGTCCAGAGGGCTTGAACTATTTTTTGCGCGCGTGTTCCGCAAGGAACAGCGTGCTATCATTTCGTCACAATGTCTGTATTTTTCGAATTTTTTTTCGAAAATGGTCTCAAACGATTAGGTTCGACTTCCTGATGAAGAATTCGAGGTCAAACTCAATTCTGTCCGTCCGGTCCGGCCGGCCGGTCCGGCCGGCCGTTAGCACGATAACTCTCGAACGGAACGACTTAGAGCGTTGAAATTTGCAGGGTAGTTTTGTAGCGTAAATATCTCGGACAAGTTCGTTAACGGGCGAAATCCACCGAGCGGTTTCGGAGTTAAGGCCGTTTTTAGTCAAAACGTTTTTAATGAATATTTCCGGAACCAATCACTCGAGCTTTCTGAAATTTGGCAGCAAATTGTAGAATGATGACCTTTATATGCCTGCGAAGTTTTGTTTTGATCGGACGGCCCTAAAGTAGCAAAAAAAAATTTCAAAAATTTTAAAATTTTGTTTTCAGGATAACTCGAAAAATACTGATCTGATTAAATTGAAACTCAGTAGTTAGATGCAAAAGACCAATGCAAACACTTTTGCAAAATTTCGTGAAGATCACGTGACATGAAAAAAATTAAAAAATTACTACTATTTTGCGAAATACTTTGCTTAAAATGCCGAAACCTATTTTTTTGAGGTTCATGCTGCCCTTTCCGGACATTTTTCGTTGTGCGCATGCGCAGATGAGAAGTCATTTAACTGCTGTAGTTTTCGTCAGAGAGGATTGGGGTTTTGGGGTGGCGGATGCTATTCCTCCATAGAATCCAGATCCCTGATGAGGGTCTGCGCATGCGTGGATTCAAGAGGCGATATCTCCTGAACCACTAGTGTTGGAGAATCGGAGTTTTCTGTATGGTGTGTGATTTTGGGAGGACTTTCAGCCGCAAGTAGATTGCGCATGCGCAGAAGAGAAGTGACTGTTTTTGGGTTGTATGGGTTATGTTGGGAGTGCTGACCCGATATTGTGAGGTTCTAAAAGAATATTCATGGCAATTCAGTGCAAGGACAAGTCAGATTGGGGGATGTAGCGTTGTTTCCGAGTTAAAGTGTCCGTATCGTGGCCCTGGGGCTAATTTCGAAATTGATGTTACCCCTTACGGGCATTTTTCGTAATGCGCATGAGCAGACCATCAGTGATTTAACTGCTGGTGCTTTCATCAGAGAGGATTGGGATTTTGGGGTGGCGGATGCTATTCCTCTATAGAATCCCCTGGTGAGGATCTGCGCATGCGTGGATTCAAGAAGCGATATCTCCTGAACCACTAGTGTTGGAGAATCGGAGTTTTTAGTGAGGTGTGTAATTTTGGGAGGACTTGCAGCCACGAGTATATTGCGCTTGCGCAGATGAGAAGTGAATGGTTTTGGGTTGTTTGGGTTATGTTGGAAGCAATGAGCCGATATTGTGAGGTTTTAAAAGAATATTCATGTCAATTCAGTGCACGGACACAAGTCAGTTTGGGGGAAATAGCGTTGTTTCCGAGTTGAAATGTCTGTATGGTGGCCCTGAGGCGAATTTATAAATAACTATATTCGGTAGATCTATATTAAAATACGTTCGGATTTGGAGAAGAGGCAATTGCGTTCCAAACGGAGGTCTCACAACCGCATTTTTTTTCGATCTACGGTAAAGCTAACAGCCAAACTGTATTGATGGCTATATTTGTTAAAGGAACTTGAAAAAAAAAAAAAAAAGCACTGACGTGTAGTCAGTACTCTTTGGCGCGCGTGTTCAAGGTGGCTAATTTGAATTGAATGATGAGTACTTCAAGCTCAGTAGATAGAGCGAGCCGAAGATCTACCCAAAGGATAGTGGACACCATTCACTGTCGGTTCAAAAATTAACAGTGCTGTATCTAAGCTGCCATCAGGATAGATTAACAAAGTTGGAAAAGAACACAAGTGACTCTCCTTAGTCGCACAAGCTCCTAGAAGATTTGGGAGGGTCAGTATAATCCTAATCATGTTAATCGCACGCGCGCAAAAGCAGATTGACTTAACAATGAAAGAAAAAGTGTAAAAAGTCAATCTGCTTTGGCGCGCGTGCGATTAACATGATTAGGATTATACTGACCCTCCCAAATCTTCTAGGAGCTTGTGCGACTAAGGAGAGTCACTTGTGTTCTTTTCCAACTTTGTTAATCTATCCTGATGGCAGCTTAGATACAGCACTGTTAATTTTTGAACCGACAGTGAATGGTGTCCACTATCCTTTGGGTAGATCTTCGGCTCGCTCTATCTACTGAGCTTGAAGTACTCATCATTCAATTCAAATTAGCCACCTTGAACACGCGCGCCAAAGAGTACTGACTACACGTCAGTGCTTTTTTTTTTTTTTTATTGTTGGGTTATAGACAGCAAATCCGGAAATTTGTCATGAATCAAGCGACTTACTTATTTTTGTGTTCGGGTGTTATCTCCGTAACCAATCATTATTAAAATTGTTATTTTGTGCATTTTCATTTAATCGAACCATTACTCAAAATAGAAGTGGATGAAATTCAAACACAAATTAGACAATTTATAAACAACAATTTATCAGCACAAAACAATTTACGAAGGCGTTCTAAAGAGAATAACGCTCCCGCAGAAAGTGTTTTACGTGTTGATTCATGGTACCATCTGGAAACACAATGTTATGTTTTTTTTTCATTTTCTTTCATCATCATCATATTCTAAAGGCAAATAAGTTTAGTATATTATTGTAATAAGATTTGGGAATATTCGGGGGAATATTATAAAGAATTTCAGTAATGACATGATTTTATTTTTTTTTCTATTTTGTGTTGTGCAATAAAGATGAAAGCATGAAAACATGAAAACATTTCTGGATAGAAAATTTCTCGAACTTTCAAACGATATATCACAAGCACATACTTCCTATTTGAAAAATTGTCGGTTGTACCTGTCTTTTGAAGGGAGGGTTCAAGGTAGGGTCCGCATTTTTCGAAGAAGATTGACAATTTAAATTTTAATTATGACATGTTTCGGGATTTTCCATACAAGATAATGATAATTTATTCTATTTGGCTTTTCCAAACTGTATAACGTAACTGCATTGTATGTGTAACCTCTGTTTGAACTTGAATATTACTCTCTCAATATGAAAGTAAACTATAATAATTTTTACGCAAAACTATTGGCAGACGCTATTTTAATCCTAGCCCCCCTATGTATACTATACATATATTAAAATTCAGGAATAAGTCTATAATGGAAAGAGAAGTTGGCGAAACACGTGTAGGATTAATAAACAATTGAGTGTGCCCCATTGTTCCGATGACATCAATGGACTGAATTGGAAATAATCGCTCGACGACATTAAAATCATTCACACCGAAATCAGTCGCACACGACAGCAAAATTAATATGATTTGTATAAGTCTGTATTATTGATCCCGAAGCGTTTCTATCTACGACACAAAATCATTATTATTTTTATGTTTGAATATACAGGATGGCCGCCAGGAAATGCATCGAAAGATTTCTCGAAAACCAGGGCTGAGAGTAGTACTACATATGTTTATATTTTTGGATTCTCCAATGAATTTAATAGTCTGGTTAACAAGTGCTTTTTAGATCCAAATTATTGCGTATTCTCTGAAAATTATGACTGAGGTGTCATTCGATTCGGAATGGCTTGTAGATAGTTTTTGAGAAAATGCTAAGGCCGTTCGTAAAAATTGCAATAGTTATAAACAATTAAGCGAAAGAAAAAGAAGAGGGTTTTCGCCAATATCTCAAAATCTATCTGAGATAATTCAAATTTGAATAACGCGATGTTCCCCAGAACATACGCGCAAAAAAGACTCAAGAAGAGGAGAAATTTCCTAAAAGAAAGTCCCAACTCCCTGAACTAGGACCAATATTTATAATTTTCCTAGAGGGTTGAAAATACTCCCGAAAACGGGTACCCGGAGTACCCCTTGCGTAAGCCTCGCCCCCTACGGACCATTCATGAATAAATATTATTTAAACTTTTTAAATATGAAAATAAAAAAATTGAGAAAATTCAGGCGTCTGCAGGATTGTCCAATGAACAATAATCCGTGGTCCAAAAATGTTTATCTCGACTTTTCAATTAGTTATCCATTAGTTAATTAACAATTTTTTGTATCACGAACATTAACATTGCAAGTGCGATAATTGTTAAACTATCAATCTGAAAATGTTTTCCTTTCGTGGAGCTATTTTTCAAAGGTCTTGGAATAGATTCCCATTGGAAAATTTGAAAAATTATTAATTTTCGTTTTGTTATTAAATATTTACTCAAGTGAAAAATTATATAGCTTCAATTATGTTTTCACAAGAAAATTTTAAATTATATCATGAACAACGCATTGCTTTATAACAATGTTTTAAACAATGGTGATAATAATTATTAAAAATAATTTTTAAGTAGTTTCTGATCATAAGAATGCGGTTCAATAGTTTTATATTGTTATACATATTATAAATTGAAGCTTTATAATTTTTTACTTAAGTAAATTGTTGATAACAAATCGAAAATTAACAATTCCTCAAAATTTCCAACGGGAATCGATTCCAAGACCTTTGAAAAATAGCTCCACGGAAGGAAAGAATTTTCAGATTAATAGTTTAACAATTATCGCACTTGCAATGATAATGTTCGTGCTAAAAAAATTGTTAATTAACTAATGGATAACTAATTAAAAAGTCGCGATAAACATTTTTGGACCACGAATTATTGTCCATTGATCAATCCTGCTGACGCCTGAATTTTTAAATTCTTTATTTTCGTATTTAATAAATTTAAATAATATTAATTCATGAAAGGTCCGAAGGGGGCGAGGCTTACGCAAGTCGGAGTACCCGTTTTCAGGAGTATCTTCAACCCGCTGGGGAAATTATAAATATCGGTCCTAGTACCAAGAGTTGAGAATTTCCTCTTCTTCTTGAATCTTTTCTCAAATTTGAATTATCAGATAGTTTTTGAGATACTGGTGAAAAACCAAACACCCTCCTTTTTTTTTACTTAATTGTTTATAACAATTGCAATTGCCTTAGCACTTTCTCAAAAAGTATCTACATGCCATTCCGAATCGAATCACACCTCAATCATAATTTCCGGAAAATACGCTAAGATTTCGACCTAAAAATCACTTGTTGATTAGACTATAAAGTTAATAATGAAAAAAAGACCTGTGGACAAGAGCTTTCTGGTGCTCTTGTTCAAACAGACAAATTATATCTCCGAAAGTATTGGTTTCTCAGAGTTGGGCATTATATCAATGGATTCTTATGATAGAACTGCATCATAAAAAAAAATCAATTCAAATAATAGTTTATTTATCAAGATTAAATGAGCATTCTGAGAATGAGAACTGCACCATGGAAGAAATCAAATTAAAATAGCTGAAATGAATTTGACTCTCTCTTATAGAACAGGATGACATGTACGAGTATGAACACAGATCATATAATAAAGCTTAGATAGAATAATTATAGCATTCTGTGAAAACATACAAGTACGATTCATTATTGAAATTTCGAAAAATCATATCTCCAAAAGTATTAGCTTGGTGGAGTTGGAAATGATATCAATGGATTTTTATGGTGAAACTGCTTCTTAAATAAAATTGAATTTGAAATTTGTTACTTAAAAAAAAATTTTTTTTTTCGTTACTCCGAAACCATGCGATATTTGAGATTATTTTCCAAGGAAAAATTGAATTCACAGCCATAGAAAGTGATGCCATTATGAATTCAATACTTAACGGACAACTTTTATTGCCCCTAAATCCCAATGCTTTGAAAATTTCGTCTCTATCTGAAGATCTTGAGAAATGTATTCTATTGTGCTCCTTGTAGTGAAGATGTGAAAAATTATTGTATACTCGTACATCTGTGGAACTATAGGTATAATAAAACTGGTAAAGAAATGAAGCTATTCAATGTTTTGAAAAGTGTTATCAGGAATACGCCAAGAACACCCTCAATGATCTACCCACTGAGAAGGTATTCTTCGAAAACTATACCAAATTGTTCAATTCTATTGAAAAATATATCGACATCGATAGCCTATTTAAAACATCAACAAAACTTTCGAAATATTGGAGAGCTGAGTTTGAAGAATATTTGCAGTTAGAAAGAGCAAATACGAATCAAAATATTTTACAGTGGTGGAGAGCGATGAAAAAGTTCTTCCTACACTTTCCAAGATGGCCGATGATTTATTAATGGCTACATCCGTACCTGTTGAAAGATTATTTTCCACAGCAGGTATGATCATGGCAAAAACACGTACATCATTGAAAAATGATGTAATGCAAGCGTGATTATGTTTGAATTCTTGGTCATCGAGTAATTTAAAAGATGAAATTATCAGCGTTTAAAATTAAAAATAATATGTGCATGTACATGTACAAATATTTTTGTATAAGAGCGTAATAAATATAGCTTAACAAAATTATTCATTATAATATACCATTTCGATTAAATATTAAAATATTTATTATCGTTATTCAGAATTAAGCGAGACGAGACGAGACAACTGATAACGAGATGAGAACGAGACTTAAGCGAGACTCAATTTTTTGGGAATTGGCGAGAGCGAGACGAGATTTGTTATACTCTCGCCTACTCTCGTCTTGTGTGAAGCCCTATAACTGATAACGAGACGAGACCACGAGACTTAATTTTTTGGGAATTGGCGAGAGCGAGACGAGATTCTTTATATTCCCGCCCACTCTCATCTCGTGTGAAGCCCTATTCCATTTGGCTTTTCCACATTGTATGCATACCCAATAATTGAATACACTGTTACCAGATTACCGGATATTCGAATAGGAACCTACCGTATGCTGTCAACTGAGCTACAAAAAGGATGGGAAAAAGAGAAAAGTATTCTGCAGAAGAAACAATGGACCGTTGTGTAAAATACGCAACGTTTTTTTTCCTGAAGTAATAAAAGGAAAAACAGGAAGAAACCGTTTCAGGATCCCACCTGCAATCGGTTGATTACCAAGCCCGTAATCTGTTGTGAACAAGGGGTGATTAATTGTTGCTTAGTAACCACAGTGAGCTCAGGTCAAGTGGGCCGTAGAAGCCCGGAAAAGCTCCCGTTTCAGCTCCTTTCCTCCGCACCCTGCCGCGCAGACGGATGGATACATTGGCCATTATTGCATTCCGGGAACGATTTGCGAAACGAAACGATGATTCGACGAAGCGCGCCCACGTTAAATTAAATATTTCAGGTGAATGCTTTCATGATTTCAGCCGGTGAGAAAATCGGAGTATGAGATGAAATTGCTATCGGAATATCCTGTATGTTCGACTTATCCATAGATGTATTTTGCCGCTTGATGGATTTTTCCCATTAACGAACTCGTCCGGAGTTTCGACCTCGGATTCTTGATCAGTGAGTCGAACCAAATCGTTTGAGACCATTTTCAGCCTAAAATTCGAAAATTACAGACATTTGGGCAAATTGATAAGCACACTGTTTCGAGGAACAAGAGCGCCAAAAATGGCGATACCGTTGTTAATAAATCAACAAGTCCAGAGTGTTCCTGCCAATAGGGTCTTCATAATGGCTTTGTATAATTAATATACTTATGCATATATTTCACAAGTGAAATAAACCCCAGGGTATTTCATTGATTTGCCGAGAAGCAAGAGCAGACACATTTCTGGCTTCTTGGCCTTCATCAGTACTCTCTAGTCTCTAGCTTCCCAACAAATTCAACTAAACTGAACCGTGTTAAGCCTCTCACAGCCGGCTCGGTCGATTATACATAATCGCCCACGCCACCTATGAGACAAAACAAAGAATTCAGCCTTTCCCCACCAGTGAAAATTTGAAGGTGAGGAAAGGCTGAATTCCTTGTTTTGTCTCATAGGTGGCGTGGGCGATTATGTATAATCGACCGAGCCGGCTGCATTATTAAATATTAACTTCATTAACTCAGCATTTTCTGAGAAAATTTACCATGGTAATGTATATTTATTTAACACCATCAGAAATTAGAGATTTCAACGAACAAAAATCCTGCAACTTTAAAAAAAAATGGTTCAAGCACTGACGTGAAGTCAGAAGCTTTTGCGCATATGTTCTATTGTCCATTCTCCTGTATTGTACACTCTTAATCGAATTTACCATGGTGAATTCTATTGTCTGTTCTCCTGTATTGGACAGCCTTAATCGAATTCACCATGGTAAATTCGATTAAGAGTGTACAATAAAAGAGAATGGACAAGATAACATACGCGCAAAAGCTTCTGATTTCACGTCAGTGCTTGAACCAATTATTTTTATGATTTTTTAAAAATGTTCTACTGCTACGATCCTCACGAATTTTTGCAAGAATTTTCGCGTTGGCATTCTACAACTAATATCCATGATTGAATTGGATCAGTTCTTTAATTTTTCGAGTTATTGTGGAAATAACAAACAAATTTCAGATGGTTATAACTCCGAAACCGTTTTGCCGATTATGCCTATAAACAATCTCAAATGACGCATTCAGATTCTCAACCTAACCTGAAAATTTGAAGTCGCTATCTTTTTTCGTTCTTAGGATATCGTGACGTAAATAATAACTTTAATAATTTTTAAAGAATTTTCTAGTGATACCATTCTCACAAAATTTCACAAACGTCATTAGGTTTCTATTCTACAACTACTCATCAAGTTTCAATTCGATCGGATTAGTATTGGTTGTAGACAAAACATTACTCGGAAACCATTGGGCCGATTATGTCCATTAACGAACTTGTTCATCGTATTGGGTTGCGCCACCTATCCTGAAAATTTCTAGTCGCTATCTTTTTCCGTTCTCAAGTTATCGTCGGCCGGCCGGCCGGGCAGAATTAAATTCGACCTCGAATTCTTGATCAGGGAGTCGAGCCCAATCGTTTGAGACCCTTTTCTGCCAAAAATTCGTAAATTACAGATATTTGGGCAAAATGATAACACGATGTTCTCCAGAACATACGCGCAGAAAACAGATATTTTGACGTGAGAATTTCTGATTGAAAATTAAGCTGCCTTTTCGATATTTGATGCTTCAGAAGTCAAAATAAGGAGAAAAAATAGATATTTTAAATAAAAAAAAAATTCAGTATGTTTGGGACATAAAAAGGTAAGTTTTCACCAAATTTCGTAAAATAAAATGAAAATAAGAATCCCAATACCCGGTTATTGGAGTTTTTCAAATAAATTTTGAGGTTACGTGAAAAAAGTGTAAATACAATAGTTGTAGGTCTTTTCAATACTTACAACTTTTTCTATAGAAGTTGTGCTTTTGCCGGAAATCGAGATAAACCATTTTTACCCTTAAAAACTCAGCCCCTTCCACTTGCCTACCTCAGATCGCCCGTAAATTATTTTTGATTGATTGATTTATGTTATTGCGCGTATGTTCTGGGGAACATCGCGTTATCATTTTGCCCAAATGTCTGTAACTTTCGAATTTTTTTACGAAAATGGTCTCAAACGATTTGGTTCGACTCCCCAATGAAGAATTCGAAGTCAAATTTGATTCTGTCCGGCCGTCCGGCCGTTGTCACGATAACTTGAGAACGGAAAGAGCTAGCGACTTGAAATTTTCAGGGTAGGTGGCGCATCTCAATACGACGGACAAGTTCGTTAATGGGTATAATCGGCCTAATGGTTACCGAGTAATAATTTTGTTTTCAACCAATATAGATCCGATCGAATTGAAACTTGGTAACTATTCACCAAGTTTCAATATAAGAATAGAATATAAATCTTAGCACGTTTGTGAAATTTTGTGAGAATCGTATCGCTACGAAATTATTAAAAAATATTTTTGTTGTCACGATAACTTGAGAACGGAAAGAGATAGCGGCTTGAAGATTTCAGGTTAGGTTGGCATCTGAATGCGACATATGAGTTTGTTTATGAGCATAATCGGCCAAACGGTTTTAGAGTTATAGCCATCTGAAATTTGGTTATTTTTGTTCCTCAATAACTCGAAAAATACTAAACCGATTGAATTCAAACATGGTTATTAGTTGTAGAAGCCAACGCGAAAATTCTTGCAAAATTTCTTGAGGATAGTATTTATAGAAAATTTTTAAAAAATCATTGAAAATTGAAAAAAAAAATCTATATATCAGTAACTATTCGTCTGAAATTGCTGAAATTTTGCAGGAGCCTTTAGAACCTAACTCTACTGCCAAGTTTTAATTTTAACACGATCGGTTGAATATTGTTGAAGATTCGAGTGGCCTTGTGTGAGTTCAGTAGATGGGTGACCGTTGCCTCGATAACTTTCGAACGAAAGGAGATAGGGACTTGCAATTTTCAGGGTAGGTTGCGTATCCGAATGGGAGAGTCATAATCGGTCTAACGGTTTCCGAGTTATACCCACCTCTGGAATATTATTTCCTTGATAACTCAAAAAATAAATATTCGATCGAATTGAAGCTTGCTAACTAGTAGTAGAAAATCAACATAAAGACGTGTTTAAAATTTTGTAAGAACCGTTCCCCTAGAAAATTTTAAAAAAATGACGAAAAAAAAAATTTCAAGAACCGTACCCCTAGAAAATTTCAAAAAAATCCCGAAAAAAAAAATTGGTTCAAGCACTGACGTGAAGTCAGAAGCTTTTGCGCGTATGTTCTATTGTCTTCTATTGTCCATTATTCGGTATTGGACACCCTTAATCGAATTTACCATGGTAAATTATGTTGTCCATTCTCCTGTATTGGGCACCCTTAATCGAATTTACCATGGTAAATTATGTTGTCCATTCTCCTGTATTGGAGACCCTTAATCGAATTTACCATGGTAAATTATGTTGTCCATTCTCCTGTAATGGACACCCTTAATCGAATTTACCATGGTAAATTCGATTAAGGGTGTCCAATACAGAAGAATGGACAATAGAATGCAATAAAAAGCCGCTTGACAGTATGTGCGGAATTCCAGCGTTATCTGACAGATTGTTTCCGAATTCTAGTTTGAACACGATCGGATCTATATTGTTGGAGATCCGAGCAGCCTTGTGTGAGTTCAGTAGCTGGATGGGTGACCGTTGGCTTGATAACTTTCGAACGAAAGGAGATAGGGACTGTCAATTTTCAGGGTAGATTGCACATCCCAATGGGAGAGACAAGTTCGTTTTTGGGCATAATCGGTCCATCGGTTTCGGAGTATTATTTCCTCGATAACTCAAAAAATTTAGATTCGATCGAATTGAAGCTTGGTAACTAGTTGTAGAATATCGACATCCAGGACTGTCTACATTTATGTGAGAACCGTACCCCTAGAAAATTTTTCAAAATCACGAAAATAAAAATTCCTGACGTAAAGTCAGGAACTTTTGCGCGTATTTTATATTGTCCATTCTATTATTTTGGACGCTCTTAATCGAATTTATCATGGTGAATTCTATTGTCCGTTCTCCTGTATTGGACACTTAATCGAATTTACCATGGTAACTTCGATTAAGTGTAATACAGGAGAACGGACAATAGAATTCAAAAATTTCGAAATTTATAGACATTTGGGCAAATAGGCACTCTGTTCGGGTGAACAAGGGCGCCAAAAAGGGTGTTCTAAATGTACGAAATTGTCCTAGTGTTCAAGAACAACAAACTAATAAACATAATTTGTTCGCCCACCTCTCTTCATTATGGCAACATCAATTAAAGCCCAGCTACCCCCGTCTTAAGACGTCCCAATGATCATCCCCTCGTTAACTCTCCATCCCGCGACTACGCAGATCGAGGAGTCGAGACAAAAACCAATTGAAATTTATTTAAAAGCGAAATGCATCGGACAAAGTGTTTTGTTAATGTAATATTCATGTGGATTCCTCCCCCTGCATTTTCTCAAGACTTGTCGCCGAGACGATCCACGACAATAATCAGAGCGTCGGAACAGGAAAAGGGGTGCATTTGAATGCACCCCCAGCGAAGGGTCCCCAGGCGAACGTGCCATTACGCTTCCTAGGCAGTTATTGCCGGAAGATCGAGGTCTATTGTTCCCTTATTTGGTCTCTCTCATGCCTTTATGTTTGACGATTGCTGACGAATTTCCGGCCTCTTATTAATCCTGATCGATATGCCTGTTTCCGTGTAGCTTTTCGTGTTTTTTTTTCGATCATAATCGAGCATGATTCACTACATACATCACAGGTATAATTGCCCAATTATTTATTTATTGATAGCTGATTAAAGTCGAGGTATCCTTAAGCCAAGTCCACACTAGTAGACATGTTGCGCGATTTTGGTCTCTGAGACGTGTCTCAGGTTGTCTACGTAGACAGGTCTATAGACCGATCTCCGTCTACGGGCTTGTTGCGAGACCAAAAATCGCAGGTCCACACCAGTAGACCATGTTGCGCGATTTGTCCATAGACCGTCTAGAGACGGTTTCGAAACACGATCTATAGACTGTCTAGAGACACCGTTCATTGTCTTGTCTAGTGTCCACACTAACATGTAAATATTTCAGTCTCATGTTCACAGTCCGCCATGGAGGACTTTGTTTTGTGTGGAATGAGTTCCTGCTTAGTGGTAATTATAAGTGAAAGAACACGCCGCTTTTTTTTTCACCCGGTTTTTGTAATGAGGACTAGTAACATCCCACAAACAATAATATACGTGATAATCTTCAATTAGACTCAAAACTTTTTCATTAGGCCACATGTTTCAAAGTAACTAAAACGCATTTGAAAAACTGAATAAACAGCCGAACCACACCACTCGGTAGCTGGAAACAGAGTGAAGATGTCTCCTCTCTAGACGCTGAGTACGTCCACACTGTCAAAATGTTGGGCAATATGTCTAACGTTGCATTAAGTCTCCCATTCCAATCGGGAGACCTTAGACCTGTCTACGTAGACAACCTGAGACACGTCTCAGAGACCAAAATCGCGCAACATGTCTACTAGTGTGGACTAGGCTTAAGGTCTCCCGATTGGAATGGGAGACTTAATGCAACGTTAGACATATTGCCCAACATTTTGACAGTGTGGACGTACTCAGCGTCTAGAGACGAGACATCTTCACTCTGTTTCCAGCTACCGAGTGGTGTGGTTCGGCTGTTTATTCAGTTTTTAAACCATCAGAAGCAAGTCTTCAAAATCAGTAGTCGTCAGCCGGGTAAAATTCCGAAAACCCATGGCGTCTTCCAAATTGGAAGACGCCATGGGTTTTCGGAATTTTACCCGGCTGACGACTACTGATTGGAAGTTCCAATCTTAATTTACTTAATAGAGCATTACCGAATCTAGGCCCTTCTGAAAGTACTTCGTGCGTCCACCAACGTTTACGTTTTCGTGTTCTTTCACTTATAATTACCACTAAGCAGGAACTCATTCCACACAAAACAAAGTCCTCCATGGCGGACTGTGAAAATGAGACTGAAATATTTACATTGTAGTGTGGACACTAGACAAGACAATGAACGGTGTCTCTAGACAGTCTATAGACCGTGTCTCAAAACCGTCTCTAGACGGTCTATAGACAAATCGCGCAACATGGTCTAGTGGTGTGGACTAGGCTTTACATAGTATAAAACAAAGTCGCCTCCCGCTGTCTGTTTGTTCTTATGTATGCTTAGATCTTTAAAACTACGTGAAGGATTTTGATGCGGTTTTTTTTAATAGATAGAGTAATTCAATAGGAAGGTTTATATGTATAATACATGCATAATATATTAAAGAAACACTGATAATTTTAGAGGTTTCTAATGTGATGTCGTAAATAAACACATTCTTTTGCGCTTACATTGCAAACGCTGGCTGAACCCTACGAGATAGATCAAAATAATGTAGTACAGTATGGTGCACCTTAAAAAGGTCTAGAAAAAAGTCCGCGATGGTATATATCTATCTCTTAAGGATAACCCACAATAACCAGTTTTTATCCTTTATATTCTATGAGAAATAATGACTTGATTACGAAGCTATTTTAAGCAATACAGCATTGATCCTTATCCAATTAAGTACTTTAAATGCATTGTGCATTTAATATTGATCAATATGGCCCCTTACAGCATGTAATTTAAATGAATATTTTAGATGATATCTCAGATTTAAAATGCAGGGACATAGCGGTTGCGGTGGTACCGACTGGGGGGCCGGCTCAGCCAGGATAGGGATAGAAATCGAATACAGAGAGCCACAGAGAATCATCTGTAGAGCGTGAGGCTCGCCTCAGCCAGGATAGATGTATTTATTCCCCGAATTCCTCTGATATCATCGGATTTACTGATCCAATTTAAACGCCTACAATTTCCGGTAAAGATATATTTCGCAGTGACCATTAATAAATCGCAGGGTCCAACTTTCAACGCTACAGGCTTATATTTGAGCGTTGAGTGTTTTTCACATGGCCAATTATAAGTCGCTCTTTCAAGAGTAACCTCTAAAGAAAACATGTTTGTATTGTCTAACGACAAAAATGCTGTGAACGTTGTATATAAAGAAATTCTGTAGTATATTTAGTATCAGCATTTCAAACGTGGGAAGCTGGGGCGGGCAGCTAGTAACGTATAAATTCAACAATAAAGAGAAACAAATCGTGAAAAGCACTGACTTGAAGTCTGGAGCTTTTGCGAGCATGTTCTATTGTCTACCCCCGCCACACGTACCCTTACAAAATACTGTATAAACCGTCTCTTTGGCACGCTGTTCGGGTGAACAGAGTGCCTATCAATTCGTCCAAATGTCTATATTTTTCGAATTTTTAGCCGAGAAGGGCCTCAAACGAGCAGGTTAGGAGTCCAAATGCGCCGGCTATAGGCTCGTTAATGGGCGGAATGCACCGAGTGGTTTCGCAGAGTTATAGCGATCGGAAATTTTGTTTTCCCAATAACTCGAAGAATACTGATTTGATCGAATCAAAGCGCGGTAGTTAGTTGAAAAATACCGACTTGAAGTCAATATTTCGTGAGGATCCCATGACTGGAAAATTAAGAAACTATATATTTAAAAATTTCTGTATCTCAGAAACTATCCGTTAGATATCGTTGAAATTTTGCGAGAGCCTTCGAAGCCTTATGTTACATTAAAGTTCTAGATTTGAACTGGATCGGATCCTTATAATATCAAAATATTTCAACAATCGAGGTATACTGGTCCATAATTTCACACTTGACAAACAAATTAGTCAACAGTTTTTGCGTTTATGTTCTGGGGAACATCGCGTTATCATTTTGCCCAAATGTCTGCAATTTTCGAATTTTTTGCGGAAAATGGTCTCAATTGGACTCACTGATGAAGAATTCGAGGTCAAATTTGATTCTGTTCGGCCGTCTGTTGCCACTATATCTTGAGAACGGAAAGATATAGCGACTTGAAATTTTCAGGGTAGGTGGGGCGTCCCATCAAAATACGACGAACAAGTTCGTTAATGGGCATAATCGGGCTAACGGTTTTCGAGTAATAATTTTGCTTTTAATCAATACAGGTCCGATCGAATTGAATTGGTGAGTAGTTGTAGAATACAAACCTGAAGACGTTAGTAAAATTTTGTGGGATTCGTATTTCTAGAAAAGTTTAAAAGAATGATTAAAAAATATTATTTATATCTCGATAACCTGAGCACGGAAAGAGATAGTGACTTGAAATTTATTGGTTAGGTTGTCCATCTGAATGGGAAATTTGAGTTTGTTTATAGGCATAATCGGACAAACGGTTTTGGAATTATACCCATCTGAAATTTGGTTGTTATTTCCTCAATAACTCGAAAAATATAAAACTGATCCAATTCAAACATGGTTATTAGTTGTAAAATGCCAATGTGAAAATTCTTGCAAAATTTTGTGAGGATCATATCACTACAAAATTTATAGAAAATCGTTGAAAAAAATTGTATTTATTAACAACTATTCGTCCGACCTCGCGGAAATTTTGCGAGAGCCTTCAGAACCTAACACTGGTGCCAAGTTCCAAGTTTGAACACGATCGTATCTATACCTATTGTTGGAGATCCGCGGAGCCTTGTGTGAGTTCAGTATAGCTGGATGAGTAAACGTTGCCACGATAACTTTCCAACGAAAGGAGATAGGGACTTGCAATTTTCCGGGTAGTTATACCCACCTGGAATATTATTTCCTCGATAACTCAAAAAAAATAGACTTGATCGAATTGAAGCTTGGCAATAAGTTGTAGAATATCGACGTGTGTGAAATTTTATGAGAACCGTAATCCTAGAAAATTTCAAAAAAATTGGTTCATGCACTGACGTGAAGTCGGGAGCTTTTGCGCGATTAAGGGTGTCCAATACAGGAGAATGGACAATAGAACATACGCGCAAAAGCTCCTGACTTCCCGGCAGTGCTTGAACCATTTTTTGCGTTCTAGTTCCTCGGAACTGAGTGCTTATCAATTTGCCCAAATTTCTGTAATTTTCGAATTTTTGACTGAAAATGGTCTCAAACGATTTGGTTCGACTCACTGATCAAGAATCCGAGGTCGAAATTCATTCTGTCCGGCCGTCCGGCCGGCCGGCCGTAGGCACGATAACTCTCGAACGAAAGGAGTTAGAGGATTGAAATTTGCAAGGTGTGTTTGGAGCGTAAATATCTCGGACAAGTTCGTTAATGGACATTTCCATCAAGCGGTTTCGGAGTTATGGCTGATTTTAGTACAACACACATTTTTTATGAATATTTCCGAAACCGATCACTCGATCTATCTGAAATTTAGCATCAAATTGTAGAATCATGACCTTTATACGCATGTGGAGTTTTGTATTGACCAGGGGACCGCAAAGTGTCAAAAAAAAAATTTCAAAATTTAAAAAAAAATTTCTACAATAACTCTCGAACGGAATGAGTTAGGCAGTTGAAATTTTCAGAGTAGGTTAGGGAGATGAATATCTCGGTTAACTTCGTTATTGGGCAAAATAGGCCAGATGGTTTCGGAGTAACGAAAAAAAATATTTTTTTTTTAAGCAACAAATTTCAAATTCCATCTTATTTGAGATGCAGTTTCACCATTAAAATCCATTGATATCATTTTCAACTCCAACAAGCTAATACTTTCGGAGATATGATTTTTCTAAATTTCAATAATGAATCGTACTTCTATGTTTTCACAGAATGCTATAATTATTCTATCTAAGCTTTATTATATGATCTGTGTTCATACTCGTACATTTCATCCTGTTCTATAAGAGAGAGTCAAATTCATTTCAGCTATTTTAATTTTATTTCTTCCATGGTGCAGTTCTCATTCTCAGATTGCTCATTTAATCTTGATAAATAAACTATGATTTGAATTGAATTTCCTTTATGATGCAGTCTATCATAAGAATACATTGATATAATTCCCAACTCTGAGAAACCAATACTTTCGAAGATATAATTTGTCTGTTTGAACTATAGAGCGCCAGAAAGCTCCTGTCCACAGAGCTTGAACCCTGGCAGTTCTGCAACTGCACGCCCTGTATCACCTCATTTACGCCATGCTCGGAGTTTGTCAGCTCCTCCCTGATGCGACAAAGGAAAGGTCAAGAGCGCACGGTTTTTGGTCTTTACATGCATCGCCCGTTGTTCTACGAAATTTTGAATATTCACCCTCCCTTCCCCCCCCCTCACCACCCCGCGTATCAAAGGACAAAAAACTGCCCGACAAACTGCATTTCCCAATGAATGGGTCCCTATACATCTGAAGTGGGTGCTCCCTCTTAGCTACCTACCGCTACATTCAAACATCTGAGCTGAAGAGGCCATTGTGCCCGATTTTTCCATTCCAGAATCCCTTCGCGCACTCTTTGTCTGTGGTCTGTCCGTAACGAAAAAATACGGTACTCGATCGAGATAAAGCCCCCAATACACCGTTTAGGACTGTGTTCTGCGTCAATAATTCCTCTCACCTGGCACTCGAACTACTCGAAATGCTCTAAAAACAGATTACTTTCGGCTTCTGTCACTTGAACCGTTAATGCAAACTTTCCGGCGTGTACTATATAGTTGTAGATGGAACAATGAATATTTTCCGTGTGAATTCAGATCGTGTTCAGATGTTACGGCTTGTAACATTTTAACACGTCGTTGATCGATCAAAGACCGAATAAGGAGAAGCTGTTCTGGTATTTCTGGAAGGGCGTTCAATGGTTATGATGAGTGTTTTTTTTTTAAGAGCTTGAAAACTTAACTAAAATGAAATAAAACATAAATGAATTGGTTAAATTCATTGAGAATATGCTATGATTATTATGTTATACGCCCGTATGAAATTAGGAACCACATATGATATGGGAATGAAAATGAATGACTACTTCAACTCAAAATAATAGATTATTTATCAAGATTAAATGAGCAATCCGCAATGATTCAACCTCGTGGAATGGGTTGTTGCAACTTACACTCGGTGCATAGTTTTCACAACTCGAAATACCTAAGGAAAGTATCATCGAAATGTCTAGAGCAAGGCTGGAGACAATCATAGCAGATTGTCCATTTATTCCTGATATTTAAATAGGTATAGGCTGACGAACAAATTATTTTAATACCTTGTTATCTTATATATAAAATTCTCGTGTCACAATGTTCGTTCCCGTACTCCTCCGAAACGGCTTGACCGATTCTCATGAAATTTTGTGAGCATATTGAGTATGTCTGAGAATCGGCCAATATCTATTTTTCATACCCCTAAGTGATAAGGGTTGTTCACCCTAAAAAAAAATACATACAAAATACATACAACCCTAAATTTTCACCCTTCTATCACCAACCCCTATTTTTAATAGTCATTTTAGTAATTAATCATTTTTTATCCCGCTCGATAACTGATCAATTATCACTTGGTAAGTTATCCCAGAGAAAGAGCTAATTAAAACCAAGTCGCCGTTATTTTTGTGAATGTTTTTCACTCTATTTCGATTAAAATTTCCCTGAGCTTATGGCAAAGCTAAAATTTTTATACAAAAAAACAATATTTATTTTTATTAAAGTATCAAGGCAGTTTATTCGTGCTATACTTAGTGCTATAGATTTGTTTAAATTTCCGCGTCTTTCAAGTGATCAACACTCATTTTGCCAGACTATACACCGGTGTCACGTCCCAGTAAACAGCACGGAGTAGGGATGAGAACGAAGCCGGTCTCCTGTCTTTCTCACGTTTTCTCACTTTTCTTAACCAGTTACGTTTGAGGGGGTAGTTCGTATTCGCAATTGAACCCGGTAGGTGGCGCCGCAATCGGGTTCTAGGCAATTTTTATAATTACGTGTTTGAGTGGGTCCCTGGATAACTTGGAAATTCAATTGTCCCGGTAGGAGGCACTGAAATCGGGTTCTAGGTTTTTTTTTCGATTTTTCGCATTTGGAAATAAAATTGCAACCGCAATAACCGATTTGGCGCAGTTGCGTGGGTCAGCTAGTATATTAATAAAATGCAATCCTCTTTTCATAATTTAATAGATCATACTAGGGCTTCACACGAGACGAGAGTAGGCGAGAGTATACAAAATCTCGTCTCGGTCTCGCCAATTCCCAAAAAATAAGTCTCGTTCTCGTCTCGTTATCAGTTGTCTCGACTCGCTTAATTCTGAATAACGATAATAAATATTATAATATATAAACGAAATGGTATACAATAATGAATAATTTTGTAAAGCTATATTGATTACGCTTTGTATACAAAAATATTTGTACATGTACATATTATTTTTAATTTTAAACACTGATAATTTCAACTTTTAAATTACTCGATGACCAAGAATTCAAACATAATCACACTTGCCTCACATCATCTTTCAATGATGTACGTGTTTTTGCCATGACCAGACCTGCTGTGGAAAATAATCTTTCAACAGGTATGAATGTAGCCATGAATAAATCATCGGCCATCTTGGAAAGTGTAGGAAGAACTTTCTCATCACTCTCCACCACTGTAAAATGATTTGATTCCTATTTGCTCTTTCTAACAGCAAATATTCATCAAACTCAGCTTTCCAATATTTCGAAAGTTTTGTTGATGTTGTAAATGGGCTATCGATGTCGATACATTTTTTTATAGAATTGAACAATTTGGTTTAGTTTTCAAAGAATACCTTCCTAGTGGGTAGATCAAAGAGGGTGTTCTTGGCGTATTCCTCAAAACACTTTTCGAAACATTGAATAGCTTAATTTTTTTACCAGTTTCATTATACGTAGTTCCACAGCATTGGGATTTAGGGGCAATTAAAGTTGTCCGTTAAGTATTGAATTCATAATGTCATCCGTTTTTATGGTTGTGAATTCTATTTTTTCTTGAAAAATAATCTCAATTATCGCAAAGTCATAACGAATTAATAATCTTCTAAAAAATCGTGTATTTCTAAAAGAATTCAAAATATATTGGAAATTATAGTGGAAACTCTTCATATTCAATTGTTTTCTGTGGGTGTTGAAAAAAGTCGAGTCGTATATAAAACCTCATACAAAAAATTTAACGAGACCTAAAACCAGACTCTCGGCGGGTTGAGCTGTATGTGGTCTCGGTATCGCCTATAATAATTTTGAAAACATCTCGTCTCGCTTTTCCGAGACGAGAACGAGACGAGTCGAGAAAAATCTCGCTCTCGCGTGAAGCCCTAGATCATAACACTAACACATTCATTCTGTATCATGAACCTTAACTAAAGAAAGAATATTTGGTAAACAAATGTAGATCAATATTTTAACCTTTTTTTTTTGCTATCAATATTATGAAAATACTGTATATAGAAACATGTCTTACAACTTAAGGAAGTAAAAGGTAATATTAACCTCAGTGGTTAACGAACAGTAATTTCTTTTGATGATTCCATTATGTTGTTCTTTCCTAGTGCCTTCATAAACTACATCGTTAAAATGATCCAATTCTAAATCTTCTAAAACATCATTCCCAATATTTGCACATAAATTATTCAATATGGAAAAAGTCAATATTAATTTTGGTACCAAAATAGTCTAGTATATATTCACAAATTCAAGATGCGGAAGCTTGTTTTCCAACGCAAAATATTTTCAAAGTACGAATTATATAAACAAACTAGAACAGAAACAAGAGCACCAATAAATATGACGTCGCTTATAGGGAGATAAGATGACATGAATGAACAGTGAACACAGACAGATAGATATTGCAATCTGTGAAAACATGTACGATGTTCGATGTATTATTAAAATTTTGAAAAATTTAAAGTATTAGCTTGTAAGAGTTGAAAATGACATCAATGGATTCTTATGATAGAACTGCATCTTAAAAAAAATTGAATCTAAAACTTTTTTTCGTTACTCCGAAGCCATCACGCCGATTTCGCCCAATAACAAACTCAACCGAGATATTTATCTCCCAAACCTACTCTAAAAATTTCAACTGTCTAGCTCTAGCTCATTGCGTTCAAGAGTTATCCTGTCTATGGCCGGACAGAATAAATTCTGACCACGGATTCTTAATCAATGAGTCGAACCAAATTGTTTAAGACCATTTTCAGCCAAGAATTCGAAAATATTCGAGAATATTTGAAGGGTTGATTTTCTCACTATTTTCTTGTAACATTTCGGAATTAAAATAACTGTCAGAAAATCGTTCCATAAAGCAGATAATGAATCAATAAAAACAAAAATCTCCCACAATTTCAAAGGCAGTAACTTGGAGTGGAAGGGGTTTTGAACAAAAGATTCTAAGAATAAGAGTGTCCAATACAGGAGAATGGACAACATAATTTACCATGGTAAATTCGATTAAGAGTGTCCAATACATCAGGAGAACAGACAATAGAATTCACCATGGTAAATTCGATTAAAAGTGTTCAATACAGGAGAATGGACAATAGAACATACGCGCAAAAGCTCCTGACTTCACGTCAGTGCTTGAACCAATTTTTTTTTCGTGAAGTCAGGATAGAAAGCAATGATGAAAAAATTAACACATTATTGTCTACCTTCAATACCTTCTTTAGGAGAAGAATACAAAATTATTCTAGAAAAATATTACTGGAATTAATGTAATATTTAAATATTCAAAGTAAAGAAAATTATAAGTTTAGTTACTAACATATTGAATGAAATTCAATTGAATTCCAGTAATATTCAATTACTTATTCTAAACCAATAAATGCCCATTGATAGATCTAAAGGTGTTGAGGTGAAACATAAAGATATATTCTCATTAGTGATAGAAAAACTGGCCTAAAATTACTCTCTACCCATCACGAGATTTAATATCGACAAATGAGCCTCTCACCTTACAAGATCAGAAAGTGTGGTTAATTTAAAGTTAAGTTTTGAAGCCTTCAGCAAAATTTCAGCGATATCATATTAAAAATAATACATTACCTTTCAAAAGTCCCCTCTCACAAATATACTCCTCTGAAGGCACTTGGATCTCTTGAAGAAGAATCGCCTTCTCTATTTTTCAAAGATATTCACTCTTGTTCATAGAAATCCCTTCCATATTTAGTTTCCTCCTCCTAAGAAGGATCTCTTTCAAAACCAGGTCTGACCGCTAATGTAGGGCTATCATCTCCCATAGATTTGTGATGAAATAACACGATTTTTGCAAGAACATACGCGCAAAAATATGTCATCATGACATTCATGTTTTTGAAGGTTCTCGCAAAAATACGACGATTCGCATCAAGCTACCGAACTCACAAAAGGCTGCTCGGTTCTCCAACAATATGGATCCGATCGTGTTCAAACTTGGAACTCTGCAGTAGAGTTAGGTTCTGAAGGCTCTTCAGCCATGCTGGACGAATAGTTTATGATATATAGAATTTTTTTCAATTATTTTCAATATTTTTGGCGCTCTTGTTTTTGAAATTTTCTAGTTATACCATCCTCACGAAATTCTGCAAAAATTTACGCGTTGGCATTTTACAACTAATGACCATGTTTGAATTATATCGGTTTCGTACTTTTTCGAGTTATTGAGGAAATAACAACCAAATTTCAGATGGGTATAATTCCAAAACCGTTTGGCCGATTATACCTATAGACAAATTCAAATGTCCCATTCAGATGCACAACCTAACCTGAAAATTTCAAGCCGCTATCTCCTTCTGTTCTCAGGTTATCGTGTCATAAATAATATTTTTTAATAATTTTTTTGAAATTTTCCAGTGACACGACTCACAAAATTTCACAAACGTGCTTAGGTTTATATTCTACAACTATTCACCAAGTTTAAATTCGATCGGATTTATTTTGGTTGAAAACAAAATTATTACTCGGAAACCATTGGGCCGATTATGCCCATTAACGAACTTGTCCTTCGTATTGGGATGCGCCACCTACCCTGAAAATTTCAAGTCGCTAGCTCTTTCCGTTCTCAAGTATCGTGGCAACGGCCGGACGGTCGGACGGCACCACAGAATTAAATTTCACATTTGGGAAAAATGATAACGCAATGTTTCCCAGAACATACGCGCAAAAAAAACATCTCCTAAAATCTTTTGCATCAATATAGAAACTTCTTGTATAAGTTGAATTAGCCAATTGAGCATTGATCATTTCAGGGGATGATTTATTAATAATTTGCGCTTCTCCACCCTCCATATCCGAAAATAACGAAATAAAATTATTGATAGTTTTTGTCATAACCCCAGAGGAAATTCCTTCCATCAACCGTTCTCGCGAAAACATCCCTTGCGCTCGGCAGCAAACCCGATAAACTTTCGTAAAGCGATAAAAGCCGGGGTATCGGGGGTAGGAACGTGGGCGTGATGGTCGTTATTTAGATCCATCCGGAACGTCCATAATAAAAGTATCGAGCTGTTAGCGACACTGTGTCGGATGCGTATTGATAGCTCCATAAAATGCTGTCCAGCTATGCTGCTTTTGACGCTCCAGATTTACAGCTTTTCCCCTACGCGTGCCTATCGGCCACAAAAAAGCACAAGTTCGACGCCGGTCGCCCTGGACCATGGGAAATTCCATCTTTTCTTCAACAGTTCCAATTGCCAATTTGTGTTTTTATCTTTATACAGGGTGATTCATTGGGAAATGCGTATACAGTAGGATTAGATAGAGGACACCGAGGTGCTTCTAAGTAACCTATATTTTATGGGTTTATCGTTCGTTATAACCACAACCCACTATATCTACTACCCTGGAAGATGATAAAATGGCAACACAGCTCAGAGACATACGTCAGTCGAACGTTTGTTAGTTTGTTATTGTAAAAATGGACGATTACTTCTGATTCTGGAGTTAACCATTATTGTTTTTCGCGGGTATTTCGTGGTATTTTTTGTGTACAACGGTGTCAAATGTGAATTAATGCAATGCAGTGATAAATATGGTCGGATATTTATATGTTCTGTGATTAAACTGCAGTGTGTAAATAGTGAAATTTCCTTTGGATTATTTCTACTTATTGGAGATGAGTACATTTCAGTTCAGACTATAGACAACAAGATGGACTAGAAATATGAGTGAAATAGAACTTTCATTTCTTCCGATTTTATAAAACATTTTGATGCCCTTTCTAATAATTTTTCAACAAAAATTGATACATCTGGATAGGAGATCAAGAAGCTCAAATAATCTATTTATTTTTATTATACAGTATGGTGCAAATGAAAGGAATTAATTCGTTATTTCGTAAACCGGCTACTTTAAGGAAAAATCCTGAAACCCGTCGATTTTTATTCTTATCCTTCTTTCTTATCCTTATGAATACATAAGGATACCTTTTCATTTTTGACGTCATCTATGTGAGCGTGATGACGTCATCGCTAAAATTTTCAGATGGAGAGGTGGGTGTTGTAATACATTATTTGAAAGGTCTTTTAAATACCTATTCAGCCATATCAATAATGTACAAAAATTGATTTTTTTATTTTTTTCAACAATTAATAAAATTTTATTATTATTATCTAATATGACGTCAAAAATAAAATGACGTCAAAAATAAAATGGTTTCCTTACGAATAGCCTGTTTAAGAATAAAAATCGACGGGTTTCGGGATTTTTCCTTAAAGTCGCCGGTTTACGAAATAACGAATTTATTCCTTTCAATTGCACCATACTGTATGTATTCAATTACCAAAAGTCTGTATCTGTAGATGCTTCAGTTGAAATCAATAAGGACCTTATTATTCATCTTAAATTATTCATTAAAAATGTTCAGATTTTCTGCAGTGATTTGAAATGGATTCTTCCTTTCGATCTTACCTTTACCCGAGCAGATGGTCTCAACCTCAGATCAATAAGTAAACATTTCCCGCTACAGAAATATAATTAATGGGGATTCAGATTTGGAATTTATCAATTTGTTTTATCAACATTTTTACACAGTTCAGATCAAAAAATAATTTAATGTGAATTTACTCTTTGTAGCATTCAATTGATATGTATTCTGAATTCACATAGACTTGTAGCATCCCATAGCTGTCTAATCGTCCTGAAAATTTACTCACTTGCTAATTTTCGGTTGTAGATAACGAATCTGAAGTTGAAAATCCGTGCTCTTTTCTAGTTTTTTTTTTAATCCCAAAGTGTCCAAAATCACAACACTTCATCTCGTAATTACATTGTTTTAAACTGTTTTATCAGTAAATATTCAACATAAATAAGATCTTATTGTAGTCCTCATCATTTTTCGACAATAAATCATTTAAAAAATGATGAAATAGTCGAAATTTCATCAAAATCCAGCGCTACCGCATTGAAGGAGTATGCCTCTAAGAGACGATTAATTGCGGCGTTGTCAGACTGTGTTCCAGGCTATCTCTATAGTGGGCTGTGTTTTAACCAAGGTACAGGGTATTCATCATAACTAATGAACCACCCTATACATTTTTATAATATCTGGTTTCTATGTTTTTTATCCACATAGTGGTGTCGATTAACATAATAAAAAAAAATTCACCAACGTGAGGTCAGGAGCTTTTGCGCGTATGTTCTATTGTCCATTCTCCTGTGTTGGACACTCTTAATCCAATTTACCATGGTGACTTCTATTAAGAGTGTCCAACACAGGAGAATGGACAATAGAACATACGCGCAAAAGCTGCTGACTTCACGTCAGTGCTTGAACCATTTTTTTTTTTCGTGAAGTCAGGATAGAATGCAATGATGATGATGATGATGATGAATGAAAAAATTAACACGTTGTCTACCTTCAATTCTTCTTTGGGAGAAGAATACATAATTATTCTAGAAAAATATTACTGGAATTCATGTCATATTTAAATAATCAAAGTAAAGAAAATTATAAGTTTAGTTACTAACATATTGAATGAAATTCAATTGAATTCCAGTAATATTCAATTACTTCTTCTTAACCAATGAATGCCCATTGATAGATCTAAAGGTGTTGAGGTGAAACATAATGATATATTCTCATTATTGATAGAAAAACTAGCCTAAAATGCCTCTCTACCCATCACGAGATTTAATATCGACAAATGAGCCTCTCACCTCACAAGATCAGAAAGTGTGGTTAATTTAAAGTTAAGTTTTGAAGCCTTCAGCAAAATTTCGGCGATATTATATTAAAAATAATAGATTACATTTCAAAAGTCCCCTCTCACAAATATACTCCTCTGTAGGTGCATGGATCTCTTGAAGAAGAATCGCCTTCTCTATTTCTCAAAGATATTCACTCTTGTTCATAGAAAATCCCTTGAATATTTAGTTGCCTCCTCCTAAGGAGGATCTCTTTCAAAACCAGGTCTGACCGCTACAGGACCCTAATGTAGGGCTATCATATCCCATAGATTTGTGATGGAAAAAATATGTCAACATGACATTCATAGTTTTGAAGGTTCTCGCAAAAAATCAACGATTCGCATCCAGCTACCGAACTCACAAAAGACTGCTCGGTCTCCAACAATATGGATCCGATCGTGTTCAAACTTGGAACTTTGCAGAAGAGTTAGGTTCTGAAGGCTCTTGCAAAATTTCAGCGATGCCGGACGAATAGTTTATGATATATAGAATATTTTTCAATTATTTTCAATAATTTTTTTGAAATTTTCTAGTTATACCATCCTCACGAAATTCCGCAAGAATTTTCACGTTTGCAAAAAAACAACTATATTACCTACTATATAATTATATCGGTTGTGTATTTTTCGAGTTATTGAGGAAATAACAACCAAATTCAGATGGGTATAATTCCAAATCCGTTGGGCCGATTATACCAAGACAAATTCACATGTCGCATTCAGATGCACAACCTCACCTGAAAATTTCAAGCCACTATCTCTTTCCGTTTTCAGGTTATCATGTCATAAATAATATTTATTAACATTTTTTTTTTATTTTTTAGTGATACGATTCTCACGAAATTTCACAAACGTGCTTAGTTTTATATTCTAAAACTATTCACCAAGTTTCAGTTCGATCGGATTTATATTGGTAGAAAACAAAATTATTACTCGGAAACCATTGGGCCGATTATGCTCATTAACGAACTTGTCCGTCGTATTGGGATGCGCCACCTACCCTGAAAATTTCAAGTCCGTTCTCAAGTTAGCGTGGCAACGGTCGGACGGACAGAATCAAATTTGACCTCGAATTCTTCATCAGGGAGTCGAACCCAATCGTTTGAGACCATTTTCGGCGAAAAATTCGAAAATTGCAGAAATTTGGGCAAAATGATAACGCGATGTTCCCCAGAACATACGCGCAAAAAAGTCTTATTCCAGGCCTGGCCTTTAATTAAATTAATTAGTAGGTTTCGAGTGGAAACCAAAACCTGTATATCAATATATCAAAATTCTATTCACAAATTTATTAAGGGCAAAAAAACATATAATGTATATATAGGGGAAGTCCGGGAGACTTGCTCAGGTGGGAGAGTTGAACCACCTATCAAAACTCAATTTAAATTTCTCTCTAATGAAACGTCAAGACGGTCATTGGTACAGCACGGGACGCCAATAACCAGCAAGCTGTCATTTTGTACAATGGCCAGTTTGTTTGGCTCTCAGGTTCGAAAAAGTGTATTTGTTACAGCGGAGTAAATTTTATTAATTTATGTTATTTTGAGATTGCGACCGTGTTTATAGAGCTACGTATTGAGTGTTATTACTATTGTACTGCGTGATTATTGTAATTTGAGGTGTGCTAAGTACTTTTTCGCTAAGATTTATCGTTTTTTCTGTGAGTAAAATGTAATGTCAAAGTATTACATGCGGGAGACTTGCACCATGGCGAGTGCGGGAGATATGCTCAGTGGTTCATGTATCCCTCTATATTGTTTGTATGAAGATATTTGCAGTTTCATTTAATATATATTGAAAGAAAAAACTGTTTTACTAAATTTAAAAACAATTAGGAAACCTTAACACGCAAGTTCTATATGCATTCTATTGGTTTTTTTTTCAATGTTCAATCTCATAGATTAATTGCATGAAAAATGTCTTTTCGATACAAGCCTTCTGAAGCAACACACAAAAAAAAAGCATACCGTCACAGAATTGGAAAATGCTATATGTGAGGTAAAAGAGGATGCATCTTCCAGAAAAAACATCTATTGATTATGGAATAGATAGAAAGAAGTACACTAAGAATTTGAAGGAAAAATGGTCAGTGTAAAGAGTCACAAATATTTACTGTTTCTGAAGAAAAACTCCTGGTACGAACTATCTTGCAGTAAAATGCATTACGGGCCAATGTTACGAAGAATGATTCGATAAAAAACCAAAAGATGAATATTAAGAATAGAGTTTTTGGGAATAGCGATTTAAAATCAGAAAATAAAAATAATACTAATAAAACTAATAAGAAGGTTCAAGAAGGCACTGATAAGAAAGGAAAGAAAAAAATAAAAACCAAACAAAATCCTAAACTGAAAGATGACAAAAAAGATATCGTTCCAGTAAAAACTAAAGGAAAGAAAACATTGAAAACTAGACAAGGTTCAAAACAGAAAGCCCAGAAAAAGAAAGCTTTAAAGGAAAAAAAAATTAAAATGTCAATGATGATAGCGAAACCCAGTGTGAACACGAAGATGTTTTGCATACGCTGAAATGTTTAATTTTGTTAACAAAATGTTTAATAATTATGTTGATTTTGGAATATTGAAGAATATGTTGAGTTTTGTTTTTTTATAAGAAGTGTGTTTCTTCATAATTCAATTTAATTTTGTGATGTTTTGTTTAATATATCAGTGATTTAAGCTGCAAACTGTTTTTATTTTTCCCTTTAAAAAGCAATGTTCAACTCTCCCCAAACTGCGGTTCGAGTGTCCCTAAGGGTGGGGAGAGTTGACTCATTTCCCATTTTTCATTCAAATAGATATAACATATTTTAGTACTATAATATCGAAAAAGTAATTATGCATAAGTGAGCCTAAATTAATAAGATACTTTATTTGATAATAATTGAGTCACTAAGACTCATTTCTAAGAAAATACGTTACTTTAAACAAAAAGCGGTTCAACTCTCCCGGACTTCCCCTACGTATAATGCCCTTGGATAATCTATATGATGATGGAAATATATAAGTTGCTAAGTTAATAAAATTGGGTTCAGAATATCTCCAGTAAAAAAAAAACTGCAATATTGTCTAAGTTTCAATTGATATAATATAATTTTCAGAGTAGATTTGAGGAATCAATATCTCGGATGAGTTCGTTATTTGATTTTATTTAGTTTCTTTCATGATGCAGTCCTATTATAAGAATCCATTGATATCATTGCCTCTGAAAAACCAAGACTTTCGGAGATATAATTTGTCAAAGTTTTAATGAGAGCACCAAAGCTCCTGTCCACAGGGCTTTCCCACTATTTGACGCTCTTATTTTTATTGATTTATGCATGTTTCTTTTAGTTACTTGAACAATATTTCTACATATTCAACATTGCTGCAAAATGGCGAATGCAACAATGTTGTTTCATACAAAATAAACTGGCTGAGTCTTTAATTGGAGCATTAATTTCAACCTTAGATTCCTCTCTATCAAATTAAACATTTTTTTTGGCGCTCTTGTCCTCGGAACAGAGTGCTTATCAATTTGTCAAAATGACTGTAATTTTAGAATTTTTGGCTGAAAATGGTCTTAAACGATTTGGTTCGACTCACTGATCAAGAATCCGTGATCAGAATCGATTCTGTCCGGCCGGTCCGGCCATAGACACGATAACTCTCGAACGAAATGAGCTAGACAGTTGAAATTTTCAGAGTAGGTTTGAGGGATAAATATATCGGTTCGTTATTGGGCAAAATCAACCTAATAGTGTGTGAGGTTCATTTTCATCATATGAATCCATTGATATCATTTTCAACTCTAACAAGCTAATACTTTCGGAAATATGATTTTTCAAAATTTCAATAATACATCGTAGTTCTATATGTATTCACACAATGCGAATTCTATGTTTCTGTGTTCATCTGTTCATAAATGTCATCTTATCTTATATATTAGTGTTCTGAGATCTTATCTAGCTATTAGAGACTTGTCAATTCGTAGTTTGAAAATATTTTCAGTTGGAAAACAAGTTCCTATCCGATTCTTGAATTTGTGTATATATACAGGACTGTTTTGAAACCGAAAATAATATTGACTGATTACATATTGAATAATTTATGTATAAATATTGGGGATGATGTTTCAGAAGATTTAGAATTGGATCATTTTAATGATGTAGTTTATGAAGGCAATAGGAAAGAACAACATAATTGAATCATCAAAAGAAATTACTGTTCGTTGACCACTGAGGTTAATATTACCTTTTACTTCCTTAAGTAGTGAGACATGTTCCTATACACCGTATTTTCATAATGTTACTTGCAAAAATATGCTGAAATATGGATCTACATTTGTGTATCAAATATTTTTTCTTCAGTTGAGTTGAGGTTCATAATACAGAATGAATGTGTTAGTGGTATGAACTATGAAATTATTAAAAGAAAATTGTATTTTAATAATATCTATATTTTGAACTATTAGAATAATTTTTTCGTCAGCCTATACTTACTCAAATATCAGAAATAAATGGAAAATCTGCTATGTCTTTATATCATCCAAAGAAGAATATCTCGACGATGGTACGTTTTAGGAGAAATTATGTGGAATAAGACGGAAACTTGAATGGTGACAAATATTTAGATATACTGACGAACAACATGCTTGCTGCAATTGATTGATGAATGTGAAGTAATAGGTGTGTCTTGGAAAGAGTGAAAGTATTAATAGGCTTGCATATTTTCAGGAGGTGAACGGCGATCATTTTGAACATATGAAGTGATTTCGTTCAAATTGTTATTCTCATGAAAATAAATGTACCTATTCTTTAACTTCAAGTGATTCATTTCTCGTTTTTACAAATTATTTCAACTAAAATTGGTGTACGAATTCGAAATAACAAGATCTTCCTAAATTCGAAAAATTATAGGGTGTCCCATTTGAATTAAATAAGTTGAGGGAATTTCCGGAGAAACCGGGAGTACAGAATTAACTTCCTTGTACTTGCCTGAAAAGTTTCATTAATATCGTCCTCTTCGTTTTAAAGATATGAACTTGGTTCCATACTTTATCCCAATCCAGTATAAACATTGCCGTGGGTCAGAAGCAGGATCGGATTAGAATTATTTGGTTCCCTAGGGCCCTAGGCCAATAAAAATTTGCCTCCTTTTTTAATTGAGTAAATAACTAAAAACATATGTCAATTTTTTTAATTAATTTTATTGACCAGAAGTAAACTTATACAATTTACTGTCAGGAAAATCGAACAATTAACTTAATTCACAGCATTTATGGATTTTATTTTGTGTCACAATGACATTTTTGGGAAAGAAAATCTGCAATTAAAATTTAAACCGAGCATATAAAACCTTCTAATCATTAGAATACAAACGATTTTTTCCTTTTCTTTCTGCAAACTTTTGCAATACTCAAAATCTAATTATTTGCACAACTCAGCATGCAGAAGATGGCATGAGCATTTAAACTCTCTTGGGCATGGTAGATCGTAATTAAGTTGAAATTCGTTTTGAGCCAGAGGAAGATCATTCTGCTGAGTAGTTTCTTGCAAAAGTACTTGCACTAAGTATGTTTCGCTGATCATCAAGAAGTGTAATAAACATGGCGCCGAATAAGTATTCTTCTCCAGAACTATTTTAAAACTAATATTCTTTGAATATTTATTATTTATGAATATAGATTATAATTTTAAGTGAATTATTTTTTAATAAAATATTTTTGTTTTATAATTTGTAATTTATACCACCTTGCTGCCCATAGGCCATGGCCTGGGTTGACCTAGTGGCTAATATGCCACTGGTCAGAAGCTATAGTGCACTTGTTCGTGAAATGATCAATATAATAGTATGAGAAAACCATAGCGTCAACGATAACTAATAATAGCAGCAAATGTCAGTTCCATAAGGCCGAACATAATCGGATGTCTATGGAATCGTCAGCAGTACGTTAATAATGATAACAAAATGATAGCAAAATCGAAAAATATACGTAATATTTTATCTGGGATATATTTTTTATTTAACTTGTTTTTTTTTTATGATTATACCTGTATGAGTTAATATCTATAATTGCAATTTCCAGTGCCGGACTCAAGATATATTGGAAAGATATAACTATGAAGATTATTACCCAATTTCCTGTTCCTTGAATGTCCAATAAGGTAAGTAAATACACTTTATCCTATGAATTTCAAGCTGAATGTGGTGATGAAGAAAAATAGTTAAAATGGATTTTTCTATGGTTTTTATGTTCCTCTTGAAATTATACCCAAAGATTCAATAAGATGTTTTCCATCGCATTACTCAATCAAAAAGATTGAATTTTCAAAAGGGCATATTTCTGGCCAATGGCTAATTTCCTAATCGAATTTAAAATGTACCATTGTACCATGTAGATATCCAGTCTACAAACTATTTATCCTAGAGTTATGGACATACCAACAGTATTAAATTTGATACTGCACACTCCGGGATTGCATTGTGAAACTATATTACTGGGAAATTTAAAAAAATTCACACTAAATATCGTATACCTATTACCCTCCATATTTTCTTCTGTTGTGTTCTGAGAGGTTGATGCAGTCTCAGAGATCATTTTGAAAGGAAAATACTTCGTTGATATCTTTCATAGGAAAGGGCATATAAACAACTCAGTTAAACTAATCAAATTGGATTTTTTATTGAATGGTAATTACAAACACACATTCGATAATATATATTGTGCAATTTAACATGCTAAAATTATGTACATCGTGATATATTCTTTGCAATTTCATTTAAGGTCTTGCTGGAATGTTCGATTAAATATCTACAACACTAACTTTTATATACATCCATGGAAACTTTGTACAAAATGATATAAATCTACATTCAATGTATGAAAATTATTTTACATGTATTCTACATTCGCTACAATAGGAAAAATTATTTTACGAAGAAAAATTTCAGGGTCTCTAATCATTGCACTCTTAATTCGACACAATTCTCATTTATTTAAACATTTCACGTTCGAACTATTCTTGGATATAGGTATGTAGCTTCCCCAGAAATAGTAGGATGATTTTTTTAGAGGTTAATGTTTTGGGTTGAATTTATATTAACAAACTAACAACTCTGGAGTTGTTGGATATCAATATCGAGCGGACCATTTATGAAATAAGGCCAGAATTGTTGGAAAAAAGTGTTAAAAATTGGACTGATACAATGTATTGAAAATTTGCTTAAAAAATGTATTTCCGTATGAGATTCTCAAGCTCTTGAAAGAACACCCGATACTAATAGCATGAGGTTATCTTTCCCATAAAGCCAATACTTTTTTATTGGCACGCTGTGCCAAAGGGCCTATCAATTCGTCCTAATGTCTAAGTTTCGAATATTTGGCTGAAAATGGTCTCAAACGATTGGTTTCGACTCACTGATGAAGAATCCGAGGTAAAAATTGATTATGTCCAGCCGGCCGACCGTCAGATTACGAATATCAACACGATTACATATGCAAAATTTTGTGAGAATAGCATGACTACAAAATTAAAAAGAAAATGTGTATCCCAGAAACTATGCGTCAGATATCGCATTCTGGATTTGAACCCGATCGGATCTATATCCGATTTATTATAGCACTACCTAAGAAACCTGGGGCAAAAAAGTGTGAAGATTATCGGACTATCAGCCTGATGAGCCATATGTTGAAGTTGTTTCTTAAAATTATCCATAGGAGAATACACAAGAAATGTGAAGAACAGATATCACATAACCAATTCGGATTCATAAATGCAGTCGGTACCAGAGAAGCACTTTTTGGAGTGCAAGTACTAATCCAAAGATGTAGAGATGTCAATTGTGACGTATATGCGTGTCTTATAGACTACGAAAAAGCTTTTGATAGAGTCCAACATCACAAGATGATTAACATTCTAAAAGACGCGGACTTAGACGATAAAGATCTCAGAATAATTTCAAATTTATACTGGAACCAGACAGCATGCATGAGACTGGATGGTGAGCGAACAGAACAGGTGAAAATTCTACGTGGGGTCCGACAGGGCTGCATCCTCTCGCCGCTAATTTTTAATATGTATTCGGAAAGAATTTTTAACGAAGCCCTCGAGGGAGTAGAGGAAGGTATCCTCTTAAACGGAGCCAGATTGAACAACATTCGATACGCCGACGATACCATGGTGATAGCGGACAGTTTGGAAGGACTACAAAAGTTGATGGACAGAATTACGCAATATAGTCTACAACATGGGCTCAATATCAACGTCCAAAAAACTAAACAGATGGTAATAAGCAAGAAGGATATAAAGGGAGCTCACCTATATATCAATGGAACTCGGTTAGAACGCGTAAACCAATATTGCTACTTAGGAACGATAATAAATGAGCAGTGGGACAACGAGCAAGAAATAAGATGCCGCATAGGAAAGGCGAGGACGGTTTTTAACAAAATGAGCGCCATTTTTAAGAGTCACAATCTGTCCCTCGAAACAAAACTGAGACACCTACGATCTTATGTCTTTTCCGTATTACTGTATGGCGTGGAATCCTGGACGCTCAAAGAAGCCACCACCAAGAAACTGGAAGCATTTGAGATGTGGCTGTACAGGAGAATCCTTAAAATACCGTGGACAGCTCACATGACAAACAGGGCGGTGCTCGAAAGGATGAACAAAGAACCAGAAATCATGTACACAATCAAGCGCAGAAAACAAGAATACCTGGGACATGTGATGAGAAACCAAGGCAGATATTCCCTCTTACAATCAATAATACAAGGGAAAGTTAAAGGAAAGAGAGGGCCAGGCAGAAGAAGAATTTCCTGGCTGAAGAACCTGCGAACTTGGTTTGGGAGAACCTCGGCGGAATTGTTTCGAGCGGCGACGAATAAAATTATAATTGCCAATATGATTGCCAACATCCGAAGCAGATGGGTACTAGAAGAAGAAGAAGGATCTATATCGGTGTACACTGGTCCATTTTCTTACACTCGACAAACTAAGTTGTCAACAGGTTTTGATTTTTGACGTGCCTGGAAAGAATTTAAAGAATCATGAGCGTAGATCGCGAATTATGCCGATTCGGATCGGTTTCGAACGGGAAACTTGGCAAAAAGTGAAGATGAGGGATAAAAACCGTCGAATAATATGTAACATAATGATAATTTCATGAAATTGTGAATAACATATCGAAAATAACTATTGACATCCGTTCCCAGCTTTCACCTATAGCCCACTATATCTAACTAGCCTGGAACATGATGAAATGGCAACACCGCTATGAGCCGTATGCCAGGCGATTCAGTCGAACGGTTGTTTATTGTAAATTGGCGAATACTTCTTATTCTGTAATTAACCAGTATTGTTTTTTCACGGGTATTTCGTGGTATTTTTTGTGTATAATGGTGTGAAATGTGAATTAATGCAATGCAGTGATAAATATACTCGGATATTTATGTTCTGTGATTGAACTGCACTGTGTAAATAGTGAAATTTCCTTTGGATTATTTCTACTTGGAGATGAGTACATTTCAGTTGAGACTATAGACGACAAGATGGACTAGAAATATGAGTGAAATAATTGTATGTGCATTTACTCTTTTTATAGCATTGAATTGTTATTCAGAATTCACAGAGATTTGTAGTCGTGGCTTACATTCGTAAATCATTCTTAATTCACTTTGTTCTGTTTTCGCAAATTTATTTTTAAGTTTTTTTGTAGAAAATACGAATAACAATGTTAATGTCCACCGAATGGAAAATAAACAGAAACATTTGTAGATAGCAGAAACTCACCATTATAGTAAGAATGAAAAAATGACAAACTCTTATTTTATTATCACCTTGTTCATTAGCCCACCTCATTAGACTTATAATTGTTATGCTTGGAAATATATATTTATTTTGAGAAATTTATTTAAGTTTATAATTTTTTTGGCAATAGTTAACCCTACACCTTCTCCTGGTTTTTGCTGAACAATGAATTGAATAACTAGAATAACTACATACCTAGGTTTCTATTTCAACTTGATCTCAATAATATTGTGCAGAATGAAATGTAGTTATACAATTTATTGAAAAAGTAGGGTCTCATATTGTTTATTCATCCAAGGATTCCAAGCAAGAAAACCTATTCAATGAGTTCACTAGAGTTTTAAATCGGAAATATACAATATCCAGCGCTACCGCGTTGAAGAAGTATGCATCTAATGTTGGGGGGGGAGAGCACACTTGCAGGCGAAGATTTTTATGACTTTATCGCGATGAAAACATCGCGAAGTTTTCGTCTTGATGTTCTTGTCTACATCTGCAGTCAACGTGACGTGACGATTATTCTTGAGAAATGAAATGGAGGAACCAGTGTCGTTCCATTATATGTTGAATAATTATCTACTACAAGTAGTAAATTTCCTTCGAAATCAAACATACACTCAAAATCTGGAGCGCTACTGAACTGAACACCAAAGTCGTGTTCGCCAGAATACACCGCGATTTGACGGAGTACCCGGCTATGCTTGCAGCGAAAACGCGAATATTCGCAGAATTGCGCTAGTGTGGCCTCAGCATAAGAGACGAGAAATTGCGGCGTTGTCAGACTGTGTTCCAGGCTATCTCTATAGAGGGCTGTGTTGCACTTCACATATGTACAGACCCTGCGTGGAGTCATGGCTGAGCTTTCGCTTCATAAGCCCAAGGAACCGGGATCGATTCCCGTAGGCGAAATTGCTCTTTTCCTTTTTTTTATTTCTATCGATTTAATAACTTAGATGAATGGTTTATCTACTGAACTTAAGTCAATCTTACAAGAATAATTCCGTATAAAATTAATTATTTTACGAAAATCAATTCCGGGTGTTTTTTTTTAACTGATTTGTGTCCTTACACCACCACAAACAAAGAACTGTTTATTTTCGACCCAACTGTAAATGTATGTATTTGAATGGGTCCTTACGCCACCACAAACACAGTACTATTTATTTTCGACCTTACAGTGAATGCATGTACTTGAGTCGAAATTAATCGTCTGAAACCATTCTCGGCCAAATTGTGGACCAGTTTTTTTTTTGACGCTTTTATTCACAGTCTGATATATATTCTTGGAAATATTGGGAATATAATTTTTTACTTGGAGCTAAGCAACTTTGGGTGAGTTCAGTACCGCACTGGCTATAAATCTGAACAAGCGCACCAAAGCCCCTGGCCACAGTACTTTTCAAACTTGTTTCTAATTCATTTTAAGATCACCTCTAAAAAAACAACCTTCATATCTGTTTCATCTAATATTTCTGTGATAATCAGACTTCAATTTACGAGAGGGAAATCTTGGACTCACATACTTCTGTTTACATCCACAACAGAAACAATACTGAAGTGGACTCTCAAAATATTCTCTCTTAAAAAATGTATTTTTGTTCCAACCGTCCAAACTTTTCATCTAGAGCCATCATATCCGCAATTTCATCCGTCATTCAAGGCTATAGGGTCTGTCTACAACACTATAATCATCACACGTCATCACTACTGTAAACTATGCCAAATTGCTCGTGTCACTACCAAGCTCTAGTCTGTAAAGGCAAGTATGTACCACCGCACTGTTGCTGGTAGTTACCCTGTTGCCTGTAGGCCATCGCCAGGCTGCTGTTTGCCATACATTGAGCTTGCTGCTGACTCTGGCAGGCCGGAGACTGCTGCGTTCTGCTGGTATCTACTCCTGACGACGAGGAGGTCTGATTGCTGCCGGAACCCGCCGAGCACGGTTTGCCGTCTTTCACTAGTACCGGTACGGCTACTCGTCTTGGTGAACTGGACGACTGGAAAGAAAAGAACTAATTAATCATTTTGACACAATCTAGGAAATTTTCGTTGACTTGCATTACTAAGATTAGGTTCGGTTAGCTAGATATCATAGTCTAGTTAACAAGTGCTTTTTAGGTGAAAATTTTTGCGTATTCTCCGAAAATTATGATTGTGGTGTCATTCGATTCGGAATGGCATGTAGATAGTTTTTGAGAAAATGCTTAGGCCGCTCGCAAAAATTGCAATGGTTATAAACAATTTAGTGAAAAAAAAAGGAGGTTTATGTTTTTGCCAATATCTCAAAAACTATTTAAGATAATTCAAATTTGAAAAAAAGGTTCAAGAAGAGGAGGAAATTCCCTAAAAATAAAAAAAATTAATTTTGATTGCTTGTTCCATTTTTTTTTTTTTAATCATATTGGACCTAGTCCCTAAGTATGGTCTTGACTTTCGTCATTAACCAGCAGAGTTCAATTTCTAACATTCATACCGGACAATCACAACCAACATCCATGCCCTGAGCGGGATTCGAACCCGCGACCCCGGCACCACAGCAGGTCTTTATACCAACTGCACCACCTGAGCCGGCTAGGCTTGTTCCATTCTTAACAAATACGGCATCATATTATGTATTGCAAAGTTCACGGTTTTTGAGAAAAAAAAAATGGGTTCAAGCCCTGTGGCAATTTTAATAATGATTGGTTACGGAGATAACACCCGAACACAAAAATAAGTAAGTCGCTTGATTCATGACAAATTTCCGGATTTGCTGTCTATAACCCAACAATAAAAAAAATAGTTCAAGCCCTCTGGACAGGAGCTTTCTGGCGCTCTAGTTCAAACAGACAAATTATATCTCCGAAAGTATTGGTTTCTCAGAGTTGGGAATTAAATCAATGTATTCTTATGAAAGAACTGCATCATATAGGAAATTCAATTCAAATAATAGTTTATTTATCAAGATTAAATGAGCAATCTGAGAATGAGAACTGCACCATGGAAGAAATCAAATTAAAATAGCTGAAATTAATTTGACTCTCTCTTATAGAACAGGATGACATGTACGAGTATGAACACAGATCATATAAAAAAGCTTAAATAGAATAATTATAACATTCTGTAAAAACATAGAAGTACGATTTATTATTGAAATTTCGAAAAATCTCCGAAAGTATTAGCTTGTTGGAGTTGAAAATGATATCAATGGATTTTTATGGTGAAACTGCATCTTAAATAAAAATTCAATTTGAAATTTGTTACTTAAAATAAAAATTTTTTTTGTTACTCCGAAACCATTTGGCCTATTTTGCCCAATAGCGAACTCAACCGAGATATTCATCTCCCTAATCTACTCTGAAAATTTCAACTGCCTAGCTCATTCCGTTCGAGAGTTATCATAAAAGATTTTTTTTTTAATTTTGAAAATTTTTTTTTACACTTTGCGGTAACCTGGTCAATACAAAACTTCAAATGCGTATAAAGGGTATGATTCTACAATTTGATGCTAAATTTCAGATAGATCGAGTGATCGGTTTCGGAAATATTCATGAAAAATGTGTTTTACTAAAATAGGCCATAACTCCGAAACCGCTTGATGGATTTCGCCCATTAACGAACTTAACCGAGATATTTACGCTCCAAACCCACCTTGCAAATTTCAATCCTCTAACTCCTTTCGTTCGAGAGTTATTGTGCCTACGGCCGGCCGGCCGGCCGGACAGAATTGATTTCGACCTCGAATTCTTGATCAGTGAGTCGATCCAAATCGTTTGAGACCATTTTCAGCCAAAAATTCGAAAATTACAGACATTTGGGCAAATTGATAAGCACTCAGTTCCGAGGAACTAGAGCGCCAAAAAGTCCCAACTCTCGGAACTAGGACCAATATTCATCATTTTCTCAGAGGGTTGAAAATACTCCCGAAAACTGGTACTCCGGCTTGCGTAAGCCTCGCCCCCTTCGGACCTTTCATGAATAAATATTATTTAAACTTATTAAATATGAAAATAAAAAAAATTTTAAAATTCAGGCGTCTGCAGGATAGATCAATGAACAATAATCCGTGGTTCAAAAATGTTTATCGCTACTTTTATAATTAGTTATCCATTAGTTAATTAACAATTTTTTGTAGCACGAACATTAACATTGCTAGTTGGATAATTGTTAAACTATTAATGTAAGAACTTTTTCCTCTCGTGGAGCTATTTTTCGAAGGTCTCGGAATAGATTCCCGTTGGGAAATTTGAAAAATTGTTAATTTTCGTTTTGTTTTTAACAATTTTCTTACGTGAAAAATTATAAAGCTTCAATTATGTTTCAAAAGAAAATTTTAAATTATCTCATAAACAATGCATTGGCTTATAGCAAATTTTCAAACAATAGGAGATAATAATTATTAAAAATCATTTTTGAGTAATTTCTGATTATAAGAAAACGGATCAATAGTAATATTATAAATTAAAGGAAAAAATTATCAGATAATAGTTTAACAATTAGCGTATTCGCAATGTTAATGTTCGTGCTACAAAAATTTGTTAATTGAAAAATCGCGATAAACATTTTTGGACTACGGATTATTGTTCATTGATCTATCTCGCAGGCGCCAGAATTTCTTTAATTTTTTATTTTCATATTTAATAAGTTTAAACAATATTATTCATCAAAGGTGCGAAGGGGAAAATTAGGAAAATTATAAATATTGGTCCTACAGTTCCAGCAGTTGGGACTTTTTTTTAGGAAATTTCCTCCTCTAGTTGAATCTTTTTTTCAAATTTGAATTATCTCAAATAGTTCTGGATCAAAATTCACAACGAATCGATGATTCGGAGGCCTTTTTGGAGCTTTCAAACCATAAAAAAGGGGGAAAGCCTTATGACAGGAGCTTTGGCGCTCTTGTTCAATTTTTGACAAACCATATCTCCGAAAGTATTGGTTTCTCAGAGTTGGAAATTATATCAATGGATTCTTATAAAAGAACTGCGAACTGCAATGATTCAACCTCGTGGAATGGATTGTTGCAACTTACACTCGGTGCATAGTTTTCACAACTCGAAAAACCTAAGGAAAGTATCATCGAAATGTCTAGAGCAAGGCTGGAGACAATCATAGCAGAGTGTCCATTTATTCCTGGTATTTGAGTAGGTAGTGGATTACGAACGAATTATTTTAATAGTTCAAAATATCTTAATAAAATACAATACTCTTTTCATAATTTAGTAGTTCATACCACTAACACATTCATTCTGTATTATGAACCTTAACTCAAGAAAGAATATTTGATACAAAAATGTAGATCAATATCTCAGAATTTTTTTGCAAGCAACATTATGAAAATACTGTATATAGGAACATGTCTAACTACTTAAGGAAATAAAAGGTAATATTAACCTCAGTGGTCAACGAACAGTAATTTCTTTTGATGATTCCATTATGTTGTTCTTTCCTATTGCCTTCATAAACTACCCCATTAAAATGATTCAATTCTAAATCTCCAGAGTCTTCATCCCCAATATTTGTACATTTAATATGCAACAGGACAATATTATTTTTGGTATCATAACAGTCTTGTATATATTCACAAATTCAAGACGCGTACCTTGTTTTCCAACACAAAATATTAAAGTACGAATTATATAAATAAACTAGAACACAAATAAATATGACGTCTCTTATAGGTAGATAAGATGACATGAATGAATAGTGAACACAGATAGAACACAAATAGATAGAATTCGCATTCTGTGTGTACAATAGTACATATAGAAGTACGATGTATTATTGAAATTTTGAAAAATCATATCTCCGAAAGTATTAGCTTGTTAGAGTTGAAAATGACATCAATGGATTCTTATGATGGAACTGCATCTTGAAAAAATTGAGTTTGAATTTTGTAATGTAAAAAAATTTTGTAATTGTGTTTTGCTTCTTTACGGCAATCCGATCGATAAAAAACTTCGCATGCATATTTGAAGTTCATGATTCTACAATTCAATGCTAACTTTCAGATAGATCGAGTGATCATTTCCGGAAATAATCATTAAAAATGTTTTTACTAAAAAAACTCCGAAACCGCTTGGTGGATTTCACCCGTTAATGAACTCGTCCGAGATATTTACGCTCTAAACCTACCCTGCAAATTACAATCTCTAACTCTTTTCATTCGAGTTATTGTGCCTACGGCCGGCCGGACAGAATTTGTTTCGACCACGTATTCTTGATCATTGAGTCGAACCAAATAGTTTAAGGCCATTTTCATCCAAAAATTCGAAAATTATGGACATTTGAGCAAATTGATAAGCACCCTGTTCCGAGGAACGAGAGCGCCAAAAATTACAAAAAACCCGTTTGCTTAAAAAATTATTTACTGAAAGAGTCGAAAAATATCTAAACAAATTAAAACTTATAACCAAATTGTGTTCCTTTGTTCCTGCTAGCAAAATTTCGAGACGAGTTAATTAATGTTTAGAAGAGCTTTTTCGTCTCTTTCAGTGAATAATTTTTGCAGCAGTCGGGTTTCTTGTCATATTTACGATATAGTTTATTCTAAAAATATTCCATTGAAATAAATGTAGGTATTATGAATGTTATTTTCCCCTCGACGCAAAACTGAAATCATGTTGAAGCCAGTTCGGCCGTATACGAACAGGGTTCACAATTGACCCGAGCCGTCGCCAACTAAATAAATTCGCAGGGCTGCCAAGTTTTGTATAGTTGGGGGTAGCTCGACGTTGGGGTCGTGACGTGGCCACTTGAAACTGCGTGTGTTTTCAAGAGGTTTGCTGGTCTCCCCTAGTCCTTCCTGCTTTCCACGCTTCTTCTGTCGGGGTATATAAATGAGCTCCCCAAAAAATGCGAATTCGCTATGCCCTGTCGTGTCGAAATATCGCTGCAATTCGACCACAAAGATCTTATATTTTATTTTCAAAATGTGCCCAGTCTCTGTTAAGATGAAATTGGTTCAAGCCCTGTGGACAGGAGCTTTGGCGCTCTTGTTTAAACTTTGACAAATTATATCACCGAAATTATTGGTCTCTGGGAATTATATAAATGGATTCTTACGATAGAGCTGCATCATGAAAGAAATTGAATTCAAACAGACCGATTCTCCCCAATAACGAACTTATCCGAGATATTCATTCCTCAAATCTACTCTGAAAATTATATTAAACTTAGACAATATTCCAGTTTGTTTTTACTGGAGATATGCTGAACCCAATTTGATTATGTATCTTACCAAAGAATATATTTCCATCATCATATGGATTAGGAACAAAAGGTGTATTTTATATCAAGAATAACGAACCAGAAATAATTTTGACATTTATCTCTCATAGGAAAATAAGATGACATGTAAGAACACAGATCATATAATAATTCATGGATAGAAAAATTAAGTACAGCGCTCTGTGAAAACATAGAAGTACGATTCATTATTGAAATTTCGAAATATCATATCTCCGAAAGTATTAGCTTGTTAGAGCTGAAAATGATATCAATGGATTTTGTATGGTGAAACTGCATCTTAAAAAAAATTTAATTTGAAATTTGTAATGGAAAAAGAAATTTTTTTTTTGTTACTCTTAGAAATGGCCATAACTCCGGAGCCGCTTGGTGGATTTCGCCCATTAATGAACTCGTCCAAGATTTCTACGCTCCAAACCTACCATGCAAATTTCAATCCTCTAACTTATTTCGTTCGAGAGTTATCGTGTTAACGGTCGGACGGACGGCCGGACAGAATCAATTCCTATCAGTGAGTCGAACCAAATCGTTTAAGACCATTTTCAGCTAATAATTCGAAAATTCGAAAAGTATAACTTTTGAAACATGTGAAATCATCGAAAGTACCAACAAGTGCTTTTCGACCAACAAACTATCCAAATTCGCACCAGGAATATCAAAAGAACGTTATACTTTATTATATTATTATATTACAACTTATTCATTGCTACATAGTTGCCAAGTATTCTTTATCGAAAGACAGATATCCCTGCTGAGTCTTTTAAATATAAAGAAATCGCCGATAGTTGTGAAGAATTAATAATTATAAGATGACAGGAAGAATCGTGCCCTTCCATGGGGAATTCTCACAAACCTATCAATCAAGAGATATATTTAGTCACGAAAAATAAACATATTGATTGTTGTGGTAAGTATATCATGAATAGTCTGATAGAAAATGACTTCAAAGTGAGTATGCATTATGATATAATTTTACATTGCAGGTTTGAACAAATCGCTACTCATTGCACCATTCCATAAAAAAATCGTCTCAAGTACACAAAATTGGAAACATCGAATTTTGGAAAATGGATATTTGCGAAACCAAAGGATTGTTTTTAAAATATCAGAATATAATTATATCCGGGAACAATGTGCAGGGATTGGTTATGTCGCAATACTTCTGACTAGTTCTAACACAACACGTAATTCCATGGGAGACTACAGTGTGTTGTATCAGGTTGATTTTGTGCCTTGGAGACGATAAGTTGGTTCATTATGCATTATGAAGTGAGAATCTGGAAAAACGAAGTGCATCAAGAAGATTCGTTATGACTTATGAGAATAATGAGTAATTTGTTTTGGCCGTCGAAGGAAGTTTGGAAATAATACTGTTTGCAAGTGAGTACATATGAATGTTCAATTTAATTTTTTTGGCTGCCTACGTAATTTCATCATTTCATCAATTTTTCCCGAAAATTTTGATGAGATATTTGTGTTGGTTGGTCGATTGGATTTACAAATTCGTCCATCGCCGACTTTGAAATTTTACATTTGTCAGTGAAAAATATTTCACTCAATTTTCTTTATTTGAAAAGTGCAATTATCTGAATTAGATGAAATTTCATATTTATTATTAATTATTAATATAATATTATTATTATTAATTAATTAATTAATTATTATTATTAATTATTAATATAATATAATTAATTAATATAAAGTTTCTTTATTGAAATTTATTTTCGTAATGTTCTTCAAACAAATGGGGCTTATTCATCTAACCTTTTGTGAACTATCAATAAGATTTATTAAGAAGCACTTGCAGGTGAGTGTTTTTTGTAGTAGGTAGTCTAAGGGAACATATTTTTTTCAGAATATTGCGTATCTTAATTGTATATCACACTGTCGCAAAAACCTATTCTCCGGGATATTTTATTTCAGATAAGAGTGAATTCTTGATATCTATATCGAATAAAACCAGCGTTGATAGTCAATTATCGGTCCTAAGCACGTTGAAAAGTTACAACTTTCAATTATATAAAGACCTGCCAGCTTCACATTATTTTGTAGGCACCAATTCGAATTGTATGATTATATATGATTAATATATAAATTTTTTAATTTCAGTAACCCTCACCATCAGAAGAAACAATTGGCGAAATTGAAAAAAACTGCCAGCGCTATATCATTGACACCTGATCTGGAAGAATTTTGTGTCGTGTTGGACCAGAAAGTGCTGCCTCAAAAGTTCGATTGGTTTGTCGACAGTTTTGATTACCTCTTTAAGCTTCAGTAATCACTAAATATTTCTATAAAAATTTATTGTTTATTGTATTTTCACAAATTATATATAAAAAATTAAACTGTTTATTAAATAATCTTTGAAATAATAAATTATTATGTACTAAAGAGTTTTTTTCAATACCTATACCCTTTTCATAGCCTTTCGGTGATTTATATGATATCGAGTTTCAAATTATAAAACGAACAATATCATATAAAACACCGAAAATGGTGTAAATTTCAACTAAATAATACCTACACCCCGAGGGTTTAAAACGCATCTGATTCGGTGTTAAATAACACTGAACAAGATATTGCACAAGCACTAGGTCAGTGCAAATTCACACTGCACTAAAGTTAAATCACACTAAACCAGTGCTAAATGCACTACGGTACTTGTGCAAATTCCCACCGAACTAGTGCTAAACCCCATTGATCTAGTGCTACCTCACACTCATCCGAATGATAAATCTCAATTGCGCTGGTGTGAAAGCTGATTACTTATTATGGCAGAAAATACACCTGAAAGTCGGTGTTATTTCGGATGGTGCGAAATAACACTGAAAAGATCAGGACCTCTAAGGAAATCAGGCCGGTGTTAGCGGGTGTTGGCCGGTGTTGTAAAATTTCTTAGAGTGTATGATCGTATACAAACAATTATGTAAACTATAAATAGAAAATGATATATAAATATAAATAAGTAAAATTAAATAAATATAGACAAACAATAACTAATTAATGGAAAGATGAGATTATTAAACAATTATATACAAAAGTAATCATTAAAGGATACTGTGGGAGGTATACTCATTATTCAACGGTTTTTTTCTGGGTTTTCTCTCCCAAACTCTGAAAAATATCTATAAAATAAAAATTAATTATTTTGTGATTTGCTTCTGCGTAAGAAACACAGGATATTTGCCAGAAGCAATCAATTGAACAATGTTGCCTAACAAACAACAACGAAACAACATCAACGAAGAAACAACTATAGCGTAACGTTTCGGAGTCTATATCAGACCCCTTCTTCAGACGCTCAACGAAAATCGAGAGAATTATTTTGTTGATAGTTATTTGGTGAAATTCAAGAATTGTCACATTGACTTTTTGTTTTTCGTCGAACAGAGAATTGAATTTATTAAAATTTTTGCGCGTATGTTCTGGGGAACATCGCGTTATAGTTTTGCCCAAATGTGAAATTTAATTCTGTGGTGCCGTCCGGCCGTTGCCACGATAACTTGAGAACGGAAAGAGCTAGCGACTTGAAATTTTCAGGGTAGGTGGCGCATCCCAATACGACGGACAAGTTCGTTAATGGGTATAATCGGCCGAATGGTTTCCGAGTAATAATTTAATTTTCAACCAAAATAAATCCGATCGAATTTATACTTGGTGAATAGTTGTAGAATATAGACCTTAGCACGTTTGTGAAATTTTGTGAGAATTGTATCGCTAGAAAATGATTAAAGAATTATTAAAAAATATTTTTGTTGTCACGATAACCTGAGAACGGAAAGAGATAGCGGCTTGAAAATTTCAGGTTAGGTTGTGCATCTGAATGCGACATTTGAGTTTGTTTATGAGCATAATCGTCTAAACGGTTTTAGAGTTATAGCCATCTGAAATTTTCTGAAATTTGGTTGTTTTTTGTTCCTCATTAACTCGAAGAATACAAAACCGATTGGATTCAAACATGGTTATTAGTTGTAGAATGCCAACGCGAAAATTTTTGCAGAATCTCGTGAGGATGGTATAACTAGAAAATTTAAAAATAAATAATTAAAAATAATTGAAAAAAATTCTATATATCATAAACTATTCGTCCGGCATGGCTGAAATTTTGGAAGAGCCTTCAGAACCTAACTCTACTGCACAGTTCCAAGTTTGAACACGATCGGATCTATATTGTTGGAGAACCGAGCAGCCTTTTGTGAGTTCGGTAGCGTAGCTGTAGCGGTAGCGGATGCGAATCGTCGTATATGTTGTCTATGGTCGTATTTTTGCGAGAACCTTCAAAAATAAAATATGAATGTCATGATGACATATTTTTGCGCGTATGTTATGGAAAAATCGTGTTATTTCATCACAAATCTATAGGAGATGATAGCCCTACATTAGTGGTCAGACCTGGTTTTGAAAGAGATCCTCCTTAGGAGGAGGCAACTAAATATTGAAGGGATTTCTATGAACAAGAGTGAATATCTTGGAGAAATAGAGAAGGCGATTCTTCTTCAAGAGATCCATGTGCCTTCAGAGGAGTATATTTGCGAGAGGGGACTTTTGAAAGGTTATGTATTATTTTTAATATGATATTGCTGAAATTTTACTGAAGGCTTCTGATCTTGTAAGGTGAGAGGCTCATTTGTGGATATTAAATCTCGTGATGGGTAGAGAGGAATTTTAGGCCAGTTTTTCTATCACTAATGAGAATATATCTTTATGTTTCACCTCATCACTTTTAGATCTATCAATGGACATTTATTGGTTAAGAATAAGTTATTGAATATTACGGGAATTCAATTGAATTTCATTCAATATGTTAGTAACTAAACTTATAATTTTCTTTACTTTTATTATTTAAATATGACATTAACTCCAGTAATATTTTTCAAGAATAATTATGTATTCTTCTCTTAAAGAAGAATTGAAGGTAGACAATAATGTGTTAATTTTTTCATCATTGCTTTTTATCCTGACTTCTCGAAAAAAAAATTGGTTCAAGCACTGACGTGAAGTCAGGAGCTTTTGCGCGTATGTTCTATTGTCCATTCTCCTGTATTGGACACTTTTAATCGAATTTACCATGGTGAATTCTATTGTCTATTCTCCTGTATTGGACACTCTTAATCGAATTCACCATGGTAAATTCGATTAAAAGTGTCTAATACAGGAGAACAGACAATAGAATTCACCATGGTAAATTCGATTGAGAGTGTTCAATACAGGAGAATGGACAATAGAACATACGCGCAAAAGCTCCTGAATTCACGAAAAAAAATTGGTTCAAGCACTGACGTGAAGTCAGGAGCTTTTGCGCGTATGTTCTATTGTCCATTCTCCTGTATTGAACACTGTTAATCGAATTTACCATGGTGAATTCTATTGTCTGTTCTCCTGTATTAGACACTCTTAATCGAATTTACCATGGTGAATTCGATTAAGAGTGTCCAATACAGGAGAATAGACAATAGAATTCACCATGGTAAATTCGATTAAAAGTGTACAATACAGGAGAATGGACAATAGAACATACGCGCAAAAGCTCCTGACTTCACGTCAGTGCTTGAACCAATTTTTTATTTTATAGATATTTTTCAGAGTTTGGGAGAGAAAACCCAGAAAAAAACCGTTGAATAATTATATACAAAAAAAGAATAAATAAAGGATACGTAAATATAAAATATGTACAAATAAATATAAGATGAATAAATATAAGATATGTACAAATAAATATGAAATGTGTATAGATAAAATTAATTTAAATAAAATTTACAATTTTCCAAATAGTTGGATCTCTTTCAGAAAGTGAAGAAGGTTCCTTGTTTCCTTTATACTGGCGAAACATTCGGTTAGATTTTTTGGTAAGTTATATTTATTCCGTACAAGGGTGTAAGATGGACAGACATATACAATATTGTTGGAAGTATTGCGAAATTATTATTAGTTTCCTGGAAGCATTGCCTTCGGCGAATTCAGTACCTGGATAGGTGACTGATCTGGCTATAAATAAGCGCTAAAAATTTGGCCTCAGTGCTCTCATAACTGGTTTGTTAATAATAAGCTCACCTAAGACTTCACGTCAGAGCTTCTTCGAATTTTTCATACAATTAAATGAACCTCTCGCAAGATCCATCCTCCTCACGATCGGAAGCTGTAATTACTGAACAAATCACCATATATCGATCAATCATCTCGATTTTCGACCCGATCCCCCGAAATCCAATCAACAATAACCACCGACCCAATTCAGGCATTCACGTCCAATCAACCGGCCGTTATAAAAACATCAACTGGCTACGCGCGATTGAATGCCACCAAATTGAATAAAGGAGGACAATTCGAAAATAAGATCGCAATCAGGCAGGTTGTCGTGGTGCGGGCGCGTCTGTTTTCGAATTCCCCGGACCTGACGGACGGACGGTAGGCAGAGAGGAGAGAGGACCTTTTCAAACGGCTCTGTGTTTGCTCAAGGACGGTATTTACCGAAGGCCCGGTTAAAGCAAGCAGAAGCTGTACGTGTGTAGGTGACGTGGCCGTTCTGTTTGTCCGACTGGTCGGCTGGACACCGGAGGACGGGTCCGGATGCCTCCTGGCGAAAATGTCACTTCGTTGTGATGTAACGGAGGCGAAAAAAATTCGAGAAATGACGACTGTATTTTCGCGCTCGTTCTTCGAATGATAATTTTCCGTCGATATCGCAATAATACCAATGTTTAATATTCACGAAAAATCATCCACTAATGACCCCTATTAACGCTCAATTTCTATCCTATTAATGTATGTAGTGGTCGACAAGACAAGAATTATTGTCTTGATAACAACTTCTTGTCTTGTCTTGAGAAAAAGTCAAGAAATATTAAAAATCTTGTCTTGACGTTTTCTGATCTTGAAATTTCTTGATTAACCGGTGACACCGGTGATTCCCCGACGAACTTCCCTTATCCGCAGGTTGTGGGCACCAAGTTCTCACAAAATGTTTTTTATTACCTCCACATCACAACATTGAAAAGTGAATGTATTGTATCGGGACAGAAATTATTTTAGCTATAATGGCTTAAAATGATCTAAATAGTACAAAAAACATCATTTGAGCAAATAAAATTTTCGTACAAGTGTATATAAGTATAAAACCCATGAAACGAAATGCTCCGATTGTTTTTGAGAAAAATCTCCCCATTAACAAAGGGAGGAGGAGAGCTAATATACAGAAAAAATCGCTTTATTAATTAAAAAAGCGGGAAAACCCTGTGGACAGGAGCTTTGGCGCTCTTGTCCAATCTTTCACAAATCATAATATTAAAAAAAAAAATGGGTTCAAGCCCTGTGGACAGGAGCTTTCTGGCGCTCTAGTTCAAACAGACAAATTATATCTGGTATTGGTTTCTCAGAGTTGGGAATTATATCAATGTATTCATATGATAGAACTGCATCATACAGGAAATTCAATTTAAATAATAGTTTATTTATCAAGATTAAATGAGCAATCATGAGAATGAGAACTGCACTACATTTTCAATTTTTTTTTTGACACTTTGCGGTAATCTGGTCAATACAAAACTTCACATGCGTATAAAGGTCATGATTCTACAATTTGGTGCTAAATTTCAGATAGATCGAGTGATCGGTTTCGGAAATATTCATAAAAAATATTTTTACTAAAATCGGCCATAACTCCGAAACCCCTTGATGGTTTTCGCCCATTAACGAACTTGTCCGAGATATTTACGCTCCAAAACCACCTTGCAATTTTCAATCCGCTAACTCCTTTCGTTCGAGAGTTATCGTGCCTACGGCCGGTCGGCCGGCCGGACAGAATCGATTTCGCACTCGGATTCTTGATCAGTGAGTCGAACCAAATCATTTGAGACCATTTTCAGCCAAAAATTCCAAAATTCCAGACACTTGGGCAAATTGATAAGCACTCTGTTCCGAGGAACTAGAGCGCCAAAAAAACAAGTTTCGTATGACAATTGCCCAAAACAGGTTTAAAGTACCTACAAATAGTAGGTATTCCATAAAACATGTATAAAAGAAGATATTATTACTTATCTTATATTACCTTGTAATCGATCAAAAATTTCGTGATCTACGTTCACAATTAATTCGAATTTACCATGGTAAATTCGAATTAAGTGTCCAATACAGGAGAATGGACAACATAATTTACCATGGTAAATTCGATTAAGGGTGTCCAATACAGATAATCCGTTTTAGAGTTACACCCATCTAGAATATTATTTTCTCCATGACTCAAAATATACAAATCTGATCCAATTAAATCTCAGTGATTACTTATTCGTATTTCAATTTCAATAGTATATGACCGGATTGAAAATTATGTGATCATAGATTCTCTCTTTAATGAAGTATGTCATTAAAATGGTGTCAAATGTATTCATATTTCATAAAAGCTGAGAAAACGGTACTTATCGATGCTACATTCAATAAAAAGTGTCCAATAGAAGTGAGTAGACAATATAAAATACGCGCAAAAGCTCCTGACAGTGCTTGTTTTTCAGAAACTATTTGTCTGATTCCACTGAAAATATTCTAGAAATATAGCTTGCATAAAAAAACGGCCGTATGTCGAATTTCAAAACTCCATTTATTTCATATAAGGTGAAAACCGTCCAATGGGATAATTATTTGAATGAATTTGTATACGGGGTGTCCCAACAAAAATGATGGAATTGTCTTGAAATTGGTCGTTTCTTCGCCCTCATATAGACACTGTCGTAATCAATAATTCTGTCAATGAAGAGAGTGACGGCCGAGCATCGTTTGCTGGGCCAATAAACGGCTGATGTAGCATTAAAACACTCGCATCCGTCGGAAACGTATCATTTGAAGTCATCATGAAGATGCAATCTGCTCACATTTAATCGAATCAAATTTCATTGAGTTATTTTATAAGATGGATGTCGCGAGCTAATCGTATCGCCCGCGTGCGAATTGTGATGAAGTTGATGACCGCGTAATACCAATAAAATTGCTACAGGATGATGTGGGTTCTTCATTTTGGTTTATTACTTTTCAACCCCTTTACCCCCACCCTAAAACCGCCAGATTGCACGTTCAGAATTGATGCTTTTTGAAACTTTTCATGGCTGTCGTTCCTGATCAAAACATGAAATTTTCATACAAGCCATAAATATAATTCTCTCATTCGCCTGTATCTCCTACGAAGTCAAGGAGGCTATACTATACCTACTTCCCGTTGCATAGTCCGGTCCAATCACATTAACAACAATTAGCAACAAAACAATTAGGAGGCCTGTTTGGAGTTTTTTAACCAATATAAATAATAGTTTGAAAAATTAAAAAACATGCTTTAATGATTCAACGAAACAAAAAGTATAAAATAATTTTTGAGCATATAGACAAATAGTAGGGGAGCCCACGTAGCTAATTCGGGATTTACTCGAGCGTCATAGAGAGCTATTGGGTTGTCAAGCTTAGATGATAAGAAGAAAAAAAATGTTATATAATATATACCCGTTCATCGGTGGGGTGAGCGGATATAAATTTTCAAATATGTAAAAAAACCGTTACGTGGACATACTCGAGCACGTCAGATATTGATAGCATCTGTGTCCTACGTATTTTAAAAAATGTATGTTAATCTGATCGTTTCCATGATGGAGGTGATCATACCTAAGGGTTGAAAATGAAAAAATTTTTTTTTTATCGAACTCGTTTGATTTTCTAAGGGGGTGTTAAGTGAACCTTAAAAGATGCTCTTGTATAATAATCGGACGATTGGGATGTAACGCAAACTCGTGGTCATTATTAGAATATGCAAAAAAAATTGCCATTTAGAAATACTCAAGCGCGTCAGATTAAGATATATATGGTTCGTCAATATGACCTAGACGTGCTGTCTCCTAATCTGACGATTGTCTGGAGGGATTCGCTAAATCTGACAATAAATTTTTTTTTTTTTTAATTTTTTTAAATCATTGCACTTAATTAATCGAAAAGCTCAGGAAATAGCGTGCAAATGAAAAAGCTTATGTTGTTTTGAGGAGAATATTTATAAAAATAATAATTATACAAAATTTAATTTTTAAGGGTATTTTTTTTTAATCATCTTCATCAGTAGAATCCTCTTCCGGAGTGGGACGGAGTGAGAGAGCAATAGATATAGAAAGAGTGAGAGGAGAATAGAAACACGGAGAGGGGAATATAGGCATGGCATAGCTGCACGCATTCAACTTTATCAATTAATTTTTATTACTTCGGCTTGTGAAAATCGTCAGAGTATATATTTTTCGTAATTCTTGCATTATTCCCTTCAAAATAAAAAAAAATTTTTACCACGCTCGAGAATGTCAAGATGTCGTTTTTTTTTACAACTTTGTTACCCTCCCCCTTCTTTACGTCACTCTCAAATTGTCAGATTAATGGAATATACACTTTTTAGCATGTAACTAACTCGCCCTACCTTAATCTGACGCGCTCGAGAATTTCCGATGATCAACTTTTTTTTACTAATCTGATGCTTTATCCTTGACGGGCGGCCATATATATATGGATCATATTTGGTGGAAAAACTTAACCAGGTACAAGGTATCCCCCCATATATTAATCTGCCGCGCTTCAGTAAATCCCAAAATCCCCGCTTGGGCTCCCCTACTAAAAATGATGTCCAAAAAAGTATTATTCAGAGAAAAGCGCGTGGTGTTCTTTGCCATATTTGTTATGCCTCTCGCACGACTTTTTTTTAATATTTCATGAATCCCACACTTTTGGAGTTCTTAACTATTTTTTCACTGATTGCACCGACCGAATATTCTCAATAACTGATATTATTGAGTCCTCTATGCTTTTCTCAAAATAATACTTTTACATTTTTCGTCCATCATTTTGTTTAAACGCTCAAAAATTATTTTATAATTTTTAGATGTATCATTATAGCGTGTTTTTCAGTTTTTTTTAAAACTATTATTTATTTTCTTGTTTTCAGTTCGTTTAATTGCATGCGCAGATCGCGCGTTAGCTCTTACTCTCTTACTCTCATGCAGAGGAACCCCAACGAAATTTATTAATTCTGGTCATCTTAGTCAGGATAATGGGATACTCTTATCAAATTATTGTAATACCATCGGCTCTTGAAAAGTCTGCAAAGTTTAAATGAAATCTGATCGTCTAATGTAGGTCAAAATCGCGTTCAAAGAAGTCGGTTACAAACAAGCAAGCAAGCAAGCAAACATACAGGTGAAGCTTATGAAAGGGTGTTAAAAAATCGTATTTTTGCGACGGTATGTGACCATGGATGAAACCTGGATACGCCATTACATTCCAGATTCAAGACGGTCGTCGGCTGAGTGGCTTAAGGCGGGTGGAAGCATTCCAAAGCGACCAAAGACGCAACAGTCTGCTGGCTAGGTTATGGCGTCAGTATTCTGGGATGCGCATGGTATTTTGATAATCGACTATCTTGAAAAAGGAAAAATAATGAATTCTGAATAGTACACAGCGTTACTGGACCGATTGAGTGGAGAAATACATAAAAAACGGGGAAAAACACCCAGTTCCAGCAAGACAAAGCACTCGAAACTGATTTTCCGTTTTGCGGGAAAAGATAAATGGAAATTTTGTCGATGAATAAAAACCAATTTTCTTTTCTTACTTAGCCCGGAGGCTTATTGATCCATGTTTTACATAGTCCAGAAATCGAATGAAAAACGTTGAAGAATTAAATTTTATTCAGGAATTTCGATGCGAGAAATTCATCCTGTGTTATATTTCATAATAATCGATTGAAGAGAAAATGTTATACAAGAATTGCGTAAGATCGATTAGGTAACTCCATTAGACACACATTCGTCTCACCGAATACCCGAATTCCATTAACACACTATTGATTTATGAAAATGTTTGACTTTGTGTATTTCGTGACGAAATAATATAGACTGAGGTAACACCAAGCTGAACTCTTCATTTGAAATTCATTAGGATTCTTCATTATTGCAGAACGAGGCGCTTCCGGTTGAAATTGTGAAAAAAATATTTTATCATTCTGAAATATTCATGTGAAAATTTTTTAAAGGATACTGTGGGAGGTATATTCATTATGTGACAATTCTAGGATTTCAGTCTTTGACGAAGGAGTCTGATATAGACTCCGAAAAGTTAGGATATAATTGTTTCATCGTTGATGTTGTTTCGTTATTGTTTGTTAGGCAACATTGTTCGATTGATTGCTTCTGGCAAATATCTTGTGTTTCTTACGCAGAAACAATTCCCAAAATAATACATTTTTTATTTTATGGATATTTTTCAGAGTTTGAGAGAGAAAAGCCAGAAAGAAACGAAAATTCGAAAATTTTCGAGTTTTTGGCTGAAAATGGTCTCAAACGTTTTGGTTCAACTCTGATCAAGAATCCGTGGTCAAAATCGATTCTGTCCGGTCGTCCGTCCGTTAACACGATAACTCTCGAACGGAATGAGCTAGATAGTTAAAATTTTCAGAGTAAGGTTGAGAGATAAATATCTCGATTAGTTATTGGACAAAACCAGCCAAGTAATTTCGGAGCAACGGAAAAAAAAAATTTACATTACAAATTTCAAATTCATTTTCTTTTAAGATGCAGTTTCATCATAATAATCCATTGATATCATTCTCAACTCTAACAAAGTAATACTTTCGGAGATATGATTTTTCAAAATTTCAATAATTAATCGTAATTTTATGATTTCATACACTGCTTTAATTATAAATTGCTGATGTATATAAATGCGACATCTGACGTGCGTCATGGAGCTGCGTTATGAAGTTATTTTTTTGCGCTCTTGTTCCTCGGGACAGAATGCTTATCAATTTGTTTTCACAAGCTATTGTACACAGGAGTTATATGATATGTGAAATATCATAGTGCTACCTATTTTGGTCCTGGACTCCCTTATGACACTTTTTACTGGGCCACAATGTCTTTGGAACCACTAAACATTAACAGCGTATTTGAATTTCTTGAAATTGTTAGGAAGCCCATTCAATTGAAAACTTTCACTGTCCCTTGCCATTTTTTCAAGAAACGCTAGATTTTTCATGAAATAAAAGTGGCAAATCATATCCCAGAGTTATGGGAATTATATCAATAGATTCTTATGACAGAAATGCATCATGACAGAAATTAAATTCAAAAAGTGTCATTTAAAAAAAAACGAGAGTGCCTAAAAGTATTAATCCGAAACCACCAGACCTATTCTACCAAATAACGAACTTATACGAAATATTCATTTCTCAAATCTACTCTGAAAATTATATTATATCAATTGAAACTTAGCCAATATTCCACTTTTGTTTTTACTGGAGATATTCTGAACCCAATTTGATTAATTTACCAAAGTATATATTCCCATCATCATATGGATTATTCAAGGTCCTTATATTATTATCACCCAAAAAGTATAATATCATATAATCCTCATAATTCTACGAAAGCTGAGGTTATTTATTTTTCATTTTGCATTCAATAATACTGTTATATATCTTGATTGTGCAAGAGAATATCTATATTTATAAGAAAGTCGTGTTAGTTTCTTCACTTATAACTCAAGAACGGCTATACCGATTTGGCTCAAAAATGGTGGGGAGGTAGCTTAGAACCAGGAGACGGACATATGATACTTTTTTGTGTTATACAGGGTGTTTTTCTTTTAACGTCAATTAAAACTTGCTGCCATAATCGTACAATTTTAGTCATGTGTGTTCAAAAATAAACTTTCGAGGCATTCACCATTGAAAATAAAGCATTACTATACAGGATGTCCTTTTTCTCATGGCACAATTGTACGTGATTGAAGTGATTTGTGTCACAAACAAAGCATTAACTAAATAGGTACCTTGGATGGATTCTCATAATGTATTCGTCCGAAATCTCCATACAGGGTGTTCTTCTTTTAACGTCAATTGCAACTTGCTGTTTTCCATGCCACAATCGTACAATTTCATTCATTTGTGTTAAAAAATAAACTTTAGAGGGATACATCATTGAAAATAAATCATTACTGTACAGGGTGTTTTTTTTCTAATTGCACAATTGTACGTTCAATTATTGAGACATAAAGGGATGGTATAGAAACGGTGAATATAAACTATCTATATTTTATGACAAACGAGTATAATAAAATCTAAAATCTGCTTATTTATTGCCTCTAAGACGGAACAGACTTCGCTGGGTCAGCTAGTATTTTATATTTCTAATAAAGCAAGGAATTAATTTTACTATTTTATTTTCGTTGCCTACAATGCAGGGAAATCTATATGAGTGAAAAAATTGTCTATGAAAAAGTATATAACCACTGCACATGTTCTTATTTACATATGTACAAATTAACATCGGAGATGAAATATAATTCATATACAGGTGTTCCTTAACTCTACCTAACAATAATTTCTACACACTATAACAGTTTTCTAAAACAAGAGGGGTATTTTATATCATGGGTGAAGATATAAATTGGACATGTCTCTTGCAGGAAAATGAGCTGACATGTATGAACACAGATCATATAATAAATCATAGATAGAATAATTACAGCATTATGTGAAAACATAGAAGTACATAATACGTTTTATTATTGAAATTTTGAAAAATCTTATCTCCCAAAGTATTAACTTGTTAGGGTTTAAAATTATATCGATGGATTCTTATGGTGAAACTGCATCTTGAAAAAAGTTGAATTTGAAATTTATAATGTAAAATGTTTTTTTTTTTCATTACTCCGAAACTATCAGGCCGATTTAACCTAATAACGAACTTAATCGAGATATTTATCTCCCTAACCTACTCTGAGAATTGCAACTGTCTAGCTCATTACGTTCGTGTTAACAAAGGGCCGGCCTCGAAAATTCTAAAGGAATCGTAAATGATCATATATGTACCTACAGACTAGAATGCACTAAAACGATGGAATGCAACATATTCTGAAGAAAAATCAGGACATCCGTTTTCGAACGATATCCGTGCTTATCTGCGACATCTAAAACTTTCAACTAATTTGACGAGACAGTCGAGTGAATAAATTTACAACTCGACTATTTCGCCATTGTGACCTGCGCCATTCAGACGAAGGAAGTCATAGTCAATCTGCGCACAATGCACGAAATGAGATTAAGGGCTTATCTCAAGTGAGAATATTTTCGTTACACAAATTCCATTGAATCGATGAACGACCGTTTTTTGTTATTATAGGATCAGGCCGTCGAAAGGAAAGCGTGAACTAAAAGTGTCCGTGGATTCTTACCTGGTTGTGTTGGTTTTGTTCGGCCATCGCCTTTTCTTTGGCCTGTCTTTTGCACTTGTACCTGTGGTTTTGGAACCATATTTTCACCTGTAACAACAGAAAGAGGTTATTGAACGCCTGAAAAAACACAGACATAGGATCCATCCAATTTTATAGAACTCTGATGTGTCGCGTATATTCGGAGTAGAACTTTAGGAAAGTAGTTATAGGTAGACGAAAATGAAAAAAGATTTAGACGATGCGTGAATCATAGAACATGAAAATAGTTTTTGGCGCTTAGAGATTGTCAATTCGTAGTTCGAAAATATCTTCTGTTGAAGAACAAGTAACCGACTCTTGAATTTGTGAATATATACAAGACTGGTTTGAAACGGAAAATCATTATGACTGATTACATATTGAATAATTTATGTATAAATATTGGGGATGATGTTTCAGAAGATTTAGAATTTGATCATTTTAATGATTTAGTGGCAATAGGAAAGAAGAACATAATTGAATCATTAAAACAAATTACTGTTCGTTGACCACTGAGGTTAATATTACCTTTTACTTCCTTAAGTAGTGAGACATGTTCCTATATACAGTATTTTCATAATGTTGCTAGCAAAAAAATACTGAAATATGGATCTACATTTGTGTATCAATCATTTTTTCTTGAGTTAAGGTTCATAATACAGACAAGAATGTGTTAGTGGTATGGACTATTAAATTTTAAATTATGAAAAGAGGATAGTATTTCATTAATATATTTTGAAGTATTAAAATAATTTGTTCGTAATCCACTACCTACTCAAATATAAGGAATAAATGGACAATCTGCTATGATTGTCTCCAGCCTTGCTCTAGACATTTCAATGATACTTTCGTTAGGTATTTCGATTTGTGAAAACTATGCACCGAGTGTAAGTTGCAACAACCCATTCCACGAGGTTGAATCATTGCAGATTGCTCTTTTAATCTTGATAAATAAATTTAAAGACAATTTTTGAAGCATTAAGGCATTTAGGCATTGTAGATTGCTCTTTTATTTTATAATATAATTTTTTAAGCAGTTTTTTTAAACGTCACTTTTTTTAAATTTAATTTCTTTCATGATGCATTTCTATCATAGAAATCCATTGATATAATTCCCAACTCTGAGAAACCAATACATTCGGAGATATAATTTGTCTGTTTGAACAAGAGCGCCCAAAAGCTCCTGTCCACAGGGCTTGAACCAATTTTTTATTTTACTTTTATTTAATTGGAACTGGGTCAAATCAAGATTGATTTGTTAACTGAAGAATACATGAACAAAAGAATACAAACAGAATGCATGTGTTGCAAGTTTAAGAAATAAATTACAGCACAAACAGAATTCAGTTTTCGAAATCTGATCTTTTGATTGATCTGTGTGATAATAACACTAAATGTTTTGAAAAAGATTCATCATTCACATTTCACAAATCGCAAATAATAAGGTTATATTATGTCTGGTCTTGATAATTTTCCATATGGTCCTCAACTATAATCGACCCTCGGAACTACACCCGAATTCTTAGTGTGCACTCAAAGTGCATGCACCCTGAATCTAACTCACATATTTCCTGTTCCAGTGCACAATCATACTCTCGAAATTCCCACAAATCAAATAAATCATAATTCGAATCTAACCTCGGATCCATTCATGAAAATCAACGGGCATAAATCCTACGAACGCATAAATATAACCAACCCCCATTAGGGTATAATAAAGAGGTTTAGATTCTTCCTCAATTATACGCCTTAACAACGTGCAAGGTAGGATGGATCAACACAGCATCCTTTTACAGCGGGAACACTTGTCGGATGGGATTTGGATTGTTGGGGCCCCCTTTTTGAATAGGTTCGGTGAACCGAGCACGTATTGCACCCGCATTCCCTTACAAATCTTACAACTTTGCGGTTATTGATTTGAAGGGCGACTGATTTTTGCTTTATTATTTTCTTAATGATGAACCTTTGGAATTGTGTTCGAAAAAAATGTTTAACCCCTCCAGAAATTATCACAGTTTACGTGTTTCTTTAGCAGTTGTTGTAGCTAGTTGTAGAATACTGACACAAGGACGATTGTCAAATTTTGTGACAATCGTAACACTAGAAAATTTTGAGAAAAATTATTAAAAAATATTATTCACATCACAATGATCTGATAACGGAAAGAGATAGCGACTTGCTATTATTAGGGTAGGTTGAGCTTCTGAATGCGTTATTTGAGTTCGTTAATAGGCATAATCGGCCGAACTGTTTTGGAGTTATACCTATCTCAAATATGGATGTTATTTCCTCAGTAACTAGAAAAATACGAATCCGATCCAATTCAAACAATATAATCAGTTGCAGCATGCCATCGCGAAAATTCTTGCAAAACTTCGTGAGGATCGTTTCACTAGAAAATTTTTAAAAAATCATTGAAAATCGTTGAAAAAAATTATATGTATCGAAAACTATTCATCCGACATCTTGTCGACAGCCTTGTGTAAGTTCAGTTGCTTTATGGGTTATCGTTGCCTCGATAACTTTCGAACGAAAGAAGATAGGGACTTGCAATTTTCAGTGTAGGTTGCGATCCGAATGGGAGAATTAAGTTCGTTTTTGGGCATATAATCGGTCCAACGGTTTAGAAATTATAACCACCTGGAATATTATTTCGTCGATAACTCAACAAAAAAAAAAAACTCGATCGAATTGAAGCTTGGTAACTAGCTGTAGAATATCGACATAAAGTCTAATTTTCTTAGAAGCGTAGTCCTAGAAAATTTTAAAAAATTTAGAAAAAAAAAAACCAATTTTAGTATTCGACCTTCACGAAATTTCGCAGGAATTTGCGCGTTGGTATTCTACAACTATATAATTACACCAAGTTTCAAGTATTTTTTGAGTTATTTAGGAAGGAATATTTAAGATGGGTATATAACTGCGAAACTGTTTGGCCGATTATAACCATTAACGAATTTAAAACGGCCCATTTGGATGCACAACCTACCTTCAAAATTGCCAGTCGCTATCTCTTCTCGTTCGAAAGTTATCGTAGCAACGGCCAGCCAGACAGAATCAAATTTGACCTAGAATTCTTCATCGGGGAGTCGAATCTAATCGTTTAAGACCATTCTCGGAAAAATTCGAGAATTATAGACCTTTGGGCAAAATGATAGCAAGCTGTTCACAAGAACATGCGCGCAAAACTAACAATCGGTAAATGAAACGCAAAATATTAATTATTCAGCCAAATTTGTTGTGTCGCCGTATAGGCGTTTTGAGTTTTGGAAAAAGAAATACGGTGGTTGTTTGATGTTATTTGTAGAATTTTTAGCCAGAAATTTGTTTACAATGACACCCTTGTGATATATTTGCGTTATAATGCTGCAAAATCCCGGGTTTTTGTGCGTATGTTCTGGGGAACATTTTTCGTCATTTTTCGCCGAAAATGGTCTTAAACGATTGGGTTCGACTCCCTGATGAAGAATTCGAGGTAAACTTAGATGTAGAATGCCAACGCGAAAGTTCTTGCAAAATTTCGAAAGGATCGTATCACAAGAAAATTTTTAAAAAATCATTGAAAATTATTGAAAATAATTCTATATATCAAAAACTATTCATCCGATATCGCTGAAATATTGTGAGAGCCTTCAGAACCTAACTCGACTACCAAGTTCTAAGTTTGAACACGATCGGATATATATTGTTGGAGATTCGAGCACCTTGTGTGAGTTCAGTAGATGGATGGGTGACCGTTGCCTCGATAACTTTCGAACGAAAGGAGGTAGGGACTTGGAATTTTCAGGGTATGTTGCGTATCCGATTGGGAGAGTTAAGTTCGTTTACGGGCATAATCGGTCCAACGGTTCCGATGTTATACCCACCTGAAATATTATTTCCTCGATAACTCAAAAAATATAAACGCGATCGAATTGAAGCTAGGTAACTAGTTGTAGAATATCGATATAATGACGTGTTTAAAATTTTGTAAGAACCGTACCCCTAGAAAATTGAAAAAAAAATTACGAAAAAAAAAAATTTGAAAGAAACGAAAAAAAAATTGGTTCAAGCACTGACGTGAAGTCAGGAGCTTTTGCGCGTATGTTCTATTGTCCATTCTCCTGTATTGGACAATAGAATTCACCATGGTAAATTCTATTAAGAGTGTCCAATACAGGAGAATGGGCAATAGAACATACGCGCAAAAGCTCCTGACTTCACGTCAGTGCTTGAACCAATTTTTTTTACAAATATTGATTCATTATCGATGCGGGTACGATTACAAACGGCATAATGTTTCACAATCTGCACTTCATCAAACTGAACCAGTATACCACGTCACACGTTCATTTTTATCCGTGTTTATATTTCTGTGTATCAACGATGGCGCGTTGTATAGGTACCTACAGATTTTTTCATAATTTTTTTTTTTCGTGAATTTGTCCGAAATTTTCGAATAATTTTTTTAAATTTATTTTTGAATATTTTTATTTTTTAATTAATGACTATTTTAGCGGTAATGAAAGTAGGACCTTGAGAAAGATTTTTGGGAGTAATATATAGGGACCTGAGATTCCTCAACCTTTATCTGTCTTTCACCCCCGAAAAAATGTCTGCCGCACCATTTCCGTCCCATCGCAAGAGTCGAGAAAGGACGCATCATCTCCTAAAGTGTTTCCTCGTTCGCTATTGAGTGGTTCCAAGCTGGTAATTAAAATTGCCGTCGTCCAGTGATCTCGAGAATGTGCAAACACGTCATTCAGCCAGGTAATAAGGCTTCTTCCATGTTGCACATGTGGTGGCTGTTGACATACTCTACACTAACTAACTACCGTTTAGGTTATACGCGCACTGAAGCCTACTTCGTACTTATAGACGAGTGTAGTTTTTTTTTTATATCGGCCGGCAAACTGAGAAAAATTCTCATGGTCAAGGTGAAAGATACCTAATTGATTAATTTTGCGGTTGCTCGGCAAGAAGGAAGACTTTTATTAAGTACACTGATCAACAATTGCTAGGGATCACTTATGAACTTCTCTTCATTTGTATTTTTTTCAAGTTATCTCGTGAATATCTGTACATTATATGTTCTCTAAGGAAAAATTAAGATGTTTTGAGTTGATTATATCAAATTTTTCCTCACTTCATCGGCTCTTGTTCACAAAATCGATTATTATCTGTAGGCTGTTACATGTGGAGTGAAAAGCAATGTGGTATTTGTTATTAAATCTGTTTTTTTCTCTCGTTCAAACACATAAGGTGACAATAATTGAAGAAATGAGAACAATATTAGCTTATCAGTCATGCCGAGAGGACGTTTGGCTCCTGTGCAACTGGACCAAATCATACGGTGGATACAGGAAGGTTTGTCCCAGCGAGAAGTGTCCCGGCGGTTGAATGTTTCGCAAAGTGTCGTGAGTCGGGCTTGGAATAGGTTCATCCAAAACGACTCAGTAGCTTATGTTCATGGGGGAGGTCGGCAGCGCAGTGCAACAGCTGCCCAAGATCGTCTTTTGGTCCTCAATGCTAGGAGAAATCCCATTACCCGGCGTCGCGGCTCAATAGATCACTGAGAGTTGCAACAGGAGTTCTAATTTCGAACCAGACTGTAAGACGACGACTACATGTTCGTGGTTTGAGAGCACGTAGGAGGGTAGAACATCCCCGTTTGAATAGGGAACACCGGGTTCATCGACGGCAATGGGCTGAGGAGCACCGCAATAGGACATTTGAAGATTGGAGCCGATGTTTATTTACGGATGAGTCTAGATTTCGTTTGGTCAACTCCGATGGACGTATTCTTGCTTGGAGGGAAAGAGGTCGAAGGTATGCAGAACAGTTTATAGTACCCACAACAGCTTTTGGCGGAGGTTCTATATGTGTATGGGGAGGCATTTGTTTGAACCAACGCACAGAGTTGGTTGTTCTGCAGAACACCACAATGACCAGCCAGAGATATCACGATATGATTATTGAACCCATAATTGTTCCGTTTGCGGCTGCCTTGGGCGAGAATTTCATTTTAATTGACGATAATGCCCGTCCACACCGTAGTCGTCTGGTTAATGAAGCGCTAGAAACTCATGCTATTGATAGGATGGACTGGCCAGCTCGCTCTCCAGACATGAATTGCATCGAACATGTCTGGTCTGAGATGTCTAGACAATTGTCAACCTTAGAACAACCGATCAATAACCTGGAGGACCTTTCTAACGCTTTACGGGATATTTGGACGAATTTGGCCCAAAATTTTATAAATCGTTTGATTGAAAGTATGCCTCGTAGGGTAGAATGCTTGAGACGAGCTCGTGGGGGGCCAACTAGGTACTAGCTTAACCGAAACTTCAGCCTTCTTGTGGTGTCATCATAAAATTTTTATGTTATTCAAACACAGAATTTTGAGTGTTCCTAATAAAGTCTTTTTTTCTCTCCAACTTTCCATTTTTTCATTCTTTTCTCAAGTGGACCATATTATCAACTGAAAATACCCTGATATCTGACTAAATTTATAATCTTGGAGCGAATAATTCAGAAATAAATTTAGAAAAAGTAAGTGATCCCTATCAATTGTTGAGCAGTGTATTTCTAAATATTCAGACAATGAACCATCGAAAACCACAATCACTACTGAAATTTTCATTTATGTTTCGTACATCACTGTCACTGAGGCCGAAAAATTATTCAGGTGCGATATTTTCGGACATGGCCATGTTGCACTGTGGCATTAAGAGTGTTCAATACAGGAGAATGGACAATAGAACATACGTGCAAAAGCTCCTGAATTCACGTAAAAAAAATTGGTTCAAGCACTGACGTGAAGTCAGGAGCTTTTGCGCGTATGTTCTATTGTCCATTCTCCTGTATTGAACACTCTTAATCGAATTTACCATGGTGAATTATATTGTCTGTTCTCCTGTATTAGACACTCTTAATCGAATTTACCATGGTGAATTCGATTAAGGCTGTCCAATGCAGGAGAATAGACAATAGAATTCACCATGGTAAATTCGATTAAAAGTGTCCAATACAGGAGAATGGACAATAGAACATACGCGCAAAAGCTCCTGACTTCACGTCAGTGCTTGAACCAATTTTTGTTCAATTAATTGTTTGTAACTATTTCAAATTTTGCGAACAGCCTTAGCATTTTCTCAAAAACTATCTTTATGCCATTACGGATCAAATGACACCTCAATCATAATTTTCGGAGAATACGCAAAGATTTTGACCTAAAAAGCACGTGTTGACTAAACTACAACTATCAAACCGTAGAAATTGTAAGAAATTATTGAAAATTAAGTATAAACCTCCAGGATTGCGTTCGAATATTAAGTACACCGAGTAAAGTAGAATTTTTGAAAGTTTGACAGATTTACTCTGGAATTGACTACTCTGACAGTAACAGAAGGTGCCAATATCGGAATATAGGTTATGTTGGTTTAAAAAATAACTTATTATTATTGTTTTCTTCACATATATATAATTCTAATCATAAATATATATTGTGAGCAGCATTAAAACTATTAAATTACCTCACAGAACATTCATAAAACAGTGAGGTCATGTCAATTTTGACAGGAGTAAAATGAACTCTGAGTCAAATACTCTGACATTTCGAACGACAGTCATTGAGTAAATATACCAAACCTTTCAGTTTTCGACCGCAATTTAGTAAGTAAATAATCTATAGAGTTAATATTCAAACACAACCCAAGATATACATCCGAAAATTTTGTTGCGCGCATGTTCTGCGAAACATCGCATCATCATCTGCCACAATGCCTGTATTTTTCGAATTTTCTGCCGAAAATGGCCTCAAACGATTTGGTTCGACTCTCTAATAAAGAATTCGAGGTCATAATTTGATTCTGTCCGGCCGGCCGACCTTTGCCACGATAACTTGAGAACGGAAAAATATAAAAGATATTTGAAATTTGCAGGGTATGTGGCGCGTCCCAATACGACGGACAAGTTCGTTAATGGGCATCATCGGCCCAATGGTTTCCGAAGTCATAATTTTGTTTTCAACCAATACAAATCCGATCAAGTTGAAACTTGGTTAGTAGTTGTAGAATAGGTACAAACCTGAGGACGTTTGTGAAATTTTGTGAGAATCGTACCTATAACTAAAGAAATTTAGAAAAATATCATTTATGTCATTTGAGTTTGTTTATAGGCATAATCAGCCAAACGGTTTTGGAATTACATCCCTCTGAAATTTGGTTATTATTTCCTCAATAACTCCAAAAGTACGAAACCGATCTAATTCAAACGTGGTTATTAGTTGTATAGAATGCCAACGCGAAAATTCTTGCTAAATTTTGTGAGGATCGTATTACTAGAAAATGTTTAAAAAGTCATTGAAAATCATTGAAAAAATTCTATATATCAGAAACTATTCGTCCGACATAGCGACTTGAAATTTTCAGGTTAGGTTGCGACATTTGAGTTTGTTTATAGACATAATAGGCCAAACGGTTTTGGATTTATACCCAACTGAAATTCGGTTGTTATTTCCTCAATAACTCGAAGAATACAAAACCAATCCAATTCAAATATGATTATTAGTTGTAGAATACCAACGCGAAAATTCTTACAAAATTTCGTACGAATCGTATCTCTAGAAATTTTTAAAAAAATCATTGAAAAACATTCTATATATCAGAAACTATTCATCCGACATCGCTGAAATTTTGCGAGAGCCTTCAGATCTATATTGTTGGAGATCCGAGCAGCCTTGTGTGAGTTCAGTAGCTGGATGGGCGACCGTTGCCTCGATAACTTTCGAACGAAAGGAGACTTGCAATTTTCGGGGTAGGTTGCGTATCCGAATGGGAGAGTTAAGTTCGTTTTTGGGTATAATTGGTCCAACGGTTTCGGAGTTATACCCACCTGGAATATTATTTCCTTAACTGAAAAAATATAGACTCGATCGAATTGAAGCTTAGTAACTAGTTTTAGAATATCGCATTAAAGACGTGTGTAAAATTTAGTGAGTACCCCTAGAAAATGATAAAAAATAACTAAAAAAAAAATTAGTTCGAGTGCTGACGTGAAGTCAGGAGCTTTTGCGCGTATGTTATATTGTCCATTCACCTGTATTGGACACTCATAATCGAATTTACCATCGTAAGTTCGATGCCTTTATAGAGCTTTGATTTTAATATCTTCGCAACGTTGTTGTCGTGTTAAATGTTCCGTGTTGTTTTGAAATAATAACCTACCCTACAAATCAGTCAAATAATTTATTTGTCACAAGAAAATAGCCACCTTCTATGCCATCTGATCATCAGGCTCCATTCTGATCATAGAACTTCTCACCCCGATCCACTGAATCGAATTATCGTGAACAGTGTCGTCCTTAGGATAACGATGAAACGAGAAGGAAACATTTGCCACTCGAATGTTCGCCGGTCTGTTTTAGGTTGAAGAAGCAGCTCACCCTACTCAACACCCGCTTTTGTTGTCATTCTGAATCTAAATTCGATACAATTCGAGGATAGGGCCAGTTGTCTATCGTTCAAATTAAATGGGTCGTGAACAAAATGGTGGCACGCCTAATTGTGATGTGTGTGCTTCGAATGTGCGATGTTTTGAAAGAAGGGGATGCGATGCGTGATAAGGATTTTGAACGCTTTCAATTTAGCGGAGATAGTTGATAGAACTGATGCAGATTTTAAAAAGAAATTGAATTTAAAAAAAAATGACGTTAAAAAAAAAGCTTCAAAAATTATCTTATAAAAACAATAATTAAGTACAGCATTTTTTTTCGTTTCTCCGGAACCATCTGCCCAATTTTGCCCAGTAACGAACTCAACTGAGATAATTATCTCTCAAACCTACTCTGAAAATTTCAACTGCCTAGCTCATTCTGTTCGAGAGTTATTGTAGAAACGAAATTTGAAAATTTTGAAAATTTTTTTGATACCTTATGGGAACCCGATCAAAACAAAACTTCGGTTGCATATAGACCGCATTAGTTAGGTTAGAATCATTCTCTTGGCGGGAGATCCATATTCAATTTTTTAACTTGGAATTTCAACTTTGAGATGAAACCACTGTCACGCTTCAAAATCGCCGAATAAAATTCGTTGATGCTTGGACCAGATATTTGTACCACCACTGGTAGTGCGCTGTCCAGAATCGATGATTGTTGGCACATATTGCTGCACGTCATGCGTTGTTGAGTGCGTCTGAGCGGACGCGGAAACGCCGATTTTCAGTCTTATGTAAAATTTTCTTTGACGCTAAGAGGTAGAAAGAATTGGTTTCGACTGTCCTTTGAATATACGCAAATATCGATTAATTTCGGAGTAATCGAAGGATTGTTAGCTGGGAAAATTATTGAAGCTGATGATTTTGGTTTTGGATTTGGATATTTTGGAATATTAGCTCAATAATATCGATCGTTTTCGGATTAACCAGGAGGCCATTTTTCTGCGTAAGTCATGGAAATTTTTCATAGGCATTTTCCTAATTTGTATTTCTTTCAGCTCCTTGTGTAGGCTCCTTGTGTAGGTTCCTTGTTTAGGTTCCTTATTTAGGCTCCGTATTTGAGTTTGATTCAGACACCTTTTCAAGCGTGATTGACGATCGTGTGGATTATTTCTTTACTTCGTCATATCTAGAGATTGGAAGTTGGGAAATTTATCACGTGCATTCAGCGGGACGAATTTCTTCGAGGCTGGACAACATCGCTGGAATAACAACTGTTTACATTCAGGTTTGATACAATTACGGGAATATTATTGTGGACAAAATTTGGTATCAAGGACAATATAAGGTCAGTGCATTTATTAATTTCGAACATCTGGAAATTCAACGCTAATTGGGCGAAACCAAGTGCTTGACATTTGAACATAGAAAACAGTAATTTTTTTTTTTTTTTTCCTTTTTATGTGCTAGGCACCTGTAGGCCATCTACACAGTTCTAACCTCATATATCGCAAACTCTGTCATATCTAATTTTTTGGACATTGACACAACCCAACACCACATCCATGCCCTGAGCGGGATTCGAACCCGCGACCCCGGCACCACAGTAGGTCTTTATACCCACTGCACCACCTGAGCCGGCAACAGTAATTTTGAGGTTTGATGTAACCATAGAGACTCTATCGTGCCTTTGACATCTGAACATTGTAGTTTTCATTTTGTTGTTTTTCATTGTTATTATTTGACGATTTTTAATCTGAAGATCTGCTACTGAGCAGAAATTAATATTTTTGAATTATCTGAGTGCTCATTGATTACTGTCATTATTTAAGAATTTATGTGAACAGATATCTGGGAACTATATTTCATTGTGAATTGTATTTGACATCTTTGGGTTGATCAGAACTTATTACTGCCAATTATATCTGAAAGATTTATTGATTGATACCTTGTGTGAATTGAATATATTTAACATAACCTTGTCAGCGATAGTGAACTTATTCTGGATGACACACTTTACTATCCCCCTTTAATGTACATACAGCTTATTTTGTGATTATATTTCTAGTTAATATATGTTCATTATTTGACCGGCTTGTTTCCTTCTTTATTTCTAAAACTCCCACGCCCTGAGTTTCTGTATCATTTTTAATAACTCATTAAAAGAAGGTGGCGCCCTAATAGAATCAGAGCTAGTCGGTGATACAGGAAAGCCTAAGCTGTATGTGACACCACCCTATTTAAAAGATAATGTTAGTACAGAGACATCAAGTATTGGGTACCTTCATCATTAGTGCATGTTTTCCACATTAAAATCTACTTCTATTTATCCTTAAATCAAAATTGAAACCAGTGTAGTTCGAAAGATTTCCGTATGTCGTAGATGACTTCTGTTGTGCGTCATTACAAGGCCGATTTAGGGTTATGTTATTATTTTTGACTGATTTCGAGTGAGCTAAGACATACGTCCATCGAATTTGGTGAACACTTCTATATTTATTATCTTGGAAATATACAATTTCGTTATGAAAACTGTATTCTAGATTGTTGAGAAAGGTTCACTGAATCTATTTCAACTGAAATAAAATTAAAGAAATTAGCCAAAGAAATGCATGGGGAATTCAGTGCTCGGATCCACGGATGGATCGTAATTCAAATTTCCCGCCTAACCTAACTAATGTGGTCTATAGAGGTCATTATTCTACAATTTGATGCTAAATTTCAAATCGAGTGATCGGTTTCGGAAATATTCATAAAAAATGTTCTTATTAAAAAGGGCCCTAATTCCGAAACCGCTTGGTGGATTTAGCCCGTTAACGAACTCGTCCGAGATATTTACGCTACAAACGTATCCTGCAAATTTCAATTCTCTAACTCCTTTCGTTCGAGAGTTATCCTGCCTACGGCCGGCCGGACAGAATTGATTTCGACCACGGATTCTTGATCGGTGAGTCGAAGCAAATCGTTTAAGAATATTCTCAGCCAAAAATTCGAAAATTACAGACATTTGCGCAAATTGATAAGCACTCTGTTCCGAGGAACAAGAGCGCCAAAAATGTAAATGTATTTTGTTTTTGGCGCTCTTGTTCCTCGGAACAGAGTGCTTATCAATTTGCCCAAATGTCTGTAATTTTTGAATTTAAGGATGAAAATGGTCTTAAACGATTCAGTTCGATTCACAGATCAAGAATCCGTGGTCGAAATCAATTATGTCCGGCCGGTTCTGCTGGCCGACCGTAGGCACGATAACTCTCGAACGAAAGGATTTAGAGGATTGAAATTTGCAGGGTAGGTTTAGAGCGTAAATATCTCTGAAGAGTTCGTTAACGGACGAAATCCAACAAGCGGTTTTGTAGTCATGGCCTTTTTTAGTAAAAACATTTTTTATGAATATTTCCGGACTTATTTTTGTATACCAGATTATTCCCCCATACGTGATTATGGGTCTCACAATCATGACATACAACCATCGCAGTTCATAAGGCTTACCGGCTAGATTTCTGCACTCCATTAAATCCTTTATTGCTTTATTAGCAGTGATTTCAACATGCACTTATTCCACAAAAGTTTACAATCTAGTGTTACTACTAGATATTTAACTTCAGACTTCCATTTTATAATATCTCCGTTCAAAAAGAGTAATCTCACAGCTGGAAGTTTCCTTTTCCAAGTGAAAACAGAAGCACTTATTAAACGATACTTTGGGAGATATATTCATTATTAAATGGTTACTTTCTGGATTTTCTCTCCTAAACTCTGAAAAATAATACAGAAAATCTCAAAAAATTCATCATATCACATAATTAACTGGGAATCGGAATTAGGCCGATTTGGCAATTAAGAGCTGTCAAAGCTTTGTGAAACCCTTGAAAAAATATCAATTTCAGCAAAAAACCCGCTTGAATAAGGTCTTTCTGAGCAAATACCTACTTGCATTTATCAAATGGTATTTTCACTTTGAAATACATATTTCTTCTTTCACATGGGAAAAATGTTTTTGGATATTTAACCATTTTCCAATCTTTGTGCCTAACTTGCGAAACTGATTCGTAATCCTATTACCAAGTTTTGTTATTTATTTCTCATCATTTTCATACAGGTTAGTCTGTCAAACATGTCCCTGTCATTCCAGAGAATGACATGAACTGATGAACTTGAACGCTATGAAATATGACATCACAGAATACTAAGAATAATCATCTATATGCAAACACGCATGATTACTTATATTCTTTTAAAAATCAAAAACTGTTGATAATTTGTTTGGTTGAATGTAAAACTATTGGACCAGTTGACCGCTATCTTTGGAATATATCTAAATTTTGGAAATATCTTCAACAATATAGATCCGATCGAGCTCAAATCTAGAACTTTACTGGATAATAAGGATTTGAAGGCCCTCGTATAATTTCAACTATATCTGACGGATAGTTCCTGAGATACAGAAAATTTTTAAATATATTTTTTTTTTATTTTGCAGCCATGCGATCCTCAAAAAATTTTGCATACGTTTTCGTGTAGGTATATTTCAACTAATAACCATGCTTTGATTCGATTAGATTAGTATTTTTCGAGTTATTGGGAAAACAAAATTTCAAATGGCTATAATTCTGAAACTACTCGATGGATTTTGCCCATTAACGAATTTAGCCGGCGCATTTGGACTATAAACCTACTCTGGAAAATTTCAATGCTCTAACTCTAACTCATTGCGCTAGAGCGTAATCGTGCTGACGGCCGGCCGAACAGAATCAATTCTGACCTACTTGATCAGGGAGTCGAAACCAATCGTTTAAGACCATTCTCGGCAAAAAATTCGAAAATGACAGAAATTTGGAGGAAATGATAGGCACTCTGTTCATAGAACAACGTGCCAGAAAATATTTCATCAGATTGCCTTGTCTGTACTCAGTCTCTGGCTACGATCCTTGACGCTTTAGGTTGAATGAAGATTCAATTATAATGAATGAGTGTTGGTATATTTTGTTGCGATTTGCACAAAATTATAAACGCGAATAAAACAGTAAATAAAATAGGCATCCATCTTTTCAACATCCACCCCACTCGGCCTTCGAGTCCCATCAACAAATCAAAAATCTCGTTTCCATAGAACGGCATAAAAGCCGATGATATTCGAATATTTATGCTCGTCTCCCGTAATTTAATTCGATGCGTTTGGAGTGCCCCCCTCTCCTCCCCCCAACCCCATCCCGCAATATTGCAACGCTCCCGCTCGGATGGATGCGCGATGCGATGTGCTTTGACAATTAATTGCGATTTAATTACTTCGGTACCGAAACGTGGAGCAGCGGCGTTATGGAAACATCCAGGGTGGAATTAATTCCTCCCATTGGGCCCTTCAACTTACCCCCCGCCGAGGTTGGAGTGGCTTGGAGGAGAGAGTGGCGCTTCGCGACCGGATACGGGTACGGCTCGCAGAAAGATGCGGAAGTGGTTTTGTTCGTTGCTTCTGCGGGATGTCGACGAAATAATTTGTACGAAATATCATCGATGTATCGAAGTTATACCGTGAACATCAAAAGTATAGAATAAGAGATTTAGTTTTTCCCCTGTGAACATTTCTCATCGCGGTATCTTTTTGCCCAAATGTCTGTAACTTTCGAATTTTCTGCCGAAAATGGTCTCAAACGATTTAGTACGACTCCCCAATGAAGAATTCGAGGTCAAATTTGATTCCGTCCGGCCGTTGTCTCGATAACTTGAGAACGGAAAGAGCTAGCGACTTGAAATTTGCAGGATAGCTGTAGCGCATCCCAATACGACGGACAAGTTCGTTAATGAGCATAATCGGCCCAATGGTTTCCGAGTAATCATTTTGTTTTCAACCAATATAGATCCGATCGAATTGAAACTTGGTGAATAGTTGTAGAATATAAACCTAAGCACGTTTGTGAAATTTTGTGAGAATCGTATCGCTAGAAAATTATTAAAAAATATTTTTTTTGTCACGATAACCTGAGAACGGAAAGATATAGCGGCTTGAAGATTTCAGGTTCGTTTGTGCATCTGAATGCGACATTTGTGTTTGTTTATAAGCATAATCGGCCAAACGGTTTTACAGTTATAGCCATCTGAAATTTGGTTGTTTTTTGTTCCTCATTAACTCGAAAAATACTGAACCGATTGAATTCAAACATGGTTATTAGTTGTAGAATGCCGACGCGAAAATACTCGCAAAATTTCGTGAAGATAGTATTAGTAGAAAATTTTTAAGAAATCATTGAAAATTAAAAAAAAGAATTCTATATATCAGTAACTATTCGTCTGCGATTGCTGAAATTTTGCAAGAGCCTTTATATCCCAACTCTACTGCCAAGTTTTAAGTTTTAACACGATCGGTTAAATATTGTTGAGTTTTAACACGATCGGTTAAATATTGTTAGAGATTGGAGCAGCCTTGTGTGAGTTCAGTAGATGAGTGACCGTTGCCTCGATAACTATCGAACGAAAGGAGATAGGGACTTGCAATTTTCAGGGTAGGTTGCGTATCCGAATGGGAGAGTTAAGTTCGTTTTTGGGCATAATCGGTTAAACGGTTTCCGAGTTATACCCACCTGGAATATTATTTCCTCGATAACTCAAAAAATAAAGATTCGATCGAATTGAAGCTTGGTAACTATTAGTAGAAAATCAACATAAAGACGTGTTTAAAATTTTTCAAGAACCGAAAATTCGAAAAAAATGAGGTAAATAAAATTTTATAAGAACCGTACCCCTAGAAAATTTCAAAAAATTACGAATAAAAAAATTGGTTCAAGCACTGACGTGAAGTCAGGAGATTTTGTGCGATACAGAAGAATGGACAATATAACATACGCACAAAAGCTCCTCACTTCACGTTAGTGCTTGAACCAATTTTTGAAACACTTTTGCAATTAGCTGTGCCTAACTGCGATGTATTTTAAATTTCCATCGCTTAACGTTTCTCCAAATACCTTCCAATATTCGCTAAATGTGCTAGGTCGATAGCATAAGTGACGGTTATCGTGAAGTTGGCGAATCGTAAATCGGCCATTCTTTTTGCGCGTATGTTCTGGGGAACATCGCGTTATAGTTTTGCCCAAATGTCTGTAACTTTCGAATTTTTTGACGAAAATGGTCTCAAACGATTAAGTTCGACTCCCCAATGAAGAATTCGAGGTCAAATTTGATTCTGTCCGTCCGGCCGTACGGCCGTCCGGCCGTCCGTCCGTCCGGCCGTTGCCACGATAACTTGAGAACGAAAAGAGCTAGCGACTTGAAATTTTCAGGGTAGGTGGCGCATCTCAATACGACGGACAAGTTCGTTAATGGGCATAATCGGCCCAGTGGTTTCCGAGTAATAATTTTGTTTTCAACCATTATAAATCCGATCAATTTAAAACTTGGTGGGTAGTTGTAGAATATGAACCTAAGCACGTTTGTGAAATTTTGTGCGAATCGTACGGCTAGAAAATTTTAAAAAAATTATTAAAAAATATTTTTGTTGTCACGATAACTTGAGAACGGAATGAGATAGCGGCTTGAAATGTTCAGGTTAGGATGTGCACTAGAACGCGACATTTCAGTTTGATTATGAGCATAATCGGCCTAACGGTTTTAGAGTTATAGCCATCTGAAATTTTCTGAAATTTGGTGGTTTTTGTACCTCATTAACTCGAAAAATACTGAACCGATTGAATTCAAACATGGTCATTAGTTGTAGAATGCCAACGCAAAAATGTTTGCAAAATTTGGTGAGGATAGCATTTGTAGAAAATTTTTAATAAATCATTGAAAATAAAAAAAAAAAATTTTATATATCAGTAACTATTCGTTTGAAATTGCTGAAATTTTGCGAGAGCCTTCATAACCTAACTCTACTGCCAATTTTCAAGTTTTAATACGATCGGTTAAATATTGTTGGAGATTCGAGCATTCTTGTGTGAGTTCAGTAGATGGGTAACCGTTGCCTCGATAACTTTCGAACAAAAGGAGATAGAAACTTGCAATTTTCAGGGTAGGTTGCGTATCCGAAAGAGAGTGTTGAGTTCGTTTTTGGGCATAATCGGTCTAACGGTTTCCGAGTTATACCCACCTGGAATATTATTTCCTTGATAACTCAAAAAATAAATATTCGATCGAATTGGTGCTTGGTAACTAGTAGTAGAAAATCAACATAAAGACGTGTTTAAAATTTTGTAAGAATCGTATCCCTAGAAAATTTGAAAAAAATGACGAAAAAAAAATTTCAAGAACCGTACCCCTAGAAAATTTTTAAAAAGTCACGAAAAAAAAATTGGTTCAAGCACTGACGTGAAGTCAGAAGCTTTTGCGCGTATGTTCTATTGTCCATACTTCTGTATTGGACACTCTTCTTAATCGAATTTACCATGATGAATTCTATTGTCTATTCTCCTGTATTGGACACTCTCTTCTTAATCGAATTCACCATGATGAATTCTATTGTCCATTCTCCTGTATTGGAGACTCTTCTTAATCGAATTTGCCATGATGAATTCTATTGTCCAGAATGGACAATAGAATTCATCATGGCAAATTCGATTTTTTTAAACGTCCGCCCGATCGTCGGTAACAGCTGGTTATAACACACGATTACAATGGCTACTTGAAAATCTGTTCACTCGCAAAAAGAGGAGAGTGTTTTACTACGCTCAGATTGTTCGATAAAACCAATGGAACTGTACTCTCCAAAATAGATATACAGGGTACAACGAAAAACGTGTTGGAATATCAGAGAAAGCCTCAAAAGATTTCAATTATAACTTAATGATGAAGAATCCTCAGTCAAATTCAATTTTTATCTCGATAATTCCAAAAGTTCGAGGTCCACGAAATTTCATGAGGATAGTGTTACTAGAAGAAATTATTATATTAATTAGAATTAATTTTGCTGTTTTGGTAGTTGATGTGATGATCTTTAATTCTTATGCCAAAAATTATACCTATATTTTTCCTATATATAATTTTTAAGATTAAGTAATCAAAGGTATTGATTTGTTCGAGATGAGAATGATACCAATGAATTCTTATGATAAAATTTCATCTTAAAAAAATTCAATTCGAAATATGTAATGTAAAAAAAAATTTTTCGTTACGCCGAAACCATCTGGCTAATTTGGCCCGATATCGGAATAAACCGACATATTCATCTCCCAAACCTACTCTGAAAATTTCAACTGTCCAGCTCATTCCCTTCGAGAGTTATCGTTTTAACGGCCGGACGGCCGGCCGAATCGATTTTGACAACGGATTCGTGATCAGTGAGTCAAACCATTTTCAATCGAAAATTTGAAAATTACAGACATTTGGGCAAATTGATAAGCACTCTGTTCCGAGGAACAAGAGCGCCAAAAATGAATCGCTGAATGTGTTGCTAAGCGAAAATCTCGAGAGCAGCTAAACCGATTTCGCTAATTATTTTTGGCGCTCTAGTTCCTCGGAACTGAGTGCTTATCAATTTGCCCAAATGTCTGTAATTTTCGAATTTTTGGCTGAAAATGGTCTCAAATGATTTGGTTCGACTCACTGATCAAGAATCCGAGGTCGAAATCGATTCTGTCCGGCCGGTCAGGCCGGCCGTATAGGCACGATAACTCTCGAACGAAAGGAGCTAGAGGATTGAAATTTGCAAGGTGGGTTTGGAGCGTAAATATCTCGGACAAGTTCGTTAATCGGCGAAATCCATCAATCGGTTTCGGAGTTATGGCCGATTTTAGTAAAAACATTTCTTACGAATATTTCCGAAACCGCACTCGATCTATCTGAAATTTAGCATCAAATTGTAGAATCATGACCTTTATACGCATGTGAAGTTTTGTATTGACCAGGTTACCGCGAAGTGTCAAAAAAAAATTTGGAAATTTTGAAAAAATTTGAAAATTTTGAGAAAATTTTTCTACAAAAACTCTCGGACGGAATGAGCTAGGCAGTTGAAATTTTCAGAGTAGGTTAGGGAGATGAATATCTCAAATAGGCAAATAGGCAAAATAGGCCAGATGGTTTCGGAGTAACGATAAAAAAAAATTTTTTTTGAGAAAGAAATTTCAAATTCAATTTTTATTTAAGATGCATGTTTTCACAGAATGCTATAATTATTCTATCTATGATTTATTATATGTTCTATGTTCATACTCGTACATGTCATCCTGTTCTATAAGAGAGAATCAAATTCATTTCAGCTATTTTAATTTGATTTCTTCCATGGTGCAGTTCTCATTCTCAGATTGCTCATTTAATCTTGATAAATAAACTATTATTTGAATTGAATTTCCTATATGATGCAGTTCTATCATAAGAATACATTGATATAATTCTCAACTCTGAGAAACCAATACTTTCGGAGATATAATTTATCTGTTTGAACTAGAGCGCCAAAAAGCTCCTGTCCACAGCGCTTGAACCAATTTTTATATTCTCGTCTACTCTTCGTCTCGTGTGAAGCCCCATATTAAAAATATTAGTGTGAATCGTATATAATCTGTCATTGAGTTGAAGGTACGGTTTTCACTTCTAAATTAGAGATGTTCATCATTTGCAATTATCAAAAGAAAAACCTCAATTTAACCCTCAAGATTTCAATCTAAAACTTGAAATAGAGGAAGAAAACTCAAATATACACTGCTCAACAATTGATAGGGATCACTTACTTTTTCTAAATTTATTTCTGAATTATTCGCTCCAAGATTATAAATTTAGTCAGATATCAGAGTATTTTCAGTTGATAATATGGTTCACTTGAGAAAAGAATGAAAAAATGGAAAGTTGGAGAGAAAAAAAGACTTTATTAGGAACACTCAAAATTCTGTGTTTGAATAACATAAAAATTTTATGATGACACCACAAGAAGGCTGAAGTTTCGGTTAAGCTAGTACCTAGTTGGCCCCCCACGAGCTCGTCTCAAGCATTCTACCCTACGAGGCATACTTTCAATCAAACGATTTATAAAATTTTGGGGCAAATTCGTCCAAATATCCCGTAAAGCGTTAAAAAGGTCCTCCAGGTTATTGATCGGTTGTTCTAAGGTTGACAATTGTCTAGACATCTCAGACCAGACATGTTCGATGCAATTCATGTCTGGAGAGCGAGCTGGCCAGTCCATCCTATCAATAGCATGAGTTTCTAGCGCTTCATTAACCAGACGACTACGGTGTGGACGGGCATTATCGTCTATTAAAATGAAATTCTCGCCCAAGGCAGCCGCAAACGGAACAATTATGGGTTCAATAATCATATCGTGATATCTCTGGCTGGTCATTGTGGTGTTCTGCAGAACAACCAACTCTGTGCGTTGGTTCAAACAAATGCCTCCCCATACACATTAGAACCTCCGCCAAAAGCTGTTGTGGGTACCATAAACTGTTCTGCATACCTTCGACCTCTTTCCCTCCAAGCAAGAATACGTCCATCGGAGTTGACCAAACGAAATCTAGACTCATCCGTAAATAAACATCGGCTCCAATCTTCAACTGTCCAATTGCGGTGCTCCTCAGCCCATTGCCGTCGATGAACCCGGTGTTCCCTATTCAAACGGGGATGTTGTACCCTCCTACGTGCTCTCAAACCACGAACATGTAGTCGTCGTCTTACAGTCTGGTTCGAAATTAGAACTCCTGTTGCAACTCTCAGTGATCTATTGAGCCGCGACGCCGGGTAAGTGGGATTTCTCCTAGCATTGAGGACCAAAAGACGATCTTGGGCAGCTGTTGTACTGCGCTGCCGACCTCCCCCATGAACATAAGCTACTGAGTCGTTTTGGATGAACCTATTCCAAGCCCGACTCACGACACTTTGCGAAACATTCAACCGCCGGGACACTTCTCGCTGGGACAAACCTTCCTGTATCCACCGTATGATTTGGTCCAGTTGCACAGGAGCCAAACGTCTTCTCGGCATGACTGATAAGCTAATATTGTTCTCATTTCTTCAATTATTGTCACCTTATGTGTTTGAACGAGAGAAAAAAACAGATTTAATAACAAATACCACATTGCTTTTCACTCCACATGTAACAGCCTACAGATAATAATCGATTTTGTGAACAAGAGCCGATGAAGTGAGGAAAAATTTGATATAATCAACTCAAAACATCTTAATTTTTCCTTAGAGAACATATAATGTACAGATATTCACGAGATAACTTGAAAAAAATACAAATGAAGAGAAGTTCATAAGTGATCCCTAGCAATTGTTGATCAGTGTACCTATATTTCTGCTCATATATCGCGTAAGTATGAAATATTCCGGAATCTTATCATGATTTCCATCCAATAATGCTCTATGCTGTATCAATATTATCACAGCGCTCGAGGGAACGCTATCCAAACAAGCCCTCCCCGTATACTCAATAGAGTTAGAGCAAACATATTTCCCGCTACCGTCGTATATAAAGCGTTATAATCCCGAGGGATTAGCGCGGGGTAGTCCATTAAACTGCCGTACCATTCGACTATTAAACTGGGATTATTCTGGATTATGATAATTGACCGATGTTTGGGAAACGATTCTCAGGGACCATGATATTAATCCTACTGCACATAATTTCATCATTCTCGTTGCGCAAATGTCATAAAGTATAACCTAATCATGCAAGGAATATCCAAAATTGGTTCAAGCCGTATGGATAGGAGCTTTGGCGCTCTTGTTCAAACTTTGACAAATTACATCTCCGAAATTATGGGTCTCTGGGGATGACATAAATGGATTCTTACGATAGAACTGCATCATGAAAGAAAATAAATTCAAACGGACCGATTCTCCCCAATAAGGAACTTATCCGAGATATTCAATTCTCAAATCTACTCTGAAAATTATATTATATCATTTAAAACTTAGACAATATTGCAGTTTTGTTTTTACTGGAGATATTCAGAACCCAATTTGAAATTATGTTTCTTACCAAAGAATATATTTCCATCATCATATATTAACTTAAAAGTAAAATATCATATCTTCCTCATAATTCTACGATAACTGAGGTTATTTCATTGGTCATTTTGCATTCAATCATACTTTTTTTTCTAGAACATTTTTATATCAAGAATAACGAACCAGAAATAACATTTATCTCTCATAGGAAAATAAAATGACATGTAAGAACACATATCATATAATAATTCATAGATAGAATAATCAAGTACAGCATTCTGTGAAAACATAGAAGTAGGTACGATTCATTATTGAAATTTGAAAAAGATAACAATGAATTTTTATGGTGAAACTGCATCTTAAAAAATTGGTTCAAGCCCTGTGCATGGACATGAGCTTTCTGGCGCTCTCATTCAAACAGACCTATTATATCTCCGAAAGTATTGGTTTCTCAGAGTTGAGAATTATATCAGTGTATTCTTATGATAGAACTGCATCATATACGAAATTCAATTCAAATAATAGTTTATTTATCAAGATTAAATGAGCAATCTGAGAATGAGAACTGCACCATGGAAGAAATCAAATTAAAATAGCTGAAATGAATTTGACTCTCTCTTATAGAACAGGATGACATGTATGAACAGATGAACACAGATCATATAATAAATATAACATAATAATAATTATAATTATAACATTCTGTGAAAACATAGAAGTATACGATTAATTATTGAAATTTCGAAAAATCATATCTCCGAAAGTATTAGCTTGTTGGAGTTGAAAATGATATCAATGGAACTTTAGGGTAAAACTGCATCTTAAAAAAATTATTTTGAAATTTGAAAGTTAAAAAAAAAATTTGTGTTCGTTACTCCGAAACTTTATCGCCTATTTTGGCCAATAGCGAACTTAACCGAGATATTTATCTCTCTAACTCACTCTGAAAATTTCAGCTGCCTAGCTCATTCCATTCGAGAGTTATTGTAGAAACAAAATTTAAAAATTTTCAATATTTTTGGCGCTCTAGTTCCTCGGAACTGAGTGCTTATCAATTTGCCCAAATGTCTGTAATTTTCGAATTTTTCGATGAAAATGGTCTTAAACGATTTGGTTCGACTCACTGATCAAGAATCCGTGGTCGAAAATCATTCTGTCCGGCCGGTCCAGCCGTCCGGCCGTATGCACGATAACTCTCGAACGGAATGAGCTAGACAGTTGAAATTTTCAGAGTAGGTTTGGGAGATAAATATCTCGGCTAAGTTCGTTATTGGGCAAAATCGGACAGATGGTTTCGGAGTAACAAAAAAAAAATTTTTGTCTTACAATACAAATTCAAAATTAAATTTTTTTCAATAAGCAGTTTTACCATAAGAATCCAATGATATCATTTTTAACTCTACAAGCTAATATTTTCGGAGATATGATTTTTCAAAATTTCAATAATAAATCGTATTTCAACGTTGTCACACAATGATAAGTATAATTATTCTATGTATGAATTGTCATAATGTCAGTTTATTTTCCTGAGACATGTCATTATCCAATCAATCGAAGAATTGTGAGCGAAGTGAGAAAAATCTCAGTTGTTTGCTCCGAAATTAGTTTTTCTCAGAAAAGTCTCACATTTCGGAACGGAACATGAAGTAAGAGATCTGAGAGTAGTGAGACTGCTTTTCATCCATAGACATAGATATAACTCTCGAACGGAATGAGCTAGGTAGTTGAAATTTTCAGAGTAGGTTAGGGAGATGAATATCTCGGTTAAGTTCGTTATAGGGCAAAATTGGCCAGATTTAATTTGATTTCTTCCATGGTGCAGTTCTCATTCTCATGATTGCTCATTTAATCTTGATAAATAAACTATCATTTGAATTGAACTTCCTTTATGATGCAGTCTATCATATGAATACATTGATATAATTCCCAACTCTGAGAAACCAATACTTTCGGAGATATAATTTGTCTGTTTGAACTAGAGCGCCAGAAAGCTCCTGTCCACAGAGCTTGAACCCATTTTTTGTTTACACTTTGCGGTAATCCGATCAATACAAAACTTCACACTAAAGGTTATGATTCTACAATTTGATGCTAAATTTTAGAAAGATCGAGTGATCGGTTTCGGAAATATTCATAAAAAATGTTTTTACTAAAAACGGCCATAACCCCGAAAACGCTCGATGGATTTTGCTGGTTAACGAACTCGTCCAAGTTATTTACGCTCCAAACCTACCCTGCAAATTTCAATCCTCTAACTCCTTTCGTTCGAGAGTTATCGTGTTAACGGCCGGACGGCCGGCCGGAAAGAATCGATTTTGACCACGGATTTTTGATCAGTGAGTCGAACCAAATCGTTGAAGACCATTTACAGCCAAAAATTCGAAAATTACAGACATTTGGGCAAATTGATAAGCACTCTGTTCCGGGGAACAAGAGCGCCAAAATGTCACTGACCTGAAGTCAGTACTCAATGGCGCGCTTTTTCACGTTGGCTAATTTGAATTGAATGATAAGTGTTTCAAACTCAGTGCATGGATTGAGCTAGCCGGAGATCAACTCAGAGGGTAGACACCGTTCATTGTCGGGTCGAAAATTAAAAGTGCTGAGTCTAATCCGGCGTAAGGATAGAGTCAGGTCCAATTAGTTTCACAAAAAAAATCTCGTTTTTCCTAAACTACACTGAAATAGGTATCTAATTGAAAAACCTTTATTTATGGATAAGAATATTATTTAATATAATTAACCTTACCTGCGTGGGAGTGAGATGTATCAAAGACGCCAGATGTTCCCTTTCAGGCGCCGAAAGATACTTTTGTTGCTTGAACCTCCTCTCCAACTCATACACCTAAAACCAAATCTCAGCATTAGCTCCATCGGAAAACGCTGCAATTTTCACAATCGTATTTCGCGCGAAAAAAAAAACATGGACCTCCGTCGGCTCGCGTTTGTTACCAAAAATATGCCCGGGAATCTTTAAATTTACCCTCACTCTAAATTGCAGGGCATTCAATGCCGGGCGACGCGATGGGCAGAGCCAACGGCCGCAGGGGGAGGGATTTCCGAGTACCTACCTGTGCCTGCGTGAAGAGGACCCGCCTCTTTCGCCTCTGGGCCAGGGGGAACTGCATCGGTTTCGAGTCGGCCACGGCGCAGGCGCCCAAACCGGGCATTCCGGCGTTCAGGCCGTGACCCATGTTTGCTGACGCGGCCGATGTGCCCATCAATCTTGATACTGTAACAAAATTGGGATTTAATTATTTCTTGTCGGCTAACAAGCTATGGGGTGTTGGGATATGGCTCAGAGAATGGCGGATTTTCTGTAGTTCTATAATATACTAAAAAAAAAATTGGTTCAAGCACTGACGTGAAGTCAGGAGCTTTTGCGCGTATGTTATATCGTCCATTCTCCTGTATTTGACACTCTTACGCGCAAAGAATCCGCCTAGCCATCAATCTAACATAGTCATTAATCTGCCTAGCCATTAATCTACATAGCAATTAATCTACATAGTCATTAATCTGCCTAGCCATGAATCCGCCTAGCCATTAATCTACATAACCATTAATCTACCTAGCTATTAATCCACGTAGCCATTAATCTAATCTACATAGTCATTAATCTGCCTAGTAATTAATCTAAAATAGCCATTTTTCTACATAGCCATTAATCTACCTAGTCTTCAATTCGCCTAGCCATGTATCTACATAGTCATTTATCCGCAGGCCATTACTCTACATAGCCATTAATCTACCTAGCCATTAATCTCCCTAATCATTAATCTGCCTAGTCATTAATCTGCCTAGCCATTAATCTACATAGCCATTAATCAGCCTAGATATTAATCTACATAGCCATTAATCTGCCTAGTCATGAATCAGCCTAGCTAGTAATCCACCTAGCCATTAATCAGCATAGTTATTAATCCGCCTAGCTATTAATCTATATAGCCATTAATCTGCTTAGCTATGAATCCGCCTAGCCATTAATCTACATAGCCATGAATCCGCTTAGCCATTAATCTACATAGCCATTAATCTACATAGCCATTAATCTTCGTAGCCATTAATCTACATAGCCATTAATCAACCTAGCCATCAATCCGCCTCGCCATTAATCTATCTAGCTATCAATCCGCCTTGCTATTAATACGTCTTTTTGGCGCTCTTGTTCCTCGGAACAGAGTGCTTATCAATCTGCCCAAATGTCTGTAATTTTCGAATTTAAGGCTGAAAATGGGTTTAAACGATTTGATTCGACTCACTGATTAAGAATCCATGGTCGGAATCGATTCTGTCCGGCCGGCCGTCCGTCCAGCCGTTAACACGATAACTCTAGAACGGAATGAGCTAGACAGTTGAAATTTTCAGAGTAGGTTTGAGGGATAAATATCTTGTATAAGTTCGTTATTGGGCAAAATCGGTCTGATAGTATCGGAGTAACGAAAAAAAAATTTTTTTTTTACATTACAACTCTTGAGTTCAAATTTTTTTAAGATGCAATTTCATCATAAGAATTTATTGTTATCATTTTCAACTCTATGAAGCTAATACTTTCGGAGATATGATGTTTCAAAGTTTCAATAATACATGGTAAGTTCTATGTATTCACAGAATGTGAACACAGTATCTGTCTGTGTGACTATTCATAAATGTCATATTTTCTAGCTATTAGAGATTGTCAATTCGTATATTTTCTCTTGGAAAATCAAGTATTCGATTCTTGAATTTGTGAATATATACAAGACTGTTTTGATGTAGTTTATGGAGGCAATAGGAAAGAAGATCATAATGGAATCATCAAAAGAAATTACTGTTCGTTGACCACTGAGGTTAATATTACCTTTTACTTCCTTAAGTAGTGGTAGTGAGACATGTTCCTATAATGTTAATGTTCATGCTTGATTTTTAACTAATGGATAACTAATTGAAAAATCGCGATAAACATTTTTGGATCACGGATTATTGTTTATAGATCTATCCTGCATGCACCTGATTTTTTTTAATTTTTGCGCGTATGTTCTGGGGAACATCGCGTTATAGTTTTGCCCAAATGTGAAATTTAATTCTGTGGTGCCGTCCGGCCGTCCGTTGCCACGATAACTTGAGAACGGAAAGAGCTAGCGACTTGAAATTTTCAGGGTGGGTGGCGCATCCCAATAAGACGGACAAGTTCGTTAATGGGTATAATCGGCCCAATGGTTTCCGAGTAATAATTTTGTTTTCGACCAAAAAAAATCCGATCGAATTTAAACTTGGTGAATAGTTGTAGAATATAGACCTGAGCACGTTTGTGAAATTTTGTGAGAATCGTATCGCTAGAAAATTATTAAAAAATTATTAAAAAATACTTTTGTTGTCACGATAACCTGAGAATGTTAAGAGATAGCGGCTTGAAAACTTCAGGTTAGGTTGTGCACCTGAATGCGACATTTGAGTTTGTTTATGAGCATAATCGTCCAAACGGTTTTAGAGTTATAGCCATCTGAAATTTTCTGAAATTTGGTTGTTTTTTGTTCCTCATTAACTCGAAGAATACAAAACCGATTGAATTCAAACATGGTTATTAGTTGTAGAATGCCAACGCGAAAATTCTTGCAGAATTTCGTGAGGATGGTATAACTAGAAAATTTAAATAAAAATAATTAAAAATTATTGAAAAAAAATCTATATATCATAAACTATTCCTGCGGCATGGCTGAAATTTTGGAAGAGCCTTCAGAACCTAACTCTACTGCAGAATTCCAAGTTTGAACACGATCGGATCTATAATGTTGGAGAACCGTGCAGCCTTTTGTGAGTTCGGTAGCGAAGCGGTAGCGCCGGTAGCGGATGCGAATCGTCGTATGATATGTTGTCTATGGTCGTATTTTTGCGAGAACCTTCAAAAATAAAAATATGAATGTCATGATGATATATCTTTTACGCGTATGTTATGGGAAAATCGTGTTATTTCATCACAAATCTATGGGAGATGATAGCCCTACATTAGTGGTCAGACCTGGTTTTGAAAGAGATCCTCCTTAGGAGGAGGCAACTAAATATTGAAGGGATTTCTATGAACAAGAGTGAATATCTTTGAGAAATAGAGAAGACGATTCTTCTTCAGGAGATCCATGTGCCTTCAGAGGAGTATATTTGTGAGAGGGGACTATGATATCGCTGAAATTTTGTTGAAGGCTTATGATCTTGTAAGGTGAGAGGCTCATTTGTGGATATTAAATCTCGTGATGGGTAGGGAGGAATTTTAGGCCAGTTTTTCTATCACTAATGAGAATATATCTTTATGTTTCACCTCATCACCTTTAGATCTATCAATGGAAATTTATTGGTTAAGAATAAGTAATTGAATATTACTTTGAATTGAATTTCATTCAATATGTTAGTAACTAAACTTATAATTTTCTTTACTTTGACTATTTAAATATGACATTAATTCCAGTAATATTTTTCAAGAATAATTATGTATTCTTCTCCTAAAGAAGAATTGAAGGTAGACAATAATGTGTTAATTTTTTCATCATTGCTTTCTATCCTGACTTCACGAAAAAAAAATTGGTTCAAGCACTGACGTGAAGTCAGGAGAATTTGCGCGTATGTTCTATTGTCCATTCTCTTGTATTGGACACTCTTAATCGAATTCACCATGGTAAATTCGATTAAGAGTGTTCAATACAGGAGAATGGACAATTGAACATACGCGCAAAAGCTCCTGAATTCACGAGAAAAAATTGGTTCAAGCACTGTCGTGAAGTCAGGAGCTTTTGCGCGTATGTTCAATTGTCCATTCTCCTGTATTGAACACTCTTAATCGAATTTACCATGGTGAATTCGATTAAGAGTGTCCAATACAAGAGAATGGACAATAGAACATACGCGCAAATGCTCCTGACTTCACGTCAGTGCTTGAACCAATTTTTTCTTTTCATATTTACCTTGCGCAAGCTGGAGTACCCGTTTTCGGGAGTATTTCAAACCCTTTAGAAAAATTATAAATATTGGTCCTACAGTTCCGGCAGTTGGGACTTTTTATTAGGAAATTTGCTCCTCTATTTGAATCTTTTTTCAAATTTGAATTATCTCAAATAGTTTTTGGGGTATTGGCGAAAACCTAAACCTCCTTTTTTTGCTATTTTCGCGAGCGGCCTTAGCATTTTCTCAAAAACTATCTACATGCCATTCCGAATCGTATGACACCTTAACCATAATTTTCGGAGAATACGCGAAAATTTTGACCTAAAAAACACTTCTTGACTAGACTACAAGGGTGTAATTGTAAACAAATTTCTATCAAAAATTTAACACATCATATCAAACAACCACCGTAGTGTTTTTTTCCACAACTCAAAAGGCCTCCAATATATCTGGGTGAAGAATTCATATTTTGTCCTTCATTTACCGATTCCTGGTAGGAACTTTTTTGATTCTGCATAGTACCTACATAATATTTGGACGAAAAGATATCGACCCTAATAGTTTACTCTGAACGAGTCGTATCCCACAATCGATCACTATCAAATCATATTAGTTTCGGAAACTATGGACACAGTAATTGCCCGTACCTTGTAAGAGGTGTGAAGGGTCCATGACACGCTCGCTAGACATCTGTCGATCAAATTGTACCGTTGAATACTTCAGTTATTTCAAGATTATTTATATAGGGTTCCTATTGTTATAAGAATTTGGATGGACATACACGATGCAGGGACATTTTCAAAATAAATATTTGTTTAAGACACATATAGCCTGGGATAGAATCGATGGGGAATGTGGGGGAGAAATGTTAGGACTCCAGCTAATTGTGCTCTGTTATACCGTACGGGCACATAACGTTTATGTTGGAAACTATCGAAACCTTTATGATTCATTAGTTAGTTATTAGACTCTACTAGCCAGTAATTATTCAAACTTTGAAAAATAATATCTCCGAAAGTATTGGTTTCTCGTAGTGGGTTTCACCATAGCCTAATATATTTAACAAGCCTGGACGATGATAAAATGACAACACCGCTACTTATGAGTCGTACGCCAGACGATTCAATCGAACCTTTGTTATTGTAATGGTCGATTACTTCTTATTCTGGAATTAACCAGTATTGTTTTTCGCGGGTATTTCGTGGTATTGTTGTGTATACCGATGAGAATCAGTGCAATGCAGTGATATTTATGTTCTGTGATTGAACTGCAGTGCGAAAATGTGAAATTTCCTTTGGATTATTTCTACTTGGAGATGAGTACATTTCAGTTGAGACTATAGACAGCAAGATGGATTAGAAATATGAGTGAAATAGAACTTTCATTTCTTCCGATTTTATAAAAGATTTTGATGACCTTTCTAATAATTTTCCAACAAAAATTGGTATATCTGGATGGGAGATCAAGAAGCTCAAAGAATCTATTTATTTTTATACATGTATTCAATTTCGAAGTCTTCATCTGTAGATACTTCAGTTGAAATTAATAAGGAACTTATTCATCTCAAATTATTCATTGGATGTTCAGATTTCCTGGAGTGATTTGAAATGGATTCTTCCTTTCGATCTAACCCTGAGCAGATTGTTTCAACTTACTAATCTGCATTCCCAATAGAAATATAATTAATGGGGATTAAGATTAAGAATTCATAAATTTGTTTTATCAACATTTTTACAGATCAAATTTCAGATCAAAACATAGTTTTATGTGAATTTACTCGTCGTAGTGCATTGATATTCAGAATTCACATAGAGACCGCGGTAGTTTCGAAAATCATTCTAAATTCACTTTGTTCTGTTTTCGCATATTCACTTTTGAAAAATTTGAAAATAGGAAGAACAATGTTAATGTCAACTGAATGGAAAATAAACAGAAACATTTGGAGATAGCAGAAACTCACCATTATAGTAAGAACCAATAAATGACAAACTCTAATATGATTATCACAATTTTCATTAGCCTACCTCATTAGTCTTATAATTGTTATGTTTGGGAATATATATTTATTTGGAGAAATGTATTTAAGTTAATAATTTTTTTGGCAATAGTTAACAATACACCTTCTCGTGCTTCTTGGGGAATAATGAATTGAATAACAACTACCTAGGTTCCTATTTCATCTAGATCTCAATAATATTATGCAGAATGAAATGTAGTTATTCAATTTATTGACCAAGTAGGGTCTCATATTGTTTATTCATTCATGGATTCCAAGCAAGAAAACCTATTCAATTAAATTCGACATATACGATATCCCGCTCTACCGCATTGAAGAAGAAGGCCTTCAAGAGACGATAAATTGCGATACTTTTTGCGCGTATGTTCTGGGGAACATCGCGTTATAGTTTTGCCCAAATGTCTGTAACTTTCGAATTTTTTGAAAAAAATGGTCTCAAACGATTAAGTTCGACTCCCCAATGAAGAATTCGAGGTCAAATTTGATTCTGTCCGGCCGGCCGTCCGGCCGCTGCCACGATAACTTGAGAACGAAAAGAGCTAGCGAATTGAAATTTTCAGGGTAGGTGGCGCATCCCAATACGACGGACAAGTTCGTTAATGGGCATAATCGGCCCAGCGGTTTCCGAGTAATAATTTTGTTTTAAACCAATATAAATCCGATCGAATTGAAACTTGGTGAGTAGTTGTAGAATATGAACCTAAGCACGTTTGTGAAATTTTTGTGCGAATCATATGGCTAGAAAATTTAAAAAAAATTTTTAAAAAATATTTTTGTTGTCACGATAACTTGAGAACGGAATGAGATAGCGGCTTGAAATTTTCAGGTTAGGATGAGCACCAGAACGCGACATTTCTGTTTGTTTATGAGCATAATCGGCCAAACGGTTTTAGAGTTATAGCCATCTGAAATTCTCTGAAATTTCGTGGTTTTTGTTCCTCATTAACTCGAAAAGTACTGAACCGATTGAATTCAAACATGGTTATTAGTTGTAGAATGCCAACGCGGAAATTTTTGCAAAATTTGGTGAGGATAGCATTTGTAGAAAATTTTTAATAGATCATTGAAAATAAAAAAAAAAAATTCTATATATCAGTAACTAATCGTTAGAAATTGATGAAATTTTGCAAGAACCTTCATAACCTAACTCTACCGCTAAGTTTCAAGTTTTAATACGATCGGTTTAATATTGTTGGAGATTGGAGCATTCTTGTGTGAATTCAGTAGATGGGTGACCGTTGCCTCGATAACTTTCGAACGAAAGGAGATAGGGACTTGCAATTTTCAGGGTAGGTTGCGTATCCGAAAGGGAGAGTTGAGTTCGTTTTTGGGCATAATCGGTCTAACGGTTTCCGAGTTATACCCACCTGGAATATTATTTTCTTGATAACTGAAAAAATAAATATTCGATAGAATTGAAGCTTGGTAACTAGTAGTAGAAAATCAACATAAAGACGTGTTCAAAATATTGTAAGAACCGTACCACTAGAAAATTCGAATAAAATGACGAAAAAAAAAATTTTAATAACCGAACCCCTAGATCATTTAAAAAAAAATCACGAAAAAAAAAATTGGTTCAAGCACTGACGTGAAGTCAGAAGCTTTTGAGCGTATGTTCTATTGTCCATTCTTCTGTATTGGACACCCTTAATCGAATTTACCTTGGTAAATTATGTTGTCCATTCTCCCCTATTGGACACTTAATTCGAATTTACCATGGTAAATTCGAATTAAGAGTGTCCAATACAGGAGAATGGACAACATAATTTACCAAGGTAAATTCGATTAAGGGTGTCCAATACAGAAGAATGGACAATAGAACATACGCGCAAAAGCTTCTGACTTCACGTCAGTGCTTGAACCAATTTTTTTTTGTTACTCCGAAACCATCTATCCGATTTTGCCCAGTAACGAACTTAGCATAGATATTTATCTCCCAAACCTACTCTGAAAATTTCAACTGTCTAGCTCATTCCGTTCGAGAGTTATTGTGCCTACGGCCGGCCGGACAGAATGAATTTCGACCACGGATTCTTGATCAGTGAGTCGAACCAAATCGTTTAAGACCATTTTCATCGAAAAATTAAAAAATTACAGACATTTGGGCAAATTGATAAGCACTCAGTTCCGAGGAACTAGAGCGCCAAAAATTGGTTCAAGCCCTGTGGACATGAGCTTTTTGGCGCTCTTGTTCAAACAGACAAATTATATCTCCGAAAGTATTGGTTTCTCAGAGTTGGGAGTTATATCAATGTATTCTTATGATAGAACTGCGTCATAAAGGGAATTCAATTCAAATAATAGTTTATTCATCAAGATTAAATGAGCAATCTGAGAATGACAACTGCACCATGGAAGAAATCAAATTAAAATTTCTGAAATGAATTTGACTCTCTCTTATAGAACAGGATGACATGTACGAGTATGAACACAGATCATATAATAAAGCTTAGATAGAATAATTATAGCATTCTGTGAAAACATAGAAGTACGATTCATTATTGAAATTTAGAAAAATCATATCTTCGTAAGTATAAGCTTCTTGGAGTTGAAAATGATATCAATGGATTTTTATGGTAAAACTGCATCTTAAATAAAAATTGAATTTGAAATTTGTTAGGTACTTAAAAAAAAAATTTCTTTTCGTTACTCCGAAACCATTTTGTCTATTTTGCCCAATAACGAACTCAACTGAGATATTCATCTCCCTAACCTACTCTGAAAATTTCAACTGCCTAGCTCATTCCGTTCGAAAGTTATTGTAGACATTTTTTTTTTTAATTTTCAAATTTTTTTTTTACTCTTTGCGGTAACCTGGTCAATACAAAACTTCACATGCCTATAAAGGTCATGATTCTTCAATTTGATGCTAAATTTCAGATAGATCGAGTGATCGGTTTCGGAAATATTCATAAACAATGTTTTTACTAAAATCGGCCATAACTTCGAAACCGCTTGATGGATTTCGCCCATTAACGAACTTGTCCGAGATATTTACGCTCCAAACCACACTTGCAGATTCCAATCCTCTAACTCCTTTCGTTCGAGAGTTATCGTGCCGGCCGGCCGGACAGAATCGATTTCGACCACGGATTCTTGATCAGTGAGTCGAACCAAATCGTTTGATACCATTTTCAGCCAAAACTTCGAAAATTACAGACATTTGGGCAAATTGATAAGCACTCTGTTCCGAGGAACAAGAGCGCCAAAATGTGTATTATTTTTAGTGTCCGACCGAAACTGGTATTTCAGCCAAAACCGAAACCGAAACCGAACTTTCGGCCAGGGTCTCAGTTTCGGCCGAAACCGAAACCGAAACCGAAACTTTATATTTCATACTGAAATCTACTAAATTTTTTACAATTTTATTCGCATATACATAAAAATAGTTAAGGAGTGTTAAATAAAATAAAAAGAATTTTTTTTGAGATCTTTATTTATTATTTTGGTATTACCAAGTTATCAAAATAATCAGTCGAAGTATACAGGGTGATTCCAAATCAGACTGAACCTTAGAGGAGGTGTTAGTATGGATCATTTGCTGGGGTTTGAGCCATTTTTATTGAGGACCAAAAATCAACGGTTTCCGAGATATTTGAGTACTGATTCTATTGAAAAAGAATTAGTATGATTTGAATGGGGATATAAGAAGCAAATAGAGGAAAATAACGAATTCAATATTTTTTTGTTGCAACAAAGCTCGAAATTACATCAGAAAATGTATTCATAAATTATGTTCCACCATTCCATAGGCTAGCACGTGCCGTCTTTCTGCTGTCTTCAGTTGTTATTTTCCGCCTGAAATTTACTCACGCTGTCTTTTAATACACATTCACTATTTTAAATGCCCGACATTCAAAAGGTTGCTTATAAAAAATCTGCTGAAACGAAACTAGTTAAGCAATCTAACGAAATATTTTAGAGAATGAAGAAGGAATTTGGCAAGTTTTTAAAATAATTTTGTCATACAAAATTGTGAAATTCGAAAGAGGCAGACAAATTGATATTAGAAATTGATTTTTCATTTATTCATATACCACATTTCGAATCATACTAATTCTTTTTCAACCTCTTATAATGCATAGTTTTGCTTTTTTCGTACATATCATATTCTTTTCTGATGAAAATGAACTAAAATTATCACCAAATTTGGTCAACGTAGAAAAAATTGACGAAATATGTACTATAAGTTCAGAAATCTTTTAAAAATCACCCGAACTCCAAAAACCGTTGATTTTCGGTTATTAATAAATATGGATAAAACAACAGCTAATGAGTCATACTCCAAGTTTCACGTCTTATTTGGAATCACCCTATGTAATCTAATTAATAATCATTAAGGTGAATTCTCAGTCATAACAAAGATAGATCACAATAACTCGTACGACAATTATGTATACCTACATATAACTCCTGACCAAACGACCAGGATAATTCACGTACATTCGAGTTTCGGCCTGGCCGAAAGTTTCGGCCATTTTTGGCCGAAACCGAAACTAAGGCCGAAATTAGATTTCTTGGCCGAAACTGGCCGAAACCGAAACCGAAACCGAACTTTCGGTCGGTCACTAATTATTTTGTAACACTCTACTATATCTTGTTTTACTACGCACCAAAAACAGAATATTCATAGGTATAGTACGTAGTTTCTCCGAACTTTCTCGGACGAATCGAAGTCGAATCCAAGGAACAAAGCATCAATTTATGCTCCGTCATCAGATAAAAGCGTACATCGATAAAAGCGTACGTGGGGAAATAGCATTAGGAGAAAACTGGTATACGCTGACATGCGAGGCCCTTTAAACAAACCGAACTTCCAGTCTGTTTACAGAACACTCGAAATCCAATGACAATACAGTAGCGGAAAAGCGGGACTCCGCGGGACTGCAGCGAACGGGAGCCTGAAGGCAAACATTCCGACTTGTGTAATTACTTTCGGATAAAATGGCGAATCGGCTACTTCTGTCTTTATTAATTATTCAAGAAGCTATTATAGATGGAAGGATTTACTAGATTTAAATATTTGTTGGCCTGCCTGCGGCCAGAAACTGACTACATACAGTCAGGCCAATGAGTTTGGCAGTCGGGGGAATCAAAAATTTTATTGATGCTTGACTATTTATACTGACTGACAAAGTAACTACAACACCCAGAATGAGATGTTTAAATTTAATTTTTTTTGGTAAAACATAGATAGTATAGCAAGGACTAAATGATTGATATTTGAAGAAAAAAATGGGTTCAAGTCCTGTGGACAGGAGCTTTCTGGCGCTCTAGTTCAAACAGACAAATTATATCTCCGAAAGTATTGGTTTCTCAGAGTTGGGAATTATATCAATGTATTCATATGATATAACCGCATCATAAAGGAAATTCAATTCAAATAATAGTTTATTTATCAAGATTAAATGAGCAATCATGAGAATGAGAACTGCACCATGGAAGAAATCGAATTAAATCTGGCCAATTTTGCCCAATATCGAACTTAACCGAGATATTCATCTCCCTAACCTACTCTGAAAATTTCAACTACCTAGCTCATTCCGTTCGAGAGTTATTGTGGAAAAACATATTTTAAATTTTCCAAAATTTTTTTTTTACACTTTGCGGTAATCTGGTCAATACAAAACTTCACATGCGTATAAAGGTCATGATTCTACAATTTGATGCTAAATTTCAGATAGATCGAAGGAACTTGTCCGAGATATTTACGCTCCAAAACCACCTTGCAATTTTCAATCCGCTAACTCCTTTCGTTCGAGAGTTATCGTGCCTACGGCCGGTCGGCCGGCCGGACAGAATCGATTTCGCACTCGGATTCTTGATCAGTGAGTCAAACCAAATCGTTTGAGACCATTTTCAGCCAAAAATTCCAAAATTACAGACACTTGGGCAAATTGATAAGCATCTCTGTTCCGAGGAACTAGAGCGCCAAAAAACAAGTTTCGTATGACAATTGCCCAAAACAGGTTTAAAGTACCTACAAATAGTAGGTATTCCATAAAACATGTATGAAAGAAGATGAGTAATAATATGAAAGAAGTTGAGTAATAAATAAAAAATTACCTTGTAATCTATCAAAAATTTCCTGATCTACGTTCACCAAATTTTCTCCTCTCTCGAACTACAGAATTATGCTTTCAATATTTACGTAATATTTTCAAACATTTTCGGGTGAGGTCCCCGTTGCATCGCTAAAATACGAGTATTTCAACCCCAATATTTTTGAAGTTACAATATTCCCTTCTGTCAAGTTGACATTATGACAATTCATACATAGAATAATTATATCAATGTGTGAAATACGATTTATATTGAAATTTTGAAGAATCATATCTCCGAAAGTATTAGCTTGTTAGAGTTAAAAATGATATGAATGGATTCTTATTATAAAACTTCTTATTAAAAAAAATTTAATTTGGAATTTGTTTCGTAAAAAAAAAATTTTTTTTTTGTTACTCCGAAACCATCTGTCCGATTTTGCCCAATAACGAACATAGCCGAGATATTTATCCCCCAAACCTACTCTGAAAATTTCAACTCTCTAGCTCATTCCGTTCGAGAGTTATCGTGCCTACGGCCGGCCGGACCGGCCGGCCGGACAGAATGAATTTCGACCACGGATTCTTGATCAGTGAGTCGAACCAAATCGTTTAAGACCATTTTCATCGAAATATTCGAAAATTACAGACATTTGGGCAAATTGATAAGCACTCAGTTCCGAGGAACTAGAGCGCCAAAAAACGAAGGGTTTACAATTTTTTTTAATAAATTTTTTAATAATGTGTTTGTCCACCGCTATTATCTATACACTCCCCAACACGTCTTGGCATTGATGCAATAGGATGGTCTATTTCTTCTTGAGGGATACTATCCCAAGCTACCTGTAGTTCATGTATCAGAGTCCGTGGGTTATGGGGTACATTTCCAAGCTTTCTACCCATGATGTCCCAAACATGCTCTATGGGCGAAATATCGGGGGATCTGGGCGGCCATGGCAAAAGATTCACATGGGTCGCTTCAAAAAAGGTTAAACTAACTCTGGCAACATGAGGTCGAGCATTATCCTGCTGAAATATTGGATTCTCGAGCCGGTTAAGGTAAGGGAGAACATATGGCTCCACTATTTCTTGAAGGTAACGCAGCGCTGTCATGTTACCTCGATTAAAGCCTAAAGGTGACCTACTTGCATGTGCCATAGCACCCCATACCATAACGCCTACTGTCCGGTGTACATGTCGCTCAATATCAAACTGAGGTTCACGTCTTTCTCCCCTACGTCGTCTAACCCTTCTTCGGCCATATTGTGCACCCAACGAGAATCGAGATTCATCAGAAAAGACGACCTGATGCCATTCCACATTCCAATGTTGACGTTCTCTGAACCACTCGAATCGTTGTCGGCGATGCTCAACCGTCAGAGGTAACACAAGATGGGGTCGATAATGCTGCAGTCCAAAAGACCTTATCCAGCGGTAAACCGTTCGGACAGTTACAGGATGGCCTTGCTCTCCTAACCACTCATCAGCGAAAGATCGAGTTGTCGCAAATCGGTCTCTGATAGTCTTAGACGTCGATCTTGAACTTCATTTGTGCCTCTTCGACGTCCGGTGGCTACTCTTCTTCGATTTTGGGCATTATTAAACCACGCTTGATAACATCTCATAACAGTAGTTGGATTTCTGTTCGTACGGTTAGCGATTTCTCGAAATGACAACCCCGTTTCCCGTAGACCAATAATTCGACTTCTATCAAATTCACTTAGCTGGCGATAAATTCCGCCTATACGTTCTCTAGGCATTTTAACAACAACTAAACATCGACTTTGGATCTCCTCGAACAGCTGGTTTGTTGTAAAATTTAAAAAAATTGCAAAAAACTACTACTAGATGTACCTAAGTAACAAAAAATGTTTACATGAAAAAACCTTCACGATTTTTTGTGCGAATGTTCTGGAGAACATCGCTTTATCATTTTGCCCAAATGTCTGTAATTTTCGAATTTTTCGCCGAAAACGGTCTCAAACGATTGGGTTCGACTCTCTGTTGAAGAATTCGAGATCAAATTTGATTCTGTGTCCGGCCGGCGGCCGCTGCCACGATAACTTGAGAACGGAAAGAGCTAGCGACTTGAAATTTTCAGGGTAGTTGGCGCATCCCAATACGACGGACAAGTTCGTTAATGGGCATAATCAGCCCAATGGTTTCCGAGTAATAATATTGTTTTCACCCAATATGAATCCGATCGAATTGAAACTTGGTGAATAGTTGTAGAATATAAACATAAGCATGTTCGTGAAATTTTGTGAGAATCGTATCATTACAAAATTAAAAAAAAAATATTAAAAAACATTTTTCATGTTACGATAAACTGAGAACGAAAAGAGATACCGAAATTTTCAGGTTAGGTTGTGCATCTGAATGCGACATTTGAGTTTGCTTATAAGAATAATCGGCTAAACGGTTTCGGAGTTATACCCATCTGAAATGTGGTTTTTATTTCCTCGATAACTCGAAAAATACTAAATCGGAAGATCCCAATGTTGAACGGAGTTGGCAAATTTTCAAAGGAGTTGGAAAAAATTTCGAAGGAGTTGGAAAAAATTTCGAAGAAGTTGGGAAAAATGTAGAAGTAGTTGGGCAAAGTTTGGAAGCAGTTGGAAAAAATTTGGAAGCAGTTGGAAAAATTTCAATGGAGTTGGAATATTTCTGAGAAAAATGTTATAAAATGTCAAGGAATTTGACCGCCTGACCGGTTAAATGCAAAGCAGGCAGATAATAGGGATGATATAATATGGAATTATACCATGTACCCTCGTACACATTCCTGTTGCCGTAAATTCAATATTCAGTATCAGTAGTTTTCGGTACAATGTATGTAGCCGGCAAGAAATAATATTCATCATAATATTGCGTTATCCCAAGGGTAGCTCTGCAGATGTTTCAGTAGTCATAAAACAAAACACCAGTTTGAGGTGTTTCTCACTGTCGAATGTAAATATTTGAGTACGCGCAGTTCTTCCTTTCTTTTAATAATAGAAATAGATAAATTTGAATGTCGGAAAACTAGTTTTGATGTTCTGGGTTTCTTTCAAATGGGCAGTTCTACGGACGGAATAACCATGACGCATTACCAGGGACGGGCCTGGGTGAAAAAAAAGGTTGAAAAAATGTCACGCGCAAAAGCTCCTGACTTCACGTCAGTGCTTGTTTATTCGTGTTGTGATATACAGTGCGTTTCAAAAAGTACGCACCAAGAGAAAATTTACTCGCCTGTATAGTTTATTGAAATTTGGGTTTTCGGGAAAGTTGGTGCTCAAGAAACGATGATTTTCGACATATATGTCATTGATCGTGTTACTCTGCAAACCTGTCATTTCATAGTGAAATTTCAGAAATTTTTTGATATTGATATTTTGATGACAGCACGTAAGTGGCAGCTGTGGGCTTTGCGGAAATTTCAAAAATAATTCGGAATGTAATTCCAATGCAAGAGACATTATCACAATTCAAATAAAGTTTATATTAATTTAATGTTCCTCATAAATTATGATTTGTAAGTGAAAGCCTCACAATCTTGGTGCAAACCGAATTATACTTGAGAAATTTAATGCGCAAAGAGCTAATATCTCGCTAATTATATTCTTGGAACATCATAAGAAATTAAATCTTTGATTTTATATCTGAAGAATAATTCTCCAAACCCTGTAAAAACGCTTTTGAATATATTTTCTCAAATACTCGCTCAAATACCACTAAAAATGCATTACAGACAAATCTAAAACAAAGATACCTGTGAAAATGAAATCGAGTTGACAGGTGGATAATTTCTTATGATGTTTCAAAAATAATTAGGGAGATATTAGCTCTTTGCGCATTTAATTTCTCAAGAATAATTCGGTTTGCACCAAGATTGTGGGGTTTTCACTATAGAAGTCATAATTTATGACAAACATTAAATTAATATAAACTTTATTTGAATTGTGATAATGTCTCTTTCAGTGGAATTACATTCTGAATTATTTTTCAAATTTCCGCGAAGCCCACAGCTCCCTCTAACGTGCTGTCATCAGAATATGAATATCAAAAAATTTCGGAATTTCACTATGAAATTTGGCAGTTTGGTATAAAATGAAATTCTGAGCAACATTTATTTCATAAACTTTTTGATATTGTTCTGCTTTCTACGGCTTTTGGTAATTCTTCTAAAAAATGTCAAATTTGACCAGGATTGCAGAGTAACACGATCAATGACATATATGTCGAAAATCATCGTTTCTTGAGCACCAACTTTCCCGATAACCAAAATTTCAAAAAATTATACAGGTGAGAAAATTTCCTCTTGGTGCGTACTTTTTGAAACACACTGTATATACGTTACATCCCATTGTATGCGCATCGCCGACACTGTTGACGAGGAGCAGTCGGGAGAGAAGTCGCGGCTAGAACCTCATCTTTCAATAAATTCTCCACGCTTCATCTGTCAACCCCTCGGGTTCATCAATGGATCAACCACATGAATACGGCGCAAAGTATCCGGTTCCAAATAGGTGAAGTGGCCGGATCGGATCCGATTTCTAATACACCCCAGTTTCGGCGATGTCACGCCACTGGCGTCACGTTACGCCGACGGCCCATACGACCGCACTTTGCGACGGCAACGCGGAACCCGTAACCTTCACGCAAATGATTGTTTTGGAAAGTAGGATGCTACACTATCGGTTACATATCCGGGTGAACCATAATGGGTAAACAGTTGATACTCTGGAATCTGGAGGTTGGAAGTGTTGAGCCGGAACAGCCTGCGATTCGGTGATTTGTCATGTGCGATCTTGGGGCTAGTGAATTCCGCGATGTATAGTTATTAATCACATTTCGAAACCCTTCACACATTAATTACACTACAATATTGTCTTGAACTTGATTTTTATAAACAGCACATTACTGACGGAACTTGAGTTGATAACAAATGTGAAAGTGACTTCTTGAAGTCTGTTAGATCTGGGAAGAGTCGATGTTCTGATAACTGGGTCTGCGTATCCGCCATTTAGTACTAAAAATGGGTTCAAGCCCTGTGGACAGGAGCTTTCTGGCGTTCTAGTTCAAACAGACAAATTATATCTCCGAAAGTATTGGTTTCTCAGAGTTGGGAATTATATCAATGTATTCATATGATAGAACTGCATCATAAAGGAAATTCAATTCAAATAATAGTTTATTTAACAAGATTAAATGATCAATCTGAGAATGAGAACTGCACCATGGAAGAAATCAAATTAAAATAACTGAAATGAATTTGACTCTCTCTTATAGAACAGGATGACATGTACGAGTATGAACACAGATCATATAATAAAGCTTAGATAGAATAATTATAGCATTCTGTGAAAACATAGAAGTACGATTCATTATTGAAATGACGAAAAATCATATCTCCGAAAGTATTAGCTTGTTGGAGTTGAAAATGATATCAGTGGATTTTAATGGTGAAACTGCATCTTAAATAAAAATTGAATTTGAAATTTGTTGCTTAAAAAAAATTTTTTTTTTCGTTACTCCGAAACCATCTGGCCTATTTTGCCCAATAACGAACTTAACCGAGATATTCATCTCCCTAACCTATTCTGAACATTTCAACTGCCTAGCTCATTCCGTTCGAGAGTTATTGTAGAAATTTTTTTTTTAATTTTGAAATTTTTTTTTTACACTTTGCGGTAACCTGGTCAATACAAAACTTCACATGCGTATAAAGGTCATGATTCTACAATTTGATGCTAAATTTCAGATAGATCGAGTGATCGGTTTCGGAAATATTCATAAAAAATGTGTTTTACTAAAATCGGCCATAACTCCGAAACCGCTGATGGTTTTTGCCAATTAACGAACTTCTCCGAGATATTTACGCTCCAAACCCACCTTGCAAATTTCAATCCTCTAACCGGACCGGCCGGCCGGACAGAATCGATTTCGACCTCGGATTCTTGATCAGTGAGTCGAACCAAATCGTTTGAGACCATTTTCAGCCAAAAATTCGAAAATTACAAATATTTGGGCAAATTGATAAGCACTCAGTTCCGAGGAACTAGAGCGCCAAAAATCAAAAGAAATATTCTATAACCTGATTTCAGTTGATGCTCTAAAGCATCCAGGAACCCGCTCAAAGACACACACAACATTTCATCAAAATAGGTCACGTCGTTTAGGAAGAGTTCCACGACATACACACTTACATTAGAATATTATACAGGGTGTTTGGTAATTCTACGTGATCAGTCTAAGGAATTATACTAGACGTCATTTGCAACGATTTTGAGTCGAGTGAATCATGGTCCGAAAATCTATGGTTACGAAGATATGGCGATTTTTCAACTTTTTGAAAATTTTCCGCTTCTTTATCGAAAATAATTAATTAATTTTGTATAAACTACTTTACTGTAAATATTCAATGAATATATATTTTTTTAAGCTTCAGAGAAGGATAGCACCTCATGCAAAAAAGTATTCACTAAAAAAATTGGTTCAAGCACTGACGTAAAGTCAGGAGCTTTTACGCGTATGTTTTGTTGTCCATTCTCCTGTATTGGAGACTCTTAATCGAATTTACCATGGTAAATTCGATTAAGTGTCCAATACAGGAGAGCGGACAATAGAAATCACCATGATAAATTCGATTAAGAGCGTCCAAAATAATAGAATGGACAATAGAAAATACGCGCAAAAGTTCCTGACTTTACGTCAGGAATTTTTATTTTCGTGATTTTGAAAAATTTTCTAGGGGTAAGGTACTCACAAAAATGTACACAGTCCTGTATGTCGATATTCTACAACTAGTTACCAAGCTTCAATTCGATCGAGTCTATTTTTTTTGAGTTATCGAGGAAATAATACTCCAAAACCGATGGACCGATTATGCCCAAAAACGAACTTATCTCTCCCATTAGGATGTGCAACCTACCCTGAAAATTGACAGTCCCTACCTCCTTTCGTTCGAAAGTTATCAAGCCAACGGTCACCCATCCAGCTACTGAACTCACACAAGGCTGCTCGGATCTCCAACAATATAGATCCGATCGTGTTCAAACTAGAATTCGGAAACTATCTGTCAGATAACGCTGGAATTCCGCACATACTGTCAAGCGGCTTTTTATTGCATTATTTCATTTTTGCGGGCATGTTCTGGGGAACACCGCGTAATCATTTGCCCAAATGTCTTTAACTTTCGAATTTTTTGACGAAAATGGTCTCAAACGATTTAGTTCGACTCCCTGATCAAGAATTCGAGGTCAAATTTGATTCTGGCCTGCCGGCCAGCCGTTGCCACGATAACTTGAGAACGGAACGAGATAGCAACTTGAAATTTTCAGGGTAGGTGGAACGTCCCAATACGACGGACAAATTGGTTGATGGACATAATCAGCCGAACGATTTCCAAGTTTTAATTTTGTTTTCAACCCATAGATATCCGATCGAATTGAAACTTGGTGGGTAGTTGTAGAATACAGACTTAAAGAGAATTTTTTAATGAATTTTCGAAGTAAATATTGTTTGGTAAATATAAACCGTCTGAAATGCACGATGGAGGATCAATTCTGAATAATGCCCGATTTTCTTAAGAGGATTCATAAATCCCTCGGAGTACAATTAAAGAGATACAGCTACTTTCGAAATGCGACCTCACAAGGATGGGAAAGTGCTTTAGGTTAGGTGCATTCCGTTCCGGTTGAAGGATGGGGTTTCTGTCGAATTCGAGTGTGTTTACGCAGGAGATGGGTAGGCCATGATTTGCCTTTACATGCATAAATAACATAACGTAGACGGCGGCGGTGGAAATGCAAACAGGGCTTTACACTATTACGCATCACGTCCAAATGAGATTGATGGGGGATTGAAGAAATAAAATATCGTGAATAGCTATTTACATTACGAGGGAGGAATAGTATATTCCAAAACAAGTAGCAGAATGGGCTGATATTCAAACACGAATGCGAAATTCGAAAACGAGCGACGAAGGAGCGAGTTTTCGTACGCATGAGTGTTGGATTTGCCTTCTGCAACGAGTATTAGACGATATTTTCTCTATTTCAGGCAAGTTTTGTAAAATACTGTTGAAATTTAATGAAAAATTAGGATTATACATCCTAGTGACTTTTGTATTGTAGATATCTTGGCAGTTGGTGTGACTGTTACGAAAGTTGACAGATCACGGAATTCGAATTGTACGTAGAGCATGGAGATCAGATTTAACAGTTTCCTTATATCATGAATGATTCAAAATTATCAAGAAGGAAATCTCTAGTACCTTTATTTTTTGATGAAAATAAAACCTTTCCTCTCAACAATTATTTCACCTTATCCCGATTATCTTATATTGACAATAATTGACGTGTGTTGAAATTTGATAGGATCGAATGTCAGTGCTGACTAGCACAAAACGAAAAATATAACTAGAAACAATGCGGGAATGAGTTCATTCCAGCACTGTTTTTAGTGCTGGAATTAACTCATTACGATACAGAAATAGAGAAAATACAGTTCAAACCGAAGACATGTACCTATATGATTTTTTGCGCGCATGTTCTGGGGAACAGAGTGCCCGACTCACTGGATCAAGAATCCGATGTCAAACTTGATTCTGTCCGGCCGGCCGTCAGCATGATTACGCTCGAACGCAATGAGTTAGAGAGTTGAAATTTTCAAAGTATGTTTGGAGTCTAAATACGCTGGCTAAGTTCGTTAAAGTACAAAATTAACGGGGTGGTTTCAGAGTTATGGCCATCTGAAATTTTGTTTTCCCAATAACTCGAAAAATACTAATATGATCGAATTATAGCGCTGTAGTTAGTTGGGACATACCGACACGAAGACTTATGCAAAATTTTGTGAGGATCGCATGACTAGAAAATTTAAAAAAATATTTGTAAACAATTCTTTATCTCAGAAACTATCCGTGAGACGTCGTTGAAATTCTACGAGAGTCCTCAAAACCTTATTTTACAGTAAAGTTCTAGATTTTAACTCGATCGGATCTATATTGGTGAAAATATTGCCGAAATATCGAAATATTCAAACGATCGAGATGTACTGGTCCATTGCTTTTTCACCCGACCAGCGAAGTTGTCAACAGTTTTTGAATTGAATGGAGTGAATTCGATGAATTAGATCGGCCGAAGTCAAAATTGACAAGTCGATACGTCATTAATAACATTCGTTCAATACCTTGATCGAATAATAACAGTAAAGTTCAAGTTACGGAATTGACATAAATATTCTAGTGCTTCTGTGTCCAAGTCATAAGGATGAAGGATAACAAGTGTCTGGGCAAGTAGACCCGGGATCGATTCCTGTAGCCGAAACTATTGATCTTTTTCATTTTTGTTTCCAATTCTATCGGAATTCTAATTTTGTGAAAAGGGTTATTGACATAATTAAGTTGATATTTTCATAAAATTATAAGTAAGTATTTTCGTATATTATTAGATATTAAAAAAATTACTGCTATATATGGGGCATTATTTTTGATCAAATGTCAATTCATAGGTTATCATGGCTAAACCGTAGGATTCGACTAATTTATATCATATGAATAATTTTCGGAATAAATTATTGAAATATATTACGCCGCCACTAACAAAGCACTGTTTATTTTCGACCCAAAAGTAAATGTATGTATTCGATTGGGTCCTTACGCCACCATAAACACAGCACTTTTAACACGCTTTTATAAGCTTCACCTGTATGTTTGCTTGCTTGCTTGTTTGTTTGTAACCGACTTCTTTGAACGCGATTTTGACCCACTTTAGACCATCAGATTTTATTCAAACTTTGCAGACTTTTCAGGAGCCTATGAGATTACAATAATTTGATGAGAGTAACTCATTATGCTGACTAGGATCGCCAGAATTAATAAATTTTGTTAGGGCTTTCATGTTACCAGCACCTTCGCCATTTTGCGATACATAATAAAGGGTGTATCAGCAAGAACTTGATTCTCAAATTGCGCACCATTTTTGACTGTCAATTGTTGCTTGTTTAATTAAAACATAGCCATTTACGAAACAGGTGTGTTATAGCTTGAAAGAACGTTTGTTAATAGTGAAAACCCATTATAAAGGTGATGAAGGTGCCGCCGTGACTGTCGACGGTCATCATTACCGGGCCATGTTGTAAGACTTTTTCGGCAAGAACTAGACGGAATGGATTTAAGTGAGATGTGGTTTCAACAGGATGGCGCTGTCACACCACAAGGAAAACAATGACTTTGTTACAAACCAAGTTTTCAGGTCGAGTAATTTCTCGTTTCGGAGACCAAAACTGGCCGTCAAGAAGTTTTGATTTAACTTGTTTGGACTATTTTCTCTGGGGTTTTTTGAAAAGTAAGGTCTATGCGAACCATCCTGGGACAACTGAGGAACTCAAAGAAGAAATTGCACGTCAAATCCAGCAGCCCTTACTACAAAATGTACTGCAAAATTTCATCAAAAGAGTGCACACCTGCCAACAGAGAAACCGTGGCCATTCAACCGATATTTTGTTTCATGTGTTAATGTCATCACTACTTCCATACATATGTAGAAAAAAATGTCAATAAAATATTTAATAAATAAATATTTTTCAATTTTTAAAATTCAAGTTCTTGCTGAGACCCCCCTTATTATATACGAAATTGTTCTCTCACGAATCATTAGAGAATGTACCTTTTTAACACGCTTTATTTAGCTTCGCCTGTATGATTTCTTGTTTGTTTGTTTATTTGTAACCGACTTCTTTGAACGCGATTTTGACCCAATTTAGGCGATCCGATTGTATTTATATTTTACAGACTTTTCAAGGGCCGCTGTCATTACAATATTTAAATAAGAGTATCCTATTATTCTGACAAGGATCAGCAGGATTCATACATTTAGTTAGGGTTCTTCTGCATGAGAATAAGAGAGTAGGAGCTAGCGCGCGATTTGCGCAAGCGATAAATCGAACTTAAAACGAGAAAATAAATAATAATTTAAAAAACTCTTTATTGATAAATCGAAGTAATACGTATAAAATAATTTTTGAGCATTTAAACAGAATGATGGACGAAAAATGTAAGTATTATTTAGAAGAAAGCGTGGGGTGCTCAATACAATAAAGTTCTAGTTCTAGTGAAAAAATAGTTGAGAACTCCAACAGTGTGCGATTCATAAAATATTAAAAAAAAAGTCTTGCGAAAGGCATAAGAAATATGTTACCACTCAACGTCATAGCTTTCTCACCAACAGAATCTTCGAGAGATGGAATCGTTTGCCGATTACCGTGGTCGATGCTGGGACCATCAATGGCTTCAAGAACGCCCTGGATCTTTACGATGCAAGATCTATAATTAATTGTGAACTGTTTCTGATATTTCTGTTTTGAGTTTATAGGAATTTCCTCAACTCTTCTTGTACTTAATAATAATACTTTAGATGGGGGTCAATAATTGTTATCATCACATATTGGCATAGATTTAGAAGAGCAATTTATCACTAAGATCACTTACTGGCAAATCTGGGATCGGCTGCCGAAGTCTGGTACCATCCTGACGAATAATGGGAACCCAGTCCCAAGTTTTCCGATACGGGACAGTATTGGCCACCACCAAACTGTCCCATGACAGGATAACCTCCGTTCATGCTGCAACCGCTTGAACTCAAAGTTCCCCCTCCCACACCTGGGGAATTGATACTGCTGCCACTGGATGTCGATCTGCAAAAAAAAAATTGGGTCAATAGAGTAGGCAGATACGAAAGCAGAAGTGATGTCGTAACCATAATATAAATGTTTCCATCGCGCAAAGCTCATCAATATTGGCGTGAAAAACTCTATATTTAGCTCAAATAAGCACTGATGATCCAAAAAATAAGTGCCTACAATTATTCCTAATATCGATCTCAATATGATTTCTTCTTCATCTACATAGATGGTTGGTTTATGAATGGCTCCAGCATTATTCTTTTGTACCTTTCACCATTAATGGTACCATGAAAGGAAACTAAGCCATAGGTATTCTAGGGTTTTCCAACAAGAGGTGTTATTTTGAATAGCCCGCTATTTCGGTAGATGTCACTTTTGAAGCTGTCATTTTTTGACATTTGACAAGTAGAAACTACGCCATTAATAAAAATGGAACGATACACGATTCAAGAACGCATTGAAATTATTAAAATTCACTATAAAAATGGTGAAAATTTGGCAGAGACGGGTCGTAAAACTCGAACATTTTTGGCTCGTCGTGAAGCACCTTGTCGGACCGCAATAAAGAAATTGGTGGAAAAATTCGAGCTGTTGGGACAAGTTAGTTATGTGAAGAATAAAACCCGTGCACGTCGCTCAAGAACAGCCGAGAATATTGCTGCTGTAGCCGAAAGTGTTGAAGAAAACCCAGGTTTGTCCATTCCTCGTCGTTCTTTGGAATTAGGCATTCCACAAACGTCATTACACCGTATTTTGCATAACGATTTGGGTCCTAAGGCTTATAAAGTTCAGTTAACACAAGAACTCAAGCCGGCCGATCATCAACAACGTCGTGTCTTTGCTGATTGGGTCATTGAAATGCATGAAAATGATCCGGAATTCCATCGAAAAATCATCTTGAGTGATGAGGCCCATTTCCACCTCGGTGGCTTCGTCATCAAGCAAAATTGTCGCATCTGGGGCTCGGAAAACCAAAGAGTTATTGTTGAAAAACCTCTCTGTCATCAACGTGTGACTGTTTGGTGCGGTTTATGGTCCGGCGGAGTCATTGGACTTTACTATTTCGAAAATGAGGCTGGAGCAACAGTTACGGTGAATGGATTGCTCTATCGAGATATGATTCATGATTATTTATGGCCGGAATTGGATGGTATTGATCTGGGCAACGTTTACTTTCAACAAGACGGCACTACGTGTCATACAAGCAACGAAACCATTGATCTTTTGCGGGAAAAGTTTCCGGACCGTGTTATCTCTCGAAGAGGTGATCACAATCGGCCACCGAGATCTTGTGATCTAACACCTTGCGACTTCTTCCTTTGGGCCACGTGAAAGAGAAGGTCTACGCCAATAGCCCAGCGTCGATTCAAGACCTCAAAGATGGAATTCGTGAGGCTATCGAGGACATAGGGCAGCCACTTTGCGATTTGGTTATGGAAAATTTCATTAAAAGGATATGGTCCTGTAAGCGTGGTCGTGGTGGTCATTTGCCTGATGTTATTTTCCACTATTAACGGCATAGCTTCTTCTTTATAATGAAATAAACATCCGATCATTTATATTGAGAAATGGCCTATTATTGGAAAACCCTTTATCTACTACGACAAACTGCTAACCACACACCAACTTCTTGCGAATGTAATGGAGTCTCAATAAATTTGTGGGGATTCTCCTATGTCCAAAATCCGTAGTTTTGAGAATTCGCATAACCCGACAAGTGAAACCAAGCATCCTCACTAAAAAAAGTTGAGTAATATGGACTGTCGACGTTAAGATTATTTATATTATTTTATTTATTATATTTATTAGAATCCAATACCAGTACTCTATAGGCGATGTGGAATATCCACTGGTAGGAGTTGCTGTACCATCGTTATTTTGTAAGGGTGCAAATTCAGTTCTTTTTCAATACTTTGTGGCAAGTACTCAACGGGAGACCAGACTGTAAAGATAATTTACTCGGGGACATTTGAGGATTTTGTTCAACTCGTGTTCTCGCAGTTCTTCGACGACTTCTCGAGAAACTTGAGGTCTTTCTGTCGAATTTCCCGTGTTAACATTTCCAGTCTGCATGAATCTGTTTATAACACCTCTGATGTGGGCTTTCAGAGGAGATTCTAGAATCTGAACATCAGGATATTCCGCCAGATATTCATTTTCACAGGCCTCTACAGAGTAAATCCATTTATCATTGATTAATGTACCATTGCGATAATAGTAATAAATGTGTTTTATTCTAAATCATGAGTCATTGCAGATTCAAACAATTTCGAAACTGAATTTTCAAGAATTTTAAAAAGAATCTTAATAATTGACAATAATTCAGTATAGGTTGTCAGTTTAGAAATTCTATGATATAAACAGAACACAAGAAGTGAGAAGTATACTCCATTCACTTTCATAAAGTCTCCCGGTTGGCCATGAAATTTTGAAAATGTTAGGTAATGCTCATTTTCCTGTCAGATAACTACGCAACGTTGTCCTCTCTACATAGAAGTAGTAGTAATTACGTATTTTTCACAATGTGAATTTTCTTGGGAAAAATAATGAATTTGAGAAGATATTATGTGAATTCAACAATTCCAAAGACCTGGCGACTGTTGAGGAAAATTTTTCATCTGTTGTTACTATGGAAATATCTCATGTATATAAACTGGTTGGAAGATTCAGTTATGCTATTTTCTTGAACGGAAATCAAGAATCAATTGTTGAAATTTTGAAGAAAAATAATGGATACAGTAGTCCGTTACTTTGTGATAATTCATTCGAAAAAGAATAAAAGTACCTGAATAACACGATAGGAAAACTTCTAAACGAACAGAAGTACCTATGGAATTTCCCACTTTTCGAAATTCTCAAGAAATAAGCCTACAGAAGACTTTTAAATACCTTGTTGAACAACTTGAAATACACTAGTTTCAAAATGTAGTGGTACAACGAAACCCGAGTCACTGTTAAACCTTCATAAAATATAGTGATAGGATACGAAACTATTAAGTAATTTCTTTCGAGAGTTCAACATGTCCTAAGACCGAATGAAGTTTTCCTATGGCAGATTTCAATTCTGTATAGATACTTTGTCTCTGCTTCTTCAAATTTGCTGTCAGCATTTTCAATTTCAAAGCGAAGAGTTCTTTATTATTCGAAGATAATAGTCCGTGATAATAAGTTGTCTAAGATGGAAGATTATCTTGAGATTAAAAATTGGCATTGGCAACATCTCGGAGAATTATTTACATTGACGATATTTCAGGAGTGCCAACCTGCCTTAGTTTTAGTTACAAAAACGTGATAGACCTAAATCATGGCCAACCGGGAGACTTTATAAAAATGAATGGAGTACCTATAATTGTTTTTTCGAGGATTGTTACTTTGGTAGTTGTTTCATTCTGAGCAAATGCCTTCCTGCGAATGTTTTTTCTATGCCTGTTCTTTCTAGGTTAGTAGGTATCATTCTGCAATTGTGTAGGGACCCGAATTTTTTAGCAAAACTGCTACCGTTCTGCCTACCTGTAGGGCGAAGGCGGGTTCGTAGCCAACTCCAACTTCCTGTAGCTCTCCTCTATGGGACTCAAGATGTCCGTGACGCTGAAGGGCGTCGAATGATGCAGTTGTTGCAGATGACTGAGCACTTGATGACTACCCTGATGGTGTTTGGGACTCAGGCTCATCGCCAGCTCGACGCCATTGAGCTCAGGCAGCAGACCGTGCAGGTCGGAACGGTCCGGCGTCGCTACGGGACCTTCCCCGTAGCCAACTGCGGACATGGACTCCAGGGCCCTGCAACAAGGACGGTACGATAGTCACTGTGCGATCATCCAACTTATTATGCCGATAAATCCACGTTAATGTTTTTTTTACACCGTGACTTCCGAAAAGGGGAAGAACGTTTCCTTAGGGCAGAACCACAGACTTCTTAAATACAGGCAAGTACATGTACAAGAAATTTGGCAACTATGTCAGAGGATCCTACGTCTACGTACGTTGCGAAACGGAATAGTACATCAAGAAGTTATAGGTCAAGGCTTTTCGTCCGGTTTTTATGTGTTTACGGTCTATTGTTTTGAACGAGTGCAAATCAGTTTTTAGAGTGTTATAGTGACTGGGTGCAAATACGGTGAATAAGTGTGCCTAGGTATCATTGACAGCGCTTCGTCAATGTCACCGAATAGGCTCTATTATTTTGACGTCATGCTATAATTATAGTTATCGACGGTCAAGGCTATAGGGCTTCACACGCCGAGAGCGAGATTTTTCTCGTCTCATCTCGTTCTCGTCTCGGAGAAGCAAGACGAGACGAGACGAGACTAAGAATCATTAAAGGATACTGTGGGAGGTATACTCATTATTGAAAGGTTTTTTTCTGGGTTTTCTCTCCCAAACTCCGAAGAATATCTATAAAATAAAAATTAATTATTTTGTGATTTGCTTCTGCGTAAGAAACACAAGATATTTGTCAGAATGTTGCCTAACAAACAACAACGAAACAACATCAACGAAGAAACAACTAAGTATATCGTAACGTTTCGGAGTCTATATCAGACTCCTTTGTCAGACGCTTAATGAAAATCTTTAGAATTATTTTGTTGATAGTTATTATGAAATTCAAGAATTTCACAATAATCACAAAATCACAAAATAATTAATTTTATTTTATAGATATTTTTCAGAGTTTGGGAGAGAAAACCCAGACAAAAACCCTTTCAATAACGAGACGAGACGTTTTGAAAAATATTATAGGATACCCAGATCACATACAGCGCAACCCGATAGTCTCGCTAAATTTGTTTTATTGAGTTTTTATTCGAAAAATTAGAAAAGGTCTACATAGAGATCAATATATTTTACAAAATATCAACTCTTGTGACTATCTGTGAATTATTTCATTGTAAATTAAAATATTTTTTTCACATTTTTAGCGCTCTAGATCCTCATCGGAACTAAGTGCTTATCAATTTGCCCAAATGTCTGATGTAATTTTCAAATTTTTGGCTGAAAATGGTCTCAAACGATTTGGTTCGACTCACTGATCAAGAATCCGAGGTCGAAATCGAATCTGTCCGGCCAGTCCGGCCGGCCGGCCGTAGGAACGATAACTCTCGAAAGGAGTTAGAGGATTGAAATTTGCAAGGTGGGTTTGGAGCGTAAATATCTCGGACAAGTTCGTTAATGGGCGAAATCCATAAAGCGGTTTCGGATTATGGCCAATTTTAGTGAAAACATCTTTTATGAATATTTCCGAAACCGATCACTCGATCTATCTGACATTTAGCATCAAATTGTAGAATCATGACCTTTATACGCATGTGAAGTTTTGTATTGACAAAACAAATTTTGAAAATTTTAAAAATTTTTTTCTACAATAACTCTCGAACGGAATGAGCGAGGCGGTTGAAATTTTCAGAGTAGGTTAGGGAGATGAATATCTCGATTAAGTTCGTTATTGGGCAACATAGGCCAGATGGTTTCGGAGTAACGAAAAAAAAATTTAAAACTTAAAAAATTTTAAGTAATAAATTTCTAATTCAATTTCTATTTAAGGTGCAGTTCCACTATAAAAATCCATTCATATCATTTTCAACTTCAACAAGCTAATACTTTCGGAGATATGATTTTTCAAAATTTCAATGATAAATCGTATTTCACAGAGTGATATAATTATTCTATGTATGAATTGTCATAATGTCAATTTATTTTCCTGAGACATGACATTATTTAATCAATCGAAGAATTATGAGAATAAAGTGTAGGTATTCCGAAATGTGAGCGAAGTGAGAAAAATCTCAGTTGTTTGCTCCGAAATTAGTTTTTGGCGCTCTAGTTCCTCGGAACTGAGTGCTTATCAATTTGCCCAAATGTCTGTATTTTTCGAATTTTTCGATTTGGTTCGACTCACTGAATTCGTGGTCGGAATTCATTCTGTCAGGCCGGCCGGTCCGTAGGCACGATAACTCTCGAACGGAATGAGTTAGACAGTTCATTTTCAACTCTAACAAGCTAATACTTTCGGAGATATGATTTTTCAAAATTTCAATAATAAATCGTATTTCTACGTTTTCACAGAATTATATAATTATTCTATGTATATGAATTGTCATAATGTCAACTTATTTTCCTGAGACATGACATTATCTAATCAATCGAAGAATTGTGAGCGAAGTGAGAAAAATCTCAGTTGATTGCTCCGAAATTAGTTTTTCTCAGAAAAGTCTTACATTTCGGAACGGAACATGAAGTAAGAGATCTGAGAGAAGTGAGGCTGCTTTTCATCATGCTCAGTTTTCTCACTCAATGACGGGACTGACGGAAGGGAATATTATAACTTCAAAAATATTATGTTACTGTTGAAATACTCGTATTTTGGCGATGCAACGGGGACCTCAACCAAAAATAAAGAAAATATTACGTTAATATTGAAAGCATAATTCTGTAGTTCGAGAGAGGAGAAAATTTGGTGAACGTAGATCCGGAAATTTTTGATCGATTACAAGGTAATTTTTCATTATTACTTCTCTTCTTTCATAGGTACATGTTTTAAGGAATATCTACTATTTGTAGGTACTGTAAACCTGTTTTGGGCAATTGTCATACGAAACTTGTTTTTTTGGCGCTCTAGTTCCTCGGAACAGAGTGCTTATCAATTTGCCCAAATGTCTGTAATTTTCGAATTTTTGGCTGAAAATGGTCTCAAACGAAATTTTGAATCGTACTTCTATGTTTTCACAGAATGCTATAATTATTCTATCTAAGCTTTATTATATGATCTGTGCTCATACTCGTACATGTCATCTTGTTCTATAAGAGAGAGTCAAATTCATTTCAGCTATTTTAATTTGATTTCTTCCATGGTGCAGTTCTCATTCTCAGATTGTTCATTTAATCTTGATAAATAAACTATTATTTGAATTGAATTTCCTTTATGATGCAGTTCTATCATAAGAATACATTGATATAATTCCCAACTCTGAGAAACCAATACTTTCGGAGATAGGTATAATTTGTCTGTTTGAACTAGAGCGCCAGAAAACTCCTGTCCATCATAGGGCTTGAACCAATGTTATTATTATTTTTTCAGAAATGTATTAAAATTCAGTTTTGATATTTATTAGCAGAGGTTACCTAAGTTGAGTAATAGGCTCCTAAATCATGCTATATACTATATGCAATCCAGCTACTAAACAAACCTGAAATTGATCAAAAAGGGGAAATTTCCAAAATATTTCAAATACCGATCATATAAGACAGTATTTGCAAAACAGGATTTTTCCTCAATTGCTATGATACATATTCAATTCAATTTTCCATTTCGTGCCAATAATGCATTCCTAAATAGGGTTGTGCTCGCGTTCGTGCAGGTAATTATAGGCATAAAAAAAGGAGCAAGATTCTTACCGCTGCAAAAAATCGTCCACCGAATCCCAAAACTGGAAAAAATCACAAAACCGAGGTCACTCCTTCGAACATCCACATTAATCACTCTCATCAGCCATCATACACCGGAAATACGATTGTAAACTACAAGAGTCCCTCGCGTTCTTTCTCTCCAACTTCCTCTCGAACCCGATCTCGCGATTCAATAAACAAACTGACTAACTATATAAATAAATCAGTGATCGAGCTATAGTACTCTTCAGGGCGCTCTTGATGTAAGACTCTTTACCGGCAAAGAGCGCTTAACTTGCCTAAGCGTACTCCTAGAGTGCCCTCAAAGTGTACATGGCACTTCTGAATCGGCCCAGACGAATTTCAGGTACTTTGGTTGGCGAGGGGGCGCGGCCTACCGATTTTACACCAACCGAGCCTCTCCGTCTCCGTCCATACGTAACAACCCATTGTTACCGACCGGGCCGAGCGAATTACCCCCTAACTTCTAGCTCCGTAAGGTTCAGATTACTGCGCGGGGCGCGTTCGGCGTGACCCTAGAGTGCACCGCGGTTCGGCTCAATATGGCGTCCGCCGTTCTCCTATCTGAGTTATGAAATTCTCTGCCCGTTCTGTGGACGTATTGAAGGAGCTTTCGAGCTGTTGAAGGGGGTTCTCTTCAATCTGATAATGTATATTTATTTTATTTTATTAGGTGTATCGATTCGAGTATGGAGAATTCTACGTTTCGTTTTAATTAGACACGGGTTGTTGATTCGTGTGCTTTTGATGGCGCTAGCGTCGGTAGTATCTACACCTACCTACTGATTGTCGATATAATATTCGAACAGGTAAATTCCCTTCGTGAAATGGATAAATCATCGATTGCATATCGGTTGATCAACATATTATAAGATGTTTTGCCAACTATCCAGAGCAATTTCATTGCCGAAGAATATATAAAAATCAATGCCACTTTTCGTTGTTATTTTATAACTCAAGAACATCAACATCCAAACCAAATGTTTAGGCTTTGTTCGGACTATTTAGTAGATGGTTTATGTGAAGTTTGCACAGAATCGTTCGAGCGGTTCTTCATTTATCAAAGGAAACTTTTTGAAAATGTTACTGTAAACGTGATGTTTTTTTGGATGTTAGTAGATGGGTTTGGGGGAAATTTCGAAGGGGTTTATCGCGGAAAAATACGGAAGTTTCGTACAGTTTAGCGTTTTCGGAGCGAAAAGATGGGGGTGTATTTTAAAAAAAATCGCGAAAAGGTGAAAAAACGCCGATTTTGGCAAAAGGAGTAATATTTTGGAAAGGAATTCGGAAGAACGTTGGCGTTCGAAACGACGGTATTTGCGGGAACGCGATTACGAGATTCTAATTTAGTCCGTAACGGAGCCATTTTTTCGATCCTCTCTTTCGTTTTCCCGGAAGAACGATAGGAAAATGGAGCTTTTCGTGAAAATCGACAAAATTCTGACGTTTCACGTATTTCTGTGGCGAATTTTAACGCGTCTCTTTCAAGGTCGACGTTTTCGGTCTGAACGAGCGACGAGAAATGTCAAATCGAATTTTAATTTCGGACGTAATTACTCGAAAATCTTGGAAAAACCGCGAGAAATATGAACGAGTAATCGATTTCGATCGATCGCTTCACATGATTGACGATATTCTGAAAATCGAAAGACGGAAATCATCCGAGTACTAAAAACCCTCATTTGGTACATAATCGGAGTTGATTCACATAGGCAACGTGGCCGAGTGAGCTGAGGCGTTGGATTGGAAATTTATAGCTCCCGAGCCTCGCGGGGATCGAATCTCGGAGCGTTCGAAATACTTAGCTTACTTTTAAATTTTTACCCAATGAAAAACTTCAAGGAGCGTGACTCCAGTAAACGTATCTTGGGATTTGGATCTTTATTTCGTTAAGTTATGAAATCTATAATGAATATCCGTTAGATCGGACGGATTTTTGCATTAAAAAGACTCAAAATATTCAAACAGCTGTTTGCTTATTCATGCTCAAAATGAAAAAACAAAAAATATTGTTTATCCAAATGTTTTGAATAAATAAATTTGATGTTCCAATTAAATTGTCACTTTATACGTAGCGATATAGTTTAAATTCATCACCAAGAATAAATTTTAGGTGAAGAGTTGAATGGTGTTTAAGTTTAATTAAAATTTGGAATCGAAAATATAATATAATATATAAATTCGAAACGGCTTCGTATTTATAATGACTGAGACGTGCTGAGCCTCTCACAGGCCTCCCATGGTAGGAAGTCTGAGCTCTGTGGGCCTCGTTTTCTCGATACCTAAATTTCGTGCAAATGGACGTACATGTTTTCGCGCTTCAAATTTTCACTAGTGGGAAAAAGGATGAGATCTTTGTTTTGTCTCAGAGGTAGCCTGGGCGTTTATATATATCCGCTCAGGCTGACCCTGGGAGGCTCAACACAGCACAGTTTAGATGAATTTGATGAGAGCTACCGTATACTGATGAAGGTCAAGAAATCAGAAACGCGTCTGTTCTTGCTTCTAGATAAATGAATGAAATCCCCTGATGGGGTTAATTTGGTTTTTGAAATCTATGCATAAGTAATTATACGAACCCATTTAGAGACCCTTGTGGTAGAACGCTCTGAACTTGTTCATTTGGTATCAGCCGTTTTTGACGCGCTTGTTCACCTGAACAGAGTGCCTATCAATTTGTCCAAATGTCTGTAATTTTCGAATTTTTTGATGAAAATGGTCTCCAACGATTAGTTTCGTCTCACTGATTAAGAATCCGATGTCAAACTTGATACTGTCCGGCCAGCCGTCCGGCCGGATTTCGCTCAAACGCGATAAGTTAGATAGCTGAAATTTGTAGGGTACAGGTTTAGAGTCCAAATGCGCTGGCTAAGTTCGTTAATGTATAAAATCTTTCGAGTAGTTTCGAAATTATAGCCATCTGAAATTTTGATTACCCAATAACACTAAAAATACTTAAGAAAATTATACTATATCTATGAGAAACTATCCTTCAGATATCGTTGAAATTCTGCTAGAGCCTTCAAAACCTTATTAGGTATGATTAAGTTTTAGATATGAACTCGATCAGATCTATATTATGGTGAAGATATTGCGATCGATGCGTACTGGTTCATTTTTTTACACTCGACCAACTAAGATGTTAACATTTTTTTATTTTTGACGTGCCTGGATTGAATTCAATGAATCATCATTTCATATAGACAACATATCTTCATATTTATTTCCGTGCTTCCGAGCGGCTGGCAGAAGTAAAATTTGACAAGTCGATATGTCAAGAGTATGTCAAAAATCGCGGTGAAGGAACAATAATTTATCGAATATATTCGAAAACCTAACAGGTGAATTCCCTTCGTAAAATGGATAAATCATCGATTGCATATCGGTTGAACAACATTTTAGGAGATATTTTGGCGGTTATCTTGAGCAATGTTATTCTAGAAGAAATTTATATAGTATAAATTCGGAACTAAAATCAAATTAATATCTATATAGGTATGTACCTATAATTATTATTCATTTATTATTCGATAATCTTCTGGAAACCCGCTATAGGTAAGTGTATCTATAAAACTCTGTGATAGTTTCCTATTGCTGAACTAAGTATATGCATTTCCTCATTTGAAATGGAAGTACATTTTTGCATATGCTGGACGACCACAATTATTAGCAATAGATAGAATTCTTGAAGAAAAGTATTACTGGGGCTGCATTCCCCCATCAAAGTTACCAAAATTTTCATTTTTTTCTGATTTCATCGTCAAACGTCAAACATAAATAAACATTCCTTATTTGGTTGTTCAGTTCAGCGCCCCCCCCATAACAAAATCATGGCTGCGCAACTGTTGAAATTGCCTTCTGCAACGAGTATTAGACAATATTTTCTCTATTTCAGGCAAGTTTTATGAAATACTGCTGAAATTTAATGAAAAATGATTATACATCCTAGTGACTTTTGTATTGTATCTTGGTAGTTGGTGTGACTGTTACGAAAGTTGACAGATTACGGAATTTGAATTTGAATCGTACGTATGGCATGGAGATCAGACTAAAACAGTTTGCTAATAGCATGAATGATTCAAAATTAGCAAGAAGGAAATCTCTAGTACCTTATTTTTTAATGAAGATGAAACTTTACCTCTCAACAATCATTTCATATCCCTATTATATTGTATTGTCAATTGACGTGTGTTGAAATTTGATAGGATCGAATGTCAGTGCTGACTACCACAAAACGAAAACTATAACTAGAAACAATGCGGGAATGAGTTCATTACAGCCCCTTTTCTAGTGCTGCAATGAACTCATTACGATACTGAAATAGAGAAAATATATATATTACATCAAAAATATGGGAAATCCTGAGGACAAGGGCTTTATTTAGCGCTCTTGTTCAAAGTTTAACAAATCATATCTCCAAAGTATTGGTATCTCAGACTTGGGGATTCTTATGATACATCATAAAGGAAATTAAATTGAAAAAAGTGACATTTAAAAAAACAAGATTGCCAAAAATTATTAATCCGAAACCAGCAGACCGACTCTACCCAATAACGAACTTATCCGAGATATTCATTACTCAAATCTACTCATCCATGACACTCATCAATGTATTTCCATCATCATATGGATTACCCAAGGGAATTATATTATCACCCAAAAATTATAATATCCTATAATCCTCATAATTCTACGATAGCTCAGGTTATTTCATTGGTCATTTTGCATTCAATCATACCTACATTGTTTGCTAGAACATCAGGAGGAATTTTATATCAGGAATAATGAATTTTGAATAGAAACCAGACATAAAGATGACATGTCTCTTATCGGTAGATAAGATTACATGTATGAACACAGATCATGAAATTCATAGACACAAATACGGACGTTAATGTTCGATTATAGCATTCGGGAAATCATAGAGAAATTTTGAAAAATCATATCGCCGAAAGTATTAGCTTGATAGAGTTGAAAATTATATCAATTGCTTCTTATGATAAAAATGCGTTTAAAAAAAAAGGTTCACGCCCTGTGGACAGGAGCTTTTTGGCGCTCTTGTTCAAACAGACAAATTATATCTCCGAAAGTATTGGTTTATCAGAGTTGGGAATTATATCAATGGATTCCTATTATAGAAATGCATCATGAAACAAATTAAATTCAAAAAAAGTGTCGTTTAAAAAAAATGCTTCAAAAATTATCTTATAAAAAAAGGAGCAATCTACAATGCTTCAATTAATGCTTCAAAAATTGTCATTAAATTTATTTATCAAGATTAAATGAGCAATCTGCAATGATTCAACCTCGTGGAATGGGTTGTTGCAACTTACACGCGGTGCATAGTTTTCACAACTCGAAATACCTAAGGAAAGTATCATCGAAATGTCTAGAGCAACGCTGGAGACAATCATAACAGATTGTCCATTTATTCCTGATATTTGAATAGGTATATAGTGGATTACGAACAAATTATTTTAATAAGTAGTTCAAAATATATTGATAAAATACTATCCTCTTTTCATAATTTAAAATTTAATAGTTCATACCACTAACACATTCTTTCCTGTATTATGAACCTTAACTAAAGAAAAAATGATTGATACACAAATGTAGATCCATATTTCAGTATTTTTTTGCTAGCAACATTATGAAAATACTATATATAGGAACATGTCTCACTACTTAAGGAAGTAAAAGGTAATATTAACCTCAGTGGTCAACGAACAGTAATTTCTTTTGATGATTCCATTATGTTCTTTTTTCCTATTGCCTCCATAGACTACATCATTAAAATGATCCAATTCTAAATCTACATCAAAACAGTCTTGTATATACCTACTCACAAATTCAAGAATCGAATACTTGCTTTCCAAGAGAAAATAACAACTACGAATTGACAATCTCTAATAGCTAGAAAAGATGACATTTATGAATAGTGATCACAGACAGATTCTGTGTTCTCATTCTGTGAATACATAGAACTTACGATGTATTATTGAAACTTTGAAACATCATATCTCCGAAAGTATTAGCTTGTTAGAGTTAAAATGATAACAATGGATTCTTATGATGAAACTGCATCTTAAAAAAATCTGAATTCAAAAGTTGTAATGTAAAAAAAAATATTTTTTTTGTTACTCCGAAACTGTTAGATCGATTTTGTCCAATAATGAACTTAACCGAGATATTTATCCCTCAAATCTACTCTGAAAATTTCAACTGTCTAGCTCATTCCGTTCGAAAGTTATCGTGTTAACGGCCGGGCGGCCGGATGGACGGCCGGCCGGACAGAATCGATTTCAACCACGGATTCTTGATCAGTGAGTCAAACCAAATCGTTCAAGACCAATTTCAGCCAAAAATTCGAAAATTACAGACATTTGGGCAATTTGATAAGCACTCTGTTCCGAGGAACAAGAGCGCCAAAAATGATCCCACTGAAAAATTGAATTTTGTAGGTTGAATGAATATATTGTCATTCAATAATTTTCATGGTTACTTTCCCTCCTACCTATTGTATCATTTTAGATGAAGGGTAATTTCAGGTTCAGTTTCCTGATCCTTTGTACGAATTACAAACTAAGACATTCCATTATTCCTTCAAAAAAACCAACAATGAACGGTCAGCAAGAAAATAACTAGGTACCTACGATCACTTATCCATCTAAATCTATTACGCTTCCATTGGCCATCAAATCGACGCTAGCGAAGAAAGCATGATCCATTGAATATTTACCAAATTATCAGATTTAAAACCGCCCGCTATTATCTGAAGGGGATGCGTTAAACCGTGATGCCTGTTTGTATCTACCCCACTGTTATTACGGGCTATTACGGCAATCACGGCGTATTGTGCAACGGGACAGAGAGAGAATTTAACCTGTCATTAGGCCGCTTTTCATGGCCCATTCATAGAATCTATTGATACTTTACTATGTTAGGTCTCTTTTACTATAGGTACCTTAGGAAGCGTGTAGGATGTAGATATTACTTCCTGTACGTCGGAAAGATAATGGACCAATTTAAAGAAATGCTTAGAACGTTTCAGAGTTATTTACTGTCACCTTCCAGTAAACACACTCTATGCGATATGCCGATATCTCATTGAAGTTGCTCTATGACCTTTGGGAATGATATCAATGTATTCTTATGATTGAACTGCATCATAAAAATTATACTCACAACATACGTCTATTATACTCACCTCATATGTTGGATTTACATACAACAGCGAATTATAATTAGGCGGAGGTTAAACGGTCAATCTGGTATCAATCTGGCATCAATATTGCCATCAATCCGGACCATCAGTCCACCACTCTACGCAAGTCAAACTGAACCAGATTGACCCTGTAACCTCCTTCATATAGCATTCAGGTATTCTATGAAATCATAAAATTACGATTAATTATTGAAATTTTGTAAAATTATATATCCGAAAGTATTAGTTTGCATTACAATTTGTATTTTATCTAACAATAAAGCATGAAAAAAGTGTTAGCAGAGGTTACTGTAACGGGGTACCATATAATAATTTGATATATGATACTAGAGCTTAGGGAAAAAACCTCAGCAAAAAAACCCTATCTCCCCGTTAGTGTTGTGATTTATGAAAATGGAAATTGTTAACAAAATATGCTGAAATATTAAATATTGAAGGGCATCTTTTTCTTCATTGTCGCTTCTTCCTTCAACAAGCAGAGAAGTTTCTCCAATGTACCCGAAACTCCATCTAGAAAAGAAAATTGGTTCAAGCACTGACGTGAAGTCAGGAGCTTTTGCGCGTATGTTCTATTGTCCATTCTCCTGTATTGAACACTCTTAATCGAATTTACCATGGTGAATTCTAATTTCTGTTCTCCTGTATTCGACACTCTTAATCGAATTTACCATGATGAATTCGATTAAGAGTGTCCAATACAGGAGAATAGACAATAGAATTCACCATGGTAAATTCGATTTAAAGTGTCCAATACAGCCGAATGGACAATAAAACATACGCGCAAAAGCTGCTGACTTCACGTCAGTGCTTGAACCAATTTTTTTTTCGTGAAGTCAGGATAGAAAGCAATGATGAAAAAATTAACACATTATTGTCTACCTTCAATTCTTCTTTAGGAGAAGAATACACAATTATTCTAGAAAATATATTACTGGAATTAATGTCATATTTAAATAATCAAAGTAAATAAAATTATAAGTTTAGTTACTAACATATTGAATGAAATTCAATTGATTTCCAGTAATATTCAATTACTTATTCTTAACCAATAAATGCCCATTGATAGATCTAAAGGTGTTGAGGTGAAACATAAAGATATATTCTCATTCATCACAAGATTAGAAAGTGTGGTTAATTTAAAGTTAAGTTTTGAAGCCTTCAGCAAAATTTCAGCGATATCATATTAAAAATAATACATAACCTTTCAAAAGTCCCCTCTCACAAATATACACCTCTGAAGGTACATGGATCTCTTGAAGAAGAATCGCCTTCTCTATTTCTCAAAGATATTCACTCTTGTTCATAGAAATACCTTCAATATTTATTAGTTGCCTCCTCCTAAGGAGGATCTCTTTCAAAACCAGGTCTGACCGCTAATGTAGGGCTATCATCTCCCATAGATTTGTGATGAAATAACACGATTTCCCAAGAACATACGCGCAAAAATATGTCATCATGACATACATGTTATGTTATGTTATGTTATGTTATGTATGTTAGTTGACTTCGTCGCAACCAGTCGTGTCGCCGTTGTTATCTAGTAAACCTAACTATTTCAATTGTTCCTAATTCTCTTCCTATTCTTTTCCGAAGTTCAACTATGTCTAGTGACGATAAGCGCACTTGTCCTGTTTGCAGCAAAGCAATCTCAAGAAGATCTCCTGGTTTGCAATGTACGGGTATTTGTGGAAATTTCTTCCACGCCAACTCACAGTGTTGTGAATTATCAAAACAACAGGCTAGTTCGATTGTTGACATCCCCGGATATCAGTGGAAATGTAGTGTGTGTCGCACATATGCAGCAGGAACACAAGTTTCACCGCACGCACAGCGCACAGCAAATATCTTCAATGCGTAGAAGTATTGGGGCTGGCTGTGCCGCACTCGATGGATTGAATGTGAGCGGTACTCGCATCCGGTGCGCCTCACTACACGAAAGACTCATTGCACAGAAGCTCTACTGCATCGAACTTTACTGTTACTGCATCGACGAGGCACCACATCGAAAAACCCCCCACTTTAGAAAGTGGGCGGCACTAACTAGAGTTAATGTTCGTGCTTTCTCCTGATTGGCCGAACGTGAAAACCCGTTTATCGATCGTCTTCGTCGATAGTTTCGCTCGATGAGAGGCAGTGATGCCAGATGTCGAATATAAAATTATGGTACAAGGATGCCAGAATTATGGAATTTTAAGGCAAATTATGGTACACAGATGCCAGAATTATGGAATTTTCGGGAAAATTATGGTACAATTAAGTATGCATATTTATTCAAAGTAATAAGTAGTACTGTGAAAAAAACAACGAATTGGTATACATAGAATTAAAAAACCAATCTGTATTTATAGAAATAAAAAGTTAATTTGAAATTAATCATGTTACGTGCGTTCAAAAAAATTCGTGGTCAAGTAGGCTATGGAATTTTAAACGTCTGAACGTAGTTCAGAAAATTAACCTTTAAAATTCCATAGACTACTTGACCACGAATTTTTTTGAACGCACATTATTTGGTTTTGAAAACCGGAAAAAAATCAAGTATGGAAATTAAATTACAAAATATATACTTTACAAAGTAAATTCATGTCTGTACATTTACCCTAAAACTACGTCGGAAAGTAAATTTCTACATCTTCGTCGTCATCAGATTTGTACAAATTTTTGGCTTCCATTGCCTGTACTAAAGAATCTGTTATTTTGAATTTGTAGCATTCTCCATTGGTGCTTTGCGATGCTAAGAGCAATCCATTGATTGAATTTGTACAAATCCGATTTCGGATATTAGTTTTTATTAAATTGACTTTTGAAAAAACCCTTTCGCAAGAAGCATTTGAATGTGGTGTTGCCAAAATATCAAGAACAAATTCGCCCAATTCCCTAAATGAATTTTGACCAGAGTGGTCAGTTAATACCATGATTTTATGCCAGTATTTGTCAACAAGACTTACATTTTTTATATCTTCTTCAAAATCATGGATTAACTGACAATACAGCCTCCACTGATCATCCACCTTTTGTTTCTTTTCAGTATCGTTTTTATTTATAATTCTAGGTAACGAATTCATGACACCCAAAATGGATTGAGGTTTTTCCTTATTATGTTTATTGTCAAATATGGCGATTTGAGATAAAATATTTTCTTTGAAATCAAATCTTTTTTTAATTTCATTACAGGAAACTATTAAAAATTGCCTGCATCTGATAAAAAAATCTATTTTTTCGTCAGGGGTTAATCTGCTCACATTTTCAGCGACTCTGACACCAAGATATATATCATGTGAACTTAGAAACTGTGACACATTATTCGGATCAATATCTGATAAATGAGTTTGATGCACATAATTTGGTTTCAAATATGTCAATAACATGGTTTTGAAAGTTTCAGTCATCTTATTATGGACTGCAGTAATGACAACTCTTTCATTTTGAAAATATTGGTTAAGGTCGACAAATTAGGAAGAATCCATTGCAGGAAATAAAAAAAAAACTTTGGTTTCTGAGTCATTGAGCCTGTTTGCAATTGTTTCAGACGAATTCAACCTATGTTCAGTCCATTGCGCCCTTGCTTTCACGAATACTGCCTATTCTAGATACCGGTAGCCGACGGAAGCAATAAATAATGGGTCGGCCATAAATAAATTGTGGAACTCAAATTTCAAAGGCTCCGACGCAAAATGAAAGTTCTTTATCAGTTTATGTAGGTATTCTATGCAGATAAAAGAAATAATCCCCTTATAATGGTCACATCTGTTCTCGAGTAAATTCACAGGAAAAATACGGATTACAACAATAATCTATATTCAAGACCAAACAATTAGAAACGGGCGAAAATATTGAATCGATCGAAATTATGGTACAATTATGGAATGCTCTAAATTTGAGGTCAAAATTATGGTACAATTCCATAATTATGGTACATCTGGCATCGCTGCCTCTCATCGAGCGAAACTATCGACGAAGACGATCGATAAACGGGTTTTCACGTTCGGCCAATCAGGAGAAAGCACGAACATTAACTCTAGTTAGTGCCGCCCACATTCTAAAGTGGGGGGTTTTTCGATGTGGTGCCTCGTCGATGCAGTAAAGTTCGATGCAGTAGAGCTTCTGTGCAATGAGTCTTTCGTGTGGTGCACCCTACTCATGTCATCCAGCAGGAGTTGCGAGAGCTAAGACGGGCGATCGAATTTTGTAGCGGCAAGATTACAGATTTCGAGGCTAAATTGTTGCCGCTAAATAACTTATTGAAAGTTGTTGAGAATCTCAAACAGGAATACGCTCTATTGAAGAGAGAGGTCGCAGGTATGCAGACTAAAATCGCTAATCTAGATCAGTTCAGCAGATCCAAAAATATAGAGATTCAGGACGTAAGCGAGAAAAATAATGAAAACTTGATAAATATTATGAAGACAATCGGAAATCATATAAATTGTCCTGTTGAAACATCAGACTTTGATTACGTCACCCGGGTTCCAACAAAAATACATAATAAACCAAAGAATATCGTAGTTCGTTTTACTTCAAAGATGAAACGAGACAACTTCTTGCAGGCCGTAAAAGCCAAGCGCCTGGTCAATGGGGGACCTAGTCTGAAAATTTCCGGTGTTTCTGATAAACTTTATATAAACGAACATCTTTGTGCCTCAGTTAAACTTTTATATAAGGACGTTCGCGCATTAGCTAAAGAGAAAAACTATAAGTAGTACGTATGGATTCAGAGTGGCAATATATTGGTGCGAAAAAGTGATACCAGCACTATTTTTCAAGTCAGTAATCAAGAAGAACTCGAAAAATTGGAATAAATATCATCAATCCTCAAATTTAACTCAAGAACGGTATTAACTGTAGTCATGGCGTTACATGTCTATTATCAGAATGTGCGAGGTCTCCGTACAAAATTACATCATTTCAAAATGAGTTCTCTTTCATGTCTATACGATGTGGTTTTCATTGCTGAAACGTGGCTGGACGATTCCGTTTTTGACGCGGAACTTTTCGATTTGAGTGAGTATTGTATTTTTCGTCGGGATAGGAAATCTTCAGGATCTTCCAAGAGAGATGGGGGTGGAGTTCTTTTGGCAGTTCGTCACAGATTCAGCCCTCAATCACTCCCCGAGCTCAGTAGCGATGCGGAGGACTTATGGATTTCAATTAGTATAAATAACTCTAGAATGTATCTGTGTTGCGTCTATATACCTCCGGGGGACTCACAGGCTTGTGTGTCTTTTTCGGGTAAGCTGGAGATTAATAAAAGACGAATTGGTGATGGTGTGACTCTTGTTTGTGGTGACTTTAATTGCCCCACTGTTCACTGGGTGAACAACTTGGTATACCTCAGTCCGGTCAATGTTGAGCATAAGTTTTCACATTTAATTGATACATTATCGTTTGTAGAGTTGATGCAATTTAATAATGTGAAGAACAAAAATGATCAAATTCTTGATCTAGTGCTCTGCAATAAGAGTATTGTAACGAATATCAATAAATGCACATCACCATTCGTTCAGGAGGATGCGCACCATCCTACTCTTGAATTTTTGGTGAACATTAAATCGACAGCTTATTTGCCAAGGAGACATAGTCAATTTTATTACAATTTTAATAGCGTAGATTATAATGTTATAAATGATGCTATCTCTCTGGTTGATTGGGAATTAATACTGAGTAACAGTAACAAACTAGAAAGTAATTTGGACTCGTTTTACACGATTATTAATGACTTAATAGATACTGAGGTGCCGAAGAAATTTAGAGACGTTAAATTTCCTTCTTATTTTTCAAAAAAAACTATAAAGATAATCAAGGTAAAAAATATATTTCACAAGAAATGGAAGAAATTCAATAACGTAAATGACTTTAAGATTTTCCAGATGCTCCGAACTCGCTCCAAGGCGTCAATCACATCTGACGTTGAGACGTACACCACCAATATTGAACATAAGATCACACTCAATTCTAGATCCTTTTGGAAATATGCAACCTTTAAAACCAAGAATTCCACTGTCCCGAGCGAGATGCAATATAATGATTCTATTGCCACTAACGGTAAAGACATATGTAATTTATTCGCGGCTTACTTTAGTAGTGTTTTTATCCCGAAAAATCCAGCAGCCAATCTTAATAACGTAGAGATCAAAAACAATAATAACAACATATTAAGTAATTTGACAATCAATGAAAATGATATAGAGGAGACTATTAAGTCTCTGGATGTATCAAAAGGAGCAGGTCCTGATAAAATACCTCCTATGTTCATTAAACAATGTTCGAGATCTCTGTGCAAACCATTGAGTATTTTATTCAATCAGTCAATGGGGGTCGGTACCTTTCCCGATACGTGGAAGATATCGGCTGTCGTTCCTGTTTTCAAGAGCGGAGTTAAGAAAAATGTATGCAATTATAGACCAATAAATAAACTCTCGGTTGTAGCTAAAATATTTGAAAAGATTGTCTGTAAGTACTTATTTTCCCACGTCAAGAGTTTTATTATTCCTCAACAGCATGGATTTTTTAAGGGAAGGTCCTTGGAGACTAACTTATTATGTTTTTCTGAATACATTCATGAGGGACTGGATTCACGAGTTCAGACAGACGTTGTTTACACCGACTTCTCAAAAGCCTTTGACAAAATATGTATATCAAATTTAACTTATAAACTAGCTGAGGCAGGGGTTGGAGGTGTGCTGAGTAGTAATACTACAGGGATTCTGGGTCAAACAATAGAAATCATGACGTCACATTTTGGGTGACCGCTTTGTAGGAATTAATGAAAAAGTTCTCGGAAATGACTGGATTCGAACCCGGAATATTTTACTATGAGACCGGTGTGTTAACCGATCGGCCACAACCACTAACCTTAAGAGGTACCTTTTTGGTCCCACATCAATCGCGGGTATATCCCTTTGCATTGTGCGTCTCAGGGGGGCCTTTTTCAGGTAATTAATATGGGGGGATTGGAATTATTCTATCAGTCATATGAAGTTTGATGCATGAGGATCCTTTTTTCGAATTGGGGAGGCATTTATCGTTTATATGAAATGGAATACCTGGGATTATCGGGATAGAATAATTTCTTTTCAGCAGACCCATTACGAAATAACGAATTTTGTGTATCTTTTTTATTTTCAAGGGTGACGCAGGTAGCACCTTTTCAGAGGAACATTCTAGAACTAATTAGCATGTTTGAATAGACATTGTGGGTGGGGTCGAGTATTTTCATTGTGAAATGCATGTTATCGGAATCATTCAATAACATATTCCTATATACTAGTTATGATTGAATGCAAATTGACCAATGAAATAACGTAATCAGCTATGATTATATAATTTTCAGAGTATATTATCGTGAATAAGTTCGACATTATTGGGTAAAATCAAAAACAATTTTAAAGGCATCAAGTATTTTTGGGCGCATGTTCTAGGGGAACATCGTCATATCATTTCGTCCAAATGTCTGTAATTTTCGAATTTCGAGCTGAAAATTGGCTAATAGACTAATTCGGACTCCCTGATCACGAATCCGGTGTCAGATTTTTGGGTGCCGTCCGGCCGGCCGACCGGTTTTCCGGCCGTAGGCACGATAACAGGAGAACCAAAGGTCCTATCGACTTCAAACTTTCAGGGTAGGTTTCTGATCAAAATGCGACGGTTAAGTTCGTTAACGGGCAAAATCGGCCGGACGGTTTAGAAGTTATAGACATTTCAAATTTAGAGGTTATTTCCCTGATATTTCAGGAACTAAAGAAGATGTTGAATCGAAACTTGGTAGTCAGTTCGAGGATATAAACGCGCAAATTTTGGCAAAATTCTGTTATGATCGAAATGTTGGTAATTTTTAAAAAAATATTTCTTTTAATTTTTTCGAAAAAAAGAAAAATTTTTTTTCGTGAACTATTCATCAGATTGCAACAAAAACTTGTACTATCGTCAATTGTAGTATTTTGCAACATTGTGCAAAATTTTGGCTCTATACGATTTTAATTTCTGGAGATATAAGACAAAATGTGTCAAATTTCCTGGATCTCTCTCAGTATTTTCATCGATTATTATATAATAATCAATAATATTAAGGTATTCAACATGATACTGCTTTTTTTTTCTTTATTTTCTTTACTGGTCAGTACGGGCCACAAGGAAGATGAACATGCGCCCAAATAGCTCCTGTCCACAGGGCTTGAACCAATTTAAATTGACATAACGTGAAATGTCTATTATCCACATCATTCAATACCTTATTCTTATAGTAGTACATACATTCTAAGATTACATAACTTTCAACAGAGGGATTAATTCTACAAAAGGAATTTATTAAATCTTCAATCGAATTTTGATTATTCTTCTGAGATAGATCTTTCATGATATCTAAGAACTTGTAATAGTAAAACGATATTTTTAAATTTTTCAACATCTGTAGGCGATGGGAAATTATAGCAGCATTTAATTGGATCAATTTTTTCAAGTCGGCATCGCTGAAATACATGCAGTTTTCCCATTTGGCAACGATGGTCATCACACCTTTGGATTTTTCAACTTCAACGCCCTAATCTCTTTGATCAGCATCATTTTCAATGAATGCAATAAACGATCTCCATTGCCAGACGTCAAAAGATATTATACATTCATTAGATATGAGCATGACTGCAGGTTCAAAATTTCTTGCGGGACTTATACGGCAATCAATAGAAGCAGACCCACATTCCATTTCCAGATGATTTTTATGTGTAAATTCCTATGAGGATTTCTAAGCTCGATTTTAGCAAAAATGGTTCTTTTCACATGAATATATGTAGATTTCTCAGCATCTCGAGATGATTGGAAAATTATTACTGCTCTCCACGCAATACTTTTTCAACCAAATAAACATCATGCTGCCATGTTTTTTGCAATTCTTCTTGATAGAAAGCACCACTTATTGGTCTACCGCTAAAGTAGGTAACTCACTGGGTAGGTAAGTTGGACTTTTGTGATTTTAAATAGTTTAGTAGTCCATCGATACCCTTTTGTGAAAACGTGTCTAGATTTACGTACAATTCTTCTGAAATTTATGAGGTCGTGCTATTTTTATGTGACTGAAGGCTAATTTATCTATGTCGTTCTTTGTATTAACGTCACGGGGTTTCATGCCAATAGTTCACTGTTTTTGGGTGCATGTTCTAGGGGAACATCGTCCTATCATTTCGTCCAAATGTCTGCAATTTTCGAATTTCGAGCTGGAAATTGACTAATAGACTAATTCGGACTCCCTGATCACGAATCCGGTGTCAGATTGGGAGCTAGTTTGGAAGAATTATCGTCGACATTAATTCTTGACAATTTTCAAAATTTAAAAAAAGAATTTGCAAGTTTTTGTGATGACGACTTTGAACTCCTAACAAGGAAGGGTATTTTTTGTTATGATTACATGACGGACTGGGACAAGTTGAATGAAACAACACTACCATCAATAGACAAATTTTATAATAAATTGAACGATGCGCACATTGACGGGAAAAGATATCGTCATGCTCAAAACGTTTGGCAAAAATTCGGTATAAAATCATTGGGTGAATACAGTGACCTATACATGAAAACAGATAGACTTTTGCTCGCTGACGTGATGGAAAATTTTAGGCAAACAGCATTAATGACATACAAACTTGACCCAGCATGGCATTATACTATGCCTGGGTACAGCTGGGACTGTATGTTAAATTATACTAAATGTAAACTGCAATTACTTAAAGATATCGATATGATCATGTTCGTGGAAAAGGGTATACGAGGGGGTATGAGCTGCTGCATGCACAGATTGTCTGAAGCCAATAATCCCCAGATGCCTAATTATGACGTCTCAAAGCCCGAGTCATATCTGCTTTATCCTGATGTTAATAATTTGTATGGCTGGGCAATGAGTCAATATTTACCATTTGTTATTTACCACAGATTAAAAAAGTTTTGAAATTTAAGCAGGCTCCCTGGCTAAAACCCTATATTGACCTTAACACGGAATTGCGAGCAAAAGCAACAACAACATTCGGAAAAAAAAATCAATTTAAATTTGCAAATAATTCAATTTTCGGTAAAACGATGGAAAATATTAGATTGCACAGAGTTGTACGCCTGGTATCCAAATATGAAACCAGGTACGGGGCAAAGCATTGGATTAGTTCGCCAAGATTCCATAGTCGCACAATTTTCGGTGAAGATTTGATGGCAATCGAACTTAATAAGAATGAGCTCTTATTTAACAAACCACTTTACATAGGTCAGGCATAGTATGCATTACCACTACTTTTTAGCATTCGACAAATGAGAGTATTGTTGAAACATATCTGGGGCGGTTTTAAGATCGAAACACCCAATAATTGTTAATATTTCCACTTTTTTACCCAGATGAAGGAACCTCATATATTTCCTTCTATCTGGGTTTTGATATACATTTTGAGACTGAAACAACTCACTACTACAAATACCATTGTAACTATTACATCTCTTAGTGCAAGAGACATAACTATTCTTGATCTGTCGCGAAACAATAACATTGTCTTGTCTTCGTTGGCAACTTAGTAGTCACTTCTGCCCTTTTCCTATAGAAGGGAGATTTTATATTGTATCAATAGTGCATTGTACAATAATTCGTGCTTGTTATCGAAGTAACGGTAACAACAAAATACAGTTAATTGTTTATTAAAAGTGCGTTCGAATATTTCACCACTTCCTATCCTCGTAATTGTTACTTTATTACAAGTAACAACTTACGCAGTAATCAATGAGATTACTACTGTGTGCTTAATGTTAAGTATACCCCCTTCAAGCATCACCCTGATAAAACAATCAGGGTGTATAATTCGGGTCCTTCGAAAATAATTATATCCTGATAAAAGCATCAGGACTCACATATTGTCCTTCGAAACCATAACAGTCCTGATAAACTAATCAGGATACAACAAGAGTATTTTTAGCAATTCTTGAAAATTGTATGTACAGGATGTTTTACAAGATGTGGAATACAGAAAATAATTTTCTCAGTCTAGACCAGCGCTATCAACAAGTCATTATGAGTAAATATTAGGCATAGGCCTATACTCATTCCCTGAAATTGTCATCAAGATCCATGCAGGCTTTCAAGGATTATGCCGAATGAAAATTTTTGATGAAATACATCATGTATCTCTTAAACGAATATAGTTAGGACACATTGCGAACACTGATTTAGACTCACCAAAATGTCCTGCACCTGTACTGAAAGCCTGCACAATCATTCGTGAAACACCCTGTATATATCGAATACCACACCTATAATGGACGATTACGTTGGAGGACTGATAGTTAATTTAACGACAAATTTGATAATGTCCATCCGTGGGACCGTTTGTACGCACTGTAACTTTAGAAATTACTTAGGTACTAACTGCATAGCTGGGCATGATGCACCCAGTAGGTCTCAAAATAAAATCCTTCAAATTTTAATTATATAATGGAATATTTTACGAAAAACGAATTGAACCAAGTTTGACGCCGCTTTAACTTTATGCCGAATTTCCTCCATATCAACCGAAGAAGCTTAGATAAGCTTATTTTAACAAATTTTCTCTTTAAAGGGTTCTGTTAAAGTGCGTTACGCTGTCATAGCTGCCAAACCAGACTTTTTAGAAATTTCCTTTGAAAGCATTTAAAAAATCACTCATTTGTTGAATAATTTTATTTGGGAACACCCTGTATATTAGAAAATAATTTCCTGAGATACAGAATTGAAACTACAAAGGGCGTGCTTTCAAACGAAATTTCTAAAAGGTCGGGTTTGCCAGCTATGGAAGCGTAACGCACTATTGCAGGACCCTGTATACCTCGAGAACAACTCTCCATGTGCATCTTGGAATTTGTATACAAGGTGTTAAAAACAACTGTAAAAGAGCTCAAATACGTCTAGTTTGTTATATAAAACTTTTTCGAATTCACACCCTAGCTGAGTTATAAACCATTGAAAGGATGAATTGATTTTTCGGTTTTCAATTTTAATGTACCGACCCAAAATATTCAGACACATTCATTTTAAAAAGTATTAATATACGATACGTGGTATTAGTACCACTAATTTTTAAACCCGCTACTATATTTACTTGGGGTTGAAACAAACAAGCCCTTCCATAAATTATTCCATAACTTCTCAGACATTCGTGAAATTAGAAAAGTGAATATATTTTCCGAAAGAAAATGCAATTATGTAAATGTTTTGTCTCTCGTATTTAATTCGTAACTTCGGTAGTTTCGGAGGCAATTATTGAAATGTAAGATCAATTTTTCTACGGTTGATACCAGGACCCCGAGATATCTGTAACTTTTAACAACTTACCCCCCCTTAACGGGGTGTGCAAGTCGGAATATTAAACTCATGAAACTGGGGAAGTTTCCGAAGATCCTGAAACATTTAATCTTGTAGGTAAAGTAAAATTAGCGAACAAACAAGATAAAAATTATTAAAACTTTGTGTGGGTCTGTGTAGGAATCTAGGATAGAATCCTAGAAAGCTGAGATTTGGTACCTAGGCTAGAACAAGCATACAAACAACAACAAAAAATGAGAAATTTATAATTTTCTCCCTCTATTCCCTTATTAAGGGGAGTGTAGTTTTGTATATATTTTTTATTAAATTCAATTACATTTGATGTAAATCCGGATGCAAAGATTCACAAGAAGCTTTTACAGTTAAAAAGCTATCAGATCACATAAATATGGAAGCCTCTAGCTATACAAGCAGTTTTTCTAGAAGGTCGAAAAATAGGGCTAGGCCAATTCATAGAACTATTGCATGACACACCTTTCTAACAGTGAAAGCTTCTTGTGAGACTTGGCAACCATCAGTTTTACATAAAATATTTTTGGTGCTAAAAGTATATCTGTAAGATAGTAAGTTTTTGAAAATATAATTTTTTGATGTACAATCATTTTCATCGAAATTCAATTGATACCACTTAAGGACTCAAAATGAGATAGCAGTTCACAAATGACTTATTAATTTTTTCACAGGAAGGATAATGAAAAAATATACTAATAGATGTATAAACATATTTCAACTGTATCAGCTTTGTATCCGCTTTGTGTGAGCTTTGTATCCGCTTTGAATCTGCTTTGTGTGAGCTTTGTATCCGCTTTGAATCCGCTTTGTATCAGCTTTGTATGAGCTTTGTATGAGCTTTGTATGAGCTTTGTATGAGCTTTGTATGAGCTTTGTATGCGCTTTGTATGAGCTTTGTATCCGCTTTGTATGCGCTTTGTATGAGCTTTGAATCCGCTTTGTATCAGTTTTGTATGAGCTTTGTATGAGCTTTGTATCCGCTTTGAATCCGCTTTGAATCCGCTTTGTATCAGCTTCGTATGAGCTTTGTATGAGCTTTGTATGAGCTTTGTATGAGCTTTGTATGAGCTTTGTATGCGCTTTGTATGAGATTTGTATCCGCTTTGTATGCGCTTTGTATGAGCTTTGAATCCGCTTTGTATCAGTTTTGTATGAGCTTTGTATGAGCTTTGTATCCGCTTTGAATCCGCTTTGAATCCGCTTTGTATCAGCTTCGTATGAGCTTTGTATGAGCTTTGTATGAGCTTTGTATGAGCTTTGTATGAGCTTTGTATGCGCTTTGTATGAGATTTGTATCCGCTTTGTATGCGCTTTGTATGAGCTTTGAATCCGCTTTGTATCAGTTTTGTATGAGCTTTGTATGAGCTTTGTATCCGCTTTGTATGAGCTTTGTATGCGCTTTGTATGAGCTTTGTATCCGCTTTGTATGAGCTTTGTATCCGCTTTGTATGAGCTTTGTATCCTCTCATCCGTTGTAAGTTTACTTTTGTAAGGCGAATTCTCCGTTTGGGCGGCAGACGAGCGTTACATGCAATGCTCGTAGACCCGTCCACACGGACATTTCGCCTTACATTACGCGTTACATTACACTCGTCTGGATCCCAGCATTAGAATGAGTTATCGGACAAGCTTGAGCCCAATTCAGAATCACGTTCCTCTTCATCTTAAAACATAATAATGTCACACCTGGAAATAAACTTGCCATCCCTAATATATTTTTGTGTGTAGTGCTAAGAATGCCTGCTTGATCTGAGATGTTGGTTTGACATGCGTTGTCAAATTTTGGATATTCGAAGTTCGAAATTGCTTCAATTAATTCAGTTGCTTTATTTATAGAAATTAAGAAAGAATTTACAAAATATTTGATGTGAGAGACTGGTTGACCAGAAGTTTGCTTAGTAGGTATATAGTTATTTTTGTCATGACTACAATTAACAGTGCTGTGCCTAAGCTACCTGAAGGATACAGCAACTATTTTGGCGCGCCAAAATAGTTGCTGTATCCTTCAGGTAGCTTAGGCACAGCACTGTTAATTGTAGTCATGACAAAAATAACTATATACCTACTAAGCAAACTTCTGGTCAACCAGTCTCTCACATCAAATATTTTGTAAATTCTTTCTTAATTTCTATAAATAAAGCAACTGAATTAATTGAAGCAATTTCGAACTTCGAATATCCAAAATTTGACAACGCATGTCAAACCAACATCTCAGATCAAGCAGGCATTCTTAGCACTACACACAAAAATATATTAGGGATGGCAAGTTTATTTCCAGGTGTGACATTATTATGTTTTAAGATGAAGAGGAACGTGATTCTGAATTGGGCTCAAGCTTGTCCGATAACTCATTCTAATGCTGGGATCCAGACGAGTGTAATGTAACGCGTAATGTAAGGCGAAATGTCCGTGTGGACGGGTCTACGAGCATTGCATGTAACGCTCGTCTGCCGCCCAAACGGAGAATTCGCCTTACAAAAGTAAACTTACAACGGATGAGAGGATACAAAGCTCATACAAAGCGGATACAAAGCTCATACAAAGCGGATACAAAGCTCATACAAAGCGCATACAAAGCTCATACAAAGCGGATACAAAGCTCATACAAAGCTCATACAAAACTGATACAAAGCGGATTCAAAGCTCATACAAAGCGCATACAAAGCGGATACAAATCTCATACAAAGCGCATACAAAGCTCATACAAAGCTCATACAAAGCTCATACAAAGCTCATACAAAGCTCATACGAAGCTGATACAAAGCGGATTCAAAGCGGATTCAAAGCGGATACAAAGCTCATACAAAGCTCATACAAAACTGATACAAAGCGGATTCAAAGCTCATACAAAGCGCATACAAAGCGGATACAAATCTCATACAAAGCGCATACAAAGCTCATACAAAGCTCATACAAAGCTCATACAAAGCTCATACAAAGCTCATACGAAGCTGATACAAAGCGGATTCAAAGCGGATTCAAAGCGGATACAAAGCTCATACAAAGCTCATACAAAACTGATACAAAGCGGATTCAAAGCTCATACAAAGCGCATACAAAGCGGATACAAAGCTCATACAAAGCGCATACAAAGCTCATACAAAGCTCATACAAAGCTCATACAAAGCTCATACAAAGCTCATACAAAGCTGATACAAAGCGGATTCAAAGCGGATACAAAGCTCACACAAAGCAGATTCAAAGCGGATACAAAGCTCACACAAAGCGGATACAAAGCTGATACAGTTGAAATATGTTTATACATCTATTAGTATATTTTTTCATTATCCTTCCTGTGAAAAAATTAATAAGTCATTTGTGAACTGCTATCTCATTTTGAGTCCTTAAGTGGTATCAATTGAATTTCGATGAAAATGATTGTACATCAAAAAATTATATTTTCAAAAACTTACTATCTTACAGATATACTTTTAGCACCAAAAATATTTTATGTAAAACTGATGGTTGCCAAGTCTCACAAGAAGCTTTCACTGTTAGAAAGGTGTGTCATGCAATAGTTCTATGAATTGGCCTAGCCCTATTTTTCGACCTTCTAGAAAAACTGCTTGTATAGCTAGAGGCTTCCATATTTATGTGATCTGATAGCTTTTTAACTGTAAAAGCTTCTTGTGAATCTTTGCATCCGGATTTACATCAAATGTAATTGAATTTAATAAAAAATATATACAAAACTACACTCCCCTTAATAAGGGAATAGAGGGAGAAAATTATAAATTTCTCATTTTTTGTTGTTGTTTGTATGCTTGTTCTAGCCTAGGTACCAAATCTCAGCTTTCTAGGATTCTATCCTAGATTCCTACACAGACCCACACAAAGTTTTAATAATTTTTATCTTGTTTGTTCGCTAATTTTACTTTACCTACAAGATTAAATGTTTCAGGATCTTCGGAAACTTCCCCAGTTTCATGAGTTTAATATTCCGACTTGCACACCCCGTTAAGGGGGGGTAAGTTGTTAAAAGTTACAGATATCTCGGGGTCCTGGTATCAACCGTAGAAAAATTGATCTTACATTTCAATAATTGCCTCCGAAACTACCGAAGTTACGAATTAAATACGAGAGACAAAACATTTACATAATTGCATTTTCTTTCGGAAAATATATTCACTTTTCTAATTTCACGAATGTCTGAGAAGTTATGGAATAATTTATGGAAGGGCTTGTTTGTTTCAACCCCAAGTAAATATAGTAGCGGGTTTAAAAATTAGTGGTACTAATACCACGTATCGTATATTAATACTTTTTAAAATGAATGTGTCTGAATATTTTGGGTCGGTACATTAAAATTGAAAACCGAAAAATCAATTCATCCTTTCAATGGTTTATAACTCAGCTAGGGTGTGAATTCGAAAAAGTTTTATATAACAAACTAGACGTATTTGAGCTCTTTTACAGTTGTTTTTAACACCTTGTATACAAATTCCAAGATGCACATGGAGAGTTGTTCTCGAGGTATACAGGGTCCTGCAATAGTGCGTTACGCTTCCATAGCTGGCAAACCCGACCTTTTAGAAATTTCGTTTGAAAGCACGCCCTTTGTAGTTTCAATTCTGTATCTCAGGAAATTATTTTCTAATATACAGGGTGTTCCCAAATAAAATTATTCAACAAATGAGTGATTTTTTAAATGCTTTCAAAGGAAATTTCTAAAAAGTCTGGTTTGGCAGCTATGACAGCGTAACGCACTTTAACAGAACCCTTTAAAGAGAAAATTTGTTAAAATAAGCTTATCTAAGCTTCTTCGGTTGATATGGAGGAAATTCGGCATAAAGTTAAAGCGGCGTCAAACTTGGTTCAATTCGTTTTTCGTAAAATATTCCATTATATAATTAAAATTTGAAGGATTTTATTTTGAGACCTACTGGGTGCATCATGCCCAGCTATGCAGTTAGTACCTAAGTAATTTCTAAAGTTACAGTGCGTACAAACGGTCCCACGGATGGACATTATCAAATTTGTCGTTAAATTAACTATCAGTCCTCCAACGTAATCGTCCATTATAGGTGTGGTATTCGATATATACAGGGTGTTTCACGAATGATTGTGCAGGCTTTCAGTACAGGTGCAGGACATTTTGGTGAGTCTAAATCAGTGTTCGCAATGTGTCCTAACTATATTCGTTTAAGAGATACATGATGTATTTCATCAAAAATTTTCATTCGGCATAATCCTTGAAAGCCTGCATGGATCTTGATGACAATTTCAGGGAATGAGTATAGGCCTATGCCTAATATTTACTCATAATGACTTGTTGATAGCGCTGGTCTAGACTGAGAAAATTATTTTCTGTATTCCACATCTTGTAAAACATCCTGTACATACAATTTTCAAGAATTGCTAAAAATACTCTTGTTGTATCCTGATTAGTTTATCAGGACTGTTATGGTTTCGAAGGACAATATGTGAGTCCTGATGCTTTTATCAGGATATAATTATTTTCGAAGGACCCGAATTATACACCCTGATTGTTTTATCAGGGTGATGCTTGAAGGGGGTATACTTAACATTAAGCACACAGTAGTAATCTCATTGATTACTGCGTAAGTTGTTACTTGTAATAAAGTAACAATTACGAGGATAGGAAGTGGTGAAATATTCGAACGCACTTTTAATAAACAATTAACTGTATTTTGTTGTTACCGTTACTTCGATAACAAGCACGAATTATTGTACAATGCACTATTGATACAATATAAAATCTCCCTTCTATAGGAAAAGGGCAGAAGTGACTACTAAGTTGCCAACGAAGACAAGACAATGTTATTGTTTCGCGACAGATCAAGAATAGTTATGTCTCTTGCACTAAGAGATGTAATAGTTACAATGGTATTTGTAGTAGTGAGTTGTTTCAGTCTCAAAATGTATATCAAAACCCAGATAGAAGGAAATATATGAGGTTCCTTCATCTGGGTAAAAAAGTGGAAATATTAACAATTATTGGGTGTTTCGATCTTAAAACCGCCCCAGATATGTTTCAACAATACTCTCATTTGTCGAATGCTAAAAAGTAGTGGTAATGCATACTATGCCTGACCTATGTAAAGTGGTTTGTTAAATAAGAGCTCATTCTTATTAAGTTCGATTGCCATCAAATCTTCACCGAAAATTGTGCGACTATGGAATCTTGGCGAACTAATCCAATGCTTTGCCCCGTACCTGGTTTCATATTTGGATACCAGGCGTACAACTCTGTGCAATCTAATATTTTCCATCGTTTTACCGAAAATTGAATTATTTGCAAATTTAAATTGATTTTTTTTTCCGAATGTTGTTGTTGCTTTTGCTCGCAATTCCGTGTTAAGGTCAATATAGGGTTTTAGCCAGGGAGCCTGCTTAAATTTCAAAACTTTTTTAATCTGTGGTAAATAACAAATGGTAAATATTGACTCATTGCCCAGCCATACAAATTATTAACATCAGGATAAAGCAGATATGACTCGGGCTTTGAGACGTCATAATTAGGCATCTGGGGATTATTGGCTTCAGACAATCTGTGCATGCAGCAGCTCATACCCCCTCGTATACCCTTTTCCACGAACATGATCATATCGATATCTTTAAGTAATTGCAGTTTACATTTAGTATAATTTAACATACAGTCCCAGCTGTACCCAGGCATAGTATAATGCCATGCTGGGTCAAGTTTGTATGTCATTAATGCTGTTTGCCTAAAATTTTCCATCACGTCAGCGAGCAAAAGTCTATCTGTTTTCATGTATAGGTCACTGTATTCACCCAATGATTTTATACCGAATTTTTGCCAAACGTTTTGAGCATGACGATATCTTTTCCCGTCAATGTGCGCATCGTTCAATTTATTATAAAATTTGTCTATTGATGGTAGTGTTGTTTCATTCAACTTGTCCCAGTCCGTCATGTAATCATAACAAAAAATACCCTTCCTTGTTAGGAGTTCAAAGTCGTCATCACAAAAACTTGCAAATTCTTTTTTTAAATTTTGAAAATTGTCAAGAATTAATGTCGACGATAATTCTTCCAAACTAGCTCCCAATCTGACACCGGATTCGTGATCAGGGAGTCCGAATTAGTCTATTAGTCAATTTCCAGCTCGAAATTCGAAAATTGCAGACATTTGGACGAAATGATAGGACGATGTTCCCCTAGAACATGCACCCAAAAACAGTGAACTATTGGCATGAAACCCCGTGACGTTAATACAAAGAACGACATAGATAAATTAGCCTTCAGTCACATAAAAATAGCACGACCTCATAAATTTCAGAAGAATTGTACGTAAATCTAGACACGTTTTCACAAAAGGGTATCGATGGACTACTAAACTATTTAAAATCACAAAAGTCCAACTTACCTACCCAGTGAGTTACCTACTTTAGCGGTAGACCAATAAGTGGTGCTTTCTATCAAGAAGAATTGCAAAAAACATGGCAGCATGATGTTTATTTGGTTGAAAAAGTATTGCGTGGAGAGCAGTAATAATTTTCCAATCATCTCGAGATGCTGAGAAATCTACATATATTCATGTGAAAAGAACCATTTTTGCTAAAATCGAGCTTAGAAATCCTCATAGGAATTTACACATAAAAATCATCTGGAAATGGAATGTGGGTCTGCTTCTATTGATTGCCGTATAAGTCCCGCAAGAAATTTTGAACCTGCAGTCATGCTCATATCTAATGAATGTATAATATCTTTTGACGTCTGGCAATGGAGATCGTTTATTGCATTCATTGAAAATGATGCTGATCAAAGAGATTAGGGCGTTGAAGTTGAAAAATCCAAAGGTGTGATGACCATCGTTGCCAAATGGGAAAACTGCATGTATTTCAGCGATGCCGACTTGAAAAAATTGATCCAATTAAATGCTGCTATAATTTCCCATCGCCTACAGATGTTGAAAAATTTAAAAATATCGTTTTACTATTACAAGTTCTTAGATATCATGAAAGATCTATCTCAGAAGAATAATCAAAATTCGATTGAAGATTTAATAAATTCCTTTTGTAGAATTAATCCCTCTGTTGAAAGTTATGTAATCTTAGAATGTATGTACTACTATAAGAATAAGGTATTGAATGATGTGGATAATAGACATTTCACGTTATGTCAATTTAAATTGGTTCAAGCCCTGTGGACAGGAGCTATTTGGGCGCATGTTCATCTTCCTTGTGGCCCGTACTGACCAGTAAAGAAAATAAAGAAAAAAAAAGCAGTATCATGTTGAATACCTTAATATTATTGATTATTATATAATAATCGATGAAAATACTGAGAGAGATCCAGGAAATTTGACACATTTTGTCTTATATCTCCAGAAATTAAAATCGTATAGAGCCAAAATTTTGCACAATGTTGCAAAATACTACAATTGACGATAGTACAAGTTTTTGTTGCAATCTGATGAATAGTTCACGAAAAAAAATTTTTCTTTTTTTCGAAAAAATTAAAAGAAATATTTTTTTAAAAATTACCAACATTTCGATCATAACAGAATTTTGCCAAAATTTGCGCGTTTATATCCTCGAACTGACTACCAAGTTTCGATTCAACATCTTCTTTAGTTCCTGAAATATCAGGGAAATAACCTCTAAATTTGAAATGTCTATAACTTCTAAACCGTCCGGCCGATTTTGCCCGTTAACGAACTTAACCGTCGCATTTTGATCAGAAACCTACCCTGAAAGTTTGAAGTCGATAGGACCTTTGGTTCTCCTGTTATCGTGCCTACGGCCGGAAAACCGGTCGGCCGGCCGGACGGCACCCAAAAATCTGACACCGGATTCGTGATCAGGGAGTCCGAATTAGTCTATTAGCCAATTTTCAGCTCGAAATTCGAAAATTACAGACATTTGGACGAAATGATATGACGATGTTCCCCTAGAACATGCGCCCAAAAATACTTGATGCCTTTAAAATTGTTTTTGATTTTACCCAATAATGTCGAACTTATTCACGATAATATACTCTGAAAATTATATAATCATAGCTGATTACGTTATTTCATTGGTCAATTTGCATTCAATCATAACTAGTATATAGGAATATGTTATTGAATGATTCCGATAACATGCATTTCACAATGAAAATACTCGACCCCACCCACAATGTCTATTCAAACATGCTAATTAGTTCTAGAATGTTCCTCTGAAAAGGTGCTACCTGCGTCACCCTTGAAAATAAAAAAGATACACAAAATTCGTTATTTCGTAATGGGTCTGCTGAAAAGAAATTATTCTATCCCGATAATCCCAGGTATTCCATTTCATATAAACGATAAATGCCTCCCCAATTCGAAAAAAGGATCCTCATGCATCAAACTTCATATGACTGATAGAATAATTCCAATCCCCCCATATTAATTACCTGAAAAAGGCCCCCCTGAGACGCACAATGCAAAGGGATATACCCGCGATTGATGTGGGACCAAAAAGGTACCTCTTAAGGTTAGTGGTTGTGGCCGATCGGTTAACACACCGGTCTCATAGTAAAATATTCCGGGTTCGAATCCAGTCATTTCCGAGAACTTTTTCATTAATTCCTACAAAGCGGTCACCCAAAATGTGACGTCATGATTTCTATTGTTTGACCCAGAATCCCTGTAGTATTACTACTGTGCTGCTGAAGTGGATCCAGTCATATCTTGAGAATAGAGTGCAGTTTGTCTCCATCGAGTCGTTTATTTCTGATAATTTCCGATCTACATCAGGTGTTCCTCAGGGGACACATCTTGGTCCGCTCTTATTTTTACTTTACATTAACGATATCAGTAAATGTTTTCAGAACTCTAATTTTCTACTTTATGCGGATGATTTGAAAATATTCAGGAGGGTTGGCGGTTGGAGTGAGTGCGAGAGGTTGCAGGAGGATCTGATAAGGTTTACACAGTATTGCAGAGATAATCACTTATTCTTGAATCTGGAGAAGTGTTGTTCCGTTTCATTTGGTAGGAACTGCCAACTACTTAATTATCCATATGAGATCGAAGGCACTATTTTGAAACGGAAAACTTCTGTAAAAGATTTAGGTGTCATTTTTGACTCCAAGCTAATTTTCGACGCACATATTGATTATATCACTTCTGCGTCACAGAGGATGCTAGGATTCATATTTAGAAAGGGTAGGGAATTTAAACTTGTGAAATCGTTCAAAGTTCTTTATTATGCGTACGTTTTCAGTAGGCTGCTCTTTGCCTCTGTGATATGGAACCCTGGATACAACTGTTACTCGGATCGTGTCGAGGGTATACAAAACAGATTCATTAGATTTCTCTGCTATAAGTCTCATTATTATGTACTGGATCATAATTACGTACCGGCTCGAAGTTATTTTAATTTGATCTCACTCAAAGATCGGCGTACTATGTCAGATATAATTTTTTTGTATAAAATTTTGAGCGATGTGTTGCAGGTGCCGGGGGTTTTGCAGATGGTGGGGTTCAATGTTCCTTGTAGAGCATTGAGGAACTTTAATCTATTTCATATCGACTTTAAGAGAACTAATTGCTCTCAAAATTCCCCGATGTGCAGAATTCTACGTGCTGGTAACGCTTGCTCAGATGTCGACATGTTTAGTGTCTCTCTTTCATCTCTTAAGAGGAATTTGAGGGATAGGTTCTCTGGTGTTGTTTAATTTTGTTTTTTTGTGTGGCATTGTTATCTCTGAAATGTTCGTTGTACTTTTATTAGAATTTAATTTCGTCGATATGTTTGATTTTTGGATTAGTTAGATTTAGTTTGGAATAATGTTTTTTCATGTAGTGGATGCTAACTTGAGCTTGCTTGTAAGCATTCCTAAATTTATAAATAAATAAATAAAAATAAATAAAAAAAAATACATGTTTTTGAAGGTTCTCGCAAAAATACGACGATTCCCATACAGCTATCGAACTCACAAAAGGCTGATCAGTTCTCCAACAATATGGATCCGATCATGTTCAAACTTGGAACTCTGCAGTAGAGTTAGGTTCTGAAGGCTCTTCTAAAATTTCAGCCATGCCGGACGAATAGTTTATGATATATAGAATTTTTTTCAATAATTTTTTTGAAATTTTCTAGTTATACCATCCTCACGAAATTCTGCAAGAATTTTCGCGTTGGCATTCTGCAACTAATAACCATGTTTGAATTATATCGGTTTCGTATTTCTCGAGTTATTGAGGAAATAACAACCAAATTTCATATGGGTATAATTCCAAAACCGTTTGGCCGATTATACCTACAGACAAATTCAAATGTCGCATTCAGATGCACAACCTAACCTGAAAATTTCAAGCCGCTATCTCCTTCCGTTCTCAGATTATCGTGTCATAAATAACATTTTTTAATAATTTTTTTTAAATTTTCTAGTAACACGATTCTCACAAAATTTCACAAACGTGCTTAGGTTTATATTCTACAACTATTCACCAAGTTTAAATTCGATCGGATTTATTTTGGTTTAAAACAAAATTATTACTCGGAAACCATTGGGCCGATTATACCCATTAACGAACTTGTCCGTCGTATTGGAATGCGCCACCTACCCTGAAAATTTCAAGTCGCTAGCTCTTTCCGTTCTCAAGTTATCGTGGCAACGGCCGGACGGCACCACAGAATTAAATTTCACATTTGGGCAAAATGATAACGCGATGTTCCCCAGAACATACGCGCAAAAAGACAAAAGGAGAAAACGAACAAATTAAAAATTGGTTCAAGCACTGACGTGAAATCAGAAGCTTTTGCGCGTATGTTCTATTGTCCATTCTTCTGTATTGGACACCCTTAATCGAATTTACCATGGTAAATTATGTTGTCCATTCTCCTGTATTGGACACTCCATAGCCTCCTCTATCTAACAGGCCAGAAGACTGGTCGACAATGCGACGTTGCCAATTCTACAAGGGATGAGGGTTATGCGGAGTGTCAATGTTCCTGGCCATTTGTTTATGTTTAGTACTTATCGGTTTTCAAGCGTGTCGGTGTTGAAACGTTCGAGTTCGGTATAGGTATTTTAAGTTTGTTCGATTGTTTTAGTGCTTCAAGTGAATATAAAAAGTGTTTATTTTACCAAAAAAATGTTAATTGAGTTGAGTGTTCACGAGTTTCATATTTGGAATTTGGATATCTACGGTATAATCAGGAGGTTAGTTACACATTTGGAATTCTTCGATTTGCGTTCATCATGACTCGTACTTGTGCAGTTCGTCGTTGTAATAGTAATTATAAATCCACACACGAAAATGTTTCGGTATTTAGATTTCCAAAAGATCCTTCAAGACGACGAAAATGGCTCAATGCAATCCATACGGAAAAAAGTTTCAAAATTAACAATAATTCTGTAGTATGCATAAAACATTTTGTAGATGCATATTGTAAAAGGAAATTCTCTACCGACATCAGATGGATCATTTATTAGTATCCCGAGAAAAATTCCCAAATTAACAGATGACGCATTCACTTCAATTTTTCCAAATCAACCAAGTTATATGTCTTCTACAATTACTCCCAAAAGAACTGATCAAAAATTAGCAAAATTTAGTTTTTCATTATGATAATATTTTTACCGACTGGGACAAACAAAATCAGATTCTTACTTTTTCTCGATTTTGTTCCCATTTCAAAGACAAGACTTTTCTTTTAACGTTGAAGAAAATGATTTCGTTCAGTTTTACAAAATAAATTTCGAAGGTGAGTTTCCGAAAATAACGTCCGGGTTTAAGGTATTCGCAGATTTGAGGATAGAAGTGTTCAAAAACCAAGTCAATATACCGATTTTTAAATTTAAGTGATTATTAGGTGAGAGATACATATGTATGTGATAGGTGGTCGAAGTTCGAAAACTTAATTTCACAATTGAATAGGACCGATTTAGATTCAAATTCCTCTGCTTATGCGAGCAGTTCTTATTCTGAACAATATATCTTAGATAAAGTAAAGGAAGAAATTGAGAAAATTTATAATGCCCTCAAAAATTGTATCAATAATCTAGAAAACATTAATACAGACGACGTTGACACTTCTCAAATGATCAAAAAATCAACTTTTTTAAGTCAACAACTCAAATTAGCAGTTTCACCAAGGCCCATTTATTCTACCGACTTGTTTTTGTCGGCATCTTCTATTCATTTCCAATTTACAGGTTGATTACATTTATTAACTCTTCCTCACTCGAAATATTTAAGTAATATTACAGCGGACGTAAAATGTAGTGTAGGAAAGTCAGATATCATATCTGAGAAAGAAATGTCAAAATTTAGAGCCTCATGAGAGAATAATCAATGTTTTGTTCTGTTGTTCTGTTAACTTTTTGTTTTTGAGAATTTATTATAGTCGAATTTAAGCGAATAACCGGAACAGTGCGGTTAAGACCAATCCCTTGCTATTATAACCGATCGGTTATGTTTAGCAAGGGATTGGTCTTAACCGCACTGTTCCGGTTATTCGCTTAAATTCGACTTATAAGTTTAAGATGAACAGTCAGAGTATAATCGATATCAAGGGCTAATATCTTTTTATTATTTTCCTAATTTTGATATATATGAATGTTTGATTAAGGTTGAGTGCCTCAGAAAATCGAATATTCTGATTGTAATATTTTGGGACTCAATAATACAGCTACCTCCTCGTGGTGAGTTCTGGATTATTTGCGATGAAACATTATTAAACTAATCGCAAATAAACGAAATGCTGTATTGCTTTCCTCCGTACATCGGATGCTGTATTGCTTTCCTCCGTACAGTTCTTAGAATCTTAGATAATTAGAGTACATCAAAATGAAATCGTAAACTGTGAAATGCCTGTAGAATCGGTGCCTTATCCGTGCTTCGCGACACTCCGATGTAACAACGGCAACGTCTAACCTTCTGCTTAGATATAGGAGGCTATGGACACTCCTAATTCGAATTTACCATGGTAAATTCGAATTAAGAGTGTCCAATACAGGAGAATGGATAACATAATGAAAGAGCATGAAATGGAATATCTTCAATAGAGAAATTACATAATACTGAATAGAAAATACACACTTCTGTTCCGTAATTGCCGATATTAAAAGGTGATTGCTCATTCTGTGTAGAAGTCCATTGAGATCTAAATTCCTGGTAATCCATAACATCGATTTGTTGAGCTAAAAGTATTCCATGACGAAAATATATTAATTTTTGCGCGTATGTTATGGGGAACATCGCGTTATAGTTTTGCCCAAATGTCTGTAACTTTCGAATTTTTTGACGAAAATGGTCTCAAACGATTAAGTTCGACTCCCCAATGAAGAATTCGAGGTCAAATTTGATTCTGTCCGTCCGGCCGTTGCCACGATAACTTGAGAACGAAAAGAGCTAGCGACCTGAAATTTTCAGGGTAGGTGGCGCATCCCAATACGACGGACAGGTTCGTTAATGGGCATAATCGGCCCAGTGGTTTCCGAGTAATAATTTTGTTTTCAACCAATATAAATCCGATCGAATTGAAACTTGGTGGGTAGTTGTAGAATATGAACCTAAGCACGTTTGTGAAATTTTGTGCGAATCGTATGGCTAGAAAATTTTAAAAAAATTATTAAAAAATATTTTTGTTGTCACGATAACTTGAGAACGGAATGAGATAGCGGCTTGAAATTTTCAGGTTAGGATTTGCACCAGAACGTGACATTTCAGTTTGTTTATGAGCATAATCGGCCGAACGGTTTTAGAGTTATAGCCATCTGAAATTTTCTGAAATTTGGTGGTTTTTTGTTCCTCATTAACTCGAAAAATACTGAACCGATTGAATTCAAACATGGTTATTAGTTTTAGAATGCCAACGCGAAAATGTTTGCAAAATTTGGTGAGGATAACATTTGCAGAAAATTTTTAATAAATCATTGAAAATAAAAAAAAAAAATTCTATATATCAGTAACTATTCGTTTGAAATTGCTGAAATTTTGCAAGAGCCTTCATAACCTAACTCTACTGCCAACTTTCAAGTTTTAATACGATCGGTTAAATATTGTTGGATATTCGAGCATTCTTGTGTGAGTTCAGTAGATGGGTGACCGTTGCCTCGATAACTTTCGAACGAAAGGAGATAGGGACTTGCAATTTTCAGGGTAGGTTGCGTATCTGAAAGGGAGAGTTGAGATCGTTTTTGGGCATAATCGGTCTAACGGTTTCCGAGTTATACCCACCTGGAATATTATTTCCTTGATAACTCAAAAAATAAATATTCGATCGAATTGGTGCTTGGTAACTAGTAGTAGAAAATCAACATAAAGACGTGTTTAAAATTTTGTAAGAACCGTACCCCTAGAAAATTTGAAAAAAATGACGAAAAAAAATATTTTAAGAACCGCACCCCTAGAAAATTAAAAAAAAAAAACATGAAAAAAAAAATTGGTTCAAGTACTGACGTGAAGTCAGAAGCTTTTGCGCGTATGTTCTATTGTCCATTCTTCTGTATTGGACACCCTTAATCGAATTTACCATGGTAAATTCGATTAGGAGTGTCTCATACAGGAGAACAGATAATAGAATTCACCATGGTAAATTCGATTGAGAGTGTTCAATACAGGAGAATGGACAATAGAACATACGCGCAAAAGCTCCTGACTTCACGTCAGTGCTTGAACCAATTTTTGCGCGCGTGTTCCGCAAGGAACAGCGTGCTATCATTTCGTCACAATGTCTGTATTTTTCGAATTTTTTTTCGAAAATGGTCTCAAACGATTGGGTTCGACTCCCTGATGAAGAATTCGAGGTCAAATTCAATTCTGTCCGTCCGGTCCGGCCGGCCGGCCGTTAGCACGATAACTCTCGAACGGAACGACTTAGAGCGTTGAAATTTGCAGATAGTTTCGTAGCGTAAATATCTCGGATATTACTTTACAATATACTTCCAATGAAAATCAAATAAACTAAGGCCAAATCAACGTTTAATAAGAAAATAAAAAAATGGATTCGAAGCAAGCCAACATCGTTCTGGTATACGTTCACAAATAGAAATAATTTCGTTTAAAACTGGCTGTGTGTGAAGAATTGATTTGATTAAGCATTATAATTGTTTTGAGATGTACTGCCCACGTACAAGTTTCGAACTTTTGTGGGAAACTAAATGTTTATTTGTTTAATATAAAATACTTTCGTTATGTATGATGTTTTTGGGTGACAAATAAACATTATTATTATTATTATTATTATTAAGTTCGTTAACGGGCGAAATCGACCGAGCAGTTTCGGAGTTAAGGCCGTTTTTAATAAAAACGTTTTTTATGAATATTTCCGGAACCGATCACTCGATCTTTTTGAAATTTGGCATCAGATTGTAGAATCATGACCTTTATATGCCTGCGAAGTTTTGTGTTGAACGGACGGCCCTAAAGTGGCAAAAAAAAATTTTGAAAATTTGAAAATTTTGTTTTCACGATAACTCGAAAAATACTGATCTGATTAAATTGAAACTCAGTAGTTAGATGCAAAAGACCAAAGCAAACACTTTTGCAAAATTTCGTGAAGATCACGTGACATGAAAAAAATAAAAAAATTACTACTATTTTGCGGAATACTTTGCTTTTAATGCCGAAACATATGTTTTTGAGGTTCATGCTGCCCTTTCCAGGCATTTTCCGTATTGCGCATGCGCAGATGAGAAGTCCTTTAACTGCTGTAGTTTTCGTCAGAGAGGATTGGGGTTTTGGGGTGGCGGATGCTATTCCTCCATAGAATTCAGATCCCTGATGAGGGTCTGCGCATGCGTAGATTAAAGATGCTATACCTTCCGAACCACTAGTGTTGGAGAATCGGAGTTTTTTGTAAGGTGTGTTATTTTGAGAGGACTTTTAGCCGCCAGTAGATTGCGCATGCGCAGAAGCGAAGTGACTGTTTTTGGGTTGGATGGGTTATGTTGGGAGTGCTGAGTCGATATTATGAGGTTTTAAAAGAATATTCATAGCAATTCAGTGCAAGGACAAGTCAGTTTGGGGGATGTAGCGTTGTTTCCGAGTTAAAGTGTCCGTACCGTGGCCCTGGGGCTAATTTTGAAATTGATGTTACCCCTTACAGGCATTTTCCGTTATGCGCATGAGCAGACCATCAGTGATTTAACTGGTGGTGTTTTCATCAGAGAGGATTATGGTTTTGGGGTGGCGGATACTATTCCTCTATAGAATCCCTCGTTGAGGGTCTGCGTATGCGTGGATTAAAGATGTGATATCTCCTGAACCACTAGTGTTGGAGAATCGGAGTTTTTTGTAAGGTGTGTTATTTTGAGAGGACTTTTAGCCGCGAGTGGATTGCGCATGTGCAGAAGAGAAGTGACTGTTTTTGGGTTGGATGGGTTATTTTGGGAGGGCTGAGTCGATATTATGAGGTTTTAAAAGAATATTCATAGCAATTCAGTGCAAGGACAAGTCAGTTTGGGGGATGTAGCGTTGTTTCCGAGTAAAAGTGTCCGTACCGTGGCCCTGGGGCTAATTTTGAAATTGATGTTACCGCTTACAGGCATTTTTCGTTATGCGCATGAGCAGATCATCAGTGATTTAACTGGTGGTGTTTTCGTCTGAGAGGATTAGGGTTTTGGGGTGGCGGATGCTATTCCTCCATAGAATCCCCTGTTGAGGGTCTGCGCATGCGTGGATTAAAGATGTGATATCTCCTGAACCACTAGTGTTGGAGCATCGGAGTTTTTTGTAAGGTGTGTTATTTTGAGAGGACTTTTAGCCGCGAGTAGATTGCGCATGCGCAGAAGAGAAGTGACTGTTTTTGGGTTGGATGGGTTATGTTGGGAGTGCTGAGTCGATATTATGAGGTTTTAAAAGAATATTCATAACAATTCAGTGCAAGGACAAGGCAGTTTGGGGGATGTAGCGTTGTTTCCGAGTTAAAGTGTCCGTACCGTGGCCCTGGGGCTAATTTTGAAATTGATGTTACCCCTTACAGGCATTTTTCGTTATGCGCATGAGCAGACCATCAGTAATTTAACTGGTGGTGTTTTCGTCAGAGAGGATTAGGGTTTTGGGGTGGCGGATGCTATTCCTCTATAGAATCCCCTGTTGAGGGTCTGCGCATGCGTGGATTAAAGATGTGATATCTCCTGAACCACTAGTGTTGGAGAATCGGAGTTTAGTGTAAGGTGTGTTATTTTGAGAGGACTTTTAGCCGCGAGTAGATTGGGGTTTTGGGGTGGCGGATGCTATTCCTCCATAGAATTCAGATCCCTGATGAGGGTCTGCGCATGCGTAGATTAAAGATGCGATATCTTCCGAACCACTAGTGTTGGAGAATCGGAGTTTTTTGTAAGGTGTGTTATTTTGAGAGGACTTTTAGCCGCCAGTAGATTGCGCATGCGCAGAAGAGAAGTGACTGTTTTTGGGTTGGATGGGTTATGTTGGGAGTGCTGAGACGATATTATGAGGTTTTAAAAGAATATTCATAGCAATTCAGTGCAAGGACAAGTCAGTTTGGGGGCTCCCACACAGCACAGACTCATTTCTGAAATATTGCAGGAATATGTTTCGGAAATATTTGAGATATTTCGGTTATATTGCGAAAGATATATGAATTATTTCAGGAATATTGCAGAAACATTCGAATGTCCGCCCCATAACCTAACATAGCAATATTGCAGAAATATTTTTCGATATATTTCTGCAATATTGTAGAATTATTCTGTAATGTTAATGCAATTTTTTATTATATTGGAAAATATATATGAAATGTTTCAGGATTGTTGAATAAATATTCAAATATATGCTCTCTATCTGATAACGTCACAATATTGCAGACTTATTTTTTGAAATATTCCTCCAATATTGTAGAATTATTTTGTAATATTTATGGAATATTTTTTTTATATTGCAAAATATATATGCAATATTTCAGGATTCTTGCAGAAATATTTCTGTTATTTCATCAGATGTGGTATAGGTTTAACTCACATAAAAAAAATAGTAGGCACAATTAATATCTTTATTCGCTCTCTACTGGACATTCAACATTTCTTTTTTTTAACTTTTTCCACTTCCCTGGAGGCTCGCAATTTGGCTTGAGCTAACCATTTCGATATGGGTTCAATAATCAAACATAGATAATCAAATCAGCTTATCACTGCATTTATATTATTTAGAGCCAATTAGTCTTTAATAAACATTAAACTCACAACTAACTGAACTAACAAAGTAAAGTAACAACAGACTGCTTCACGACACGATACAACAACACTGGTAAACAGAAAAAATGGCGGCCTGACTAAAATAAAAGAGAGGATGCGTAAAGCCTCGAACTAGAGAAAGAAAGCACACAAACATATTATATATTATTATGCAATATGTATCTTGGCATTCCTCAATATAGGAGTAAATGCCCTTAGTCTTAATTCAAGGCCTTCCTAGAAGCGCCGCTCGACTCTGAGTACTTTTGTGCAGTCAGCATTTTCATTCCAGTTTCCCGGCTTTCTGATTTAATAGAATATAATTCCAATTCATTATTGTATTAACCAGCTCAGAATAAACTTGCTTCTGAATAAATATTTGTTTTTTTAAAAAGGTGATTCAAAAGAGTAAATTTATAAATGGTGACGAGGATGGGATTGTTGCTAGTATAACGAAAAAAAAATAAGTATACGTGAATTTCAATTCTTCGAGCAACATTCCAAAAAACCGAGTTTCGAAAAGTGCGACGATAAGTTCGAAGTAAAGTTCCGACCACGAGAAGCTCAAACGACTGCAGTAGAGATAAGCCACGAAGGTGTGTTGAATCCCCGAAAACAGAGTAAGGAGAACCATTCCCGACTTGATCTCAACTGCAACCCTTGAGAATCACCCTGAGGAGGTTTGGAGGTAGCAGCCCGGACACCAGGTTTAAAACGAGAAGTAAGTTGAGGCTATCCCTTACAATAATCCCAGTTTTTCCTATCCCTGGCCCAAAGGATATTTTCAATTTAATTTGCAACTCATTTTTTCATATCACCGATAGTGTAAACAAGCACATCGAAATCTTTCAAAATAGAGTCCTTATTGGAAAAATTCAATTCATTGAATATCAACGTAAATAATAAAAACTTCAATATGACTTCTGATGGAGAACATTCCAATCGCATGGTAATAGATTTAAGCACAGTTAAATATTTCGGTGAGTTATTACCAAGATTTAATGGTAACTCACAAGAACTACAAACCTTTTTAATGGAAACTGAAAATTTCATAGATCGATTTGGCACAACTGATAATGATTTAATAAATCAATATTGCTTTGCAACAGTAAAATCGAAATTAATTGATCAAGCGAGAACTATCGTGTATTCTGGACCATGTTGCAATTCATGGCCTGAATTAAAAAGATTATTGAACAGTAAATTCGGTTTTAAAATTAACTTTGACGTTCTACAAAGTGAATATCAATATATGAGGAGAAAAACGAAGGAATCACTTTCTGAATTTATTGAAAGAATCAAAGAAACTAAATTACAATATGATTACCAAATACAACTATTAGGATTATCGCCCCCAGAACTGAATGTTTATCGAAACCTTTCAGAGAAAATTGGCATAACCGTCTTATATAATAATGTTGACGAAAATTCTAGGAATTTACTTGATCTCCAACCAAAATCTTTCGATGACACTTGTAAAATGCTAGAAAACCGAGAAATAAAGAGACAACAGCTTTATTTACAACCACCAACAATACCGACACCTAGGACAACGTACTCCCAAAATTTAAATTCCCAACCTACTGTTAGAAGAATTTATACAGACCCACAATTTCCATCAACTAGTAGACAATTTCCTGCAAACAGACAATTCAATTCGAATAGTGGAGAATTTCCTTCACAACCGGTACATTTGAAATTTAATAATAAAATACCAGAAACTAAATTTGCGACAAGCAGTCAAGTATTCGGAAAACCGCAAGACGTATTTAAGCCCAATCCAAATCATCGTTTGGTTCAACCCAAACCTGAACCTATGTCGGTCCGAACAAGAATACACCCTGTAAAAAGACCAGCTAGCAGTCAAATCCGACAAGAACCACCCAATATTAGACAAAATTACAGAAGAAACGGACCTAATGACTTTATATTTGAAGAACTCACTAATACAGAACAAATTGAACAAGAATTAGGAGAGGAAGAAGAATTTTATTATGAATCCGAAAATATAGATGACTCTAAATTAATTAAGGAATTTGATGAAAATTTTCACAGAATCTCCGAAGACAAAGACATGACCTAAACTTTACACAGGAACATCTAGCATCATTACCATATATAGTATTAGATTATCCACCCTGCAAATTATTGATAGACAGCGGAAGTTCCATGAGCATTATTGATCCATCTGTAGCATATAATTTACTATCAGAAAACATTTACGAAGAAAAAACCTATTTTAAAACTGCACTAGGTAAAGATTTCAGCACGAATAAAGTTTCATTTCCTTTAAATTCTTTTGGCTATAATACAACATACCCCTTTGTGATCTATAAATTTCATACACAATATGATGGTGTAATAGGATCCAACCTTTTAAGATATTTAAAATTAAATTTCAATTGGGAAAGTCATGAATTAGGAAATACCATCAGAACACATAAATTCTTTTTACAAGAAACCAGTCCTAATGAACCCCTACCCATTAAATTAGACCATTTGGACAAAAATTTTCGAAACCAACTTACAAAAATTATTCAAAGTCACAAACAAGCCTTTCATCTATCAAATCAACCTTTGAATGCCTCAAACAGAGTTAAACATAATATTAGGACCATAGATGAAAATCCCGTGTATATTAGACGATACAGATATCCTGAGGTACACAAACAAGAGGTAAAGAATCAAGTACAAGATTTATTAAGTAAAAACATTATAAGACCAAGTATTTCTCCCTGGTCATTCCCTATAGTAATCGTTCCCAAAAAAACGGACCAATCAGGTAACAAAAAATGGAGAATAGCTATTGACTATAGAAAACTGAACGACAAAACAATTGATGACAAATTTCCGATCCCCAATATTGACGAACTTTTGGATCAACTGAAAAAAGCAAAATATTTTAGCGCCCTTGATTTAGCAAGTGGTTTCCATCAAATAGAATTAGACGAGCAATCAATAGAAAAAACTGCTTTCGCAACCGACGAAGGACATTTCGAATTTTTAAGAATGCCCTTTGGATTGAAAAATGCCCCTTCAACATTCCAACGTTTCATGAATAGAGTCTTAAAACCGATCATTAATAAAATATGCATAGTATACATGGATGATATTCTCATTTTTTCAGAAACACCCGAAAAACATTTGGCAGACATTCAGACAGTTCTTCAACTCTTAGAAAAAGAAAATCTCAAAATTCAACTAGACAAGTCATACTTCTTTCAGACCGAAATTGTATTTTTAGGCTACAAAATATCTGAAAAAGGTATAGAACCGAATCCTGAAAAAATTGAAGTCGTAAAAAACTTTCCCATTCCTAAAACTATTAAAGAAATTAAATCTTATCTCGGAATGATAGGCTACTATAGAAAATTTATTCCTAATTTTTCAAAATTAACGAAACCCATGACTAAATACCTGAAAAAAGATGTTAAATTGAATATTAATGACAAAGAATATGTAGATGCATTTCATGCCAGCAGAAACATACTCATTAATTATCCGATTCTCCAACATCCGGACTTTAACAGACCATTCGTACTTACAACCGACGCATCACAATATGCTATAGGCGCAATTTTATCGCAAGGGACACCCCCAAACGATCTACCTATCGCTTATGCGAGCCGAACATTGAACGAAGCTGAAATAAAATATTCAACTATCGAAAAAGAACTTCTAGCCGTTGTATGGGCTACAAAATATTTTAGACCTTACTTATTTGGTCAGAAATTTACGATCTACACGGATCATAGACCCTTGACGTGGTTATTTTCTTTGAAAGATGCATCATCTCGACTAATGAGATGGCGAATCAAATTAGAAGAGTTTAATTTCGAAATAAAATACAGGAAAGGAGCGTACAATAACGCAGATGCAGTATCCCGCATAAAATTTGACGAATTAAATTTAAATGAAAATTCAGATGACGATCTAGACTCAATAATTCCCCAAATTACTCATGAAGATCTGGAAATATCTCAAAAGGAACTAGAAGATATTACGAAATCGTGTACGGAAGAACAAGCAAATCCATCTTCTTCCCAAACTATTCATAGTAATGTCGAAAACCCTATATTAGAGATACCATATTCAGAACGCTCTCTGAACACATCAATCCATCAAATAATTTTCCAAAAAGCTAATGTGTTTAAAGTAGAAAAATTAAAACTACATAAGAACAGTCGATTTAGACTCATAGTTTCTATAAAAGAACCAGACGACTTCACAAAATTTTTAAAGGAATACGTCAAACCAAATAATCATTACGGCATATATTTCAAAAATAAAGATTTGGAAATACCATTTTTGAATCTATCACAGAATCTCTTCAAAGCTAACGCTTTTTCATTCAAAATTTCAAATACATTTTTAGAAGATATCGAAACGGAAGACGACCAACAACAGAAAATTAAATTATTTCACGAGACCAAGACCAGACACCGAGGTTTCCAGGAAAACTTAGAAAGTATTAAAAGACGTTTTTATTGGCCGAACATGAATAAACATATTCAGTCCTATATTAACTCCAGCGAAATTTGCCAGAGTCAAAAATATGAACGACAACCTACTAAATTAATATTTAAACCGAATCCAACAGGTGACAAACCATTTTCCCACTTGTATATCGATACAATAGTCATGAATAGAACACCCTGTTTGACTATAATTGACTCCTTCTCAAGACATGGACAATGTTACATTCTAAATAGTAAAACTTCAACAGAAATTGCAAACCAATTAACTCAATATTTTTCAAACCACGGTATACCACAAAAAATAACCTTCGATAATGGAACAGAGTTCAAAAATCAAATTATTCAAGATTTAGGCGATACCCATAAAATTTCCCTTCATTATATCACAAATTACAACCCTACCTCCAATGCACTAGTGGAGAGATTCCACTCTACCCTTATTGAGCAAATTAGAGTAATTGATGACAAGAATATATCTTTGTCAGAAAAGATGAATAGAGCGCTTTTGAGTTATAATAACTCAATTCACTCGTCAACTTCCTACACACCCTTACAAGTTATAAAATCGGATCTAAATTACAATACGCCAGTCGAACAGTCTACTCATGAAAAAATTTCGCAATATATTAAAGAATATCGCGAAAACATGAAGGAAATCTCAGACCATCTAAATTCACAGAAGGAAAGACAAAAAGAGAAACTAGATAAACTCAATCAGACACGACAAGAAGACAAAAAACTCGACGAATCTAAACCATCTTATATTGCCATACCAAAAAAGGCAAAACTTGACCCAAAATTTAAGAAAACCAATATCAAAATTATAGATAATATATTGATAAGGAACCCTGACTCCCAAAAAGTATATCATAAAAATAAAATTAAACAGAGAAAGTAATAATCTTTAATTTTCTCTTTTCAGAACACAAAAAAAAAATGACGAGAATCCTATTGCTATTTCTCAATCTAATTTTCGTCCCAGCTTTGCATTCATTAAAATTTAAGGAGATCAAACACAATATTCTTCCCTTTTTCGTAGAGAAAACATACATCAGTGTATCAAAGCATGTATTGATGTACCACTATAATTTAACCGATATTGATAAAATTTTACATGATCATTTTGTTTTAGTTGATCAATTAAATTCGGTCAGTTCCAACGTTATGGTTTCAAACTATGTTGAATCGATCAAAATCCAATTGAGACAAAATGAAATGCTTCTCAATAACTTATACACTACCCGACAAAAACGAGGTTTATTAAATATAGGCGGACATATAGCAAAAACACTATTCGGAACTCTTGATAGTGAGGATGAAACACTTTACTTGAAATATTTTGAATCTTTTAAGAATGAAATGCAATCGGTAAAAACCGAACAAAATCAAATGATCAGTATCCTGAGATCTATGACATCAAAGTATTCCAATGTCACTAGTCACATTATACAAAATTATAATAAGTATCGATTGACTCAAAATGATATTAATCGACTTATTCTTATAGAATTTGAACAGTTAACAATAAATAGAATTCTAAATGAAGTCAATACAGCCATCAGCTTTGCAAGGCTTCATCTTTTGCATGAAAGTATTTTACCCTTAAATATATTCCATGATTTTGTTAATAACACCGATTTCATGAAACACCTCTATCATTTAAAAGACTTTTATTCCATTTGCTACACTTCTGTAAAGTCCAGAAATAATGAGGTGATCTTTATCATTGAAGTACCCTTAACATCCCCAAATTCCCTAGACACATATTATGTCCACTATATCCCGTACCAAAACGTTACCCTCACCCAACAGCCCAAATACTTATTGGCTAAAGAAGAACAAATCTTGTGGTCCATTGATCAAGAATGCCCAAAGGTAGAAGATTGGTGGATCTGCCCACAGAATTTGCTACGACCAGCACCCAGCTGCATGAAGGACTTAATTTCCCACAAGAAAGAAAATTGTGAAAGACAAAGTGCACAGTGTAGTGACGATCTACTGAAACTATCATCGAGAAAATTTTTATCAATCGGTAGTGTACAAATTGGGGAACTATGTAATGACCATACAGAGTATTACAAACTCAATGGAATTTTCCTGATTGAAACCTTTTGTAACATTACCAATAGCTTTAAGTATTTTTATAAGGAAGAAATATCCACAATTTTTCATAATGTTCCTCTCCCGAATATGAAACCTGAAATAATTGAAAACTTAACCATTTCCAATTTTTTACTTGATAATTTTACTGTTCAAGAAACAATCTTTAATTGGAAAATCCACCCTAACCATGTATCATCAATCTATTTTATACTAAGTCTCACCATTATAACCATATTTGCCTGTTTGTTGTATAAAATATTCATTTTAAAATTCACAAATATCGTGAAGAGTTATAAAAATAATTCAGCCTCTTCAGCCGAAGTTATTTCTTAAAAAATGGGGAGGTATTATGCAATATGTATCTTGGCATTCCTCAATATAGGAGTAAATGCCCTTAGTCTTAATTCAAGGCCTTCCTAGAAGCGCCGCTCGACTCTGAGTACTTTTGTGCAGTCAGCATTTTCATTCCAGTTTCCCGGCTTTCTGATTTAATAGAATATAATTCCAATTCATTATTGTATTAACCAGCTCAGAATAAACTTGCTTCTGAATAAATATTTGTTTTTTTAAAAAGGTGATTCAAAAGAGTAAATTTATAAATAGATAGACCACATTAGTTAGGTTAGAATCATTCGCTTGGCGGGAGATCCATATTCAAATTTTTTAACAAGGAATTTCAACCTTGAGATGAAACCACCCTATTTAAAAGAGACTGTTAGTACAGAGACAACAAGTATTGGGTACCTTCATCATTAGTGCATGTTTTCATGTTATTTCCACACTAAAATCTACTTCTATTTATTCTTAAATCAAAATTGAAACCATTCTAGTTCGAAAGATTTCCGTATGTCGTAGATGACTTTTGTTGTGCGTCATTACAAGGCAGATTTAGGGTTATGTTATTATTTTTGACTGATTTCGAGTGAGCTAAGACATACGTCAATCGAATTTTGGTGAACACTTTTATATTTATTAATTATTTTGGAAATATACAATTTTGTTATGAAAACTTGATTCTAGATGGCTGAGAAAGGTTCACAGAATCTATTTCAACCAAAATAAACCTTAAGAAATTAGCCAAAGTATCTAAAAACAGTCGAGAAATTCGCGTAAATTTTAGGTCCATACTAAATGCATGGGGAATTCAGTGCTCGGATCCACGGATGGATCGTAATTCAAATTTCCCGCCTAACCTAACTAATGTGGTCTATTGTATGTAATGTTGAATTATGTCTGTCGCGATTTGTAATAAATATGTCTATGCATATATTCATAGGAATATACGCAAAACTATAAATTTTAACTTAGCAGAAAACTGTTATAGTTTGTAACATTTCTGTAATATTTCTGAATATTGCAACTGTAATATTGAAATACAATATTCCAGCAAAATATTTCTCAATATTGCAACTGTAATATTGAAACACAATATTCCAGCAATATTTCTGGGATATTGCAACTGCAATTGCAATATTGCAATATTGTGGCAATATTTCCTGAATATTGTGTGCTGTGTGGGCTGTAGCGTTGTTTCAGAGTTAAAGTGTCCTTACCGTGGCCCTGGGGCTAATTTCGAAATGGATGCAACCCCTTACGGGCATTTTTCGATATGCGCATGAGCAGACCATCAGTGATTTAACTGGTGGTGTTTTCGTCAGAGAGGATTGGGGTTTTGGGGTGGCGGATGCTTTTCCGCTATAGAATCCCCTGGTGAGGGTCTGCGCATGCGTGGATTCAAGAAGCGATATCTCCTGAACCACTACCCAGTAAACATGATATATCACAGAAACATTTCATATGAGATATGGGTGAAGCATTTTGAAACATTGCAAAGTTATGTTTCATGAACATCTCGCAAATGTTTATATGGAACATCGCTACGCATCATCAGTGATATATCACAGTGACATGAAATATGAGACATATAATATAGGTATATTATGTGGGCATTAGAAAACATTCCAGTAATCTAACGGAAATGTTTGAATGTACCACGGCCTCTAAAAAAAAAGCAATAACGGTGAAATATGTATATTAAATTATTTATTCAAGTATAGGTACATTAGCCTTTCCAACATTTTTTTTTTCAGTTTTCCGTCAAACGACAATAATACGTATAAATATATATCATTATCTCTTCAAGAATATATATTCAAGAATAAATCTTGTCTGAAAGATTTAATAAGCCTAATGTCAAATGTCAAATAATGAATGCTGATTGCTGATTCTGATTGGTTGGCGGTAGACGGATGCCGGCAGCCATTGGTGTTCTGAGGGACAGCGGACAGACCCATGGATCACAGATTACGCGTGGTTAGCAGTGTTCCCAACTGCAGGGAATTTTCCCTTTTTAGGGAATTTTAGCACCGAAAGGGAAAAAGGGATTTTTTTTATAAAATCGTCGAAATGAGGGAATTTTTCGAATTTTCGAGATAACATTAAAATTTTCAATAAAATCATAATCATATGGGTCGGTTTCACTTTTGTGTTTTCAGTTTCACAATTTCAGAGATTCCCCGACAATACCGACATATGTTTTCCAAAGGATATATTTTATTTTTTGAATTATTCCCTTTTAATTAGTTAATTTTTTTCTAGTTTCATCATATATTAAAAAAAAAAATTGGTGTTTTTATTCATGTAGTATGAGATAATTTTACATTTTTGGAAAAATTCCGGGGTGCAGGGAATTTTAGCTGTAAAATGGGTGAAATAGGGAATTTTTGACATGTGTCAAGGGAATTTTCATTTGAAAAGGTTGTGAACACTGGTGGTTAGAAGTGTAGGTTATGTCTGTTGATGATCATTTAATTTGGTGGAAAGTAGAAGTTTTGGCAGTTTTTAAGTTTCATTCATCATTGTGCGATAGGATAAATTAGTTCATACTCTTTGAAACTAATAAGTGATTAATAAATATATGGTTTCATCCAGCGGTGATAAGGAAGGAGGTGAATTCTTTATAATATCATACTTACTTGATTTTTTTTTTTTTTGATAACTTTTCTAATAATATATTTATATTATATCATGGATGAGCAACGACGAAAGAATAAGTTGTTTTCATTTTATTAAATTTTTGTGCTATATAATATATTTTTATTTAATATTTCGATTCCAGGTTTTGTTGTACACCTTTGCATAAATGATGAATAAAAACTCGATTTGATAACATTTGTTTAATATATTGACTAGAACCTTCGATAGTATAGTGTTGGAGAATCGGAGTTTTTTGTGAGGTGTGTAATTTTGGGAGGACTTGCAGCCACGAGTATACTGCGCTTGCGCAGACGAGAAGTGAATGGTTTTGGGTTGTTTGGGTTATGTTGGGAGTAATGAGCCGATATTGTGAGGTTTTAAAAGAATATTCATGTCAATTCAGTGCACGGACACAAGTCAGTTTGGGGGAAATAGCGTTGTTTCCGATTTGAAATGTCTGTATGGTGGCCCTGAGGCGAATTTATAAATAACTATATTCGGTAGATCTATATTAAAATGCGTTCGGATTTGGAGAAGATGCAATTTCGTCCCTAACCGAGGACTCACAACCGAATTTTTTTCTGATCTACGGTAAAACTAACAGCCAAACTGTATTGATAGCTATATTTGTTAAAGGAACTTGAAAAAAAAAAAAAAAAAAAAGCACTGACGTGAAGTCAGTACTCTTTGGCGCGCGTGTTCACGGTGGCTAATTTGAATTGAATTATTCAAAATTTAACAGTGCTGTATCTAAGCTGCCATCAGGATAGAGTAACAAAGTTGGAAAAGAACACAAGTGACTCTCCTTAGTCGCACAAGCTCCTAGAAGATTTGGGAGGGTCAGTATAATCCTAATCATGTTTATAGCACGCGCGCAAAAGCAGATTGACTTAACAATGAAAGAAAAAGTTTAAAAAGTCAATCTGCTTTGGCGCGCGTGCTATAAACATGATTAAGATTATACTGACCCTCCCAAATCTTCTAGGAGCTTGTGCGACTAAGGAGAGTCACTTGTGTTCTTTTCCAACTTTGTTACTCTATCCTGATGGCAGCTTAGATACAGCACTGTTAAATTTTGAATAATTCAATTCAAATTAGCCACCGTGAACACGCGCGCCAAAGAGTACTGACTTCACGTCAGTGTTTTTTTTTTTTTTTTTGAGTGAGATAATTGCTTGTTTCTCCATATAACTTAGGTTAGAAGTTGTTTTGATAGGCTGCTCTAGTAACATTTTAAAAAAAATCTGAATTCGTTTGATTTTTCATTTGGAAATTTTTGAGCTGTTTTCTCAATAGATGTAATTATATGTCTAGAATGGGGACATTTCTTATTGTAACAAGAATATTTCTGCCGTCGTAGGTACGTGAAAGTGTTCTTGAAGACCAAAATTTATCGATTTCTTGTCGGGCACAAAAACTGGTGATACCAATTTCCCACCCTCTCCGGTCACCTTCGGTTTTTTTATGTAATCCTTCATGCACAGTTGGAAAAGTTTTAATGCTTAACACACAGAATTTATTTCATCTATGAAAGCATAGTTACTTTTACCAATCCATACATTATATTTAAGTTTATAATGAACTTTTATATTTGTTTTGTTGTTTATTGTTTAGATGAAAATTTAATAAACGTTTCCTATACAAAATAACATCATAGTTGATAATTTTCCTCAATATCTGCATTATCCAAAATCCCCGGTCCACCTTATATCGGATAATCGAGGTTCTACTGTATTTTCCTTCCCGATATGGTAGAAATTGAATCCCATGCTTTCAGCAACTTTTTCTTTTCTTCGAATCAACAACATAATTTGTGTAGTTGCTAATAATTAAATTGTTAGTATTGAATAAAAGCTCGTATACAATATAATTAAAAATTTAATACAACCCAACATTAAAGGAATCATAACATTTTATACAATAAAATATTACTCCTCTTCCGCTTCCACTTCCTTATTTTTTCTCCATTTAGAAGGTCTACACTCTGGATATTTATCAGTTAGAAAACTCCTGATCTCTCCATATTCCACCATCAAGTTTACCCTCACTTTATCCTGATTCCTGAGCTTTTCCCGTTTCTTCAAGTAAATGTCCCATGATTTACCTTTCGTATAAAAGGGAGGGAATGCTTTCCTCTTCAAAATTACTCTTCCGTCAAGGCAATATTGTTTGAAATCTAAAATTTCTTTTTTATCAATTTCTTCCTCCTTACGGCACTTTGTGGGAGATGCCAAAACCGTTGGAAAATACCCGTTTTCTTTACAGAACTGTACAACATGGAGCCCTTTATCTTCTGCTATTTCTTTATGGGATTTCTAAGAAAAAAATTGGTAAAGATGAATTAATATTCAATATAATAAACTTACTTATCATAAAAAAAAATTATTACAAATTTTTGAAAATTAATAAGAAACTTCGTTCGATGCCCTTTGACGTAAGTCATTAAAGAACAGTTATTATTAATAATAAATGTTAAGAATATAATGTAGTTTAAAATAAATATGAAACACTCAAATTTTTCAATAAATTACCTGTTTTACTAGACCTAAGAAAAATGCTTTGGTTATATGATTGACATTAGTTGATCCCTCAACTTTAGCATGAAGATTTTTTATACCAACAACTTCACAAATTGTTTTGATGGCTCTATGGCATCTCAAACCGTACCCTTCTGGTTTTTGTGTAACTATAATTTTTGTTGCTCCAAATTGGGTGAAAAAGTCATGATTTACTGAAATTATAAAATATTATAATTGTCGTAAACAAGGATAAAAATAATAAACGTAATACCAATTCCAAAAATTGAAAAAACATCCCATATACATGATATTTCAGAAGCAAAGTAACAGATTCAATAATCCTCCATGATAATAAACATGGAGAAAACAAAATAAAATGGGGTATTTATGTGCTGACAGCATATTATATCAAACCTTTGCTGATAATAATTACCTGTGTGTTTATTAAATATCTTTATATTGATCAATTTTTGTCCTGCTCGGTTTTTAGACTTTCTCAATGCTGTCTTTGGATCCAAACCCTTTCCAATAGAAAAGCCAGCAATACCATTTTGGTTTCCAGTAACAGATAAAACGGATACTCTCCTTTTCCTTCCCAAATTTCCTGTCATATTGAATACTGTTTTCAGTTCAAGGACCCTAGTATCAAAACCGTCGTAATGTTCTGAAAAAAAAATAATAAAGTTTCTGTAGTTCATATGTGTAGTTATAACATACCATCATCATTTACTGGATCGGGAGGACCTATACTTCTACCAGGCATTTTAGAACCACACCAACCTCGGTCAATTGGACTAATTTTACCAAATTTAGCCCTACCCATTTGATCCCTCATCTTAATCAAATTTTTTTCTCTTTCCGGATCTTCTGGCAGCTGTTGTTGTTGGATTATCTCCTTGCCTCTGATAATAGGTGAGGATAAACCGGGCCATACTATATTAGCCTTACCTTAAATTGAGAATATATAGTAGTGATAAACCAATTCCAATACTGAAAGAACTTACCAACTCCTATAACTTGGCCTCTATTCAAGTCTTTAATATTCCGCCTGTTCACAGTTTTACCTCTCCCCCTTTTTCTACCTGCGTTACTTACAGATGTGATTCCTTTCCAGAGAGATTCTGCTGGTACTGAAATGAAAATTCATAAGTTTTGAATTATTATTTTTAGGTTAGACAGTACATTTATTGAAGAAATTCGTGTTTCTTGTAGGAACACTAAATATAACATTGCTGTTAGATGATTTTAAATCAACAGACTTCTTTAAAATTGAGGAAAATTTTTGTGGATAATTCAGAGAAAGGTTTTGTAAACTTTTCGTTATATTCAATAAATAATTAGCCATATTTGTCAAACCAGTGACAGCAGAAAGTGACAGTTTGCTTAGGTTATCTTTTAACTGCAGAACACAGAACATAAATACGATTTTCAAAGACATGAATAATTTTCTTATATTAATATATATCGGTTTTCTTCCTTGTACTTTTTTGTGTTCTGTGGTTTTCTTCACCGACTCATGACATATAGGGATGACCAAGATGGTAAGACGATAATCAATAGCCCGGTGTTTTCAAAACAATGGTCGCATTCAGCGGACGAAACAGTTGCGCAACCGTTACCAAAACGTTCGGTGGCACATGCCCTACGAACTCAACACGCTGTGGAGCGGAGGCTATTTTATGGAGCACATTTGATTTGTGCTAGGTAGCGGTAGCGTAAAGTGGCTGAGCGCTTCGTCCGCTGAATGCGACCATTGGTGGTGAAAAAACATGGTGCCTAGGGCAGGTATTAGGAGTTAACTCAAGGGTCGAGTTACGTAAATGTTTAGCTACCTTCATGAATGCTTAGCACACGGGTACTCGCGTGAAATCGGCCCCTAGTAAATCGATGCCTTTGTTATGTCTTGTGTCGATGCATAGAATTAATGAAATATTACAACAGATAACATGAAGGCTATTTATTATTACATGGAGTGACACATTCAAATGCTTGAAAACGGTCCCATGTCTAGTATTCGTATTTACTCATTTTTTCCGAACAGATATCGATAACGAACCATCCTTAGTTTTGAAAACGATGATAAACCCTCCCTAGTATTCCCTAGTCTTCTGCGGTTGGTTATCCTGATTTCTCAATCGAATTAAATTTCTGCTTCTGTCAAATAACTTGAGTAAATGGTATTATTTCAATGGCGCAAGATGTTTCTACCAAAATGGCTGAGGAACCGTGGATATTAAATGAAGATGGTTATTTGAATGCTGATACGGAAATAAAAGAAATTGTATATCATCCAACATTGAATGTAATACTTTTATGTACTAAGAATGGCATTGTGAAAGTATTGGATGTCAATACGGGTGTTGTTCTACAATCCAGTAATTTGTCAGGTAATGATAAAGAAAGCATTAGGTGTAATATAAATGATCTCTTTCATGTTATATTGGAATATTCGTCAATATATATTCAATGCCATTTATTAGCAATCAACCAAAATGAAGTAACATGCCGCTACATACCTGTGCAAGACAGAATCCTTTTTACGGATGGCCAAGCTATTGGAGTTAGATCTGAGTATAATGGAGTTTTACTTTTGGATAGTATTCTGCAGAAAATTGTATCTGACTCAAATGAAGAAGTCAGTGTGGAACTTCCTTTGTCAGAAGTGAGCTACCTATACAAATTCAATTTATTTCCTATCTGATCTCTGATTCTTTCCAGGCGATTATTCTTAAACAAAGCCTTTTGTCATCTGGGCCAACAGGAGTGGATCATGTTCTGAAAGAATTGACAACTTTAATTTCAAACGCTCAAAAGTATGATAAGAAAGGCATAAAAGCTCAGAAAGTATGTTTTATTCATATTCTAATTTATCAGTATAGTCTAAATATTGCTTTGTTCCAGTGGAATACGATATGTTTAAAACTGCCCCTGAACGATTTGAGATCTGCCACAATGAATACGGTCACCAATATTCTCGCCAAAAACCTTCATACCCCAGAACTGGCTGTTTCATCCGCTATTCAAGAGAGAATGTCAGAATTACTGGGTGAAGTAGCAAATGCTTCTGATAGAAGGGCCATGGCCAGCGAGTCCAAAAGAAGAGATACATTTTCACAGTGGCCACATATGGACTATAAGTATGATAATCTATAATTCTTATTAGATTTTCAGTAGCATTAATTATTTTTTGAATTTTCGAGAAGAGTTCCTGATGTTTAATTTTAGAATACAAAGGCTTTGATTAATTTCTTTGTTCTTTATATTTGTTAGCAATTCATGATTTTGTATTAAATATAGTGGATTTAGGAGATAATCCAGATTTAGAATAAAACCAGATTCTCTATAGTTTGTTGAAAATGGGACTTTACTATATACGGCCCTGACAAGATTCGTTCTAGGGATGTAAATATGAATGAGAAGAAAGAAGGTACTACCATCGTAACATCCATATATTATTTAGAAACAGATGTTTGAGGGATAAATTAACTTAAATTCTTCTGCTAACCTAGCGGAATATGTTGAAGTGTTGTATGCTTGGTCTTGCAATTCTCCCATTCTGAAAGTGCAGTATGAAGCAGTGGCGTAGATAGCTTTTTGTGATGGATGGATATGACTGAACATCAAATACATTCAATTTCTTTACTCTTCTGGGTTCAATTCATTCTAATTTAATCATATAAAACCAATATCTCATACGTTTGGGGCCCCCGTAGTTGCCCAGAGTGCCCTACCCTAGCTTTGATTAGCTGAATTGTGGATTTAATTCTATGGTTGCATCGAAAATGAACTGGAAATCGACAAAGAATCACACTGATTTGACAATAAAGAGTTGTCAAATCATTGTGATTATATGTGGTTTCCCAGTTCATTTTTGATGCAACCATCGAATTTAATCGAAGCCTCATGTAACTCACCACAGATCTTTCATTCTGGCAATTCTGTGATTTATCAAATGTTGCTTAATCCTTCATCATAGTACTCGAATGAAAGATTATACAGGATCTTCCATTTAGGGTACTCGAATTTCAAATAAAATAAGTTTGCATTGAAGAAATGATGTGTGGGATGTGGTATTCGCCAAATTATGGCTTCGTTGGTTGGTACATTTCATCTCTTAAACAAGGATATAATGTTCATGCTGCCGGTCATTATATAGGGTGTTTCTAAATTGAATCAAAGAGTTCAAGAGGCGGTTCTTCAGCAGTCTTCCATATAAGTTTTTGTTTTAAATCCCTACCCCTCCAAGTTACTACCCTTTGAAATTGAGGAAAAACTTTGTATTCATTGAATATCTGCTTTATACAACAATAATCGCATATGGTAAATACATCTGAGTGCTCGGATCGCTCAATAGTGTTTGTTATTTACAAATTGAGTACACGGAGTGATCAAAATGACGCTGGAAAGGCTCGAAAATCACGTGATCATAAAATCCGCTCGATCTTATCGGCTCAGTGATGTAATTACCATATGCACCTAATGTAGAAAAATGATATCGCAAACGTTAATTTAATGTCACTTTTTGACAGTTTTTGCAATTCCGAAATTTTATCACAGAGGGTTTAGAAAATCAACCCCTACAATATTTTGCATCAGAACTTTTTGGTGCTTCAACATTTTTCAAATTAAATAAAAACAGGAGGAAAGCCCTACGGCAGGAGCTTTAGCGCTCTTGTCCAATCTTTGACAAATCATATCTCCAAAAGTATTGGTCTCAGAGTTGGGAATTATATCAATGGATTATCATGTTAGAACTACATTATGAAAAAAATTAAAATCCCTTTGCATCTTATCCTTTATATGACGGTCCAATTTTGGCTACAAGTGTTTCAAAACTATTGGCAGACATTCTGAAAAATTGAGTAAATGAAATAGCCAGTTTTATTTATGAAACAAATCTAATGTAATCAGTCCAGAGAGAACTAAAACCAGAATACTCATGTAGGAAATCTTAAATAGTGTTACTAAGGAATAACTAACTGTACATTAGTTAGAAATCCGGTTCTATATCTTCCATAATTAGAGAATGACTCGTAAATTTTGCTCGACTTCCTTGCATCATTCATTTTCGACTCACTAACCAAAAAACACTGCCTATGAACTTAGCGAATCCAAATTCGAAATGGTCTACATGCTTACATCAACCAAACTCTCCAGAAATTCACCTTCATTTTGACAATAATGACGTTTATCTTTCAAACTGGACCAAACGATTTTGACCACGGATTCTTGATCAGTGGGTTGAACCAAATCGTTTTAGATTTTCACCCAAAAATTCGAAAATTACAGACATTTCGGCAACTTAATAAGCACTCTGTTCAGAGGAACAAGAATGCCAAAAATTAAAATTCAATACTCAACTTTTTTGTGTGTTGACTTAGTCATTAAATGGTTTCTTTCTAGGTTTTCTCTCCCAAACTCCGAAAAATATCTATAAAAAAATCTAATTAGTTTGTGATGTGCTTCTGCGTAAGAAACACAAGATATTTGTCAGAAGCAATCAATTGAACAATGTTGCCTAACAAACAACAACGAAACAACATCAACGAAGAAACAACTATATCGTAACGTTTCGGAGTCTATATCAGACTCCTTCGTCAGACGCTTAACGAAAACAATTCTCGAATCTCAGAATAACAATCAACAAAATAATTCTGAAGATTTTTCGTTAAGCGTCTGACGAAGGAATCTGATATAGACTCCAACACGTTATTATATAGTTGTTTCTTCGTTGATGTTGTATTTATTAGGCAACATTGTTCGATTGATTGCTTCTGACAAATATCTTGTGTTTCTTACACAGAAGCAAATAACAATATAATAAATTTTTTATTTTATAGATAATTTTCAGAGTTTGGGAGAGAAAACCCAGAAAGAAACCATTTAATGATGAATATACCTCCCACAGTATCCTTTGATGATTACTTGTTGACTTAGTCTCCTGAAATTATTATTTTAATTACAAAAAAATAAAATAGTACTCATAATCTTTTCACATAATTCACAGAGACGGTATAATTTGTTCAAAAAAATAGGTACGCTGTTGTCAAATGTAATCATATGAACCAATATCAAGACATATTTGTATTATCCAAATTTTTATAATGTCATAGGGTAGTAACTAGATGGGAAGAAGCACCTCTTAAAATTCTTCGCATTAATTTAGAAACACCCCTGTACAAAAGAAATTAGATGAATCCATACTCGAAGGTTTTTCTCTGTTCAGATGGGCACTTCCCGAGCAGATGGCCCAGGCGGGTTTCTACCATCAACCCAACCAACCCAACGCTCCTGGCGAGGACAGAGCGTTATGTTTCACTTGTTCGGTATGCCTGGTGTGCTGGGAGAAGACGGACGAGCCCTGGAGCGAGCACGAGCGTCACTCCCAAAACTGCGCGTTCATGATGGGGGAGTACACACACAACGTTCCCATAAGCGTCATACACGCCAGCAATCCGGCCATCGACGCCACCTATCGCGGTATGGACGTCAAGGTGTTGGGTACCAGCTCTGTCCCCAATCTGATACCCGCCAGCAACGATGAAGGGTTGGTTTCCATCTTCGACGTTAGCGGTAAGATAACGAGACCGCATTCGTTTTACGTTTCACAGTACGACTCGTACGTTCTGGAGAAGATCACGCAGGAATTTAGCGTACTGACGAGCGAAGACGGTAAGTTTCTATCCTGTTCATTGTATTGTTCATGTAGTTTTTTAGGAAATCGTTTACATTTGTTATGCCACAAGAAATTTGGCAACAATGTCACAGAGCAAGAAGATATAGGTTAAGAATTTTCGTCCGGTTTTCATATGTTTACGGTTTATTTTGTGAAATATTGTGTTAAACGAGTGCAAAAGTAATTACCAAGGTTTAATTGCATCGGATTTGTATTTTTTGAGTTATTGAGGAAATACAACAACAAAGTTTCAGATGGGTATAACTCCGAAACCGATTACGCCTATTAACGAACTTGACTGTCACATTCGAATGCCCAACGTACCCTGAAAATTGTTTCCAATATTTTTTCAATATCTTCAAAAATATAGATCCGATCGTGTTAGCGATATCGGACAGATAGTTTCTGATATAAAAAATATTTTTTTCAAAATTTTATAGAGATACGATCTACATGAGTCCAACTCCATTTAGCATAAGTCTCTGTGTCGGCATTCTACAACTAGTCACCAAGTTCCAATTCGATCGGATCTGTATTATTTGCGTTATGGGGAAAACAAAATTTCTGAAATCGTTTGGCCGATTATACATATCAACGAACTCAAATGTCGCGTTCGGATGCATAACCTACCCTACCCTGAAAATTTCAACTCGCTAACTCTTTCCGTTCGAAAGTTATCGTGACATATTCCATTCACTTTTATAGTCTCCCGGTTGGCCATGAAATTTTGACACATTTCACCGTGTATATTTTAAAAATGTTAGGTTATGCTAATTTTCCTGTCAGATAACTACGCAACGTTGTCCTCTCTACATAGAAGTCGTAGTAATTACGTATTTTTCACAATGTGAATTTTCTTGTGAAAAATAATGAATTCGAGAAAATATAATGTGAATTCGACAATTCTAAAGACCTGGCGACTATTGAAGAATTTCTTTTCCTCTGTTGTTACTATGGAAATATTTCACGTATACAGGGTGAGTCTTTGACCACTGCATTAATGTTAACCAAAGATTCCTCTCATCAAATGAAACACTTTTTTCATTTACCATTTTTCCAGATTCGGCTCAGGTAAAAAGTTACAAGCGTTTAAAGATTTCACAATGTGCTAATAAACTCCCGCATATAAATTATCTATGACATTGTTGGCGGACGAGAATAAGGCATGGTAACGTGGTTTACAGCTTGATTCGGGATTCCAACGCTCAGGGACGGATCCATAAAAGTAGTGAAATTTCTGGAGTTTTCCATTTTAAAACATTCAATGAAGAATATCTCGAAAACGGTGCGTTTAAGGAGAAATGATGAAGAATAATATAATGTTGTATCATATAATATGTATCATAGTTATAGGAAACTTTACGCCAACATTCATTTTATTCGAAAAAAGGATGTCAAAGCTACAAAATAAAAACTGATTTTTTTTTTGAATTTCAACAGCCTGTATCTTTTTACCTGAGCTGAATTTGGAAAAATGTTAAATGAAAAAAGTGTTTCATTTAATGAGACGAATCTTTGGTTAAAATAAATGCAGTGGTCAAAGACTCACCCTGTATAAACTGGTTGGAAGATTCAGTTATGCTATTTTCTTGTACGGAAATCAAGAATCGAAATTTTAATGAAAAATAATGGATACAGTAGTCCGTTACATTGTGAGAGTTCATTTGAAAAAATAGTTCAATTCCTGTGGACAGGAGCTTCCTGGCACTCTTGTTCACAGACAAATTATATCTCCGAAAGTACATATTGGTTTCTCAGAGTTGAGAATTATATCAATGTATTCTTATGATAGAACTGCATCATAAAGGAAATTCAATTCAAATAATAGTTTATTTATCAAGATTAAATGGGCAATCTGAGAATGAGAAATGCACCATGGAAGAAATCAAATTAAAATAGCTAAAATGAATTTGACTCTCTCTTATAGAACAGGATGATATGTACGAGTATGAATACAGATCATATAATAAATCATAGATAGAATAATTATAGCATTCTGTGAAAACATAGAAGTACGATTCATTATTGACATTTCGAAAAATCATATCTCCGAAAGTATTAGCTTGTTGGAGTTGAAAATTATATCAATGGATTTTTATGGTGAAACTGCATCTTACAAAAATTATTTTGAAAGTTGTAAGTTTTTTCGTTACTCCGAAACCATCTGGCCTATTTTGCCCAATAGCGAACTTAACCTAGATATTTATCTCCCTAACCTACTCTGAAAATTTCAACTGCCTAGATCATTCCGTTCGAGAGTTATTGTAGAAACAAAATTTAAAAATTTTCTATTTTTTTTTTACACTTTACGCTAACCCGATCAATACAAAACTTCACATGCGTCTAAAGGTCATGATTCTACAATTTGATACTAAATTTCAGATAGATCGAGTGATCGGTTTCGGAAATATTCATAAAAAATGTTTTTACTAAAAAAGGCCATAACCCAGAAACCGCTCGATGGATTTTGCTGGTTAACGAACTTGTCCGAGATATTTACGCTCCAAACCTACCCTGCAAATTTCAATCCTCTAGCTCCTTTCGTTCGAGAGTTATCGTGTTAACGGAAGGACGGCCGGCCGGACAGAATCGATTTCAACCACGGATTCTTGATCAGTGAGTCGAACCAAATCGTCTGATACCATTTTCCACTAAAAATTCGAAATTTACAGACATTTGGGCAATTTGATAAGCACTCTGTTCCGAGGAACAAGAGCGTCAAAAACAATGCACTTGGATTTCAACGATTTGAGATGGATCCTTCCTGTTGATATGAACTTGAGTAGATGGTCACACCTTAAGAATATTTTGGGAATGTATAAAAATGAATGTTGTTAACTCCTTGTTTTTGGGAAACTATGGCTACTGGGAGAATTGGCGAACTACCCATAAAGAATTAACGCTTGACCTCCTGGGTGTTGTGGAAAGTGGAATAATCCAAAACGAAGCATAAACTCTATTTTCAGCCGAAATGATAACATCTAGAATTTTCCGCAAAATATGATTATTAATCCTTGTTTGCTGAATAATTTTTCCCATATAAATGGAAAAACAACAAATGCATGTATTATTTCATTCAGTTTTCATCTTCAAGCATGTAGTTGTTGTAAATATTAGGATATTTGTTTACAATCATTGCTGGGATACGGTGATTCAGTCGATCCTGATCTAATCGGAATGCATTGTTCTCTCGGTGATTAAACGAATCATTTCACCTGCTGGTTTATTACATTCTCCATAAGTGTTCGTGCATGAATGAAACGTGAATTGCTACAAACTATTTTTCAGTTTGCTGACGGTATACGGGGGCCAACCAAGAACATGGATTAAACACCTATTACACTATGCCTTTTTCTTGCCTATTTATCAGCCTGACTGACTGCGCCTGAAATTTCGAAGAAATACGCAAGCACCCGGGACTATTTTGTAGACTGTTTCAGGCTTGAAAATAAATAGAACTGGTTCTATTTGTTCCCCCTGAAACGTGGGGATTTCAAGCCTTTTTGTCGAAATGTCATGTCTACCAACACAATATGTATCTGTCTGACTTGACGTCTTAACATAACCTAGTTTATCCTTTTAATCGCAGCCTTCGAATATTATAAAAGAAAGTCGTGTTAGTTACTCCACTTATAACTCAAGAACTGCTATACCGATTTGGCTCAAAATTGGTGGGGAGGTAGCTTAGAACCAGGAGACGGACATAGGATACTTTTTTGTGTTATACAGGGTGTTTTTCTTTTAACGCCAATTAAAACTTGCTGTTTTTCCTGCCATAATCATACAATTTTAGTCATGTGTGTTTAAAAATAAACTTTCGAGGCATACACCATTGAAAATAAAGCATTACTATACAGGGTGTCCTTTTAATCATGGCACAATTGTACGTGATTGAAGTGATTTGTGTCACAAACAAAGCATTAACTAAATAGGTACCTTGGATGGATTCTCATAATGTATTCGTCTGAAATCTCCATACAGGGTGTTCTTCTTTTAACGTCAATTGCAACTTGCTGTTTTCCATGCCACAATCGTACAATTTCATTCATTTGTGTTAAAAAATAAACTTTAGAGGGATACATCATTGAAAATAAATCATTACTGTACAGGGTGTTTTTTTTCTAATTGCACAATTGTACGTTCAATTATTGAGACATAAAGGGATTGTATAGAAACGGTGAATATAAACTATCTATATTTTATGACAAACGTGTATAATAAAATCTAAAATCTGCTTATTTATTGCCTCTAAGGCGGAACAGAGTTCGCTGGGTCAGCTAGTTCAATAATAAATGTATGTTTATTACTCTGAGGACGTAAACTTAACTTAAGAGGGCCAGATAATCTGTGATGGCTATCCCCGAGTGATATGAAGTTTTCACCAGTAGCCTAGTATCGCAAAGTAATCATTAATTTCGTTTTTGGAGAAATGCTTTCTGGAAGTACAGTGTGTTTTTCTGTGTGTGAATTTGCACTCTATGTAGTAGCATTAATATGCTACTACATAGAGTGCAAATTCACACACAGACGTTTCTTCGGACATTCTTAAAACACTATGGTATCGCTTTAAAAATATACAAACAAAACATGAACTTGAGGTAGGTAAATATGTCAATTTCTTCAATGTTTGCAGCTCTGAAATTACTGCCTGAAACAAGCGCGAAAAAAGCGCGGTGTAATAGTGCCACTTATTCGGGGGGAAATTCAATCAACAAATAGCCATGAAAATAGGCGCAAATACAAACATGAAAAAGGCATACCGCCGTATTCACAAAGCATTCAATCTCCGTTAAGTCTTAACTGAGGTCCTCAGTTAAGGATAAATAAGAATCGCCTGCGATTTATTAATGGTCATTGCAAAATATATCATTAGCGGAAATTGTAGGCAGTAAATCCGATGGCATCAGAGGAATTCGGGGAATCAATAGTCAATACTTTATCCTGGCTGAGGCGAGCCTCACGCTCTACAGATGATTCTCTGGCTCTCTGCTTTCGATTTCTATCCCTATCCTGGCTGTGCCAGCCCCCCGGTCGGTACCACCGCAACCGCTATGTCCCTGCATTTTAAATCTGCAATATCTTCGAAAATATTCATTTAAATTACATGCTGTAAAGGGCCATATTGATCAATATTAAATGCACAATGCATTTAAGGTACTCAATTGGATAAGGATCAATGCTGTATTGCTTAAACTAGCTTCGTAATCAAGTCATTATTTCTCGTAGAATGTAAAGGATAAAAAATGGTTATTGTGGGTTATCCTTAAGAGATAGACATATACCATCGCAGACTTTCTGTAGACCTTTGTAAGGTGTACATACATTATTTTGATCTATCTCGTAGGGTTCAGCCAGCGTTTGCAATGTAAGCGCAAAAAAATGTGTTTATTTACGACATCATATTAGAAACCTCTAAAATTATCAGTGATTCTATAATATATTATGCATGTATTATACACATAAACCTTCCTATTGAATCACTCTATCTATTAAAAATTGGTTCAAGCCCTGTGGACAGGAGCTTTTGGGCGCATGTTCATCTTCCTTGTGGCCCGTACTGACCAGTAAAGAAAAAAATCGATGAAAATACTGAGAGAGACCCAGGAAATTTGACACATTTTGTCTTATATCTCCAGAAATTGAAATCGTATAGAGCCAAAATTTTGCACAATGTTGCAAAATACTACAATTGACGTTAGTACAAGTTTTTGTTGCAATCTGATGAATAGTTCACGAAAAAAAAAATTTTTTTTCGAAAAAATTAAAAGAAATATTTTTTTAAAAATTACCAACATTTCGATCATAACAGAATTTTGCCAAAAGTTGCGCGTTTATATCCTCGAACTGACTACCAAGTTTCGATTCAACATCTTCTTTAGTTCCTGAAATATCAGGGAAATAACCTCAAAATTTTAAATGTCTATAACTCCTAAACCGTCCGGCCGATTTTGCCCGTTAACGAACTTAACCGTCGCATTTTGATCAGAAACCTACCCTGAAAGTTTGAAGTCGATAGGACCTTCGGTGCTCCTGTTATCGTGCCTACGGCCGGAAAACCGGCCGGCCGGCCGGACGGCACCCAAAAATCTGACATCGGATTCGTGATCAGGGAGTCCGAATTAGTCTATTAGCCAATTTTCAGCTCGAAATTCGAAAATTACAGACATTTGGACGAAATGATAGGACGATGTTCCCCTAGAACATGCGCCCAAAAAGAACCGCATCAAAATCCAAGCATACATAGGGGCAGACAGACAGCGGGAAGCGACTTTCTTTAATACTATGGAAGGATTATTTATATTCGTAAATAGAATTAAAAATGTGATCAAACTAAATGAAAATATATAGGGTGTAGTAATGTTCAATTGTTCAGAGCTGCAGTCAACAGGGTCCGGATTGCTGTGATGATAGCTAACCTCCGATAGGAGATGCACTGCAAGAAGAAGAAGAAGAAAAATCACATTATTCACCAATATCTCCGTAACGAATCTTCATGTATGAATCAAATTAAACGCATAATAATCAGTGAAAAAAATTAACGAAAACTTGTTTTTACAGGATCAAAAAATTCGCATAAACAAAAAAGTTATAGATAAATTTTTTTTGTTGGAAAAATTCGAAATCAGCCTGTATCTCGAAAACGATCAGCGATATCGAAATAAAGTTTTCGGTATTTGATTCGTCTTCAAAATCGAGAATGTGAACTTCGTCTTTACGCGTATGTTCTGGGGAATATCGCGTTATCATGCCGAAAATGGTCTCAAACGATTGGGTTCGAATCCCTGATGAAAAATTCGAGGTCAAATTTAATTCTGTCCGCCCGGCCGGCCAGCCGTTGCCACGATAACTTGAGAACGGAAAGAGATAGCGACTTGAAATCTTCAGGGTAGGTGGCGCGTCCCAATACAACGGACGAGTTCGTTAATGGGCATAATCGGCCCAACGGTTTCCAAGTGATAATTTTGTTTTCAACCAATACAAATCCGATAGAATTCAAACTTGACGAGGAGTTGCAGAATACAGACCTAAAGACGTATGTGAAATTTTGTGAGAATCGTATCATTAGAATTTTTTAAAAAAAATTATTAAAAAATATTTTTTATGTCACGATAACCTGAGAACGGAAAGAGATATCGACTTCAAATTTTCAGGTTAGGTTGTGCATCCGGATGCGACATTTGAGTTTGTTTATAGGCATAATCGGCTGAACGGTTTTGGAGTTATATCCATCTGAAGTTTGGTTGTGATTTCCTCAATAACTCGAAAAATACAAAACCCAACCCATTTCAAGCATGGTTATTAGTTGTAGAATTCCAACGCGAAAATTCATGCAAAATTTCGTGAGGATCGTATCACTAGAACATTTTTAAAAAATCATTAAAATGATTGAAAAAAATTATATATATCAGAAACTATTCATCCGACATCTCTGAAATTTTGCGAGATCCGTCAGAACCAAACTCTATTACCAAGTTCCAAGTTTCAACACGATCGGATCTATATTGGAGATCCGAGTAGCCTTGTGTGAGTTCAGTAGATGCATGGGTGACCGTTCCCTCGATAACTCTCGATCGAAAGGCGATAGGAACTTGCAATTTTCAAGGTAGGTTGCGGATCTGAATGGGAGAGTTGAATTCACTGTTGGCCATACTCGGGCCAACGGTTTCGGAGTTATACCCATCTGGAATATTATTTCCTCGATAACTCAAAAAATATAGACTCTATCGAATTGAAGCTAGCTTACTATTTCTAGAATATCGACATAAAGACGTGTGTAAAATTTTGTGGAACCATACCCCTAGAAAATTTTAAAAAAAATTACAAAAAAAAAAAGTTCTCATAACGTTTGTAGATTCCGAAATTTCATCAATGGACATCGAATTTGGGACACCCTGTACACTGAGATCTTATCGGCCGAATTGTTAGATACCTCTAAGATTGATGTTAGGTTCCTAGAAACTTCTATTTGTGCAACTTAATTAAATGATTCTTTTTTTATAGGTTCCAATTCGTATCCGACAGAAAAATCCGTTACTGCCCTTTCTATAATAGATCAGAAAACGGGTCATAATGCAGTATCGAATGCCAACACGTCGTCAACAATTCGACCCACCGTGGTATGCGGACTGAGGATCAAAAACAAAGAGCTCAAATCGAGGAGAAATTCCCCATTCACCATCGATTGTTTGGACGGAATCGACCAAACAGATCAGTCGTCAGATGACATGGAGATCAGCTATCCTCAAAAATCGGAAAAAAGTTGCCTACTCCTCGTTGTGTACGATTTCTTGTTCAGGAAGAAAGAACCGAAATTAGAGGAGAAAGCAAAAACCGCGACGGTGGCCGAAAAAGAGGAGACCCCCAAGCAAGAAAAAGATAAAGCGATAGAAATAATGGCGTATAAATCAGTGGGCATGGAAGAACTCGACATCACACACATTTCACCGAAATTCCTCATGACGCATTTACATTCCTTTTATAAATCGTTGATTCCGGGGGAAACAGACGAGATTTGCCTCCCCCCCCCGGAAGCTGAACCCAAGAAGTGGTTCGAGAAGAAATGGCCGGAGTCGAGGGTACTATCCTCGAATTCTTCAGAGGCCGATTCTTGTCTGCCGGTCTCATATCTGAATCAAGATAATATCTACCTTAACGGTCAGATATCAAACCCGAAAGAACCGCCCCAAGAAAAAAGCATTTCGGACCATATAAACGACCTGAAAAGCAAAAGGTTGTCGAAAAAATTAAACTACTCCAGGGCAGTACAGTGCTTTATCTTACCTAGTCTTTACAAAAGTAGAAACGACCTCATAATTTCCGATATTTTAACCACTCTCGATGGTGTTCATATTTTGGTCGTACTCAAGAGTTTGAGCGATTCTGGTGGCGTTTTGTTGTTGTATAATTTGGATTTTTCCTGCGACATGGTCACGGTGAATCCTACGCCTGTTCACTTGAGGGAACTGACGGGTTCGGAGAATCCTCTACAAGTGATCTTGTTACCGGCTATAGATAAGTTTGGAAATTCTAACGGTTCGAAAGGTATCGAAGGCAATCTGGTGATGGTGTGTTCGGACGGAGCCGTTCGGATAGTGGAATTGGCGACGATGAGAACGCTCTGTTATGCCAAACTGGAAGGAGAGAAGTTCACTTCTGCCGCGTACTGCAACAGTAAGTTTTTTTAATTTGCTAACAATACATTCCGTAAATCAACTTAGTTGTTTCGGTTACTACCATAGACAAGACATAAAGGGTTTTCCAATAAGAGGTGTTATTTTGAATAGCCCGCTATTTCGGTAGATGTCACTTTTGAAGCTGTAATTTTTTGACATTTGACAAGTAGAAACTACGCCATTCATAAAAATGGAACGATACACGCTTCAGGAACGCATTGAAATTATTAAAATTCACTATAAAAATGGTGGAAATTTGGCAGAGACGGTTCGTAAAACTCGAACATTTTTGGGTCGTCGTGAAGCACCTAGTCGGACCGCAATAAAGAAATTGGTGGAAAAATTCGAGCTGTTGGGACAAGTTAGTTATGTGAAGAATAAAACCCGTGCACGTCGCTCAAGAACAGCCGAGAATATTGCTGCTGTAGCCGAAAGTGTTGAAGAAAACCCAGGTTTGTCCATTCCTCGTCGTTCTTTGGAATTAGGCATTCCACAAACGTCATTACACCGTATTTTGCATAACGATTTGGGTCTTAAGGCTTATAAAGTTCAGTTAACACAAGAACTCAAGCCGGCCGATCATCAACAACGTCGTGTCTTTGCTGATTGGGTCGTTGAAATGCATGAAAATGATCCGGAATTCCATCGAAAAACCATCTTGAGTGATGAGGCCCATTTCCACCTCGGTGGCTTCGTCAACAAGCAAAATTGTCGCATCTGGGGCTCGGAATACCCAAAAGTTATTGTTGAAAAGCCTCTCTATCCTCAACGTGTGACTGTTTGGTGCGGTTTATGGTCCGGCGAAGTCATTGGACCTTACTTTACGGTTACAGTACGGTACAGTTACGGTACAACAGTTACGGTGAATGGATTGCGCTATCGAGAGATGATTAATGATTTTTTATGGCCGGAATTGGATGGTATTGATCTGGACAACGTTTACTTTCAACAAGACGGCGCTACGTGCCACACAAGCAACGAAACCATTGATCTTTTGCGGGAAAAGCTTCCGGACCGTGTTATCTCTCGAAGAAGTGATCACAATTGGCCACCGAGATCTTGTGATTTAACACCTTGCGATTTCTTTATTTGGGGCCACGTGAAAGAGAAGGTCTACGCCAATAGCCCAGCGTCGATTCAAGACCTCAAAGATGGAATTCGTGAAGCTATCGAGGAAATAGGGCAGACACTTTGCGATTTGGTTATGGAAAATTTCATTAAAAGGATATGGTCCTGTAAGCGTGGTAGTGGTGGTCATTTGCCTGATGTTATTTTCCACTATTAACGGCATAGCTTCTTCTTTATAATGAAATAAACATCCGATCATTTATATTGAAAAATGGCATTGTTCTTTGAATATCAAAATAACACCTCTTATTGGAAAACCCTTTATTACTACTTTTCCGTTCCGTAAATATGAAATGTTCGGTTGGTTTCTGAAATATAGGTTAATAGCTAAAAAGCGGTGAAATAATAAAAAAATTCTATTGGAACTTCAAATTCATTTATTCAAACAAAAACATATTTTATTAATTGCTAGCTATTTTAAAACTTAGTCCAAAACATTTGGATAAACAATATTTTTTGTTTTTCCATAGTGAGCATGAATAAACTAACGGCTGGGGGTTCTTAATTTTCGAGTGATTTCGATTCTTTCGAAATGTAAAAGAATCGAAATCATTCGGGAGATAGAAGAAACGAAATATGATTTTATCGCAATTTTCATTAGCCTACCGTAGTTATACATATAAATGTTATGCTTGTATAACTACGGTAGGCTAATGAAAATTGCGATAAAATCATATTTCGTTTCTTCTATCTCCCGAATAATTTCGATTATTCTCCATTTTCTGGAAAAACAAATTTGAATACCTTGAAAACGGTTCATTTTTTCGACATTTTCTTTAGCTTGATGTTCAAGGTATCTAAATTCGTTTTTTTTGTCTCCTTATCATACAGGGTGTTGAAAATGTAAGCATTAAAATGTACAACCTAGTCCGCCCCTGGTAAACTAAACAAGCTAATTTAAATTCAAGGGCAGTATTTTAAGAGGTCCTTACTACTGTTTATCATATCAAATTTTCATTAAATTATATAAAGTAGTTTAAAATATATTCCAGTGAAATGAATTTCCAATTGTCTCATTTAGGAGGCCGTAGGGAAGGCCTTAAAATATGAGAGTCATGAAGTTTTGGGCAATAATATACAGACGCATTATTCACGATGACAAAAATAAAATTGGCAAAAAATTTAGAATTGTAGAAATGGGATTTCAATAACCATCACAAAGTATAGATTTTCTTCAAATGCCTATCATTTTGATTTTTTAAAAATATTTTTCTGATAACTATCATGACTTGTAATATCACCCGCTTCCGGCTTGACGTCGACTTCTGGGACACTCTGTATTTGGCGAAACTCCCCGAGCCATACATACCCTATGAGCAATCCTTATACGAGTAGTGAACTAACATATTTTTAAAAAATGTAATGCTTGTGGCTTTTACTTGATACAAATCCATATTAACTCAATGAAAAATTATATACGATTTACACTTATTTATTCAATATTGTGACGCGTTTCGTCGACACAGCGACTTCAACATACTACATCATACTAAATTCTTAACAAGTTATTATCTCCCTATACCTAGATGACATGGACACAGAATCATTTAAAACTAATTACATGAGAAACTTATTTAAAACAAATTATATAATAGACTTATTTAAAACTAATTACTTGAGATTACACTGCTGGTTTCTTTGTACACATTAACAATAAATCATTCCTAATTTTTTTATAAATTGATTCTCTATTTGAATAGATTGAGTAACGGTGAAAAATTTTGATCTAATTGTTCATTAACTAAATTACTCGTGTGTTTTCCCTATTTATTTCCACCATTTCCCAGTAAATGAGTTGCGCTCCTTTATTCAAATTGTGTAGAATTTTGAAATCCGTGTTAAACTTATGTTATTCTGGTAATAAATGATTCGAATAATTTGAATTAATTTTGTTGTTTTTGTAGCTGTGATAATGTTCCTTTATTCTTATGCCAAAATTTATACCAGTTTTTCCTATATATGATTTGTCATAACTCCCGCAATTTAATTGATAAACACCGGATTTATCTTCTTTATTCCTTTTCTATTTATTGTTCTTTATGAGTTTGGCGAGGTTATTATTTGTCCGGAATGAGATATTCACCTGTTGGTTTTGAAGAAACCTTTTAAGTTGTTGACTCGGTGTACCAAAATATGTTAAGCTATTGAATATTTTATTTTTATCCTTAACTTCTGGGAATACTAAACTAATTGTTTTTCTAAATTGTATTTTCGTCAACATTTTTCTGATTAACTCTGTGTTATATCCATTGTTCACCGCTATTTGTTCGATAATTTGTAATTCTGTACCATCATTTTCTTCGGATAAAGGTATATTAATTAGCCGGTTTAACATACTATGAAAAGCCGCGACTTTATGTTCGAATGGATGACACGAGGATCGATGAATGATTGTAGCCGTATGGGATGGTATAGGTATAGGGAGATACTAACTTGTTAAGAATTTAGTATGATGTAGTCTGATGAAGTCGCTGTGTCGACGAAACGCGTCACAATATTGAATAAATAAGTGTAAATCGTATATAATGTTTCATTGAGTTAACATATTTTAATTCTGCTTAAGGTTTGGAAAGACTGTGCGTATCCACAGAAGAAGGCTCCCTCCATTTCTACGTGTTGAACGACACCGAGAACGAGTCGCTCGAAGATCACGAGGACGAAGATCTGTTCAGCAGTTCCGAATCGACCGTTCATTCTTCCCTGCACGCCGACCTGACGGACGCCAGCGAGATGCGCTGCTTTCACGAACCGACCGATCTGATCAGTTCGTCAGAACTCAAGAAGTTGTACTCGTTGACCCAGTTCGAACCCTTGAAAGTGGGATACTGCGCGGTCGTTCCGCCGTGTTGGACGGAGATCCAGCAAGCGCAGAGGCAAAGGAGGCATCCGCAGAGTTTGAGCGCGGACGGGGAGGCCTACACTAAGACGTGGAGATTACAGACGGATTTAACCACGTGGGACGAGCACATTTTCGAAATTTCCCTGCCCTGTCCCATGGTTTTGGGACACGTGGACGTTCATTTTACCCTTCAGCCGTCTACGACGTTGCCACACGTTGAGGTCACGTTACTAAGGCAGAATTCTAACGGTATTGGTCACAAGAGGGATGTTAATTTTTCCGTCGACGAATCGATCACGATAGACATGCTGCAATGGGCCGATAATCCCGTGATATCCCAGGAGTATTTAAGATCGCACAACGCCGATATATTGGCGGGGCCTGTTAATATAGCCTCATCGTTGGATTTGACGGAACAGAGTGGAATGGTGACCTTGACAAGTCCGAAACTGTTTAAATCCAGAAATCGTACTTTACTCTTGCATTTAAGGGTGGTGTATTCGAAGGAAGAAGAATGCAACAGGCAGAACAAGAAGGGTAAAAGGGCCGATTGGAACGGAGAACCGGGATTCGCCCCCAGGAAATCGGAGACTTACATGGGATGCGATTGCATACATGAACTGAGCATTACGGTATACGCTTCGAGACATACCGAGGTACCTTTGCAGATCGCTTCGGAGCGTCAGCAACGTAACTTGATGCTCGAATCGAACGGTATCGTCCTGTCTTTGATTTATACGCTGATCAACGATCGTACTAGAAGCGTTCAGAACTTCGTCTTGGACATTTTGAACTGGATAGCATCGATTCGGTTGACGAGGAACAGGAGCAATAACGGAGAGGCTCCTTTTCAACAAATCGAGTTTATATCGATTGTGGAGAATCAGTTGCACGGCGTTCTGCATAGGAGTTTCTTGTCGGGAGGAAGATCGCTGGCTCATAGATGCGCCAAATTGATCACGACTTGTTCTAGGTGAGTTTGAAGTCGTTAATGTAGATTTCCTGGTAATCGGCACTTTAGGTTTGTTCATTTATATTCATTTATTCATTCAGCAGTAGTAGCAGATAGAACAAAGTAAAAATAAAATTTTTACCTTTGCTATTGACTCAATTTTTACTGATACCAAGATCACGATAAAGAAATTTATAAACAGAAAACAAAATGATAGATTCCATACAAATTTGAAGATTCAAAGGTAACTTTTGAACGTCTGTAGTAACCCAGAGAAGTTGTAACGATATAAAACCCCGTCCATCTTTTTAACATTACCTTTTTAGTTTATTTCAATCATCCCTTGTTGGCAACCCATGAAACACGTGTGTGCTTTAGTCGCCACTTGATAGTTTGTTCAGTTTATTAATATTAATTTATTTTCAGTCTCAATTAGAAATGTTTTGTCTTATGAATCCGAAATGATTTTTCATATTTAATATTTCAATATATTATAGAAATCATTTCAGTATAATTTTGTTCAATATCGTGATTTACACTTATTTATTCAATATTGTGACGCGTTTCGTCGACACAGCGACTTCATCAGACTACATCATACGCTGTGTCGACGAAACGCGTCACAATATTGAATAAATAAGTGTAAATCGTATATAATTTTTCATTGAGTTAATATGGATTTGCATCAAGTAAAAGCCACAAGCATTAAATTTTCAATATCGTGAATTTATCGTTTCAATTCTGTGCGACCAGAATTTTCTGTGGTCAAAATCGTAGCAGCGAGTTTCTCGCCTGAGCCAAAAACGTCAACTTGACGTATATATTCATACAAATAATCACACAAACTGTTAAGAGATTTCAGAACAACTAGAATAGACTTCATCTCAACTATTGAGAACATAGAAATCTTACGAGGAACGTTTTTAGAGAAGTATCTCGCTCGAGAGCTTCGAACGTAAAAGAACGAATAGATCCTCGAGCGCAGGCAACACCTGTATGACCACAGAAAATTCTGGTCGCACAGAATTGAAACGATAAATTCACGGTATTGAACAAAATTATACGGAAACGATTTCTATAATATATTGAAATATTGAATATGGAAAATCAATAAGGATTCATAAGGCAAATCATTTCTAATTTAGACTGAAAATAGATTAATATTAATAAACTGAACAAACTATCAGGTGGCGCATAAAGCACACTCGTGTTTCATGGTTTGCCAACTAGTAACAAGGGGTATGATGAACCACGAATCTAGAGATGAATGAATGAATGCCGAATATATTCTAACTGTACGATTGAAATACACTAAAAAGGTAATGTGAAAAAGAGTGACGGGGTTTTATACCGTTACAAGGTTGTTCGTGAAACGTATGGCACACGCCAAAAGTAACAGGTAATCCAGCTAGTGCTTTAGGATGTTGAAGTGAACTAGAGACAACACTGTTACATGTGACAAATAGATTTACACCACAACAACGTTACAAATTATTAAAACTTACAGTCAAAAACAAAGGTCTATAAAGGCGCAGAATTCGTACTTATACTTCATTCACTTTTATAAAGTCTCCCGGTTGGCCATGAAAGTTTGACACATTTCAACATATATATTTTGAAAATGTTAGGTTACAGTAATTTTCCTGTCAGATAATTACGCAACATTGTTCTCTCTACATAGAGATCGTAGTAATTACGTATTTTTCACAATGTGAATTTACTTAGGAAAATTAATGAATTTGAGAAGATATTATGTGAATTCAACTATTCCAAAGACTTGACGACTGTTTTTTCCTGTGTTGTTACTGGAAATATTTCACGCATATAAACGGGTTGGAAGATTCAGTTATGCTATTTTCTTATACGGAAATCAAGAATCAAGTGTTCAAATTTTAATGAAAAATATTGGATAGAGTAGTCTGTTACTTTGTGATAGTTCATTTGAAAAAAGAATAAAGGTACCTAACAGGAAAACTTCTAAACGAACAGACTTATTTATGGGATTCCCCACTTTTCGAAATTCTCAAGAAATAAGCATACAGAAGACATTTAAATATTTTGTTGCACAACTTTAAATACGCCAGTTTCAAAATGTAGTAATACTACGAAACTGGAGTCACTGTTAAACTTTAATAAAATATAGTGATAAAATAGGAAACTGAATAATTTCATTCGAGAGTTCAACATGTTCTGAGATAGAATGAAGTTTTCCTATTGCAGATTTCAGTTCTGTATAGCACCTCCTGATACTTTGTCTCTGCTTCTTCAACACTGCTTTTGGCATTTTCAATTTCAAAGCGAATAGATCTTTATCATTCGAAGATAATGGTCTGTGATAATATCTTGTCTAAGACGGAACATTATGTTGATTGTTGAGAGTAGAAATTGGCAACGTCTCATAGAATTCTTTTGACATTAACGATATTTCAGGGTTGTGTTCGAATATTAACTCCGTAGAGTATTATTTACTCGATTGCGTTCGAAAACCGAAAAGTAGGGTATGACTGTCGTTCGAAATGTCAGAATATTCAACTCTGAGTTAACTTTCGTAACTCTACAAAATAGCAGGGTTCGTTTTATTCCACTCAAAATTGACATAACTCATGGGACAGAAAATCTCGTATCTTTGTCTTACTGTTTTATGAATGTTCTGTGAAGTAATTTAATGGTTTTAATACTGCTCGCAATATATATTTATGATTGGAGTTACATATATGTGAAGAAAACAATAATAATAGGTTCCTCCTTAAACCAACATAACCTATATTCCGATATTGGCACCTTCCGTCACTCGAACTCCAAATGAAAACCGGATCCGTTCGAATATTACACGTCAGAGTAGTAAACTCTAGAGTAAATCTGTCAAAATTTCAAAAACTCTACTCTACTCGGTGTGGGTAATATTCGAACGCCTCCCAGGAGTGCCAACGTTCCTCAGTTTTAGTTACAAAAACGTGATAAACCTAAATTATGGCCAACCTGTATAAAAGTGAATGGAGTATACACTTATCAGTCCAAGTAAAAAACGACGTATAGGTTATAGTTCTGAAGGGCCGAACCAAACCCCGTTCTGATAATAGTAATAATAATAATCTGTATCGATTTCCGTTTCAGAGGAGCCAAGAACATCAATGACAACGTCGGCGAAACTTTCGTCGTCGCAGTTATGAACAACTTACTGGCACTCTTGGACTCTATCGGGGAAGTTAAATCGGCCGGTTCTCTGCAATGGTATTTCAACATACTTCTGGGAGTAACTCTGAAGAGCGAAAAAAAACTAGTCGCCACCAATTGCAAGAATCTGCTGGTCAGAATATCCGACGAATTGGCGAAGAAAACGAATCCCTACCATCTACTCCTGAGGACCAGATACGGGTTATACGGCACGCCTATGGAGCCCGAGCTGTTCGACGTCGAACCGCCCCCGTATCCCAAGGGAAGCAGCGTCTCCATCACGTACACTTCCGTCGTTGGGGGAGAGGCGTCGATAGCCAGCTCCGACTTTTACAACAACTATTCGTTCTACAAGGAGATAATCAATCCTAAAGAGGTTATGTCGACTTCGGATAACGCGATGAAGTGCAAGAATATTGCTTCCTCCAGACTGTTCAAAGGTGAGTGAGTTATAATCTAAGCGGCAGGGGGTCAATAGGTCTCTTGCATGTATCTTTTTATTATCGGAATCGATTATTATATCCATAAGAATAATGAAAAAAACAAACGCCGTAAAAAATGTCAATTTTCAACGATAAAACGATCATTCAAATTTGGTTGCACATAATAGCTGTTCAAACGATCGAAACTTGGCACTTCTCCGTGACGCAACCCGTCATATCTACTCTCTCTCTCTCTCTCTGCAAGCAGAGAAGCACTCTTAATTCGAATTTACCATGGTAAATTCGAATTAAGTGTCGAATACAGGAGAATGGACAACATAATTTACCATGTTAAATTCGATTAAGGGTGTCCAATACAGAAGAATGGACAATAGAACATACGCGCAAAAGCTTCTGTCTTCACGTCTGTGCTTGAACCAATCTTTTTTTTTCGTGATTTTTTTGAAATTTTCTAGGGGTACGGCTCTTACAAAAAAAATTTTTCCGTAATTTTTTTCAAATTTTCTAGGGGTACGGTTCTTACAAAATTTTGAACACTTCTTTATGTTGATTTTCTACTACTAGTTACCAAGCTTCAATTCGATCGAATCTTTATTTTTTGAGTTATCAAGGAAATAATATTCCAGGTGGGTATAACTCGCAAACCGTTTGACCGATTATACCCAAACATGAACTTAACTCTCCCATTCGGATACGCAACCTACCCTGAAAATTGCAAGTCCCTATCTCCTTTCGTTCGAAAGTTATCGAGACAACGGTCACCCATCTGCTGAACTCACACAAGGCTGCTCGAATCTCCAACAATATTTAACCGATCGTGTTAAAACTTAAAACTTTGCAGTAGAGTTGGATTCTAAAGGCTCTTGGAAAATTTCAACAATTTCAGAAGAATAGTTACTGATATATATAATTTTTTTTTAAATTTTCAATGATTTCTTAAAAATTTTCATAAATACTATCCTCACAAAATTTTGCAAGAATTTTTGCGTTGGCATTCTACAACTAATAACCATGTTTGAATTCAATCGGTTTTGTATTTTTCGGGTTAATGAGGAACAAAAAACAACCAAATTTCAGATGGCTATAACTCTTAAACTGTTTGGCCGATTATGCTTATAAACAAACTCAAATATCGCATTCAGATGCACAACCTAACCTGAAATCTTCAAGTCGCTAGCTCTTTCCGTTCTCAAGTTACCGTGGCAACGGCTGGACTACCGGACCGGCCGGCCGGACAGAATCAAATTTGACCTCGAATTCTTCATTGAGGAGTCGAACCGAATCGTTTGAGACCATTTTCGTAAAAAAATTCGAATGTTACAGACATTTTGGTAAAATGATAACGCGATGTTCAACATACGCGCAAAAAATCTACTTCCGAATTGTGTCAATTGGAAACTAAACGTCATAGAAAATATCTGTTTACAGTTTCTCATTCTACGTGATCGATTCTATGAAACTCATAATTTTCATAGAGTGGACAAAACGATTCAAGGGAAATGCGAAAGTGTATTGGTCTTCTTGGAAAATATGTTGACGAACAATATGCTGATGCATTTTTGTTTTTTTTTTGCCTTGGAAGGTTGGTTATCTTCAATCGAAATAATTATGAAATGATCTTGAATATTTATTTTTTTACAGGTCTGATTGAAACCGAACCGTTGCACTTCGCTTGCATTTCTGCCAGTGAAGGCACCAGATTGGACAAGGCGGACGAAGCCAACTCAGTTATGTCAAACATTATAGTCAATAACGTACCTATAGCCTACACCGATTCGGTTATGTCCGGGACTTCTAAAAAAGAGGATATCCAACTCTTCTGGAACAACGTTATCGACATGATGAACGATATGAAAAACTTCAAAGGAGGTTCCCAAAGTCTATCTGAGAAGTTCCTTTCGCACCTGAAGGATCCACTCAACGCTTTCATTGCTGAAGATTTAGGGCTGGGTGGTAACCCGTTACAGTTCTGTGAGTAAACTTGTTGTTGGTTAGCTTGTGATTTAGGGTACTATAACAACCTAAATTTAATTGATTGCCTTCCGGTCTCCTTATCGCTATGGGTATCTGGAAGCAATATCGAGACATCGACAGGGAAAGTGACCATAACTTTTTGAATTTCAACTTGTATCACTTCGCTGAATACATTAATTCATTATTATAAATCAAAGTTTCCCCTAACTACTAATATTGAAGTAATGTTATATTGGCGCCCAACGTGGGGCATCTGATTGTATTATTTATTTTATTTTATTTATTCTCCCAAACCTACAAGAACTTAATATAAAGTTTAAATCAAATGACATAATGTTGAAATTATATACATACAGTGGACTCTCGATAAGTCGAACTCCCAGGGACCATAAAAAACTGTTCGACTTATCTATGGTTCGTCTCACCAAACGTTCGAGTTATTGAGGTGAGAGTTCGACTCATTGAGGGCAAAACTCGCGTATTCACGACATTAACAGTAGTTAATGAGAAACAAGAGTAGATGACAAGTGTCTTCATTGACCCTAGCACTTTCACCTAACGAGGTTCTTCTAGAAATTCCGTATCTTTTTTTGAAATTACGTAGCCAACCACTACTCGCTGTAAATTCGTGGCCTTGGGAAGATGCGAACATCTGAATGCCAAGGCAATTTCTGACGGTACCGGTGGACTGGTTTTCCTTTAACTCTGATGGAAGCGAAGATATTAATTTTATTTTTCATGATAGATGACAATTCGGATTTAGGAATTCCGAACTTGTTAGCGATAAGGGTTTTACTTTCTCCTCCTTTCTCTACTTTCCGAATGAGTGCGAGTTCATCTGCTACTGATAGCATTTTCAGTTTTCGCGGATCTATTACTAGAACGCTCTCAGCGCACGACGGCTCAATAAACAAATAAAAAATAATCTCATCCCTACTCCGTGCTGTTTACTGGGACGTGACACCGGTATAGTCTGGCAAATGAGTGTTGATCCAGAAAGACGCGGAAATTTTAAAAAATCTAGCATTAAGTATAGCAGGAATAAACTGCCTGGTATACCGACGCTTGTCAGAGCGCGGGTATATTAAACTAAAGAAATACATTTTCTTTACATACAGTATACACAATTTATAAATTTAGGTAAAAGATTACTCCAAATCAGCCTAAAATACTGTTCGTGAAGTTCATTATTTACTCTTCAAAAGATTAATAGTGATATTGATCCGAAAAAAATCGCACTTTCTGATGTTAATCACGCACGGGCCTAAGGGTGGGAGGGTGAACCATTTATTCAAACTGATGAAAATCAGATAAGACTGCTCAGATTGGGTTGAAATTGAGGTAAAACGATGGGATGGTATTGTTTTTGGGTGAAATTGGTAGTCATTTCAAGAACTTTTAACATTTCGACCAAAATGGGCTTTAGAAGTTTTGTGCATTCATTCAAACTGCTGTGAATCAGATTAAAATGGTCAGATTGGGTTGAAATTGAGGGAAATTGATGAGATGTGTTATCCATAGAAGTTTTGTACATTTATTCAAAGCAGTTGGAAAAATTTTAAAGCAGTTGGAACCCCCCCTCCGGCCACCTTTGGTTTTTTTGCGCGTATGTTCTGGGGAACATCGCGTTATAGTTTTGCCCAAATGTCTGTAACTTTCGAATTTTTTGACGAAAATGGTCTCAAACGATTAAGTTCGATTCCCCAATGAAGAATTCGAGGACAAATTTGATTCTGTCCAGCCGGCCGTCCGGCCGTTGCCACGATAACTTGAGAACGAAAAGAGCTAGCAACTTGAAATTTTTAGGGTGGGTGACGCATTCCAATACGACGGACAAGTTCGTTAATGGGCATAATCGGCCCAGTAGTTTCCGATTAATAATTTTGTTTTCAACCAATATAAATCCGATCGAATTGAAACTTGGTGAGTAGTTGTAGAATATGAACCTAAGCACGTTTGTGAAATTTTGTGCGAATCGTATGGCTAGAAAATTAAAAAAAAACTATTAAAAAATATTTTTGTTGTCACGATAACTTGAGAACGGAATGAGCTAGCGGCTTGAAATTTTCAGGTTAGGATGTGCACCAGAACGCGACATTTCAGTTTGTTTATGAGCATAATCGGCCAAACAGTTTTAGAGTTATAGCCATCTGAAATTTTCTGAAATTTGGTGGTTTTTTGTTCCTCATTAACTCGAAAAATACTGAACCGATTGAATTCAAACATGGTTATTAGTTGTAGAATGCCAACGCGAAAATGTTTGCAAAATTTGGTGAGGATAGCATTTGCAGAAAATTTTTAATAAATCATTGAAAATAAAAAAAAAAATTCTATATATCAGTAACTATTCGTTTGAAATTGCTGAAATTTTGCAAGAGCCTTCATAACCTAACTACTGCCAACTTTCAAGTTTTAATACGATCGGTTAAATATTGTTGGAGATTCGAGCATTCTTGTGTGAGTTCAGTAGATGGGTGACCGTTGCCTCGATAACTTTCGAACGAAAGGAGATAGGGACTTGCAATTTTCAGGGTAGGTTGCGTATCCGAAAGGGAGAGTTGAGTTCGTTTTTGGGCATAATCGGTCTAACGGTTTCCGAGTTATACCCACCTGGAATATTCTTTCCTTAATAACTCAAAAAATAAATATTCGATCGCATTGGTGCTTGGTAACTAGTAGTAGAAAATCAACATAAAGACGTGTTTAAAATTTTGTAAGAACCGTACCCCTAGAAAATCTGAAAAAAATGACGAAAAAAAAAATTTTAACAACCTTACCCCTAGAAAATTTAAAAAAAATCACGAAAAGAAAAATTGGTTCAAGCACTACATTTGGTATGAAAAATAAAAATCAGTGCGAGATCGTTAAAAAACAAACATATAACTATAGCATATGCAAGAAAAACTGTCTACAATAAAATTATGAAATGTGAATTATAATATGAAAAATGGATATCATTATGCACAAAGTAATGTGGAAAACATTTTGTACATGAAAATACAGTCACAAATTCATACATTTCCATAGCCTCTGGGGAAAAAATCAAATATGAAATATAGTAAAAAAAAAAAATGACGAAAAAAATTTTTTTAAGAACCGTACTCCTAGAAAATTTAAAAAAAATCACGAAAAAAAAATTGGTTCAAGCACTGACGTGAAGTCAGGAGCTTTTGCGCGTATGTTCTATTGTCCATTCTTCTGTATTGGACACCCTTAATCGAATTTACTATGGTAAATTATGTTGTCCATTCTCTTGTATTGGCCACTTAATTCGAATTTATTTATGTAATCCTTCATGCACAGTTGGAAAATTTTCAACGAACTCAAAGAAGAAGATACTATATAATAAATTAGTTTCAGATAACTACCGTAGCAGCAAATCGGAGAACAAACAAGCAACAGCGAAGAACATGTGGCAGACGGAGGACAGTCTGTCCCCCGAATTTCAAGTGAACAACATGTGGCAACATCTTCTGATCGGTCCGCCTCAGCAGGTCATCGTCGTAGAGAGGATGCATTCCGGCGCAAGGAGATTCGTCATTTTGGACTTTGGGCAGCCTGTCATCTTGACCGATCTACTGATACCGGCCTGTAACGATTTGGTGTCCGTAAGCATCGACGTGTGGCTGAAGAGCGAGGAAGTGGATCCCGTCAGGATCGCCGTGTCGTCCGACATCGGCACCAGGAACTTGGTGCTGAACGATCTGTTACCTCCTCCCATTTGTCGTTTCATGAAGGTAGGTCGTTCGTAATTGGTTATGGCAAACATGTTTCGTTTCAACAAAATGTCACAGAGGTGTAAAACAATGACCTAGGAACAATTATCAAATTCATTATTCCATCGGCGAGGTTTCGATCAATAATGTAAAACATCGATCCAGTCGTTATTGAGTTATAATTAGTGTAACAAACTCGACTTTGTTTTATAAAGGGGCCGCCAAATAACTTTTTTTTTAAATGCATTAAAAAAAAACTACTGAATATTTTCTCAAATTTCGTTTTTTATTTGAAAGTACAATCCTTCCGGTTAATAATGTAAAATAATTAAATTCAAATGGCTGCCTCCTGGCCATGCAGTAGCCTACACGATCGGTCCAATTTTTAAGCACATTATCGATTGTGTGCAGCTGTATTTATTTATTTATTTATTTATTTATTTCACATATGGAGCACATACAGGTAATTCAATACCCAGAAAAAATGTGTTCACAGAGTAAAAGGAAAAACAAATTCTAACAGAAATGTAACTTAAATTAAATATCCCATTTCTAAATACAGCTAAATGAATCTAAATAGAGAGACAATAACTCAAACCGGTAACTAAAATAACAATGATGACACCAGAAATCAACAAAAAGCCATGGTGACATAAAATCATAGAGTGGCGAGGAAGTGATTTTTCATTATTTTCTTCAAAGAGGTGGTACTGTGAGAATATACATCTATAATATCTTTGAAATCATTACAGCGTGCAAGCATTCTATAAATGGGGGAGAACAGTGCACTACTGGTACGTCTAGTTGGTAAATAGAAGGTATCTAATCGTCTGAATCTCTTCACGGGAGCATAATATTGCAACTTAGGGATGGCATTGGGACACTCAAGCTTATTGTTGATCAATTTACTAATGAATAGTACGTCCCCAATAGTTCTCCTATCCTTAAGGCTGAGCATTTTGAAGAATTTGAGTCTCAAACTATAGTTATTGGGGTCACCCCTGTCCAACACGTAATTACATCTGAAGGCCAGATAACGCAGGAATTTACGCTGAATTTTTTCTAGGCGGTCAATTTGAACAATGAGATATGGATTCCACACAGCTGAAGCATAATTCAGCCTACTAAAAACATATGCAAAATACAATGAGAGCAAAGTTTGATAACTTGAAAAGTGTCGACCCTGCCTCATCACGAAACCCAGCATCGCATTGCATGAGTTCACCAAACAATCTACATGTGCAGAAAATTTTAGTTCAAAGTCAAATGTAACTCCCAAGTCCTTAACGGTCTAAGATCGTCTCAATTCCACGTTTTGCAGTTTGTAAGCATAAAAAGTAGCATTTCTATTTCTGGTGAAAGACATCACATGACACTTTTCAAGATTTAAGGGAAGAAAATTGTTATGGCAGTAGTTGACTAGTCTATCTAGATCTTGTTGAAGACTTATGCAGTCATTTTCACACTTTACTCTATAATATATTTTCAGGTCATCGGCAAAAAGTAATATCTCACACATTTCGAAACATTTAATTATGTCGTTTATATAATTTATAAAAAGCAATGGCCCCAAGTGGGAGCCCTGAGGGACACCAGACGTTGACTTGAAATAACGTGATTTGAATCCCTCGACTGAGACAAACTGTGACCTGTTATTCAGATATGATTCGAACCAGCGCAGCAGTGATCCACAAACCCCAATTCTGCTTAATTTGATAATCAGTTTTAGAATATGCGTCTTGTCAAAAGCTTTACTAAAGTCAGTGAACACTACGTCCACCTGAACTCCATTATCTACATAATCCTGCAGATACTCAACGAATGTAACTAAATTCGTCTCAGTCGAGCGACCTTTAAAGAAACCGTGTTGTTCAGGAATTATCTGAGTCTTGACTAGATGGAATAGGTGAGGATAGAGTAGTGATTCAAAAATTTGTTCGAAAACACAGAGCTTACTTATGGGCCTATAGTTATTAATTCGAACTTTGCTTCCTGACTTATGAACAGGAGTTATACAGGCTTCCTTCCAACGATCAGGAAAAATGCCACTTTTCAGTGACTTATTAAATATAATTGTGAAAGGGACAGAAAGAGAAGCACTGCAGGATTGAACGAAAAAACTCGGAATTGAATCAGGACCGGCACTCTTCTTACAATTCAACCCATTAAGAGCCCGCTCAACCTCACCGACTTCAAAAGAGACGTAACTTAAATTGAAGGAATTATTTTCATTTTGCATTTCCAAATTATCAACATCAAGATCCGATTGAACATAAACTTTCTCAAAGAAATCCGCGAAAAGATTGCTTATATCTTTTCCTCCTGTTGCTATCCTGCTATCAAACGACATTTCGTTAGGACAGCCGAGGACTCTACGTTTAGCTGAGACAAACTGGAATAATCTACTTGGACTCTCTGATATCCCCAATTCAACCGAACTTCTGTACTTTTCATAACCAAAGGCTTCAAGAATATTGTTCTTTAAAGCGTCAATTGTCTCTGGCTTGTCGGCGTAACACTTATCTTCGACGGCACCCCACAAATAATAGTCCGTTCAGCGGAAGGATAAAACTAATTATCAGTCAAATCAGACATGAGCTAAGTGTTACCATTCACGAAATAAGCACTAGTTGAAAAAAAAAAAAACGTTAGATGGCGTACCCGTTATTGAAAAAAATGTATTTTGTTTCAGATAACTGTGGTCGGACGCTACGGAATGTCAACCACCCGTTGTAGAATTCCGATAGGATTCTTTTACGGCCACATGATAATCAAACACGATGAATTATCCAACGAGATGGGAAGTTTCGTAAAACCGTCTGCCTCAAGCGATGTGGAGAAACACCTGGCTAACCTTTCCAAGCTATTCGAGGACGTCAGTTGTCGCTACAGCATATCCTGTTCCAAACTCAAGGATACGCTCCAAGGTTTCATCGTTGCCGATGTCAAGAACGCCTCCCATCTTTTGAGTTACATGAACACCATGAAGGAGAAGAATTCGAACGTGTGTTCCTTAGAACATAATAAGGTGTTCCAGGCTTATAGGGTGAGTGTCAACAACTGAAATACACAAGCCGAATTTAAGCGAATAACCGGAACAGTGCGGTTAAGACCAATCCCTTGCTATTATAACCGATCGGTTATGTTTAGCAAGGGATTGGTCTTAACCGCACCGTTCCGGTTATTCGCTTAAATTCGACTATAATCAGGCCTATTCGCTAAAGGTTGACTTGGACGTCAACGTTGATTATTTGACATTAGATTGTCAAATTTCATATGAATCAACCAGGGTTCTGTTCGAAAATTAACTCCGTAGAGTAATATTTACTCCATTGCGTTCGAAAACCGAAAGGTTGTGTAAATTTTACTCTGTGACTGTCGTCCGAAAAGTCGGAGTATTCGACTCGGAGTTCATTTTACTCCTGTCAAAATTGACATAACTCATGGGAAGGAAAATCTAGTATCATTGTCTAACTGTTTTATGAATGTTTTGTGATGTAATTTAATAGTTTGTATACTGCTCACAATATATATTTATGATTAGAGTTACATATATGTGAAGAAAACAATAATAATAGGATCTTTCTTAAACCAACATAACCTATTTTCCGATATTGGCACCTTCTGTCACTGTCAGTGTCAGTGTCAGAGTAACTCTAGAGTAAATCTGTCAAACCTTCAAAAACTCTACTCTACTCCGTGGAGTTAATTTTCGAACACAACTCTGGGTTGTGTTAACACAAATAATCACATATTCTGATGGCCACTTAAACAATTTTTTTTGCATTTCCAAAGAAGTGTTTTGGCTAAATTACTCCAGGCTTCTTATTTCACACTAGGCTCACCTTTTCCATATCCAAGCACCTCATTGCTCTCAATAAAAGTGATGAGGGCTCTTAGTTGTTGAGTACTGGGTTTTTTCCTGTTGGGGCCATTTACCAATTAACATTATTTATCAACTAGTTTATATTTGTACAAACTGTACTATATTTATATCAAATTAAACGTTTGTCAAAATAGTGTTCCTTCCGTACTTTCTCCCGCCTCTAAAAACTTCAGATTATTTGAATAATTCGAAAACTATAGGTTAGAATACACAGTAAAACCAAAGAGTACAACTGATAAAACATAGAATATTATGAAACTTAAGAACTACTACGCTGTTGTCAGATTTATATATTGAGTTTTCTTGTCAATGTTGACTTATTGTTGACTTTGGTTTCAACATGAGTTAGTGAATATGAAATCGAGTCAATGTTGTTATGAAAATGAGGTAAATCAACTTGACTTCAAGTCAACATTGATAAATGTACATAGATAGTGAATAGGCCTGAATGACTAAATTTAGAGCATACTCAATGTCGAACGTAGATAATTTTTTGCAAAAACAAAATTTCATCTCCCCTCTTGCAGGAAGCAATAACCTATCAGCGGCAACTTAACACCATAAGACACATAATGAACAGGCTAGAAGAGAAGACGAACAATTCAGAATCCGAAAGAGACCTATCCAACATATGCACCGATAAGTTGGTCGCGATAGCGGAAGGCCTTCTGGAGATCCTTCTATCTATAGACTACCTCAACGAAATCGACGTCGAAACCTGTCAAAAGCTATTCAAAGGATTCTGCGTATCCCAATCCCCCAGATTACAGTTCCTAGCCGCCACCTATCTCAAGAACACTTCGGCTAAGAGCGATTTCTGGGGCAACTTTTTAGCCGATACTTTATCTCAGATGTTCTCCTCGTCTTACTCGCAGACCTTCCCGCAAGACAGGGTCTTCACTCTGATCTGCTATCTGAGCAAACTGAGCCCCCACAGAAGTTCCGTTCTAGACGCGGCCATGAGAGTGACCTACGAGTGTCTGCGCAATCTGAAGATGAATCGAAAATCGCTGCTGGCGACGTCTGTGGACTTGCCGCTTATGTCGTGGTTATTGATTTATCTGTCCCTACAACTGGATATGAACAAGAACTCAAACAAATCCGTGGCGCGCTGGGACTGGGTGTTCGGAGAGATGCTTGGGAAGGCGACCATGGAGAATACCAAAACGAGGTTGCACAAGAAGGCGCTGAAGAAGCAGATTGGTACCATTGATTCGTCGTCAAACAAAATAGTGAGTTTGTAACATTATTTTGGGGTTCTTTTTGAATTGGTAACACTATAGATGCATAGAATACATGGTGAAGACATATTTTCGGCCGAATTGCGGTCCAAATACTGTCAAAATACAGTTGTTCTACTTCAGTTTTCGCCGATAAATACCGGCAGTAGAAATTTTATGGGCAAAATGATCGACATGTCAAATTAAATTTGAATCTTTGTTAATTCCAGTTTCTTATGGAAAGTCGTACCTGGTCGTACCGTTTGCTGAAATTTAGTGTTTTTTGTATTTTTTTCAACGGCCTTATTTTCCGCCCCGAAAGTAAGCAAAATGTTAGCTGTGTGAACTCTGAATGAGTATCCAGAACCATTTTAATAAAATACTATTTTCATTTCGAAAATCCTTCGTTTTTATGCGAATATAGTTTTTTAACAATTGTTTATTCTTACCGGATCAGGGGCAGATTTCTAGTATCAAGATGGGTATTAATTATAATATTAATAATATTGAAAGATCGCTGATACCGTTAATTGTTAATAAATCGACATAGGAGAACGCTAAGAATTGTTGATTTACTATAATTTTGCCGGTTTATGAACATAAACTGTTTTAACAGTTGAAACATTAAGGTATAACTCTATTAATTCACAATTATATTCATTATACAATTCAGTTATATACTGAGAAGGAATGAAATGACATTTTATGAAAACTAACAATATTATTTGCCAACGATGAAAGAACTAGCAGAGAATAAAGTTCAGAGCAACCACACAGTGTGATTTCATCAAAGTTGAATAGCTTTTCTTAAGCGTCATTCTTTTTGGCGCTCGTATACTATAAAATTATTTGTTGCAAGGATATTGTTACACGACAAGAATGGCAACTGGCTTGTGGTAGAGGTAGGGTATTGAAAATTAGAACATTTGTTTGTTCAAAATATTTTTCTACCGAATATACATTACTCGTCAAAAATATGGAACAAATTCATTTTCTCAGAAGAAGAATATTTGGCAACAAAATCCTGAAACAGGTCAATTTTTGTTTCACTTTTACCAAATTTTTATGCTTTTTTGAAGGATTTTTGTTGCACCTTGTGCCATCCTCATCAACCCTCTAAATTTTTTGAATAGGGAAAGTTGGTCCTGTGGTACTTTTTTGACAAGGTCTTTGTATCTTCTTTACAGGCGTGAAGAAATTTTCAAGAAAAAATTTTTCTTTTTTGAAAAATAGTTAGTTCAAAGAGGTTTTCAGTATGTGCACTTTGTCATGGCTCATTTACTTTGAGACGATGGTACCTGATCAAATTTGTCACTGAATGGAAGTCGACCATTACAGTTTTGTTCATGCACAACTTTCAACCCCTACGAATCCTATAATGGAGAAAAAAATGGGGGAGGGGGTTGAAAGTTGTGCATGAACAAAACTGTAATGGTCGACTTTCATTCGGTGACAAATTTCATCAGGACCATCGTCTCAAAGTAAATGAGCCATGAAAAAGTGCACATACTAAAAACTCCTTTGAACTAACTATCTCGCAAAAAGAAAAAATTTTTCTTGTAAATTTCTGCACGCCTGTAAAGAAGATACAATGACCTTGCCAAAAAAGTACCACAGGACCCACTTTCCCTATTCAAAAAATTTAGAGGGTTGATGGGGATGACACAGGGTGCAACAAAAATCCTTCAAAAATGCATAAAAATTTGGTAAACCTAAAACAAAAATTGACCTGTTTCAGGATTTTGTTGCCAAATATTTTTCTTCTGAGAAAATGAATTTGTTCCATAATTTTGACGCGCACTCTATATTGACTAAAAGAACGAAACCTAGTAAACTACCCTCTATTTGGTTAGTTAATCAATTCAATGAATCATTTTTCGATATTTTATCAGTATACTTAGTTCTGAATAATAGCTATCGAATCAAATATATTTTGTATTGGTTTCTCAGAGTTGAGAATTATATCAATGTATTCTTATGATAGAACTGCATCTAAAAGAAAATTGAATTCAAATAATAGTTTATTTATCAAGATTAAATGAGCAATCTGAGAATGAGAACTGCACCATGGAAGGAATCAAATAAAATAGCTGAAATGAATTTGACTCTCTCTTATAGAACAAGGTGTCATGTACGAGTATGAACACAGATCATATAATGAATCATAGATAGAATAATTATAGCATTCTGTGAAAACAGAAGTACGATTCATTATTGAAATTTCGAAAAGTCATATCTCCGAAAGTATTAGCTTGTTGGAGTTGAAAATGATATCAATGGATTTTTAGGCTGAAACTGCATCTCAAAAAAATATAATTTTGAAATTTGTAAGTTGAAAAAAAAAATTTTGTTCGTTACTCCGAAACCAACTCGCCTATTTTGGCCAATAGCAAACTTAACCGAGATATTTATCCCACTAACCTACTCTGAAAATTTCAACTGCCTAGCTCCGTTCGAGAGTTATTGTAGAAACAAAATTTAAAAATTTTCACAATTTTTTTTTACACTTTACGGTAACTCGATCAATACAAAACTTCACATGCGTCTAAAGGTAATGATTCTACAATTTTATGCTAAATTTCAGATAGATCGAGTGATCGGTTTCAGAAATATTCATAAAAAACGTTTTTAGTAAAAACGGCCATAACTACAAAACCGCTTGATGGATTTCGCCCGTTAACGAACTCGTCCGAGATATCTACGCTCCAAACATACCCTGCAAATTTCAATCCTCTAACTCCTTTCGTCCGAACGGTGTTAACGGACGGTCGGACGGCCGGCCGGCCGGACAGAATCGATTTCGACCACGGATTCTTGATCAGTCGAACCAAATCCTTTGATACCATTTTCAGCCAAAAATTCGAAAATTACAGACATTTGGGCAAATTGATAAGCACTCGGTTCCGAGGAACAATAGCGCCAAAAATAATGATTTCACAGATTTCTTCATTAACAGTTCTATTCGAAATGTTACAATGACAATGACCTCATTGTGTCTTGGCAATATGAAATTTCTGTTCCAAACAAATGGGGTTTACATATAATGACTGAACAAATGTTTGATTAATCAAAAAAATGAATCGATTTTTCAATAAACTGCTTCATTATATTCTTATAATCTGGATTTACGAACTAGCAACGGTGGAAAGTGAACTTTGTCGCTTGTCAGTTTTCATTTTTTCGCTTGTCAGAATCTTCGAAATCGACTCTAGCGCCACCATCCTTAACAAAGTGAAGTAGTACATGAAGTACGTGATTCGACAATTCTAGGTCCGTTTTTCGGCCGAAAATTTTAACAGGAATTAGTACAGAGTGTCGACACTTTGTTATTTTATACATATTGGTAATACTATTCCTCAGGCAATAGGTATTGATTTTAAATTTTGACATAGAAAACTAAGACTCTGATAAAAAGAATTTTTGATTCACATACTATTTTGTGGATTTAAACAACCATTTTCAGCTTGGTCATTTCATCCGGTTGATGTTCGCTCTGGCAGGTTGATTAATCACATATTTTACTCTAAAAACTATGGAACGACCTTCATATTCTGGTTTCTGGTTTGAGTTCTCGGTGCACTGATTGTAAACAAGAGTTGAACTTGCTTAGTTCATATTTTACTGTCACCTTATCGACATTCTTTCGATATTTCAGCCTCTTATGCACAAAGTTAGTATTCCGATTAGTAACATGCCCAACACTAAGAACGGACAGGAATTTTTCATGAAAATGTTGAACTATTCGATGCCTGACCATGACGTTGTTGCTATCAAGAAATTGAAAGAAAGTAAGAACCCCCAACCTCACGAGGAAAAGAGTTCTCCGAAGAAGAACCCTATCTATATTGATGAAGCACACATCAAAGCTGTAGCGACAGGATTGATTGATCTCATTTTGTCGATGGACCATTCCAGCAGTGCTGATATGTTACTGCTATCGTTCAAGGTGAGTAACTCACCCTGTATATATCGCAGATTCGTATTATATATATATACTCCATTCACTTTTATAAAGTCTCCCGGTTGGCCATGAAATGTTAGGTTATGCTCATTTTCCTGTCAGATAAGTACGCAACGTTGTCCTCTACATAGAAGTCGTAGCAATTACGTATTTTTCACAATGTGAATTTTCTTCTGAAAAATCATTAATTTGAGAAGATACTATGTGAATTCAACAATTCCAAAGACCTGGCGACTGTTGAAGAAAATTTGTCATCTGTTGTTACTAAGGAAATATTTCACGTACCTATATAAACTGGTTGGAAGATTCAGTTATGCTTTTTTGTTGTACGGAAATCAAGAATCAAGTGTTCAAATTTTAATGAAAAATAATGGATACAGTAGTCCGTTACTATGTGACAGTTCATTTGAAAAAAAAATAGAAGTACCTGAATAACCCGGCAGGAAAACTTCTAAACGAACAGACGTACCTATGGAATTTCCCACTTTTCGAAATTCTCAAGAAATAAGCATACAGAAGACATTTAAATACCTTGTTGCACAACTTTGAATACATCAGTTTCAAAATGTAGTTGTACCTTGAAACTCGAGTCACTGTTAAACCTTAGTAAAATATAGTGATAAGATAGGAAACTAAGTAATTTCATTCGATAGTTCAACATGTCCTAAGACAGAATAAAGTTTTCCTATTGCAGATTTCACTTCTTTATAGCACTTCTTGATACTTTGTCTCTGCTTCTTCAAAACAGTTTTCGGCATTTTCAATTCCTAAGTGAAGAGTTCTTTATTATTTGCAGATAATGATCTGTGATAATATCTTGTCTAAGATGGACCATCATGTTGATTGTTGAGAGTAGAAATTGGAAACGTCTCAGAGAATTGTTTTGACATTGACGATATTCCAGGCGTGCCAACCTGCCTTAGTTTTAGTTACAAAAACGTGATAGACCTAAATCATGGCCAACCGGGAGACTTTATAAATGTGAATGGAGTATATTTAAAAAGACACAATTAAAATAGAGCTAGTCTCGTTTTTCCTATTAATTTCTGGAGCTGCGTTGTTTCAATTTTATCTATTTTTTCAGGTTGTGGCCCGATTATCACATCTCTCGAAATTATCGTACTTTTCTAAAATACGGTTAGGCCACCTGATGAACGAAGCACAGCTGCTCAATCTGGTGAATTTCTGTTTACAATCGAAGATACCCTGGGCCACCCATGCACTTGCATGCCTGCTCGAAGATTTCTTAGACTTATCTCCACTTCGATCATCAAACGATTTAGAAATGGAAACTACATCTGTTGCATCAACAAGTTGGGAACCGACCAACGGTGAGTTAACTGTGAACTGTGCACGTCTTGAATATCATTATTGAAAATGTTTACTAACAATGGTCCAAAGTGGGTGGGTCCAAAGTAATATTTGGTGTAGGACTGGAAATTGTTGTAAAGTAAAATGTGAGATCTGTCTTGTGAATTACTTCTAAAGCCCGGAGTTCTTAGAATCTTCCTAGGTGGCGCTGATTGAGATTACGTGTACCTTCCTCCGTAAAGTGGTTTATTTCGGATCGGGCAATATTTGTAGATGTGTAATTGATGAATATTTCACAATGTAAACTGGAAATTATCCTAATTGTATGTACATATATTGTATATTGTTGTAGGGGGTAACGTTGCACAGTGACCTTAAGGTCTATTATGTCTCCCTGTCAAAGCTGTCGATGTTATCACCATCTACAGCTCGTCTTCCAGTTCCACAGTTCTAATGAACTCCAGTATCTGGGATGGCTTCCAGGAGGCTACTTCTTTGCTCTTGCAGTTTTCTTGCCCAAAGTATTCCTTCCGTTGGTTTGAGATGGCGGGGCATTCCGTTATCAGGTGATCAGGAGTTTCATCCTCCTCCCAACGGAATATGCACTCATGAGTTTCTGCTAGCCCCAATCTCATCATATGCTTCCTAAGGCCGCAGTGCCCTGTGAGGAAACCAGTGAGGAGATGCCACATGTTCTTACTGAGGACCATATATTTCGGAGGAATTTTTTGCCAGTGATACATTCCAGGGAGAGATCTCCAGAAAATACCTCTTTCAGTTTCTTCTTTCATCTGAAATTCACTTTTGTAGGTGTTGTGACGACCTTTTCTGGGGCTTGCTGTAACCTTCCTTTCCAATACTTGCTCGGGCGCCAGTTGCAATTGGTTTTGTAAGGTCGCAATTCCTTGGTGAAATCGGTCACTTATTTTAGTACCTGGGTAACCTTTATACAGTGGAGAAGGGGTCGGTTTAATCTAGGGTGGTAGCGATTAATGGTTCTTGGTCTCTTCCAGCGAACAGACTCTGACACTGCAGGATGGCGGTAGTAATGTACACAGTGATTATTTACAGTTTTATTTACAATATTTACATACACAATATCAACAGTGGCCCACAGTGCCAGAGCAATCGGGTAGGAGTAGAAATACAGGTAAACAATGTAAAACAGTATAAGGTGTAACTAACTTCGGCCGGGTGGACAGCGATTTAATGTCCATCCTGTATATATCAAGAAATTAGATGTCCAGTAGCGAAATGAATAAAGCAAAGCGTATTAACACAGGCTAGCTAAAGTAAATGAATGTTACATGAACTAAACTACTGGACACTACTAGTTAATACGGAGTGAAAGCGGAGGCGAGGAAATGGAGCGGGTATTATCGGATTATGAGAGCATACACGGTGACTATTAGTGAATGAAAATAAGACTGAGAGTGTTGGCACGTGTATACGGATCCACACTGTAATTCTGATCAGAACTAACGACACCAATATTGCTACACTAGAATAAGGGTCTGTTAATCGGGGTGTCTCAGCAACGAAGTCAGGTAGCAACCAATCGGTATCCGAAGGGCGCTCTCCCCGACTCAATCCACGATGACGGGAATACGAGCGACGAATCCGACGGAGACGGTATACCACACCGCTCGCCTCTGCATACTACTTCAGCCCCAAGTCAAGTGATGTCCGAGAACACAAGCTCGACTCAGCTCGCTGAAGGGTACTCGGGCCTGCAACCAACTCTGTCTCGAACGTTCACAAAGCGAGGCCGCCCATCGATGTGAACAGTCAAGAACAGAAATATAATTGCAACCCCGACGGATGCTGTGCGGTGTATGTTTTACGGCGATTCAAAATTAAAGGTGAATAACTACGGGGTCTGATCAGAATATACGTAATATGTGGTACCGGTCGGTCGAACACGACCAACTTGGAATTGCACCACTTCACTGATTCTTCTTTCGGAGTCTTTTCTCATGAACAAAACTTAAACGCAAGGAAAACTTCTTTAAAACAAACATTATTAAAGTCAAAATTCGGAAAAATTAAACGCACTACAAGTCAGAGAATCACTCTGTGAATATCGGAGAAAAAAATCAAGTTAAACTATTCGGTGAATATCGGAAGAATTAAACTAGAATTCAATTACAACTATTCGGAGAATAACGGAGATTTATACAAGAATTCAAACTAAACTACTCGGTGAATATCGGAGAAATATCGGAATAAATATCTGAACTATTCGGAGAATAATGAAAAGTGATGCACGCAGCGAATTTATAGACTTTCCGAAAACGGAAGTCACGTGTTGGCATTTTCGTGAAATTTTGGGTGGAGGAGGGCCAGCGAGACCACCCATTGATCGATCATCGATTTCCGGTTATCTAGAATCTTCCAGAACATTCGAGATCAAATAAGGTCGAAAATCGCGCTGCCGTTTTTATGTTGTTCAAACGACTGAAAACTACAACAACATGTGGAAAAAAACTCGCGGAGAGAAATAAGGGCCTGCGTATCGCGTTTTTTCCACATAGGCTCGGTTCCTTAAATGATCTTGAACATTCTGAATGAAATTGAAATAGAATAAATAATTTAATTTCTCCGGGAATTTTCGTTCCGAAAATCGACAATCGCCAACTTAAACGAAATGTTGGATTAACCCGTGGTCTCGACTGGTCTGAATTGTAATAATTCCGGTGCATGGTAATGAATAATTACAATTCATACAATAATTTATAGTAACGAAAATCACTTCGTTACAGTGTATCTACCAACCCCACAGTAAAGTTCCGGCCCAATAAAGGGGGTTTGTGCTCCTTTCATGGCAAGTGTGTTGGCCTCCTCATTTCCTATGATTCCCACGTGAACAGGAACCCAGACCAGGAGACCCTATTGTTCTTGCCTACTTCATTGAGTTTTCTTCGGCACTCCCATATTATCTTGGACTCGATAACATGGGAGCTCAGAGCTTTAATAGCAGCTTGACTGTCAGAGTGGATTGCTACATCACATCTCTGAAAGTTTCTTTCTAGGTTCATTTCCACGCATCTTTCTATTGCAAATACTTCTGCCTGAAAGATGCTCGGATAGGAGCCTAGTGATAGGAGCATTTGGTGCCTGCCGTGTATAGTTTAGCGCCAGTTCCTGCAGTTATTTTTGAACGGTCTGTTTACCATTTAATGGTATTTTGGCGCTCTTGTTCCTAGGAATATAGTGCTTATCAATTTGCCTAAATGTCTCTAATTTTCGAATTTCTGGTTGAAAATGCTCTTAAACGATTTGGTTCCACTCACTGATCGAGAATTCGTGGTCAGAATCGATTCTGTCCGGCCGGTCTGGCCGTTAACACGATAACTCGAACGGAATGAGCTAGACAGTTGAAATTTTCAGTTTTGGGACAAAAATATCTCGGTTAAGTTCGTTATTGGGAAAATTCAGCCAGATGGTTTCGGAGTAACGAACAAAATTTTTTTTTTACATTGCAAATTTCAAATTCAATATTTTTCTAAGATGCAATTTCACCATAATAATCCATTGATATCATTATCAACTCTAACAACTCTAACTCTAATAAAGATATGATTTTTCAAAATTTCAATAACACATCGTACTTCTATGTTTTCACATATGCTCTAAATATTCTATCTATGAATAATCGTATTATCTGTGTTCATACATGTCATCTTATTTTCCTGTAAGAGACATTTCAAATTTATATCTGGTTCATTAGAGTCATCTTGTGTAACTTTGAATTCCACTATAACTTTGAATAAAACCATACAAATAATAAATTAATTTTTATCATACGTATAAGTTGGATGAAACTCCAAGATACTGTTTAAAACGGAACATACCAATGTGAAGTTTGCCACATGATCATGTCAAATATTCTGTTACGTTATACGCGCCATATCTGAGTGCGTTTTTCAGCGGGTGTTGGTTGCTTCCTAATAATTCAAAATTAAATATACAAAGGCGGTTTTGCGCAGTTGAGTTATTGATTTTTCTTGCCTTTTATGTGGTCGTCTCCAGTTTCATTTTAAAGTATTCATTCGTAAACATTAATTTTTTGTTGAAATTCTTAATTTCTGAACTACTTGGGAAACATATGAATATTGGGTAACTTTGAATCGTTGAATGTTACCCGCAATTTGAATTTGGTACGTTGGGTAACTCTTTGAATTTTCATTTTAAGGTAGAGAACGCCACGAATTTCGGAAAAAGCGACGCCTGGTGTCAGAAAATATGGTACAAAAATTGGTGCAAGCCCTGTGGACAGGAGCTTTTTGGCGCTCTTGTTCAAACAGACAAATTATATCTCCGAAAGTATTGGTTTCTCAGAGTTGGGAATTATATCAATGGATTCCTATGATAGAAATGCATCATGAAAGAAATTAAATTTAGAAAAAGTATCGTTTAAATAAAATGCTTCAAAAATTATCTTATAAAAAAAAGAGCCATCTACAATGCTTCAATGCATTAATGCTTCAAAAATTGTCATTAAATTTATTTATCAAGATTAAATGACCAATTTGCAATGATTCAACCTCGTGGAATGGGTTGTTGCAACTTACACTCGGTGCATAGTTTTTACAACTCGAAATACGTAAGGAAATAAGCATCATCGAAATGTCTAGAGCAAGGCTGGAGACAATCATAATAGATTGTCCATTTATTCCTGATATTTGAGTAGGTAGTGGATTACGAACAAATTATTTTAATAGTTCAAAATATATTAATGAAATACTATCCTCTTTTCATAATTTAAAATTTAATAGTTCATACCACTAACACATTCTTTTCTGTATTATGAAACTTAAGTCAAGAAAAAATGATTGATACACAAATGTGGATCCATATTTCAGTATTTTTTTGCTAGCAACATTATGAAAATACTGTATATAGGAACATGTCTCAATACTTAAGGAAGTAAAAGGTAAAAAACCTCAATGGTCTTCTTTCCTATTGCCTCCATAAACTACATCAAAACAGTCTTGTATATTTGTATATTCACAAATTCAAGAATCGAATTTTTGTTTTCCAAGAGAAAATAACAACTATGATTCAACAATCTCTTATAGCTAGAAAAGATGACATTTATGAATAGTGATCACAGACAGATTCTATGTTCACATTCTGTGAATACATAGAACTTAAGATGTATTATTGAAACTTTGAAACATAGTATCTCCGAAAGTATTTTATGGATTATTATGATGAAAGTACATCTTAAAAAAATTTGAATTCGAAAGTTGTAATGTAAAAACAAATATTTTTTTTCGTTACTCCGAAAATATTAGACCGATTTTGCCCAATAACGAACTTAACCGAGATATTTATCCCTCAAACCTACTTTGAAAATGTCAACTGTTTAGCTCATTCCGTTCGTGAGTTATCGTGTTAACGGCCGGCCGGGCAGAATCGATTTCGACCTCGGATTCTTGATCAGTGAGTCAAACCAAATCGTTCAAGGCCATTTTCAGCCAAAAATTCGAAAATTACAGACATTTGGGCAAATCGATAAGCACTCTGTCCGGAGGAACAAGAGCGCCTAAAAGGGGGAAAGCCCTGTGGTCAGGAGCTGTGGCGCTATTGTTGAAACTTTGACAAATCATATCTCCGAAAGTATTGGTTTCTCAAAGTTGGGAATGATATCAATGGATTCATATGATAGAACTGCATCATAAAATAAAATGAATTAAATAACAATCCATTAATATCATTTCCAACTCAAAGAAACCAATACTTTCGAAGTTATGATTTGTCAAAGTTTGAACCAGAGCGCCAAAGCTCCTGTCCACATGGCTTTCCCACTTGTTTTCATTAATAGGTCTCTGATTTGTGGAGGTAATTTATTTATGAGAACTTGGGTGGTGGATTCCCAATTATCCTGATACAAGGTTCTATAAAAACAGTGATCTGTGAAATCACGACATAACCAATTTTGTCATCACCATCTAACCAATTTCGCAAAAATTTTGTTTATCATCTATTTCTATTTCAGAAAGCGAAAGTAACGCCGATCATATTTTCGAGGAAGAAATTATCAACACCACGTGCATAATCAACAACAAGAACAAGCAGCTACCTTCCGTTTACGAGTCGGATTCTTCCGAGCTGGAGGAACTGGTAGAAGAGGTATTCGGAAAAGAACAGAATCCATCGAAGAAGCGTCCCGGAAAAACGGTAATTTCGAGTTCGACCTGTCTGAACTCGTGCGCCATAGATTCCAGGTTAGACCTGGGCGTCGAAACTTTCTCAGAGATAAACCTCAGGAAATTGCTGATCCAAAACAATCAAATATTGGTGCAGAACATATCTTCGAGCAGTTCCAATCAAGAGAAAGAGAGAAAATTAGTGCCTTGGCTGAACCCCGTCCAACACCCTTCGGCCAAAACTTCCTCGAGCAACCACAAGATGTTGAAAGAATGCTTCCATTCTCTGTTTCAAGGGTTGGATCGACAATCTCCGGAATGTATCGAGCAGATACTGCAGCTGTGGCTGACCTTGAACTGTCCGGTGAAAGACGACAAGTTCGACCGGTCGAAAATACCGACTATATTATTGAGGCCGGCATCTGTGCACTGTCTGATTTCCGTGTTGGCTCACACTCCAGGACTGTCTCTAGTCACGTGGTGCATCGCATTGCAGGCGCTCACTCTTGTCTGTAACACGCCGGCTGATCCGGAGACTACTTCGCCTCAGATTATGGCGGAGAATGTGAGCATGGCGGTGAAGATTGTGGAGCATCCGGAATTTGTACAATTCTTGCTCAGATTGTTGTCGGAGGACGGGGTTATGTATTCTGAAAAAGGACTGGTAAGTTGAAACTTGAATAGAGATTTGTTTAATAAATATGCTCGGTGCTTTAAAAGTTTAAAGTTTAACGTCCAATAATGAAGATGCTGGTTCCGTTTGATGAAGTCATTGTGACAATGTTGAAGAACAACATTGTCACAATGACTTCATCAAACCGAACTAGCATCTTCATTTTTGTCCTGGTTCTGTTTCTGTCATGCATTAGAGACGGCTTTGCATACAGATTTCAATTTTTGATATAGACCGTTTTCTTAGCTTCTATAAGATATGAATACATTTTGTACTATTTTATGACACACTCGAGTAATCAGAGAATCCTCTTAAGATCACAGAATTCGACTGAAGTGGAAGAAACTTGTACCCCTATTAATTACACTATGCCTTTTTCATGTCTATATTTGCGCCTATTTTCATGGCTATTTGTTGGTTGAATTTCCCCCCAAATGAGTGGCACTATTACACCGCGCTTTTTTCGCGCTTGTTTCAGGCAGTAATTTCAGAGCTGCAAACATTGAAGAAATTGACATATTTACCTCAAGTTCTTGTTTTATTCGTATATTTTTTAAACAATACCATAGTGTTTTAAGAATGTCTGAAGAAACGTTTAATATGCTACTACGTAGAGTGCAAATTCACATACAGAAAAAAGACACTGTAATTCCAGAAAGCATTTCTCCATAAACGAAATTAATAATTACTTAGCGATACTAGGCTACTGGCGAAAACTTCATATCACTCGGGGATAGCCATCATAGATTATCTGGCCCTCGTAAGTTTAGTTTACGTCCTCAGAGTAATAAACATAAATTTATTATTGAATTTACGAAGGCTGCGATTCAAAGGATAGAATAAACTAGGTTATGTTAAGACGTCAAGTCAGACTGATAAATATTAGTCATTTTTCCTCGAACTTAACCACGCAAACCAGGTTAACTTTCCTATGACGTCACGGTATACTTCGGTTTACTTTTGAATGTTGACAGATGTTCGTTAAGGTGTTTAAAACATTTGAATATCGCGCTTATTATCTTCTTAACTATTTCCCAATTTGTTGAACATACAGTGTGAATGGATGTGACAAATTTATTGGTTCTCGAATGTATGGAGGATATTCAGAATGTACCACAATCTTCTTTAGTGGCCATCAATTCAAAGCGCATAAATTTTTTCAACATCTCGATTGCAAATTCTGGTAGATGATGAGCATTTCAGAATGCCCATTGTAGATGATGATTGATGTATACCATCAAAAGAGTAGTGGATATTGTACTTGCTTATTGTTCAATTTTTGTTTGGACAATAATGATGTGACTGAAGAACAATTCCAAGACCCGAGCACTTTTGATGATTTCCAACATGCGGAATATGTAGATGTTGATGGAACAACAAAAAAATAAATTATGAATTGAAATAAACCCATTTATGTTTTCAGTGTTTTTTATTGTTACATAATAACAAACAACGCAAAGTTATATTCTATGAAATGCACAACAAATTATAAATTTAAATAAACTCCATATAAAAACGATGTGGTATTTAAAATATCTCCGTGATGAGAGGTCTGTCAGATTCTGATGAAATAGGTCTTTTTCGTTTCCTAGATCTAGAAATTTTATTAATTTTATTCTTTCTAGATCTTCAATAGTCTTTTTTTTGTTCCAGTTGTTTTTCCATAAAATAAGTTTGCTCATGAATAGCTGCACAAATGTTATTAGTAGTTCCTTGCTGAGTAGCATTATTTTTTTATTACATTCTGTAATTTTATTTATAATATTAGTTTTTCTCTGTACCTCCGTCCTTTTTCTCAAGACCAGATGAATTTGGTATACCTGTTGTTGCTGTCTCATATATGGGAGCATCAATCGCACCTGCATCAACCATTACTGTTGGTTTTGGGGTTCTAGATATGGTATCTGAAATGTCTCTCAATTGTGCTTTATCTTCTATTTCTGGTGGTCTCCTAATGCGAATACGGTCCTCTTTATCGGCAGGGTCCACTGTCGGACCAGTATCATGTTTCATCTTGTAAAAACTATATTCAATTAGGTACTCTTCATCTGTAACAGAAAAGTTATACTTCAGATACGAGAAAATTATATGAATTAGCCACTTACCTATTTTCGGCAAGTCGATTACATCTTTTTCATCAACAATCTGCTATTTTACTTCATTCACGTAAACTTCGTACGAATCCATTGTACCTCTAATTTCTTCATTTTCCTCCCATGATACAAAGAAAACATAACCTCCAAAAAGATAACCCGGCCAAACTACCTCCGTGAGTTGGTTTATGTGGTTGGTTAACTCTTACGTCATAGTTTGGAATACACTTCGAGGAATATTGGGTGGTTAACTTATTTCTAACCTGGTTTGTATGGTTAAGTTCGAGGAAAAATGGCTATTGTGTTGGTAGACATGACATTTCGGCATAAAGGCTTGAAATCCCCTCGATTCAGGGGGAACAAATAGAACCAGTTTTTATTTTCAAGCTTGAAACAGTCTACAAAGTAGTCCCGGGCGCATGCGTATTTCTTCAAAATTTCAGGCGCAGTCAGTCAGGCTAACAAATAGGCACGAAAAAGGCATAGTGTAATAAGGGTATTATGAACTTATGGGTAAACTCAACTCAATTTGTTGGAAAATGGACTTGAAGCGTTCTGCTTGTATGCCCGACGATATGTATTCTTCCGGAATTGAAATTCGTTAAATATCTAATAACATTCAGGATACGATAGTCACGAAATTCCGCACGAATTATTGCGTCGGCATTCTACAGTAATTACCGAGTTTTAATTGGATCGGATTTGTATATTTTGAGTTATCAAGGAAATAAAAACCAAATTCCAGATCTGTTATAACTCTGAAACCGTTTAGCCGATTATGCCAACCGGATGCGTAACCTACCCTAAAAATTGCAAGTCGCTATCTCTTTCTGTTCTCAAGTTATCGTGAGGAGAATAATATTTTTGCGCGTATGTTCTGGGGAACATCGCGTTATCATTTTGCCCAAATGTCTGTAACTTTCGAATTTTTTGACGAAAATGGTCTCAAACGATTAAGTTCGACTCCCCAATGAAGAATTCGAGGTCAAATTTGATTCTGTCCGTCCGGCCGTCCGTTGCCACGATAACTTGAGAACGAAAAGAGCTAGCGACTTGAAATTTTCAGGGTGGGTGGCGCATCCCAATACGACGGACAAGTTCGTTAACCTTAAAATTGCAAGTCGCTATCTCTTTTCGTTCTCAAGTTATCATGAGATAAATAAAATTTTTAAAAATTTTCTTGTGGTATTCTACAACTAGTTACTGAGCTTTGAATTCGATCGGATCTGTATTGGTTGAAAACAAAATTAGTACTCGGAAACAGTTAGGCCGATTTTTCCCTTAACGAACTTGTCCGTCGCATTTGGATGCGCCACATACCCTGAAAATTCGCTATCTCTTTTCGAACGTTACCGTGTCCGGTCGGCCGGACAGAATCCAATTGGCCCCCTTCATGACTTAGTTGAACCTAATATTTTGAGACCGTTTTCGGCAAAAAAATCGAATATTACAGGCATTTGGGCAAAGAATGATAGCGCTGTTCTCCAGAACATGCGTGCAAAAAACAAAGTTGAAAAAAATCGATCCAGTCGTTATTGAGTTATAAATAGTGTAACAAACTCGACTTTGTTTTAGAAAGGGTCCGCCAAATAACTTTGTTCTTGAAAATGCAATAAAAAACTACTGAATATTTTCTCAAATTTGTTTTTTATTGAAAGTACCATCCTTCCGGTTAATAATGGAAAATAATTTCATTCAAATGGCTGCCTCGGCTGGCCATGCAGTAGCCTACACGATCTGTCCATTTTTTAAGCACAATATCGATTGTGTGCAGCTGTATTTCACCAATGGCTTCACGAATATTGTCCTTTAAAGCGTCAATTGTCTCTGGCTTGTTGGCGTAACACTTATCTTTGACTGCACCCCACAAATAATAGTCCAACGGTGTCAAATCGCAGCTCCGAGGTGGCCAAACGACATCAGCTCTGCGGCTGATAATGCTGATAATGCGATCTTCAAAAACAGGGCGCAATACATCGAGTGTAGCTTCGGGTGTGTGGCACGTAGCGCGGTCCTGTTGAAACCAAATGTTGCCAATATCCTCCTCTTCAATTTTTGTGAACAAAAATTCGTTCAACATGGCCCGATAACGATCGCCATTAACTGTAACGGCCACTCCTTGTGCATTTTCAAAGAAAAATGGCCCAATTATGCCTCTGGACCAAAATCCGCAACAAACAGTGACTCTTGGGTGTATCGGCTTTTCAATGTATGCGTGCGGGTTTTCTGTGCCCCAAATGCGACAATTCTGCTTGTTTACATACCCGCCAAGATCAAAAGGAGCTTCTTCTGAAAAGATAATTATTTTGGCAAAATCGGCATCTTCTGTAAGTCGATCGCAGGCCCACTTAGCGAAGCGAAAACGCATTGGATGGTCAGTTGGCTTCAACTCCTGAACCAATTGGACTTCGTATGGCGTCATACCAAGGTCTTTATGCAAAATTCGTCTCAATGATGTCTCCGAAATGTTTAATTCTTGGGAACGACGGTGAATTGATGTTGATGGCGCTTCACGCACACTTTCTGCCACAGCAGCAATATTCACGGGAGTACGTATGTACTGTTTTTGGCTTTTCACGCTTTGGTTTATCGATGAGGATGCCAGTTTCTTTCACTTTTTTCACAAGATAACGAACATACGGAGCTGACGGTGACTCTCATCTTCCAAAATCCGTACGTGCAATTTTCGCAAACATTCTGCAACATTACCATGATCTTCAAAGTAATGTCGCAATATTTCCCAGCGTTGATCAAGCGTATACACAACCATGTTCGTTCAGCGGAAGGATAAAACTAATTATCTGTCAAATCAGACATGAGCTAAGTGTTACCATTCACGAAATAAGCACTAGTTGAAAAAAAAACGATGGCGGACCCTTTATAAAAAGATTTTATATTTTAGATCTATTTGTATCGAATATTTCTGTTATTTCTGCTATTTTCGGATTACATATTAATACATTTTTTTGCAAATACGACCATTATTGATTCATGCTTGATGTAAGACTACCTCATTGCCAAAAAATCAAGTTGAATTCTTTCTGGGTCACCAAGTAAAAATTTGTTAAACACTTTCCCGTCTCTTTTTCCACCCTGTCATCTTTATTTAATCCAATTATCAACCGCTTAATTTGTAGGCTGGACCCTCCTTATGTCAGGCAATACACGACTTGCTCGTCGGACTTCGAATGAGTTTCGATGCCATATCCAACAAGTCGGAGATATGCGGAAATTTCAAGAATCTGCTTCTCAATCTGATATACCAGTTGATCCAACCTTCTGGTGGACCTATAGCCTGCAGACAAGGACCTTTAGATGCCCAGTGTAAATTGATACAGGCCATGCTCCTGTTGAACTACGAAAATGCCGATCTGGGAATAGCGATGAGCATCTTGGAAAGCACGGGACAGTTGGTCCATGCCTACGTCACGAACACCGACAGGGTCAGGTGCTATTATTCCGGGGATTTGGGTAGCGCCACCTTCAGGCAACTATACTCCACGGTGTTGGGGACTGATGGCGTGAAACAAGAAAGGCCGGTTTCTTACGAGTTCCTCCTGATTACGCTGTTGAGGTTGTTGGAAAAACTAGTCAAGACTCGGATTATCCAGGGAACTGATGTCGATGTAAGTGTTAATTTTCTACATGGATACACTCTTTTTCCTTCAAATGTTGCTTTATCTATAGCCGAAATTGATTTTGTTTCATTTTTATCGTTCTTCTGTTGATTCGGGAGCCATACACAAAATTAATTTCTTGGTGGATGATCTCATGGTTATAAAGTTTATATCTTTGGTAATGATGGTGTTGGTCTGAATTATTCCTGTTCCAGATTTTACGTGTTGGCTACTCGTCTACACAAAATTCTCCACTCAATCCCATTCATCGGCACTATCTAACAAACAAACTGACATTTGTGGCATTTTCTAACACACAACACCCATTAAAAAATCGAAACAATCGAGAAATTGCTTCATTGTTTTTTTTAAGTATTGCTCAATCGGGTATATGTTTCTCTTTAAAACTTTTGTTACATATCGAATTTGTGCTCCTAAAACGCATGTTCAAGATATTTGGAGTTAATTTGGAACAACAGCATCGATTAATCTGCTGTTGCAAATCACAGTTCAATAACAGGCCACTCAATTTCAGAAAATTCTGTCAAATTGTTGAAAAATTCCAATAAATTGTACTTAGGATATAACGACATACGACTATTCCCAAGTCGCAGTGGTTAAATTCGGAGCTACTAGAACTCGGGGATCCGCGGTCTAGCTCCAGTGGAGATGGGAGTGGGTTTCTAAAAAGGGAACCTAGTAAATGGGCGCCAGGTAAATTTAAGTCTCCCAGATACCCCAGCGTAATGTAATAATTCCTAAATCCACCAAAAGAATATTCACGCTAAAAACAAACAATTTATTCCAGTAGCTTACAACCCAGGTCTTTAGACCCACCAAAATTAAACTACTGTGAAACCCTGAATAAGGGTGGCGGAAATTGTACGTAGATATTATTCTTTGATTCAAATACGCGTCGCTTGAGCTCAGGCGCATCCACGTTTCTCATCTATGATCATATATGATTACTACAAATCTTTCCCCAATTTCCGCTTTACAACAACAATAATTTACACAATTGAGGACAATATATGTTCAAGTTATATATATATATAGCAGGTATAAGATGTTTCGAGATATGTTTCCTATAACTTGCGTGCTGATTATCCTTATTCCTGAACGTAGTACTGCGTTGATGGTCTCGCAATACTGTCCTCTTTCTCTCTGTGCTCGTAGTCTGCAACCCTCGATTGAATGTCCCACAGCGTTGCTTACTGACCACCTTGTATATACTCGGGATCTGCAACCCTGCGTTGGCTGTCTCACAGCGTTACTTATGGACCACCTTGTATATACTCGAATGCCTCAGTGCTACTCTTCCTGACATAAAAATCGTGCTATTCCTCTTGACACAAAAATCGTGCTGGCACAAAAACTCGGGCTGCCACAAAAACTCGTGCTGGCACAAAAAACCCTGATGACAGAAAAGAAATCATCAGTGACTTCTCTCGGATAAGAAACAAATGAATTTTCCCAACACATAATAATTTCGGTTATCAAAATATTAATCAGACCATTTATTCGTCGTTATGCAATAGTTATAGAATTCGTACATACCCTGATGTTCGGGGTTGTCCTGCACACGTTTGCTTCGAAACCAAATCTGGCCGTGCCTCCACCAAATAATCCTTCAAGCACACAGCGATATTCTGGATATAGAAAGATAATTACGACCTGAATTGTTTCCACTAGAAATGACGAGAATAGAACATCTAACACATACCTGTCAAAGTCGCCAAGATCGTTCACGTGGTCAACTCTTAGATTTGCAGAAAGGCCTTTAGATCCTCTTTCGAGACGAGTGCAAATTACCTGTTATCTTTCCAAATCAAACCAATGTAACCCTCACTCCTAATTCGATTTTCGAAACTATATCCAACTAAGAAGAAATCAACAATTCTTACTAATTTCCGAAAATACGCCTAACCTACTGCTCCTCCGTAGAATCTCCACAAAATGGACGACCTCATGTCCCTGACTGGCGCAGACCCTCACAAATTTTCAGACTGTCACAATGCAACAATATTGCCAACTCATTCGGCTCTTCGAATACGATTATTCTTTGTGCGTCGATTGGTACCACTGAGATCCAACCTCAAATTCGATGTCAACATAAACGACATAAACGACACTCGCCAAACAAATGTAAACAAACCCCTGCCCGGGTTAAAAAGAAACGTTACAAGGAATACTTGAAGGTATCGAATTGCATAAGAGAAAAGATATTTCACTCAATACTGATGTAATCCTTATTAACAAGCCATTGTTCTCACTAACCAGTTCATGACTAAGGTTATAATGTCAATCCATACTTGATAGCATGTTTTAGTTTACGAGACATAAGTCAGACAACAACATTTGTAGTGGACAAGAATGTAGTTACTAGTATAGTGTACAGACAGTTTTTGTTGAGGGGAACAAGCACGCCAAAAAGGGATAGCTTGTGAATGAAGTTCCAGTAGATTGGAAATAGTTTATTCCAAATATTGTTCTTATGGCTTTTTTATTTTGGATTTATTTGTCGTTTATAGTCTTTGTAGTTCAACAAGTTAAGAGCGTTCCTGCTAATCGGGTCCTTCATGAATGGCTTCGTATAATAAATATACTTGTGCATATATTTCACAAATCAAATAGACCCCAGAGGGTTCATTGATCTGCCGAGAAAGCAAGAGCAGACGCGTTTCTGGCTTCTTGGCCTTCATCAGTACCCTGTAGCTTTCCCGACAAATTCAACTAAACTGACCCGGGTTAAGCCTTTCAGAGACGGCTCGGTCGATCATTATAATCGCCCACGCCACCTATGAAACAAAACACGGAAATCAGCCTCTCCCCACCAGTGAATATTTGAAGCGTGAAATCATATGCCACCATTCACTCGATATTAAATCAAGAACGAGTCCCACAGAGCTCAGACAGTATCTTCTCAATGCCATGAACGCTGTTTAGCGTTTTCAAAAATAATAATGAAAAATGGCGATACCGTTGTTAAAAATCAACAAGTTAAGAGCGTTCCTGCTAATCGGGTCCTTCATGAATGGCTTCGTATAATAAATATACTTGTGCATATATTTCACAAATCAAATAGACCCCAGAGGGTTCATTGATCTGCCGAGAAAGCAAGAGCAGACGCGTTTCTGGCTTCTTGGCCTTCATCAGTACCCTGTAGCTTTCCCGACAAATTCAACTAAACTGACCCGGGTTAAGCCTTTCAGAGACGGCTCGGTCGATCATTATAATCGCCCACGCCACCTATGAAACAAAACACGGAAATCAGCCTCTCCCCACCAGTGAATATTTGAAGCGTGAAATCATATGCCACCATTCACTCGATATTAAATCAAGAACGAGTCCCACAGAGCTCAGACAGTATCTTCTCAATGCCATGAACGCTGTTTAGCGTTTTCAAAAATAATAATGAAAAATGGCGATACCGTTGTTAAAAATCAACAAGTTAAGAGCGTTCCTGCTAATCGGGTCCTTCATGAATGGCTTCGTATAATAAATATACTTGTGCATATATTTCACAAATCAAATAGACCCCAGAGGGTTCATTGATCTGCCGAGAAAGCAAGAGCAGACGCGTTTCTGGCTTCTTGGCCTTCATCAGTACCCTGTAGCTTTCCCGACAAATTCAACTAAACTGACCCGGGTTAAGCCTTTCAGAGACGGCTCGGTCGATCATTATAATCGCCCACGCCACCTATGAAACAAAACACGGAAATCAGCCTCTCCCCACCAGTGAATATTTGAAGCGTGAAATCATATGCCACCATTCACTCGATATTAAATCAAGAACGAGTCCCACAGAGCTCAGACAGTATCTTCTCAATGCCATGAACGCTGTTTAGCGTTTTCAAAAATAATAATGAAAAATGGCGATACCGTTGTTAAAAATCAACAAGTTAAGAGCGTTCCTGCTAATCGGGTCCTTCATGAATGGCTTCGTATAATAAATATACTTGTGCATATATTTCACAAATCAAATAGACCCCAGAGGGTTCATTGATCTGCCGAGAAAGCAAGAGCAGACGCGTTTCTGGCTTCTTGGCCTTCATCAGTACCCTGTAGCTTTCCCGACAAATTCAACTAAACTGACCCGGGTTAAGCCTTTCAGAGACGGCTCGGTCGATCATTATAATCGCCCACGCCACCTATGAAACAAAACACGGAAATCAGCCTCTCCCCACCAGTGAATATTTGAAGCGTGAAATCATATGCCACCATTCACTCGATATTAAATCAAGAACGAGTCCCACAGAGCTCAGACAGTATCTTCTCAATGCCATGAACGCTGTTTAGCGTTTTCAAAAATAATAATGAAAAATGGCGATACCGTTGTTAAAAATCAACAAGTTAAGAGCGTTCCTGCTAATCGGGTCCTTCATGAATGGCTTCGTATAATAAATATACTTGTGCATATATTTCACAAATCAAATAGACCCCAGAGGGTTCATTGATCTGCCGAGAAAGCAAGAGCAGACGCGTTTCTGGCTTCTTGGCCTTCATCAGTACCCTGTAGCTTTCCCGACAAATTCAACTAAACTGACCCGGGTTAAGCCTTTCAGAGACGGCTCGGTCGATCATTATAATCGCCCACGCCACCTATGAAACAAAACACGGAAATCAGCCTCTCCCCACCTGTGGGGAGAGGCTGATTTCCGTGTTTTGTTTCATAGGTGGCGTGGGCGATTATAATGATCGACCGAGCCGTCTCTGAAAGGCTTAACCCGGGTCAGTTTAGTTGAATTTGTCGGGAAAGCTACAGGGTACTGATGAAGGCCAAGAAGCCAGAAACGCGTCTGCTCTTGCTTTCTCGGCAGATCAATGAACCCTCTGGGGTCTATTTGATTTGTGAAATATATGCACAAGTATATTTATTATACGAAGCCATTCATGAAGGACCCGATTAGCAGGAACGCTCTTAACTTGTTGATTTTTAACAACGGTATCGCCATTTTTCATTATTATTTTTGAAAACGCTAAACAGCGTTCATGGCATTGAGAAGATACTGTCTGAGCTCTGTGGGACTCGTTCTTGATTTAATATCGAGTGAATGGTGGCATATGATTTCACGCTTCAAATATTCACTGGTGGGGAGAGGCTGATTTCCGTGTTTTGTTTCATAGGTGGCGTGGGCGATTATAATGATCGACCGAGCCGTCTCTGAAAGGCTTAACCCGGGTCAGTTTAGTTGAATTTGTCGGGAAAGCTACAGGGTACTGATGAAGGCCAAGAAGCCAGAAACGCGTCTGCTCTTGCTTTCTCGGCAGATCAATGAACCCTCTGGGGTCTATTTGATTTGTGAAATATATGCACAAGTATATTTATTATACGAAGCCATTCATGAAGGACCCGATTAGCAGGAACGCTCTTAACTTGTTGATTTTTAACAACGGTATCGCCATTTTTCATTATTATTTTTGAAAACGCTAAACAGCGTTCATGGCATTGAGAAGATACTGTCTGAGCTCTGTGGGACTCGTTCTTGATTTAATATCGAGTGAATGGTGGCATATGATTTCACGCTTCAAATATTCACTGGTGGGGAGAGGCTGATTTCCGTGTTTTGTTTCATAGGTGGCGTGGGCGATTATAATGATCGACCGAGCCGTCTCTGAAAGGCTTAACCCGGGTCAGTTTAGTTGAATTTGTCGGGAAAGCTACAGGGTACTGATGAAGGCCAAGAAGCCAGAAACGCGTCTGCTCTTGCTTTCTCGGCAGATCAATGAACCCTCTGGGGTCTATTTGATTTGTGAAATATATGCACAAGTATATTTATTATACGAAGCCATTCATGAAGGACCCGATTAGCAGGAACGCTCTTAACTTGTTGATTTTTAACAACGGTATCGCCATTTTTCATTATTATTTTTGAAAACGCTAAACAGCGTTCATGGCATTGAGAAGATACTGTCTGAGCTCTGTGGGACTCGTTCTTGATTTAATATCGAGTGAATGGTGGCATATGATTTCACGCTTCAAATATTCACTGGTGGGGAGAGGCTGATTTCCGTGTTTTGTTTCATAGGTGGCGTGGGCGATTATAATGATCGACCGAGCCGTCTCTGAAAGGCTTAACCCGGGTCAGTTTAGTTGAATTTGTCGGGAAAGCTACAGGGTACTGATGAAGGCCAAGAAGCCAGAAACGCGTCTGCTCTTGCTTTCTCGGCAGATCAATGAACCCTCTGGGGTCTATTTGATTTGTGAAATATATGCACAAGTATATTTATTATACGAAGCCATTCATGAAGGACCCGATTAGCAGGAACGCTCTTAACTTGTTGATTTTTAACAACGGTATCGCCATTTTTCATTATTATTGTCTTTGTAGTTTATCAACTAAGAATTTGAAATGTTTTGTTTTGATTAGATATACCGGGTGTCCCAGTATACATGTTCCAATAGATTATCTCAGCCATTTCTAAAGATAAAAATTTTAAAATTTTATGATGTTCAATTCGTGCAAGGAACCTTCAACTGGGAAAAACAAAAAACTAAAGTCACTTACGGTTTGACCGGAAGTGACTCTGACTTTTTATCTCAAATAGCACCCTATATATTTTGGCAATTTTTTAATTCTACTCAAAATTACCTTTCCAACGATGTATCACCCTTTGTATTTTACATTTGATTTGATGGAGAAAACGTCATTTGAAATTTCAAATTGAAAGAATTGCAGTAGGCTACGATATCTTGTGTAATCTTGATTTTGACTTCAATAATCGAGATCAATAAAAAAACTTCCTCAAGTTGAAATCAACTATGTATTTTAGCGATTAAACAAAGAATGAATAGTAAAAGACACAAAAAATTACAAAAAAAGGGGCCAAAAAAAAACATATAATATCTAGAGCATTAAGGGCTCCACATGCATTCCTTATTTTGTTTTTTAGGTCTTCAATATCCGTAGGAGCCGTCTGGTACACACGATCTTTCAAATATTTCCAAAGGAAGAAATCTAGCGGTGTAAAATCTGGTAATCTTGCAGGCCATTTTATTGGTCCATTTAGATAGATGGATCAGCATACACAGACCGATAAGATGGCCTGCATGATCTCCAGATTCAACTCCGCTGGATTTCTTTCTTTGGGGATATTTGAAAGATGGTGTGTACCAGATTCCTCCTATTGATCTAAAAAACAAGATAAGGAATGCATATAGAGCCCTTAATGCTGAGTTGTTGAGAAGTGTTACTTCGTGTGAACTAGTCCACTGAGCTGAAAGATGTGTAGATGTAGATGGTCAACATTTGAACATATACTTTTGTTATTATAGGTGTATTTTTGCCCCCTTTTTTGTAATTTTGTATTTCTTTTACTATTCATTCTTTGTTTAACGTTCGGTAAAATACATAGTAGATTTCAACTTTAGGAAGGTTTTTTTATTGATCTCGATTATTGAAGTCAAAATCAAGATTACACAAAATTTCGTAGCCTACTGCAATTCTTTCAATTTGAAATTTCAAATGACATTTTCTCAATCAAATAAAATGTGTAATACAAAGTGTGATACATCGTTGGAAAGGTAATTTTGAGTAGAAATAAAAAATAGCAAAAAATATACAGGGTGCTATTTGAGATAAAAAAGTCAGAGTCACTTCTGGTCAAACCGAAAGTGACTTAAAATTTCTGTTTTTCTCAGTTGAAGGTTCATTGAGCTAATTGAAAATCATCAAATTGTTATCTTTTGAAATGGCTGAGATAATCCATTGGAACATTTATACTGGGACACCCGGTACATGAAAAAATAGCCTCATCTTCCTTTATAATCCCTACTGAGCAGCACTTCTTTCAAATTGCTTTGATAATGTTGATTATTCTAATAATAATAATAAATTTTATTGATACATGATCAATTGGCTAACGACCGAAGTCTTCCTACCATTATATTATTCTAATAATATGATCTGTCATTTTTATAAACATATTGTTATCCACATTGCTATCTCAGCAACCTCAAAGTAGTACTGGCTAAGAGCATAAAAAGATTTGGAATATGGCTGAAAACCACTTTTTTCTTCCAAGAAATCTAAAATAGGTAGGTACTTTGATAAATATAGTTAAACATAATCGTATATATTTATTAAAGATAATTTCAAATACTTAATTTCAGGGGAATTGCTAAGACTTAGGTCTAACCTTAGACTATATAAGTAGAGACACCATTATTTACATTGAAAAGTGTAGACTCTGAAACTTCGAGCTGGTCGATTGTAACGTATACTGGTCCATTGATGCTGTTCCTATATTTTCATGTTGCCAAACTGAGCATATTGTAGGTTGCACTACTGGCTAATTATTATACACAAAAACTGTTTCCATCATTTTAAAATATAAATTTGATATAAAATCACATTAGTTTGAATTGAGACAGTCTTTTCGAGTATATTAGCAATAATTAAATCAAAGAATATAGTTGATTATATGATAGAGGCCATTGAGCGAAAGAAATTCAGGCGAGAGTAATGCAACACCGCTCATTTCTTCTGCATCAGATTCGGACAGAGTGAAGAACGTTGACGAATATCTCTCTCTCTCCGCATATCCTCCAAACAACAAGTTGCCGATGTTCTGACGGTGAAAAGTACTTAAATTTCAGGATATTTGTTAGAGTCAGTACTAGGTTTTTCATATTTATTCCTTATATTATTTAAGACCATCCCAAAAATGGTTCGTAAATGTGAAGTTTGTGGAAAAACCAAGGATTCCAGTTCGAATTTATCGTTTCATAGGTAAGTTTAATGTTAGAACAGAAGCATCAAGTCGTTTCGGAGTTCAGTAGCGTAGGAACTGTAAATCAAAAAGTTTTCAGTGAAAATAAATATTAGAAAATTATAATTTTTTGAATGCAGCTTCCCAGATGACGATGAAAAGAAGCGAATTTGGGCTTCCCTTTTGGGATGGACAACTATCTGCTCCAAGAGAACAATATTAATCTGTTCAGATCATTTCAATCCTAACGATATTGGAACCAGAGCAGATGGGAAAAGATATCTTAAACCAGATTCCTTTCCATTAACTCAACATTCAATATTTGAAAATTCTAATATAAGGTAGGTAATAACAATCTTTTGAACGAGTTCTAAACCCAATTCGTTATTTTGGACCAAATCTATGATAGAATTATTATCCCACTGATCAGAAGAGAATGTGCAACCTTTTTATTTATTTGATTCCTCTAGTAAAGTAGTCCAACTCCATTCTGCATGCTTTATAAATAAAATTGGAGGGAGAAGCGTAGAGGGATAGAGAAAAATTTGCTTTATCGAACCAAATCACATGGCTAGGGACCAGAGTGTATCTTCAAGAATTATTACATGAAAACAATACATACTTTAAGGTGTATCTATATTGGATATTTTTCAGCGATAACTCCTCGAAGACAGAAAGCAGCCTAAGTGAACAAGAGAAGTAAGTCATTATGATACAATTTTGTGAAGTCACTTCAAATTCATTCTTCTTCAATTGAAAATTCTTCATTCAAAAAATCCAGAACTTTCTTTGATATGTGTTTGTATCCAGTGAAAAAACAATTAAACTGTTTTAGCAAGTTGTAGGTATATAATATTCATTACCCATTCTAAATTTTCCAGAACTTTGTGGGCATCAAGTTTTAATCCTGATGAGAGTAAAGCTGACCAGGGAAATTCTTCATCCACACTCACAGCATCAGAATTTGAAAATGAAGCAAGCAAGTTGGAGTTTGTTGAACCAAATTCGGAGAAAATACCCACTAAAAAGAGGTAATATTAAATTCATATTATATCAGAACAAGTTAGGTGGAATGTGGATAATACGTTTTGAATTATTTGAAAAATACTCAACTTTACTTCATTTATTTCAGAAAGAGAAAATACATTGGGGATTTGTCCAGCAGTGACTTCTCAACACCAGAGAAAAGGAGGAGGAGTCTTCAAAATGTGAAGAGAGTTATTTCGAAGCAAAGAACAAAAATACGTACTTTAACAGCTAAAGTACAGAGACAGAAATTCAGGATAACTACCTTGAAAAATTTGGTGTCATCACTGAATGAAAAATATCGTCTCACAGAAGGGTCCCAGCAGGCAATATTAGTGAGTAGATATTACCTGTATGTTATCAAATGTGTGGACATATTTTAGAATTAATCTTTCATAATATTCTATTTAATTCCCTTCACCAATCTCCTTACAATGGATGTTATTCAATAAGTAATATTATTTTCTTGCAGGCATCTGTCCCCAAAACGGCAGGAAATATTTTCAGGCGGATGATGAGAGGACCAAGCAGACAAAAATATGATCCCAGTTTAAGAACATTTGCTTTGACGCTGGCTTTTTATTCTCCTAAGGCTTACAATTATGTAAGGAGAACTTTCAATGGCAGTCTTCCCCATTTAGGAACCATTTCTAAATGGTATCAGGCAGTCGATGGAAGTCCAGGGTTTACTAAAGAATCTTTAATAGCCATATCTTTGAAAATAAGCACCTCCACTGATCCTGTGATGTGCAATTTAGTCATGGATGAGATGTCTATTAGACAACAAGTAGAATGGACAGGGAAAAAATTTAGTGGGTATATTGATGTGGGTACAAATCTCGACTCTGATGATTTACCTGAAGCGAGGGAGGTATTGGTATTCATGCTTGTGTGCATTCACAGTTCCTGGAAGATACCCATTGGATATTTTCTCCTTAATGGCCTTTCAGCAAATGAAAAGGCCGAGTTAGTGAAAAAGTGCCTGGAGTTCATTAATGGCAGTGGGGTTATTATTACTTCCCTTACTTTTGATGGCACAGCTACTAATATCTCAATGGCAATGAAATTGGGAGTGAATTTGAGTGATCATTCCAATTTGAAAACTTTTTTTGTGGACCCAAATACAAAAAGAAACATTTTCATTTTTTTGGATGCATGCCATATGCTGAAACTGGTCAGAAATTGTTTTGCCTCACAAAGTGGCATAAAAGATGCCGAAAATAGAAGCATAGAGTGGAATTTTGTTTCCAAATTAGTTGAAATTCAGAACAAAGAAGGGCTACATGCAGCAACCAAACTTAGACTGAGGCACTTGCAATGGTCAAGGGAAAAAATGAAAGTTCGTTTGGCTACCCAGACATTGAGTAAAAGTGTCAGTGATGCTATTAAATTTTTATGGGAAGACATGAAGTGCCCAGAATTCGAAGGTTCTGAAGGTACTGCTGAATTTATTCTGAATTTCAATAATTTATTTGACATGCTGAATTCTAAGAATAAATTTGCCAAGTATAGTTTCAAGAAAGCATTTTCTGAAGAGACAGCAATTTTTTTCTTGGAATTCATTGAAAAAATGAGAATATACATATTGGGTCTACAATTAAATAACATTCCCATTTTACAAAGCCAGAGAAAAACAGGCTTTTTAGGACTAATGGTATGTATGGAGAGCTTAAAGAAAATGTATTTTGAGTATGTCATTCAAAAGAAATACTTGAAGTACATTTTAACCTATAAGCTTTCCCAAGATCACCTAGAATTATTTTTTGGTGCCATCAGGAGTAAGGGCGGTTATAATAACAATCCAACTGCCAGGCAATTCGAGGCATCATACAAGAGGCTACTGATCCACAGTGAAATAAAGGCATCAGATACCGGTAATGCCATTAATTTGGAAATGGTGACAATATTGACTTGTGGGTCAGGAAAAAAAATTACCATTAATGAATCTGGAGAAAATTTGGAGGAACAGGAGGAGTTTTTATCATTCATGAAGAAAACTAGGGAAGATATAGAAAATTATAACTTCCATAATAGTATGGCATGGAATCTGACCATGTATGTTGAGGATGTTGTTGGTTATATTTCTGGTTTTGTCATAAGAGGTGTACTTAAATGCATTACTTGTATTAAATGTGCAAATATTTTAGAGAGCAATTTGACTCTGTCTGCTCTACAGAGGAAAAAAGCCTATGGCAACTTGCATAAAGCAAGTGAAATGGTCATAGATGTTTGTAAGGCTGCTGAAAAATATTTCAGGTTTTACGACAAGACCACAGGTGTGTTGAAATCTAAAGGTCAAAATCCTATTACGCCTCTGTTGACAAATACCATGAAAAATTTACCTTTGACAACATTTGAAGCCTTCGGGGATCATCTTTATGATGATGATCCCCTGGAGGGCCACTGCATGGACATGATCAAACTCCTCCTGAAAAACTACTTTAAACTTCGGATTCATTATGAAACTGTTAAATGCCTGGAAGCGGTTAGGAAGAATAGGTCAAGAGCCTTGCTTACAAAAATTATTCTTTTCAGGAATGAATAATTTTTTTTGTTATTATTATTCACTTCACTACAATCTCTAACCAGAGCACAGGAATTTTTTTTTATTATTATTTTTTTAGTTTTTGTGTATATGTATTTATGTAATTTGTGCATATATATTTATGTATATATTGTATTGTGTATGTATATATTGTATTGTGGATACAGTGCGCGTCAAAATTATGGAACAAATTAATTTTCTCAGAAGGAAAATATTTGGCAACAAAATCCTGAAACAGTTCAGTTGTTGTTTCACTTTTACTAAATTTTTATGTATTTTCAAAGGATTTTTGTTGCACCCTGTGCCATCCCCATCAACCCTCTAAATTTTTTGAATAGAGAATGTGGGTCATGTGGTACTTTTTTTGGCAAGGTCTTTATATCTTCTTTACGGACGTGCAGAAATTTTCAAGAAAACAATTTTCTTTTTTGAAAAGTAAGTAGTTGAAAGAGGTTATCAGTATGTGGACTTTGTCATGGCTTATTTACTTTTTTTTCACGTGTGGGGGTTGGAAGGGGTTGAAAGTTGTGCACGAACAAAGTGCACATACTGAAAGCCTCTTTGAACTAACTGTTTTTCAAAAAAGAAAAAAATTTTCTTGAAAATTTCTGCACGACTGTAAAGAAGATACAAAGACGTTGCCAAAAAAGTACCTCATGACCCACTTCCCATACTCAAAATATTTAGAGGGTTGATGGCGATGGCACAGGGTGCAACAAAAATGCATACAAATTTGGTAAAAGTGAAACAATCGACCTGTTTCAGGATTTTGTTGCAAATATTTTTCTTCTGAGAAAATGAATTTGTTCCATAATTTTGATGCGCACTGTATATATTTATGTAATATTTTGTGTATATATATTTATGTAATATTTTGTGTATATATATTTATGTAATATTTTGTGTATATATATTTATGTAATATTTTGTGTATATATATTTATGTAATTTTTTTATGTTTATTCAATTTTTGTGAATATGTCTCCGTAAATAAACTAAGAAATGAAGTTATTATTTTATTTTCATATAATGATGAGTGTTACAATATAATACTTCTCTGATTAATTCAAATGAAAAATTATAACTGAAATTGAATTATTTAAGTTCTTTCAACGGGAACAATGAAAAATGTAATATTTGTAAATATTTCCATTGAAATTACAGTGCGATTCTCAAACTTGGATTAAATTCTGTGAATCAAAAACACTTGTTTTGTGGTAAATATGCTCGGACAGATCGATTAATAATTTTCAATTGCGCTCCTTTTTGATATAAGAAGATTTACAAGGTGTCTCAAATTTGAATTATGACATCAATGATTTTTTTGATGGCAATCCGAATGTTTTTCTGACTATTCTCGAAGGAGGTACATCAAGTTAAACATACGTACCAATTAATATCTTTTTATTCTGTTCAAAAATGAAGAAATCTTTTAAACAGATATCTCAAATTTGAGACACCGTATAACATTTTCTTTCATAAAGAGGAGCGTAAATTGTAATAACTGCCCGAAAATATTTACCTTAAAAAACTGTCTTCGAATTACTGAATTTATTAGATTAGTTAGATAATCGTAGTGTAATTTCATAGAAAATATTTAAGAAATGTAAAGAACGATTAACTTCTCAGTCAGGATTACCATTTAAAAAAAGGTATCGCAGGTTTTTGCTGAATTCGAACGATATCTGTAGGATAGTTTCTGAGAGAGAATTTTTTCTTTCTTAATTGCGATCCCACAAAATTTTGCATAAATCTTCGTGTCGGTATTTTTCAACTAACCACCTCGCTTTAATTCGATCCGATCAATATTTTTCGAGTAATCGGAAAAACCAAATTTCAGATTGCTATAATAACTCTGAAACCACTCTGTAGATTTTGCCCATTAGCGAACTTACAGACATTTGAACGCACCAAAAATTATCTATGATATAATATCTCAAATTTGTGTCACGCTGTGCGATATTTTCTTACATTTAAAATAATAACCGATCTGTCCGACCATATTTACACCAAAAACAATGTCTTTGATCTACTGAATGTATTCCAAGTTACAAACTCGCACTGCATATTGAAAGCTTTACTCATTCATTTCTGAATAACAATAATGTCGAACGAAAGGAATGACTCCAAATCGCACGCCCATGCTCATCCATAACAAAGATTTAATGCGATGTTGCCAGTGTTCATTAGTGAACAAAGAGATCCGATCTTTTATCCTTGTTCCACTCATTGTATAGACTTTCAATGTAGGAGCCAAAACAAATCAAGATTTTACGAGGTAATGTGCGGTCTACTTATAATACGTCTATGGGTCTAACACTAACAATCCCTTCTATTTGTAAACAGAAAAGTTCATAAACTATTCAACCTAAATAATAAGAGCCTGAGAGAATTTTATTCATATATTTATTAGTTCATGATCAAACTAAGATAGATCCTGTTTCTTTTAAATTAGAGATTGGCATTGGACTGGATGAAATAAATTCAATAAACTATTAATTCAGCCTTAGTAAAAAGATGACTGATTTCATTGAAAAGCCAAGGGTATTTTATTCATTTATTTATTTGTACATGAGCAAACTATGATATATACTGCTTCTTTCAAGTTAGATATGCATTCGAAGACTGACTGACTGGATGAAAAAAATTAAATAAACCGTTAATACAGCCTTAATGAAGATGACTTCTTTTGATTCAATTGAAGAACTGAGGGAATTTGTTCAGGAGAAAACTAGGATACACACTGTTCTATTCAACTTGTGCATTAGAAGTCTGACTGAAGACAGGAAAAAATTAAAATTCAATATTTGTTTGGATTTTTGCAAGTCTTCAATTTTTCGGTCATAGTAGCGGTTACCAATATTCGATGTGTTTCCTGAAAATTGATCAATAACTCCATCTTGTTAGTTTCATAAATAAAATATTTCGCTTTAGTGACATTTATATATTTGGTTAGAAATTACGAATAACCACCGAAAAACGGACGAAATGTTTATCAATTAAGGTTAAATTCTTCTTCTAATTCACATAAAAGTCATGAAATACAGCGTTGTCAGGTCTAAAACCAATGAATTTTGCCTACTTGATAGCAATATTGCTGGGAGAAAATTGATAACCAACATTGCTATAACAGTCCGAACAGAATATATGACTTGAATAGCAATGTTTATAGCAATACGCAAACAGAATAGGTCTGAGTAATCATTAAAGGATACTGTGGAAGGTATATTCATCATTGAATGGTTTCTTTCTGGGTTTTTTCTCCCTAACTCTGAAAAATATCTATAAAATAAAAAATTAATTATTTTGTGATTTGCTTCTGCGTAAGCAACACAAGATATTTGTCAGAAGCAATCAATTGAACAATGTTGCCTAAAAAATAACAACGAAACAACATCAATGAAGAAACAACTATATCGTAACGTTTTGGAGTCTATATCAGACTCCTTCTTCAGACGCTTAACGAAAAAATCATCAGAACTATTTTGTTGATTGTTATTCTGAGATTCGAGAATTGTCACATTGTATTTGAAAATCATAGCTAACATAGTTTTACTTTGTATAGAAATTTCCAAGTTCCACCTCCTTTTTCAATAAATTGAGTCAAATATGGTCAATATCAATTGAGCAATTTGCAAAATTGCATTCTCTGTTCAATAAGATACAAGTTGATTCCTTAAGATTCCTTTTAATATAATCAGTTTCTGTCATCAGAATCCTTGTATTACTCCAATCCATCATGTGATCTCCTTGGATTTTACATACAATCAACAAAATAGTTCTGAAGATTTTTTCGTTAAGCGTCTGAAGAAGGAGTCTGATATAGACTCCGAAACGTTATGATATAGTTGTTTCTTCGTTGATGTTGTTTCGTTGTTATTTGTTAGGCAACATTGTTCAATTGATTGCTTCTGACAAATATCTTGTGTTTCTTACGCAGAAGTAAATCACAAAATAATTAATTTTTTATTTTATAGATATTTTTGAGAGTTTGGGAGAGAAAACCAAGAAAGAAACCATTCAGAATAGATCTGATTGAACTGAATTTGCAACCACCTCGACTAGGTATATCCCTCTAATGATTCTTATGGGTTACAACGTCTGTTTTGTAGGTAGACATGGAAAGTGCGTCACCAATCACATCACAGACGGACGAGAGTAAGGCGGAACAAATACAACAAGACTGGGCCAGAAATGTGCCCTGTCTAGCCGATATAGCACTCCAACATCATCCGAGTATTATAAGGTTATGCACTACCTTAGCCGCTTGTAAGTCATCATCAATCTGCATGCTAGCGTGCATATCACAGAAGGTTAGGAGAAGTCAAGACATTCGTTGATAACGGTCTCACCTAAAGGTTCAATTTTTTTCTTATTTTTCAGAATACTTTCGTGTCTAATTTCAGCGAGCCAAACTCTTTAGCCGACGGAGTTTTTCACGTTCTTATCTCCTTAGCTAAAAGCGCGTCCAACAAACAGTTGATAATGCAACCTTTGCTTATGTTCTTGTCACAGACGTCACAACTCAGTGAACCTCTGTTATGGTTCATATTGCAGATTCTGGATAGCGAGGAGACCATCAGATGCTTCTACGAAGCAGGCAAGATATTTTATTTATTTATTCTTCATTTCAAACTTATAATTTTAACAATTTATAACATAATTATATATACATTATAAAGGGTTTTCCAATAAGAGGTGTTATATTGATATTCAAAGAAAAATGCCATTTTTCAATATAAATGATCGGATGTTTATTTCATTATAAAGAAGAAGCTATGCCGTTAATAGTGGAAAATAACATCAGGCAAATGACCACCACTACCACGCTTACAGGACCATATCCTTTTAATGAAATTTTCCATAACCAAATCGCAAAGTGGCTGTCTATGTCCTCGATAGCCTCACGAATTCCATCTTTGAGGTCTTGAATCGACGCTGGGCTATTGGCGTAGACCTTCTCTTTCACGTGGTCCCAAAGGAAGAAGTCGCAAGGTGTTAAATCACAAGATCTCGGTGGCCAATTGTGATCACCTCTTCGATAGTTAACACGTCCCGGAAACTTTTCCCGCAAAAGATCAATGGTTTCGTTGCTTGTGTGGCACGTAGCGCCGTCTTGTTGAAAGTAAACGTTGTCCAGATCAATACCATCCAATTCCGGCCATAAAAAATCATTAATCATCTCTCGATAGCGCAATCCATTCACCGTAATTGTTGCTCCAGCCTCATTTTCGAAAAAGTAACGTCCAATGACTCCGCCGGACCATAAACCGCACCAAACAGTCACACGGATAGAGAGGCTTTTCAACAATAACTCTTGGGTTTTCCGAGCCCCAGATGCGACAATTTTGATTGTTGACGAAGCCACCGAGGTGGAAATGGGCCTCATCACTCAAGATGATTTTTCGATGGAATTCCGGATCATTTTCATACATTTTAACGACCCAATCAGCAAAGACACGAGGTTGTTGATGATAGGCCGGCTTGAGTTCTTGTCCTAACTGAACTTTATAAGCCTTAAGACCCAAATCTTTATGCAAAATACGGTGTAATGAAGTTTGTGGAATGCCTAATTCTAAAGAACGACGAGGAATGGTCAAACCTGGGTTTTCTTCAACACTTTCGGCTACAGCAGCAATATTCTCGGCTGTTCTTGAGCGACGTGCACGGGTTTTGATCTTCACATAACTAACTTGTCCCAACAGCTCGAGTTTTTCCACCAATTTCTTTATTGCGGTCCGACAAGGTGCTTCACGACGACCCAGAAATGTTCGAGTTTTACGAACCGTCTCTGCCAAATTTTCACCATTTTTATAGTGAATTTTAATAATTTCAATGCGTTCTTGAAGCGTGTATCGTTCCATTTTTATTAATGGCGTAGTTTCTACTTGTCAAATGTCAAAAAATGACAGTTTCAAAAGTGACATCTACCGAAATAGCGGGCTATTCAAAATAACACCTCTTATTGGAAAACCCTGTATCAGATGCACCTAGGTGTTACAACACCTGTATGTGCCTCAAGTTTGCGTACAGTGAATACAATAATTCAAAATGTTGATTTGCGGTAGGTTCATTTGATTTTTGGCGTTTGATCTTTTTCAATACTGTTGATAACTATACATTTTTTAAATGAATTTTTATTGAAAATTATTTATTTTAAGATGTAATTTTGTATTACCTGTAATGGTTTTGTGTTAGTTCTGTATGTTCCACCCCACTATCTTACAGCATAACTAATAAGCAACTCCATCAATGTTTTATAGATTATAGTTATCAATTTAGTGCACAAAAACTTTCATATAATGTAGAACTTTCTGACCAATTTCCTAATTTTAGCAGTTAGATAGTTTATGAGGTCTGTCCAGTTTTCTTTCGAGAATATGCTGTATTACCTGCGTAACATAGTAGGTACTTTTCTTTGAATATTTATGCAAGTAGGGAGTTTATGTATTTCAGGAAAAGGGTTGGTCTCAAGATTGTACCTTGTGGGACTCCTATCTTTAATTTTTGGACAAACTGATACTTTCATTAATTCATGCATATTGATCTCTATTTGAAAGTCAACAAGTCCAGAGCGTTCTTGCCAATAAGGTCTTCATATGCACATATTTCACAAGATACTGTCTCAGCTCTGCGGGACTTGTTTCTCGATTAAAATCGAGCAAATGGTGGCATATGATTTCACGCTTCAAATTTTCACTGGTGGGGAAAGGCTGAATTCCTTGTTTTGTCTCATAGGTGGCGTGGGCGTTTATGTATAACCGCTCAGGCCGGCTTAACACGGTTCAGTTGAGCTGAATTTGTTGGGAAGCTACAGAGTACTGATGAAGGCCAAGAAGCCAGAAACGCGTCTGCTCTTGCTTCTCGGCAAATCAATGAAATCCTCTGGGGTTTATTTGACTTATGAAATATATGCATACGTATATTAATTATACGAAGTGCGGTTGGCTCAGGGGTAGAGCGTTTGACTTGGGAGCGGAAGCCCCATTCAATGCTGGATATAAATTAACATTGCTGTGCCTAAGGTGGAGTAAGGACACAGTAAGAAAGCCTACACATAACACAACTGGTTCTCCTTACTCGCTCAAGCTCTCCGAGAGCTTATGAGGGGTCTCCTTGGGAAAGACCTAGGAGGATCAGCATAATAATATACAATTATGAACACCCTATTGGCAGGAACGCTCTGAACTTGTTGCTTTCGCAATGCATACTGTGGAGGTACCTCGAATATTGGTTAAGAAGCATTAAAAATTGGATGAATATTGATAGCATTATTCCATTGACCAATTTGTTTGTTTTCTAGGAGGCCTATCTATTTTGGGGTCGAGTTTTGTTTCGAACATCAGTACCCCCAACACAATCTCTAAAACTGGAACAATTTCAACTGTGATGCAATACTTCAATAAGACCAAGACGGTAGATTGTAATATTCCTACAGGTTCATCAAAAAAATCCGCTCTTGACGAGCAACTAGAGAGCAGGTTATCGCTGGTGAATTTCGCCCCTTGCAGCAGTATAAAGTGAGTACAAGTGTCAATGAAAACACAAAATTTTTATGATTCATCATAATTATTCATTATATTGTATCAGCTTCAGAGTAGGTTCCTTTCGAGATAACATATGTGCGCCAACAAATAATTCAATAAAAAAAAAACTCAATTAAACTCATGTTCAGGAATCAACTTCAGTGTTCGCTACGAATTATCTTTTATTTCTTCTATCGACTAAATACGGTTACCGTGGAGTGATAATTTGAGTTTTGGAAAGAGGAAAATGTCAGCCAGAGTCATATCAGGGCAATACGGTGTTTGTTCGGTATGATTTGTTGAAGTTTTGGCCAGAAATTCGTTCACAATAATGCCTTGTTAGTGGTATAAAGTCCACGTGCTGTAAAAATCGCATAACACAGTGTCAAAATGGGGCATTGTGTAAAAACTAAATGACAGATTACGCTCTAACTTCGACTGCATTCAAAAAGAAGGCCAAGGAGTTGCTATTCTCTATTTTACTCGACTCAATTAAAAAGTTTCTGATAGACACTAAATTATGAATTGGAATAATTTTTTTCTTTTGTCCTGATATGTAATTTATTGATGTCGAATATACATGATTTCATCAATCTCTTTGCTGATGATACCCTTATAGCCTGTTATGATCCTCTCTTGGAGTATGCTGTGAGGAGGATGAATGTGACATTAGCGGAGGTAAACAGATATTTGGCTAGTAATAAACTGAAGCTCAATATTCTTAAAACTAAAGCCATGGTTATCTGTACGAGAAGAAAACGGGAATGTCTGGACTCGAATGTCCTGTCGCTTCAGCTGAATAACGAGAGCATAGAGTTTGTGTCTTCGGTGAAATATCTGGGCTTTCAAGTGGACAACCTGTTGACTTTTGCTGATCATTTTCAGTACATTCAGAGAAAAATATCTATGAAGCTGTACTTTTTCGCAAGGATCAGTGAATGCTTGTCAGTTCAGACGAAAATTGCTGTATACAGCTCTATTATTCAGCCTCATTTTGATTATTGCCCATCAGTATTGTTCCTGTTCAATAAAACCCAGAAGAATGAACTGCAATAGTTGCAGAACAGAGGAATGCGAATCATCTTAAAGTGTGGCAGGCTTACACCTATCACATACATGTTGAGGTCATTACAGTGGATAACAGTGGAACAGAGGTTGTACTACATGACAATGTTGTTTGTTTTTAAGATTTTACGTGGCATTTCATCACCTTACTTAAGACAATTCGTTACCTATGGATGGGAAGTGCATGGCTATCCAACAAGAAATAATTGTGATATCTACATTAGGAAAACGAGCACTACATCTGCCATGAATTCTATTTTTTTCAAGGGGTTTGATTTGTTTAATAGACTACCTGTGGATCTTAAGACCATTTGCTCCCTCTCATCTTTCAGAGAGAATCTATCTCGTCACCTCAGTGGGGAGGGGTAATGTTGGTGGGATTCAGACCAAGTGGGATTTCATTTTTTTTGCTTTGTTTTTGCTGTTGGTGGGAGTGTAGTTGTAGTTTTTTTTTCTTTTTCTTTGTTACATTAGGAGCCTGAAACTTTTTGAGAATTATCGTTTAAATGTATTATTGTTTATTTATAATTGTTCTATGCATATTAGGGGGCTACCCTATTTCAATAAAAAAAAAAAAATTAATTAATTATATTTATTATTATAGAATGAATCGACTTCATTATTTTCAGATGCAATTCCACGACTGCCCAACCAGCCGATATATTGATACAGGGTGGCACAACGACGCACAGGAGAGCTCGAACGCCGCAATGGTCGTATCATTTTTATCCCGAGGAAGTCTATACGGAATTGGTCCTGACCCTTCCCAGTGCCATCCTGTTGAAGCAGGTGCATCTGCAACCGCACTCGATAGCCTTGAGTACTTGTCCCTCCGCTATCGGATTAGAGGTAAACATTATATTCCAGTGATGATATTATACGATGCTTAATTTTCAAATTTTTAAAAGTTGCCAGATGTTCAAAAGAAAAAAATACATATTTGGTATATTTGGTGCCTTTGGAAGTTTTGTACCCATGAGGAATAATTTCGTCAACTTGATATTTTAATTTATTTATTGCATGCTATGGTGACAATGTCAACATTTCATTTATGATAATTTTTTGCGAAAAGAATATTTTATCTCTGAGTTTGTTGTTATACTATGATGTAGCCTGATGAAGTCACTGTGTCGATGAAGCGCGTCACAATATTAAATAAATTAGTGTAAATCGTGTATAATTTTTCACTGAGTTAATATGTATTTGAAATTAATCTTTTTGGGTTTGAGTTGTAACTTCTACTTTTTCAATACAAAAAACTAAGTATTTTTTAACAAAAATAATAGCTATGAGAAGTTACAAGCAGATACAGATAGTATATACAGTAGGGTGGGTCAAAAAAATCGATTATTTTTTTTTCATAAGTGACACGGAAAAATGGGGTCCTAGACACCTTAAAAAAATTCTCACCGAGCATAAGCTCTTAATTTTAATAGGAAGATCCTCCGCATCGCAGTTTTGTATTTTTTTGTCAGTCCAATAGAAAAAAATTCATACCTCATCATTTATCGATTGATCAGAAAAATGTTCCAATAGAATTTTTTAGGAAATTTAATACTCTACAAAAAAGGTATCCTATATTTTTTCCGTAAACCTCACCGTTTGAAAGATATTAAGGATTTAATTTTGATTATTTTAAGACAAATTTCATTTTTGTTTATGAATTTTATAACTCGACAATAAATGACTTTTACAAAATGCGCAATACAAATTTTTGTTGGAAATTAACTGATCTATAAAAATGGTTTCTTCTGTTTGGTCGATGCAATTAACTGTTCAAAAGATATTCATCATCGAACTTTCATGTGTACGGATTTTAAAAGTTTTTGATTAGATATTAGAAAAATTTCAATAATTGAAGAAAAATGTTGATGATTTTGAAAATAAAACTCAAATAATACTCATATTAATGACAAGAAATGAAATTCATATGAAATTTATAAATTAAATTAAATTTTTTCGAATATCTAATCAAAAACTTTTAAAATCCGTACACATGAAAGTTTGATGATGAATATCTTTTGAACGGTTAATTGCATCGGCAAAACATAAGAAACCATTTTTATAGAGCAGTTAATTTCCAACAAAAATTTGTATTGCGCATTTTGTAAAAGTCATTTATTGTCGAGTTATAAAATTCGTAAACAAAAATGAAATTTGTATTAAAATAATCAAAATTGAATATTTAATATATTTCAAATGGTGAGGTTTACGGGAAAATATAAGATACCTTTTTTATAGAGCATTAAATTTCCTAAAAAATTCTCTTGGAACGTTTTTCTGTTCAATCGATAAATGATGAGGTATGAATTTTTTTCTATTGGACTGAGAAAAAAATACAAAACTGCATTGCGGAGGATCTTCCTATTAAAATTAAGAGCTTATGCTTGGTGGGAATTTTTTTAAGGTGTCTAGAAACCCATTTTCCGTGTCACTTGTAAAAGAAATAATCGATTTTTTTGACCCACCCTAATATACAGTGATCTCTGAAATAATTCGAATTGTCCATTTAGGTTTCCGCAAGTGGACCTTCCCGTTTAGTGCCTGTGGGACCTCCGATGACAACCAGTGGAATGCCATATATACAGCTAGACCTACCGATGCCAGAAGTTGTTAAATGTATTTTGATCAGATTGTACAAGCCCAGAATGGCAAACAGTATCAGTTTATCTCAGATACGTCTGCTTGGGTTTCCAGCGTTCAATGAGAAATTTTCATCCTTCATATCGGACGACGAGCATCACTGTAAACATAGTTTAGGTATTATATATGGATTTTATAAAGCGAACTTAAGAAAAAATTCCGGAATTGATGTTAACGATAACTTTTATTCAATTTTCGATATAGGGTGATTAAGGAAGAGGAGGATTTTAACCTGCATCTTCTGCTTTTAATATTCAATGGAACATTAAATGAAACATTAAAAGCGAGACAATGAACGAAAAGGATGGACTTTGTTACCATATGAAACAACAATACTAAAGATACTGAAGGGTTACTCAAGAGAATTGAACACTTTGGCTAAGCTGAAAATCTTTTCTCGTATTCCAGAAATGTTTTCGGTGAAACCATTTATCACAAAATGTCTCATTTGTTGTCATTCCGAAAGTCAATGATTTTGTTCTACATTAAATAAATAAGAATGAACCTACCTTTTTAAGGTGAATTGTCAATAATAAACAAATACTTTTGAAATTCATATAGACCACATTAGTTAGGTTAGGCGGGAAATTTGAATTACGATCCATCCGTGGATCCGAGCACTGAATTCCCCATGCATTTCTTATGGACCTAAAATTTACGCACATTTCTCGCCTGTTTTTAGATACTTTGGCTAATTTCTTAAGGTTTATTTCGGTTGAAATAGATTCTGTGATCCTTTCTGTACAATCTAGAATCAAGTTTTCATAACAAAATAGTATATTTCCAAAATAATTAATAAATATAAAAATGTTCACCAAATTCGATTGACGTGTGTCTTAGCTTACTCGAAATCAGTCAAAAATAATAACATAACCCTAAATCGGCCTTGTAATGACGCACAACAGAAGTCATCTACCACATACGGAAATCTTTCGAACTACACTGGTTTCAATTTTGATTTAAGAATAAATTGATGTAGATTTTAAAGTGGAAATAACATGAAAACATGCACTAATGATGAAGGTACCCAATACTTGATGTCTCTGTACTAACATTCTCTTTTAAATAGGGTAGTTTCATCTCAAAGTTGAAATTCCTTGTTTAAAAATTTGAATATGGATCTCCCGCCAAGAGAATGATTCTAACCTAACTAATGTGGTCTATAAGCTATGAGATTGTAACTTAGGTCGTTGAATCGCATCGCTAAAGGTATAAAGAAAAAGTGCTTTTATAAGTTTTGAAACATAATTTTCGGAATTTTTTCGACATACAGTAGATACTCTATTATCCGGACTACCAACCAAGAGCATAGTACATGAGTGCATACATAGTACGTTCAAAAATGTATCTCTTAAAAACATTGATTTTTGTTGATAAGTTTAATTTGTTTTTGCGATATTTACACCCGGTTTCTTAAAGGCTGGTCAAAGTTTTGATCAACTAACAGATCTATTAATGTCAAATCAATCTGAGTTTTTGCGCTTTGCGCAACTCACATGATGGTTAATAAGAGATTGATGTCTGATTAGTTAACATTTCAGTTGATCACATTCTGCCGTATTCACAAAGCATTCAATCTCCGTTAAGTCCTAACTGAGGTCCTCAGTTAGGGGTGAATAAGAATCGCAACATCACTTAACTTGAAAATTAGCGTGAAACAGGCCTGTTTCACCATCGTTACATACGTTAACTGAGGTTGCGATTCTTATTTATCCGTAACTGAGGACCTCAGTTACCTCAGCTCTTCTTCAGACATTCAATTATCCGAATGCCTAACAAAACAACGATTAGTCCGCTTAATCGAGTTTCCACTGTACTAGGTAAATTCTCTGATATTTATAAAATGTTCCTTTCTTTAGGCTGGATCAGGCTTCTTCATCATTGTTTCAGCGTACCAACAGACCAAAGATTAATCAAAAATATGGTCGCTTGTTGTGCAGAAGTTCCAGATCTATTAACGACCAGTTGTGGCCTTTTACTAGTACCATCACATATTCTGCCCGATTACCTGCCTTGTCTGGAGAAAGTTGTCCGAGAACTCAGCTTACACAACTTGGAGTGTAGCATGATAACTTTGAAAGTTCTCTTGGAAAGTAAATGTAGCAGCATTGATTTATTGAATTCATCCGATAATATATGGCAGGATCGTCTATTAGTCAATAATAATGGATATCAGTCAACTTGTGAGCTGCTCTACCAGATCTGCGAATTTCAGGTAAATTTGTATGATGGAAATATAAATGGGGAGATAGAGGTTTGATATTTGGATAGGTAACACTGATAATAATGGTACGGATTCAATACTTCGTGTCAAGTTTTCTTCTGGAATTTGTTGATTGTTGCTTTCTTCGAAATTTCTGCCATTTCGATTATTCTTTCAAAATATTATTAATTGATATTACTAATAATAGTGTGATGAAACCCATTGGGAAAGAAAGAGAATATAACAAAAATTAAAGGAAAAATAATTTACGGATGATCTGAGGTCGGGCGGTGAAAGAGAATGAGTTTTTAAGGGTAAAAGTCGGTTTATCTCGATTTCTGACAAAACTAAAATTCCTTTGGCGCTGTTTTTCAAACTTTGACAAATCATATCTCCGAAAGTATTGGTTTCTCAGAGTTGGGAATTATTATGATAAATAGAACTACATCATGAAAGAAATTAAAATCCCTCTATCTTTATATGACGGTCCAATTTTGGCTACAAGTGTTTCAAAACTATCAGGAGTCATTCTGAAATATTGAGTAAATGAAATAACCCGTTTTATTTATGATACAAATCTAATGTAATCAGTCCGGAGAGAACTCAAACCAGAATATTTATGTAGAAAGTCATAAATAGTGTTACTAAGGAATAACCACCTGTACATTAGTTGGAAATCCCGTTCTAAATCTTCCATAATCAGAGGATGACTGGTAAATTATGCTCGACTACCTTGCATTATTCATTTTCGACTCACCAACCAAAAAACTCTGCCTATGAACTTAGCGAATCCAAATTTCAAATTGTTTACATGCTTACATTAACCAAACTCTCCCGAAATACACTTTCAGTTTCGTTTGACATTAATGACGTGTACCTTTCAAACTGGACCTACCGCAAACAGATAGAACACAGACAGATAGAATTCGCATTCTGTGGAAACAGAAGTACGAAGTATTATTGAAATTTTGAAAATAATAATATCTCCGGAAGCATTAGCTTGTTAAAGTTGATAATGATATCAATGTTTTCTTATGGTGAAACTGCATCTTAAAAAAATTGAATTCAAAATTTGTAATGTAAAAAAAAAATATTTTTTTGTTACTCCGAAACCATCTGGCCGATTTTGCCCAATAACGAACTTAACCGAGATATTTTGGTCCCAAACCTACTCTGAAAATTTCAACAGTCTAGCTTATTCCGTTCAAGAGTTATCGTGTTAACGGACGGCCGGACATACTCGATTTCGACCACAGATTCTTGATAAGTGAGTCGAACCAAATCGTTTAAGACCATTTTCAGCCAAAAATTCGAAAATTACAGACATTTGGGCAAATTGATAAGCACTCTGTTTCGAGGACAAGAGCGCTAAAAAGACCTACATCTTTTCTATTTACACTTTTTTCACATAACCTCTAAATCTATGTGAAAAATTCAAATAACCAAGTCTTTGGTTTTTTATTTTTATCTTTTATAAAAAATAATTTTTTTTCACGAAATTTGGTGAAAAGTTACCTTTTTATGTCCCCAAACACACTGTAATTTTTTTGATTCAAAATATCTATTTTTTCACTTTATTTTGACTTAATATCGAGAAAGGAGCCTAATTGTTTATCGAAAATTCTCAAGTCAATATATCTGCTCTTTAAAAAAGTCGGTGGACTTTGTTCGTTGAAATCTCTAGTTTCTGATGGTGTAAAAAAAATATACATTACTGTGGTAAATTTTCTCAGAAAATGCTAAGTTAATATTTAAGAAGACATCTACAATATTTTGAGAAAATTGTAGAATCTTCTGTAAATTATATGCGTAGATGCCTACTGCTATTTTAACATAACTTATATCTTATATACCTGTGTGACCTAAGGAAAATTTTAGCCCATCAAAAGTTATTTCATAGAAAAGTGGGGAAGGGGCTAGGAGAGTTTGGATTTTACTATTTGTTATTTCGTAGCATTTTCTGAGAATATTAATGTATATTTTTTCACACCATCAGAAAGTAGAGTATTCAACGAACAAAAAGCCCACCGACTTTTTTAAAAAAGCAGGTATTTTGACGATGAGAATTATCGATTGAAAATTAGGCTGCTTTTTCGATATTAAGTTACAGAAGGTGAAAAAATGAATATTTCAAATCAATAAAATTACAGTGTTTTTGGGACATAAAAGGTAAGTATCCAACAAATATCGTGAGAAAAAAATTTTTTGTAAAAGATAAAAATAAAACACCAAACACTTGGTAATTTAATTTTTCACATTAATTTTGAGGTTATGTGAAAAAAGGGTGAATACAAAAGTAGTAGATCTTTCCATTACCTTCTACTATGCCATTTAACTTTTTTCCTTAGGATTGTTTTGCCGGAAATCGAGAAAAACCATTTTTGCGCGTATGATCTGGGGAACATCGCATTATAGTTTTGCCCAAATGTCTGTAACTTACGAATTTTTTGACGAAAATAGTCTCAAACGATTTAGTTCGACTCCCCAATGAAGAATTCAAGGTCAAATTTGATTCTGTCCGGCCGTTGCCACGATAACTTGAGAACGGAAAGAGCTAGCGACTTGAAATTTTCAGGGTGGGTGGCGCATCCCAATACGACGGACAAGTTCGTTAATGGGCATAATCGGCCCAGTGGTTTCCGAGTAATAATTTTGTTTTCAACCAATATAAATCCGATCGAATTGAAACTTGGTGAGTAGTTGTAGAATATGAACCTAAGCACGTTTGTGAAATTTTGTGCGAATCGTATGGCTAGAAAATTTTAAAAAAATTATTAAAAAATATTTTTGTTGTCACGATAACTTGGGAACGGAAAGAGATAGCGGCTTGAAGTTTTCAGGTTAGGATGTGCACCAGAACGCGACATTTCAATTTGTTTATGAGCATAATCGGCCAAACGGTTTTAGATTTATAGCCATCTGAAATTTGGTTGTTTTTTGTTTCTCAATTACTCGAAAAATACTAAACCGATTGAATTCAAACATGGTAATTAGTTGTAAAATGCCAACGTGAAAATTCTTGCAAAATTTCGTGAGGATAGTATTTGTAAAAAATTTAAAAAAATCATTGAAAATTGAAAAAAAAATTCTATATATCAGTAACTATTCGTTTGAAATTGCTGAAATTTTGCAAGAGCCTTCATAACCTAACTCTACTGCCAAGTTTCAGGTTTTAACACGATCGGTTAAATATTGTTGGAGAATCGAGCAGCCTTGTGTGAATTCAGTAGATGGGTGACCGTTGCCTCGATAACTTTCGAAGGAAAGGAGATAGGGACTTGCTATTTTCAGGGTAGGTTGCGTATCCGAATGGGAGAGTTGAGTTCGTTTTTGGGCATAATCGGTCAAACGGTTTCCGAGTTATACCCACCTGAAATATTATTTCCTTGATAACTCAAAAAATAAATATTCGATCGAATTGAAGCTTGGTAACTAGTAGTAGAAAATCATCATAAAGACGTATTTAAAATTTTGTAAGAACCGTACCCCTAGAAAATTTTAAAAAAATGACGAAAAAAAAATTTTAAGAACCGCACCCCTAGAAAATTGCAACAAAAATCACGAAAAAAAAAATTTGTTCAAGCACTGACGTGAAGTCAGAAGCTTTTGCGCGTATGTTCTATTGTCCATTCTTCTGTATTGGAAAATTATGTTGTCTATTCTCCTGCATTGGACGACACTCTTAATTCGAATTAACCATGGTAAATTCGAATTAAGTGTCCAATACAGAAGAATGGACAACATAATTTTCCAATACAGAAGAATGGACAATAGAAGATACGCGCAAAAGCTTCTGACTTCACGTCAGTGCTTGAACCAATTTTTTATCCTTAAAAACTCACCCCCTTCCACGTCTCGTCCTCAGATCGCCCGTAAATTATTTTTCCTTAAATTTTTGTCATATTCTCTTTCTTTTCCAATGGGTTTCATCCTACTATTATTTTCTTTCACTTATCATTTTCAAAGGCTTCAGTACTGGTCTATAATGGCTGTGGCATTTTTTTTCGGGGAGTATAGCAAACAAAACCAATCTTATGACAATTATTTCATTTTCAGGACGCCAACACACCTTACAGGATTTCCACCATACTAGAATGGGTACAAATCGTAGCCAGGAACGCATTCGCGACCGGAGTTATCAACGAATGCAACCCCGCATACTTATCTTACGTCGCTTCCATATTATGGCACGCCAACGCCAATCCCACCTCATTAAACTACGATCTGAAATCGATGATAACGATGGAACTATTCGACTGCATCGTCCAGCTTTTGTCCTTTTTCGAACATAACCTCAGCCTAAAATATTCCCTTGATTCCTTACTATGTTCGATCTGCTACATACAGCCCGAATTTTACCCTATTCTACTACGTCATTTCGGTATATTAGTTTCAAATTTATCCACCGATCATGGAGCTTCAATCTCCGACGATAGGAAAGATACAAACGGAATGACAGACGATAAAAAGGAATCGTTCGTCAAAGAGTCCGGATGGTACGACCATTTGGTCGTCGGAAACCTGGCCCAATTGAAAATATCGAACGAACAGTTGGAAACGGTAGCCCTAGTCAGTAGATCACCCACTTCCGTTCAACAGCTACTCGATTCCGGATTGCCCAAGATCCTCATAAGTGCCATTCTCGAATTTTGCACCTCGAACGAAGAAAACGAATTTCCGATGGCCAAATTGGATAAGATCACGGCCATATTGAAGTTCTTCACCGAAGTCTCCGAAGAGAAACTTGTGAGAGATTGGTTAGGGTCCCCCGAAGGATCGTCCTTCTGGTTACATCTACTGCAGTGGCTCTGCAGGAAAACGTCGTTCAGAAGACAAAACATGGAGTCCGAATCGAATGTGCATTTGGAAGAGATGTGCATCAAGTTCCTTTCGAAATGTTGTCTGTGCCATCCGCCTAATCAGAATCGTTTGGCGAATGTTCTGTGCGAGGTTATCTCGCTACAGACCAGTGTTATAACTGGGTTCATGAGGAGGCTTGTTCTACAGTTGTTGTTAGAAAATGAGAAGATCCCAGTCAACATCACCGCTGACGAAACATTATACAAGAGCGTTAAGACCTCCCATATTTTTGTCCCCACCCATCCGGCTTTCAAGCAAACCTACAAGAGGGCGCTGTTACATCTGAGCAACATCACGACCCTCTCGGACATCCTAGAAGAATACATCTACTTCAACCCGCACAAGATGGAGAATTCTTCGGCGAATAAGAAGATTCAAGTTGGAAACGCGGGTAGTAAAGACTGGAAGAACTTGTTCACCGAGGAATCCGATCTGTCGGTTGCAGCCGGTGTGCTCGCTAAAGACAAACGTGCCAAAGATAACAAGAATGCTTTCCTTAGCAGCACGCCGGTGAAGAAAAAGAGGTACGCGGAATATACTGGTGGAGATTTTATGGGAGCAAAGGTGGTCAAGTGTCTGTCGTATTCGGATCAAGCGTTGCCCTTGAGTTTGACGCTGGGGCAACTTTTGAAATTGATCGAGAGCAAGAAGATTACCTCTGACTGGCCGTGTGTTCATCTGACTATCTTCCAAAATAAAGGTACGTTGTAGTTTTAATAATAATAATAATTTTTATTCATGACTGCAAATTACTACACTAGTAACTAAACTTTTGTCCAACACAAATTATGTCATTTGTCATATGTTTTGAAAACGATGTTTAAATCTTCTAAGGCGAAGCGTTGGTAAAGCATGGTATCTATTTCTCCACTTAAGTTTGGATTGACATTATAGCTTTATGCAGCCCATACACGCCTCAATATTATTGTACAATATTTTGGTTTTGTGCAATATGATTGATCGTGTGTGGGCGATATTGAAGGGTTGCGCAATAGCGCAATATATTGCACAACCATCAATATCGCCTCCATACGATAGACATTTTCGGACAACCAACATATTGTACAATAATATTGACCATCTAGGTTGTGTTCGAAAATTAACTCCACGGAGTAGAGTAGAGTTTTTGAAGGTTTGACAGATTTACTCTAGAGTTTACTCTGACACTGACACTGACAGTGACCTAAGGTGCCAATATCGGAAAATAGGTTATGTTGGTGCAAGAAAGAACCTATTATTTTTGTTTTCTTACATATATGTAACTGTAATCATAAATATATATTGTGAGCAGTATTAAAACTACTAAATTACCTCACAGAACATTCATAAAACAGTGAGACAAAGATACTAGATTTTCCGTCCCATGAGTTATGTCAATTTTGACAGGAGTAAAATGAACCCGGAGTCAAATACTCTGACATTTCGAACGACAGTCTTGGATTGAAATTTACCCAACCTTTCAGTTTTCGGACGCAATGGAGTAAATATTACTCTACGGAGTTAATATTCGAACACCACCCTAGGGGCCACCATAAATATATTGTGCACCCCACATTGCACAATAATATTGAGAGTGTATGGGCCGCTTATGTCATAAACCGATTAGTGAGAACAATGAATTGTTAATAGGGGTTAGATCATTATTGAGTAAAATATATTTTCTCTTATACATTTCGATACCTTCAAGTGTTCGAGTGGCTGAAACGTGATTTGCAACAGCAGATTTATCGATGTTGTTGTTCCGAATGTGCCGTGTGAGAATGTTGCTAGTTTTTTGCCCGACGTAGCACTTGTAGCAATCTAGACATTTAATTTCATATACAGGGGCCACGGTCGATGGTAGCCTGGACTTTTAAGGAGAACAGGACGTAAGATATTATTGAAAATTTGGATTCTTTAGTAGGAACCACTGCTCTATTGATCTAAAATATTTTCACCGCTGCGGCATTGCCGCTTATATCAAAAAGTACTAACAACTTTTATATTTCAAATGGAACACCCTATATTAATGCTTTTTTCGCCATGGCCTTCTGATTAATTCTGTTTCAACTTCATCATCCCTATCTCTAGCGGTTTTTGTGCAAAACATAGCTTCTATTCAACATTCATTACTTCGTTACTTGGAATACTAGAAAGCCGAAATTTCGGGTATGGATTACCAATATCCCAAGTATCATTTACGTATAATGACATACGTTCCTAATTATACAGGGTTGTTCAAAATCCGAGGCGTTATCCGCCTCGGATTACTCGGATACATTACAAATTTTAAATTCATTTTTTTGGCGCTCTAGTTCCTCGGAACTGAGTGCTTATCAATTTGCCCAAATGTCTGTAATTTTCGAATTTTTGGTTGAAAATGGTCTCAAACGATTTGGTTCGACTCACTGATCAAGAATCCGAGGTCGAAATCTATTCTGTCCGGCTGGCAGTAGGCACGATAACTCTCGAACGAAAGGAGTTAGAGGATTGAAATTTGCAAGGTGGGTTTGGAGCGTAAATATCTCGGACAAGTTCGAAATGGGCAAAATCCATCAAGCGGTTTCGGAGTTATGGCCGATTTTAGTAAAAATATTTTTTATGAATATTTCCGAAACCGATCACTCGATCTATCTGAAATTTAGCATCAAATTGTAGAATCATGACCTTTATACGCATGTGAAGTTATGTATTGACCAGGTTACTGCAAAGTGTAAAAAAAAAAATTTGAAAATTAAAAAAAAAAATTTCTACAATAATTTTCGAACGGAATGAGCTAGGCAGTTGAAATTTTCAGGGTTGGTTAGGGAGATGAATATCTCGGTTAAGTTCGTTATTTGGCAAAATAGGCCAAATGGTTTCGGAGTAACGAAAAAAAAAATTTTTTTAGTGACATTTTTCAAATTCAATTTTTATGTAAGATGCAGTTTCGCCATAAAAATCCATTGATATCATTTTCAACTCCAACAAGCTAATACTTTCGGAGATATGATTTTTCTAAATTTCAATAATGAATCATACTTCTATGTTTTCACAGAATGCTATAATTATTCTATCTAAACTTTATTATATGATCTGTGTTCATACTCGTATATGTCATCCTGTTCTATAAGAGAGAGTCAAATTCATTTCAGCTATTTTAATTTGATTTCTTCCATGGTGCAGTTCTCATTCTCAGATTGCTCATTTAATCTTGATAAATAAACTATTATTTGAATTGAATTTCCTTTATGATGCAGTTCTATCATGAGAATACATTGATATAATTCTCAACTCTGAGAAACCAATACTTTCGGAGATATAATTTATCTGTTTGAACTAGAGCGCCAGAAAGCTCCTGTCCACAGGGCTTGAACCAATTTTTTTTAAGATGCAGTTTCAACTCTAACAGGCTAATAGTTTGGGAGATATGATTTTTCGAAATTTCAATAATACATCGTACTTCTATGTTTTCACAGAATGCTCTAATTATTCTATCCATGAATTATCGTATGATCCGTGTTCACACATGTCATCTTATTTTCCTATAAGAGACATTTTAAATTTATTTCTGGTTCGTTACAGTCATCTTGTGTAACTTTGAATTCCACTCTAACTTTGAATAAAACCTTACAAATGATAAATTTATTTATCATACGCAAAGTTGGACGCAAGTCCAAATTACTGTTAAAAACGGAACATACCAATGTGAAGTATGCCACATTAAAGAGATCTACTCATCTGTCAAATATTCTGTTACGTTTTACGCGCCATTTCTGAGTGCGTTTTTCAGCGGGAGTTGATTGCTTCCTAATAATTCAAAATTAAATATACAAAGGGTGTTTTGAGCTGGTGAGTTATTGATTTTCCTTTCCTTTCATGTGGTCGTCTCCAGTTTCATTTTAAAATATTCATTCATAAACATTAAATTTTTGTTAAAATTCTTAATTTCTGAACGACTTGGAAACATATGAATATCGGGTAACTTTGAATCATTCAATGTTACCCGCAATTTGAATTTGGTATATCGGGTAACTTTGAATTTTCATTTTAATGTGGAGAATTCCACGAAAATCGGAAAAAGCGACGCCCGGCGTCAGAAAATATAGTACAAAAAGTTGGAAACCCCTGTGGATACGAGCTTTGGCGCTCTTGTTCAAACTTTGACAAATCATATCTCGAAAGTATTGGTTTCTCAGAGTTGGGAATGATATCAATGGATTCTTATGATAGAACTGCATCATAAAATAAAATAAATTAAATAAGAATCCTTTTATATCATTCCCAACTCTGAGAAACCAATACCTACTTTCGAAGTTATTATGATAGTTGAATACTATATTATCCATCGCGTATATCAGTTATATTTATGCTGACCAGGGGACCGACGTATAGTACAAAAACATTGTCAATCGTACGTACTATGATTTATTTTCCAGACCTAAACATTTCATTTGGGGAGAATGAACTGATCAAATTTTGAGAGCCAAAAAGTTCCTAACTAAGAGGCAGTGGAGTTTAGATTACAGTCAACAAGTCCAGAGCGTTCCTGCCAATAGGGTCCTTCATAAATGGCTTCGTATAATTAATATACTTATGCATATATTTCACAAGTCAAATAGACCCCAGGGGGTTCATTGATTTGCCGAGAAAGCAAGAGCAGACGCGTTTCTGGCTTCTTGGCCTTCATCAGTACTCTGTAGCTTCTCAACAAATTCAACTAAGCTGACCCGGGTTAAGCCTCTCAGAGCCGGCTTGGTCGATCATACCTAATCGCCCACGCCACCTATGAGACAAAACACGGAATTCAGCCTTTCCCGACCAGTGAATATTTGAAGCGTTAAATCATATGCCACCATTCGATCGATATTAATCGAGAAACGATTCATTATTATTAGATTACAGACGATAGAAAGAGACGACAAATACCAGATACTGCCATGCTAAAACCTATTGAACAGCGAAGTAGCTCTAAAATTTTCTCATAATTCTCCATTCAGTCATTATCACTTTTAAATATAATTTTCAGGTTCAAATGAACAGCCGAATACGAATAATGAAAGTGCTAGTGGAAGTAGTGAAACAAACTTTCTGACCAAACATCAATCCTACAGTAGTGCCTTACAAGTCTTTAGCGCAATGGGTGGTTTAGCACTTCTGGCTCAGCATTTACCTACTATCTATCCTGACACCATCAGGTCTCCTCCAAACCAGAAGATGTCCACAGAACAGTCCGACTCCGATTGGATAAAGGTAGAAGGTAAAATCATGAAAATATTTGATTTTGTACATTTCCAGAATTCCTTTGCTAGTTATCACAGTATACTTCATTCACTTTTATTAAGTCTCTCGGTTGACCATGAATGTTTGGCACATTTCACCGTGTATATTTGGAAAATGTTAGGTTTTATTAATTTTCCTGTCAGATAACTATTAGTGTCCGACCGAAACTGGTATTTCAGCCGAAACCGAAACCGAACTTTCGGCCAGGGTCTCAGTTTCGGCCGAAACCGAAACCGAAACTTTATATTTCCTACTGAAATCTACTGTATTTTCTACAATTTTATTCGCATATACATAAAAATATTTAAGGAGTGTTAAATAAAATAAAAAGACATTTTGTTTGAGATTTTTATTTATTATTTTGGTATTACCAAGTTATCAAAATAATCAGTAGAAGTATACAGGGTGATTCCAAATCAGACGTGAACCTTAGAGGAGGTGTTAGTATGAATCATTTGCTGTGGTTTGAGCCATTTTTATTGAGGACCACAAATCAACGGTTTCCGAGATATTTGAGTACTGGTTCTGTTGAAAAAGAATTAGTATGATTTGAAAGGGGATATAAGAAGCAAATAGAGTAAAATAACGAATTCAATATTTTTTTCTTGCAACTAAGCTCGAAATTACATTAGAAAATGTATTCATAAATTATGTTCCACCATTCCATAGGCCAGCACGTGCCGTCTTTCTGATGTCTTCAGTTATTATTTTCCGCCTGAAATTCACTCACGCTGTCTTTTGATACACATTCACTATTTTAAATGCCGGACATTCAAAAGGTTGCTTATAAAAAATCTGCTGAAACGAAACTAGTGAAGCAATCTAACGAAATCTTTCAGATATTGAAGAAGGAATTTGGCAAGTTTTTAAAATAATTTTGGCTTACAAAATTGTGAAATTCGAAAGTTGCAGACAAATTGATATTAGAAATTGATTTTTCATTTATTCATATACCACATTTCAAATCATACTAATTGTTTTTCAACCTCTTGTACAGCATAGTTTTGCTTTTTTCATACATATCATATTCTTTTCTGATGAAAATAAACCAAAATTATCACCAAATTTGGTCAACGTAGAAAAAATTGACGAAATATGTACTATAAGTTCAGAAATCTTTTAAAAATCACCCGAACTCCAACAACCGTTGATTTTCGGTTATTAATAAATATGAATTAAACAACAGCTAATGAGTCATACTCCAAGTTTCACGTCTTATTTGGAATCACCCTATGTAATCTAATTAATAATCATTAAAGTGAATTCTCATGAATTCTCAGTCTTAACAAAGATAGATGACAATAACTCGTACAAAAATTAACTCCTGGCCAATCGACCAGGATAATTCACGAACATTCAAGTTTCGGCCCGGCCGAAAGTTTCGGCCATTTTGGGCCGATACCGAACATAGGCCGAAACTAGATTTCTTGGCCGAAACTGGCCGAAACCGAAACCGAACTTTCGGTCGGTCACTAATAACTACGTAATGTTGCCCTGTTCACAGAGGTCTTGGTAATTACGTATTTTTCACAATGTGAATTTACTTCGGAAAATAGTGAATTTGATAAGATATTATGTAGTGTCCGACCGAAACTGGTTTTTCTGCCGAAACCGAAACTTTATATTTTACACTGAGATATAGTGTATTTTTTACAATTTTTTTTGCACATACATAAAAACAGTTAAAGAGTGTTAAATAAAATAAAAAGACAATTTTTTTGGGATCTTTATTTATTATTTTGGTTTTACCAAGTTATCAAAATAATCAGTCCAAATCAGACGTGAACCTAGGAGGAGGTATTAGTATGGATCATTTGCTGTGGTTTGGGCCATTTTTATTGATAACCGAAAATCAACAGTTTCCGAGATATTTGAGTTCTGGTTCTGTTGAAAAAATAATTTTTTTGCAATTAAGCTCGTAATTTCATTAGACAATATATTCATAAATTATGTTCGAGATGACCTCCAGCATTCCATAGGCAAGCACTTGCCCTCTTTCTAATTCCTTCAGTTGATATTTTCCGCCTGAAATTTACGAACGCTGCCTTTTGATTACACATTCACTCTTTTATATGCCGGACATTCAAAAGGTTTCTTGTAAAAAAGCTACTAAAACGAAACTAGTTAACCATTCTAACGAAATTTTTTAGAGAATGAAGGAGAAAGTTTTTAAAATAATTTTTGCATACATAAATTGTGAAATTGGAAAGTTGCAGACAAATTGATATTAGAGATTGATTTTTCATTTATTCATATGCCACATTTCAAATCATACTAATTATTTTTCAACCTCTTATATAGCATACTTTTTTCGTACATATCATATCCTTTCTGATAAAAATAAACTAAAATTATCATCAAATTTGGTCAAAGTAGGAAAAATTGACGAAATATTAACTAAGATCAGAAATCTTTTAAAAATCACCCGAACTCCAATAGCTGTTGATTTTCGGTTATCAATAAATATGGATCAAACAACAGCTAATTGGTCATACTAACTCCTCCTCCAAGGTTCACGTCTAATTTGGAATCACCCTATATAATCTAAGTACATTCTCATGAATTCTCAGTCTTGTCCGACAATTATGTATGTACACATACCTACCTGTATGTATGTACGTATACCTACTCAGTTGGCCAAATGACCAGGATAATTCACGAACAATCAAGTTTCGGCGCGGCCGAAAGTTTCGGCCATATTTTGGCCGAAACCGAAACTAAGGCCGAAACTAGATTTATGGCCGAAACCGAACTTTCGGTCGGTCACTAATATTATGTGAATTGAATAATTCCAAATACCTGGCGACTGTTGAAGAAAATGTTCCTCTGTTGTTACTGGAAAACTTCTAAACGGACAGACTTATCTATGGAATTCCCCACTTTTCGAAATTCTCAAGAAATAAGCCTACAGACGACATTTAAATACCTTGTTGCACAACTTGAAATACACCAGTTTCAAAATGTAGTAGTACTAAAAAACCCGAGACACTGTTAAACCTTAATAAAATATAGTAATAGGATAGGAAACTAAGAAATTTAATTCGAGAGTTCAACATATCCTGAGACAGAATGAAATTTTTCTATTGCAGATTTCAGTTCTGCATAGCACTTCCTGATGCTTTGTCTCTGCTTCTTCAAAATTGCTCTCGGCATTTTCAATTTCAAAGCAAAGAGTTCTTCATCACTCGAAGATAATAGTCTGTGATGATATCTTGTTTAAGATGGAACATCTTGACAGTAGAAATTTGCAACGTCTCTGAGAATTGATTTGACATTTCAGGAGTGCCAGCCGCCTCAGTTTTAGTTAAAAAAAACGTGATAGACCTAAATCATGGCCAACCGGGAGACTTTATAAATTGAATGGAGTATACAGCAATGTTTCAGAATCCTTTCCGACATAAGTTCATGTTCATCAGCAGAATTCAATGAGGAAAATAATTACTTATAGTGATATAAAACAATCAGAGATAGGAGTGTTCCTTTCCTAAATTATATTGGTGGTTAATTCAAATACCGAACATAAAATTAGAACTGAAATTGAACCATATTCGAGGAGAAATGACTGTTAGACACAGGAGAACAACATGAATAACCTAATTTTTATTGCATTTCTGTGTCTATGTTGATCAGTTCCTCGGTAAATGCAAGGTTCTCAGATCGCTTTGATTCTGTTTTCGTTTTTGATTCTGTAAATAAGTTTTGTGAAACCCAAATTTCTTGATCGGTTTATCAAATTTGATGAAGGAATCTCTTGATTGTGAAAATCACTGTTCGTTTAGTATCTATTGATAGTTATTTGGACAAATATGATATTTAATACGCTTTGAACTGATTTCTAATTATTCCCAGATTGCGAGGACATTTATGAAGAGGAAACGGTAGGATCAGGTTCACTCAAATCACCAGGAATGGTTTCCATCATGCCGCCTCACTCTTTAACTGCCTTTGGACTGTTTCTGAGACTCCCAGGATATGCTGAAATTCTATTAAAAGATATGAAGGAAGCCCTATGTCTTCTCAGACTGGTGTTGGGAGTGACAGACGACGGTGAAGGTATGATCGACTATATTATTCAATGATAAGAATGTACCTACTTGAAATTTTCATATTAATAATTTGAAGTTTTGACGATCCAATTAAAAAATTTGCTCTCTATATCGGAGGGGAATCAATATGATTTTTTATTGAACAATGTGTTTTCCAGGAGGTGACATATTTCAGTCTGCGGTTGCTCCTTCTCTTCCCACTCTACCTTTCGAAGTGCTAAGGAAATTATTCGACGCTACCAAATTGAATACTGACGATGGACAGTTACTCCGGAGGATAAGTATAAGCAGTGGGGTCGTGCATTTAATCCTTGTATGTCTGGGCATTTTCACACACATGACTCCTGCTGAAGATAAAGAGAACGGGCCGGATTCTATTTCAAAGGAAGAGAGATCTCAACTTTACTGGGCAAAAGGTTGGTAACTGAAAATATATACTAATAATAATAATATATTTGGCCAACTAAACAATTTTTTTTTTATTTTATAAAGTCTCCCGGTTGGCCATGAAATTTTGATGCATTTCACTGTGTATACTTTGAAAATGTTAGGTTATGCTCATATTCATGTCAGATAACTACGCAACGTTGTCCTCTCTACATTGAAGTCGTAGTAATTACGTATTTTTCACAATGTGAATTTTATTGGGAAAAATGAATGAATTAAAGAAGATATTATGTGAATTCAACAATTCCAAAGACCTGGCGACTGTTGAAGAAAATATTTCATCTATTGTTACTATGGAAATATTTCACGTATAAAACTGGTTGGAAGATACAGTCATGCTATCTTCTTGTACGGAAATCAAGAATCAAGTGTTGAAGTTTTAATGAAAAATGGGTTCAAGCCCTGTGGACAGGAGGTTTCTGGCGCTCTAGTTCAAACAGACAAATTATATCTCCGAAAGTATTGGTTTCTCAGAGTTGGGAATTATATCAATGTATTCATATGATAGAACTGCATCAAAAAGGAAATTCAATTCAAATAATAGTTCATTTATGAAGATTAAATGAGCAATCATGAGAATGAGAACTGTACCACATTTTCAAATTTTTTTTTGAAACTTTGCGGTAATCTGGTCAATACAAAACTTCACATGCGTATAAAGGTCATGATTCTACTGTCTTCTACAGTCTGGTGCTAAATTTCAGATAGATCGAGTGATCGGTTTCGGAAATATTCATAAAAAATATTTTTACTAAAATCGGCCATAACTCCGAAACCCCTTGATGGTTAACGCCCATTAACGAACTTGTCCGAGATATTTACGCTCCAAAACCACCTTGCAATTTTCAATCCGCTAACTCCTTTCGTTCGAGAGTTATCGTGCCTACGGCCGATCGGCCGGCCGGACAGAATCGATTTCGCACTCGGATTCTTGATCAGTGAGTCGAACCAAATCATTTGAGACCATTTTCAGCCAAAAATTCCAAAATTACAGACACTTGGGCAAATTGATAAGCAATGTTCCGAGGAACTAGAGCGCCAAAAAAACAAGTTTCGTATGACAATTGCCCAAAACAGGTTTAAAGTACCTACAAATAGTAGGTATTCCATAAAACATGTATAAAATAATAAATTACCTTGTAATCGATCAAAAATTTCCTGATCTACGTTCACAAAATTTTCTCCTCTCTCGAACTTTGGAATTATGCTTTCAATATTTACGTAATATTTTCAAACATTTTCGGGTGAGGTCCCCGTTGCATCGCTAAAATACGAGTATTTCAACCCCAATATTCTTGAAGTTACAATATTCCCTTCTGTCAAGTTGACTTTATGGCAATTCATACATAGAATATACATAGAATAATTATATCAACCTGTGAAATACGATTTACATTGAAATTTTGAAAAATCATATCTCCGAAAGTATTAGCTTGTTAGAGTTAAAAATGATATGAATGGATTCTTATGATAAAACTGCTTATTAAAAAAAAATTAATTTGGAATTTGTTTTGTAAAAAGAAAATTTTTTTTTTATTACTCCAAAACCTTCTGTCCGATTTTGCCCAGTAACGAACTTAGCCGAGATATTCATCCCCCAAACCTACTCTGAAAATTTCAACTCTCTAGCTCATTCCGTTCGAGAGTTATCGTGCCTACGGCCAGACCGGCCGGACGGCCGGACCGGCCTGATGGCCGGCCGGACAGAATGAATTTCAACCACGGATTCTTGATCAGTGAGTCGAACCAAATCGTTTAAGACCATTTTCATCGAAATATTCGAAAATTACAGACATTTGGGCAAATTGATAAGCACTCAGTTCCGAGGAACTAGAGCGCCAAAAATTGGTTCAAGCCCTGTGGACAGGAGATTTCTGGCGCTCTTGTTCAAACAGACAAATTATATCTCCGAAAGTATTGGTTTCTCAGAGTTGGGAATTATATCAATGTATTCTTATGATAGAACTGCATCATAAAGGAAATTCAATTCAAATAATAGTTTATTTATCAAAATTAAATGGGCAATCTAAGAATGAGGACTGCACCATGGAAGAAATCAAATTAAAATAGCTGAAATGATTTTGACTCTCTCTTATAGAACAGGATGACATGTACAAGTATGAACATAGATCATATAATAATTCATAGATAGAATAATTATAGCATTATGTGAAAACATAGAAGTATGATTCATCATAGAAATTTCGAAAAATCATATCTCCGAAAGTATTAACATGTTAGAACTGAAAATGATATCAATACATTTTTATGGTGAAACTGCATCTTAAAAAAAAATATAATTGGAAATACGTAAATTAAAAAAAATGATTTTTTTCGTTACTCCGAAACCATCCGGCCTATTTTACCTACTAACGAACTCAACCGAGATATTTATCTCTCAAATCTGCTCAGAAAATTTCAACTGCCGAGCTCATTCTGTTCGAGAGTTATTGTAGAAACAAAATTTAAAATTTAAAAAAGTTTTTTTTGACACTTTACGGCTTCCCGATCAATACAAAACTTCGCACAAGTATAAAGGTCATTATTCTACAATCAGATGATAAATTTCAGATAGATCGAGGGATCGGTTTCGGAAATATTCATAAAAAATATTATTTATTAAAAGTATTTTTATTAAAAACGGCCATAACTCCGAAACCGCTTGGTGGATTTCGCCCGTTAACGAACTCGTCCGAGATATTTACGCTCCAAACCTAAACTGAAAATTTCAATCCTCTAACTCCTTTCGTTCGAGAGTTATCGTGTTAACGGACGACCGGCCGGCCGGACAGAATCGATTTCGACCACGGATTCTTGATCAGCGAGTCGAACCAAATCGTTTGAGACCGTTTTCAGACAAAAATACGAAAATTACAGACATTTGGGCAAATTGATAAGCACTCTGTTCCGAGGAACAAGAGCGCCAAAAATAATGGATACAGTAGTCCATTACTTTGTGATAGTTAAGAATAAAAGTACCTGAATAATCCAGCAGGAGAACTTCTAAACAAACAGGCGTACCTATGGAACTCCCCACTTTTCGAAATGCTCAAGAAATAAGCCTACAGAAGACATTTAAATACCTTGTTGCACAACTCAAATATACTAATTTCAAAATGTAGTAGTACTACGAAACCCGAGTCACTGTTAAACCTTAATAAAATATAGTGATAGGATAGGAAACTGAGTAGTTTCATTCGAGAGTTCAACATGTCCTAAGACAGAATGAAGTTTTCCTATTGCAGATTTCAGTTCTGTATAGCAATTCCTGATACTTTGTCTCTGCTTCTTCAAAACTGCTTTCGGCATTTTCAATTCCAAACCAAAGAGTTCTTTATTATTCGAAGATAATGATCTGCGATAATCCGCCGTATTCACAAAGCATTGTTAAGTGTTCCAATCTCCGTTAAGCCCTAACTCAGGTCCTCAGTTAAGGATAAATCTGAATCGCAACCTCAATTGAAGTATTTAACGGTGGTGAAACAGGCTTGTTTCACGTTAATTTTCACGTTAACTGAGGTTGCGATTCTTATTTATGCTTAACTGAGGACCTCAGTTAGGACTTAACGGAGATTGAAAGCTTTGTGAATACGGCGGAATATCTTGTCTAAGATGGAACTCTTTATGTTGAGGCTTGAGAGTAGAAATTGGCAACGTCTCAGAGAATTGTTTAGACATTGACGATATTTCAGGAGTGCCAACTTGCCTTAGTTTCAGTTACAAGAACTTGATAGACCTAAATCATGGCCAACCGAGAGACTGTATGAAAGTGAATGGAGGATACTAATTTATTTACTTCCATTTCCTTATTATTAGGATTATCCATTTAGGTTTTTTTTTAACTTATTTAATTTGCTTTAATTTTTAGGTACCGGTTATGGTACAGGCTCCACTCAGCAAAGTTGGAATGTGGAGCAAGCCCTTCTGAAACAAAAGAGTGAAGAGGAGCATGTGACTATTCTTCTACAAGTTCTCGCCAGTTATATCAATCCAAGTGGAGAGGCTGCTGATGAACTTGCCGGGGAAGTTCTTCCCGTTACATTCCATGATCTTCTGATAAATAGTTGTTTACTTCCAGTTTTAAGTTCTTACCTCAGAAATGATTCAGGTGAGTTCGAATTCCGCTGGTGCGGAGTGGGATGCATGCCAAATGATAACCTTACTTATTATTCAAATATTTCTAAAATATTTTTCAGTGCTGGATATGGCTCGTCACATCCCTCTATATAAGGCTGTACTTCTTTTACTCAGAGCTATAGCTGTCAGTTCACAGCTCTTAGATTTATTACTGCCGCAGAAGAGTATGGGAAATCAAGCGTCTATTAGTTCTCTTTTGAAAAATATGAAGAATTGTGTGGACACGTACACTTCTAAACTGTAAGTCCCAATTTTTATTATATTGTCAAATACGTGTATGAATAGTTGCGAAAAAAATTAGGGGGTGATTCCTTGTCAGAAAATAGAGTGGGTCTTTCATATAAACTTTCCTTTTTCGAGCCCCCCCTGCTTAGTTACAACCCCATAAAGATGGCGCCCGAAAGTCAGTTTTTTCTTAGAAATAAAAAAACTGACAAGAATGAAATAAAGCATATATTTCATGCGGACGAGAAGGTATTTAAAAAAATTTTTGGTGGTGTTCTTCTATGATTGAAAGGGGTAGGAAAACCCATCCCTAAACGTAGTTTCGCAAGAACCGTATTTCCATATTCATATTTTACAATTAAAAAAATTATTTTTGGATTAACAAATCTCTTGTAATTTCTTGCTAACTTATTATTATCTTCAGAATATCGAATATACAATGCGCGTCAAAATTATGGAACAAATTCATTTTCGCAGAAGAAAAATATTTCGCAAAAATATCCTGAAACAGGTCAATTTTTGTTGCACTTTTATCAAATTTTTATGCATTTTTGAAGGATTTTTGTTGCACCCTGTGCCATCCCCATCAACCCTCTAAATTTTTTGAATAGGGAAAGTGGGAATTGTGGTACTTTTTTGGCAAGGTCTTTGTATCTTCTTTACAGGCGTGCAGAAATTTTCAAGAAAAAATTTTTTTTTTTGAAAAATAGTTCAAAGAGGTTTTCAGTATGTGCACTTTGTCATGGCTCATTTACTTTGATACGATGTTACCTGAGGAAATTTGTCACCGAATGAAAGTCGACTATTACAGTTTTGTTCATGCACAACTTTCAACTCCCTCACGCCCCCCCATTTTTTTCTCCATTAAAGGGTTCGTAGGGGTTGAAAGTTGTGCATGAACAAAACTGTAATGGTCGACTTTCATTCGGTGACAAATTTCATCAGGTACCATCGTCTCAAAGTAAATGAGCCATGACAAAGTGCACATACTGAAAACCTCTTTGAAATAACTATTTTTCGAAAAAGAAAAAAATGTTCTTGAAAATTTCTGCACGCCTGTAAAGAAGATACAAAGACCTTGCCAAAAAAATACCACATGACCCACTATTAAAAAAATTCAGAGGGTTGATGAGGATGGCACAGGGTGCAACAGAAATCCTTCAAAAATGCATAAAAATTTGGTAAAAGTGAAACAAAAATTGACCTGTTTCAGGATTTTGTTGCCAATTATTTTTCTTCTGCGAAAATGAATTTGTTCCATAATTTTGACGCGTAATGTATAATTATTTACTATATTTTTTCAGTGTGAACGGACAATCGCCACCATTCGCTGTTGGGTCAAAAATTAACAGTGCTGTGCCTAAGGTGGCGTAAGGACACAGTAACAAAGCCTACACAGAACACAACTGGTTCTCCTAACTCAGGGCAAGCTCTTAGAGCTTATGAGGGGTCTCCTTGTGGAAGACCCAGGAGGATCAGTATAATAATAATAATAATAATAATCATGGCTACTGTTTGATTCTATTTCTGTCAGATTTGCTTCAGACTTATTTTGTTAAACAATTAATTTTTTTTCAGGCTCAATACAAAAAGTACGTCTAAATCAAAACTAGGAGATAAGTTAGAAGATGTGGAGCAGGGAGAAGGATTAGCAAATTTGATGCCAGACATACAAGATTCGGCAAACTTAGTATCAAAGATCACTAGCGGCTTAGTAGATTCGGATCACGAATGCGACGTTACTGGATTGAATAAAATCACCTGTGCATCGTTAGATGAACAATATATGAGCATTATGAAGAAGTTGCAATTCGGTAAGTGAAAAATGCTCAATATTAATTGTGCTAAGTTTACCAGAATCAAGACTAATGTTGAAAATATTATATCTTAACTTTAGATTTGTTTTTACTTTATTGATTTACTTTATTGATCAATCTTAATTCAAGAAGAAAATACTGAAGCCTCAGAGCATCACTAGATGAAGTGGTGTGAGTTTTGTGATAATCTCAAGTGCCCTGGTAGAACAGGTTCCCATAGCTCTAGTGGCACACACACAAGCCAGCCTTCTTACTTTGTCAAAGGAATTTCCTCGTACTATTATGGCGTATTTTTGTCTACGAGACTACTTCCCCAGACGTGATTATGGGTCTCACAATCATGACGTACATATATCGAAATATCTTGGGTTTGCAACCCCAAGTGTTACCGGCTAGATTTCTGCACGACATTAAAGCCTTTATTGCTTTGCTAGCAGTGATTTCAACATGCCTATTCCACAGAAGTTTACTATCTAATGTTAATGGCTTAATGGAGAATACTCATCATGCCACCGTGTGTTAAGTGGAGTGCCACAGGGTTCGGTGTTGGGGCCTTTTCTGTTTCTTGTGTACATATGTGACTTGCCTCAGGGAGTAAGAACCAATGTGTCCCACTTCGTTGATGATACCAAATTTTACTGTAACCCAATGAAGCAGTACAGAGAGATGAAGGATGCATTGGAGATTGTTGAGGGTTGGTCCGGCAGATGGTCTTGAATGCTAGTAAGTGCCTTGTATTGAGCATAGGTCTGAATAACCCTCAATACACCTACACACTCAATAGTGTTGAGCTGCAGCGGACAATTAGACAGAAGGATCTTGGTGTGATAATTTCGGAAGACCTTAAATGGGAAACTCGCATCTCTGCAATCGTCAGGAAAGTCAATTCTATGGGCTACCTAACGTCTTTGGCTTTCGAGAATACTGATGCCCAGGTGATTCTACGGCTATATAAATCATACATTCGGCCTAAGCTGGAATATGCACATTCTGTTTGGAATCCATATTTCAGAAAAGACATAGAGTTGCTTGAAAGGGTTCAGAGGCGAGTGCCAAAGATTCCGGGAGATCTTGGGGAGGACGCATATGTGACAAGGATGCAGAAGTTGGGACTAACAACTCTGGAAGAAAGGAGGGCAAGAGGAGATCTGATTGAAACTTACAAAATTCTCAGTGGTCATTATGTAGCCAATCTTCAAGTGTTTGTTCATTACCATAACCACCAACTGAGAGGGCATTCCAGGAAGCTGTCTAAGGAGCGATGCAGTAAATTGCCAAGGAAAAACTTCCTAACAAATAGAGTAGTGGACAACTGGACCTCTTTAAGTGAGGAAATAATAAGCGCTGCTAGTGTCAATGCGTTTAAGAATAGATTGGACATTGTGATGTGAACCGGTGATGTGAGCATTGGACTTTCTGTGATGGAAGACAGTTGTTTCTTATTCTTCTTCTTTTTTTTTGCGCGTATGTTCTGGGGAACATCGCGTTATAGTTTTGCCCAAATGTCTGTAACTTTCGAATTTTTTGACGAAAATGGTCTCAAACGATTAAGTTCGACTCCCCAATGAAGAATTCGAGGTCAAATTTGATTCTGTCCGTCCGGCCGTTGCCACGATAACTTGAGAACGAGAAGAGCTAGCAACTTGAAATTTTCAGGGTAGTTGGCGCATCTCAATACGACGGACAAGTTCGTTAATGGGCATAATCGGCCCAGTGGTTTCCGAGTAATAATTTTGTTTTCAACCAATATAAATCCGATCGAATTGAAACTTGGTGGGTAGTTGTAGAATATGATCTTAAGCACGTTTGTGGAATTTTGTGCGAATCGTATGGCTAGAAAATTTTTAAAAAATTATTAAAAAATATTTTTGTTGTCACGATAACTTGAGAACGGAATGAGATAGCGGCTTGAAATTTTCAGGTTAGGATGAACACCAGAACTCGACATTTCAGTTTGTTTATGAGCATAATCGGCCAAACGGTTTCAGAGTTATAGCCATCTGAAATTTTCTGAAATTTTGTGAAATCTTGAATTCAAACATGGTTATTAGTTGTAGAATGCCAACGCGGAAATGTTTGCAAAATTTGGTGAGGATAGCATTTGTAGAAAATTTTTAATAAATCATTGAAAATAAAAAAAAAATTCTATATATCAGTAACTATTCGTTTGAAATTGCTGAAATTTTGCAAGAGCCTTCATAACCTAACTCTACTGCCAAGTTTCAAGTTTTAATACGATCGGTTAAATATTGTTGGAGATTCGAGCATTCTTGTGCGAGTTCAGTAGATGGGTGACCGTTGCCTCGATAACTTTCGAACGAAAGGAGATAGGGACTTGCAATTTTCAGGGTAGGTTGCGTATCCGAAAGAGAGTGTTGAGTTCGTTTTTGGGCATAATCGGTCTAACGGTTTCCGAGTTATACCCACCTGGAATATTATTTCCTTGATAACTCAAAAAATAAATATTCGATCGAATTGGTGCTTGGTAACTAGTAGTAGAAAATCAACATAAAGACGTGTTTAAAATTTTGTAAGAATCGTATCCCTAGAAAATTTGAAAAAAATGACGAAAAAAAAAAAATTTCAAGAACCGTACCCCTAGAAAATTTTTAAAATGTCACGAAAAAAAAATTGGTTCAAGCACTGACGTGAAGTCAGAAGCTTTTGCGCGTATGTTCTATTGTCCATACTTCTGTATTGGACACCCTTAATCGAATTTACCATGGTAAATTATGTTGTCCATTCTCCTGTATTGGACACTTAATTCGAATTTACCATGGTAAATTCGAATTGAGAGTGTCCAATACAGGACAATGGACAACATAATTTACCATGGTAAATTCGATTAAGGGTGTCCAATACAGAAGTATGGACAATAGAACATACGCGCAAAAGCTTCTGACTTCACGTCAGTGCTTGAACCAATTTTTATATTATTGAACTGTTATTTTCGTGCTTTTTTCGTTGGATTTCATTGACTGTGTTTTGAGATTTATTTTTTGCTGTGGCTGTGAATACTGAAGGTGATACAGTGAGCTCATCGGCGAAAGCCGCTTCTTACTGTTACAAATAAATGAATAAATAAATAAACCTAGTGTTACCCCTAGATATTTACCTTCAGACTTCCATTCTATAATATCTCCATTCAAAAAGAGGGATCTCGCAGCTGGAAGTTTCCTTCTCCGAATAAACAGAATCAGTGTGATGTTGTTTGGGTTTATGCTCAGTCCCACTGACAAGCACCACTGCTCGATAATTCTAAGGCCCTGCTGTAGTAAATTACACAAGGTGCCCTCGAATTTACCTCTAACTATTATTCATCGGCATAGCCTATACACCCGAAGCCGAGCTCAATTAGCCTGTGGAGGAGCTCGTCCACTACTGGGCTCCAAAGAAGGGAAGACGTTACTCCCCCTTGAGGTGTTCCACGAGTGGCTTTAATAGAAGTGGTCTCATTACCCACCTGTGTATCGGCCATCCTCATCGACAACAACTCATACATCCAAGTGCTTCTTTAACAGACACATGTGTTGTGTTGTCAAAGGCCCCAGATATATTCAGGAATGCACACATTGCGATTTCTTTGTTGAATTTAACTGTATAGAACACCTATATTTCCATTTACTTAAAATAATCGGACACAATAATCAGTCACCTGGAACCCGTAACGTATAGAGGACTCAACCTCCATATGATTGATTGCTCTGAGAATAGGGGAACTACAGATACTCACAGAAAATGATTTGTTATAGAAAGCTGAAACTATGTTCACAAAATAGCGGCCTAACCTTAAACAAATAACATAAATATAGAAAGAAATATACATTATTCATTCTGATTCACGTGTTTGATCTCTTTCGTTTATATTCCAGGTGCGTACGAAATGATCACGGAACTCCCTGAAGGCGGAATCAAATTCGTGATATCTCACCATTTCGAGAGTAACGCGAAGGCCACCAGCGAGCAGTCACATCCCACCAGGGTAAAAAGGATAGCACAAGAAACTGTAACCCTCTCCAGCAGTCTCCCCCTCAGCTATAGCAGTTCTGTATTCGTCAGATACGACACGTCTAGGTTGGACATCATGAAAGTCCTTATAACCGGTCCTGCTGACACCCCCTACTCCAACGGATGCTTCGAATTGGACGTGTTCTTTCCCCACGATTATCCCATATCCCCCATGATGATTAATCTGGAGACCACGGGACACCACAGCGTTAGATTTAATCCGAATTTATACAATGACGGCAAAGTCTGTCTATCGGTACTAAATACGTGGCATGGCAGGCCTGAGGAGAAGTGGAATGTACAAACGTCTAGTTTTTTACAAGTTTTAGTTTCAATTCAGAGTTTAATCCTTGTTCCTGAGCCTTATTTCAACGAGCCGGGTTACGAGAGGTCCAGGGGGACACCTGCGGGGAATCAGAGCAGTAGGGAGTACAACGCGACAATTTGTCAGGCTACGGTTAGATGGGCGATGCTGGAGCAAATAATGAACCCTTGTCCTTGCTTCGGGGAGATAATTTTAGCGCATTTCTATTTGAAAAGGTTCGAGATTATAGATCAGGTGGAGGGATGGGTGAAGGACTTCGAGAACGAAGCCGTAGAAAAGAAAGTTTCAAGAACCAACAAACGTACTTCTTTCTACAATTTAGACCAATTCAAGAAGGTGGTACAACAGTTGAAGGAACAGCTCATGAAGTTGAAACCTCCATCTTGTTTAGAAGATGAAGATGGAGATACAACTCCAACCAATAGTAGTCCCGCAGAAAAGCCAGAAATTAGTAACGAACTAGATAATGATGTAGAAATGCAAAAAATGGTAAATGACATGTGCGAGTGACGAAATTTCCATCAATATTTTTTGTGCATTTATTGTTTCCACATAGAAGATCGACATTTGTTTCTTTTAAAATATCCTGAATAAAATTTTGATTTTTGTTCCAATATTTTATATTTATATTGTATTTATTTATTGAGACTTGCATTTGTGTTGAGACAAATTTTGTTACCATTTCTCTATGTCGTGGATCCATTCGATTTGAGTGGTTTACTGTGCTTCATGCCACAACTGAATTGAATTACATTTATAAATGTTTTCAATTATATGACATATTATTAAGATGAATTGTGATTTAAAATAAAATTTAATTCGTTTTAGTTTTGATTTATTTCGGACCTATAATTTGTTGACCTTGAGATTTATTTTTCCTTACGTAAACGGGGTTTTTATTCGTGTTTATGAGCATTGAACAAAGGAATTATGTGATGTAGGTGACACATACTACCGGTTCCAGCGGTAGATGGCGTCTGCGTATCGCGTAAAATCGCTATATTGTTCAGCGTACCATTTCTCTGCTATTTCAACAGTTCTGTGTACGCTTCACTCCGCCAGTGACAGTGTTACTTTTGGTTATACTGTTCGGGGTGCTTTGAGTGAGTGATGGTTTAGGACGATAAAAGGCAGGGAGGACTTACTTGTTCAGCGAAGATGTGCAGGAACAAATCCTACAACAGTAATGTTTTTTTTTCGTTTCCCAAAGGATATCAACAGGTAAACAAGTAAAAAAATTGGTTCAAGCACTAAAGTGAAGTCAGGAGCTTTTGCGCGTATGTTCCATTGTCCATTCTCCTGTATTGGACACTCTTAATCGAATTTACCATGGTGAATTCTATTGTCCGTTCTCCTGTATTGGACACTCTCTTAATAGAATTTACCATGGCAAAATGATAACGCGATGTTCCCCAGAACATACGCGCAAAAATCTTTATTAGTACAGCTGGTATATTTATGAGAAGTAACAGAATAAAGGACTGGACAAACTGGCGCCGTTTGCGATAAGTCGGAGGCCAGAGACGCGATCAAAATTAACACCGAGTTTGGGCCGCGTCTCAGGCCGCGCCAGTTTGTGCACCCACATGAATATCCATGTGTTTGTTTTGATCGCGGTCTCTACCGCTCTCTGTTCGCGGCCGCGTCAGTTCGGTTAGTCCTTTAAGGACTACGTACGGCGTCTCTGACCACGGCCGCGCCAGTCTGTCCAGTCCTTTACACCGGCGAGCTTCTCCGCGACGAGCCATAAAACTGCGGTTTTACTCGCCCGTCGATCAGGGGCTTTAGAGTTAAGGCGAAAACTCATGAGACGATTTTGTCGTTCAAAAGCCACGACGCTGCCGTTCAAAATTTGCCTTCCTATGCTTTTCATGGAACGACGAAATCGGACGACAGCTTATTTTGAACTGATTTACAGCCGGTTTCATAATCACTTTTAAAGTCTCTTTAATTTTAAAGCTTCATTTAGTTGGACATTTTGGTTTCATAATATATTTCAGCTTCCTGAAGTTGCTTTAAATTTAAAGATACAATTTCTTGACTTTAGCTGTTTTAAAGTATACATTAGCAATGACATTTTCGTTTCGTTGAGGAATTGACATTTGTCAATAAATGTAATAATTATCCGATCCGGTGAATATTGTATTGAATTTTATCCAACAAACTTGGAAAAAATATAATGGAAAATTTTGACAACAACTTCTGCTAACTCTCCGATTTTATGCAACTGGCAATATGCTGATTACTGTGGCAGATTTCATTGTGGTTTCTAAAGCATTGCGAGTCGTATAATTAAAAGAGTTTCCACGGCCATAGCTTCGCGATGTGGAACATATATAAAGATGCCAGAAAGCAGTGCAGAAATGGAGGAATTATAGCTGAAAGCTTTAATAGAATTGCTTCATTCCCTAGCTGGAGTCATTGGAGCTATTGATTGCACACTAATTAAAATAGACTCGCCAGGTGGTCAAGATGCAGAGATTTTTCGGTGTCGAAAATAATTTTTTGCATTAAATGTACGAACTGTGAGTGATACGAAATTAAGAATTCGTAATATCGTATGTAGGTGGCCAGGATCCGTGCATGATCAGACAATCTTCAATAATTCTCTATTCAAAGAGAAATTCGATAATGGCCAATTTGGTTCATATTTGCTTATTGGGGACAGTGGATATGCATTGAAAAAATATTTGATGACAAAGCTACAACAGGCCACGACACCTGCTCAAAATTTGTACAATTAATCAATTATAAGAACTAGAAATATTGTGGAAAGGCAGTATGGAGTATGGAAACGTAGATTTCCAATCCTTAAATTTGGAATGAGATTACAACTCGATACGATAAGAACTATTATAGTTGCAACTGCTGTGTTACATAATTAATATTGCCATAAATATGAATGATGTGTTCCCATAGAAAATCTAGACGAAGAGGAATTGGATGATAATCCACAAATATTTGGTAATGCAGTTACTGGTGAGCATGTGAGGAATGTATTAATCGCAGAGCATTTTGCAAGATTATAAACTGTGAAACAAAAATAAAAATGTTAATTTAATTCAATTATCAGCTTTCTTAAATTCTTTTAACCAATAATAGTTCCTCCTCTTTGGTAAAATTCGAAGATCGACTTCTTTTAGTTTTAAGTTCAATGTCCACCAAAAATTCTCGTGTCACAATGTTCGTTCCCGTACTCCTCCGAAACGGCTTGACCGATTCTCATGAAATTTTGTGAGCATATTGAGTAGGTCTGTGAATCGGCCAACATCTATTTTTCATACCCCTAAGTGATAAGAGTTGTTCACCCTTAAACATTTTTTTTTAATTTTTGGAGGAAATTTTTTGTTTTTATTTTTTTATAAGGTAGCATTACAAAATACATACAACCCTAAATTTTCGCCATCTATCACCAACCCCTATTTTTTAATAGTCATTTTAGTAATTAATCATTTTTCATCCCGCTTGATAACTGATCAATTATCACTTGGTAAGTTTTCCCAGAGAAAGAGCTAATTAAAACCAAGTCGCCGTATTTTTTGTGAATATTTTTCACTCTATTTCGATTAAAATTTCTCTGAGCTTATGACAGAGCTAAAATTTTTGTACAAAAAAAAGTTATTTTTATTAAAGTATCAAGGCAGTTTATTCCTGCTAAACTTAGTGCTAGATTTTTTAAAATTTCCGCGTCTTTCTGGATCAACACTCATTTGCCAGACTATACCGGTGTCACGTCCCAGTAAACAGCACGGAGTAGGGATGAGAACGAAGCCAGTCTCCTGTCTTTCTCACCTCTTCTCACTTTTCTTAACCAGATACGTTTGAGTGGGTAGTTCGTATTCGCAATTGAACTCGGTAGGTGGCGCCGCAATCGGGTTCTAGGTATTTTTTAGAATTACGTGTTTGAGTGCGGGTCCCTGGATAACTTGGAAATTCAATTTTCCCGGTAGGAGGCGCTGCAATCGGGTTCTAGGTTTTTTTTTAAGATTTTTCGCATTTGGAAATAAAATTGCAACCGCAATAACCGATTTGGCGCAGGCTAAGTTGCGTGGGTCAGCTAGTAATTATATAAATGCATTAAATTGCAAAAGAGAAACAATCACAGCAGCTCCAATTATGATTGCTAACAAAAAAAGAAAATATAATAAAAAGAAAATTTTGGGTTGCGTGTTAATAATATATATATATACACTTCTCGCAAAAATTAAAGGAACAAAAAAATTTTCGAAATTTTTTGGCAATTTTCAACAGGCTGTATTTCAGTGAAAAATGGCCGTACAGAAAATAAAAAAACATAGCTTTTCAAGCTTGAAGACTCTAGTTTAGGAATTTCTTGGTTAAACATTTTTTGGAGCCCCGGTAATCATGCGATTCTTGGATAAAGCACAAAGAAAAAATTTTCTAAATTTTTTACATTTTTTTTTCGCTCTACGGACATGGAAAAATTTTTTCGACCTAGACTAATGCATAGGTCGTATAGCCTGTTCATTCAGCTTCAATTTGCTTTTTGCAAGAGTCAAATACGACCATTTGTCTTCGAGATATCGAATTTTGAATGCAAAAGCATCCTTTTTCACTCAACTGGCGATATCTCTGAAACTACTGGTCGCCCAGCAAGTGGACAGGGAGTTTTGTTTTCTGCAGAAAATTTCCGATGAAAAAGTTTGTCATGGTTGGTTGGAAAAAAATTTTTTCCACTTGAAACGTTAACGTGAAAAAAGAGCAAAAAAATGCCATTTTCCCTTTTTTTGGTTGATCGACTGTATTTTCGACAATATTAGGGGAAATGCTTAGGTTAGAAGAAAATTTTACTGTCTAATGTACCCCAAAGGCCCCCCTAAATCGGTAGGTCGATCGGTTCAGCGGTTTCCTTGGACCGATTGATAGAAATTTTGAAAAAATTAAGGGAACAAGATTTTTGTTCCTTAAACTTGACCTGATCTTATCAATAATTTCATTTTTTTTAATTTACTCAATTTTAAGTCTTCTAAAGATTGATTAGCAAAAAAAAATCCTTGGACCAATTGATTGAAATTTCGAAAAAATTGAGGGAACAAGATTTTTGTTCCTTAAACTTGACCTAATCTTATCAAAAATCAATAATTTAATTTTTTTTTACAATTTACTCAATTTTGAGTCTTCTAAAGATTGATTAGCAAAAAAAAAATCCAAAAAAATGTTTTCAAAAATTTCGAAAATTTCCAAAAAATTTTTTTTTTTAAATTTAGCAAAACTTTTTGTTTTCATTTTTAAGAAAATCAAAGTTTCTGACAAAAATTTTCATTGATAACTGATTAACCGCCGGCATTAGCGTTATCCAAAGCATACCACGTGGAGGTTGCACGGTCGGATTTACGCTTCTTTTGTGCTTACGCACATGTGTTATGATTCTTTTTGGATTTTTTTTTTGCTAATCAATCTTTAGAAGACTCATAATTGAGTAAATTGTAAAAAAAAAATTAAATTATTGATTTTTGAAAAGATTAGGTCAAGTTTAAGGAACAAAAATCTTGTTCCCTTAGTTTTTTCAAAATTTCAATCAATCGGTCCAAGGAAACCGCTGAACCAATCGAACTACCGATTTAGGAGGGCCTTTGGGGTACATTAGACAGTAAAATTTTCTTCTAACCTAAGCATTTCCCGTAGTATTGTCGAAAATACAGTCGATTAACCAAAAAAAGGGAAAATGGCATATTTTTGCTCTTTTTTCACGTTAACGTTTCAAGTGGAAAAAAATTTTTTCCAACCAACCATGACAAACTTTTTTATCGGAAATTTTCTGCAGAAAACGAAACTCCCTGCTTGCTGGGCGACCAGTAGTTTCAGAGATATCGGCAATTGAGTGAAAAAGGATCCTTTTGCATTCAAAATTCGATATCTCGAAGACAAATGGTCGAATTTGACTCTTGCAAAAAGCAAATTGAAGCTGAATGAACAGGCTATACGACCTATGCATTGGTCTAGTTCGAAAAAAAATTTCCATGTCCGTAGAGCGAAAAAAAAAATGTAAAAAATTTAGACAATTTTTTCTTTGTGCTTTATCCAAGAATCGCATGATTACCGGGGCTCCAAAAAATGTTTAACCAAGAAATTCGTAAACTAGAGTTTTCAAGCTTGAAATGCTTCGTTTTTTTATTTTCTGTACGGCCATTTTTCACTGAAATACAGCCTCTTGAAAATTTCCAAAAAATTTCGAAAATTTTTTTGTTCCTTTAATTTTTGCGAGAAGTACATATATAATATATAATTTGAAACAATATTTCAAATGGGTATAATCACAGTCATATGATCGATTATGCCCATTAACAAACTTAATCGTCGTATTTGTATCCGCAACCTACCCGAAAAATTGCAAGTAGCTACAGTGGACACTCGGTAATCCGGCCCCCGTCTTATCCGGCGCCCCTTGTAATCCGACAGGCCTATCACTGTTGAGTATATGTAGGTACATTTGTAGTTCAGATAAAATCTTATTACATATTTCGATCGTTAATTTGTCGGATTACAAGGTAATTATTTTCAAAGAATTTCGGATAGTCCGACACTGCCTTGCAAAACGTTTGTCGGACTACCGGGGGTCCACTGTATTTCTTTCCGTTCGAAAGTTATAGGGGCTAGGGTTTGGGCAAACTGTTCACTCTAAGACTTATACGCAAAAATATAATTGAAATATGTATGAACATTTCAACATTTTAAGTAATCATTAAAGGATACTGTGGGAGGTATACTCATTATTGAAAGGTTTTTTCTGGGTTTTCTCTCCCAAACTCTGAAAAATATCTATAAAATAAAAATTAGTTATTTTGTGATTTGCTTCTGCGTAAGAAACACAAGATATTTGTCAGAAGCAATCAATTGAACAATGTTGCCTAACAAACGACAACGAAACAACATCAACGAAGAAACAACTATATCGTAACGTTTCGGAGTCTATATCAGACTCCTTCCTCAGACGCTCAATGAAAATCTTTAGAATTTGAAAGCAATGTAAAATGAAACACAACAAACGGTTGTTCATATATTTTGAAGCGACAGTGTTGAAGTATAATACGAAAACTTTCAAAATATAATATTTACATATAGAAATTGACATGTGAAAGGGGATGGCATTCAAAATCTGCTTCGTTTCCTTCAACGTAAAAATATACAATTTTTATTCGGATGAACAATCCACTAGTGTTAATAATTTTCATTACCTACTACCTACTAAAATAATTGTGTTATCGACAGATTTTGATAATTCAGAGATTCTCTGTCTATTTTATTTTCCTCATTCAATTGGCACTAGTATTAAATTATTTTGGCACTAAAATGAGTTAAAAAATAAACTAATTCCAGAGTTATCTCTTCAGCACATTCAAATTATGAAGGAATCCTACAGAAATTAAGTTAAATGTGAAGGGATAATCGGCTTATGCGATAAATGTATGATGGTTAGAGTAGAAATGGTAAAAATCGTGAAAATTGTTGTATTTTGACCTTTGAATATGGGTGTGCACATAAATTTTGGTTCGCATTCACCAACTTAGTTGTCAGAAATACTTTTCTATTTTCTTGTCGATAGATTACAAGAAACTTTTAAGTTGATTGTTACTGAACTAAAAGTTAGGCAATATCATGGAATAACAAAATACCCAATATAGTGAATATTTTTACGATATTCACTTCAATAATGATTATCTACGCCACAATTTCCCATTTTTCGGAACCTTTTCTTCAAAAGAATATATATACATGCGTAGGTATACAAGTGAATTGAAACTTACAACATATACAGTATACACCCTGTGGTTTGGAATGTACCAAGATGATGAATATAAATGAATACAAAAATATTCATGTAATAGACTAGAAAAAAATCATGACACGTACGTCCAATTTCCCATAATTTCAAATAAAAGTCAACGACACTTTACTCTATAAAGCTGTAAACTAATTTGTGTTCATCAGTTCATCGTTAAACTTACGTTTTGATAAGTTAAGTAATGTAATTTAATTTTTCAAATATTTGTCATTAATTTTCAAAGAGAAGAAAAAAATTGCGTTTTACGTGAAACTTATTAGCTGTCAAGTTTTCTTTCTTTTTATTAAAAAAAAAGATGTTTCACTATGTGATTTGTGGAAAATCACAGTGTCTATTCGTCATTATTGTTTTGGCAAACATTCCAGGAACGAATATAGAATAATTTTTGTTGGCACTTCTTGAATGAATCGAAGATACCAGCTGTAGAGGGCATGCATAGGCAATCCTCTTCAGGTTAATGTTCTCAGCAACCTGAAAATCGAACAAAAATCTCCCAACTGAGGTCTACTCAAACAATTGTACATGACGAGCATTGACAACAGGATAACTTCGAGAAATGCTTTTGTGGAGGAATCAAATGGAGATCTTCTTCGTCTTCGTCTTCCCCACCAGATATGCTCATCTCTTCTATGCTGAAAGTGTCCGATATTTCCTGATGCACCCTGGGTTCTTTTCTCGAGGCAGGGAAAAAATTTATGATATCCTCTTCGCTGTAAGAATAACATAAATGTGTATAGTGTTGCATATCGTAGATAAAACCGGTTTGTTTCAATTTATTCAGATGGTTGAACCTCTTTAGGCTCAGTCTCAACCTTCTTATACCCCTATTACACTATGCCTTTTTCGTGCCTATTTATCAGCCTGACTGACTGCGCCTGAAATTTTGAAGAAATACGCATGCGCCCGGGACTATTTTTTAGACTGTTTCAAGCTTGAAAATAAATAGAACTGTTACTATTTGTTCCCCTTGAATCGTGGGGATTTCAAGCCTTTTTGCTGAAATGTCATGGCTACCAACACAATATTTTTATCTGTCTCTCTTGACGTCTTAACATAACCTAGTTTATTCTATCCTTTGAATCGTAGCCTTAGTAATTTCAATAATAAATTTATGTTTATTACTCTGAGGACGTAAAGTTACTAAACTTACGAAGGCCAGATAATCTGTGATGGCTATCCCCGAGTGATATGAAGTTTTCGCCTAGTATCGCAAAGTAATTATTAATTTCGTTTTTGGAGAAATGCTTGCTGGAATTACAGTGTATTTTTTCTGTATGTGAATTTGCACTCTATGTAGTAGCATATTAAACATTTCTTCAGAAATTCTTAAAATACTATGGTATTGTTTTAAAAATATACGAAGAAAACAAGAACTTGAGGTAAATATGTCAATTTCTTCAATGTTTGCAGCTTGCAGCTCTGAAATTAATGCCTGAAACAAGCTCGAAAAAAGCGCGGTGTAATAGTGCCACTCATTTGGGGGAAAATTCAACCAACAAATAGCCATGAAAAAAGGCGCAAATATAGACATGAAAAAGGCATAGTGTAGTTAAATACAAAAGCTATCTACAGAAAAGGCAACGCTGCATATGCTCATTTTGGGAGTTTTATGTTCGAGACGGATTCCCTATGTTGGCGTCTCAGGTCCAAATATTTGTTTCAGAATACATTAAATATTAGGGAAAGAGTGATTCTAGATGGAACACTGACGAAGGCCGAAAAGTCTGCAACGCTTCTGTTCTTGCTCTCGGAAATCAATGGAATCCAGTGTTAATTTGATTCGTAAACTCTATGCATAAGTAAAAAAATATATGAACCCATTTCGAGACCCTATATTGGCAGAACGCTATGAATTGTTTATTATGGCGACGGACGATATTTGTCAGATTTGGCAGAAAAGCTTGTGGTTGTGAGTATAATAATGTGATTGCTGATCACCTAAATATAAGTAACTGATTTCGTACTGAAAAACCAAACAAATATTCTATAACCTGATTGCAGCGCCTCCTATTAGGCCTGACTGCGACTCTAAACCCTCTACGGACCCACTCAAAAGCACACACAAAATTTCATCAGAATTGGTCACGTCGTTTAGGACAACTTCAAACACATACACACATAATAATTTTGGCCGTAAATTGAATTTATTTTTTGTTTTGAATGGTATACGGTAGATTCCACAATACAACAGAGATATTATCGTGAAGCGATACTTTTTTGCTCGTTCTGGGGAATATCGCGTTATCATTTTGCCCAAACGATTGAGTTCGACCTGCTGAAGAATTCGAGGTCAAATTTGATTCTGTCCGTTCGGCCGTTGCTATGATAACTTGAGTGCGGAAAAGAGACTTGAAATTTTCAGGGTAGGTGGCGCGTCCTAATACGACGGACAAGTTCGTTGATGGGCATAATCGGCCCAACGGTTTCCGAGTGATTATTTTATTTTCAACCAATACAAATCCGATCGAATTGAAAGTTGGTGGGTTGTTGTAGAAAGCAAATCTAAGGACGTTTGTGAGAATCGTTTCACTAGAAAATTTTTTTTAAATAGGTAATATTTATGTCACGATAAACTGAGAACGGAAAGAGATAGCGCCTCGATATTTTCAGGTGTGGTTTTCGAACATTGTTTTCATTCTACCTTGCCAGTCTAGTCTAAAGTTGTGACTATCTTCTCAATTCCATATAAAAAGGAATAATCCATCTTGAATCGTGTAAATCCATGTTGTTTTTACTCAGAAAAACTTGGTCAACCACAGTTATTTTGATTTATTAATATTTGAGATTTGAATAATAGTGAATATTGATTTGCCTGAACCGCCAACTGATAAAAGTGTATTCTCCATTTTATAAACTATATGATTGCAATCCTGCCATCTTTTGGTGCAAATACATCTTATCTGATGATTTCATTCTGTTGAAAATGATTGGAACAGGTGTATTTTGGGAAGAAACCTAGTTTTTGCGAGGAATAAACCCATTTCAATTTTGAATTGGTGTATTTCGGAAATTTAAAAATTCACACATTGGTAGGTACCCATTTTGGAAGTTGCAATTCGACTTACATTCTGTTACCCAGGAAAAGAGGCGTTGTGAATGATACCTGTACACAGTTATTCACATAATTTATACTGAATCAATAATAGTATATTCCAAAACAAGTTGCAGAATGGGCTGATATTTAAACACGAATGTGAAATTCGAAAACGAGCAACGAAGGAGCGAGTTTTCGTACGCATGAGCGTTGGAATTGCCTTCTGCAACGAGTATTAGACGATATTTTCTCTATTTCAGGCAAGTTTTGTAAAATACTGTTGAAATTTAATGAAAAATTAGGATTATACATCCTAGTGACTTTTGTATTGTATATTGGCAGTTGGTGTGACTGTTACGAAAGTTGACAGATCATGGAATTTGAATTGTACGTAGAGCATGGAGATCAGATTGAACAGTTTCCTAATATCATGAATGATTCAAAATTAGCAAGAAGGAAATCTCTAGTACCATATTTTTTTATGAAAATAAAACCTTTCCTCTCAACAATTATTTAACCTTATCCAGATTATTTTGTATTGACAATAATTGACGTGTGTTGAAATTTGATAGGATCGAATGTCAGTGCTGACTACCACAAAACGAAAAATATAACTAGAAACAATGTGGGAATTAGTTCATTCCAGCACTGTTTTTAGTGCTGGAATGAACTCATTACGATACTGAAATAGAGAATAGTATATTCTAAAACAAGTTGCAGAATGGGCTGATATTCAAACACGAATGCGAAATTCGAAAACGAGCGACGAAGGAGCGAGTTTTCGTACGCATGAGTGTTGTAATTGCCTTCTGCAACGAGTATTAGCGTTAGTATTAGACGATATTTTCTCTATTTCAGGCAAGTTTTGTAATAGTAGAAGATCCGAACCTAAGTCGACCTTCACAAGCTGATAATAGAATGAAACATATTATATAATAAATTTAGCATATTAGATAAAATACTAAAAATGGGTTGCCTGAAAAAATCCTGGACAGACTATTTTTAATTTTTAAAAAAATTTCTAGTGATACGATCCTCACAAAATTTTGCAAAAATTTCCGTGTTGGCATTCTTCAACTAATAACTATATTTAAATTGGATCGCTTTAGTATTTTTCGAGTTATTAAGGAAATAAAAACCAAATTTCGGAAGGCGATAATCCCAAAACCGTTTGGCCGATTATGCTTATAAACAAACTCAAATGTCACATTCAGATATTTTCGGCGAAAAATTCGAAAATTACGGACATTTGGGCAAAATGATAACACGATGTTCCCCACAACATACGCGCAAAAATAATAAAAAATAGTCTGTCCAGGATTTTTTCAGGCAACCCATTTTTAGTACATTTTCTAATATACAAAATTCATTATAAAATATGTTTCATTCTATTATCAGCTCGGTGAAGGTCGACTTAGGTTCGGATCTTAGACTATAAAATACTGTTGAAATTTAATGAAAAATTAGGATTATACATCCTAGTGACTTTTTTATTGTATATTGGCAGTTGGTGTGACTGTTACGAAAGTTGACAGATCATGGAATTTGAATTGTACGTAGAGCATGGAGATCAGATTGAACAGTTTCCTAATATCATGAATGATTCAAAATTAGCAAGAAGGAAATCTCTAGTACCATATTTTTTAATGAAAATAAAGCTTTTCCTCAACAATTATTTCACTATATCCAGATTATATTGTATTGGCAATTGACGTGTGTTGAAATTTGATAGGATCGAATGTCAGTGCTGACTACCACAAAACGAAAAATATAACTAAAAATAATGCGAGAATGAGTTCATTCCAGCACTGATTGCAGTGCTGGAATGGACTCGTTACGATACTGAAATAGAGAAATATCATTCACAAACTGATCACTTTTACACGACGGTATGTATATATTAGGACTCTCTGACATTGTTGCCAAATTTCTTGTATAAGAAGGCTGTGGTTGAGCCACTTTAGGCTTAGTGATTTTCATCGTCCTATGAAATTAGGACTAACCTACCTGTCATCACTATCCCATGTTACTAAGGGTTGTTTTTCCCTCGATCCAGGTATTTGCAACCTGTCAATAGGAATAAGGTTTAGTTTAGCTGAAGAATCTTCCTGAAGTTTCTCCGATTGTCTGGGGATTGGATTATTTCTGTCTCCTAGGATGTGAATCAGCTGATCGAGGCTTGAAATTTTGGGAGCTGTAGGAGAATGTCCGATACTCGATCTACCGCTGCTGGATCCGCTCTGGAAAGTTTCTTGATCATTACTGAGTCGTGTGAATAGTAAAAAATGTGGGAAAGCTCTGTGGATAGGGGCTTTGGCGCTCTTGTCAAACTACTAGCGAGTACCTATTGGTTTGTCAGAGTTGGGATTGATATCAATGGTTTCTTATGATAGAATTGCATCATAAAAAATTAAATTCAAAACGTAAGTATATGACTCACCTCATAGGTTGGATTTACGTTCATCAATAAATTATAATTAGAGCTTCAATGGCGCAGGTTGCACGGTCAATCTGGTATTAATCTGGCATCGATCTAACATCAATTTGCCATCAATCCGGACCATCAATCCATCAGTCTACGCGTATAAAATCGGTTTCCCGTCAATCTGACATCAATCCATGATTGCTGTCAGGCTGAACTTATGCCAGATTGACCGTGTAACCTTCATCTATGAAATCATAAAATTACTATTAATTATTGTAATTTTGAAAAATCATATCTCCGAAAGTATGGGTATGTTAGAGTTGAGAAAGATAACAATAGATTCTTATCTAATACTCTATCTTAAAAAATATTGGACGGAATCGATTTTGACCACGGATTCTTGACCAGTGAGTCGAACCAAAAAGTTCGAGACCATTTTCAGCCAAACATTCGAAACTGATAAGCACTCTGTTTCGAGGAAGAAGAGCGCCAAAAAAGAAAGTTGGAAAACAGTAATTTAGATGCTGATCACAGATTCTGAAGTAAATTTTTTCTTCTCTATGAAGGTTTTATTTGTAAAATTGATTTGAAAGTTATATCTAAACGAAATACTGGCCCGAATTGCGTGAAATAGGTTATATTGGACCTACCTAGGTATTCTAATGAATATCTATGAACCTATGAATATTTTCAATTCTCAATATGGAAAATGATTAGTTGAATTCCTAGTTCTATGTTATAAGGTTTTATATTGTTGAAAGTATTGGGCAAATTGTTATTTTTTCCTGGAAGTCAAGCTACCTTAGGCGAGTTCAGTACCTGGATGGGTGACCGCTCTGGCTATAAATTCGAATAAGCAAGCCAAAGCTCGCGACCTCAATGCTTTTCCAAGTAGTTTAATTATATAATTCATGGCTCACTAATTTGCATATACTTTTCAAAAGTGAATAATTTTCCTAAAATATTAAATGAACCATCTTCATTTGATTTGTTACTCACATTATTTTTGGCGCTCTTGTTTCTCGGAACAGAGTGCTTATCAATTTGCCCAAATGTCTGTAATTTTCGAATTTTTGGCTGAAAATGGTCTCAAACGATTTGGTTCGACTCACTGATCAATCCATGGTCGAAATCGATTCTGTCCGGCCGTCCGTTAACACGATATATCTCGGACGGAATAGCTAGACAGTTCAAATTTTCAGAGTAGGTTTGAGAGATAAATATCTCGGTTAAGTTTGTTATTGGGCAAAATCGGCCAGGTGGTTTCTGAGTAACAAAAAAAATTTTTTTTACATTACAGATTTTAAATTAATTTTTTTTTAAGATGCAATTTCATTATAAGAATCCACTGATATCATTCTCAACTCTAACAAACTAATAATTTCGGAGATATGATTTTTCAAAATTTCAATAATTATTCACAATAATTCTCTATGATTTCATAGAACACTCTAATTATGAGATGATTCATGAACCTACGTTTTGAATTGAATTACGAAAATTCTTGAAAACTGACGCACAGAAGCCAAATTGAAAAAGTGGGAAAGCCTCTTGTTCAAACTTTGACAAATGATAACTCCGAAAGTATGGGTTTTTCAGAGTTGGTAATGTTATCAAAGGTTTCTTGTTTAATTTATTTTATCTTATGATGCAGTTCTATCATAAGAATCCATTAATATAATTCCCAACTCTGAGAAACCACTTTTGGAGATATGATTTGTCAAAGTTTAAACAAGAGCACCAAAGCTCCTGTCCACAGGGCTCTCCCACATTTTTAATTAAAGATTCAATCGGGCTTAGGAAAACTTCCTCGGCTTAATATGACTAGCTATACGTCGTACAGGGTCATGATATGCTTGATATTTACTTCTACAGCACTGATAATTGTTGCGACCTTTATTATTTTAATTTCAAAGGCCACCTGGGCCGCATGCTTGTCATATTAACGATCTGCTCTCTTCTTGTACATTGGGAGATCTAGGAAAGGTCGAGGGGAAAATTTCCTCCTCTAGCTCAGTGACATCGACCATTGTTAAGCAACAACACGAATAATTCGTTATAATTTGGTATTTGAGGAAACTATTTGGTTTGTATACCCACAAAATAAGTCGATTCACTGTACCGCTCTATGTGATATAAATGCATTCTTCTGATAGAACTGCATCATAAAGGAAATTAAATTCAAAGATCAAATTGACAATCTACAATGCTTCAATACTTCAAAAATAATCATTAAAAAAAATGAGCAATCTGCAATGCTTCAATGCTTCAAAAATTTTCATTTAAAAATAAGTGGGAAAGCCCTGTGGACAGGAGCTTTGGCGCTCTTGCTCAAAATTTAAAATTATAAAAATTATATTATATCAATTGAAACTTAGTCAATATTGCAGTTTTGTTTTGTTTCCATCATCATATGGATTCTCCAAGTCGAGCTATCCAAGATAGCTGAGGTTGTTTCATTAATCATTTTGCATTCAATCATACTTTGTTTTCTAGAACAGGAGGTATTTTATATCAAGAATTTTGTCTCTGTAGACAGAGACAATACCTTATATTTCTCTATGAGATGACAATCACAGAATGTTAATATATGACAATGGCGACACACAGAATATACCTTACCTAGAATAGATTCTGTGTGATATGTATGAACACTGATCATCAAATTCATTTTTACGATGACAGCATTCTGTGAAATCATATATTTACGATTTAATGTTGAAATTTTGAAAAATCATATCTCCGAAAGTTAGCTTGAGTCAGAGTTGAAAATAATAACAATGGATTATTATGATGAAAGTACATCTTAAAAAAAAATTGTATTCTAAATTTGTAATGTAAAATTTTTTTTTTTCGTTACTCTGAAACCATCTGGTCGATTTTGCCCGATAACGAACCTACTCTGAAAATTTCAACTGCCTATCTCATTCCGTTCGAGAGTTATCGTGTTAACGGCTGGACAGAATCGATTTTGGCCACGGATTCTTGATCAGTGAGTCGAACCAAAAAGTTTGAGACCATTTTCAGCCAAAAATTCGAAAATTACAGACATTTGGGCAATTTAACAAGGAACAAGAGCGCCAAAAAGAGCCCACAAAATTGTTTTGACCAAAAATGTTTTCTTCATTAGACCGGGAACTTATCAGCCGATATGTTATAATCTATAATCAATATAACTCGACTCTTCAGTCAGATTTTTGCGCCATAATATTTCAAGATAACGTTTATCAAATTACAATATTTTCTGAAAGCAAAAGTTGATTAAAATCCCATTTTCAATCATTAAGGGAATCTGTACATAGAAATAATCAGTTGGAAAGAACGTACCATATGTTGATCAGAAATCACAGAAATGGAAAAACATTCATATTATTTGTACCATTCGAATCTATTTATTCATGGTGGAAAAGTCAATTTTCGTCAAAGTTTGTTGGGAGAACCCATATTCACAGCTTGAGATAAAAAAAGATGCACTAAGCACCAACATGAAGGTATTTTAATTAAAGGACCCGACACTTATACTCACATTTTTCAAGTTATCCCCATTCTGGTCACCACCATCTTCTATGCCGCTGTCTTCCATCATCCTATTCAAATAGTATATTCAGCACATAAAAGAAGGACAACATCCACTACTACACAATACCAAATTATAAAAAAATATGATGGGTGGCCCGATGTAGAATATTTACAAAAATGATTTCCTAACCTAAATAGTGACTGACATTTAACGTGGAAGGAAATGAGGAAAATCAATATGCCGCCCTCGCTCTGACGATGCCTGATAACTGACTGGAGGAAAATTTAGATCAGCTCTATGTTCTGTTTCGAAAGATAAAATGATATTAAAGACTGATTAAAGCAGAGGAATATTTTTGAAATACCGGGTGTCCCAGTATACATGTTCCAATGAATTGTCTCGTCCATTTCAAAAGATAAAAATTTGAAAATTTTATGACTTTCAATTCCTTCAAGGAACCTTCAACTGAGAAAAACAAAAATTGAACTCTGACTTCTTTATCTCAAATAGCACCCTATATATTTTTGGCAATTTTTTAATTCTACTCAAAATTACCATTCCAACGATTTATCACACTTTGTATTTTACATTTGATTCGAGGGAGAAAACGTGAATTGAAATTTCAAATTGAAAGAATTGCAGTAGGCTACGATGTTTTGTGTAATCTTAATTTTGACTTCAATAATCGAGATCAAACTTTGACAAATCATATCTTCGAAAGTACTGGTAAGAGTTAGGAATTATATCAATGGATTCTTATGATAGAACTTCATAATAGCAGAAATTAAATTCAAACATCATAAAAGAATTTAAATTCAACAAGAGTGCCAAAAATTATTAATCCAAAACCAATAGACCTACCCAACAACGAACTCATCCGAGATATTCGTTCCTTAATTCTATGGTGAACGATATATTTTTTCCTCAAACCCAATCTGAAAATTATATTATATCAATTGTAACTTTACCCATTATTTCAGTTATGTTTTTACTGGAGATATTCTGAACTCAATATTATTAACTTACCATTACCATTCCCATCATCATATGGATTAACCATGGGCATTAAATATCAAAACTTGACATATCATGTCTCAGGAAAATAAGTTGACATGTATCAACACAGATCATATTATAATAATTCATAGATAGAATAATTATCGCATTCTGTGAAAACACAGAAGTACGATTTATTATTGAAATTTTGAAAGTATTAGCTTGTTAGAGCTAAAAATGACATCAATGGATTCTTATGGCGAAACTGCATCTTGAGAAAAACTTATTTTGAAATTCGTAATGTAAAAAATAATTTTTATTTGTTACTCCGAAACCATCTGACGGATTTTGCCCAATAACGAACTTAGCCGAGATATTCATCTGCCAAACCTACTCTGAAAATTTCAACTCTCTAGCTTATTCCGTTCGAGAGTTATCGTGCCTACGGCCGGCCGGACGGCCGGACAGAATGAATTTCGACCACGGATTCTTGATCAGTGAGTCGAACCAAATCGTTTAAGACCATTTTCATCGAAAAATTCTAAAATTACAGACATTTGGGCGAATTGATAAGCACTCAGTTCCGAGGAACTAGAGCGCCCGGCAGGAGAACTTCTAAACGAATCTAAATCTAATCGAATTCACCATGGTGAATTCGATTAAGAGTCTCCAATACAGGAGAATGGACAAAATAATTTACCATGGTAAATTCGATTAAGGGTGTCCAATACAGAAGAATGGACAATAGAACATACGCGCAAAAGCTTCTGACTTCACGTCAGTGCTTGAACATATTTTTTTTTTCGTGATTTTTTTGAAATTTTCTAGGGGTACGGTTCTTAAAATTTTTGTTTTCGTCATTTTTTTCAAATTTTCTAGAGGTACGGTTCTTACAAAATTATAAACCAGTCTTTATGTTGATTTTCTACTACTAGTTACCAAGCTTCAATTCGATCGATTATTTATTTTTTGTGTAATCAAGGAAATAATATTCAAGGTGGGTATAACTCGGAAACCCTCCTTTCGCTCGAAAGTTATCTAGACAACGGTCACCCATCTACTGAACTCACACAAGGCTGCTCGAATCTCCAACAATATTTAACCGATCGTGTTAAAACTTGAAACTTGGCAGTAGAGTTAGGTTCTCAAGGCTCTTGAAAAATTTCAGCAATTTCAGACGAATAGTTACTGATATATAGAATTTTTTTTTCAATTTTTTGAAATTTTTTAAAAATTTTCTACAAATACTATCCTCGCGAAATTTTGCAAGAATTTTTGCGTAGGGATTCTACAACTAATAACCGTGTTTGAATTAAATCGGTTTAGTATTTTTCGAGTTAATGAGGAACAAAAAACAACCAAATTTCAGATGGCTATAACTCTAAAACCGTTTGTCCGATTATGCTCATAAGCAAACTCAAATGTCGCGTTCTGATGCACATCCTAACCTGAAAACTTCAAGCCGCTATCTCTTTCCGTTCTCAAGTTATCGTGACAACAAAAATATTTTTTAAACATTTTCTAGCCATACGATTCGCATTAAATTTCATAAACGTGCTTAGGTTCATATTCTACAACTACTCACCAAGTTTCAATTCGATCGGATTTATATTGGTTGAAAACAAAATTATTACTCGGAAACCATCATTGGGCTGATTATGACTATTAACGAACTTGTCCGTCGTATTGGGATGCGCCACCTTCCCTGAAAATTTCAAGTCGCTAGCTCTTTTCGTTCTCAAGTTATCGTGGCAATGGCCGGACAGAATGAAATTTGGCCTCGAATTCTTCATTGGGGAGTTGACTAAATCGTTTGAGACCATTTTCGTAAAAAAATTCGAAAGTTACAGACATTTGGGCAAAATGATAACGCGATGTTCCCCAGAACATACTCGCAAAAATATGTAGTCGTATTTGAAATAAGAGAGTATGTTTCAACTTGCGGTATTTCCGGAAGTGCAGCCATCCTGAAAATATTTTCTTTAGAAAGATGACACCGGACCCTGGCCAACACCAAAATTTCAGAACCATACCTACCATTTTCCAATCTTTATATTCTTCTTATGTACGGTTTCATACAACCACCCTGTATAATATGTATTTAATTAGAATCGTGTATCAGTAGTTACCTGATTCAAATCATGATATATCACCGTTTATGACAGACATTCTGACTTGGCTACGATTCTGACATTGTCATTAGTGACAATATTGTTTGATCAATATCTCTCAACAAACTTTGAAGCAGAAGAAAAAGCCCCTTTCACAATAAACGCAACTGTGAAATACAAAGTTTCTTCCAGTTGAAAAAGAATGGCTCCCCCCACAGTATTAGCTAAGAAAGCATCAAGTTATCAGAAAGCTCCTGGAGTGGGTAGAATTAGTATTTCTTCGAAACTCTCTCATTTTTCCATGCTTGCTATAATAATGTTAATTTCTTTTTATTTTTTAGAAAAAAACTCCAGGAAAATCTGTCGACGGAGATGCAACTGAATTTGAAGAATGGAGGAAAGCTAAGCAGTTATTGAAACCAAAAGATCAGCTGGAATTGCCTGATGTAGTGAGTACTTTTGATGCATATATTGCACACAACTAATTATGGATCACTTCAAAATTATAAACAAGATCAACGTTGCAACAGTGAGGCATTAATAATGTCCAAATCTGGAAATACAGGGATTACGGCAACTAACCTACTATACCATTTATTATTGATTTGTCTATTCAAGAGCTTTGAAGTTATTTTGGCAGTAAAATAGATATTGCGCGTATGTTCTGGGGAACATCGAGTTATCATTTTGCCCAAATGTCTGTAACTTTCGAATTTTTTGACGAAAATGGTCTCAAACGATTTAGTTCGACTCCCCTATGAAGAATTCGAGGTCAAATTTGATTCTGTCCGGCAATTGCCACGATAACGTGAGAACGAAAAGAGCTAGCGACTTGAAATTTTCAGGGTGGGTGGAGCATACCAATACGACGGATAAGTTCGTTAATGGGCATAATCGGACCAGTCGTTTCCGAGTAATAATTTTGTTTTCAACCAATATAAATCCGATAAAATTGAAACTTGGTGAGTAGTTGTAGAATATAAACCTAAGCACGTTTGTGAAATTTTGTGCGAATCGTATGTCTAGAAAATTATTAAAAAATCATTAAAAAATATTTTTGTTGTCACGATAACTTGAGAACGGAAAAAGATAGCCGCTTGATGCTTTCAGGTAGGGATGTGCATCAGAACGAGACATTTCAGTTTGTTTATGAGCATAATCGGCCAAACGGTTTTAGAGTTATAGCCATCTGAAAATTGGTTGTTTTTTGTTCCTCATTAACTCGAAAAATACTAAACCAATTGAATTCAAACATGGTTATTAGTTGTAGAATGCCAACGCGAAAATTCTTGCAAAATTTAGTGAGGATAGTATTCGTAGAAAATTTTTAAAAAATCATTGAAAATTGAAAAAAAAAATTCTATATATCAGTAACTATTCGTTTGAAATTGCTGAAATTTTGCAAGAGCTTTCATAACCTAACTCTACTGCCAAGTTTCAAGTTTTAACACGATCGGTTAAATATTCTTGGAGATTCGAGCAGCCTTGTGTGAGTTCAGTAGATGGGTGACCGTTGCCTCGATAACTTTCGAACGAAAGGAGATAGGGACTTGCAATTTTCAGGGTAGGTTGCGTATCCGAAAGGGAGAGTTGAGTTCCTTTTTGGGCATAATTGGTCTAACGGTTTTCGAGTTATACCCACCTGGAATATTATTTCCTTGATAACTCAAAAAATGAATATTCGATCGAATTGAAGCTCGGTAACTAGTAGTAGAAAATCAAGTGCCAACACCTATTTTTTTTACTATTTTTCTGATAACTATCATGACTATCAAGTCTAATGGAATAATTTCAGAGCATTCTCGGCTCTAAAATCAAAACGAAAATACTAAATTCGGACAATTTCCATGTGAATGACTCTAGCGTCAGTATTTTGATTTCAACCAAATGAACAATAATTTCTTCGGATTCGCTAATTCGATTTTAAACAATATGAATATTGAGATATCATGAGCCAGTAGAAACTCGTGGTGGTATTTTGAGCGACTTATTTCGCTGAGATTAGAAACGAACTCGTCAGGTCGTACCAAGAGAGGCAGTATTACCCTTGGGCTCTGTGGTTCCGCAGGGGTGGGGGCCTTCGACTTCTTCTTCTAACTAGTCTGGCATAATCGATCTCCATGCGCAGAGTCAGCAAGATAATGTCAAAATATACAGGCTCTATCGGGGAGAACTATTCCATGTATCATACAATTGCATTGCCGCAAATCAATATAATTATTATTTAAAGAAAAGGAAAAAATATACCTATATATACAAAATGGGACAGAACAGTCAGTCTGATATACCGAGCTCTGATAGTAATAATTATTAGCATCGAATATAATAAAATTATCTTGATGTCTTATTAGATTCAATACTGATCTGCTTTATGTTTTGAGGAATTGAAAGAGATCTTAGCCAGAGTACTACTAACCACAGATCCTCAGAAGCCTGATAGTTTGGTTGAATTTAGTTATAGCGAGGGGAGGTTTATCGACGTGCCAGCGCCCAGCAACCTGGTGGTGGCCTACAGATCAAAAGGATCCCAAATTCACATCGACACGGAAGAAGCCACTAATCAGCTGATAGAAATGGGTTATGATCGTAAGTAGCATGCTTCTATCTTGAAAGCGCTTACATTCTGGATGGGCAGCTATTGCCTAAGACCGTGGTGGTGAACTTTTATATGTGAGCACTGAGCGTGTTACAGAGCTACTAATAGGAGCTTTGTCGAATACAGTTGAATGGACAATAGAACATACGCGCAAAAGCTCCTGACTTGACGTCAGTGCTTGAACCAATTTTTTGTTGTGAAGTCAGGAGCTTTTGCGCGTATGTTCTATTGTCTATTCTTCTGTATTCGACACTCTTAATCGAATTCACCATGGTGAATTCGATTAAGAGTGTCCAATACAGGAGAAAAGACAATAGAATTCACCATGGTAAATTCGATTAAGAGTGTCGAATACAGAAGAATGGTCAATAGAACATGCGCGCAAAAACTCCTGACTTCATGTCAGTGCTTGAACCAATTTTTTGTTGTGAAGTCAGGAGCTTTTGCGCGTATGTTCTATTGTCTATTATCCTGTATTCGACTCTCTCAATCGAATTTACCATGGTCCATTCGATTAAAAGTGTCCAATACAGGAGAAAAGACAATAGAACTCACCATGGTAAATTCGATTAAGAGTGTCCAATACAGGAGAATGGACAATAGAACATACGCGCAAAAGCTCCTGACTTCACGTCAGTGCTTGAACCAATTTTTTGTTGTGAAGTCAGGAGCTTTTGCGCGTATGTTCTATTGTCCATTCTCCTGTATTGGACACTCTTAATCGAATTTACCATGGCGAATCCGATTAAGAGTGTCCAATACAGGAGAAAGGACAATAGAATTCACCATGGTAAATTCGATTAAGAGTGTCCAATACAGGAGAATGGACAATAGAACATACGCGCAAAAGCTCCTGACTTCACGTCAGTGCTTGAACTAATTTCTCGTTGTATTGGACACTCGTAATCGAATTTACCATGGTGAATTATATTGTCTGTTCTCCTGTATTGGACACTCTTAATAGAATTCACCATGATAAATTCGATTAAGAGTGTCCAATACAGGAGAAATGACAATGGAATTCACCATGGTAAATTCGATTAAGAGTGTCCCATACAGGAGAATGGACAATAGAACATACGCACAAAAGCTCCTGACTTCACGTCAGTGCTGGAACCAATTTTTTTTTCGTGAAGTCAGGATAGAATGCAATGATGAAAAAATTAACACATTGTCTATTCTTCTTTGGTAGAAGAATACATATTTATTTTAGACAAATATTACTGAAATTAATGTCATATTTAAATAATCAAAGTAGAGAAAATTATAAGTTTAGTTACTAACATATTGAATGAAATTCAATTGAATTCCAATAATATTCAATTACTCATTCTTAACCAATAAATGCCCATTGATAAATTTAAAGGTGTTGAGGTGAGACCTAAAGATATACATATTCTCATTAGTGATAGAAAAACTGGCCTAAAATGCCTCTCTACCCATCACGAGATTTAATATCGACAAATGAGTCTCTCACCTCGCAAGATCAGAAAGTGTGGTTAATTTAAAGTTAAGTTTTGAAGCCTTCAGCAAAATTTCAGCGATATCATAAGAAAAATAATACATAACCTTTCAAAAGTCCCCTCTCACAAATATACTCCTCTGTAGGCGCATGGATCTCTTGAAGAAGAATCGCCTTCGCTATTTTTCAAAGATATTCACTCTTGTTCATAGAAATCCCTTCAATATTTAGTTACCTCCTCCTAAGCAGGATCTCCTTCAAAACCAGGTTTGACCGCTACAGGAGCCTACAGGACACTTATGTAGGGCTATCATCTCCCATAGATTTGTGATGAAGGAATCATGCCGAAAATGGATGATATATTTTAATATGTCTTCCTTCATCCATTCATGGTTTTGAAGGTTCTCGGAAAATTTTATCGATTCCCATCCAACTACCGAACTCACAAAAGGCTGCTCGGATCTCCAACAATATGGACCCGATCGTGTTCAAACTTGGAACTCTGCAGTAGAGTTAGGTTCTGAAGGCACTTGTAAAATTTCAGCGATGCCGGACGAATAGTTTCTGATATATAGAAATTTTTTCAATTATTTTCAATGATATTTTTGGAATTTTCTAGTGATACCATCCTCACGAAATTTCGCAAGAATTTTCGTGTTGGCATTCTACAACTAATAACCATGTTTGAATTATATCGGTTTTGTATTTTTCGAGTTATTGTGGAAATAACAACCAAATTTCAGATGGGTATAATTATAAAACCGTTTGGCCGATTATGCCTATAAACAAATTCAAATGTCGCATTCAGAAGCATAACCTAACCTGAAAATTTCAAGCCGCTGTCTCTTTCCGTTCTCAGGTTATCGTGTCATAAATAATATTTCTTAATAATTTTTTTAAAATTTTCTAGCTATAAGATTCTCACAAAATTCCACAAACGTGCTTAGGTTTATATTCTACAACTATTTACCAAGTTTCAATTCGATCAGGTTTATATTGGTTGAAAACAAAATTATTATTCCCATTAACGAATTTGTCCGTCGTATTGGGATGCGCCACCTACCCTGGAAATTTCAAATCGCTAGCTCTTTCCGTTCTCAAGTTATCGTGGCAACGGCCACCCAGCCAGACGGACAGAATCAAATTTGACCTCGAATTGTTAATCAGGGAGTCGAACCCAATCGTTTGAGACCATTTTCGACAAAAAAATGCAACGGCATTCTACAACTAATTACCAATTTCCGTGCACGCTGTTTCCTAGAACATGTGCCCAAAATCATGTTCTGCAAAATCATAGCATGCCAAAAAGACACCTTTAAAGTCACGATGTATCTTTGGACATGTTCATCGCAGTTAATGCCTTCAATGCGATGTTCATTGCACCCTGCACATAAATATCTCGCATATCAGAATTCTATCAAATGCATAATTATTAATTCATATCTCAAGCTGATGAATATCGAGCACAAGCTAGAGAAGGCATAGAAGAAGAGATAATCGAGGAAACAGTCCCCGAAGAAGCCGATCAGGCTCAAGAGGAAGAAGCGGCGGTTGAAGAAAGTGAAAAACCAGAAGGCGACGAAGACGAGGAGGAATCCATAGCCCCTCCCAAGGAAACCGAAGAAGAGGAGCACGGAGAAGGTGACGAGGATGACTTGGAAATGGCCGAGAAACCTGCCGCCGAAGCTCCGAAAGGTAGAAAGAAGAAACTGACCAATCAGTTCAACTTTTGCGAGAGGGCTTCCCTAACTTACAATCTTCCTGTTAGAGTGAGTATTTTCGACGTGGAACTTAACTTAAAGGGTCTTAACATGAATAAAACAGAAAGCCTGGTCCACTCTCACTAGGTATATTTCATCAGCTAATCTTCCTAGTAAGAAGTTCACTACAATGCTAGGTAGGAAAAAAGACTGGGACAGGGAATCCACCACCCAAGTTCTTAAAAGAAATGCCATTAAATGGTACACAGACGGTTCAAAAAGCACTACAGAAGCTGGCGCTGAAGTATATGGTCCAGGCACCAAATGCTCACTGTCGCTGGGCTCCTATCCTATAGACTAGTCAACAAGTGCTATTTGGACCAACTTTTTTCAGCAGTCTCCGAAAATTATGTATGAGGTGTCATTCGATTCGGAAAGGCATCTAGATGATTTTTGAAAAAAATGAAGTTCCGCTTGCAAAAATTGTAAAAGTTATCAACAATTAACTAAAAAAAAAAAAAAGGGGGTTTTAGTTTTTTGTAAATATCTCAAAATCTAATAAAGATTTTTCAAATCTGAAAAAAGATTCAAAAAGAGAAGGAAATTTCCTAAAAAAAGTCGCGACTCCCGAAACTGTACGATAAATATTTATAATTTTTCCAGGGGGATGAAAATACGGCCGAAAACGGGTACTCTGGCTTGGAGAAGCCACGTCCACTTCGGGCACTTCAACAATAAACATTTTTTAAACATAGTAAATGTGAAAAAAAAAAAATTGAAAAAATTCAGGCAGCAACTGAATAGATGAATGAATAATAATCCGCTTGAACAAAAAATTTATAATAATTTTTCATTTAGTTATTCAATAGTTAATTAATAACTTTTTTCTGCTTGCACATTAACATTGCAAGTGTGATAATTGCTAAACTATAAGTTTTAGATTTTTTTCCTCTCTTGGAGCAATTCTTCAAAGGCTTAAGACTAGAATCCTGTTAGGAAAATTAAAAAATGTTTAATTTTCAATTTTTTATTAATAATTTTCGTTGTTGCAAAATTAAAAACTTAAAATAATCATCGAACAAAATTTTTTTTTTAATATTATTAACGATCCGTTTTCTGCTTTTGTGACAGAAAGTAGAATAGAAAAAAAAATAAAAGGTAAAAATTTATTTGTTTATAACAAATTGTTTATTGCATAAACAATGAAAAAATAAATAAAATGAAAATTTTTTTTTATATCGAAAAGAAAAATGAATAATGATTTTTAAAAAAAAATGGTTCAAGCACTGACGTGAAGTCAGAAGCTTTTGTGCGTATGTTCTATTGTCCATTCTTCTGTATTGGACACCCTTAATCGAATTTACCATGGTAAATTATGTTGTCCATTCTCCTGTATTGGACACTCTTTATTCAAATTTACCATGGTAAATTCGAATTAAGTGTCCTATACAGAAGAATGGACGACATAATTAACCATGGTAAATTCGATCAAGGGTGTCCAATACAGAAGAATGGACAATAGTACATACGCGCAAAAGCTTCTGACTTTACGTCAGTGCTTGAACCAATTTTTTTTTCGTGATTTTTTTTAATTTTCTGGAGGCGCGGTTCTTAAAATTTTTTTTTTCGTCATTTTTTTCAAATTTTCTAGGAGTACGGTTCTTACAGATTTTTAAACACGTCTTTGTGTTGATTTTCTACTACTAGTTACCAAGCTTCAATTCAATCGAATATTTATTTTTTGAGTTATCAAGGAAACAATATTCCAGATGGATATAACTCGGAAACCGTTTAACCGATTATGCCCAAAAACGAACTCAACTCTCCCTTTCGGATACGCAACCTACCCTGAAAATTGCAAGTCCCTATCTCCTTTGGTTCGAAAGTTATCGAGGCAACGGTCACCCATCTACTGAACTCACACAAGAATGCTCGAATCTCCAACAATATTCAACTGATCGTGTTAAAACTTGAAACTTGGCAGTAGAGTTAGGTAATGAACGCTCTTGCAAAATTTCAGCAATTTCAAACGTATAGTTACTGATATATAGAATTTTTTTTTTATTTTCAATGATTTATTAAAAATTTTCTACAAATGCTATCCTCACCAAATTTCGCAAACATTTTCGCGTTGGCATTCTACAACTAATAACCATGTTTGAATTCAATCGGTTCAGTATTTTTCGAGTTAATGAGGAACAAAAAACCACCAAATTTCAGATCGCTATAACTCTGAAACCGTTTGGTCGATTATGCTCATAAACAAACTCAAATGTGACATTCATATGCACAACATAACCTGAAATTTTCAAGCCGCTATCTCTTTCCGTTCTCAGGATATCGTGACAAAAAAAATATTTTTTAATAATTTTTTTAAAATTTTCTAGCCATACGATTCGCCCAAAATTTCACAAACGTGCTTAGGTTCATATTCTACAACTACTCACCAAGTTTCAATTCGATCGGATTTATATTGGTTGAAAACAAAATTATTACTCGGAAACCACTGGGCCGATTATGCCCATTAACGAACTTGTCCGTCGTATTGCGATGCGCCACCCACCCTGAAAATTTCAAGTCGCTAGCTCTTTTCGTTCTCAAATTATCGTGGCAACGGACGGCCGGACGGCCGGACGGACAGAATCAAATTTGACCTCGAATTCATCATTGGGGAGTCTAACTTAATCGTTTGAGACCATTTTCGTCAAAAAATTCGAAAGTTACAGACATTTGGGCAAAACTATAACGCGATGTTCCCCAGAACATACGCGCAAAAAAATATCGTTCCTTAATATTAATTAGAAGTGGGAGAAAATAATTGTTAATTAACAAATGCGTTTTCAAGCAATAAAAATTTTTTTTTAAGGAACAATTTTTCTTTTAAAAATCATTATTTGTATCAAAGATTGAAATTCCAAAAAAAAATTTTCAATTATCTTATAAACAACGCATTTGTTTATAATAATTTTTTAAACAATTAAAGATAAAAATTTGAAAAAATTATTTCTATGCAGTTTCTAATAAAAACGGATCGTTAATAATATTAAAAAAAAAAAATTTTGTTCGATGATTATTTTAAGTTTTTAATTTTGCAACAACGAAAATTATTAATAAAAAATTGAAAAATAAACATTTTTTAATTTTCCCAACGGGATTCTAGTCTTAAGCCTTTGAAGAATTGCTCCAAGAGAGGAAAAAAATCTAAAACTTATAGTTTAGCAATTATCACACTTGCAATGTTAATGTGCAAGCAGAAAAAAGTTATTAATTAACTGTTGAATAACTAAATGAAAAATTATTATAAAAATTTTGTTCAAGCGGATTATTATTCATTCATCTATTCAGTTACTGCCTGAATTTTTTCAATTTTTTTTTTTCATATTTACTATGTTTAATAAATGTTTATTGTTGAAGTGCCCGAAGTGGACGTGGCTTCTCCAAGCCAGAGTACCCGTTTTCGGCCATATTTTCATCCCTCTGGAAAAATTATAAATATTTATCGTACAGTTTCGGAAGTCCAGGAAATTTCCTCTTCTTTTTTAATCTTTTTTCAGATTTGAAAAATCTTCATTAGTTTTTGAGATATTTACAAAAAACTAAAACCCCTTTTTTTTTTAGTTAATTGTTAATAACAAGAAAATAGGATAACGCCCTGTCCTGAAGAAGCCAACTAGCAGAAACACGTGTCGGCAGGTACCAGCAGAATGATTATCTCTGCTCTTTTTGCGGAATTACCCGTTATAATTTTCCATTGTTAATAACTTTTACAATTTTTGCAAGCGGAACTTCATTTTTCTCAAAAATCATCTAGATGCCATTCCGAATCGAATGACACCTCATACATAATTTTCGGAGACTGCTGAAAAAAGTTGGTCCAAATAGCACTTGTTGACAAGACTACTAGCATCTTTCAGGCAGAAGTACTTGCAATAGAAAGATGCGTGGAAATGAACCTAGAAAGAAACTATCAGAGATGTGATGTAGCAATCCACTCTGACAGTCAAGCTGCTATTAAAGCTCTGAGCTCCCATGTTATCGAGTCCAAGCTAATATGGGAGTGCCAAAGAATTCTCAATGAAGTAGGCAAGAACAACGGGGTCTTCTTGGTCTGGATTCCTGTTCACACGGGAATCATAGGAAATAAGGAGGCCAACACACTTGCCAAGAAAGGAGCATAAATACCCTTTATTGTCCTGGAACCCTACTGTGGGGTTGGTAGATACACCTACAAAAGTGAATTCCGGATGAAAGAAGAAACTCAAAGAGGTATTTTCTGGAGATCTGTCCCCGGAATGTATCACTCCAAGAAATTTCTCCGGAACTTTGACACTGTCAGATCCAAGAAATACTTGGACCTCCGTAAGAACACGATGCAACTCCTCACTGGTTTCCTCACAGGGCACTGCTGCCTTAGGAAGCATATGATGAGATTAAGGCTTGCAGAAACGGACGAGTACAGATTATGTTGGGAGGAGGATGTAACTCCTGATCACCTGATAACGGAATGTCTTGCCATCTCAAACCAACGCAAGGAATGCTTTGGGCAAGAAATCTGCAGGAGCGAAGACGTAGCCTCCTTAAAGCCATCCCAGATCTGGAACTGTAAGGCGAGCTGTAGATGCTAATGACATCGACAGCTCTGACGGGGAGGCACAATAGACCTTAAGGTCGCTGTGCAACGTTAGCCCCCTACAACAATATACATTATATAACATGAATAAATTAGCAATCTGAATTGATGGAACAGTGAAGTGAGTTTTGCAAATTATACTCAGTGCAGACTAGCATTTATTATTGATATTTGAATCAGTGGTACTCGTGGCTAAAATAAGTGGACGATCCATATCCGAATCAGAAGGTACCGACTCTGTATAATAGAGGTAGTACATGCGCGCCAACTGACCACAAAGGGTTTCCACTCCTACGATAAATTTGAGGATAACATGGAAAAACACACGGTGAAATATTCATCGAATTTATCAATCAACAAATATTCCTCGTGATCTGGACTAGCCACCTGATCGCTCAGTAATCCCCCAAATAAGAAAATGTCATTCAGGGCAGATACGTACTGGTTTCATGGTTGTTACCAATCATCAGCGTAACTAAGTCACTGAACGACAAACTAAGGAGTTCTAGGAAACATAAGTCCTATTGTTGCGTACTACTGGAAAGAAAATCTAACCAGCGTCACCTAGGGGAATCCTTATGAACTTCAACCTTCTATGATGCGGAAATATTGAGCGATGCTCAGTGATGTTCATTCCTTTGTCGCGAGGGAGGGTCAGGGACTGCAATGCAAGGTCAGAGACTGCAATACCTATATGACCCTAGTGATATATGATATCACAAACCAGTGAAAATAGAATAAGGTGAACTGTAGCTAATTGCTAATAACTAAAACTCACACGGTAAATTATTCCTGTGTGTCTTTTTGGCGCTCTTGTTCCTCGGTTTCGGAGTAACGAAAAAAGAATTTTTTTTTACATTACAAATTTCAAATCAATTTTTTTTAAGATGCAGTTTTATTATAAGAATCCATCGATATCATTTTCAACTCTAACAAGCTAATACTTTCGGAGATATGATTTTTCAATAAAAATCGTACTTCTATGTTTTCACCGAATGCTCTAATTATTTTATCTATGAATTATCGTATGATTTGTGTTCACACATGTCATTTTGGACTTGCGTCCAACTTTTACGTATGAGTTGGAGGCAAGTCCAAGATACTGTTCAAAACGGAACATACCAATATGAACTTTGTTACATTAAAGAAATGAGTTTAAGCCCTGTGGATAGGAGCTTTCTGGCGCTCTAGTTCAAGCAGACAAATTATATCTCCGAAAGTATTGGTTTCTCAGAGTTGGGAATTATATCAATGTATTCTTATGATAGAACTGCATCATAAAAGAAATTCAATTCAAATAATAGTTCATTTATCAAGATTAAATGAGCAATCTGAGAATGAGAACTGTACCATGGAAGAAATCAAATTAAAATAGCTTAAATGAATTTGACTCTCTCTTATAGAACAGGATGACATGTACGAGTATGAACACAGATCATATAATAAAGCTTAGATAGAATAATTATAGCATTCTGTGAAAACATAGAAGTACGATTCATTATTGAAATTTCGAAAAATCATATCTCCGAAAGTATTAGCTTGTTGGAGTTGAAAATGATACCAATGGATTTTTATGGTGAAACTGCATCTTAAATAAAAATTGAATTTGAAATATGTTACTTAAAAAAAATTTTTTTTTTAGACTTGTGCTAACCTAACCTAACCTAACCTAACCTGGTCAATACAAAACTTCACATGCGTATAAAGGTCATGATTCTACAATTTGATGCTAAATTTCAGATAGATCGAGTGATCGGTTTCGGAAATATTCATAAAAAATGTTTTTACTAAAATTGGCCATAACTCCGAAACCGCTTTATGGATTTCGCCCATTAAGGAACTTGTCTGAGATATTTACGCTCCAAACCCACCTTGCAAATTTCAATCCTCTAACTCCTTTCGTTCGAGAGTTATCGTGCCTACGGCCAGCCGGCCGACCGGACAGAATCGATTTTGACCTCGGATTCTTGATCAGTGAGTCGAACCAAATCGTTTGAGACCATTTTCAGCCAAAAATTCGTAAATTACAGACATTTGGGCAAATTGGTAAGCACTCAGTTCTGAGGAACTAGAGCGCCAAAAACTACTCATTTGTCAAATATTCTATTACGGTTAAAGCGCCAATTCTGAGTGCGTTTTTCAGCGGCTGTTGGTTGTTTCCTAATAATTCAAAATTAAATATACAAAGGTGGTTTTGAGCAGGTGAGTTATTGATTTTCCTTGCCTTTTATGTGGTCGTCTCCAGTTTCATTTTAAAATATTCATTCGTAAACATTAAATATTTGTTAAAATTCTTAATTTCTGAACTACTTGGGAAACGTATGAATATTGGGTAACTTTGAATCGTTCAATGTTACCCGCAATTTGAATTTGGTACATCGGGTTACCTTGAATTTTCATTTTAAGGTGGATAATGCCACGAAAATCGGAAAAAGCGACAACCGGTGTCAGAAAATATGGTACAAAAAATGGGAAAGCCCTGTGGACAGGATCTTTGGCGCTATTGTTCAAACTTTGACGAATCATATCTCCGAAAGTATTGGTTTCTCAGAGTTGGGAATGATATCAATGGATTCTTATGATAGAACTCCATCATAAAATAAAATAAATTAAATGAGAGTACAATGATATCATTCCCAAATCTGAGAAACCAATAATTTCGAAGTTATTTTCTTCAATAGACACATTTTGTCTTATTATAAGAATCCATTGATCATTCCCAACTCTGAGACTCTAATACTTTCGGAGATATGATTTGTTTGAACAAGAGCACCAAAGCTCCACAGGGCAAGAACCAATTTTTGTTATTAGCAGTTACCTTCAGTTCACCTTATTCTATGATAATAAAGATTTCATAGTAGTATTTCATAGTAATTATTTGGTTATTCTAAATTGATCTCAATCAGAAATTTCATTGAAAAACTCATCTACTCTGTTTCTTTTGGTTCCAGAGTCAAGAAATACAGACGATTCCCCCTCCAAGGGCGAATTTTTCCGGCCTTGTACTCCAATGGGTGATATACGACGCGTACCAGAAAGACTTCGAAGCTCAGGAGCTGGAGAAAGAATTGGAGAAAGAGCGTAGGGAAAAAGAGAAGGCGGTGGTTGCCGCTAGGCCGAAAGCGACGAAGAAAAAACCGGGTAAAGCCCAGATTAGCGAGGCGGTGAAGTTGCGTATCGCCGAAGCCTGGAAGGTTTTGGAGAGGATGATAAATCAGAATACGTTTTACGATATCGCTAAGGGTGAGTTATCACTTAGAATAATATTAATGACACAGCTATTCTAAAAGTAGATTTCTCTATTTCAGTACCGTAATGAGTTCATTCCAGTACTAAAAACAGTGCTGGAATTAACTCATTCCCGCATTGTTTCTAGTTATATTTTTCGTTTTGTGGTAGTCAGCACTGACATTCGATCCTATCAAATTTCAACACACGTCAATTGACAATACAATATAATCTGGATATAGTGAAATAATTGTTGAGGAAAAGCCTCATTTTCATTGAAAAATATGGTACTAGAGATTTCCTTCTTGCTAATTTTGAATCATTCATGCTATTAGGAAACTGTTTTGAATCTGATCTCCATGCCCTACGTACGTTTCAAATTCAAATTCCGTAATCTGTCAACTTTCGTAACAGTCACACCAACTACCAAGATACAATACAAAAGTCACTAGAATGTATAATCCGAATTTTTCATTAAATTTCAACAGTATATTACAAAACTTGCCTGAAATAGAGAAAATATCGTCTAATACTCGTTGCAGAAGGCAATTCCAACACTCATGCGTACGAAAACTCGTTCCTTCGTCGCTCGTTTTCGAATTTCGCATTCGTGTTTAAATATCATCCCATTCTGCAACTTGTTTTAGAATATACTATTCTGCGAGTGGTTCAATACTTTGTGGTGCACAAATAAAATTCTAGAAATAAATATATATTCCCAAACAAAGGGTAGGCTAATGAAAATTTCAAATCAAATATTTCGTTTCTTCTATTCCCCGAATGATGTATCTTCTTTTCCAATTCTTGAACATCTACATTGTTATATTTTATTTTTTTACATAATTCTTCAAATGAAGGTCCTTTTTGGCAGAGTTGGATTGGAGTCCAAATGCGGCGGCTAAGTTCGTTGATGGGCAAAATACACCGAGTGGTTCAAGAGTTATAGCCATATAAAATTCGGTTTTCCCGATAGCTCGAAAAATATTGATCTGCTCGAATAAATGCGCGGTAGCATGAATACTTATGCAAAATTTCGTTAGGATAGCATGGCTGGAAAAAAAAATATTTAAAAAAATTATGTCTCTCGGAAACTTTCCGTCAGATATCGTTGAAACTCTCATCATTTTTTAGCGAGGATACCGCTTATAACCCGGTTATTAACAACGGTTTGTCATCAATGTCAAAATTTGTTCCCCCACCACATGACCGCGAAAGGTTGTATGTGTTTTCACTAAAACGTCAACGGTTAACCGTAGTCCTAGTAGTAATATTTGTTTACTTTTTATTATGCAAACCTTACTTATTCTTACGTTTGATAAACAATTAACATGAATTACATGCAAATGTTGAATTTATTTGACGAAATGCTATTCACTAACGAGAATTATTGTGTCTTATTGGAATTTCTCAACAGTGTATTACATCCAAATAATAGTCCCACTTCCCAGTACTGATAGCACTATTCAAATTATGGATAATGCACTTCAGCCTAGACCTAGGAGATATCTGGCTTGAAATATATACTGAATTTGTATTTATTCAATTGTTTCGAATGAAAAAAGAAACCTTCCATAATTTAATTTGTTTGATGAAATTATAGAAAATGATTCTCACCACCTAATTAAGAAAAAGTAAGGAGGTGGGTACTAACCAGTACAACAAGAACGTAGTCTTCTAGTCTTTTTGTGGTATATATCCAAGCCAGATTGCCTTCATTCTATTACCGTTTAATAAAAGATTCGCTATTTGGCGGTCTGTAATGACGAAGTAATCCCCACTCCTTGGTTGTTTAGAGTATATTAAAAAAATTCCACGCTTTCCTTTGCCACAGCCGTTTTAATTGCTTTCAACAGTTTCAAACTTTCAATACTTTTGACAATTTCAAACTTTCAACAAATGTCAACCGCTAGTAACCCACCTCATGGACCCGGTTATAAATTTTGATACCGGTATCAAATGTCAATATGACAGCTTTGGAGGGGAACTTCCGTTACCGCTTTTAACCACTCTCGCTAAAATGTAGAAATTATAACCGTTTGATACCGGTATTAAGCGGTAACGTCGCTAAAAATCGATTTCTGTCAACAGTTTTTGAATTTTGACGTGATGGAGAGAATTCAATCAATTAGGTCGGCCGAAGTCAAATTGGACATTTCAATACGTCAGTAATACCATTCGTTCAATACCTAGTGAGAATTGGTATTTCTGGTTTATTCTGGTATATGATAGGCAACTTATTTTACAGCTAAGTTTTCGATTTAAACTTGTTCGAAAAACATGTAACATGATAATATCTTTCTGTTATTAAAGCTCTGAGCTCCATTGTTATCGAGTCCAAGCTAATATGGCAATACCGAAGAAAACTCAATGAAGTAGGCAAGAACAACAGGGTCTCCTTGGTCTGGGTTCCTGGTCACGCGGGAATTACAGGAAATGAAGAGGCCCACACACTTGCCAAGAAAGGACCACACACCCCCTGTATTGGCCCGGAACCCTTCTGTGAGTTTGGTAGATACACCTGCAAAAGTGAATTTCGGGTGACAGAAGAAACTGAAAGAAGTATTTTCTGGAGATCTCTCCCCGGAATGTATCACTCCAAGAAATTCCTCCGGAACTTTGATACTGTCAGATCCAAGAAATATTTGGATCTCTGTAAGAACACGCTGCACCTCCTCACTGGTTTCCTCGCAGGGCACTGCAGCCTCAGGAAGCATATGATGAGATTAGGGCTAACAGACGAGTGCAGATTCTATTGGGAGGAGGATGAAACTCCTGATCACCTGATAACGGAATGCCTCGGCACCTCAAACCAACTGAAGGAATGCTTTGGTCAAGAAATCTGCAGGAGCAAAGACGTAGCTTCCTTGAAGCCGTCCCAGATAGTGGAGTTCATGAGAACTCTGGAACTGGAAGGGGAGGTGTAGATGGTGATGACATCGACAGCTCTGACGGGGGGGCACAATAGACCTTAATAAGGTCGCAGTGCAACGTTACCCCCTACAGCAATATACAATATACAATACCTTTCTGGAATTAGAAATTTGTAAATAAGGTATCAAAGGTCAGTAATAACAAGTTCAAGTTACGTAATTCATATAGATATTTCATTGCTTCTTTGGTCCAGTGATAAGGATTGGGTGGTTTGGCAACTAGGTACCGGGACCAACTCTATCGGAATTCTAACCACAGATAACTTTGTGGAAGGGGTTGTGGACAGAATTACGTCGATATTTTGATAGAATGTCAATTCATAGGTTCTCATGGCACAACCGTACTATTCAACTGATTTGTATCATAGTAATAATTCTCGAAATAAATCATTTAAAACGAAACCACTGCTATGCAAAACGCCGCCATAAACCAAGCAATTAAGTTTATTTTCGACCGAAACGTAAATGTATGTATTCGAATGGTTCCTTACGCCACCAAAAGCAAAGAACTTTTAATTTTTGACCCAACAGTGGTATGTATTTGAGTCGAAATTAATCGTTAGCCGAACAGTGGACCAGTTTTTTTTGACGTCTGGATTTACAGTCGGATTTATATTCTTGGAATAGTATATTCTAAAACAAGTTGCAGAATGGGCTGATATTTAAACTGATGAAATCAATATTACGAAGGAACCGGTTTAAAGAAAACCAGCAATCACTTGTGGGTAGAATTTAGACACAAGCGACACCTGGAATTCAATCAACCAAGCTCCTCGCTGTGGCTACCCAAAAACTATAGATCTCTACGTATATTCTTTACCCCTATGTGGTAATCAGCAAGTACTCGGATTGGAGTCTCATGCAGTTGACCACGGGGAGCGAAAACGCCCAGGGTTCTGTTCGAAAATTAACTCCGTAGGGTAATATTTACTCCATTGCGTTCGAAAACTGAAAGGTTGAGTAAATTTTACTATGTGACTGTCGTCCGAAAAGTCGGAGTATTCGACTCGGAGTTCATTTTACTCCTGTCAAAATTGACATAACTCATGGGAAGGAAAATCTAGTATCTTTGTCTAACTGTTTTATGAATGTTTTGTGATGTAATTTAATAGTTTTTATACTGCTCACAATATATATTTATGATTAGAGTTACATATATGTGAAGAAAACAATAATAATAGGATCTTTCTTAAACCAACACCTTCTGTGGCTGTCAGAGTCAGAGTAACTCTAGAGTAAATCTGTCAAACCTTCAAAAAGTCTACTCTACTCCGTGGAGTTAATTTTCGAAGCCACTCAGGTTGACACGCAATGCGCAATAAGGAGCGATACAAAGAGAATAGCGCTTTAGGAAAGCTAACCACTAGATGTTGTAGATGGAAGGGCTAGCAGAGACCAAAGTTTTGGAGCAATCCACAGAGTGTGTATGATTTCATCAAAGTTGAATGGCTACATACCGCGGTTTCATCCTTATTAGGAATCATTAGTGGAGCACAATTCAACGCTGATGAAATCAATACTATGAAGGAACCGGTTTAAAGAAAACCAGCAATCACTTGTGAGTAGAATTTAGACACAAGCGACACCTGGAATTGCCTTCTGCAACGAGTATTAGACGATATTTTCTCTATTTCAGGCAAGTTTTGTAAAATACTGTTGGAATTCAACGAAAATTTAGGATTATACATCCTAGTGACTTTTGTATTGTATCTTGGCAGTTGGTGTGACTGTTACGAAAGTTGGCAGATCACGGAATTTGAATTGTACGTAGAACATGGAGATCAGATTTAACAGTTTCCTATTATCATGAATGCGTCAAAATTAGAAAGAAGGAAATCTCTAGTACCTTATTTTTTGATGAAAATAAAACCTTTCCTCTCAACAATTATTTCAGCTAATTCAGATTTTCTTATATTGACAATAATTGACGTGTGTTGAAATTTGATAGGATCGAATGTCAGTGCTGACTACCACAAAAACAAAAATATAACTAGAAACAATGCGGGAATTAGTTCATTCCAGCACTGTTTTTAGTACTGGAATGAACTCATTACGATACTGAAATAGATAATAGTATATTCTAAAACAAGTTGCAGAATGGCCTGATATTTAAATCAGCAACGAGGGAGCGAGTTTTCGTACGCATGAGTGTTGGAATTGCCTTCTGCAACGAGTATTAGACGATATTTTCTTTATTACTTGCAAGTTTTGTAAAATACTGTTGAAATTTAATGAAAAATTAGGATTCTACATCCTAGTGACTTTTGTATTGTATCTTGGCAGTTGGTGTGACTGTTACGAAAGTTGACACATCATGGAATTTGAATTGTACGTAGCGCATGGAGATCAGATTTAACAGTTTCCTAATATCATGAATGATTCAAAATTAGCAAGAAGGAAATCTCTAGTACCTACCTTATTTTTTGATGAAAATAAAACCATTGCTCTAAAAAATTATTTCACCTTATCCAGATTATCTTATATTGACAATAATTGACGTGTGTTGAAATATGATAGGAACGAATGTCAGTGCTGACTACCACAAAAACAAAAATATAACTAGAAACAATGCGGGGATGAGTTAATTCCAGCACTGTTTTTTGTGCTGGAATGAACTCATTTCGATACTGAAATAAAGAATAGTATATTCTAAAAATAAAAATATACTGTTGAAATTTAATGAAAAATTATACATCCTAGTGACTTTTGTATTGTATCTTGGTAGTTGGTGTATCTGTTACGAAATTTGACAGATTACGGAATTTGAATTTGAAACGTACGTAGGGCATGGAGATCAGATTTAAAACAGTTTCCTAATAGCATGAATGATTCAAAATTAGCAAGAAGGAAATCTCTAGTACCATATTTTCTAATGAAAATAAAGCTTTTCCTCAACAATTATTTCACTATATCCAGAGTATATTGTATTGTCAATTGACGTGTGTTGAAATTTGATAGGATCGAATGTCAGTGCTGACTACCTCAAAACGAAAAATATAACTAGAATCAATATGGGAATGAGTTCATTCCAGCACTGATTTCAGTACTGGAATGGACTCATTACGATACTGAAATAGAGAAACATTATTTTATTCCTGGAGCTAAGCATCTTTGGGTATATGGGGATATAGACTTTTCGAAATTGAATATATAAAAACTGTGGGAAGATCTGTGGACAGGGGCTTTGGCGTTCTACTAGCGAATAATTTTTCCTATCATTTTTGTTATATTCTCTTCCTTTTACAACGCGTTTCATTCTACTATATTTTTTTTCGGTTTCAAATATTATCGATCCTGGTCTAATAGTGGTATTCAATGTTGTGCAGATTACAGGTACTGGGAAGACCCAGCCGATGAATTTCGAGAGGAAGAAGGCACTTTATTGCCCTTGTGGAAGTTCACCTATGACAAAGTGAGAAAAAACACCGTTACCGATATAGAGTGGAATCCTTACTACTATGATTTATTTGCTGTAACGTTTGGTTACCGTAAGTATATGATTTTATTAGTTAGTGGAAAAAATTTCAATTTTACAATTTTTTTTGTATGCTCCTACTAGGTAGTGATCATTGGCGATCTAGTTCCTCGCAACTGAGTGCTTATCAATTTGCCCAAATGTCTGTAATTTTCGAATTTTTGGCTGAAAATGGTCTCAAACGATTTGGTTCGACTCACTGATCAAGAATCCGTGGTCGAAATCGATTCTGTCCGGCCGGCCGTAGGCACGATAACTCTCGAACGAAAGGAGTTAGAGGATTGAAATTTGCAAGGTGGGTTTGGAGCGTAAATATCTCGGACAAGTTCGTTAATGGGCGAAATCCATCAATCGGTTTCGGAGTTATGGTCGATTTTAGTAAAACACATTTTTTATGAATATTTCCCAAACCGATCACTCGATCTATCTGAAATTTAGCATAAAATTGTAGAATCATGACCTTCATACGCATGTGAAGTTTTGTATTGACCAGGTTACCGCAAAGTGTAAAAAAAAAAAAATTTCAAAATTAAAAAAAATTTTTTCTACAATAACTCTCGAACGGAATGAGCTAGGCAGTTGAAATTTTCAGAGTAGGTTCGGAAGATGAATATCTCGGTTAAGTTTGTTATTGGGCAAAATAGGCCAGATGGTTTCGGAGTAACGAAAAAAAAATTTTTTTTTAAGCAACAAATTTCAAATTCAATTGTTTTCACAGAATGCTATAATTATTCTAAGCGTTATTATATTATGATCTATGTTCATACTCGTACATTTCATTATGTTCTATAAGAGAGAGTCAAATTCAGTTCAGCTATTTTAATTTGATTTCTTCCATGGTGCAGTTCTCATTCTCAGATTGCTCATTTAATCTTGATAAATTCACTCCTACAATAAAATGTCTATTTGAGCATCGCATGTATATCACTTTGACATCGATAAAAAAGCTGCATCGTTTTTTACAGCGATAAAACACTCTCCAGCTCGAAATCAAGCCGTACTGGCTCGTTTCCTAGCAACATAACAATATGGCTACCATAACTTACTTCTATTTTGTAAACTCAAACTAGATTGCTTTCAAGCAATTTAAACTCGAACAAACGAAACTTATAAAAACTCTCCTTCTTCGCTGTCGAGTTTTTATCAGTTCGTTTGTTCTCGTTAAATTTCTAAGCAATCTAGTTTTCGTAAAAAATAAAAGTTTATCCGATAAAAAAAAAGCTCTTGTGCTTTTACGTATGATAAATAAACTATTATTTGAATTGAATTTCCTTTATGATGCAGTTCTATCATAAGAATACATTGATATAATTCTCAACTCTGAGAAACCAATACTTTCGGAGATATAATTTGTCTGGTTGAACTAGAGCGCCAGAAAGCCCCTGTCCACAGGGCTTGAACCCATTTTTTTACCTGAATATCTATACTTTTCGTACCGACCGACAAAAATGTGACACATTTTTAAAACCATTCATAAGATCAGATTATAATATTTTTTTATGCACTATAGGTCAATTCTTTTATAACAATACATTGGTTTCATTTAGAATAAAATTCAAGAATATACGAGGTGCATAAATGAGAAGATGTTTTTTACCCGAAACTAAGCATCAACTATATCGGGGTTTGTCCTATTCCCAATGCTAAAATTTTGTTTTTTATTCACTTTATTATCTATGTTATTTAAGAAGATCTATTGTTTTTAAGCTTAAAAAATGTGGAAAAGCCCTGTGGACAGGGGCATTGGCGCTCTTGTTCAAACTTTGACAAATCATATCTCCGAAAGTATTGGTTTCCCAGTGGTGGGAATGCTATCAATGGATTCTTATGATAGAACTGCATCATAAAAGAAATTCAAATTAAAAAAATTGTCGTTTAGAGAAAAATAAGAGTGCCAAAAATTATTAATCCGAAACCTCCCTCCAGACCGATTCTACCCAATAACGAACTTATCCAATATATCCGTTCCTCAAATCTTCTCTGAAAATTATATTATATCGATTGAAACTTAGCCAATATTCCAGTTTTGTATTTACTGGAGATATTCTGAACTCAATTTGATTAACTTACCAAAGTATATATCGTCGCCTTAATAAGAAAACTGCCTAACTCCGTATGGAATAATTTCACAGGAGGAGCATAAATTAATATATATATTGGATAAATCTTTGAATGAATAATAGAATACGCAACAATGTATTGATTAATCATTATTCTGTAAATCCAGAGTAGCAAAAAAGGACTTGACGAGTTTCTCTAAATATTATTGGAGTTGGATATTTTTCGCCTCAAAAGTCCATGACGAAAATGGAGTTAGGCAATTTTTATATTAAGGCGACGATATTTCCATCATCATTTGGATTATCCAAATGCATTATATTATCATCCAAAAATTATAATATCCTATAATCCTCAGTGGTCATTTTGCATTTAATCATACTTTGTTTTCTAGAACATGAGGTATCCATTTATATCATCAGTAACGAATTTTGAATAGAACCAGAAATAAATATGACATGTCTCTAATTGGTAGATAAGATGACATGTATGAACACAGGTCAAGAAATTTATAAATACAAATACGGACGTTAATTTTCGATTACAACATTCTGTGAAATCATTACGATTTATTATTGAAATTTTGAAAAATCATATCTCCCAATGTATTAGCTTGTTAGAGTTGTGTTAGACCAAAAATTCTGAAATTACATACATTTGGGAAAATGGATCCCCATGAACAGAGAGACCGCCAAAAGAAGAGCGTCTAAGTTACTATGACGGATCTATGATTCAGTACTCATGAATAGTGGAATATTTTATTCACAAATGATGCATTGAGAATATTAAAAACCATTTCATAAGAATTCCTGGCCGAAAACACGATTATTTTCGAAAGACGGTTCGCATCTTTACATTCGAATATTCAAAATTTCAGTTGACTTCGTCAAGCCAGTAAAAGAAGGGGCGATATGCGTGTACACTCTGAAGAATCCATCCTACCCCGATTACGTCTGTATAACCCATTGTGCTTGCATGTGCATCAGCACTCATCCAACCTTCCCCTATATGATTGTCGTCGGTCTGATAGATGGCAGTGTGTTCGTTTACAACATACAGCAAACTTGTAAGGAGCCGGTTTACACGAGTAACATTGTGACGAACAAACATAGAGGCATCGTTTGGGAGGTGAGTACTATCTACGAATATGATATACAGAGTATCAGACTTATGAATGTCGAAAAATAATGAAGTTTAATGCTTGTGGCTTTTACTTGATGCAAATCCATATGTCAGTCAGACGACAAAAACTGTTGTGGACAAGAGTGTAGTTACTTTTATGGTGTTCATAATAAGTCCACAGTGAACTATCCTTACATACTTAGTATAAAACAGTCGCTTCCCGCTGTCTGTTTGTTCCTATGTATGCTTAGATCTTTAAAACTACGTGGAGGATTTTTTTAATAGATATAGTGATTCAATAGGAAGGTTTACATGTATAATACATGCATAATATATTAGAGAAACACTGATAATTTTAGAGGTTTCTAATGTGATGTCGTAAATAAACACATTTTTGCGCTTACAGTGCAAACGCTGGCTGAACCCTACGAGATAGATCAAAATAATGTAGTACAGTATGATACACCTTACAATGGTCTACAAAAAAGTCCGCGATGGTATATGTCTATCTCTTAAGGATAACCCACAATATCCATTTGTTATCCTTTACATTCTACGAGAAATAATGGCTTGATTACGAAGCTCTTTTGAGCAATACAGCATTGATCCTTATCCAATTGAGTACTTTAAATGCATTGTGCATTAAAAATTGGTCAATATGGCCCTTTACAGCATGTAATTTAAATGAATATTTTCGAAGATATCGCAGATTTGAAATGCAGGGACAAAGCGGTTGCGGTGGTACCGACCGGGGGGCCGGCACAGCCAGGATAGGGATTGAAATCGAATACAGAGAGCCAGAGAATCATCTGTAGAGCGTGAGGCTCGCCTCAGCCAGGGTAGATGTATTGATTCCCCAAATTCCTCTGAAACCATCGGATTTACTGATCTAATTTAAACGCCTATAATTTCCGGTAAAGATATATTTTGCAATGACCATTAATAAATCGCAGGGTCCAACTTTCAACGCTACAGGCTTATATTTGAGCGTTGAGTGTTTTTGACATGGCCAATTATATATCTCTCTTTCAAGAGCAATCTCTAAGAGAACATGTTTGTATTGTCTAACGACAAAAATGCTGTGAACGCTGTATATAAAGAAATTCTGTAGTATATTTAGTATCAGCATTTCAACCGTGCGAAGCCGGGGCGGGCAGCTAGTTATGTATAAAAGACACTGCGAATTATTCGTCGGTTTAACATCACAGTATAATATAAAAAAAAAATATTCCGCTTGGCAGGGCTAGATCACCTCATCGCTCAGTGTTCCCCAAAGAGGAAAGTATCATTCAAGAGCAGACACAGACCCCGGGTTGTCATGGTTATTACCAATCATCAGTGTGACTTAGCGAGATGGCGACGCCATCTATCTTAGAAGCGACCTTTACGGACTGAAAACGACCTTTACGGACTGAAAACGCCAAACTAACCGGGCGTATTCAGTCCGTAAAGGTCGCTTCTAAGATAGATGGCGTCGCCATTTCTTGACCCTCTTACGGCAAAAGAATGAACGTCGCTGAACATCGCTCAAGGTTTCCTCATCGCAGAGGGTCGGAGTTCGTAAGGATTTCCATAGGTGGCGCTGGTGGGGTTCTTTCCCTACCAGTTCTCGACCGATGGATATAAGTTTCCTAGAATGCCGTCAGTTTTCATTAGGCAAACTTCCGATTGCAAATACATGCTAACCGTTTGCGTCTGTTTGACACCACCAACAAGGTGTATCTGTTAGACTATAGCGAATGACAGCAGACACCAACAAACAGTTAATTGAATGAAAGTAAGGCTCTTCAGTGTCTGGCTAAGTCACTGATGAATGGTAATAACCATGAAACCCTGGGGTCTGTGTCTGCTCTTGAATGATACTTTCCTCTTTGGGGAACACTGAGCGATGAGGTGGTCTAGCTCGGCCACGCGGAATATTTGTTCATGGCTAAAATCAATAAATATTTCACCGTGGGTCTTGTTTTAGTTATTGGCAATTAGCCGAAGTTCACCTCATTTAATGTTAACTGTATAATATAATATATTAATATGAATCATAATAGATTTCTATCAATTATGTATTTATGTAGTGCGATTGGCTCAGTGGTAGAGTAATTGACCTGGGAGCGGAAGCCCCAAGTTCAATTCCGAGGCTAGGAAAGAAATTTTCTAGTCACGGTAATCGCCACCATTCGCTGTTGGGTCAAAAATTAACAGTGTTGTGCCTAAGGTGGCGTAAGGACACAGTAACAAAGCCTACACAGAACACAACTGGTTCTCCTAACTCAGGGCAAGCTCTTAGAGCTTATGAGGGGTCTCCTTGTGGAAGACCCAGGAGGATCAGTATAATAATAATAATAATAATAATAATAATAATAATAATAATAATAATAATTGAATATACATCCTGTCAGGTGAAATGGGCTCCAGATCTTCCAGATGGCGAGTTAAACTTTTTCTCCATCGCATCTGATGGAAGGATTGCCAATTGGGTTCTGATGCAGAATGATCTCGCCTACACCACAGTGTTCACCCTGTATTTACCCATGGATCCGGTGACCGGACCTGACGGCACTTTGATGAAAATGAACGGTAGATAAAAACATTATGAATTTCTCATACAAAGTTTTATCAATTCCTATTTGAAATATACCGATCATTTATATTTGTGACATGCATACTTTCGAGGAAGAACTGATCATTTTTTAAGCCTTCTTAAAGGGACGGTCGAAATTCGTTATTGCTTAGTTGGCACAACTGGCATATACAGTGTGATTCAAGAAGAACGTTCGTTAGAATATTAAAAAAAAGACTGGAGATAAACACTTGAAATATTATAGTTTAGCTTTGGCAGGAGAGAAGAATTCTTGGAAAAAATTTCGAATTCGTTCGACTTCCGGTTTCACCGGAAATTATACCAACTTACGTTTCTTAAATGTAATACCCCTTTTTGGCGCTCTAGTTCCTCGGAATTGAGTGCTTATCAATTTGCCCAAATGTCTGTAATTTTCGAATATTTCGATGAAAATGGTCTTAAACGATTTGGTTCGACTCACTGATCAAGAATCCGTGGTCGAAATTCATTCTGTCCGGCCGTCCGTCCAGCCGTAGGCACGATAACTCTCGAACGGAATGAGCTAGACAGTTGAAATTTTCAGAGTAGGTTTGGGAGATAAATATCTCGGATAAGTTCGTTACTGGGCAAAATCGGACAGATGGTTTCGGAGTAACAAAAAAAAAATTTTTTTTTTACAGAACAAATTCCAAATTAAATTTTTTTCAAGAAGCAGTTTTACCATAAGAATCCAATGATATCATTTTTAACTCTAACAAGCTAATACTTTCGGAGATATGATTTTTCAAAATTTCAATGATAAATCGTATTTCACAGAGTGATATAATTAATCTATGTATGAATTGTCATAATGTCAACTTATTATCCTGAGACCTGACATTATCTAATCAATCGAAGAATTATGAGAATAAAGTGTATTCCGAAATGTGAGCGAAGTGAGAAAAATCTCAGTTGTTTGCTCCGAAATTAGTTTTTCTCAGAAAAGCCTTACATTTCGGAACGGAACATGAAGTAAGAGATCTGAGAGTAGTGAGACTGCTTTTCATCCATAGACATAGAATGTAAATAGAATGTAAATATTGAAAGCATAATTCTGCAGTTCGAGAGAGGAGAAAATTTGGTGAACGTAGATCAGGAAATTTTTGATCGATTACAAGGTAATTTTTCATTATTACTCTTCCTTGATACATGTTTTATGAAAAATCTACTATTTGTAGGTACTTTAAACCTGTTTTGGGCAATTGTCATACGAAACTTGTTGGCGCTCTAGTCCTACTGAGTGCTTATCAATTTGCCCAAATGTCTGTAATTTTCGAATTTTTCGATGAAAATGGTCTTAAACGATTTGGTTCGACTCACTGATCAAGAATCCGAGGTCGAAATCGATTCTGTCCGGCCGGCCGGCCGTAGGCACGATAACTCTCGAACGAAAGGAGTTAGCGGATTGAAATTTGCAAGGTGGGTTTGGAGCGTAAATATCTCGGACGAGCTCGTTAATGGATAAATCCATCGGTTTCGGAGTTATGGCCGATTTTAGTAAAAATATTTTTTATGAATATTTCCGAAACCGATCACTCGATCTATCTAAAATTTAGCATCAAATTGTAGAATCATGACCTTTATACGCATGTGAAGTTTTGTATTGACCAGATTACCGCAAAGTGTCAAAAAAAAATTTCAAAATTTAAAAAAAGTTTTTCTACAATTACTCTCGAACGGAATGAGCTAGGTAGTTGAAATTTTCAGAGTAGGTTGGGGAGATGAATATCTCGGTTAAGTTCGTTATTCGGCAAAATTGGCCAGATTTAATTCGATTTCTTCCATTGTGCAGTTCTCATTCTCAGATTGCTCTTTTAATCTTGATAAATAAACTATTATTTGAATTGAATTTCCTTTATGATGCAGTTCTATCATAAGAATACATATTGATATAATTCCGAACTCGAGAAACCAATACTTTCGGAGATATAATTTGTCTGTTTGAACTAGAGCGCCAGAAAGCTCCTGTCCACAGGGCTTGAACCCATTTTTTTCATTGATAATCAGATTACCCATTGAATAATACATTGTCTTAATATGTAACTTACATATTATTCTCAGTAAGTTCGTGGGAAATCTGAAAAATTCCTTTAAATTTTCTCGAATAGGGCTTCATTCCAATGTTAATAACTTGTAGATATTTGCATGAAAATTCCTAATTTTCTAGCCTCTATCGGAAGACATACTAATGCTTTTCCTTCGTTAATTAAAATTCAGTTGAATATACAGGCTGTTTCTATTTCAATGTCCAAGTCAGTTATGACAAAAATCTTAAAACTGATTTTTTTCAAATGAGAACCCATTTTTTAATTGGTCAGCTGGAATCTAAGCTAAAAAATAGTGTATACGTATTTATAAGTGTTTTGTAATTTTTACAATGGATATAAATAATATGTTGACCGATGTGTAGGATTTTGATCGTTGTCTAGGGGATAATGATACTACATTTAACTTTTTTTTCGTAACACATTAAATTTGGATGTATAATACATATTTTCTGTTTCATTGCTCTATTCCTAGTACTTTTTTGATACCGCATCATCAATTATTCCATTTCTAGTCTAGCAATTGGCACCTTTAATTTCAGGGTCTGCTTGCTGCGTTGCGTTTCATCCGAAGGATCCCCTGATTTATTTGGTTGGTACCGAAACTGGATCTATATACGAGTGTAGTACTGCATACAGTTCCATATACCTCTTCGTCTACGAAGCCCATCATATGCCTATATATCGGATAGACTTCAACCGTTACAATAGTAGCATTTTTGCATCTTGCAGTGCAGACTGGAGAATCAAGATATGGGAACATAGGAGGGAGTAAGTGGAATACGAATCCACGACCAAGATCTGGGAATATATCCCTGATAACACATGGACATCCATGGGACATGAATGAATTTTATAGACGTTCATCGAATATCTTGGCCGCGAATTTGGATATCCTATGGACTTCCATAAGACGAAACAACCTGTACATCCATAATACATCCTTCAACTTATCCATAGGACATCCTTGATGGATGTACTATGGACATCCAATTATGTCCAAAAGATATCTTGACGTCCATATACCGTTGAAAGGGGAACTTGTACATCCTTAAGAAATCCTTCAAGGATATCCAGAGGACATCCTTCACTTGCCTATCCATAGGATATCCTTCAAGGATATGTATGGGACATCCAATTCCATTTATGTTCAAAAGATATCCTATGGAAATCCATAGAATATCCAAAGTGGCATAATCTCTACATCCATATAATATCAATCAAGGACATCCTTAAGATATCCCCCAGAGATGTCCATATGACATCCTTTAAGGATATCAATAGGAAATTCTATTATATCAAAATATATCTTATGGACGTCCACACTGGCACAACCTGTGCATGTAGCGACTTGAAATTTTCAGGGTAGGTGGCGCATCCCAATACGACGGACGATCGTTAATGGTCATTATCGGCCCAACTGTTTCCGAGTAATAATTTTGTTTTCAACCAATACAAGTCCGATCGAATTGAAACTTGGCGCAAGTAGTTATAGAATGCAAAACTAAGGATGCTTGTGAAATTTGGTGAGAATCGTATTGCTAGAACATTCAAAAAAATATGTCAAAAAATATTATTTATGTTACAATAACTAATTTTCGGTAAGGTTGTGCATCTGAATAGGACATTTGAGTTTATTTATAGGTATAATCGGCCTAACGATTCTGGAGTTATACCCATCTGGAATTTGGTTGTTATTTCCTCAATACCTCGAAAAATATACAACCGATCCAATTCAAACATGGTTGTCAAAATTTCGTGAGGATCGTATAACTCGAAAATTTTTAAAAAATCATTGAACATCATTGAAAAAAATCTAACTCTACTGCCAAGTCCCAAGTTTAATATTGTTGGAGATCTGAGCAGCCTTGTGTGAGTTCAGTAGCTGAATGGGTGATCGTTGCCTCGATAACTTTCGAATGAAAGGAGATAGGGAATTGCAATTTTCAGGGTAGGTTGCACATCCCAATGGAAGAGATAAGTTTGTTTTTGGGCATAATCGGTTCATCGGTTTCGGAGTTATACCCACCTAGAATATTTATTTCCTCAATAACTCAAAAAATTTAGACTCGATCGAATTAAAGCTTGGTAACTAGTTGTAGAATATCGACATAAAGGCTGGTGTAAAATTTTGTGAGAACCGTAGAAAATTCTTCAAAACTAAAAAAAATTGGTTCTAGCACTGACGTGAAGTCAGCAGCTTTTGCGCGTATTTTCTATTGTCCATTCTCCAGTTTGTACAGTCTTAATCGAATTTACCATGGTGAATTCGTTTAAGACTGTCCAATACAGGAGAATGGACAATAAGATTAAGATGCAGTTTCATCATAAGAATCCACTGATATTTTTCCCAACTCTGACAAGCTAATACTTTCGGAGATGTGATTTTTCGAAATTTCGATAATACATCGTACTTCTATGTTGTCACAGAATTTCTATGTTGTCACTGAATGCGAATTATATCTGTCTGTGTTCTATCTGTTTGCGTCGTTTGGTCTTGTTTCAAAGATAAACGTCATTAATGTCAAACGAAACTGAAAGTGTATTTCTGAAGAGTTTGGTTGATGTAAGCATGTTATCGATGTGAAATTTGGATTTCATAGGCATAGGCGTTAAGTTACGAAATCTATAATAAATATGCGATCCATCGGACGTATTTTTGCATTGAAATTACTAAAAATATTCAAACATTAAGCAGAAAATTAACGGTCGAAAATGAAAACACCCAGCCGTTTGTTTATTCATGCTCAAAATGGAAAAAGAAAAAATATTGTTTATCCAAATGTTTTGGATTAAGTTTTAAAATAGCTAGCAATTAATAAAAATGAATTTGATGTTCCAATTAATTTTTTATCATTTCTCTTTATACGTAGCGAAGTACGTACCGGGCCGCTAGTAAGCAATATAAATGAAATTTCTCGATTTTTCTCAAATATACTCTTCCGATTGGTGTATTATCAACACACTTATTTTTTCAGCGAGCCTCTCTTTGTCTTCGACGTTGGTGCATCGGTCAACGATATAAAATGGGCGCCGTATTCGTCGACAGTTTTCGCCTCCGTCACCACGATTGGAAAAGTGTTCATCTTCGACATAAATGTGAATAAGTACAAGCCCATATGCGAACAAGCTGTGGTGTCTAGAAGAAGAAATAAGCTCTCAAGGGTGTCTTTCAATCATAAACTACCCATCATTATAGTGGGAGACGATAAGTGAGTATGGAACATTGCGAGCATGCTCGTCAAGTTACGTAAGACATCGTTTTGAGAAACTGTAAATTTTAACGTAAATTGTTTCTATTTATTCTAATGAACAAGTGCTTTTTAGGTAAAATTTTTTGCGGATTCTCCGAAAATTATGATTGAGGTGTCATTCGATTCGGAATGGCATGTAGATAGTTTTTGAGAAGAAGCTAAGTCCACCCGCAAAAATTCGAGTTATTTCAAATTTGTAAAAAGATTCAATTAGAAGAAATTTCCTATGAAAAAGGAACTACTGCCGGAACTATAGAACCAGTATTTATAATTTTCCTAGCGGGTTGAAAATACGCCCGAAAACGGGTTGTCCGACTTGCGCAAGCCTCACACCCCCTTCGGACCTTTCATGAATAAATATTATTTAAACTTATTGAATATGAAAATTAAAAATGTAAAAAATTCAAGCGTCTGCAAGATAGATCAATGGACAATAATTCGTGGTCAAAAAATGTTCATTGTGATTTTTCAATTAGTTATCGATTAGTTAATTAAAAATTTTTTGTCGCACGATAATTGCCAGTACGATAATTGTTAAACTATCAATCTGAGAATTTTTTCCTTTCATGGAGCTATTTTTCAAAGGTCTTAGAATGGACTCTAGAAAATTTAAAAAATTGTTAATTTTCGTTCTGTTATGAACAATTTACTTAAGGGTAAAATTATAAAGCTTCAATTCAGAATTCAGAAAGTAATTAAAAATGATTTTTTATAATTATTTTCTCCTATTGTTTAAAAAATTGTTATAAACCAATGCGTTGTTTATGAGATAATTTAAAATTTTCTTTTAAAAACATAATTGAAGCTTTATAATTTTTCACTTAAGTAAATTGTTAATTACAAAACGAAAATTAACAATTTTTCAAATTTTCGAACGGAAATATATTCCAAGACCTTTGAAAAATAGCTCCACGAAAGGAAAAAACTCTCAGATTAATAGTTTAATAATTATCGCACTTGCAATGTTAATATTCATGCTACGAAAAATTATTAATTAACTAATGGATAACTCATTGGAAAGTCGCGATAAACATTTTTGGACCACGGATTATTGTTCATTGATCTATCCTGCAGATACCTGAATTTTTTAAATTTTTTGTTTTCATATTTAATAAGTTTAAATGATATTTATTAATGGAAGGTCCGAAGGGGGCAAGGCTTATGCAAGCCGGAGTAACCGTTTTCGAGAGTATTTTCAACCCTCTGGGAAAATTATAAATATTGATCCTAGTTCCGGGAGGTGGGATTTTTTCTTGGAAAATGCAAAAGCAAATGCAAAAGCAAATGCAAAAGCAAATGCAAAAGCAAATGCAAAAGCAAATGCAAAAGCAAATGCAAAAGCAAATGCAAAAGCAAAAGCAAATGCAGAAGCAAATGCAAAAGCAAATGCAAAAGCAAATGCAAAAGCAAATGCAAAAGCAAATGCAAAATCAAATGCAAAAGCAAATGCAAAAGCAAATGCAAAAGCAAATGCAAAAGCAAATGCAAAAGCAAATGCAAAAGCAAATGCAAAAGCAAATGCAAAAGCAAATGCAAAAGCAAATGCAAAAGCAAATGCAAAAGCAAATGCAAAAGCAAATGCAAAAGCAAATGCAAAAGCAAATGCAAAAGCAAATGCAAAAGCAAATGCAAAAGCAAATGCAAAAGCAAATGCAAAAGCAAATGCAAAAGCAAATGCAAAAGCAAATGCAAAAGCAAATGCAAAAGCAAATGCAAAAGCAAATGCAAAAGCAAATGCGAAAGCAAATGCAAAAGCAAATGCGAAAGCAAATGCAACAGCAAATGCAACAGCAAATGCAAAAGCAAATGCAAAAGCAAATGCAAAAGCAAATGCAAAAGCAAATGCAAAAGCAAATGCAAAAGCAAATGCAAAAGCAAATGCAAAAGCAAATGCAAAAGCAAATGCAAAAGCAAATGCAAAAGCAAATGCAAAAGCAAATGCAAAAGCAAATGCAAAAGCAAATGCAAAAGCAAATGCAAAAGCAAATGCAAAAGCAAATGCAAAAGCAAATGCAAAAGCAAATGCAAAAGCAAATGCAAAAGCAAATGCAAAAGCAAATGCAAAAGCAAATGCAAAAGCAAATGCAAAAGCAAATGCAAAAGCAAATGCAAAAGCAAATGCAAAAGCAAATGCAAAAGCAAATGCAAAAGCAAATGCAAAAGCAAATGCAAAAGCAAATGCAAAAGCAAATGCAAAAGCAAATGCAAAAGCAAATGCAAAAGCAAATGCAAAAGCAAATGCAAAAGCAAATGCAAAAGCAAATGCAAAAGCAAATGCAAAAGCAAATGCAAAAGCAAATGCAAAAGCAAATGCAAAAGCAAATGCAAAAGCAAATGCAAAAGCAAATGCAAAAGCAAATGCAAAAGCAAATGCAAAAGCAAATGCAAAAGCAAATGCAAAAGCAAATGCAAAAGCAAATGCAAAAGCAAATGCAAAAGCAAATGCAAAAGCAAATGCAAAAGCAAATGCAAAAGCAAATGCAAAAGCAAATGCAAAAGCAAATGCAAAAGCAAATGCAAAAGCAAATGCAAAAGCAAATGCAAAAGCAAATGCAAAAGCAAATGCAAAAGCAAATGCAAAAGCAAATGCAAAAGCAAATGCAAAAGCAAATGCAAAAGCAAATGCAAAAGCAAATGCAAAAGCAAATGCAAAAGCAAATGCAAAAGCAAATGCAAAAGCAAAAGCGAATGCAAAAAAATGTAGATCTACTGGAAAAATGTAGATCTACCGGAAAATTAGATCTACCGGAAAAATGTAGATCTACCAGAAAAATGAAGATCTACTGGAAAAATGTAGATCTACCGGAAAAATGTAGATCTAGTGGAAAAAAGTAGATCTACCGAAAATGTAGATCTAGCAGAAAAATGTAGATCTACCGAAAAAATGAGGATCTACGGGAAAAATGTAGATATACTGGCTAGGTAGATCTGCGAGCCAACTAGGGCAATTTTTCGAGCGGCCTTAGCATTTTGTCAAAAACTATCTACATGCCATTCCGAATCGAATGACACCTCAATTATAATTTCCGGAGAAAACACAAAAATTTTGACCTAAAAAGCACTTGTTGACTAGACTATAGGTCAAGACCGATTACATATTAAGGAGATTATAATACATTATTCTATAGTTTTGACGCTCACGGTATATCTATTCATCATGTGGCAATTTCATTTTCCTTTATTACCTACTCGCTGACTTTTCTGTGATTTATCGTACAATACCATCGCCAAAAAATAGTTAGGTTGAACACGGAACCTTTTTACATCATGGATACGAATCTTCTTCAATAAAAAGTTTCATTCCATTTACAGAGGATGTGTCACCACATTGAAGTTATCGCCTAACCTTAGGATAATGTGTAAACCCCCAAAAAAGCAGCAATACCTGGATCAATTCACTCTGCAATGCATGAAATTGGAGAAGTTGCTTGCTCTTGTTAGAGAACCCGTTACACTGACCCCACCGCCTGATACTGCAGGGACAGAAGAATGATTACTTTGTTTTAACCATTCATTATGCTTAAATATAAATATAATTTATTTTCTCGATAACGTTTCATTCGTCTGTTTTCACCTGCGTTCTTACCAGGGCATCATTTTGCTATTCAATAATAGTAGTAATAAACCCTCAGGGTCTCTGGGATGTGTATGGTATTAGCTGTGGTTTAGGTACTTGGTACTTAGGGCCGGTTTCTCAATTGCGGGTTAACTCAAGGTTGCGGGTAACCTGAGTTTACGCGTTCATGAATATCGCTAAATACATGCGTAACTCGCAACCTCCAGTTAACTCGCTATTGAGAAACCGGCCCTTAGTAGCATACGGGTGTGACAAGCCGACGGACCCCGGTCAATCTCAACCAGATAATACAATCCCGGGTGTTTTTTTCGATCCAGGGACTAGACTATGGGGTTTCTAGAGCGCAAATAATAAAAAATTGTGTAATTTCTTTAAAAATGTTTGAAATGCGAAAAAATAAACCACAAACAATAATAAGAAAGACGAGGATAATACACTCAAACAAAAAACTATAATTCGAAAAAAAAATGGTAAATGGAGAAATACTTAGAATTTTTCGAATTTGAAGGCAGTGGGGTCGCAGGCATGATACAAAGAAAACAAAAAAGTTTTTCATGTATCATGGGCTGTAGACACATACTATAGAATAAAAATGAAAAAAAGTGATTTTTCCGAGCTTTCGCTCAAGCGATCGATATTCTTTCATTTTTGATTTTAACAAGTTTGGATTCAAGAGCCTGTGAGAGAAACTTTACCTGATCATTCCTATAGTTTCTACTGCTGTGCGAGCATTATTTATTTAAACCATTTTTTTTCATATTCCTTTGAGTTTTGACTACTTATTTAATGATTCGATCATGAAATAATATCCCCCCGAATATTCCGCGTATTCTTTTATTCATATCACCTTTAATTACAATTGTTTGAGACAATTCCGGCATTTTCGGGGTCAGAAAATGGCCGGGATCCCGGGATCCCGAGATATCGGGATTGTATCTCTAATCTCAACCGATGATGTAAGACAATCTACGAAACCTCGGAGAACAGCTGCTGGGGTTGGTGCTGGTGATGACAGCTAAAGACTACCAATGGCAGGATGCTGGAAAGGTGAACCTAAGCACGTTCCACTAGGCACATTCCACTAGGCACTAGGGGTACGTGCTTAGGAGTACGTGCCTAGGGGGTATGTGTCTAGTGAAACGAACCTTGGAGATAAATGCCAAGTGGAACGTGCCTAACTGTTCTTGCTTAATGGTACATGTACTTCGAGGGGCCAGAATCCAGGAGCCTGGAATACCGGAGGCTAGCTCCGGTATTCTGGGTTTCCTGCCTCTGGGGATCTGGAATCCAGTGGTCCATGGACCCTGACTCCAGAGGATCAGACTCCTGATAACCGTACCTCTGGGACCTGGAACCAGGGGATCTAGCGTCCAGGGACTTGTGTCAGGTGGCCTGGAGTCTGAGTACTCGGAGTCTGAGCCAAGTCTGACCAAGAGGAGGACAGGGGGACCTGAAGTAGGACCAAGAGACTGAAAGGGGGTCTGTTGGACTAGGAGGAGACCCTGGAAGACCGGTTAGAAGCTCTGGGGGACTGGAATGAGGCCTTCGTGTACCAGAAACAGGCCTGACTGCACAGGAGGAGGCCCAGGAGGTCCAAGAGGAGGTCTTATGGGGAGCCTGGGTACCCTGAATTTTATGGGTACGCAATGGAACGAGCCAGATTTACGTACCTAATGGATCATACCTAGGTTTAAGTGCTTAGGGGAAAGTGTCTAGTGGAACATGATTGGTGGAACGTACCTAGGTGTACGAGCTTAAAGGTAAGTGGACACCGTGGGCCACTTCGCCTCTTGCCTTTTTATGTACCAACACAAGTCCATCCAATACGGGATCCGCAAACGTCATTCTCTGCATACATTTTGATTGCACGATAAAAAAGTTCATTATACGGAAATCAGAAATAAAAATGTATCATTTATTATTAAATAGTATTAAAAATAAAAACAAGTCGTGAATGTAACTTTTCGTTGAATTAATGGCATTGAATAAGAATAATTTACTCAGACTGATTCAATCAGACTTCGGAGATAATTTTCCAAACGCATCCTTCAATTGTTCGAAACCCTTCGTGAAATTGAGTGTCATAAAATCGCCAGCTGCATCCTGAAGCTCCTCCGTGCCAGAAACAATATTTTTTCCACCATTTTTGGGCTGAAAATTGAAATATTAAACCATAATATCTGTCATTGGTATTTTATTATAATTTTCGGTATAGGTAAACCGCAATTAGCTTTAATTTAGCAGAAGTTCAATTTTTGCCCACTCCTCGGAGTACTTAACGAAGCAAATTTGGAAATCCAAGCTGTCAATCGTTTATGATTAATATACTATGGGTGGAAGCGGCAAAGATAGCTGCACATTTGTAATAATGGATTGATGGAACCAATCCTTAACTTTCTAACTACCGGTATTCTAGCAACGTTCTCTAGTGACAGAAAAATTCCCGGTATCTGAAACAGGGAGAATAACTTTCCCCGTTTCAGGTAGAAGCATAAGCAGGCGCAGGTCCATGAGGCCATTGTGCAAGTAGTATAAAGCAGGATCACCCGAGAAGGATGGATGCATATGATGAAAAAATTGAATGTAAAAAAATGTTTTTCGTTACCCCGAAACCATCCGGCCGATTTTGTCATTCTAAGGAATGGGACACCCTGTACAGATCTCTGAATATTGCAGAGGTGAGCACAATATTTTGAAATATTAGTCAGATACAAATTAAATCAAATATAAGTACAATCCTCCGCTCCTTCTGTTCATTGCCCATAAGGTGCATTTGGAGATATTTTTAAGAATATACTGGATGAACCTAGAATAAGGTGAACTGTAGCTGAAAGACACACGGTGAAATATCAATCGAGTTTAACCATCAACAAATATTCCTTCGTTAGTGATCCGGACTGGTCACCTGACCGATTAAGTTTCCTAGAATTCGTAATCATTCGTAATAACCATGAAACCGGTACGTATCTGTCCTGAATGACGATTTCCTCTCTGGGGAAGAGTGATCACAAGGGGGTATTTGTTGCTCGTATGTTCTGGGGAACATAGCGTTATCATTTTGCCCAAATGTCTGTAATTTTCAAAATGTTTTGCCGAAAATTATCTCAAACGATTGGGTTCGACTCCCTGATGAAGAATTCAAGGTCAAATTTCATTCTGTCCGGCCAGCCTGCCATCAGTTGCCACGATAACTTGAGAATGGAAAGAGCTAGCGACTTGAAATCTTCAGGGTAGATGGCGCATCCTAATACGAGGGACAAATTCGTTAATGGGCATAATCGGTCAAATGGTTTCCGAGTAATAATTTTCTTTTTAACCAAAACAAATCCGATCGAATTGAAACTCGGTGAGCTACAAACCTTAGGACGTTTGTTAAATTTTGTGGGAATCATAGCACTAGATTTTTATTTTAATTATCAAAAAATATTATTTATGTCACGATAACCTGAAAGAAGGAAAGAGATAGAGACTTGAAATTTTCGGGTAAGGTTCTGCATCTGAATGGGACATTTGAGTTTGTTTATAGGCATAATCGGCCAAACGGTTTTGGAATTATACCCATCTGAAATTTGGTTGTTATTTCCTCAATAACTCGAAAAATACAAAACCGATCCAATTCAAACATGGTTGTCAGTTGTGGATTGCCAAGGAAAAATTCTTGCGAAATTTCGTGAGGATCGTATTACTACAAAATTTTTAAAAAATCATTGAAACTCACTCAAAAAAAATTCAATGTATCAGAAACTATTCGTCCGACATCGCTGAAATTTTTCGAGAGCCTAAAAACCTATTTCTACTGCCAAGTTCCAAGTTTGAACACGATCGGATCTATATTGTTGGAGATCCGAACAGCCTTTTGTGAGTTCAGTAGCTGGATGGTTGACCGTTGCCTCGATAACTTTCGAACGAAAGGAGATAAGGACTTGCAATTTTCAGGGTAGGTTGCACATCCCAATGGGAGAGTTAAGTTCGGTTTTGGGCATAATTGGTACATCGGTTTTGGAGTTATACCCACCTGGAATATTATTTCCTCGATAATTAAAAAAAAATAGACTCGATCGAAATGAAGCTAACTAGTTGTTATCGACATAAAGACGTGTGTAAAATTTTGTGAGAACCGTACCCCTAGAACATTTTTAAAAACTTACGAAAAAAAAATTGGTTCAAGCACTGACGTGAAGTAAGGAGCTTTTGCGCGTATGTTCTATTGTCCATCCTCCTGTATTGGACACTCTTAATCGAATATACCATGGTAAATTATATGGTCCATTCGATTAAGAGTGTCCAATACAGAAGAATGGACAATAGAACATACGCGCAAAAGCTTCTGACTTCACGTCAGTGCTTGAACCAAGTTTTGATGGTTATAAACGATGAATATTTCACCGTTTGTCTTTTAATATAGGTACTGGATATTCACCAAATTTTTTGACGCGACATGATTTTTAGTTAGGAAGTGAATTTTTTTTAGGATACTGTATGTCAATTATATATTCCATCACTCTAATGTCTTAATGGACTCCGCTGCAAAAAAGTTTAAAATTTCCTTACAGCTTTTCCGGGTGTTGTTTTCTTCAAAAACTTCTTGGTGTATAAACTTATCCCCCATAACATCAGAAGATAATTAATTGGTATAAACATCAGAATGAAGGTTATGCCCACTTGTATTAGTATTGGTATCCATGAGAGATGAAGTGATTTGAAATTGATGAACCTAAAGATAGAAGATAGAATACATTATAAAGGATCTCTATTTTATTGTGAATTTAATGATTAGAAAAGTGTGAGTATTAACTAACCCAAATATTTTTTCGAGAAGTGATTCCAGGTTACTGATTATGGCTCTTACTAATCCTATTATCTCACCTATAGCTGCCATTTTTTCTTTGGCTGATGTTTTCTGGAACAGGAGTTCATGAGTTAACAGCGAAAAAAATTTTCGTCAGGAACATTTCAGATCATTTACAGGCCTACCAATTTTTCCAAATGTGGACGGTTAATGATTTTTGAGCCAAAAGTCGAAAGAGTTAAATGATGATAGAATAAGAAATATCATGTAATTTTTTTTATAAGAGAAGAGCAATTTGTTTAAAAGATGATTTTAAATCGAGATTCAATAACTACGCTGTCTAAAAGAGTTGAATCCTACTTATGGACCACTAGTATTTCAGGATGAAATACCAAATTTTTAGATTGTAATTGCCAATTTACTTCTTCTGAAATACTTCCAAAGAAATTGAAATATCTGATGAAATTGTGGAATCAACTTTCAAGAAATATCTAACGTTTCTGATCAGCAGCAATAAGGAACATCTTCGGCAATTTATGTTGGAATTAATTGTTCAAACTTTAATATCAATTATTATTATTCCAATACATGAAATTGTTTTATGATGAATAATCAATTAATAATTGGCAGTGAAAAAAGTCTTTTTGTCACGGTGAAAAAAGTAAACATTTACGCATCAGTACAAAAAATTTGTCAATAATTCAACAATTAAAGAAAATAGATTCTAAATACTTTCGTAACCTAACTTACCCAATCATCGCGTGTAAATTACACAGTAATAAGTATGTGAATTTTGTAAAGCTTTATCAATAAATGCAAAAAATAGGTTTTGAATACTTTCATATTATACTTACTAAGGAACTTTCTTCTTCTTCGGGTTCTCCAAATATATAATGTAGTATTAAGTTTTTGATATAAATAATAAGAATTACCGCTGGTATCATCCATATTTGAAAGAAAAAACACAATATCAGCCACACTGTTAAAGCTATTGTACTTTCTATTATAGAGTCGTCTTCAAGATATTCCCTATAATCATAGTAATTATTATACAGGGTGTCCAATTCGACACCGCTCAGAAGAAGAAAGAGGACAATTGTGCGAGTTAGTAAATACAGGGTCTTTAATCTTTATAAATGATTGTACCATCGTAGTTGGATCTGAAACCCTCTCATTTTGCCACTTCAAATGCATGCTGTTCACATTTTCAATTCCATCCACAGAATTCATAATATACGCATAACCTCACTTTCCCCTTTGTTTACATTGGCAATGATAAATGGTGAGTTCCAAAATGATTGTCACTAGTCACCTGTCCCAGTTTGGACCAAAATTTTTTATTATACAAAATAAATTGATTTAATAGTTGATATAGTTCGCACCCAATGATTTCTTTTTATTTCCGTACGGTTCAAACGCATGCAGAAGTGTACAGATCTTCATGGGGAATATTTTGAAAAACAATAAAGAGATTTCCGATGACTAATATTTGTTTTTGCGCGTATGTTCTGGGGAACATCGCGTTATCATTTTGCCCAAATGTCTGTAACTTTCGAATTTTTTGAGGAAAATGGTCTCAAACGATTTAGTTCGATTCACCAATGAAGAATTCGAGGTCAAATTTGATCCTGTCCGTCCGGCTGTTGCCACGATAACTTGAGAACGAAAAGAGCTAGCGACTTGAAATTTTCAGGGTAGGTGGCGCACCCCAATACGACAGACAAGTTTGTTAATGGGCATAAGTAGTTGTAACAACACGGGTTCTGGAACGGAAGTGAACTGTCAAAGTGCACGTGGACCGGAAGTGAACTGTCATCGAGTGCGTGGTCTGAAAATATTGATAAGAGGTTGATAGTGATAAGAGTAGTGACCGCAACATTGTGATAAGGATTAGACAGGAAGAGATAAGAATGTGTAGTATGTATACAGGTTGTTGACAAGTCTGGACTTGCAAAATTCCACTAATTAGAATAAGATGATAAGATTCGAGTAGGTAACCACAAAAATGAAGAAAAATGTTCCCACGATGGGATCAACAGGAAATGTAACCACAGAATAGTACCTATAAATGAAAATGCAATTCCATGTTAGATCAGTTGACTACAAATAATCAACCATTATATTTCACCATTCGAATACAGGTATGTTATTGTTTTTGAAAATCATTTGATTTATTGATTTTTTGAATTTGATTAGATACTAACAATGGACCTCCTTTCCAAAGTTAATAAGAATATCCAGTTCACCAACAAGCCATTGAGGAAGCTGGAAGAGCTTTCAATAGGATCCGAATATTCGATTATTTCCCTTAAAATCATTGAGGGCCAATACGGTAGATGTATACTGTTGGAATCGGAGGAATTCAAGACGTTCCTTCCCGGTCGAATGACACAGCATCTGGAGGAACACTTAGAAGATCTATCTAAACATAAGATAAAGTATCTGGGGGCGAAAATCCATGCTGGGAGAGCCATCCAAGAAGTTGTCTTCATATAAGTAAATTTTTTGTTATAAATTTTATCTCATAATATTAATTAGTCATGTATAAATTTAAATGTATTGGAGCAACTCTAATTACTCAAATTTTTTATCAAAATCAACTAGGTAATTATGTTGGTGAAAAGGAGATGGAATTTTTTGAATTTAATATTATATGTATGGATTGTATGATGAAAAAATTCAATAACCCAAATAATGTACCAATTAACAAATTTCATATAGAAATGATTATATCATGTGATGAAGAGTTGAAATTCATGGTGGAAAGATATATGAAAAAATGTAAGATATGCTCACAAATATTTGCTTCTATTGAAGAAATTGTAGCTAGTGAAACAGAAGGTTATGAGGTTGAGTTGTGGTGAATAAAAAATACATATTGAATAACTGACTTTTTATTTTATCATCAAATCAATGTCTACCCAAATCATAGAGTATTTTATCTCCACATAAAATTAAGCATTCATTCAGTATTACATTCTCAATTGATGGATTGAGATTACAAAATTTTTCAATTGACTCAAAACAATCATTAGTATTGATGAAGTACAAAAAATTCTTATAATAAGAAGAAAAATTAAGTTTCAATAACATCTCAAAACGTTTTTTTATTGAATTTTCATTGATTTCTTTTATCATAGCAACATCGTTACTAGATAAATATATATGATTATCACTCCTACATATGTGTGTTAATTTTAATCCGTTCACAGTTGCTGTTGTTATTGATATATCATCTATAAATCTTGAATCATTGTCTTCATTCATGTTGAGAATTTCCATAAACATCATCCATTGTAGATTATCGAAGGATATTGAAAGTTTTTGATTATGACGAAGACATTTTTGGTTTGTTGACAGCTTCACTGATGGTTTGAAATTTCTCAGGCTGCTGAGACCAAAATCAATAGTATGTTCGTCTATTGGAATTTGTATATTTAAGATAAATGATTTTTCCATGTCTAGTAATGAATTAGCAGAGTTTATAAAATGAAATTCACACATCTTGCTCACTTGGATTAAAACTCACAAATAAAACTAGAACGTTCCTATTGCATTATATATATTTATATGATGGCACTATCATGAAGATAGTGGAGGAAAATTATTCAATCAAACATATTCTCAATGTCTATTATACATATTATATTCACTTAATCATATTCGATACAAGAATTTTCTTTATATGTTCATATTCAATAGTATCCTTACAAGGTCCTATATTCCCAGCATGATCGTCATCCATCAAATCTCTTGATATTCCATTATCCACCATACTTAGAATCTTCTTATGGTTTCCATTGTTCTCGGGATCGAATTTGAAATTGATTCCATGATTCTGAAATTCATCTAGAATATTGCGTACTAAGGAGTATTTCCCACAATATGAAGCTATGTTAATCATCTCATCCATAAATGAATGAAGGGGTTTGTAATTATTCCAAATATTATGGATGGGATAGCATTTGTCGAATTCTTCTTCCGAATATATTTCCTTGTTTGATCCATTGAGCAGTATTTGAATATTTACAACATCATATCTAGTGAGATTTTTATACTTGCTATTCAACATTTTTTTCACCTCATTCATTGACAGTTCCTTTTTTGATATTAATTTTTGAATATTCTTGATGAATAAATCGTTTTTCTTCTTATGTTTGAACACCTTCTTGATAATTTCTCGTGGGGTATTATATTGAATCAAATCAAAAAATGTTTTGTTTGGCGTAAATATAGCCAAATCAGATAGAACTTTTGAACACTTTTTCTTATCATGATAAATTAAAGCAAAATCTAGTTCATCACGTAGATGGTTATAAAATACTTTAGATGTATTAAATTCGTACACTTCCATGATGATGTATGACTGATTCCAGTTGATTTCATTTAGTTATATTATCACCACCCCACCTAATTAGTATTACTAATAATTACTTGATTTGATATAATCATACTCAAAATATTTTTCAATTGTTGTAGTAATCCATCAGACTGACATGGTATATTTAATAGTGATTCCATTTCAAATTTATATGATCCAGTTGCTCTGTTTAGAAATTCATTGAATTCATGAACCATATCATCCTTAATGAAATATATCAATCCATCAACATATCTAAACACTGATGAAATATTACTTGGTATTCCAGGAAATATCTCACTTATATATTTAATTGATTTCCTATTAAGTTGACATTCATTTATTTCAACACAATAAATGTCATCATAAAAGACATATGTTTTCCCTTTATAACTATTGAAAACACCTTGAATTTTGGCATTACGGGGGAGTCCCAACCATGATAGATCATTAGCTTTTATCACTGCAAAACTGTTTGAATCAATTCTATAAAAATAATTATGATGAAATACTCCAATTTCACCATTTGGTCTTTGATATAAATTGATTGAATCCTTCTTGAAATCTATATGACCTAAGGGTATATACTCAAGGGCTCTCAATGGAGGATGTATAATCTTATCTACGAGTGAAATTGCCCATACCCAACCATTATATAGTAGATAAATATGATTATTGATAATAACAATCGTTTTAATTTTGTTCTTCACTTCACATAAATTAGGTTGAGAATAATTTTCAATAGATTTCTTTGTAGTTGGATCTGATTTCTCTGTTGTTATCAATGTAGTCTGAGTTGTTGTAGATTGTGTACTTAATATATTTGGAGATCCATATAATGATTGTATTGCATTCAAATCATCTTGTGGTAATATATTATTTTTTATTTCATCTTCAGCATAAAAAGGACTCATAATAGCATTGTTATCTGCAGAATGTGCTAATCCTAAGGCGTGTCCAATTTCATGAACTAGAACGAAATATAGAGAGTTGAATCCTGAAGTTGGAGGACCCATTCTTTTGAACCATTTCTCGTCAGAATCGATATGGATTTCAACACAACGATCATTATCAGGAAAAAATGAATGTGCCAATACAATTCCAGGACCATCAAACGAAAAACATTTTCTATTACCATTACAACTTTTAGTCTTGTTATGTTCACCCGAACTGTACTTTATGAGAATATCAGGATTATTATCACTCTTGGTAAATGTCAATCCTGAATTTTCGCTCCAAATTTCAAATGATTTATGTGCTATATACACATCATTCTGATTACCTCCTTGGAATTTCCATTTAATATTTTTTTTCGTCCATTTACCTATAATTACATAAGATTGAAAGAAGTCGGCAACACCACATCTTGGTTTTTTCATTAGTTCGATTGTTTCATTATTCAGGTTACCAGTTTCAGAAAGTTTAAAATACTCTTGAAATTTCAAAATCGAATCAGTTAATCGTGATTTCTCAGATAACTCTGTTTCTGAATGATTATTTTGTATTAGATATCCATACTTTGTTAAATACGATTTAGCAATTTCCATATCATCATTCGATGACGTGAAATGAAATGAAACCAACAGAAAAGCTACTGTAAGAAACATCTTGTCTCAATGAAATTAAACTGTATACTAATCAATATATGTAAATCTCAATGTATTTAAACATTTTGAAGCTCTCTTCATAAACGATGTTAGATTAATCAGTTTATCGCCAAACTTCGAAGCGTGGAAATTAAACCACACGCGTTATCTTTTTCTCAACAAGTTCAGGTATGTATTTACTACATTGTATTAATATTCCTAAGATATGATTAGATATAAAAGTTGGACCGCAGTGTGAAAATATTTTTTTATTAATTAGCAAAATGATGACCGCAGAGTTGTAAAATGGTCACACGGTGGAATTCATCATATCAAAGAAAAATACCGCATTTCCTTTGTGAATCCATATAAAAACGCGAATCTCATATTACTTTTTTATTTCGTTTTCAACTTATTCAAAAATATGTCAGACAACCTAGTAATAACAATCCTTCAAAGCTTAAGAGCTGGTGGGATTGATATAAACCCAATTATTGACTACTGGTCCCATCCGGTGATTGGCTTGGGGAGGATTCTACCCCATATAATTCATCAAACAGAACAACCATCAACAGAACAACCTCCAATTCAACGAACAGAACAGCCATCAGCAGAACAACCTCCAATTCAACGAACAGAACAGCCATCAGCAGAACAACCACCGTCTAATCATTTGGAATCACCCCCGCCGAGCTATGCAGAGGTATTCCAACAAAATCATAGTCATATCCATCAACCGGGGTGTTATTGCCATCACCATCACCATCATTATTGAATTTTGTGGTATTTCATCAAACAGAACAACCATCATCAGAACAACCTCCAATTCAACGAACAGAACAGTCATCAGCAGATCAACCTCCAATTCAACGAACAGAACAGCCATCAGCAGAACAACCTCCAATTCAACGAACAGAACAGCCATCAGCAGAACAACCTCCGTCTAATCATTTGGAATCACCCCCGCCGAGCTATGCAGAGGTCTTCCAACAAAATCGTAGTCATATCCATCAACCGGGGTGTTATTACCATCACCATCACCATCATTATTGAAATTTGAGGTATTTTTTGAATAAATAACAATTTTTTTAATAAGTGTTTTATTTAGATACATAATTTATGAAAAAAAAATCTAAAGTTTTACAAGATGAATATATCTAGGTTTACATTTCAAATTCTTAAATCTATCAACATTATTGAAAACATCATTCCATTTGTCCAAATTCACTTTCACAGCTTCTGGTTTATCCATTGTTGTGTTCATCGTACACCAGATGTCTACTAACTAATGTGTCCACTTTTGGTAAGTACATACACACCCATCGATATAGATCATCACAATTACTGAGGGTGCACATACACCGATCATGTACGTGAGTCATGTGACTCATACACTTTGATGACTTCTTCTCAAATTTTGGTGGGGTCCATCCATAATTTTCCACATTGAGCACTTGTACTTCTTTAACCATGTTTTTTTTCAAAAAATCATACTTTTGATGGCCATTCACATAAATGACATCTCCATTTTGTAAAATATCATTTAAAATTTCAGATAATTTTTCATATTCAATGTATCCTAACATATATCTTAAGCCATGATGTTTATTTTCCAAAAATCTTACAGATTTCTTATCGTCATTACTTAGAGATGAAAATTTCTTCGGTGGCATCATAATGAAATGCGATATTTTACTTCCTATTGCAAATGATAGTTCCTTAACACAAAATTCATTATCTATCGTAAACCCTTGGATATCACATATGATTATACGCATTTTTTCTTCTAGATATTTGTAATTTTCTTAACTTCTTCTGTTAATGGTTTGAATTCCACAATACAATCATGCACTATAATACACAAAACTCTTGTATTATTTGGAAATCCCTTCGAGGACTCCACTTCTAGTTTCACATCAATTGTTGTCGCTTTAAATGTTTGATCTCTTCTGGAACAGTCCAATACGAAAATTGTCTTTTCTTTAAATTCACTAAATGTTAGGAGTGGGGATTTTTTGAATATTCCATAGCTTTGTGTAAACTGAGTATAATTCTGATAAGCTTCAGCATATTCATTCTTATTGAAATTCAAACGTAAATTTTCTTGTGGGATGATGTCTGAATTTAATAATACACGTACATCTGTTATGTTTATGTGATCAAAGTTAGTTGGGTCCTCAGAACTATTATTTTTCTTATCAGTTTGAAAAGCACAAATTATGAATCTTGGACACTCGATTTCTGTAGATGTTTTAACAGCCCAAATCTCCTTATTACCTCCTTGTGGTAATAATGGTAATTCATGAATTTCCCACTTTCTGAATGGCATTAAAATAGGTTTATTAGACCTTATAGCATTTAACAAATCCATCTTGATAATATCATTTGGATAAATATGTTTTACTTTCAATTCCATACTCTCAATAATGATTTTTGCTTCTGTTGGATTCTTAGGGTCAGCTGTTATTTTGATTGCATTATAATCATTTTGTGCTCTGAAGAATCGAAACGTTTGTTTACCACACATAGCCATTTGATAATCTTTGAAAAAGTTGAATATGTGATGAACTGGTATTCTGAATAAAAAACTTCCATCTGTGTTCAAAGTTGGTGTATTCGGATAGTTCCATCCTCCTATTTCGAATTGTTTTGAGTCATCTTCTTCATAAACTAGGTACCCTCGCATCGTTGATACAATACCAGGATCTCGAACATTTTCAATCTCCGTACCACAGAGTTCATAAATAATTGAATCGAAAAGAAACGCTCCAGCATTTTGAACTAGTTTAACATCAGCATTACCCTTTGTCTTTTGTAATTTTCCTTTTATAATAATAGCAGCATCATACATTAATAGCCAACAGTCCGTTCGATTTATTGAGATTTCAATCACATCAGAATGATTGAATGATTTCACGAACGGTAAATAAGTTCGACTTTCAATTTTTACTATAGATTCATCTGTGTTTATGGGTTGATATAGGTTGAAAACGTGGTTGGACAACATGACCAATAGATTGTAGAAATATCCAATTTTCGTGAGAAAGACGTTTGCGTGGTAGTTGTTTATCAACTGATTGATTGATATATATGCTCTGATATTTATATGGAACTACTAAGACCATCGTTTCAATTGTAATCTCAAAATTATCTCTTCACCTTGAAAATTTACCAATTCACCATCTTGATCGAGAATTTTCACTGTAATATTATGTATTCGATATGTTGTTATAGGTAGGTATACCACTTTGTTGGGAATCTCGTTCACTCCGTAACCAGGATCGCTATTAATAGCAAATTCGTAAAGTGAATGGGATGGACGTTCATTAATGAATGAACCCTCTATCAAGTTACAATCAATATTTATTGTTCGAACTTTGATAATATCCACTGGTAAATCAGACTCATGAACTTGACCTGCTTTAAGAATTCTAGATGAAAATCCCAATAGAGTACCAATAGAGTCCTCCGGTTGAAAGTCAATTTCATAGCGATCATGGAATATTTCACATTTCAAGGTATTGTTATTAGGTCTCAAGAAGAAGTTCTGTTTCTCCACCTCTCCATCACTTAATTCAAGCTTTCTTCTAATGAATTGCTCCATATCTGATATTTCATAAGTTCCAATCGGAAATGTTACAACTTTTTTCTCTCCATTTGAAGAAAAATATAATTTATTATATTTCTCAACATTTGGGATAGTATTATATGTATAGAATCCTATCAATGCTAGACCATAGTTGAAATTACTATTCAACTCTATAGGAACAGCGAAATCAATTGATAAAATTGATGATCGATTTTTCAATGTGAACAACATCGACATGATTGATATACTGAGAAAATCTATTGAGTATCATTAATTTATTGAATTAGAAATCTTAAACATAAATGACCACAATTGTATGTATTGAAACGTTGATAAGTATCTCTATTGTACTTCACATTACATGATTTTAGATAATCAATAAGTTCTTTGGGAGGTTTGAGATTTCCGAAACTATCAAAGTATTCAACTTCATTATCGCACTTCTTATATGCAACCCAATGTGTCCCAGGACCTTCAATTGAATCTAAATTGAGTATTGCGCATTCATTCTTTTTTGGAAATTGAGGTAATGTATTTCTCATGAAAACACCTCTGAAATTTTTTATTCTCATTTTTCTTGCACAAGATTCAATTTCATAATCATAAAGGGCACGTTTGGGTAGCTTATCTAGTTTTTTGACTGTTTTCTTATATATAGACCAAATCCCCGCTTGGTTTTTCTTATGAATAGCCCGTGTCCTATGGACTCCATCGCTTTGTTGTGTCGATTATCTTCTTCCAGTTTCTTCTTTGCATTTTTAGCATCGATAATAGTTTTGGCAACAGCGCTTCCTCCACTTAACAACATCCCCAAAGCAGAAAGACCTGCGAATATTGGCACCAATGGTAAAATACCTCCAGATTTTGATTCAAATGGAATGATGCGGGGGATTATAATATTTTTCTTGCCACCTGCTTTCTTAATTGCTGTTCGAGCCGTCTTGAGAGCCAACAACGTTGATTTTCTCAAATCGTTGACTCCTGATTTAAGTAGAGTTTTATGAGTCGGTTTCAAAATCGAACTCCTAAAAGATCTCTTCTTCCCCATACCCATCTTCCGCTTCATTTTCATTGCTCCGGTGACTAACAATGCGGCACTTTTCTCCTTTAATGTGGCGTCTTTGGACTTTACACGTTCCCAGGCTTTATTTTCTAATATTTGGTCTGCGGCGTGTCTGTCAGTTAATTCCTTATGTTTGGAATAAGCAATATCATGCTCTTTGCAGGCCTCATCAAGTTTATTTATTCCAGAATCGTTTCTAGCAAGCCGTTCTGAGAGTTTGGTACCTGGCCCGCAAAATCTATATCCTGGTAAATGTAACTCGAACGGTAATTTATTGATTATTGAATTCACTAGACCTCCTCCTTCGAATGATAACATTATACTGATAATATTGTATCAATAGATGAGTATTTATAATTCGTTAGATGGATTTAAGTTTAGTTATGGAGAAGATACGAATTGAACAACATCATGCTGTGTTACCAGTAGTGAATTTAGATTATCTAAATGATAAACATGAATTTGAAAAAAGTAGAAAACATGGTGATCTGTTTCCAAATAGCTGTAGATTTATATTTGCTGGGCCTTCTGGCTGTGGCAAGACCAACGCCATAATGAGTTTAATTTTCAATTTAAACGGATTACACTTTGAAAATGTTTACATTTACTCAAAAAGTCTATACCAACCGAAATATCAAATTCTTGAACATATTTTAAGTAAAGTGGATGGTGTGGGGTATTTTCCATTCAAGGAGAATGTTGAAATTGATGAACCAAACAATGCAAAATCCAACTCGATTTTTATTTTTGATGATGTCATAGGTGAAAATCAAAATAAAATTAAATCATATTATGCCATGGGTAGGCATAAATCGATTGATGTAGCATTTTTATGTCAGACATATGTTGCAGCGAAAAAACATATCATTAGAGATAATGCTAATATATTAGTAATATTCAAACAAGATGATGTGAATCTTAAACATATATTCGATGAGCACGTATCACCTGACATGACTTATGAAACGTTCAAAAAAATTTGTGGAATATGTTGGAATGACAATTTTGGATTTTTGGTAATTGTTAAAGACTTTGATTTGAACAAGGGACGTTATCGATTAGGTTTCGATAAATATATAACACTAGACGATTAATGGTCATTTGAATGTAATACATGGCAATATGAAGACCAAATCAGTTAGAAATAGAAAAATCATTATTCAACAACTCATACAGAATATTAAGAAGAAATATGCTGCACTTAAACTTGGGAAACTGGAAGGTGATGAAACACTGGAAAGACTATATAAACCAATTACAAAACAACTCAAACGTATAGAAGATGAACTTGGTAAAAAGGATATAGATTACAAAACTATTGATTTGAAGAATCTGAAAATACCTGAAAAGATTTCAAAACCACAATTTTCATCAACACCAGATAATAGAAAATTTCCAAGAATTCATCGGAGAATAAGCTCAATCAAGAGACCTGAAGAAGAAGAAGAGGAAGAGGAAGAAGAAGAAGAAGGAGAAGAAGAAGAAGAAGAAGAAAAACGCCCCTCACCATTTACTCCAATACTGAAATTCGATAAACCTCAAAAATCTTTTTTGAAACGTCAATTTGTAAAATTTTTACCTACAACAGATGTTGCTACGTCAAAAAAGAATGACGATGATAATGATAATGGGAATGATTCAATTTTTATTGATGGTGATAATAATGAATCTGAACAGTTTGTTAATGAGTTGAAAGATTATCATAATGCAGAAACGTATTTGGAACAATATCCAGAAAAGGTTCGAGATTATGTTTATTCTGCATTGACGCATCGAGATAACTATGATCATACCTATGGACCTAAATATGATTATAAACTTTCCAAATGGACATTAGGTAAAACGGCTATAGAATTTCATCAGAAATCTGGGGACTTGCTAGTTGGTAATGAAAGGTTTAGTGGTACAGATGGACTTTATAATTTACTCTTTAAAAAAGACCCAGAAGAGTATAAAAAATCAGATTTGGAAAATTATCATAAAATATTGAGAATGACTAATGTTCACAGGAGAAAATTCGATTTTAATCAACCAATAAAAGCGAACAAAGGATTTAAATATCTTAATATCATAAAACCATCAATTGGTCAAGGATTAATGTCATTCAATGAAAAACCCATTGAATATATATATTGGAATGATGTTAATGAACTTGTTAATAGACTTCGATTACTCTATGCCTCCAAAGTTGCTGGAAATACGTCTGTTGATAATGAAATAGAGTCAATAGTCGATGAGCTTCGAGAAGAGAAAGTCATATATTGAATCATAAAAAGTGGAAAATCAATAATATTCAAAAATGTCTCTTGATAAGTTTGGTCGTTCTTCTCACAGAAGTAAATTGAAAAATATTCAATCAACTACTCCTATCTTCCCACGAACCGTAGATGGAGACTTTGATTTCTATAATCGAAAATTATGTAATGTAGGTAAACCTTTATCTGATTCTGATTGTGCTAATAAGGAATATGTAGATACTCAAATAAATGAAATACATAATAAAATCATATCAAATACTGAAAATTTTGGAAAGTTGGGGTTAGGTTTCTATGAATTCAGACATAGAGTTGAAGAAAGATTAGATAGGTCTCATATCAAACAACATAAAATTAATGAAAAAATTGATGAAAAGTTTGAGAATTTGAGACAAGGAAGTATCGACATAAGGACTTCACTTTCGAAGGACTACTATAGCAAACTAGAACTAGATGAATATCTAAAGTCTCGGGAGGATAAATTGATAACACTTCAAGATAAAGTAAAAGAAGCATTAAATAAATTGAATAGTAAAATCAAGCTATTGGAGAGTCATCATGCATACGAAGGAGAAAATACAGGTGGTTCGAGAGCTACACAAACCAATTCGAAAAAACTTCCCTCGCAGAAGAACAATAATCAAAGGATTAAATGATCTGTGGCAAGCTGATTTAGCACAAATGGATCTTTATGCAAAACAGAATAAAAATTTCAAATATATATTAGTAGTTATAGATTGTTTTAGTAAATATGTTCGAGTGATGCCACTTAAGACAAAGACAGGTATAGAAGTATCGAAAGCATTCAAGAAAATTCTAACTGATGGCAGAGTTACACCGAAAAATCTTCAAACAGATCAAGGAAAGGAATTCTTCAATGTCAATTTTCAATCTCTGATGAATGAAAATAATATAAAACATTATTGTACTTATTCCAAAACCAAAGCTTCTATGGCTGAAAGGGTTATAAGAACAATCAAGGAAAAATTGTTTAAATACTTTAGTTTACATGGAACATACAAATGGATCGATAGCTTATCAAGTATTGTTGATGGATATAATCAAACCAAACATCGTACTATCGGAATGAAACCATGTGATGTTAGCATAAAAAATGAACAAAGTTTATTGAAAACTAAATTCTATCATATCAAGATCGCCGGAAAGGGGAAATTCAAGGTTAATGATATGGTGAGGATCAGCAAAGCCAAACATGTATTTTCAAAAGGTTACACACCCAACTGGACCACAGAGATTTTTAAAATAAAAAAAGTTCAAATAACAAATCCTGTAACATATCTTCTGGAGGATTTGAATAATCGTCCGATAGGGGGCGCTTTTTATGAGTATGAGTTACAGAAGGTGAAATATACAGACGTTTATTTGGTAGAGAAAGTTCTCCGTCATAAAGGAAATAAAGCTTTAATTCGATGGTTGGGGTTAGACAAGTCACACGACTCTTGGATTGATAAGTCTAATATACTTTAATTGGAGATGGATGTCTTGAATAAGCACATACAAAATATTCGAGAGCTGAAGAAGCAAATCTATGAATATGAAGTCAAACAGAAGATGATTAGAAATTTTGAGAAATTGACAATTTCCAGTCAGAAGATGTCATTATCATGATCATTATGAATATTTGAAGAATTGTATGGTTATAGGAAAATAAAACATGTATTGATATAAATTGTTTTTTTATTTATCACACATAATATTACAAATCATTTAAGTATGAGGAGAATCCCCATGGAACAGTATTAATATTGTCTTCCAATATGTGAACTTTATCATCCGTATTACTAAGAGCTAGTTTCGTTTGATTAAATGAAAAAATATTATGTTGTTTGGACATGATATTTCTTTGAGTTATAATTTTATTGATATCATCAAGTAGACATTTCTTATAATCATCAAAATCAATGAATTTCTTAACAATATTCCCCTGAATACCTTTGGTTTTCTTAAAGTATTTCAATTGATTATCATACACCACAAATGAATACATCTTTGATCTCAATCCAACAAATTCAGTTATTGGTTTACCGCATGTTTCATCTTTCATCATTCCCAAAACCTTCTTATTCACGCGAGGAATTTCATAGGGATTATCTTCAGGGTAATCAGACGTATCGAAATGAGTCAAACAATCTCGTTTAATAACACTATACGGATCATCATTCCTTATTTCGTACATTATACCATCAGTATCCATATAGCATATGGAAAAATCTTCAAACTGATTTATCATATAGTTGTAATGAAAGTCATACATCTTTACTTTTGATATATCCAAAACACAAAAACCTACATAAATGGGTTTATTGAATAATAATTTACATTTCTTCACTTCTGCCAATATAACATCTTCTGATATTATCATACATCGTTTAAACAAAGGTGATGAAATGAGATTTTTTGCACCATAACGATCTCCCCATTTTCTAGCTACTTTAACAGATCGATGCTTTCTAATATTTTCCATAGTCTTTCCATAGCATGCATTAACCATTAGTTTGAAGAGATTCTTCTCAAACTCATTCTTCGACTTTGATCGAAGTTCAGTATTTTTTCTTATATATGGTTCCATCCATTTTGATTGATCGAATTTCAACACCCTATGTATTTTATTGAGAATCAATCCGTTAATCAAAGCTTGTTTGAGTGCTGTATAATGAATAATATATCTCTCTTTCGAATAAAAAGTAGTAAGTAATTTGGATAATTTTGCATTTGGTGGTGTTCGAGTTTCGGGACAGAACGGAAGATCTTTATGTTTAGTGTGTAATTCCTTGGGATACTCGAGGTCAACTTCTAATATATATCCCACAGATGCATCATCTGGAATTTGCATTATATCTATATTTGTATCAGACCATTGAAAGTTATCATGAGGTAGATGTTGTGACATTGCCCAACCATACAAGTTATTCATATCTAAGTACATGAGATAATTTTCAGGTTTACTTGAATCATAGTCGGGAACATACTTGTTGTTTGCTTTTGAATATCTTTTTGAACATTGACTAATACCACCACGGATTCCTCGTTCGACAAACAGAATCATATCAATATCCTTCAAAATTTGTAATTTACATTTTGTATATTTTAATAGACAATCCCAGGTGTATCCAGGTAGTGAAATATACCAACATGGATCTAGAGTATACTGTCTAATGCATGCTAATCGAAAATTATTGAAAACGTCTGCTAAGAGTAGTACGTCTGTCTTTACATATAAATTGATATAATCATTTAGAGTTTGACAATTAAATGTACTCCAAACTTGTTTTGCATGATCATAATCACTTTCACTGATATTATTATATTGTAATTTGCTATAAAATTCTTCTATAGATGGTAAAGATTTCTCCTGCAATTTAGCTTCACTATTTATATAGTCATACGGACAAACACCTTTCCTAGTTAAAAGATTGAATTCACTGGCATTGAGATTCTGAAACTCTTTTCTCAATTGATGAAATTGATCTTTGGGTAAATATGATACTAATTTTTCTAACGAACATCCCATGAAACGAAAACTATCAATAAATTTGAATTTTATATCAGTTTCATTGTCGTACTGAGTAAATGAAATATATCGTTCCATATTGATTGGAATTATATACATACGACTAGTTTTGAGTAGTTCTTTCACAATGAAATGACTATCATAACCAGATAAATTATGTAAAACAACTGGTACATTGAATGATTTTCTATAATTCAAATTGCAATGATTATGAGCTAATCCTCTTATCTGACCGGTGAAGTGATTATGATCTACAACAATATGATCTGTATTCAATAAAGGTTCTTCGCAAATGTGACAAATTGAGTTTTTATTATGGTTCGGTCTATTACTACTCATAGGTGTAACCGTTTTAATTCTATGGAAAATATCAGAAGCGATTTGTTGCAGTCTGTCTGCAAACCATGTCATACAATTTTCACCTGTAAATGAATCATAAAACGAAAGTGATGAATCGTAGGTACAATGCAAATACATTCCAACGCAAATTGGTATATGTTCTTGATATGCATAAGTCATAACTTTAGGAGTTGGTTCATCCAAAGGCTTCAAATATGATTCAAAATCTACATATAATATAAATGGTATTTCCTGTTTAAAATGATGATTTTTGAATTGAATATATGATTCATTAGGAAATGAAATTTGACAGGCCGCTTCATTTGCACAATAAAGTGTATGATTTTTAAGAATATCTTCAGATCCAAAATAATTCAAACATCTATCGCAAATATATTTGGAACCCTTATTTTTAGACACTTGAGATGAAACGAGTCTTGATAGGTTCTTTATGAGTACATAATGATATTTAATTTCGATATCCTCAATCAAATCATCAGATTTCTGAGGATATATGTTTTGAATTAATAGTAAGTTGAAATGGCGATTAGTTATTTTATTTTCTGTTATGTAAATAGGGACTACAATGAATTTCTTTTGTTTTTCCAGAGCGAACACATTAACTGATAAATCATTCAGTTTTTCAAATAATTTAATCTGTTTCAATTTCATTGGGAAATCAATACCTTCATAATTTAATTCATTCAAAAATGGTATATAATTATTTACACAATCTGAACGACTTGTTGTAGGATGCAAACTAGCTATAATGCAATATAAGAAACATAAATTATCATCATAATTTTTCACATTAATGCAAGCATGCTTATTTTGAATTTGAGAAGGTAATGGAATATACGAAGATCCAGTCGAAAGAACTTCATATTTATTTATATTCACCTCTAATGATTTAATTGATGATAATGCCCAACCACTACCACGCTCTTGAAATTCTTCCAACTTCATCATGATATACTCATAAATATATGTTTTAAACCAACTCCTTAAATCTATTGACATATCAATCACATTATTTTGAGATTGAAAATATTTAAACTCGAATACATCATCATCATTGATGGATTTTTTGATAAATTCACCACAAAATATCACATTAATTTTAATTATTGAAAATTTTTTTAGAATATTCATTATTCTCCTCTTCAAGAGATGAAAACAATCTTCGAGATAATCGTTCAATATCTTATGATGTAAATTAATAATAACACCCGTTCGAACACGAGATTGAAATGCAGTTTGAAGATCTTGCCATCTAACACGGTTACTACGTTTACTCCTACATTGACCGCCTTGTTTTGGTGTAATCAGTTTATTTATTTGTAGGTTAATATTTTTCAAATGTGAAATTGTTGTTTGAATTTTTACTCGATGACCGTGAGTCGTTCCATCATTTTTCATTAGTCTATTGAGTAATCGAATATGTGTATTAACATGTTTTTTCCAAATATCATAGAAATATCTACTTGATTTCAACCGTTTTAATTCATTGAATGCTCTTAGGAACACTGAAAGATTACATACCTCATTAATTTTTGTTGTATCGATATTTTGATTATTGAACATCTTCTTATACGAAGACAACTTCTTGGATGGCTCTCCCAGCATGGATTTTCGCCCCCAGATACTTTATCTTATGTTTAGATAGATCTTCTAAGTGTTCCTCCAGATGCTGTGTCATTCGACCGGGAAGGAACGTCTTGAATTCCTCCGATTCCAACAGTATACATCTACCGTATTGGCCCTCAATGATTTTAAGGGAAATAATCGAATATTCGGATCCTATTGAAAGCTCTTCCAGCTTCCTCAATGGCTTGTTGGTGAACTGGATATTCTTATTAACTTTGGAAAGGAGGTCCATTGTTAGTATCTAATCAAATTCAAAAAATCAATAAATCAAATGATTTTCAAAAACAATAACATACCTGTATTCGAATGGTGAAATATAATGGTTGATTATTTGTAGTCAACTGATCTAACATGGAATTGCATTTTCATTTATAGGTACTATTCTGTGGTTACATTTCCTGTTGATCCCATCGTGGGAACATTTTTCTTCATTTTTGTGGTTACCTACTCGAATCTTATCATCTTATTCTAATTAGTGGAATTTTGCAAGTCCAGACTTGTCGACAACCTGTATACATACTACACATTCTTATCTCTTCCTGTCTAATCCTTATCACAATGTTGCGGTCACTACTCTTATCACTATCAACCTCTTATCAATATTTTCAGGCCACGCGCTCGATGACAGTTCACTTCCGGTCCACGTGCACTTTGACAGTTCACTTCCGTTCCAGAACCCGTATTGTTACAACTACTGGCATAATCAGCCCAATGGTTTCCAAGTAATAATTTTGTTTTCAACCAATATGAATCTGATCGAATTGAAACTTGGTGAGTAGTTGTAGAATATGAACCTAAGCACGTTTGTGAAATTTTGTGCGAATCGTATGACTAGAAAATTATTAAAAAATTATTAAAAAATATTTTTGTTGTCACGATAACTTGAGAACGGAAAGAGATATCGGCTTGAAGTTATCAGGTTAGGATGTGCATCAGAATGCGACATTGCAGTTTGTGTATGAGCATAATCGGCCAAACGGTTTTAGAGTTATAGCCATCTGAAATTTGGTTGTTCTTTGTTCCTCATTAACTCGAAAAATACTAAACCGATTGAATTCAAACATGGTTATTAGTTGTAGAATGCCAGCGCGAAAATTTTTGCAAAATTTCGTGAGGATAGTCTTTGTAGAAAATTTTTAAAAAATCATTGAAAATTGAAAAAAAAAATTTTATATATCACTAACTATTCGTTTGAAATTGCTGAAATTTTGCAAGAGCCTTTAGAACCTAACTCTACTGCCAAGTTTCAAGTTTTAACACGATCGGTTATATATTGTTGGAGATTCGAGCAGCCTTGTGTGAGTTCAGTAGATGGGTGACTGTTGCCTCGATAACTTTCGAACGAAAGGAGATAGGGACTTGAAATATTCAGGGTAGGTTGCGTATCTGATTGGAAGAGTTGAGTTCGTTTTTGGGCATAATCGGTCTAGCGGTTTCTGAGTTATACCCACCTGGAATATTATTTCCTTGATAACTCAAAAAATAAATATTCGATCGAATTGAAGCTTGGTAACTAGTAGTAGAAAATCAACATAAAGACGTGTTTAAAATTTTGTGAGAAGCGTACCCCTAGAAAATTCGAAAAAAATGTCGAAAAAAAAAATTTTAAGAACAAGAAAATTTCAAAAAAATCTCGAAAAAAAAATTGGTTCAAGCACTGACGTGAACTCAGAAGCTTTTGCACGTATGTTCTATTGTCCATTCTTCTGTATTGGACACCCTTAATAGAATTTACCATGGTAAATTATGTTGTCCATTATCCTGTATTGGACACTCTTCGAATTTACCATGGTAAATTCGAATTAAGTCTCCAATACAGGAGAATGGACAACATAATTTACCATGGTGAATTCGATTAAGTGTGTCCAATACAGAAGAATGGACAATAGAACATACGCGCAAAAGCTTCTGACTTCACGTCAGTGCTTGAACCAATTTTTTTTATTCTCTAATCCTGAAATAGAAAAGACAACCCACTTATTATGGCTCTTCTTTCTCCCTTCGAACGGTGTCCCATTGGTCACTAGCTATGTTTCTTTTAGGTTTGCTTCCACTCAGTTAACTGAGAGGCAACAAACATTTAAATAAGCATAGAAATATCAGCATACAATATTTAAAATAATCAACCAACACTCACTTGAATCTGCCTGCCAATGCGTATACATTCTGACACATACGTATCAATTTCATGAGGTTATTCACACTGCCGTCTACAAAATTTACACAGTCCAGAGCAGATTCTCCTACAGATACGACACCTTCTCCCACTGTTTCCCCTACAGCTAAAGCACCCTTTCCCACAGTTAGGGCAGCTTCTCCCAAAGTTTCTCCCACATTTACGACACCTTTTCCCACACTTTCTCCAACAGTTAGGGCGCCTTTGGCCACAGTTTCCCCGGCGTTTATGGCATCTTTTTCCATCGTTTTCACAAATTCAACTTGTCTTTCTACTGTTGTTTCTACAATCTTAAAGCCAGAACTGAGGGAACCTGTTAAATTATTTAAATTCATGGTTTCTGTTCATTTATTTCCTATGAAATCCTTTTAGTACCTGAAAAGAAAAAATGTGATGTGAGCATAACATAAGTAGCTAACAACCAAAAAAAAAGTGGGAAAGCCCTGTGTACAGGAGCTTTGGCGCTCTTGTTCAAACTTTGACAATTCATCTCCGAAATTATTGGTTTCCCAGAGTTGGGAATGATATCAATGGATTCTTATAATAGAACTGCATCATAAAAGAAACTAAATTGAAAGTAAATAACGAACTTATCCGAGGTATTCATTCTACAAATCTACTCTGAAAATTGTATTATATCGATTGAAACTTAGCCATTATTCCAGTTTTGTTTTCACTGAAGATATTCTGAACCCAATTCGATAAACTTACATTATCCAAGGGCATATAGGGTAGGTGTAATTATAATATCCTATAATTGGTCATTTTGCATTCAATCATACTTTGTTTGTTAGAACAGAAATACATTCGAAATGTCTGTTATAGGTAGATAAGATTACATGTATGAATAGTGAACACAGACAGAACACAGATAGATAGAATTCACATTCTGTGAAAACATAGAAGTACGATGTATTATTGAAAAATCATATATCCGAAAGTATTAGCTTGTTAGAGTTTTAAATGATATCACTGGAATCTTATGATAAAACTGCATCTAGCCAAAAATTCGAAGCACTCTGTTCCGAGGAATGTTCTAGGGAATAGGGTGTTATCATTTTGCCCAAATTGTCCCAAATCTGTCCAGGGTAGGTTGCTCATTCGATTGCAACGGTTATATTCGTTTTAATAGGCATAACCAGCAAAACGGTTTCAGAATTGAAATTTTGTTAGCAAAAAATACAGATACGATCGAATTGAAACTTGTTGTAGAATGCCGACAAAAAGACTGATGCGGAATTTTAGAGGATTATATCACTAGAACATTTAAAAAAAATTATTAAAAAATATGCTTCATCCCAGAAAATATCCTTCCGACATAGATAAAATTTTACGAAAGCCTTCAAAACCTAATTATACGGCCAAGTTACAAATTCGAACTCGATTGGATCCATATTGGTGGAGATATTGGAAACATATTTGAAACCAAGCAGCGTTGGACAAGTTCAGTATCTGTGACTGTTACCACGATAATTTGAGAACGGAAAGAGATAGCGACTTGCAATTTTCAGAGTAGGTTGCGTATTCGAATGCGACAATTGAGTTCGTTAATATACATAAATGACAAAACGGTTTATAGTTATTTCCACCTGAAATTTAGTTGTTATTTCCTCAATAATCCAAAAAATAAAGATCTAATCCAATTTAAATTTGGTAAGTAGTTGTAGAATGCTGGTATGCAATTTTTTGTGAAATTTCGTCAGGATCGTATTACTGGAAATAAAATAGAAATATTTCTTCAAAAAATATTGGCTTTTATATTCCAGAAACCATTTCTCAGATTCCGCAGAGATTTAACAAAAACAACGTATGATACAAGAGCTTAGGAAAAAACCTCAGCAAAAAGCCCTATCTCCCCGTGAGTGTTGTGATTTGTAAAAGTGAAATAAATTAAATTCAAAACGTAGGTCTATGGCTCACCTGATATGTTGGATTTACATACATCAGCAAATTATAATTAGAGCATTCTATGAAATCGTAAAATTACGATAAATTATTGAAATTTTGAAAAATCATATCTCCGAAACTATTAGTCTGTTAGAGTTGAGAACGATATCAATGAAGTCTTATGATGAAACTGCATTAGAAAAAATTTATTTGAAATTTCTAATAATAAAAAAAAAATGGTTCAAGCACTGACCTGAAGTCAGAAGCTTTTGCGCGTATGTTCTATTGTCCATTCTTCGAATTTACCATGGTAAATTCGATTAAGGGTGATACAGAAGAATGGAAAATAGAACATACGCGCAAAAGCTTCTGACTTCACGTCAGTGCTTGAAACAATTTTTTTTTCGTGATTTTTTTGAAATTTTCTAGGGGGCGAAACTTAAAATTTGTTTTCTCGTCATTTTTTTCAAATTTTCTAGGGGTACGGTTCTTACAAAATTTTGAACACGTCTTTATGTTGATTTTCTACTACTAGTTACCAAGCTTTAATTCGATCGAATATTCATTTTTTGAGTTATCAAGGAAACAATATTCCAGGTGGGTATAACTCGGAAACCGTTAGAACGATTATGCCCAAAAACGAACTCAACTCTCCCATTCGGATACGCAACCTACCCTGGAAATTGCAAGTCCCTATCTCCTTTCGTTATCGAGGCAAGGGTCACCCATCTACTGAACTCACACAAGGCTGCTCGAATCTCCAACAATATTTAACCGATCGTGTTAAAACTTGAAACTTGGCAGTAGAGTTAGGTTCTAAAGGCTCTTGCAAAATTTCAGCAATTTCAGACGAATAGTAATTGATATATAGAATTTTTTTTTCAATTTTCAATGATTTTTTAAAAATTTTCTACAAATATTATCCCCACGAAATTTTGCGAGAATTTTTGCGTTGGCATTCTACAACTAATAACCATGTTTGAATTCAATCGGTTCAGTATTTTTCGAGTTAATGAGGAACAAAAAACAACCAAATTTCAGATGGCTATAACTCTAAAACCGTTGGGCCGATTATGCTCATAAACAAACTCAAATGTCGCATTCAGATGCACAACCTAACTTGAAATCTTCAAACCGCTATCTCTTTCCGTTTTCAGGTTATCGTGACAACAAAAATATTTTTTAATAATTTTCTAGCGATACGATTCTCACAAAATTTCACACACATGCTAAGGTTTATATTCTACAACTATTCACCAAGTTTCAATTCGATCGGATCTATATTGGTTGAAAACAAAATTATTACTCGGAAACCATTGGGCCGATTATGCCCGTTAACGAACTTGTCCGTGGTATTGAGATGCGCCACCTACCCTGATAATTTCAAGTCGCTAGCTCTTTCCGTTCTCAAGTTATCGTGGCAACGGCCGACCGGCAGGCCGGACATAATCAAATTTGACCTCGAAACATTTGGGCAAAATGTCTCTCTGAAAATTTCAACTGTCTAGCTCATTCCGTTCGGGAGTTATGGTGTTAACGGAGGGCCAGCCGGACATAATCATTTTTGGCCACGGATTCTTGATCACTGATTCGAACCAAATCGATCATTTTCAGTCAAAAAATTCGAAAATTACAGAGATTTGGGCAAATTGATAGGCACTCTGTTCCGAGGAATAAGAGCGCCAAAAATGCGAGAAATGATTTATCACAGGCAATTTTGTTGCCTATATTCCACTTTGATGTCCTAAAGCACTAATTGTACTACCCTTCAGTTCTCTGCTTCTTTTGGACTCAAGATACTACAATACTACAAACTTACCCCGATATCAACAAACTTTAACTTGAATTATTGGCGTAAACTGTTTGAGTAGGATCCAAGAGTTGCCGCACTCTTACATTAACTGGAGAAGAACTGTTTTAGAAGTGGTGTTATAAATGATATGCACTAAGATGGTTAATTGCTGCAAAATCAATTTGGATATCTTGTATTTAACTCTTTGCGAAGATAACTGCATTCAGTGTAATGAGTCGTATTTGAATATAAAGATAATTCAAAATAAGTATATTTGTATGGGAATAGAATAAACATTACTTAGTTATGCAGATTTTGAATATAGTTAAGAATCCACAAGATCGAATCCCTTATAATAAATACAGGGTTTCAAATTAAAGTGCCATTTCATGATGCTCGACACTGTCTTCAAATGCGTGCTACGTTTCAGACTGGAAACAGATTAAATTTAATCTATGATAAGATCGTCATTTTTGCAAAAATTCGTGAGGATCAATCAACAATAGGAATAAAAAATGTTTTCTTGAAGACTTCTATATTTCAAAAACTATCCGTCAGAATCCGATGAAATTTCGTGAATACCTCCATTTTACAATCGATTAACGAATTTCAGCTCGATGGACTCTGCATTAGGCATGTATAAATAATGGAACATGCGCGCAAAAGTTCTTCACTTTTCTGGATGTGATGAATAAATTATTATTATTTTGTGAATCCAAGCAATTGGCTCAATGTATAAACATAATTTTTCCATCCAATTTTTCATAGCATAATGTTTACCACATATTTCAGATTACATTAATTAGTTTTATGGAGATTTTATCAACTTGATAGCTAAATTAAATATCCGGCTTGTGGTTTTTTGAAATGAATCGAAGGAAAATCAATTAAACAACTGATCGGAGTTGTAATCAACAATCTTCATTGATTATTTTTAATTGAATTCATTCAGTTCAATATTTTACCAATCAAAGAAGGCATCGTTCATGTGTTGGGTCACCAATGAGAAATATGGGTTTCGGTTGCTGAATATGAAATGGAAAAATAGAAATTTTGAGAATTTCCCTGATTTGATGTTGATTAATTGTTGTTGGATTTCGGTGACAGCATTCTATGATAATTTCATTTTTTCGCGCATGTTATCTAGGGAACAGAGTGCTATCATTCTGCTAAATATCTGTAATTTTCGAATTTTTCTGGATGTTTGCCCGACGTCACACTTGTTGCAATCTAAACATTTAATTTCATATATACCCGATTTTAACATGTCTGGAGTTTTATCGAATGTATTTCTTAGAAGTTGTTTAATTTTCGTGGAATTTTTGAGAGCCAGTTTTATATTAACCTTTTCAAAAATATTCTGGAGTTTGTTGTTTATTTTCGGATGGATCGTGAAAGCGTGGAAACCTTTTATAAGGTTAGGTTAGGTTTCCACGCTTTCACGTTCCATCAGAAAAGAAACAACAAACTCCAGAATATTTTTAAAAAGGTTAATATAAAAGTGGCTTTTTAAACTTTCACGAAAATTGAACAACTTCTAGGAAATACATTCGATAAAACTCCAGACATTTTAAAATCGGGTATATATGAAATTAAATGTTTAGATTGCAACAAGTGTCTCGTCGGTCAAACAACCACAAACATTCTCGCACGGTATAAAAAGCATACGGGACACATTCGGAACAACAACATCGATACATTTGCTGTTGCAAATCACGTTTTAACAACTGGCCACTCAATTTAAGAAAATTCCGTCAAATTGTTGGAAAATTCCAATAACGTGTACTTGAAGGTATCGAAATGTATAAGCGAAAGGATATTTTACTCAATAATGATCTAACCCCTATCAACAATTAATTATTCTCACTAAGCGGTTTATGACTAAGGGTATAATGAAGGGTTTTTGGGCGCATGTTCTAGGGGAACATCGTCCTATCATTTCGTCCAAATGTCTGTAATTTTCGAATTTCGAGCTGAAAATTGGCTAATAGACTAATTCGGACTCCCTGATCACGAATCCGGTGTCTGATTTTTGGGTGCCGTACGGCCGGCCGGCCGTACTTCCGGCCGTAGGCACGATAACAGGAGCACCGAAGGTCCTATCGACTTCAAACTTTCAGGGTAGGTTTCTGATCAAAATGCGACGGTTAAGTTCGTTAACGGGCAAAATCGGCCGGACGGTTTAGGAGTTATAGACATTTAAAATTTTGAGGTTATTTCCCTGATATTTCAGGAACTAAAGAAGATGTTGAATCGAAACTTGGTAGTCAGTTCGAGGATATAAACGCGCAACTTTTGGCAAAATTCTGTTATGATCGAAATGTTGGTAATTTTTAAAAAAATATTTCTTTTAATTTTTTCGAAAACTATTAATCAGATTGCAACAAAAACTTGTACTAACGTCAATTGTAGTATTTTGCAACATTGTACAAAATTTTGGCTCTATACGATTTCAATTTCTGGAGATATAAGACAAAATGTGTCAAATTTCCTGGGTCTCTCTCAGTATTTTCATCGATTATTCTATGAACTCTTTGAATTCCACCGAAAACAAATTCAAAGACATAAACATAAAGAATCAAGTCATAGTTTAGACGTCGAAAGAAGGACGATGTTGATCGACTTGAAAAGAGACCTATTTCAAGAAATGCAATAATGAAATGCTTAATTTATGGATATAATATTATCTAAGTATTGTTGGGATCGGGCAGTTGGAAAATTTTTTAATAAAAAAATTTGTACCGACGTTAAATCAAGCATTCTACACGAGTGTGCAAAATTTCAGTTCGATACGATCTCAATTCCAGAAGATATTGCTTAAAATTCACATTCCAGCGTGTTTTGACGTTCTATGGTCACAGAAAATCGTCACAAAAATCTATTTACCTCATTTGACGGCTGTTTGTCAAATCAATTAATTCCAATAATTGATGTCAGATTTCCTACATACCAAGTTCAAACACATTTTATTATATGGAAAACACTTATTATGATCACGTTCTACAGGAATTGATACTAAATAGAAGCTAGATGAAGATTATTGTAATGGAAAATTTGTGTTCCAGAATAATATTAAGGTATTCAACATGATACTGCTTTTTTTCTTTACTGGTCAGTACTGGCCACAAGGAAGATGAACATGCGCCCAATAGCTCCTGTCCTCAGGGCTTGAACCAATTTTTTTTGGGTTTTCTCTCCCAAACTCTGAAAAATATCTATAAAATAAAAATTAATTATTTTGTGATTTGCTTCTGCGTAAGAAACACAAGATATTTGTCAGAAGCAATCAATTGAACAATGTTGCTTAACAAACAACAACGAAACAACATCAACGAAGAAACAACTATATCGTAACGTTTCGGAGTCTATATCAGACTCCTTCGTCAGGCGCTTAATGAAAATCTTTAGAATTATTTTGAATTTCACAATAACTATCAACAAAATAATTCTAAAGATTTTCATTTAGCGTCTGACGAAGGAGTCTGATATAGACTCCGAAACGTTACGATATAGTTGTTTCTTCGTTGATGTTGTTTCGTTGTTGTTTGTTAAGCAACATTGTTCAATTGATTGCTTCTGACAAATATCTTGTGTTTCTTACGCAGAAGCAAATCACAAAATAATTATTTTTTAATTTATAGATATTTTTCAGAGTTTGGGAGAGAAAACCCAGAAAAAACCTTTCAATAATGAGTATACCTCGCACAGTATCCTTTAATGATTACTTAAGGGTATAATGTTAACTCATACATGAGTGTCGAAATTGATTGCATGCTTTAGTAACGCTTCGTCTTTGAAGATGGAAACTTTGTTTCCGAAACATGTCAGACGACAAAAACTGTAGTTGACAAGAGTGTAGTTACTTTTGTAGTGTTCATATTGTTGGAAATATTGATAAAATATATTTTTTTGTCCTGGATGCCAAGTACTCTTGGGAGACTTCAGTACCTGGATGGGCGACCAAAAGATAATACCCATGAACACAGTGAAACCAACTTTATTTCATATTATTAATTAACTGCCACTTTCTGGAAATTTCTCCAGAAATATTGAAATTGCAATTGAAATATTTTCAGACTTAGAAAGGACGGGTATGCTCGAACATGTTAACTCTGAACTATCTTGTAAAGTATAGCAGCAGTCTCTAAACATCCTATATATGTTAATTAACACTTCTGTGTTTTTGGCGCTCTAGTTCCTCGGAACTGAGTGCTTATCAATTTGCCCAAATGTCTGTAATTTTCGAATTTTTCAATGAAAATGGTCTTAAACGATTTGGTTCGACTCACTGATGAAGAATCCATGGTGGAAATTCATTCTGTCCGGCCGTCCGGCCGGTCCGGCCGGCCGGTCCGGCCGTAGGCACGATAACTCTCGAACGGAATGAGCTAGAGAGTTGAAATTTTCAGAGTAGGTTTGGGGGATAAATATCTCAGCTAAGTTCGTTACTGGGCAAAATCGGTCAGAAGGTTTCGGAGTAATAAAAAAAAAATTTTTTTTCACATTAACAAATTCCAAATTAAATAATTTTTAATAAGCAGTTTTATCATAAGAATCCATTCATATCATTTTTAACTCTAACAAGCTAATACTTTCGGAGATATGATTTTTCAAAATTTCAATGTAAATCGTATTTCACAGATTGATATAATTATTCCTTGTATGAATTTTCATAATGTCAACTTGACAGAAGGGAAAATTGTAACTTCAAAAATATTGGGGTTGAAATACTCGTGAAGTTTGTATCGACCAGATTACCGCAAAGTGTAAAAAAAAAAATTGAAAATTTAAAATATGTTTTTCCACAATAACTCTCGAACGGAATGAGCTAGATAGTTGAAATTTTCAGAGTAGGTTAGAGAGATGAATATCTCGGTTAAGTTCGTTATTGGGCAAAATTGGCCAGATTTAATTCGATTTCTTCCATGGTGCAGTTCTCATTCTCATGATTGCTCATTTAATCTTGATAAATAAACTGTTATTTGAATTGAATTTCCTTCATGATGCAGCTCTATCATATGTATACATTGATATAATTCCCAACTCAGAGAAACCAATACTTTCGGAGATATAATTTGTCTGTTTGAACTAGAGCGCCAGAAAGCTCCTGTCCACAGGGCTTGAACCCATTTTTTCTTCTTTGAGATGATTATGTATGAATACTTACCAATCTCAAGCACGCAACACTTGTAAGTAAAGGTAGTTTATTTTGATGAATAAATTCATAATGAAAAATTTAAGCAGGAAATTGATAAAATAATTCTCAAATTTTCAGGGAGAAATTAAAAGAATATATGATCATCGAATCAGGTAGGAAAACCACAGGTGAATTGATATGAGAAATTAGATTTCAACAGTTTTGCAGTATAAGCCAATAATTTTTTTTGGGGGGGAAATTTAAATTGTAATTTCTTGAGAACGCACAATGACATTAAGAAAGAATTTAATACGGGTAGATACCAAAATCTTATGTAGCGAAATTATATTTCTCTAAAAAAAAAAAATCATTTTCTAGTGAGAGTTGAGTGTAACGAAGAAAATCCTAGGGTGTATATCCTGGTAGAATATAGCAAATTAGAGGTGTGTCTATTTTCTCTGATACTATTATAACGGGTGTCTCAGCAAGAACTTGAATTTCGAATGTTGCCATTTTTGACTGTAAATCGTTGACAGCCATATTTGTCGTTTGTTTAATTAAAACATAGTCATTTACGAAAATGATGCGTTATAGCTTGGAGGAACGTTTGTTAATAGTGAAAACTTTTTTCAAAATGATGAAGGTGCCGCCGTGACTGTTGACGGTAATCGTTACCCCTGTATTGGACACTCTTAATCAAATTTACCATGGTAAATTCTATTGTCCGTTCTCCTGTATTCGATTAAGAGAGTGTCCAATAGAGGAGAACGGACAATAGAATTCACCATGGTAAATTTGATTAAGAGTGTCCAATACAGGAGACTGGACAATAGAACATACGCGAAAAAGCTCCTGACTTCACGTCAGTGCTTGAACCATTTTTTTTCAAATACTCTCATTACCTGTGCCTTCCCTAGATATTCTGAGTATGGCTCCATGGACCATTTTGTCTATCACTAGATGAAGGGGTGTGTTCCAGTGATACACACACAGGCAAGTCTTTGTACTTTGTCGAGGGCTTTCCTCGTACTATTCTGGCTAATTTTTGTGCTACTACTGCACCAAAATGATCTTAGGTCTTTATTAACGAAGACAAAACCTATCAATGAAGATTAAAAATCAAAAACCTGTGTATATAATATTCCTTGTATTTGTGGTAAATCATACACAGGAGAAACATTAAGACCATTAGAAGTAAGAAAGTCAGAGCATAAGAATAACTTGAGAAATAGAGACATACAGAAATCAAAAAATGGGTTCAAGCCCTGTGGACAGGAGCTTTCTGGCGCTCTAGTAAAAACAGACAAATTATATCTCCGAAAGTATTGGTTTCTCAGAGTTGGGAATTATATCAATGAATTCTAATGATAGAACTGCATCATAAATGAAATTCAATTCAAATAATAGTTTATTTATCAAGATTAAATGAGCAATCTGAGAATGAGAACTGCACCATGGAAGAAATCAAATTAAAATTAGTGACCGACCGAAAGTTCGGTTTCGGTTTCGGTTTCGGCCAGTTTCGGCCAAGAAATCTAGTTTCGGCCTTAGTTTCGGTTTCGGCCCAAAATGGCCGAAACTTTCGGCTGGGCCGAAACTTGAATGTTCGTGAATTATCCTGGTCGTTTGGCCAGGAGTTATAAGTAGGTATACATAATTGTCGTACGAGTTATTGTGATCTATCTTTGTTAAGACTGAGATTTCATGAGAATTCACTTTAATGATTATTAATTAGATTACATAGGGTGTTTCCAAATAAGACGTGAAACTTGGAGTATGACTCATTAGCTGTTGTGTAATCCATATTTATTAATAACCTTAAATCAACGGTTTTTGGAGTTCGGGTGATTTTTAAGAGATTTCTGAACTTATAGGACATATTTCGTCAATTTTTTCTACGTTGACCAAATTTGGTGATAATTTTGGATTATTTTCATCAGAAAAGAATATGATATGTATGAAATAAAGAAAAAAAGCAGTATCATGTTGAATACCTTAATATTATTGATTATTATATGATAATCGATGAAAATACTGAGAGAGACCCAGGAAATTTGACACATTTTGTCTTATATCTCCAGAAATTGAAATCGTATAGAGCCAAAATTTTGCACAATGTTGCAAAATACTACAATTGACGTTAGTACAAGTTTTTGTTGCAATCTGATGAATAGTTCACGAAAAAAAAATTTTTTTTTCGAAAAAATTAAAAGAAATATTTTTTTAAAAATTACCAACATTTCGATCATAACAGAATTTTGCCAAAAGTTGCGCGTTTTTATCCTCGAACTGACTACCAAGTTTCGATTCAACATCTTCTTTAGTTCCTGTTATCAGGGAAATAACCTCAAAATTTTAAATGTCTATAACTCCTAAACCGTCCGGCCGATTTTGCCCGTTAACGAACTTAACCGTCGCATTTTGATCAGAAACCTACCCTGAAAGTTTGAAGTCGATAGGACCTTCGGTGCTCCTGTTATCGTGCCTACGGCCGGCCGGCCGGCCGGCCGGACGGCCGGACGGCACCCAAAAATCTGACACCGGATTCGTGATCAGGGAGTCCGAATTAGTCTATTAGCCAATTTTCAGCTCGAAATTCGAAAATTACAGACATTTGGACGAAATGATAGGACGATGTTCCCCTAGAACATGCGCCCAAAAAGCAAAACTATGCTGTATAAGAGGTTGAAAAAGAATTAGTATGATTTGAAATGTGGTATATGAATAAATGAAAAATCAATTTCTAATATCAATTTGTCTGCAACTTTCACAATTTTGTATGCCAAATTCCTTCTTCATTCTCTGAAAGATTTCGTAAGATTGCTTAACTAGTTTCGTTTCAGCAGATTTTTTATAAGCAACGTTTTGAATGTCCGGCATTTAAAATAGTGAATGTGTATCAAAAGACAGCGTGAGTAAATTTCAGGCGGAAAATAACAACTGAAGACATCAGAAAGACGGCACGTGCTAGCCTATGGAATGATGGAACATAATTTATGAATACATTTTCTAATGTAATTTCGAGCTTAGTTGCAACAAAAAAATATCGAATTCGTTATTTTCCTCTATTTGCTTCTTATATCCCCTTTCAAATCATACTTATTCTTTTTCAACAGAACCAGTACTCAAATATCTCGGGAACCGTTGATTTTTGGTCCCCAATAAAAATGGCTCAAACCACAGCAAATGATGCATACTAACACCTCCTCTAAGGTTCACGTCTGATTTGGAATCACCCTGTATACTTCAACTGATTATTTTGATAACTTGGTAATACCAAAATAATGAATAAAGATCTCAAAAAAAACGTCTTTTTATTTTATTTAACACTCCTCAACTATTTTTATGTATATGCGAATAACATTGTAAAAAATACAGTAGATTTCAGTATGAAATAAAAAGTTTCGGTTTCGGTTTCGGTTTCGGCCGAAACTGAGAACCTAGCCGAAAGTTCGGTTTCGGTTTCGGTTTCGGCTGAAATACCAGTTTCGGTCGGACACTAATTAAAATAGCTGAAATGAACTTGACCCTCTCTTATAGAACAGGATGACATGTACGAGTTTGAACACAGATCATATAATAAAGCATAGATAAAATAATTATAACATTCTGTGAAAGCATAGAAGTACGATTCATTATAGAAATTTCGAAATATCATATCTCCGAAAGTATTAGCTTGTTGGAGTTGAAAATGATATCAATGGATTTTAATGGTGAAACTGCATCTTAAACAAAAATTACAGACATTTGGGCAAATTGATAAGCACTCAGTTCCGAGGAACTAGAGCGCCAAAAAGTGTAATTCCATTTCCGGGATTTGAGCCCGCCTTCTCTCGTTCCGAAACCGAAAACTCGACTGACTAGACGAACCAGCTATCGGGCTCCTCGTACGATCTTGTCGATCTCCGGGTTTAGAATAAAACTTCGGTACTTACCTGGGATATATATTCTTAATTTTCACTTTTCGACATAAAATCGCCACATGGGGGTTTATTTGACGGTTTTTTACCCTTGTCTCTCTAAGTCGATTTTGACGTTTCTCGAACCAACTATTAGCAAGGAATTAGACAATGTCATGTCTCAGGAAAATAAGTTGACATTATGACAATTCATACATAAAATAATTATATAATTCTGTGAAAACGTAGAAATACGATTTATTATTGAAATTTGGAAGAATCATATCTCCGAAAGTATTAGCTTCTTAGAGTAAAAAATGATATCATTGGATTCTTATGGTAAAACTGCTTATTGAAAAAATTTATTTTGGAATTTGTTATGTAAAAAAAAATTTTTTTTTGTTACTCCGAAACCATCTGTCTGATTTTGCCCAATAACGAACTTAGCCGAGATATTTATCTGCCAAACCTACTCTGAAAATTTCAACTCTCTAGCTCATTCCGTTCGAGAGTTATTGTGCCTACGGCCGGACGGCCAGACCGGCCGGCCGGCCGGACATAATGAATTTCGACCACGGATTCTTGATCAGTGAGTCGAACCAAATCGTTTAAGACCATTTTCATCGAAAAATTCGAAAATTACAGACATTTGGGCAAATCGATAAGCACTCAGTTCCGAGGAACTAGAGCGCCAAAAATAGCAGAACATATATGTACAATCCAAGGAGATCACATGATATGATGGATTGGAGTAATACAAAGATTCTAATGACAGAACCTGATTATATTAAAAAGAAACTTAAGGAGTCAACTTGTATTTTATTGAACAGAGAATGCAATTTTGCGAATTGCTCAATTGGTATTGACCATATTTGGATGAATTTATTGAAAAAAAATTAGTTGGAACTTGGAAATTTCTATGCAAGGTAAAACTAATTAGCTATGATTTTCAAATAGTATCAATGTGACAATTCTCGAATTTCACAATAACTATCAACAAAATAATTCTAAAGATTTTTGTTAAGCGTCTGACGAAGGAGTCTGATATAGACTCCGAAAAGTTACGATATTAGTTGTTTCTTCGTTGATGTTGTTTCGTTGTTGTTTGTTAGGCAACTTTGTTCGATTGATTGCTTCTGACAAATATCTTGTGTTTCTTACGCAGAAGCAAATCACAAAATAATTAATTTTTATTTTATAGATATTACTCAAAGTTCTGGAGAAAGAAATACCCAGAAAGAAACCTTTTAATAATGACGTACATCCATCGCAGTATCTTGATGGGGGCTTACAGCCCCAAGTCTTACCGTCTAGATTTCTGCATGCCATTAAAACCTTTATTGCTAGCAGTGATTTCAATATGCTTATTCCATACAAATTTAGCATCTACTTTTACCCCTAGATATTTGAATCCAGACTTCCACTCTATAATATTTCCTTTAAAAACGAGGGATCTCACAGCTGAAAGTTTCCTTCTCCGAGTAAACGGAATCACTGCAGTATTTTTCTGGTGACAAAAATTGCATTATACAACTAATTGCCAAGTTTCAATTCGATCGGAGGTGTATTTTTTGCGTTTTTGAGGAAATAATGCTACTAGTGCTACTACGAAACCATTTATCCTGAAAATTGGAAGTTACTATCTTTGTCCATTTGAAAGTTATCGTAGCAACCGACGGCTGGCCGTACAGAATTGAATTGGACCACATATTCAGTCCAACCTTGTCGTTCGACATCATTTTGGGCAAAAGGAGCTATTTTAATATTATATTCATTTAATTATTTACATTTAAAATGAGATAACAAAATAATATTTAGTTCAACAAAATCCAATCACTAGTAAACTTTCACTTGTGGCACTTCTGTTATGTATAATCATTCTTCTTTTTCTTCAGATTGTCCATTCACTTCCAAGTATTTGCTACTGAATTTGTAAATGCTAGCTAGTATTATGAAATAACGCAGAGGAATATAATACAAGATCAAAGCAGCAACACTTGAAACCAATATAGCCAGAAAACATATATAAGGCTCTTCAAATTTGAGGGTTCTGAAAATATAATAAAGTTTTTGAAGTAGTTAAAACAGTGAATCAAATACAATATTATAGTCAGACTGACAAAGTCTTTTCTTTTATTACTGATGAAGGATAACAACTTCATTCTAAAATAATTTTAGTTTCGATATCCTCAATATATAAAATGTCGCTGAAATTAAACAAAAACTGATTATCTTTTGGAAGAGTGATCTGCTAAACTTGAACCTAACGCTAATATTTTGTTTTTGTCAGTAAAGGATTTGATTAGTTTTACATTGTCTAACTTTTAAATGGATGCTAAAGGGTTTTCCAATAAGAGGTGTTATTTTGAATAGCCCGCTATTTCAGTAGATGTCACTTTTGAAGCTGTCATTTTTTGACATTTGACAAGTAGAAACTACGCCATCAATAAAAATGGAACGATACACGCTTCAAGAACGCATTGAAATTATTAAAATTCACTATAAAAATGGTGAAAATTTGGCAGAGACGGTTCGTAAAACGCGAACATTTTTGGGTCGTCGTGAGGCACCATATCGGACCGCAATGAAGAAATTGGTGGAAAAATTCGAGGTGTTGGGACAAGTTACTTATGTTAAGAATAAAACCAGTGCACTTCGCTCAAGAACAGCCGAGAATATTGCTGCTGTAGCCGAAAGTGTTGAAGAAAACCCAGGTTTGTCCATTCCTCGTTGTTCTTTGGAATTAGGCATTCCACAAACGTTCATATGGTCCTGTAAGCGTGGTCGTGGTGGTAATTTGCCTGATGTTATTTTCCAATATTAACGGCATAGCTTCTTCTTTATAATGAAATAAACATCCGATCATTTATATTGAAAAATGGCATTTTTCTTTGAATATCAAAATAACACCTCTTATTGGAAAACCCTTTATTTCAATATAATCAGTTGAAAAATTAATATTTTCATGGACAAAATGGAATTCTGAACGGTGTACATTTCCGAAAAAAACGGGAATAAACACATACCTATTCGTTTAATTTGGTCAATTTCGTATTCAATGTAATTATCGAAATACCCACGTTATGAAAACATAAAAAATATCCTTGATAAAAACCAATATCCCACCTTTTTGTAGTCTTTATCACAGCAGCAGCAATTTCAATACCAGAATCTACCGCATCACAAACATCACACAATTCCCGAAGCATTTCTGTTATAGATTTTTCTTCATTCTGAAATGTAAAGTATGAGAAGTAAAAATAGCTATTATTACAACTAGGGAAATATGAATAGTATATTTCCCGAGGTTGTCAAAGTTACATCCCGAGGGCGGAGCCCGAGGGATGTATAGACAACCGAGGGAAATGTATTCATATTTCCCGTGGTGTAATCAATAGTTTTTTTCTGATTGAAACAATCTGATATGGAGAAATTATTATTAGATTGTATATTTTTGTAATAATCAAATTTTTAACGTTGCTATGGGCCATGTTTCTGAGAATCTTGGTTGACTGGTTTCATTTTGACGTCTTGTCAAAAATAAAATTGTTGAAAAAATGTCGAACTACGTCAAAACTCAAGCGGCAAAGGCCCGGGAATCTTTGGTTCCGGCCAAATCTCAAGCTGCCTACAGTAAAGAGTACGAATGCTTTCAGGAGTGGAAAAGAAAAAATTTGGTGGACGGTGTGAGCGATAATATTTTGTTAGCATATTTCCAAGATTTGGTATGTTGCTCTGATTCTTGTTATTCTTGATGTATGATAAATTCATTCGATCCCCAGTCGCAGAAATATTCTCCAAACACGTTATGGGGGAAACTATCGATGTTAAGATCTATGCTGCATTTGAAGGAAAAAACAAATTATTCGATGAAGTCGAAGCATTTGTTGAGAACAAAAATAAAGGATACGTTCCTAAAAAAGCAGCTCTAGACATTCTTGAGTGAAGCTCCTAATGACGTTTTTTTGATGTATAAGGTAAAAGTTTCATTTTGATTTCCTCTGTTGATAAGATTTTTACATTCATAATTTTGAAGGTTGTTTTAATAATGGAGATCTTTGGCGCCTGCAGAACACAAGAGTTGGTGAATATGCTATCTTCAGATATCGAAGATCGTGGGTCGGTAATCATAATCAAAGTCTCAAAGACTAAGAATGATGTAAACAGAATATTCACTATAATTGATGAAGAAGATCTGGGTGCTGCTCGTTTGGTGAGGGAGTATTCGGCGTTGCGTCCGCACGGAATGTTCTCAAGAAAACTGTAGTCTCGTCGACGAATAATTATGAACAAGATATTTCTTCTTTCTTTGTTTCTGGTGGAAATACTATTAGTGGAAATTTCAACAATTGCAGTTTCCATTTTGTTACTAAATAAAGAAATAAAATATGATTTGACGTTTTGAAAGAAATATGATTTGACGTTTCATATTTCCCTAGGGAAATATGAACTGACGTTTCATATTTCCCTTGGAAAATATGAGTATGTTATGACACATGGTAACTAAGGCGATATAGCTCAATATTGGTTCGATCAGAAAAAAAAACGATTTCTGGATCATACCTTTTTTTCGGGCTCAGGATCATCAATTTCGATTGGGATGTATTTGTAATTAATCAGAATGTACTGCCTGAGTAATATAATGGGAATAAGAAGAGGAACCATCCATACTTCGAAGTTGTAACAGAATCCTATCCAGAGGATCAGCCTGATGAAGCCAGAAACGCTTGGATCTCCGTGGATAAATTTGCTGAAAACAACCTGTACATGAGTCGGTTGGTTAGTAATTTTCAGTTTACTGTATAGCGGCGGTTTAATTGTCAATCTTCTTATTTCCTTTCTTTCTATATTGAATTTGTTTTCTTTTGTTAGCTGAATGAAAAATAAAAAATTTTCAATAATGAGCATTTAGATTTACTAAAAATTGAACAGTGAGCTTTATTGCGTATTATGTTCTGGGGAACATCGCGTTATCATTTTGCCCAAATGTCTGTAACTTTCGAATTTTTTGACGAAAATGGTCTCAATCGATTTGGTTCGACTCCCCAATGAAGAATTCGAGGTCAAATTTGATTCTGTCCGGCCGTTGCCACGATAACTTGAAAACGGAAAGAGCTAGCGACTTGAAATTTTCAGGGTAGGTGGCGCATCCCAATACGACGGACAAGTTCGTTGATGGGAATAATCGGCCCAATGATTTCCGAGTAATAATTTTGTTTTCAACCAATCTAACTCCGATCGAATTGAAACTTGGTGAGTAGTTGTAGAATATGAACCTAAGCACACTTGTGAAATTGTGTGCGAATCGTATGGCTAGAAAATTATTAAAAAATATTTTTGTTGTTTTGATAACTTGAGAACGGAAAGAGATAGGGGCTTGAAGTTTACAGGTTAGGATGTGCATCTGAACACAACATTTGAGTTTGTTTATAAGCATAATCGGCCAAACGGTTTCAGAGTTATAGCCATCTGAAATTTGGTTGTTTTTTCTCCTCATTAACTCGAAAAATACTAAACCGATTGAATTGAAACATGGTTATTAGTTGTAGAATGCCAACACGTAAATTCTTGCAAAATTTTGTGAGGATAGTATTCGTAGAAAATTTTTAAGAAATCATTGAAAATTAAAAAAAAATTCTATATATCGGTGACTATTCGTCTGAAATTGCTGAAATTTTGCAGGAGCCTTTAGAACCCAACTCTACTGCCAAATTTTAAGTTTTAACATGATCGGTTAAATATTGTTGCAGATTCGAGCAGCCTTGTGTGAGCTCAGTAGATGGGTGACCGTTGCCTCGATAACTTTTGAACAAAAGGAGATAGGGACTTGCAATTTTCAGGGTAGGTTGCGTATCCGAATGGGAGAGTTAAGTTCGTTTTTGGGCATAATCGGTTTAACGGTTTCCGAGTTATAACCACCTGGAATATTATTCCTCGATAACTCAAAAAATAAAAATTCGATCGAATTGAAACTTGGTAACTATTAGTAGAAAATCAACATAAATACGTGTTTAAAATTTTTCAAGAAATTCGATTAAGGGTGTCCAATACAGGAGAATGAACAATAGAACATACGCGCAAAAGCTCCTGACTTCACGTCAGTGCTTGAACCAATTTTTTATATTGATACATATTCTGAGTAATCAGTAAATCGATTTGTTCGCGAAGAATAAATTTCTTACAGGGGCAAATCTTTATCAAACATTGAAACATTGATTATTAAATCATCGAAAATTTTTTCCGTCCTAGATCAAACGACTCACGTAACTTTTTAGATAAAGGATCTGCATTCAAGGAAAGGTAAGTTTCATTACTGTAATATAATTTTTCTGGGAGTTATGAAGCTCGTAAGTTGGAATCCGTAAAACGTTCATGAAGATTGATCAGGGAAGATATTTTTCAAATGAAAGTCCAGCTTGAGGGTTGCTTAGATTGTATTATTTCTCACAGAGATGTGCCTTATTGGAGCTTAATCAGCTCTAAAACTAAGCAACCCTCAAGCTGGACTTTGATTTGAAAAATCCCGTTCTGCTCAACTTAGCGCCCAACGTGGGGCCAAGTTGAGAGCTGATTCAGCCGTTCCTGCCCAAGATATAGTACTCTGATAAACATCTTTATGTCTAAACCGGTTTATCGATTGATTATTGACTTTCAGGATTCATTCAATATGCATTGATCTATTGCGAGCAAGAATAAATATTCAGTGCGATGTATACTTTAGGAATAACGACATTTTGAACATAAGCGTCGTATGTAGACGAAAATCTCCAAAAAAAATATGTTGTCATCTCTAAATTGGTTGTTATATCTTGTCATCAATATTAAATTTGATTTCTACGTAACATGCCAATCCAGAAAAAGATATCGTTCATCGAAATCGGTCCTGTAGTTCAATTTTTATAGCCGTTCTCCCTCTTCTTACCGCTAATACGTACGAAAAAATAATAGTCGATTTTGTGGCCGCAAACTACGTACGTAAGATGTCACTTTTGATAGAGGCTGGTGAAAATAGTTATTTATGTACTAAGGACGAAAAACTGTGTATTATAGTCGAGTCTGCAAATTGCTATCTGAGGTGGTGCCGAGAATAGCAAGCAGGCGAAACAATAGACATTTTTTCGCCGAGGTACATACTACATTTTTTCTTCGACCTCCACATATTTTTATGAATTTCCACAGTAGCAAATGACACATTCACTTATGTTGTGAACCATATCCATAGTGACCACAGCACTGACAGTTATTCTTACCAACACTTATGTTTGTATTGAACCGTATCAGACCACAGCGGACGAGAAAGTATTCAGAGTACGAGAAAGTACTTTCTCGTCCGCAAAGTACTTGCCTTCAATAATAGTCGATTTTACGGCCGCAAATTAGTACGTAAAATGTCACTTTTCATAGAGGACGACGAAAAAAAATTGTTTCGTCCTAGATTGAACATATTTCGGTAGTTTGTACTTAAAGATCCACCGGAACAAACACTCCAAAAATTGGGTACAACTATTCCTACCTTGTATCGGAAACGATGTCACAAACTTCCTCAATAATTAGTTTTATTTTTTCCATCAGCGAACATTGATGACGCACGTACGAAATAAATAGTTCAAAAGGGAACCAAACAGTCTCAACACCACTTTCCACCATTGACACAGCTTTCCCAGCTTCATCCTCAACGAAATGCAAACCACATTTGAAGGCAGTTTCAATGCGTTTCATGGTAGAAGGATTTTTTCCGTTGCTTGGTTGCGTTGGTTAGGTTACTATGTGTTGATCTATTTTCATATGAATACTAGTGATGACGTGTAGTCATTTGATGATTGTCTGGAACGACAATCGCTGATGATCCTGAAATTTTTCACATTTTAATCTTAAACAATATTTAGAGGGTGATTGATTAATGCTTTAGGATTTTAAGTGGAGAAAATGTGGGCAAGCCCTGTGGACAGGAGCTTTGGTGCACTGGTTCAAACTTTCACAAATCATATCTCCGAAAGTATTGGTTTCTCAGATTTGGGAATGATATCAATGGATTCTTATGATAGAACTGCATCATAAAAGATCTTAAATTAAAATAATAGTTTATTTATCAAGATTAAATGAGCAATCTGCAATGCTTCAAAAATTGTCAGTTAAAAAAAACAACAATGCTAAAAATTATTATTCCGAAACCACCAGATCGTTTCTCCCCAATAACGAACTTATCCGAGATATTCATTGCTTAAATCTACTCTGAAAATTATATTATATCAGTTGAAACTTAGTCAATATCCCAGTTTTGTTTTTACTGGAGATATTCTGAACCCCATTTTATAAACTTACAAAATATATTTATCTCTATTTCAGTATCGTAATGAGTCCATTCCAGCACTGAAAACAGTGCTGGAATGAACTCATTCCCGCATTGTTTCTGGTTATATTTTTCGTTTTGCGGTAGTCAGCACTGACATTCGATCCTATCAAATTTCAACACACGTCAATTGACAATACAATATAATCTGGATATAGTGAAATAATTGTTGAGGATAAGTTTGATTTTCATTAAAAAATATGGTACTAGAGATTTCCTTCTTGCTAATTTTGAATCATTCATGCTATTAGGAAACTGTTTTAAATCTGATCTCCATGCCCATCGTACGTTTCAAGTTCAAATCCCGTAATCTGTCAACTTTCGTAACAGTCACACCAACTACCAAGATACAATACAAAAGTCACTAGGGTGTATAATCCGAAGTTTTCATTAAATTTCAACAGTATTTCACAAAACTTGCCTGAAATATAGAAAATATCGTCTAATACTCGTTGCAGAAGGCAATTCCAACACTCATGCGTTCGAAAACTCGCTCCTTCGTCGCTCGTTTACGAATTTCGCATTCGTGTTTTAATAGGAGCCCATTCTGCAACTTGTTTTAGAATATACTATTCTATCATCATATGGATTATCCAAGAGCTATCCATGATAGCTGAGATTGTTTAATTGTTCATTTTGCATTCAATCATACTTTGTTTTCTAGAACAGCAGTAATTTTACATCAAGAATTTTGAATAGAATTAGAAATAAATATGACATCATACACAGTTTGAAATCTCTCTTATCTGCAGACAGAGACAATACCTTCTATTTCTATGAGATGACAATCACAGAACACTAATATATGTCAATGACGACACACAGAACATACCTTATCTAGGGTATATGAACACGGATCATCAAATTCATATTTATGATGACAGCATTCTGTGAAATCATAGAATTACGATTTAAGGTTGAAATTTTGAGAAATCATAATTATGTCCGAAAGTATTAGCTTGTCAGAGTTAAAAATGATATCAATGGATTCTTATGATGAAACTGCATCTCAAAAAAAAATTGAACTTGAAATTTTATGGAAAATTTTGAAGGGATCGCTAGGAAATTTTCAAAAGATATTTAAAAACAATTTTGATTCTCACAAAATATTCGTTATATCGCCTACATTTTGCAAGAGCATTCAAAACCATATTATACAGCTTAGTTCTAGATTTAAGCTTGATCGAATATTATTTTTTTTCTGGAGCTGAGCAGCTATGAGTTTAGTACCTAGATGGTTGACTGCTCTGGCCATAAATTTTAACATCACCCTTTCTGATTGTTAGGGTCCATTGAAACCGAAACAAATAGCTTTTTTGGATTCTTTGTCATTATTGAGTAGAAATCACTATACACACATATACCGGGTGGCCACCACAGACGCGGAGATCGTTTTGGGGGAGGAAATGAAGATATTTTGAGAATATTTTTTTGTGATATGTGTTGGGTGTTTAGAAGCACAATCTGAAACTATTTTCATATATACAGGGTGTTCGGAAACAAAGATATAGACCAAAGTTATTTTTTTAAATGTAACACCCTGTATTTGACCTAAAAAATGGAATGTCAAGCTCAAATTATGATGAGTTTCTTCAGATCACTTTATATCCTAGAAGCACCATTTACGAGAAAATGGCGAAAAGTTTCTTTAAATAGCAATTATTGAAAAAACCAGTTATGCCAGCGATACAGACAGTATTTTTTCGAGTAGACATGTTGGCTACTGTTATACAGAAAAAAATCAACTCTACAATATACAGAGTGATCATAATTAATATAATTAACATCAACTAGAAATAAAGGTCTTATTTCAAATAGCACTCCCGGTATTTCGATATCTCGTTGAATGTAAAAATTAATTTCGAAACTATCTTCATAAGGTTTTCCTTTACCTAAACATGATAGTTTCTCAGTAATTTTCGACGATTATTTGTAGTTGATGTTTGAAAATTAAATATGATCACCCTGTATATTCCAGAGTTTATTTTTTTTTCTGTGTAGGAGTGAGCAATATGTCTACTCGAAAAAATACTGTCTGTATTTTCATATTTTCAATTTTTCGCTATTTTCTCGTAAATGATGCTTCTAAGGTATAAAGTGATCTGAAGAAAGTCATCATAATTTGAGCTTGCCATTCCATTTTTTAGGTAAATACAGGGTGTTACATTTAAAAAAATGTAACTTTGGTCTATATCTTTGTTTTAGTACACCCAGTATATGTGAAAATAATTTTAAATTGTGTTTTTGACGCCCTACACATATCACAAAAAAAATTCTCAAAATATCTTCATTTACTCCCTCTAAACGAGCTCCGCGTCTGTGGTGGGCCACCCGGTATAAATCATAGACAAGAATGGCAAGATGTAAATTTGCTTTCCCAAGCTCTCCGTTTGTTTATACCGATATGACGTCATCGGTCACATGTGAACCTCCATTAAGAAAATTCAATTTCGGCGCATCTGTTTGTACAGGGTGTTTCTGAATAAGTGCGACAAACTTTAAGGAGGGATTTTGTGATGAAAATTGAGGTGGGTATTTGGTATAAAATTTTTGGAAAAACCTCCTCCTCTTTTTTGGCGCTCTAGTTCCTCGGAACTGAGTGCTTATCAATTTGCCCAAATGTCTGTAATTTTCGAATTTTTGGCTGAAAATGGTCTCAAACGATTTGGTTCGACTGACTGATCAAGAATCCGAGGTCGAAATCGATTCTGTCCGGCCGGTTCGGCCGGCTGGCCGTAGGCACGATAACTCTCGAACAAAAGGAGTTAGAGGATTGAAATTTGGAAGGTGGGTTTGGAGCGTAAATATCTCGGACAAGTTCGTTAATGGGCGAAATCCATCAAGCGGTTTCGGAGTTATGGCCGATTTTAATAAAACACATTTTTTATGAATATTTCCGAAACCGATCACTCGATTTATCTGAAATTTAACATCAAATTGTAGAATCATGACCTTTATACGCATGTGAAGTTTAGTATTGACCAGGTTCCCGCAAAGTGTCAAAAAAAAATTTTCAAAATTCAAAAAAAAATTTTCTACAATACTCTCGAACGGAATGTGCTAGGTAGTTGAAATTTTCAGAGTAGGTTAGGGAGATGAATATCTCGGTTCAGTTCGTTATTGGGCAAAATACGCCTGATGGTTTCGGAGTAACGAAAAATAAATTTTTTTTAAGCAACAGATTTCAAATTCAATTTTTAGTTAAGATGCAGTTTTACCATTAAAATCCATCGATATTATTTTTAACTCCAAGAAACTAATACTTTCGGAGATATGATTTTTCATTTCAATAATGTATTTTATTTCTGTTTTCACAGAATGCTATAATTATTCTATCTAAGCTTTATTATATGATCTGTGTTCATACTCGTACATGTCATCCTGTTCTATAAGATAGAGTCAAATTCAGTTCAGCTATTTTAATTTGATTTCTTCCATGGTGCAGTTCTCATTCTCAGATTGCTCATTTAATCTTGATAAATAAACTATTATTTGAATTGAATTTCCTTTATGATGCAGTTCTATCATATGAATGCATTGATATAATTCCCAACTCTGAGAAACCAATACTTTCGGAGATATAATTTGTCTGTTTGAACTAGAGCGCCAGAAAGCTCCTGTCCACAGGGCTTGAACCAATTTTTATTTCCCTGTGTATCTCGGAATCGGGGTAGCGTTCGCGGGCCCTTTTCATGAAAGTTTAATTCCTGATATCAACCATTTTGTAAGTACCTCAAATTTAGGAACGGCCTGTATACTATATTTTAGGAAGAACCTGTATATTCAACTATGCGTCAATTGTAATGAGAATAATCACTCCTATGATACGTAATAAACTGTATATAGATAATGTATGAAATGGTAAATATTTTGCTGGAAAAATTTCCAAGTAAAGACCACATTCATTTTCACACTACACGATCAACTACACTGTTGTCCACTACACATTTTTTTAATCAGTCCACAGGGAACTCAAACAAGAATAAAATTCAATTGCTCATATTTTTTCATTGATGGTTTATACGACTGACCTACCTGAAGGTAAAACTTGTCAAATTTAAATTAACTGAATCGAACTCTTTGGAATACTGAATATAAATTATCGGAATGATAACAAATTATTTGAGGAAATATATCGGTATATTGTTATCGTTATATCGTTAGTCGATATGATTATTGATTTTCTTTGTTCTTTAAGACATGGCTTTGTTTTGAGTATTTTGAAAACAAACAATAATGAACTCGATGAAAATGAATTGATCGATCCACAATTTTAATTGAATCATTTATAAGATTTGCATGCTCGTAACACGGCGCTGTAATTTTGTCGAAATGTCTGTAATTTTCGACCTTCCGAAAAAAAAAGGGCCAAATTTTCCCAATATTTTCAAAACTTCAGATCCGATGTAGTTGAACATTTAGGCGTAACGAGTAACGATTTCGCGGTGCAAATGTCTTAAAATCGTAAGAAATTTTTTTTTCAACTTTAATATATCGGAATTTCGCTATCGCGTGGTTTGTTGTTAACTGGGGCAAGATTTCATCAGTCAAAATTAAAAAATACGTTATATACGTCTACCTCAATTTCTTTTAATTCTGTTGTTTCATTTTGCCATTGTCTTTGCTCCCGGGCTGATCGCCCTACGACTGCCCTGATTAAGTGAGGTTAACTTATATTAAAATAAAAGTTTATATTGAAAAAATTGGTTCAACCACTGACGTGAAGTCAGGAGCTTTTGCGCGTATGTTCTATTGTCCATTCTCCAGTATTGGACACTTTTAATCGAATTTACCATGGTAAATTCAAATTAAGTGTTCAATACAGGAGAATGGACAACATAATTTACCATGGTAAATTCAATTAAGGGTGTCCAATACAGGAGAATGGACAATAGAACATACGCGCAAAAGCTCCTGACTTTACGTCAGTGCTTGAACCAATTTTTTTTTTCGTAATTTTTTTGAAATTTTCTAGGGGTATCTACGGTTGTTACAAAAATTTTTTTCTCGTCATTTTTTTCAAATTTTCTAGGGGTACGGTTCTTAAAAAAATTTAAACACGTCTTTATGTTGATTTTCTACTAATAGTTACCAAGCTTCAATTCGATCGAATCTTAATTTTTTGAGTTATCGAGGAAATAATATTCCAGGTGGGTATAACTCGGAAACCGTTAAACCGATTATGCCCAAAAACGAACTTAACTCTCCCATTCGGACACGCAACCTACCCTGAAAATTGCAGGTCCCTATCTCCTTTTGTTCGAAAGTTAGCGAGGCAACGGTCACCCATCTACTGAACTCACACAAGGCTGCTCGAATCTCCAACAATATTTAACCGATCGTTTTAAAACTTGAAACTTGGCAGTAGAGTTGAGTTCTTAAGGCTCTTGAAAAATTTCAGCAATTTCAGAAGAATAGTTACTGATATATATAATTTTATTTTTGAATTTTTAATGATTTCTTAAAAGTTTTCTACAAATACTATCCTCACGAAATTTTGCAAGAATTTTCGCGTTGGCATTTTACAACTAACAACCAAGTTTCAATTCAATCGGTTTAGTATTTTTCGAGTTAATGAGGAGAAAAAAACAACCAAATTTCAGATGGCTATAACTCTAAAACCGTTTGGCCGATTATGCTTATAAACAAACTCCATTGTCGCGTTCTGATGCGCATCCTAACCTGAAAAGTTCAAGCCGCTATCTCTTTCCGTTCTCAAGTTATCGTGATAACAAAAATATGGCCGATTACGCTTATAAACAAACTCAAATGTCGCGTTGTGATGCACATCCTAACCTGAAAACTTCAAGCCGCTTTTTCTTTCCGTTCTCAAGTTATCGTGATAACAAAAATATTTTTTAATAATTTTTTAATAATTTTCTAGCCATACTATTCGCACAAAATTTCACAAACGTGCTTAGGTTCATATTCTACAACTATTCACCAAGTTTCAATTCGTATTGGTTGGTAACAAAATGATTACTCGTAAACCATTGGGTCGATTATGCCCATTAACGAACTTGTTCGTCGTATAGGGATGCGCCACCTACCCTGAAAATTTCAAGTTGCTAGCTCTTTCCGTTCCCAAGTTATCGTGCAAACGGCCGGACGGCCGGCCGGACAGAATCAAATTTGACCTCGAATTCTTCATTGGGGAGTCGAACTAAATCGTTTGAGACCATTTCCGTCAAAAAATTCGAAAGTTACAGACATTTGGGCAAAATGATAACGCGATGTTCTCCAGAACATACGCGCAAAAAAAATATTTAACACTAACACATTACGCTGATAGATATTTTATCTGCAATTAAATGTATGATATCCAACTATGCTAATATCTGTCAGAGTAATGTATTGGTATATAATAAATATATGTTTTTCTTACCTGCTATAAATGCCATTAAATGGTACACAGACGGTTCAAAAACCAGTACCGGAGCTGGCACTGGAGTATATGGGCCAGGCACCAAATACTCATTATCGTCATACATTAGGCTCCTATCCGAGCATCTTTCAGGCAGAAGTACTTGCAATAGAAAGATGCGTGGAAATGAACCTAGAAATAAACTATCAGAGATGTGATATAGCTATCCACTTTGACAATCAAGCTGCTATTAAAGCTCTGAGCTCCCATGTTATCGAATCCAAGCTAATATGGGAGTGCCGAAGAAAACTCAATGAAGTAGGCAAGAACAACAGGGTCTCCTTGGTCTGGGTTCCGGTCACGCGGGAATAACAGGAAATGAGGAGGCCAACACACTTGCCAAGAAAGGAGCACAAACCCCCTTTATTGGCCTACCTTGGGGTTGGAAGATATACCTACAAAAGTGAATTTCGGATGAAAGAAGAAACTGAAAGAGGTATTTTCTGGAGATCTCCTCGCGGAATGTATCACTCCAAGAAATTCTCCGGAACTTTGATACTGTCAGATCCAAGAAATACTTGGACATCAGTAAGAACACGCTGCACCTCCTCACTGATTTCCTCACAGGTCACTGCGGCCTTAGGAACCATATGATGAGATCAGGGCTAGCAGAAACTGACTTGTGCAGATTCCGTTGGGAGGAGGATGAAACTCCTGATCACTTGATAACGGAATGCCTCGCCATCTCAAACCAAGGCAAGGAATGCTTTGGACAAGAAATCTGCGGGAGCGAAGACGTAGCATTCTTGAAGCCATCCTAGATACTGGAGTTCATCAGAACTCTTGAACTTGAATAGCTGTAGATGGTGATGACATCGACAGCTCTGACGGGGGGGGCACAATAGACCTTAAGGTCGCAGTGCTACGTTACCCCCTACATCAATATACAATATATACCTGCTATAAGAAACCTCAGTATACGTAAATGAAAAAGAATTAATAATAATAATAATTTGAATAAAACAAAATTAGCTGTGAACATGTTTTGATATACAATACATTGAGGATGTATTCGTCTATCTATGAGACTGAATACAAAATGGTATAATCTGGTAAATAGATGGATGTAGAACGACCTCTCTTCGGATCCTGTAGGTACTAACAATAAACTTCAGTAGTACATGGTGTTAAAAATGTTGAATTAAAGTAGCATCTTGAAGTCAACAATTTATTTTGAAAATTTTTCATACATGAGGATATCGAAAACTATTTTTACAGATTTTTAACAAATATGGAAAATGTGCTATCTGAAAACTCTGTGCTTTATTAACATTCAGATCATAAAAGTGATTGAATCGCGATATTTTCCTCAGATATAAAAATTGGAAATGTTCACCATATATTTATATATATTAAAATTGGATAATTTATATTATATTTGTACAATGTATAGAAGATGAACTCAACAAATCTTAATACACTCGTATTGAAATTATATTTAATTACAATAACATTACAGTGACTCTTTTGGCGCCAAGAATAAATATAATTTTCTAAGAAAATATTAATAATAAAAATAATTTATTCACCCTCTTTGACATATTAAATTTCATGTTTTAAGATTGAAAATTTTTTCAGTTATTATCCTAGAAGAAGTTTATGCTACATCAGAGAAGGGTGAAACTTTTATATATTCGAGGAAATAACTTGGTATAAAAAACATGTTTTATACTATGAATTTCAGGAATAGTGAATTGTTCTCCAAAACTCATGATGAAAAGCCTTTTAAAACTATTTGTAATCGAGAAATTTTCCTCGATATGAATTATAATAATAGTAAATCTATCGTTACATAATCTTTGTTATTCATCTCGATAAATATATTAATATATAAAAAAAATAAATTTTTTACTAATCAATAACGATGGATGACTTGTTAAATTCAATATTTTGTTTTCACTGAATAAATAGTTTTATTCACACATACACCAGAGAAGCTTGTAAACGATTTTATCACAATTTGTACCGAAATACTTAAATAGATGAATTGGAATGACAATATTCAAAGTTGATGATAATGGATTATTATTTACATGCAGGAATATATACTATAAATTAACAATAAACAGCAATAAGTATAAAATTGGTGTTAATCTATCAGATATAACAATTTTGAGTAACCTGATCTAATGTTTATCTCTATAACCTTCTTCATTAATAAAGAAAAATGTGTACGTGAATATCGATGAAAAAGGATAATATATTTTTCTGATTCATTCATAATTGACTATTTCCGAAATGGAATTGTAACGCAAAAAAAATTCCATGCGAATCAAAATATTTATCACATCACAATTGACTAACCAGATAAAAATAATCACAAAAAAAATCTAAGAATCTCTTTTCTTCTAGACTGGAAAAGGAGGGTTTTCTTTGACATGTTGGGTAGAAGCGATATAGGTTCTGCCATCTGATATTTCTCTCGTAATGTTTGACCGTTTTTTCCGAAGATTTCTTGAGGACATTTATTTTGGCTATACAGGAAGCCCATCAGATAAATCACAAAATACGAAATATGTAATAGGTATACCGCCGTATTCACAAAGTATTCAATCTCCGTTAAGTCCTAACTGCGATCCTCAGTTAAGGATAAATAAGAATCGCAACCTCAGTTTAAGTGAAAATTAACGTGAAACAGGCCTGTTTCAATACCGTTACATACGTTAACTGAGGTTGCGATTCTTATTTATCCTCAACTAAGGACCTCAGTTAGGACTTAACGGAGATTGAATGCTTTGTGAATACGGCGGATAGAATGTACGAATGTGGCATTGGCAGTAGACAAATAAATATAGTCAATCACTAAATGGTTCCATTCTGGGTTTTCCTTGAAGATAATGGATGGGGGGGATGGCCCTCCCCCCCAATGTTGAACTGAGTTGGCAAATTTTCAACACAGTTGGAAAAATTTCGAAGGAGTTGGCAAACATTTCGAAGCAGTTGGAAAAATTTCAACGGAGTTGGAAAAAATTTCGAAGCAGTTGTCAAAATTTCGAAGGTAGGGTTTGGCAAAAATTTCGAAGCAGGAATTTGACCGCCTGACCGGATAAATGCAAAACAGATACATCATAGGAAGGGGATAACATGGAATAACACAATATGTACCTAGGAATATTTAACGGGTAATTCCGCAAAAGGAGCAAAAAAAATAATTCTGCTGGTACTTGCCGACACGTGTTTCTGCTAGTTGGCTTCTTCAGGACAGGGCAACCAAGAAACCAAGGAAAAGATGGAGGAGCTTGATTGATTGATTTCCAGGTGTCACTTGTGTCTAAATTCTACTCACAAGTGATTGCTGGTTTTCTTTAAACCGGTTACTTCGTAGTGTTGATTTCATCAGCGTTGAATTATGTTCCACTGATGATTCCTAATAAGGATGAAACCGCGGTATGTAGTAAGTCCTTTTGCGAAATTACCCGTTAAACCTTCCCCTTCCCAGGTTCCCAGTTATATATATTTCTCCGCATGATCCATATCTCTATGTAGCATATGTACTTTTCTGTTGCCGTAAATTCAATATTCAATAGTTCTCGGCACAATGTGTGTAGCTGGCAAGTATGTCATAAAACAAACCATCTGGTACCAATTTGAGCTATTTCTCATTGCCGAGCGGTATTTTAAGCTTTTGTTTCTATTTAATTTAGCAACGTGAATACACCGAGTTTTGATGTTCTGGGTTTCACAAATGGGCAGGAATAATCCTCCCCCCTCGTCCTCGTTTTTTTTATGAAATCCTTCATGGATAGTTGGAAAATTTTCAATGCTTTTCCCTCCCCAAAAATTTTGCTTCGGCTCGTCCCTGGATATTGTTTAGTTTTTGTATATCAGGCAACATTTTTCTATATATTACTTCTGACAAAGTGAAAACCCAGAAAGGAACCATTTGGTGATGAATTCGTCTCCCAAAGTATCCTTCAATGATTACTTAAAGATAGTCTACAATTCTACTACATTATTATCAAATAACAGCCACTCAAAAAATCTTCCGATGGTAATTTTTTCATCAGTGATCAAGCACCATAGAAAATCACCTGTTATATCACAACTGAAAAAGTCGAATCGATGGAAAACCTGAATTTCTGACAACCCTCGTCTGTATAAAAAAAGTCTGGAATATTGGTAATTTCTTTAGTCAATATGAACGCAATCTTTTTTATTTTAAATGGAACATCCTGTATATTTTTACGGCTCTCGATATTTCTTTGCAAGATTAATTTAATAATATAGGGTTTAGAGGTCATATCTGTCAAATCACGGAACAAGCAAAGAAACTAATTTAAACTGTGTAATGTTATTGGCATAACAAACAAGTAGAACAAATATCTGAAATGAACTGCATTATTTGCTAGAATTTCACAATTAAATATTGTATTATTTAGTTCACTTGTTCCATCATTTTAACAGATGAGAACTAAATTACAGAAAAATATACAGGGTGTACCCATTAAAATAAAAAAGTTTGTGTTGTTATTTACTCACCCCGTATACATACATGAGCGATTTTATACATAAGTGATCAGGAGTTATTCGTTATTGAAGCTTACCAATTTTGGGTACAAAATATTCAGCTATTTTCAAGATATTACCAATATTCCGGACTTCTTTTACAGCCTATATGTATATTTACTTATGCATAATCAGTTTTTGACTGCGATAATGACTTAAATTGAAATGGTTTCAAGAAGTTGTTGACATTTCTTCAAATAAGATCAAATTCGTTTGTTGAACATAGAATTGATCTCACATTCAGATTACTTGATAGAGAAAGTATTTTGAAACCTACCATCAATTTTTTTTTAATGAATGTATGTTTACGTTTATGATGGATATTATATTTAATATTGTCATGTTCTTCGTTGATATTAATGATAACCATGATATTTGACATCGGAAAAATAAACCGAAAGCGAAATATGTACACATCAAAAAGCAGCAAGCTGTACTTTTATGTTCACTAAATACATTTTCGAACGAAATAGAGAATAAATATCCGCAACCATAGTTTTTCTCCAATCGTAAATAAGATATGTGAAATTTGTATTAAAAGCTCTTGCAAGAGGTTGCTCCGAAAAAAACGACGGTAAAGTTTGTTAATGGGTATAATCGGCCAAAGGGTTTCGGAGTTATATTCTGTGGTTTTGTTGTTATTTCCTCGATAACTCAAAAAATACATATCCGATCAAATTGAAACTTGGCTAATTTTTGTGAGAATTTGGTTGACATACAAATATATTATTGTTTTATTCAATTATAGTTTCATAATTTAGCTTGGCTGCTACGATCATTATAGTCACATTTAATTCATTCGATGATTATGATACATCTATGGCAGTTTTCAATAATTATGATTTTACATCAGTTTCTTACATGGACACTGAAGTTATCATAATTTTTTGAAATTTTCACTTCATTTGCGATTGGAGAAAAATCATATGCGCGACACAGCTAAAGGGCTGATTTTATAAAGTATGTCACACTTTATATTTTTTGCGCGCTTGTTCCAAGGTGCTAACATCTTGGACAAATGTTCGTAATTTTCAAATTCATTAATGGCTTCAAACAATTAAATTTGGCTCACTTAGAGATCTGAAGTTTGAAGGGCTGGTTTGATTTTGGATTTGGGGTATACAGGGGGAATCGTTAAGATTGGGAAATCCGGAAACTGAGAAAAGAAGAGCCTAAAATATGAGGATGGAGCGCAATATAATGATTTAGTTTTTAAATCTGCTAATAAATAAACAAGTTTTCATAAGCTCAAGTGAAAATCGTTATTACCAAGTTTTTCACCATGATGAATCGAAGTTTGTCATCAATTTATTCGCCACCCATCTTTTTTGTGTGTGCTTGATCCGTTTCTGGGAATTTTGAAATTGAATTACTTACTCGAACAATCTGTGTCCTTTGAAAAAAAAAATATTTGTATGAGGCTTGTTCTGCTCAATAATGATATTTTAGGCTCCACTATCCACAGTTTCTTTCTTAACGACTCGCCCTTCCTGTATATCTACGCCCAATGGTTTTCGACTCGTTTGAAAATTTATATTCAATATCCCAGAAATAATTCGGCATCTGACAACCTCGCAGTTAATGAGATTCGATAGAAACCTCATAATTTGGGTTATGTGAGTTAATATAAGTTAGTGTTCCATGTTCAAGTGGAATTTTTTTTAATTCAAATGTTTCTACCACATCGAACAATAACCATCGGTTTCGAAGGCAAGGTTCTCAATACCCAAACGAGAACAAGCGCGCAAAAGCTATAAATGCTTTCTTTAATTATGTCTCTTTCATAACAACTTAATAAATTATCTCATCATAATCAAACTTTCCGTAAAGGCGGGTTTATACATCAAATAAAATAAGATAAAATAAAATAAGAAAGAAATTAAAATAAAATAAAAAAGTTGAACATGTACATTTCTTTGAGAGCGTTTATACACGAAATAAGATAAAGTAAGAAATAAGAATAAGAATTAAAGTTGGCCAACTCTCATCTTTATTTCTTATTTTATGTTATTTTGTTTGGAAAATGACAATGCGCATGCTCAAATAGTGAAATTCATAGAACTTGCATAAAATATTCAAAAAGCTGCGGTTTGATTGGTTCATTCTTATTTCTTATTTTGTTTTAGATCATCTGTATAAACCGATCCTTTTAACGCATAATTCTTATTTTATTTTAATCTGTTTCTTATTTTATATTATTTGCTGTATAAACCCGCCTTTAGATGGCTACCAAGTATCAATCTCGTTTGGAGGTCATCTTGCCGAACCTCACTCTCCATCTCTCCTGCACCCCATGAAGAGGTCTCCACTAGGAAGTCTTGTGTTTCTTTTTAACGTCTCTTCTTCTTTCCGGCTCGTTTGTTCCGGTCAGCAGCTTCAGATCCTTGTAGTCCAGCTGTAAGAACCACCTTAGTGACATTCTCCCTACATGCGTGGACAATGTGGTGGCCAATAACTTCATGATCCACGTCTGTGGTCGATTAAATTGAACTAATTACCAACGAGCTACGGCATATAATCACACCACCACGTTAGGTTAGTTTACCTGTACCCTGCTCTTAGAAGATCGATTTTAGGAAAATAAAATTCGAATAAGTCATACTTGATAATGTGTCTTTCCTTTATGGAGCAATTATGGAAAATACAATTCTATTATATCCTCAATATTATGAAGGGTGGCCCAATTAGTGCTTTAGGACTTTGAAGTGAAATATAGGCAACACTGTTACATGTAGGTTAGGTTATTATAAAACAACATGCAGCATTTAACACCACAACAACGTTGCAAAATGATCAAAATTGGCTATCGAAATCAAAGCTTTATTCATAGAGTCCACTTGGGGGAGGTCATGATTTGCCAATACGTAAAAATCTGAAGAAATTTGAAGTATATTTTTTGATAATCAAAAGAACTTGAACTTGACATAAGGATCAACCTAGAGGATTCCCATGAAGGATTTAGTTTTGCATCACTATAAATTTCGAGCCTTATTTTTTTTCAACGAAGCTCATAATGCGGTAATTGTCAATGGAAATCGTTATCGTTCAATGTCGAATGATTTTTTATGGCCTGAATTGATTCGTCTGGATTTGCAGAGCATGTTGTTTCAACAGGACGGTGCCACTTGTCAAACTGCCACTGACAAAATTACTTCATCGAGGACAAAATTCGGTGATTCGATTATTTCGAGAAATGGACCGATAAATTATCCGCCTAGTTCCTGCGATTTAATTCCATTGGACTCCATTCTTTGAGGTTACATTGAGTCATTGGTTAACAGCAACCATCCAGCAAACTTAGACAATTTACAGATCAAACAAACGATCTGATTTGTGTGAGATAGCCATGGAAAATTGGGTTCAATGACTTCATTCCTGCCAGCGTTTCCGTGGTGGACATTTAAATGATGTTTTGTTTCATGAGTAATGGTTTCCATTGTACTTTATAATGAAATAAAATTTTCAACAATTTTCAAATAAATAATGTGTTTTATTTACAAAACAAAATGGGGCGCTCTTAATGAAAGACCCGTTATATGTAAATATATTTGCATCATGACTGGAGCATGGGAGAATTGTTTTTCTCTGGGGGGTATTTGGGCCCTACGATTTGTCTGGTTTCATGCGATATAAGTAAAGTCCAATTATTTTTTTGGGGGCTTTAAAAAGGGTTTTCCAATAAGATGTTTTATTTTGAATAGCCCGCTATTTCAGTAGATGTCACTTTTGAAGCTGTCATTTTTTGACATTTGACAAGTAAAAACTACGCCATTAATAAACATGGAACGATACACGCTTCAAGAACGCATTGAAATTATTAAAATTCACTATAAAAATGGTGAAAATTTGGCAGAGACGGTTCGTAAAACTCGAACATTTTTGGGTCGCCGTGAAGCACCTTGTCGGATCGCAATAAAGAAAGTGGTGGAAAAATTCGAGTTGTTGGGACAAGTTAGTTATGTGAAGAATAAAACGCGTGCACGTCGCTCAAGAAGTGTTGAAGAAAACCCAGGTTTGTCCATTCCTCGTCGTTCTTTGGAATTAGGCATTCCACAAACGTCATTACACCGTATCATCAACAACGGCCGATCATCAACAACGTCGTGTCTTTGCTGATTGGGTCGTTGAAATGCATGAAAATGATCAGGAATTCCATCGGATAATCATCTTGAGTGATGAGGTCCATTTCCACCTCGGTGGCTTCGTCAACAAGCAAAATTGTCGCATCTGGGGCCCAGGAAAACCCAAGAATTATTGTTGAAAAGCCTCTCTATCCTCAACGTGTGACTGCTTGGTGAGGTTTATGGTCCAGCGGAGTCATTCGACCTTACTTTTTCGAAATTGAGGCTGGAGCGACAGTTACGGGGAATGGATTGCGCTATCGAAAGATGATTAATGATTTTTTATGGCCAGAATTGGATGGTATTGATCTGGACAACGTTTACTTTCAACAAGACGGTGCTACGTGCCACACAAGCAACGAAACCGTTGATCTTTTGCTGGAAAAGTTTCTGGACCGTGTTATCTCTCCAAGAGGTGATCACAATTGGCCGCCGAGATCTTGTGATTTAACACCTTGCGAGTTCTTCCTTTGGGGCCTTGTGAAAGAGAAGGTCTACGCCAATAGCCCAGCGTCGATTCAAGACGTCAAAGATGGAATTCGTGAGGCTATCGAGGAAATAGGGCAGCCACTTTGTGATTTGGTTATGGAAAATTTCATTAAAAAGATATGGTCCTGTAAGCGTGGTCGTGGTGGTCATTTGCCTGATGTTATTTTCCACTATTAACGGCATAGCTTCTTCTTTATAATGAAATAAACATCCGATCATTTATATTGAAAAATGGCATTTCTCTTTGAATATCAAAATAACACCTCTTATTGGACAACCCTTATTAAGGCATATGGTGGAAGTTACGGCCGATGAACAGTGCCTGGATGTGCTTATTTGGTCCTCTACCAATCTCTGCAGGCGTTAAAAGTATGTAGGAAAACTACTGTACACTACAAAAGTAACTACACTCTTTTCCACTACTATTTCAAGTACAATTTATCAACAATTTGATGGAACTTTCTGAAAATCAGAAGACAAAAAGCGTAGTGGACTAGAGTGTAGTTACTTTTGTAGTGTTCATAGTAAGTCCATAGTGAACTCAAACTAGAATATAGAAAAATACCGTATTCATATTCAATCTTTTAGATAAGTTACGTAGGGAGCTCTTGGATATTCTCCTAATATGGATTTTCAAAACCAGTCCACAGACAACTCAAACCAGAATAATTAGATGGTCTTTCAAAGCAAGTAAAAACATTTTGGTTGTGTCTCGATATTCGTGACTCAATTCACTTCGATATCCTAAAGTACTAATTGTATCACCCTTTATTTCATATGTAACTTGATTCTCTGTGTATGCATGTGCAGAATTGTTGTGGCCATCAAGATGCTTAGAATGACGATTATCAGAGGTGTGAGAATTAGTAGCATATGAATACAGTTCAGTGTTAGAAATATTATGGATGTGTAGAATTGTTATGGTTATGACCAAGATGCATAGAATGACAAGGTGTCGAAATTCCCTGCTAATTCCTGTTAAAATTTTCGGCCGAAAAACGGACCTAGAATTGTCAATCCACGTACTACTTCACTTTGTAAACGATGGTGCCGCTAGAGACGATTTCGAAGATTCTGACAAGCGAGTAAATGTAAACTGACAAGCGACAAAGTTCACTTTTCACCGTTGCTTGTTCGTAAATCCAAATTAAAAGAATATCATGAAGCAGTTTATTGAAAAATCAATTCACTTTTTGATTAATCGGACATTATATGTAAACCCCAATTGGTTGGAACAGGAATTTCATCTTGCCAAGACATAATGAGGCCAAATAAAGGATTTATCAGTAAAGGAGTTTCATTGGAACATTTTGAATGGAACTGTAAATGAAGAAATCTGTGAAATAATTATTTTTCCATTACAAAAGATCACATCCAATGTAACTAGGAATATAAGCATTTAATTTATGTATTTTGAAATACATTGAATAATACTTACATTATTTTCTGTAATACCTCTACATAATATCTTCCGATATCATATTATTATTATGTATTAATCACCTTTATCATGAAAGGTTCATTTAAATTGAGCATTCTACTTATTATTTTCGATGTATAATTCGAAACATCATCAAAACATTCTCATGTATACAGCATTTTTTCAGTTACCCAATACCCCTTGACAACTTGTTATGTTCTCAGCATTTGGATGATCAGTTTGCAAAATATATTTGATTAGGTGTTATTCAGAACTAAGTATACTGATGAAATATCGAAAAATGATTTATTAAATTGTTAAACTAATAATAGAGGGTAGTGTACTGTGTTTCAATCTTTTGTTCAATATATATTCGGTAGAAAAATGTTTTCAACAAAGAAATGTTCTGATTTTCAATACCCTACCTCTACCTCAAGCCAGTTGTCATACTTGTCGTGTAACAATATCCTTGAAACAAATAATATTATAAAATAAGAGCGCCAAAAAGAATGACCCTTTAGGAGAGCTATTCGACATTAATAAAATCACACTGTGTGGTTGCTCTGAACTTTGTTCTCTGCTAGTCCTTTCATCGTTGACGAGTAATATGGTTATTTTTCATAACATATCATTTCATTTCTTCTCAATATATAACTGAATTGTATAATGAATACAATTATTAATTAATATAGTTATACCTTAATGTTTTAACTTTTGAAACAGTTCATGTTCATCAACCGGCAAGATTATAATAAATCAACAAGTCTAAGCGTTCTAGTATGTTGATTTATTAACAACGGTATCAGCGATCTTTCAATATTATTAATATTATAATTAATACCTACCTTGATACTAGAAATTTGCCCCGATACGTTAAGAATAAACAATTGTTGAAAAAACTATATTCGCATAAAAACGAGGGATTTTCGAAACGAAAATACTATTTCATTAAAATGGTTCTAGATACTCGTTCAGAGTTCACACAGCAAACATTTGGCTTACTTTCGGCGCGGAAAACAAGGACGTAGAACAAAGTACTCAAAATACTAAATTTCAGCAAACGGTACGACTTTCCGACGAAACTAGAATAAACAAGGATTCAAATTTAATTTTCGATATCAAAATCGATAATAATTTTTTCCATAAAATTTCTACTGCCGGCATCTATCGGCGAAAACTGAAGTAGAACAAAATCCTTGTATTTTGACAGTATTTGTACCGCAATTCGGCTGAAAATATGTCAAAGAGTGTCTTCACCATGTATTCTATGCATCTATGTTATGATCAAGACGCTTACAATGACGATGATTATATGTCTGAGAGTTAGTAGCATAATATGTATATTATAGTTTAGTGTTAGAAGTTGTACTAGTTCAAACTCCCTATATCAAACTTCAATAAGGCCCATCAAAATGATCGTTAACCTCGGATCATCACTTGGAAAAGTATTAACGAAACTGCCACCAGATCATAGCGGAAGGATGCATATTCGCCAATACTCGTCTGAATGAAATAAATGAAAAAATTAACCTCCACATTGTCCTTCACCAGATCGATCTCTTGCAATAATTCTTACCATCATTTCGTCGTCCGGTACCCTCGACAGAAGATCCATCAGTTCATTGTTCGGAACAGAGTGGGGCCTCAGTATCCTCCGCAGAAATTTGTTCGTACCCCACAACATAAGTAAATATCTTATTGGAATGAAATATAGCACTACAGTTGCTGCTAAAAGCATGATGATAGCTATCCATGACAGATATGGAACCGTGAAATTGAATGTACTGAAACACAACAAAATGGTGAGGAAGAAATCAAATAATTCTATAAAGCGTTATTGCGTTCTATTTTGCGTTCAAGGCTTGGCGTTTATACAATACACGCGTCAGGAAAGTCTAAGGATCATAACGAAATAGTTCTGCCCATAACATCCTTTAAATTAATACAGAGTGATTGGAAACTCGACGTGCTCCTTTCAAGAAATTGTTTCAAGTACTGACGTGAAGTCATGAGCTTTTGCGTTGTCTTCACGTCAGTGCTTGAACCTATTTTTGGCGCTCTAGTTCCTCGGAACAGAGTGCTTATCAATTTGCCGAAATGTCTGTAATTTTCGAATTTTTGGCTGAAAATGGTCTCAAACGATTTGGTTCGACTCACTGATCAAGAATCCGAGGTCGAAATCGATTCTGTCCGGCCGGTCCGGCCGTAGGCACGATAACTCTCGAACGAAAGGAGTTAGAGGATTGAAATTTGCAAGGTGGCTTTGGAGCGTAAATATCTCCGACAAGTTCGTTAATGGGCGAAATTCATCAAGCGGTTTCGGAATTATGGCCGATTTTAGTAAAACATATTTTTTATGAAAATTTCCGAAACCGATCACTCGATCTATCTGAAATTTAGCATCAAATTGTAGAATCATGACCTTTATACGCATGTGAAGTTTTGTATTGACCAGGTTACCGCAAAGTGTCAAAAAAAAAATTCAAAATTAAAAAAAAAAAATTTCTACAATAACTCTTGAACGGAATGAGCTAGGCAGTTGATATTTTCAGAGTAGGTTAGGGAGATGAATATCTCGGTTACGTTTGTTATTGGGCAAAAAAGGCCGGATTGATTCGGAGTAACGAAAAACAAAATTTTTTTTTAAGCAACAAATTTCAAATTCAATTTCATTTAAGATGCAGTTTCACCATTAAAATCCATCGGTATCATTTTCAACTCCAACAAGCTAATACTTTTTTTAATAATGAATCGTACTTCCATGTTTTCACAGAATGCTATAATTATTCTATCTAAGCTTTATTATATGATCTGTGTTCATACTCGTACATTTCATCCTGTTCTATAAGAGGGAGTCAAATTCAGTTCAGCTATTTTTATTTGATTTCTTCCATGGTGCAGTTCTCAGATTGCTCATTTAATCTTGATGAATAAACTATTATTTGAATTGAATTTCCTTTATGATGCAGTTCTATCATAAGAATACATTGATATAATTCCCAACTCTGAGAAACCAATACTTTCGGAGATATAATTTGTCTGTTTGAACTAGAGCGCCAGAAAGCTCCTGTCCACAGGGCTTGAACCCATTTTTTTTCCTAGTTTTTCCTAGTAATTTTCTAGGGGTACAGTTCTTAAAAAATTTTAGACACGAAACCGTTGGACCGATTATGCCCGTAATCGAACCTAACTCTCCCATTCAGATACGCAACATACCTTGAAAATTGCAAGTCTCTATCTCCTTTCGTTCGAAAGTTATCGAGGCAACGGTTACCCATCCATCTACTGAAGTCACACAATGCTGCTCGAATCTCCAACAATATACATCCGATCGTGTTCAAACTTGGAACTTTGTAGTAGAGTTGGGTTCTGAAGGCTCTGGCTCTCGAAAAGTTTCTGATATATAAAATCTTTTTCAATCATTTTCAATGATTTTTAAAAATTTTCTATTAATACGATTCTCACGAAATTCTGCAAGAATTTCTGCGTTTGCATTCGGTTTTATATTTTTCAAGTTACTGAGGAAATAACAACCAAATTAGATGGGTAAAACTCTAAAACCGTTAGGCCGATTATGCCTATAAAAAAACTCAAATGTCGTATTCAGATGCCCAACCTAACCTGAAAATTTCAAGTCGCTAGCTCTTTCCGTTCTCAAGTTATCGTGGCAACGGCTGGCCGGCTGGACAGAATCAAATTTGACCTCGAATTCTTCATCGGGGAGTCGAACCCAATCGTTTGAGACCATTGTCGGCGGAAAATTCGAAAATGACAGACATTTAGGCAAAATGATAACGCAATGTACCCCAGAACATACGCGCAAAAAGGTTTAATTCAATGCTTTTAGGGTAGCAGTTTTTACATAATTAATTGTCTTTGGTAAAAATGCAGAAAATTCCAAAAAAGTCGAAAAACCTTCATAGATCAGTAGCCATCCATTTTTGATCCATGGTTAACTGGACTTAATTTGTTGAAAATGACCTCTAATATAACCCCTTTGAAGGATCACATCAAATTTCAAATCATCCTGTATAGTATATAACAGTCATTTGTATAGAATGCTTTGCTTTTATACTGTGAAATTAGCTTGATATTTCATATGAACCGTATGGTTTTTAGTAAATTCAATGTGCAGGGAGAGCTGGAGGTGGCGTGACAGAAGCTATATAGGGTGAGTCTTTGAGTTATACGTTTATTTTAATCATAGACTAATATCATCAAATAAAACACATTTTTCATTTACCGTTTTTCCAGATTCCGCTCAGATACAAAGAAACAGGCTGTTGAAATTGCAGAAAAAAACAGTATGGTATATTAGCCAAACGACCACAGCTCTATGCCTTTTTTGGAATGGGCATTTTCCTCGTTTTTAACATTTTTTTTTTAATGAAATGCAATGAACAAATGTTAGGATAATTTTTTTACACCTTCAGGGTTTTTGAAAGTTATTTACTGACGATAATAATTTGTTGTCTCTCGTTTTTCAATATGGTTGTGATCCAGAATTTTGGAGAAATAGTAATGATGTTATGGATTAAAGCTGGAAAAGTACAATTTGGGGAAGATACATTTTTTGTGCCACCTCATCATCGAAACATCTATATTTGACTCAAGTTAATAAGTAAAAAAATGTACATGCGGAAACACCAAAAACATTTTTTTGGGTCCGGACTTGGAATAAGACTTTTTTTTATTATGTTTATCGACAACATTGTGGACAAAGAACTTATTAACAAAATATATAAACATGTATAGGGTGGTTCATGATGTTTAATGGGGAAAATTAATGAATCAACCTGTATCTTGGTTATACAGAATGAAAGACCGATAAAATAAAGGTTATTTAGAACCCTTACTGTATGTGCATTTTCCAATGAATCACCCTGTATCTCTCTCGCACATATCTTTTCAGCATTTTATTGTATAGAGTTTATACCAGGGTTTTACGAAATATAATTCGATGTGTTTTATTAAGCGCGATAAAAAAACAGCCCATACTAAGAATAGCAGTTATTTTCTTAAAGTAAAAGAATACTCACTTTTTGACACTTTCAAGTAGGGATGCTATTTTACCTATAGCATTCTGAACACTTTGAGTCACCTCTTGGATTGCCTGCAATCTTTCTTTCAAAGTTTTCTTCTCTTCCTGGAACAAAACATTTACATTGTTAACTGAAATTGAACACAGTATTGAATGATAATAAAATAAATAATTACACTCATCGCATCTTTCACTTCCTCTTCGTCATCATCCATGTCGTCAGAATCAGCTGTTTCGTCCCATGGAATGCTAGTGGGCCCGGCCAGAGTTTTCACGATGTATTGTTTCAAAAATATCAACAAAACGCCTATAGGTACCATCCAAGGTTCGAAGTAGTAGCAGAGAAGAAGCCAGACGGAGAGAGCGGCGAAGCTCTGAATTTTGGATTCCCATTCGAAGCAGTTCCTTGAAAAATGATTATATTTCAGTTTCCATGGTGAATGCGAAAGTTTATAGAGACAAGAATTTTGCAGAGCGGAAACCAATAAATTTATAGAAAACCTACCAATGCTGATAACTACATTTCGTCAGATTCGGTAGCTCCCTGGTCACATAAAACAGCCAGCTTATCCTTCCTCGTTAAGAAAGAAAGAAAAATGGGTTCAAGCCCTGTGGACAAGAGCTTTCTGGCGCTCTAATTCAAACAGACGAATTATATCTCCGAAAGTATTGGTTTCTCAGAGTTGGGAATTATATCAATGTATTCTTATGATAGAACTGCACCATGGAAGAAATCAAATTAAAATAGCTGAACTGAATTTGACTCTCTCTTATAGAACAGGATGACATGTACGAGCATGAACACAGATCATATAATAAAGCTTAGATAGAATAATTATAACATTCTGTGAAAACATAGAAATACGATTCATTATTGAAATTTCGAAAAATCATATCTCCGAAAGTATTAGCTTGTTGGAGTTGAAAATGATATCAATGGATTTTTATGGTGAAACTGTATCTTAAATAACAATTGAATTTTTTTTCTCGTTTCTCCGAAACCATCTGGCCTATTCTGACCAATAACGAACTTAGCTGAGATATTCATCTCCCTAACCTACTCTGAAAATTTCAACTGCCTAGCTCATTCCGTTCGAGAGTTATCGTAGAAATTTTTTTTTTTTATGTTTCAAATTTTTTTTTTTACACTTTGCGGTAACCTGGTCAATGCAAAACTTCCCATGCGTATAAAAGTCATGATTCTACAATTTGATGCTGAATTTCAGATAAATCGAGTGATCGGTTCCGGAAATATTCTTGAAAAACGTTTTAACTAAAAATGGCCGTAACTCCGAAACGGCCTGATGGGTTTTGCCTATTAACGAACTCGTCCGAGATATTTACGCCCTAAACATGCCCTACAAATTTCAACGCTCTAACTCGTTCCGTTTGAGAGTTATCGTGCTAACGGCCGGACCGGCCGGATGGACAGAATTGAATTTGACCTAGAATTATTCATCAGAGAGTCGAACCCAATCGGTGGAGACCATTTTCGCAAAAAAATTCGAAAAATACAGACATTGTAACGAAATGATAGCACGCTGTTCCTTGCGGAACACGCGCGCAAAAACGGTAAAAGGTTTCCACGCTTTCAGGTTCCATCCGAAATCAAACTCCAGAATATTTTTAAAAAGGTTAATATAAAACTGGCTTTCAAAACTTCCACGAAAATTAAACAACTTCTAGGAAATACATTCGATAAATTCCGGACATGTTAAAATCGGGTATACATGAAATTAAATGTTTAGATTGTAACAAATGCTACGTCGGGCGAACAACCAGAAATATTCACACACGGTATGAAGAGCACACATTCGGAACAACAATATCGATAAATCTGCTGTTGCAAATCATGTTTTAACAACTGGCCACTCAATTTCAGGAAATTCCGTTAAATTGTTGAAAAATTCCAATAAATTGTACACTTGAAGGTATCGAAATGTATAAGAGAAAGGATATTTCACTCAATAATGATCTAACCCCTATTAACAACTCATTATTCTCACTAATCGGTATAACGTTAACCCATACTTAAGTGTAGAAATTGATTGCATGCTTCAGTATCATTTCAATTATTTGATGTCAAATTATATTTTCAAACCTTGCTGTGCTGAAATATGCTAACTTTCTTTCTCGAATTGCTCTATAATGGGTTTCCCAAATTCACTTATTTTTTCCTTCTCCCAATCATTCTTTTTATTCGCAACCTGAGATAAAATGCCCTGCCACACATTCCTTAAATTTTTTTTAGATATTTATATCTACCTTAGAAATAATATAGAGACAATACACTGTGGTAAAAGATAAATTCAATAATTATAAGGAGTGTATGCACATATTCTATTTTGAGTTCACTGTGGACTTGTTATGAACAGTATAAAAGTAACTACACTCTTGTCCAATACAGTTTTTTTGTCGTCTGACATTTCCATCTTCAAAGACGAAGCGTTACTGTACTGTAGAGTAACACTTTGTCTTTGAAGATGCAATAGTATATTCTAAAACAAGTTGCAGAATGGGCTCCTATTAAAACACGAATGCGAAATTCGAAAACGAGCGATGAAGGAGCGAGTTTTCGAACGCATGAGTGTTGGAATTGCCTTCTGCAACGAGTATTAGACGATATTTTCTCTATTTCAGGCAAGTTTTGTAAAATACTGTTGAAATTTAATGAAAAATTCGGATTATACATCCTAGTGACTTTTGTATTGTATCTTGGCAGTTGGTGTGACTGTTACGAAAGTTGACAGATCATGGAATTTGAATTGTACGTAGAGCATGGAGATCAGATTTAACAGTTTCCTAATATCATGAATGATTCAAAATTAGCAAAGAGGAAATCTCTAGTACCTTATGTTTTTATGAAAATAAAACCTTTCCTCTCAACAATTATTTCACCTTATCCAGATTATCTTATATTGACAATAAGTGACGTGTGTTGAAATTTGATATGATCGAATGTCAGTGCTGACTACCACAAAACGAAAAATATAACGAGAAACAATGCGGGAATGAGTTCATTCCAGCACTGTTTTTAGTACTGGAATGAACTTATTACGATACTGAAATAGATAATCTTTGTTTCCAAAACATATTTTAGACGACAAAAATCTGTAGTGGACAAGAGTGCAGTTACTTTTGTAGTATTCATAATAAGTCCATAGTGATTATTGAAAGGTTTTTTTCTGGGTTTTCTCTGCTAAACTCTGAAAAATATCTATAAAATAAAAATTAATTTAATTTTGTGATTTGCTTCTGCGTAAAAAACACAAGATATTTGCCAGAAGCAATCAAGTGAACAATGTTGCTTAACAACGAAACAACATCAACGAAGAAACAACTATATCGTAACGTTTCGGAGTCTATATCAGACTCCTTCGTCAGACGCTTAATGAAAATCTTTAGAATTATTTTGTTGATAGTTATTTTGTGAAATTCAAGAATTGTCATTGTATCCTTTAATGATTACTTAAGTCCATAGTGAACGCAAACTAGAATATACTGATGAACATTTCTCGATTTCGATCATGTCCTTAATAATTAAGGATAGTAAGGACATTCAAGGATACTAATTACCCTTGAATGATCGACAAGGGACTGTAAATTTCCAGTAAAAAAAAAATACTCACTCGAATATCTTCGCAAACTCGTAGAAAAGTATAATGAATACTTTCAATCTCATCACGTTCTTCAGGAAGACTTGCCTCTTAAACTTAACTTCGCTCTGCATATATTTCTCTTCCCTGGGATTCAGAGTCCTTATACAAGCCCTGAACGTGTTCCAAGTGAGATCCATCTCCAACAATATCTGCGGATTCTGTCCTTTCGCCCGGGTCCTTAACTTCTTGTCTTTCAGGGAGAACCACCTCTTCTCGCCGTTTCTTATCTTGAGCAGCGGTATCGACAACTTGCCCAGAAACTCCATCTTGTGATCCCTATCCTCGTCGTAGACTGTGATCTCGAGGCTGTTGTTGATGTCTTTCACGTTGAATGTGAAAATTTTGTTCCAGATCGGCGTTAGGGTTTTGTATTCGGTCTGGGTTTGCAGTCTGGCGTTTCCCAGTTCTAGGACGCAGAATGGGTCACTTTTACCTCCGATGTCTGCTGCTGCTAAGCCAGACGCTCGGAATACTTTGACCACCAGATGACCTACGTCTTTTAGGTTGTGGAAAGTTTTTTGCCATTCCTGTAAATTAATAGATAGGTTGAAATTCGGTATCGTACAGGGCGATTGCATATAAATACCGCCCCTCTCTAAATGTTTTCTGCCAATGTGAAAAAAAATCATAATGAATCTGAAAAAAATTGGTTCAAGCACTAGCGTGAAGTCAGAAGCTTTTGCGCGTATGTTCTAATGTCCATTCTCCTTTATTGGACACTCTCAAGGGAATTCTAGTGTCTGTTCTCCTGTATTGGACACTCCGAATTTACCATGGTAAATTCGATTAAGAGTGTCCAATACAGGAGAACAGACATAATAGAATCAACCATGGTGAATTCGATTAAGAGTGTCCAATACAGGAGGATGGACAATAGAATTCACCATGGCAAATTTGATTAAGAGTGTCCAATACAGCAGAATGGACAATAGAACATACGCGCAAAAGCTCCTGACTTAACGTCAGTTCTTGAACCAATTTTTTTTTTCGTGAAGTCAGGAGCTTTTGCGCGTATGTTCTATTGTCGATTCTCCTGTATTGGACACTCTTAATACGCGCAAAAGCTTCTGACTTCACGGCAGTGCTTGAATCAATTTTTTTATTCAATGATTTTTTAAAAATTTTCTAGTGCCTCACGAAAATCTGCAAGAATTTTCGCGTTGGCATTCTACAACTGATAACCATATTTGAATTGGATCGGATTTATATTTTTTGAGTTATTGAGGTAATAACAACCAAATTTCAGATTGATATAACTCCAAAACCATTTGGCCGATTATGCTAGTTAACTAACTTAAATGTCGTATTCAGATTCGTAATCCACCCTGAAAACTTGCAAGTCGCTATTTCTTTCCGTTCTCAAGGTATCATGAGATACATAATATTTTTTATTTATACATTAATAATTTTTTAAAAATTTTCTAGTGCTACGGTCCCCACAAAATTCTTACACACATCTTCATGTCGATATTCTACAACTAGTTACCAATCTTCAATTCGATCGAGTCTATATTTTTTTTTGAGTTATCGAGGAAATAATATTCCAGATGGGTATAATTCCGAAACCGTTGGGCCGATTATCGCCAACAGCGATCTTAACTCTTCCATTCAGATGTGCAACCTATCCTGAAAATTGCAAGTCCCTATCTCCTTTCGTTCGAGAGTTGTCGAGGCAACCCTCATCCATCCAGCTACTGAACTCACACAAGGCTGCTCGGATCTCCAACAATATACATCCCATCATGTTCAAACTTGGAACTTGGTAGTAGAGTTAGGTTCTGAAGGCTCTCGCTTCTCCGAAACCACCTGGCCGATTTTGCCCAATAACGAACTTCACCGAGATATTCATCTCCTTCACCTACTTTGAATATTTCAACTATCTAACTCATTCCGTTCGAGAGTTATCGAGTTAACGACCGCTCATGGAACAGAATCGATTTGGACAATGGATTTTTGATCAGTGAGTCGAAAACATCGTTTAAGACCATTTTGAGCCAAAAATTCTAAAATCACAGACATTTGGGCAAATTGATAAGCACTTTGTCCAGAGGGACAAGAGCGCCAAAAGGAAGGGAAAGAACTGACCTCAAGTCAGCACTGACTTGAGGTCAGTCTGCGCTTGTAAACGGTTGGCTTCCAGGAGAAAAAATAATATTTTCACAATATTTCCAACAATATAATTCTGAACGAGTTTACATCTAGCACTTGGCTGTGAAATTAGTTACTGAAGGCTCTTGCAAAATTCGAGCGATATCTGAAACTGACATTTGACAATTTAAAAAAGCTTTTTTATATTTTTGTGTACTAGAATTGGTTTGTTCAACGTCTAAAGGGCGGTAAATAAAATTATAATAATTAACTATTATTCTAATTCCTATACAGGTTGAGTCTTTGACCACTGCATTAATTTTAACCAAAGATTCCTCTCATCAAATGAAACACTTTTTTCCTTTAACATTTTTCCAAATTCAGCTCAGGTAAAAAGATACAGGCTGTTGAAATTTTGAAAAAAAAATCAGTTTTTATTTTGTAGCTTTGACATCCTTTTTTCGAATAAAATGAATGTTGGCGTAAAGTTTCCTATAACTGTGATACATATTTTCCAATTATTAGTTATTTTTACTTCTACTGGTTTTCTAGTTATGGACTCGTGGATTCATAAAACTAAACGAAATTAGCATAAAGAAAGCATATAAAGTTTTTCTTGAGTCATTTCAAGAATATTCCATCGTTTTAGAACATAATATTATTCTTCATCATTTCTCCTTAAACGCACCGTTTTCGAGATATTCTTCATCGAATGTTTTAAAATGGAAAACTCCAGAAATTTCATTACTTTTATGGATCCGTCCCTGAGCATTGGAATCCCGAATCAAGCTGTAAACCACGTTACCATGCCTTATTCTCGTCCGCCAACAATGTCATAGATAATTTATATGCGGGAGTGTATTAGCACATTGTGAAATCTTTAAACGCTTGTAACTTTTTACCTAAGCCGAATCTGAAAAAATGGTAAATGAAAAAAGTGTTTCATTTGATGAGAGGAATCTTTGGTTAAAATTAATGCAGTGGTCAAAGACTCACCCTGTATAATTAGGAGGATTAATTGACAAAATACGTTGCCTATTTAATACATCTCTCAAAATTTGTTTGGTATTTGGAAATTTAGTGTTGAAATAAATGTAATATTTCCTTGTAATTATGAAAGTGCCAAATTGTTTGTTCTTGAAATATATGATTTTAAACATTTTTGGGCCGGCTGAGCATCGCAGTTTTTATATTTCGATGAGCCCAATCTGAATCACTATAGTAATAATTTTTGTTACTAGTGAAGTAGTTTTCCTTAGTACATATTTTGATTTTGTAATATTTTTAATGTTGGTTGCTCACAATCCGAAATGCTAACCCATATACGTATTAGATATCCACTAGTGGGCCTGCAGATCTACCTAGGCAGTAGATCTACATTTTCCGGTAGATCCACATTTTTTCGGTAGATCTACATTTTTCCGGTAGATCTACATTTTCCGGTAGATCTACATTTTTCCAGTAGATCTACATTTTCCGGTGGATTTACATTTTCCAGTAGATCTTCATTTTTCCGGTAGATCCACACTTTTTCGGTAGATCTACATTTTTCCGGTAGATCTACATTTTCCGGTAGATCTACATTTTTCCAGTAGATCTACATTTTCCGGTGGATTTACATTTTCCAGTAGATCTTCATTTTTCCGGTTGATCCACATTTTTCCGGTAGATCTGCATTTTTAATGGTAGATCAATATAATCGGTAGGTCAATCAAACCCGTAGTTCAATGCCATCTAACGTGTCCTGTTGTGTGAAAGTCCTATCGAAATATGTCGAGGCGTTTTTGAGTTCCTAGAAACCAGATGTAGCGCCACCTACCATATCGTATCGTGAACCTTAGGCATTCCGAAACACGATCACAAAGTTTCATGAAAATCGGTATAGCCATTTTCGAGTTCCTGTGAACCGATCATAGCGCCACCTACGGAGGGTATATCGTGGATCTGAGACCTCCTCAGATACACAGAAAGTTTAATCGAAATCGCTCCGGTCGTTCTTGAGTTTATAAAAGCCGGACACGGCACCATCTACCGGGTTCCTATTGTGACTCTGAGACCCACTCAGCACACAAAGTTTCATCGAAATCGGTGGAGCCGTTTTCGAGCTTCTATAGATCAATCGAGGCGCCCCCTACAGGATGCTATTGTGAATCAGAGACACGCCGATACAAAGTCACAAAGTTTCATCAAAATCGGTCCGGGCGTTTTCGAGTTTCTATACATCGATTGTAGCGCCACCTACAGGGTCTAAAAAACACGAAAAAGTGGGATTCCTTCTCCGGGATTCGACCCCGCCTTCTCTCGGTCTGACACCGAGAGTTCGATCGTCAGACGCATGGGCCACCGGCTACAACGTAGATTTTGACCGATCTCCGGTATTCGAATAATTAGTCGGTACTTATCGGGGATAGATATTCTAAATTTTCACTTTTCGAAATAAAATCGCCACATGGCGGTATATTGAAGGGTTTTTCACCCTAATCTTCGCTTTTCGTCAACTTTCAGGCCCGAAAACGACCTAGAAGGGCCGTTAGTCTGTCTCTCGTGTTAATTTTGACGTTTCTCGGAATGTCTTCTAGCAAGGAAAATTCCCGGTCTCGAACTTCCAGAACTTGTATCGATTCAGTATGTTTAGACTTATCGTAGGTAAAAGTTGAGCTGGTTTTTGTCGAACCGATACTTCTTCTTCGTATCGACGAAAAATTCGGAGCCAGAGCGGTCGTATTTTCGAAGCCTTATGCGAAATAAAGTCGGTCTCGCTTTTTCGCCGGGCGAAGGATAAAAAATACATTTTCGTTCTTTACGGGAAAACCGCGATAGATATCGACTTAGGGTCTTCGGATCTACCCTTTCCCCCTCCCTAAGATTCGATATCCTCCCCCTTCGAATCTCGATCCGTCCTCTAAATTTTTAAAACAATTCCCAAAATTGCCGATTTACTTAGGAAAAATCGCAAAAATTTCGTCGATTTCTCGAATTTTTTTAACGCATAAGGACCCCTCCGCAAAATCTTCTCGATAGCCTTTATTGTGTAGAAATCTTTCCCCTTTCCCCCTCCCGTCGTAATATAGCGGTTATATAAGAGGGTTTAGCCATCCAGATACCGCCGCGCCGGTTTCTACACATCTTTCCCTAAGTAATCGGTTGCCATGACTCAATTTCAATTAGTATATATGGAGTTACGTATTAGATGTCTATTAGATATATGGGCTAACCAGTGTAGTTTGTTTCATCAACAAGATTTGAGGTTATCGTTCTCCTGAAAATGCTATATGTTTTTCATATGAAATACCTAGGTTCGAAATATAAAAAATATTGACATGAGAAATCAAAATTGAATTAATTACCTTGACACATTCGATTTGCTATATGTTCATATAATTAATCAGCCTGTGCACCTAATAATGCCTAAAATAGCACTCACATATCGACTCTTCATATCTTCCATTTCCTCAACACTCTCTTCGTAAGTTTTCAAATCGGTGATAGTTTCTGAGGCAGTAATTCCACTAATTGTCAAGAGGAGATGGAGGGAGCCTGATCCGTCCTCGAAACTTTGCCATAGGTTGTGAGTTACTTCACGCGTGTAATTTCTCATGCAAACATGGCACCTGAAACATATTATTTTCCATTGACTGATTGACATTCTAGAAAAGGGAATTAAATCAGAGCTCCTGAATTCCTTGAAAGATGGAAATATAAAAATAATCAGTGTAGGTATACAATTTAAAATGTGATATATTATTTTTACTAGTGTGAGAGGGTCATTCGAACGTTGGTGAACTGAAAATATCTGTTCTATATCATGAAATATAGGAATCAATATATATAAAAATCAATGCCGCTTTTCGTTGTAACGTTATAACTCAAGAAAGGACTCACCTATCCATACCAAATTCTTAGGCTTTGTTCGGACTATTTAGTAGATGGTTTATGTGAAGTTTGCACAAAATCGGTTGAGCGGTTTTTCATTTATCAAAGGAAACTTTTTGAAATGTTACTATAAGCGTGCTGTTTTTGGATGTTAGTAGAGGGGTTTGGGGGAAATTTCGAAGGGGTTTATCGAGGAAAAATACGGGAGTTTCGTACAGTTTCGCGTTTTCGTAGCGAAAAGATGGGGGTTTTAAAAAAAAATGGCGAAAAGGAGGAAAAACGCCGATTTTGGCAAAAGGAGCAAAATTGTGGAAAGGAATTCGGAGGAACGGTGGCGTTCGGAACGACGGTATTATCGGCAACGCGAAGACAAGATTCGAATGTAGTCCATAACGGAGCCCTTATTTCGATCTTCGTTTTCCCGGAAGAACGATAGAAAAATGTGACTCTTTGCGAAAATCGACAAAATTCTGACGTTTCACGTATTTCTGTGGCGAATTTTAACGCGGCTCCTTCAAGGTCGACGTATTCGTTCTGAACGAGCGACAAGAAATGTCAAATCGAATTCGAATTTCGAACGGAATTACTCGAAAATGTTGTAATCGTCTAGAAAAACTGCGAGAAATATGAACGAGTAACCCATTTCGATCGATGGATTGACAGGATTGACGATATTCTGAAAATCGAAAGACGGAAATCATCCGAGTACTAAAAACCCTTATTTGGTACATAATCGTAGTTGATTCACGTAGGCAACGTAGCCGAGTGAGCTGAGTCGTTGGATTGGGAATTTATAGCTCCCGAGCCTTCCGAGCCTCGCGGGGCGGCGGGAACGAATCTCGGAGCGTCCGAAATAGCTTTCTCCTAAATTTTTTTCATTTTTACCCAATGAAAAACTTAAAGGAGCGTTACTCCAGTAAACGTATGTTGGGATTTGGATCTTTTCGTTAAGTTACGAAATCTATAATGAATATCCGTTCGATCGGACGGATTTTTGCATTAAAATTATTCAAAATATTTAAACATTATGCAGAAAATTAACGGTCAAAAATGAAAAACCCCGAGCCGTTAGTTTATTCTTGCTCAAAATGGAAAAACAAAAAATTTTGTTCATCCAAATGTTTTGGATTAAGTTTTAAAATAGCTAGCAATTAATACATTATTTGTTGTTTGAATATATGAATTTGATGTTCCAATAAAATTTTTATATTATTTCACTTTATAAGTAGCGAAGCACGTACCGGGCCGCTAATTATTTAGAAAATCAATATCTATAATGGCTGTCTGGTATATCTTCTCAGACAATTTAGGACCTGGAATAAATGGATTCAAGATATAGTGTATGCAATACCTTCCTATACAGTTATCTCGATTTCTACTATCTTTATCCCATACTGTTATTTCCAACTGTTGGTCACCGTCGTCATAGAGATGAAGATCGAACTGCTCCAACCATCGAGGATTCGACGATCTCCATACTGTTCTGGTTTTGTGTTTCTCGTTCCCCAATCTAGGCAGAAACATAAGGAATGCAACTTGAATTTCAGATAATGTGGCACTGTCATCTGAAAAATTGTTTTTTTCGCGAAATTTTAAATAGACCCTCGTGACGTCTGCAGCTTCAACCCACTCATTCGTTTAATAATTAATATATTTAACTGATTTATAACACCGTACATAACTGAGATGTATGGAAATAAAAGAGATTACATTTCCGCAAGTTTATTTACTCAAGAACGATGAGTTTTGTATTAAAATGTTGATTCTTGAATAGTTATAGCGTTTGCTATGTGCAACGATATTGCATGTCTTGCTCGACAATGGTCTATAAGTGGACAATTATGTTTCTTAGTTTCAATATATAACCCATATCATGAAAAATACAACGTTTTTCCCTTAAGTGAACGCCATTCCTCCTCTTTCCCCTAACAGATCATAAGAAGTGTCATAGACTCACCCCCGGTTTCTGAAAGGTTGATCAACCCAAATGTTAACTAATCAGTAATCAATCTCTTGTTTACCCTCATCTGAGTTGAGCGAAGCGCAAAAACTCGGACTGATTTGACATATTTGACATTAACAGTTCTGTTAACTTTGACCAGCCTTTCAGAAACCGGGTGTCACCCTCTTCAGCGACTCTGACAATTTATAATCTGCAATCTAGGTGCAGCTTAATTAATTTTGCACTTTTGCGGTCAATGAACGAACGCGCTAAAACTAGGTGTACCATAGCAGCTTAGAAGATATGTCACAGATACCTGAATCTAACATAGGAATCCGTTGTGGTAGTTTCCGGATCCGATCCCAACAAATTCTTGGCTTCCACCAGAACGATAGTGACAACAGAACTCCATATTTGCGATTTCAATCTTCTGCTCGATTCATTTGTTTTGCTATTCTTCGGAAAATACTGAAAAATGTAGATTATTAATCAGATAATACCTACCTACATGAAATTTCCATCGAATAAATATAAATATATAAATAGATAGAGTTTAAAAACCTGAACAGACCACAATGGACAGACATTTCTTCATGTGGATTTTATACACAGAAATCCAATTTATGACTGAGTTCTCACTTTTTAGTGTGACGTTCAAGTAGTAATGAGAGAATACAGACACTTACTGTTTGAGTTGGTGAATATATCAAATTCAATGAACACGTGTATTTTTAGTATTTGCTTATTTTGATCGAAGTATTTTTAAATCACCTCTCTTTAATTAGATTCGGGAGAAATTTTGTTCTTTAATTAACGTAAAAAATTAGTGAGGTCGCAGGACCTCGGTCTAGTACGAAGTTCCATATGTTTTTCATCCAAATTCGACTATATCTCGAAATAAAATCTATATTATATACAAGGTGTATCTGAATAACACCAAAAAAATGTAAGGGGTGATTCTGTGATGAAAATTAAGGTGGATATTTGGTATACAATTTACAAGTTACAAGTTACACCACTCCGAAGATTAAAAAAAAATTGTTTCTCTTTTTCATTTTCCATGTATATTAAGCTAAAGACACGAATCTTGTTCAATATTATTTGTTAATAAACCTACACATTTCGAAATTTGTTCAACCCTGAAGTATGATTAGAAGGGGTTGAAATAGTCAACGCCTAAGATATTTTTTCTTACAACTGTTTTTTGGTAAAAAATTTTCCTTTTAAAAAACATGGGCTGAAAAGCCCAATCCATGTACTAACTTTTTGCGCGTATGTTTTATTGTCCATTACTCCATTCTCCTGTATTGGACACTTTTAATCGAATTTACCATGGTGAATTCTATTGTCTATTTTCCAGTATTGGACAGCCTTAATCGAATTCACCATGGTAAATTCGATTAAGAGTGTCTCATACAGGAGAACAGACAATCGAATTCACCATGGTAAATTCGATTAGGAGTGTTCAATACAGGAGAATTGACAATAGAACATACGTGCAAAAGCTCCTGAATTCACGAAAAAAAAATTGGTTCAAGCACTGAAGTGAAGTCAGGAGCTTTTGCGCGTATGTTCTATTGTCCATTCTTCTATAAGGACCACTCTTCTTAATCGAATTTACCATGGTGAATTATATTGTCCATTCTCCTGTATTAGACACTCTTAATCGAATTTACCATGATGATTTTTATTGTCTATTCTCCTGTATTGGACACTCTTCTTAATAGAATTCACCATGATGAATTCTAGTGTCCATTCTCCTGTATTGGAGACTCTTCTTAATCTTAATTCTATTGTCCAGAATGGACAATAGAATTCATCATGGTAAATTCGATTAAGAAGAGTCTCCAATACAGGAGAATGGACAATAGAATTCATCATGGTGAATTCGATTAAGAAGAGTGTCCAATACAGGAGAATGGGCAATAGAATTCATCATGGTAAATTCGATTAAGAGTGTCTAATACAGGAGAATGGACAATAGAATTCATCATGGTAAATTCGATTAAGAAGAGTGGTCATTATAGAAGAATGGACAATAGAACATACGCGCAAAAGCTCCTGACTTCACGTCAGTGCTTGAACCAATTTCTTATCTCTTATCATCTTTTTTCAAAATCTTGAGCATTTACGGGAAAAAATGCAAAGCTTTTTCAAAAAGCACCGAGGTGGAATTTCCCTAACCTAATTTATTTGATTATAGTTCGTATAATTTACAAGTTTGGGTTTTTTTATTCATCACCTATTATATTACCTTCCTTGCAGATTCTTGATATACAGAGAAAATAAAAGGAGAAACATGTTTTTTGTTAATCTTTGGAGGAGTGTAACTTTTCGAGGGTGGGGGGGCGTCACAGAATCACTTTTTACATTTATTCGGAGATATTCAGATACACTCTGTATTTATATTATATATATTCCAATGCAATTAATGTAAAATAACGAATCTAATCTAAAAGTTGAATTCAATAGTTCAGGAAAGATATTCGTTTATTGATAATTAGATATAAATACATGAAATAGTGAACTATGAATTATATGAATAAAGAAAATATATTTTAGGAGAGATTATCATTGTAAATTATAGTAGATATGAAATATTTAACTATAAATTTATTAATTACAGGATTTTCCAGAATAACGGCACAAAATTTAAAGGGCTGATTCCTGAATCCACATAAAGAAAAAAGATACGATGGTCTACAAATACTTCCTCTCCAAAATACAGGGTGTTGAAGTTTGAATATCTTCCCATTTTATTAATGTCATAGTTGTCATCTGTGACAAAATGACAGCTGCCAAAATGGCGGGATATTCAAAATGAAAACTCTTATTGTAACACCCTGCTAGTCCACTTGAGTAACGGTATGATTTATATCATTTCACTCCAAGCGCATGCCGCGTAAAAGAACGGCGTTCCAAAAATTGATCGAATCGAAATTACATATTTCACAGATAGCCATTTGAACTTTGGCCTTTTGTAAAAGCTACTTTGACTTAAGTAAATCTCTTGTTTACTCATCAATAATATTAAAAATTGTAATAATATTGTCAAGTAAAAAAATAACAATAAAATTATTTAATTTCGATACTGACCTGATCTTTATCCTCTTGTGGAATGGGCAGAAGAGTAACAGTCAATATAATTTCCCCCAATTCCTCGTTTTTCCTCAATGGATCATGCAAAGATAATGTTAATTCTGTTGGCCTCGACAAATCTAGATTCGTAAGTTCCAGTATTGCAGATCCCATGAAATCATCCTTTCGTGAAATAAATCATAAATTGCTAATTATTTTAGGAATTATATCAAGTTGCAGGTTGTTTCAAAAGTAGGGTAAAATATTTGAGAGGATGATAATTGGCAAATTGCAAGAATAATTTTTTTTTTATGTATATCTGAAATAACTTGAATTTTTAATACACCGAGGTGAATTCTTCAAAAAATTATATTCCTTTCATAATATCTATGATCCCACTCAAGATATTTCTAGGCATTTTAAAAGGCATTTTCCGATTTACAATTTTTTTTGTTACTTGTGGCGTTGGCATGGAATCTGGACTAAATATCTTTGAAGACTAAATATGGCTTCTGCTAAGTTCACATTTATTTTAAAATTCAAATTCAGTTGATGCCAATGTGTTTTTCACGTATTAACGATAAAAATACGGCTTTTTGGTTCACGCAGCATTACGTGAAGGTGTGAGAGGCTTGGATAGACAATAGAACATGCGCCCAAAAGCTCCTGACTTTATTTCAGTGCTTTTTGGTGATCTTGTTCCTCGGGACAGAGTGCTTATCAATTTGCCCAAATGTCTGTAATTTTCGCATTTTTCGATGAAAATGGTGTTAAACGATTTGGTTCGACTAACTGATCAAGAATCCGTGGTCGAAATCGATTCTGTCCGGCCGTAGACAAGATAACTCTCGAACGGAATGAGCTAGACAGTTGAAATTTTCAGTTTTCAATTGTGATGATGATGATGATGGAAATATATTATACTTTGGCAAGTTAATCAAATTGGGTTCAGTATATATATATATACCGGATAAGTTCGTTATTGGGTAGAATTAGTCTGTTGGTTTTGGATTAATAATTTTTGGCACTTTTGTTGAATTTAATTTCTTTTATTATGTTTGAATGTAATTTCTTTTATGATGAAGTTCTATCAGAAGTATCCATTGATATAATTCCCAACTCTGACAAACCAATACTTTCGGATATATGATTTGTCAAAGTTTGAACAAGAGCGCCAAAGCTCCTGTCCATAGGGCTTCCCCACTTTTCACAAATTTATTTATTATTTAATTTTTCAAGGGAATTCAATATCATTTATGATTCTGAATGAATTTCTGGTATATGATCAGCACGACGAAGTGAAATTTTGGAAATGTTCCAAATTGATGGCAATACAAAAATGCTACGATGATACGAAAGTTTTTATAAACTCAAGAGGTTCCATGGTGTAATGGTTAGCACTCTGGACTTTGAATCCAGCGATCCGAGTTCAAATCTCGGTGGAACCTTCGGCAGTATTCTTTTATAAGATAATTCATTCATACTTAGTTGATCTCAAATCTTAATTGCTTCATGAATAATCCGGTTTGAGTTGTCTTTAGAATGGATCTTAACACCATACATATACACTATACATATACGCAAACGAAGTAAATTCTTGAAGAAAATTCAGAGGACTCTTATGCCCAAATGTCTGTAATTTTCGAATTTTTTGATGAAAATGGTCTCAAACGATTTGGTTCGACTAACTGATCAAGAATCCGTGGTCAAAATCGATTCTGTCCGGCCGGTCCGGCCAGCCCTCCGTTGACACGATAACTTTCGAATGGAATGAGCTGGACAGTTGAAATTTTTAGAGTAGGTTAAGGAGATATATCTCTCAGTTAAGTTCGTTATTGGGCAAAATCAGCAAAATGGTTTCGGAGTAACCAAAAAATGATTTTTGTTTACATTTCGAATTTCAAATTAATTTTTCTTAAGATGAAATTTCATCATAAAAATTCATTGATATAATTTAAGAAGCTAATACTTTCGGACATACGATTTTTCAAAATTTCAATAATAAATCGAACTTCTATGTTTCCACATAATACTGTACTTAATTATTCAACCTATATAAATTAAAAAAAGCTCCTGACTTCACGTCAGTACTTGAACCAATTTTTTTCGTGAAGTCAGGATAGAAAGCAATGATGAAAAAATTAACACATTATTGTCTACCTTCAATTCTTCTTTAGGAGAAGAATACATAATTATTCTGGAAAAATATTACTGGAATTAATGTCATATTTAAATAATCAAAGTAAAGAAAATTATAAGTTTAGTTACTAACATATTGAATGAAATTCAATTGAATTCCAGTAATATTCAATTACTTATTCTTAACCAATAAATGCCCATTGATAGATCTAAAGGTGTTGAGGTGAAACATAAAGATATATTCTCATTAGTGAAAAACTGGCCTAAAGTTCCTCTCTACCCATCACGAGATTTAATATCGACAAATGAGCCTCTCACCTTAAAAATCAGAAAGTGTGGTTAATTTAAAGTTAAGTTTTGAAGCCTTCAGCAAAATTTCAGCGATATCATATTAAAAATAATACATAACCTTTCAAAAGTCTAACGCAGGTCTAACCGCTAATGTAGGGCTATCATCTACCATAGATTTGTGATGAAATAACAGGATTTTCCCAAGAACATACGCGCAAAAATATGTCATCATGACATTCATGTTTTTGAAGGTTCTCGCAAAAATACGACGATTCGCATCCAGCTACCGAACTCACAAAAGGCTGCTCGGTTCTCCAACAATATGGATCCGATCGTGTTCAAACTTGGAACTCTGCAGTAGAGTTTGGTTCTGAAGGCTCTTCCAAAATTTCAGCCATACCGGACGAATAGTTTATGATATATAGCATTTTTTCAATTATTTTCAATAATTTTTTTTAAATTTTCTAGTTATACCATCCTCACAAAATTCTGCAAGAATTTTCGCGTTGGCATTCTACAACTAATAACCATGTTTGAATTATATCGGTTTTGTATTTTTCGAGTTATTGAGGAAATAACAACCAAATTTCAGATGGGTATAATTCCAAAACCGTTTGGCCGATTATACCTATAGATAAATTCAAATGTCGCATTCAGATGCACAACCTAACCTGAAAATTTCAAGTCGCTATCTCCTTCCGTTCTCAGGTTACCGTCTCATGAATAATATTTTTTAATAATTTTTTCTTCAATTTTCTAGTGACACGATTCTAAAACTATTCACCAAGTTTAAATTCGATCGGATTTATTTTGGTTGAAAACAAAATTATTACTCGGAAACCATTGGGCCGATTATACCCATTAACGAACTTGTCCGTCCTATTGGGATGCGCCACCTACCCTGAAAATAACAAGTCGCTAGCTCTTTCCGTTGTCAAGTTATCGTGGAACGGCCGGACGGCACCACAGAATTAAATTTCCCATTTGGGCAAAATGATAACGCGATGTTCCCCAGAACATACGCGCAGAAAATACCTTCCTGTCACTTTGTATGAGGCATGTATAGACAATGGAACATGAGCGCAAAAGCTCTTGTTTTCGCGTTTGTGCTTTTTAAGAATTTTTCACTGTAATATTAAGACCATGAGTCTTAATATTACAGCTGCCAAAATAGGGGACTATTGCCATTGAAGAATTATGTAGAACTGGGTAATTCCCACCAAATGTTCCCCTTTCGCATTTTAGTTTAAAAAAAAATAAATTAACAATAATCGAATTTGTTTTTAGATATCCTAAACCAGAAATTAATTCTTATTAATCTTATGCCTGAGGTTACACACTTTCGTTGGTATTTTGTGAAATAATGAGATTTTCATGAAACCGGCATTCACGGATGTGAGACAAAATTCACGGAAATGAAATAATGTTAAATTTTAATGGAAAAAAAAATTCATATATCCTTAATATAAAAAAATTGGTTCAAGCACTGACGTGAAGTCAGGAGCTTTTGCGCGTATGTTCTATTGTCCATTCTCCTGTATTGGACACTTTTAATCGAATTTACCATGGTGAATTCTATTGTCTATTCTCCTGTATTGGACAGCCTTAATCGAATTCACCATGGTAAATTCGATTAAGAGTGTCTCATACAGGAGAACAGACAATAGAATTCACCATGGTAAATTCGATTAAGAGAGTGTCCAATACAGGAGAACGAACAATAGAATTCACCATGGTAAATTCGATTAAGAGTGTCCAATACAGGAGGATGGACAATAGAACATACGCGCAAAAGCTCCTGACTTCACGTCAGTGCTTGAACCAATTTTTCTCTTTCGGACATATCCAGAATATTTTTAATTTTTCCTTCCTTTTTTCTTTTATAATAGCCCTCATTCTTTACGTTTTTCTTCTTCGTATAATTCAGGATCATTTTTTCGGGCTTCATGAAGTCTTCTCATAGATTTTCGTTGTTTTTTCTTCTGTTCTTCATGAGATGCAGTAACTTTTTTCTTATTTTTTTTTTAATAATGTTAGAATGTTGAATGTCCTGAAAGTAGGAACAGAATATTATTATCACATCCGTGAAGAGTACCTCACCTCCGTGAATTACTATATTCACGGAGGTGAGAAATTTTACTTTTTTATAGAATATCTCATTTAAAGAAAAAGGCTTCAAAACAATATTTTAACTCATTAAATAACTTTCGTAATTAAGTATATTCAGATAACAAATAATTGAATAAAATAATCTCCTACCTTACAATTCATCTTCACGGAAGTGAGAATCCAAATTTCCCATACACGTCTTTATCACTTGGGTAAGAATTTAACCAATAAGTTACACTTTGAAGTTCAAATCTCAAGTGGTCAGTATTACCTGCGCATCAACCGATATTCCAGGCGGTCCACGATGACGATACCGTCATCTTGCGATTAAAGAGTCAAATTACAATGTCGCTTCACGGAGGTGATAGATAATGTAGGAACATCGACTAATATAAGTATAATTCGAACACCGATAATTTTTTTATTGAGATTTTATCATGTCAGCATTATTTAGTTAATTGTGTATAATGAACTAGAAATACGCTGTGCCAGAATTCCATTAATGCTATAATTTTAAGTTTAGGACAATGCGATAACTAAGAGGAACAGTCACGGAGGTGAGGTTTTCAATTCTTCTGGATAGAAAACTAGCATTGAAAATTAAAATTTTTGAAATTTTGCAATTTTTTTTCTTTATAGTGATTGTTACATTTCAAAAGGATATAATATAGAGAATTAAACGATTAAACCAGTTTTATGTAGCAGAAAACTGTCATGAACACCAAAGTGGAACATTTCGTGAGAACTACCCAACTCAATCATTCAAAAGCATAGGTAATCGATGAAATTTCAATTCTCTCGACCCGGGAGAGTTCCAAAACTTTAAATGGATTCTAGAGCCTATCTTCAAAGTTCTATTAAATTATATAGCTCGTTTGCTTAATTCAATCTTTACATAGTTGAAAATCTAATTCATGCTCACCTGCATCCCCCAATCGTAATCAAAGACTTTGATTTGAAGCGGAACGAATGGATCTTCTATGGGCAATGTGAAATGTTCGTCCCAATTTGGATTCAGATCCCTGGAAATTGTTTTAGATTTGTAGAGGAGGTTGCCACCCACTTTGAATTTCACGTATGGATCACTCAAACCTGAAATACAATTAAAAAAATTTAACAGCACGTCAGGAACTTAAGCACACTCGTTCATTTAAAGATCGATATATTTGACTTGTAATATCGTACATGCAATACTGAAATTTTTAGTTATTAGAGATCTGTTATAACAGATAATGAAAACAACAAAAAATGGGTTCAAGCCCTGTGGACAGGAGCTTTCTGGCGCTCTAGTTCAAACAGACAAATTATATCTCCGAAAGTATTGGTTTCTCAGAGTTGGGAATTATATCAATGTATTCAAATGATAGAACTGCATCCTAAAGGAAATTCAATTCAAATAATAGTTTATTTATCAAGATTAAATGAGCAATCATGAGAATGAGAACTGCACCATGGAAGAAATCAAATTAAATCTGGCCAATTTTGCCCAATAACGAACTTAACCGAGATATTCATCTCCCTAAACTACTCTGAAAATTTCAACTACCTACCTCATTCCGTTCGAGAGTTATATCTATGTCTATGGATGAAAAGCAGTCTCACTACTCTCAGATCTCTTACTTCATGTTCCGTTCCGAAATGTAAGAATTTTCTGAGAAAACCTAATTTCAGAGCAAACAACTGAGATTTTTCTCACTTCGCTCACAATTCTTCGATTGATTAGATAATGTCATGTCTCGGGAACATCATTTGACATTATGACAATTCATACATAGAATAATATCATTCTGTGACAACGTTGAAATACGATTTATTATTGAAACTTTGAAAAATCATATCTCTGGAAGTATTAGCTTGTTAGAGTTAAAAATGATATCATTGGATTCTTATGGTAAAACAGCTTATTGAAAAAAATTTAATTTGGAATTTGCCTTGTAAAAAAAATTTTTGTTACTCCGAAACCATCTGTCCGATTTTGCCCAGTAACGAACTTAGCCGAGATATTTATCTCCCAAACCTACTCTGAAAATTTCAACTGTCTAGCTCATTCCGTTCCAGAGTTATCGTGCCTACGGCCGGCCGGCCGGACGGCCGGACAGAATGAATTTCGACCACGGTTTCTTGATCAGTGAGTCGAACCAAATCGTTTAAGACCATTTTCATCGAAAAATTCGAAAATTACAGACATTTGGGCAAATTGATAAGCTCTCAGTTCCGAGGAACTAGAGCGCCAAAAATTAAAACTATCAATAATTTCGGGTGTGAGAATCGATCCCAGTACCTAAGTGGTATGAAGACGAATCTATACCACTACAGAAGCAGTAAAGAATTATGGTGAATTCCGAAATGCTATTACTGACCTTTTATACCTAGTTTTCAAACCAACTTGAGTACTATCAGGATATAGAAAGTACTCAACACAAGGGCGTAGCCAGGAATTAATTTCGGGGGGAGTTTTGAAATAGGAATTAATTTCGGGGGGGGGTTTTGGGGGTATAAGGGTCACTTTCTGCAGCAAAAAAATTTGTTTTAAGAGAAAAATAACATTTCGGGGGGGGTTTGAACCCCCAAAACCCCCCCCCTGGCTACGCCCTTGACTCAACATAAAACAGGGACACAAAAATAAGAGATTTTCCGTCCCATGAGTTATGTCAATTCAGGGCCGGTTTCTCAATTGCGAGTTAACTCGAGGTTGCGAGTTGACGCATGTATTTAGCGATATTCGTGAATGCGTAACACTCGGGTTACCCGCAACCTTGGGTTAACTCGCAATTGAGAAACCGGCCCTTAGTGGAGTTAAATAAACCCAGCTATTTTGTAGAGTTACGAGATTCAACTCGGAGTCGAATACTCTGATTTTCGAACGACAGTCTGAAACCCACTAGCCTGGAATACGTAGTGTGAAATATTAAGCACAGATTTAAGTAACTCGGAGTTAAAAAGTTATGTTTTTAACCCTGCGATTTCTTTGCACTAGAGAAAATTAACTCTGAGTTACGTAACCCGCTACCATCTTTGATTTTTATAGCGTGGTGAGGCGTTTCTGTGGTTCTTACTATAGTTCACAGAATATTGTTTATATTTTGTTGTCATGCCACGCATTCACCCAAGTGGCCCTTAGAGTAAAATATGCACAACTTTTTGGTTTTCGAATGCAATTTAGGGCCACTTGCGTGAATCGTGAATTTCCATGTTCATCAACAATTTGAATTTTTGGCGCTCTAGTTCCTCGGAACAGAGTGCTTATCAATTTGCCCAAACGTCTGTAATTTTCGAATTTTTGGCTGAAAATGGTCTCAAAGGATTTGGTTCGACTCACTGATCAAGGATCCGAGGTCGAAATCGATTCTGTCCAGCCGGCCGTAGGCACGATAACTCTCGAACGGTAGGAGTTAGAGGATTGAAATTTGCAAGGTGAGTTTGCAGCGTAAATATCTCGGACGAGTTCTTTAACGCGCAAAATCCATAAACCGGTTTCGGATTTATGACCGATTTTAGTAAAAACATTTTTTAAGAATATTTCCGAAACCGATCATATGAAGTTTTGTATTGACCAGGTTACCGCAAAATGTAAAAAAAAAATTTTCAAAATTTTAAAAAATGTTTTCTACAATAACTCTCGAACGGAATGAGCAAGGCAGTTGAAATTTTCAGAGTAGGTTAGGGAGATGAATATCTCGGTTAAGTTCGTTATTGGGCAAAATAGGCCAGATGGTTTCGGAGTAACGAAAAAAAAAATTTTTTTTTAAGTAACAAATTTCAAATTCAATTTTTATTTAAGATGCAGTTTCACCATAAAAATCCATTGATACCATTTTCAACTCCAACAAGCTAATACTTTCCGAGATATGATTTTTCGAAATTTCAATGTTTCTATGTTTTCACAGAATGCTATAATTATTCTATCTATGCTTTATTATATAATCTGTGTTCATACTCGTACATGTCATCTTGTTCTATAAGAGAGAGTCAAATTCATTTCAGCTATTTTAATTTGATTTCTTCCATGGTGCAGTTCCCATTCTCAGATTGCTCATTTAATCTTGATAAATAAACTATTATTTGAATTGAATTTCCTTTATGATGCAGTTCTTTCATAAGAATACATTGATTTAATTCCCAACTCTGAGAAACCAATACTTTCGGATATGTAATTTGTCTGTTTGAACTAGAGCGCCAGAAAGCTCCTGTCCACAGGGCTCAAAACCAATTTTTTCAATTAAACACCAAAATCCGAAATCGACAGATTATCAATTTCAAATTATCATGACATGACAAGACGACCAAAGATATACAATATTCTGTGAACTATAGTAAAAACCACAGAAACACCTTACCACGCTATAAAAATCAAAGATGGAAACGGGTAACCTAACATAGAATTAATTGTATACAGCGCAATGAAATCGCAGGGTTAAAAATGTAATATTTTAACTCCGATTTACTTAACTCTGATGTGTTTAATATTTCAACCCCGTATTCCACGCAAGTGGACCTTAGTAAATAATACTTTATGGAGTTAATATTCGAACGCAACCTTGTCGATTCTTGGCCGTTGAATATTCAAAGGACGTCACTTTTAACCTTTAATTTTCTGTCAGGCAAGGAAATGAACGTGAAAAATTCTATCAGATAATCCATTGCCTTGGAAAATAATCTTACTGACGGCCGGCAGAAGATAATTAATTTTGACCTCGGATTCTTCATCAGTGAGTCGAAACTCGTTTGAGACCATTCTCGATTGAAAAGTCGAAAATTAGAGGCGTTTGGTCAAATTGATAGGCACCCAGTTCAGTAGAGCAAGCTCCCCAAAAATGAAATACAGCAGATTAAAGATGCTAATGAGATGGCTGGCAAGGGCAGCTTCCCACTCAACGGTTTCTCCATTTGAGGCTTCCGAAGCGATAGAAGACTGTCAAAGTGAATCGTTCCACTCGAATGATGCCTTGAATACTAATAGGTACTTAAATTTTCGATTTGCTCATCTTCCAACAGAAATTTCCCCTTTGCTGTACATGAATCAGAATAATGTATAATACAAAGCATTCTGAAGATTTATAGGGAGGAATTTAGTGTCTTCTTACATTGATACGTAAATTCCAAAGGAAATTGAATCAATCCAGTGGCGGCTCGTCAAGGAGGCAAGGAAAGCGAAGCCTTCTCAAACAACTTTTCATCAAATACAACACTTGTAATAAAAGGGGAAAAGCCCTGTGGCAGGAGCTTTAGTGCTCTTGTCCAACCTTTGACAAATCATATCTCCGAAAGTATTGGTTTCTCGGAGTTGGGAATGATATCAATGGATTATTATGATAGAAGTGCATCATGAAATAAATTAAAATCCCTTTGCATCTTATCTTTATATGACGGTTCAATTCTGGCTACAAGTGTTTCAAAACTATCAGGAGTCATTCTGAAAAATTGAGTTGCTGAAAGAGCCAGTTTTATTTAGGGGTCGACAAGACAAGAATTCTTGTCTTGATAACAACTTCTTGTCTTGTCTTGAGATAAAGTTCAAAAAATTCTTGTCTTGACGTTTTCTTGAAGTGTTATATATTGTCTTTACTCAAGAAATTTCAAGATCTTGAAATTTCTTGATTAACCGGTGATTCCCCGGCGAATTTCGCCGATCATTATTTGTTTTCTGACGAACTCAAATGAACCTCGCGCAGTTGATCGCTTTAAGGCGAAAATTCATGGAACGATTAAATCGCAACGACAAGATTCTCGTCGTTCGTTTCTAAACGAACGACGTCGTCCAAATGAGTATACAGTCATTTGGACGACGTCGTCCATGTCGCTGGATTAATCCAGCATTCCAACGACAACTGATGACATACCTCTGACTGCCGCTAAAATTAAAATTGGTTCAAGCACTGACGTGAAGTCAGGAGCTTTTGCGCGCATATTCTATTGTCCATTCATCTCTATTGGACAAATTCAAATGAAAATAGATAATATTATCCTAACTAATATGACTTCGACCAGAAATGACTATTGTTGTGTGCCCAAATGCAATTCATGGGCGAAAAAATGCTTCTTACCTCCGGAAAACCAAATATAAATATAATTATTGAAACTGCGTTAGGAGGATAACTAATAGACCGAAGAGTACTCAACTTGGAACTACATCATCTTCAAACAGAGTACAAGGAGGTACCTCGAAAAAGAACTGAGTAAGGATGTGTCGATGACTTGCTGTGCTGAAAAACCTCATTCAGAAGAAGAAATAAGCATCGCCCAAGCATCCTTGAGTTAGTTGAACAGCAATAATAATGCTAGTAGTAGACTTGGTTGTGTACATTGTTACCAGATCACCTACCACTTGTGCCGTTGATACATCCCGGTTATCTACAAAGAGTGATATCTTGAACAGTGACAGTGCTTTGAAAAGTTTCGCAGGCATAAACAATTTTGATATTTTCAATTGAATAAAAGAGATGGTCCATATACCATACTTTTTATGTTAAGTTTACCATTCTCCACATTAATATGGGCCATCAATTTTATGTGGTTCTGAATTAAGGGCACTACTTGTAAACATAAAGAACAAATGTCAATAAAACTGGGACCACAATTTGTTTTGTCACACATGATCTACATTTAGAACCTTTTCTCCTTCTACAAGGATTCTAGAATTAGGAGTTGAAGCTCCTATGTACTCCAGAAATTGCATCGTCTTGGAAGTTCCCGATTGTTTCTCTTTTGCGATTTAATACATTTATATAATTATTAGAGATAACTGTAGTACTTTAAGAACTCATTTTGTACTTAAATATGTATTTAGTTGTAATATTTACATTCAATTAGGTTATGTTTCTATGTCAGTTCAAAATAAGCTGTCGTCCGATTTCGTCGTTCCATGAAATATAGGGGAAGGGAAATTTTGAACGACAGTCGTTGTTTTTGAACGACAAAATCGTCGAAATTTTGGACGACAGCGTCGTTGGTTTTGGACGACAAAATCGTCTCATGAATTTTCGCCTTTACACTGTTTAGTTAAGTGAGGTTATTATTACAAACTGGTAGTCACAGAGCAATATGAGAAATATTCTATGGTGTCTGGTGGTAGTCTTATTTTATCATGAGTGACAGTTAGTGACTCCTCTGTTGGCTCCGATTCTGGCTCATAAATATTTATCAACAAGCAATAGACAGAAGGGTAAACGTTACGGTTTTAATAAATATATGAAATGATAAGTGAGACTAACGCGACTACAATAGTGCCTGTTAGAATGACAAAACGGAATCTGAAACCGTAGCGGTATGCGGTAGCGGAAAGAAAATTGGCGTTCATCAATCTAGGATAGTGACACTAGAGGCAATTCTGACCGAAGGAAATTTTGTGTTTTTTTCGAAATGGACATCAGTACCAACGGCAAAAACTAAAAAGATAAATTAGTCAAGTATATACCATGTTTTCACAAAAATAACAAGTGTTTACCTGAAAATTAAAAATTCCGGGTTCAAAGTAAAGAAAATGCAATTTGAGATTTATTATAATAGTTTTTATAATACTCGCACGTTACAGAGTCCCTAATAATAATTACCAGAGAAATAAAAAAACACTCTGCCAAATTATTGGCACAAAGTTCCCACAAATTTTTTTTTAGTACTTCCGCATCACAATAGTGAAAAGTGCATGTATTGTATCGGGAAAATTTTTTTTTTACCTAAAATGGCTTAAAATGATCTAAATTGTACAAAAACATCATTTGAGCAAATAAAATTTTGCGTCCGAGTGTCTGGGTGTATGAGTGTTTGGATGTATATTTACTCGAAATGCTCTTATTGTTATTGAGCAATATCCCCCCACTAACAAAGGGGGAGGGGGGATAATATACAGAAAAAATTGCTTTATTAATTAAAAACTTGATAAAACCTTCATTTTCTCAAATTTATTTACTTTTATAAATCAAAAATAAGATTTCATATTTTTCAATCCTTATGTTAAATAGCGGAAAGGCTATTTTCAAGAACAGTTTCAACAATAACGAAGCCAAGGAATCAATTAGGTGTTGACTCGATAAGAAGTTAATGTGCCTTAATTCATGACTTATGAATTCCGATTTAAATTTAATATTAATTTTGATATTTTTCAAAATCTAGTTTTCAATTTTAGTTTAAATAGAATTATGATTTATTATTTTTCAAGCTCTTGTTCCTCGGAACAGAGTGCTATATCAATTTGCCCAAATGTCTGTAATTTTCGAATTTTTGGCTGAAAATGGTCTCAAACGATTTGGTTCGACTCACTGATCAAGAATCCGAGGTCGAAATCGATTCTGTCCGGCCGGCCATCCAGCCGTTAACACGAGAACTGGCGAACGAAAGAAGTTAGAGGATTGAAATTTGCAAGGTATTTTTGGAGCATCACTATCTCAGACGAGTTCGTTAATTGGCGAAATCCATCAAGCGGTTTTGGAGTTATGGCCGTTTATAGTAAAAACATTTTTTATGAATATTTCCGAAACCGATGACTCGATCTATCTGAAATTTAGCATCAAATTGTAGAATCACGACTTTTATACGCATGTGGAGTTTTGTATTGAGAAGGTTACCGTAAAGTGTTAAAAAAAAATTTTGAAAATTTAAAAAAATATTTTTTCTACAATAACTCTCGAACGGAATGTGCTAGGCAATTGAAATTTTCAGTGGAGGTTAGGGAGATGAATATCTCGGTGAAGTTCATATTGGGCAAAATAGGCCAAATGGTTTCGGAGTAACGAAAAAAAAAATTTTTTAACTAACAAATTTCAAATTCAATTTTTTTCTAAGATGCAGTTTTGCCATAAAAATCCATTCATATCATTTTCAACTCCAATAAGCTAATACTTTCGGAAATATGATTTTTCGAAATTTCAATAATTAATCGTACTTCTATGTTTTCACAGAATGCTATAATTATTCTATCTATGATTTATTATATGATCTGTGTTCATATTCGTACATGTCATCATGTTCTGTAAGAGAGAGTCAAATTCATTTCAGCTATTTTAATTTGATTTCTTCCATGGTGCAGTTCTCATTCTCAGATTGCTCATTCAATCTTGATAAATAAACTATTATTTGAATTGAATTTCCTTTATGGTGCAGTTCTATCATATGAATACATTGATATAATTCCCAACTCTGAGAAACCAATACTTTCGGAGATATAATTTGTCTGTTTGAACAAGAGCACCAGAAAACTCCAGTTCACAGGGCTTGAACCAATTTTTTATTTACATTTTTCTGAATCTTTCTAGCAAAAAATGTGTTCAATAAATCAAAATATGTTATCTTTTTCACAAATAAATAAGTTTTAGCGTTTTCATTGCTAGTCAAGAATTTTCAAGTTTTCTTGTTTTCTTGACAAGAAATCTTGGTATTGACATACAATTTCTTGTCCTGTCTTGAAATCAAATATTACTTCTTGTCTTTATCTTGTCTTGAAATCATGACAAGAGTAAGACAAGATCTTGAAATTTTCAAGAACTTGATTGGCGACCCCTAATTTTATTTATGAAACAAATCTAATTTAATCAGTACAGAGAGAACTCAAACCAGAAAACTTATGTAGGAAAACTTAAATAGTGTTATTAAGGAATAACTACCTGTACATTAGTTAGAAATCCCTTTCTAAATCTTCCATAATTAGAGAATGACTCGTAAATTATGCTCGAATTCCTCATTCATTTTCTACTCACTAACCAAAAAACTCTGCCTATGAACTTAGCGAATCCAAATTTCAAATTGTTTACATGCTTAGGTACATCAACCAAACTCTCCAGAAATACACTTCCAGTTTCGTTTGATATTAATGACGTTTATCTTTGAAACTGAACCAAATGCCAGCTACCGCAAACAGATAGAACAAAGACAGAATTCGCATTCTGTGAAAACATAGAAGTAGGCTGTATTTTTGAAATTTTGAAAAATCGTATCTCCGAAAGTATTAGCTTATTAGAGTTGAGAATAATATTAATTGATTCTTATGATGAAACTGCATCTTAAAAAAAATTGAATGCCAAATTTGTAACATGAAAAAAAAAATATTTTGTTTTTGTTACTCCGAAACCATCTGGCTGATTTCGTCCAATAACGAGCTCAACCGGGATATTTGTGTCCCAAACCTACTCTGAAAATTTAAATTGTCTAGCTCATTCCGTTCGAGAGTTATCGTGTTAACGACTGGCCGGACGGATGGCCGGACAGAATCGATTTTGACCATGGATTCTTGATCATCAGTGAGTCGAACCAAATCGTTTAAGACCAATTAAATCAAAAAATTCGAAGCACTTTGTTCCAAGGAACAAGAGCGCTAAAAGTTGAGGAGTTTCCTCGCGAAAGTTCCTATCAATTCTTATCATTAATGTATTCTCAAATTTACCATTTTTATCCATGGCAGTCAATCTTGATCCACGCCGAAGATGCACTTTTAGCTGAAAAAAGGAATGTTCTCTAAGGGTTGCTTCCCTTCTTCGAGCCACTTCATTGTTGGAACTTGCCTGAAACAAAAATTCAAATATTGTAGTATCATACATAGCAAATATGATTCCATATCCTACGGAGTCTATAAATGATTTGTAACATTGTAGTTTGTTCTGAAACACTCTCATTTTGCCACTTCATATGCATTCTGTTCACATTTGCAATTCCAGCCACATAATTCATGACGCACAACCCCACTTTCTCCTTTGTTTACATTGCTAATGATAAATGATAAGTTCCAAAATGATTGTCACTGGGAGATTACCCTTTCTCCCGCCCAAAATGTTTATTACACAAAATAAATTAATTTAATAGTTGATATAGTTCGCATTAAGTTTGTAGAAAATTAAAAATTTTTGGATTTGCGTCCACAGGGCTTTCTCCCTTTTTAAATTGCAAATTTCATTTGTTGACCATCTGTTAACTTTAAACATTTTAAGGAGAGATAACAAATAGGTTAGCAAACAATGCTGCCGAAACAAGAACTTGCGCCAATAAGAAGAACTACCTTGTACTTTGCTGGCACATGGTATTATGGCGCCAGTTGATTTTCATTGCTTCTATGTGCAAATAAAATGGCGCCAGCAAACTGCTGAGGTGATCTCTGTGTGAGGTATAAATATGGGAATTGGTCTGAGCAAAGATATAGTGTTCTCCAACCATAATGAATGTCATATTATCCCCATTTTAAGTCCCTATTAAGCCGTATATTTTTCGCATCAGCTTGTGTTTGCCAAATCGATAGATAGAGGAAAAGGAAAAACTTTATTCATATTATGTTGCCTGGCTTACATATATAGGTCAACCTCGTTAAATTTAGGACTGTATTCAGGTCTCTCCTGTTAGAACCGACAAAACTTTTGAATATTTTTAGGCAATCGAATCTTCCCTGACAAAAAGTGGTAAGGCCCTGTGGACAGGAGCATTGGCGCTCTTGTTCAATCTTTGGCAAATCATATCTTCGAAAGTATTGGTTTCTCAGAGTTGGGAATGATATCAATGGATTCTTATGATGAAACTGCATCTTAAAAAAATTGAATTCAAAATATGTAATGTAAAAAAAAAATTTTTTTTGTTACTCCGAAACCATATATCACCGAAAGCCTATATTGCCCAATAACGAACTTAGGCGAGATATTCAGGTCCCAAATCTACTCTGAAAATTTCAACTGTTCAGCTCATTTCGTCCGAGAGTAATCGTGTTAACGGACGGACGGCCGTACAGAATCGTTTTTGACCACGGATTCTTGATCAGTGACTCGAACCAAATGGTTTTCAGCCAACTGGACGTCTTCAGGTAGGAACATAGAAAATATAAAAGCACTCAGTTTTGAAAATATTGATAAAATAAAAGCTCAAATCAATATACAGGGTGAGTCTTTGACCACTGCATTAATTTTAATCAAAGATTCCTCTCATCAAATGAAACACTTTTTTCATTTAACATTTTTCCAAATTCAGCTCAGGTAAAAAGATACAGGCTGTTGAAATGTTGAAAAAAAATCAGTTTTTATTTTGTAGCTTTGACATCCTTTTTTCGAATAAAATGAATGTTGGCGTAAAGTTTCCTATAACTATGATACATATTTTCCAAATATTAGTTATTTTCTACTTCTACTGGTTTTCTAGTTATGGACTCGTGGATTCATAAAACTAAACGAAATTAGCATAAAGAAAGCATATAAAGTTTTTCTTGAGTCATTTCAAGAATATTCCATCGTTTTAGAACATTATATTATTCTTTATCATTTCTCCTTAAACGCACCGTTTTCGAGATATTCTTCATTGAATGTTTTAAAATGGAAAATTCCAGAAATTTCACTACTTTTATGGATCCGTCCCTGAGCGTTGGAATCCCGAATCAAGCTGTAAACCACGTTACCATGCCCTATTCTCGTCCGCCAACAATGTCATAGATAATTTATATGCGGGAGTGTATTAGCACAATGTGAAATCTTTAAACACTTGTAACTTTTTACCTGAGCCGAATCTGGAAAAATGGTAAATTAAAAAAATGTTTCATTTGATGAGAGGAATCTTTGGTTAAAATTAATGCAGTGGTCAAAGACTCACCCTGTATATATTTCCGAAACCATTTGTTTGATTGACTCGTTTCGAAAAGAAACCTTTTCTCAAAATTTCAGGTCTCTAAATTTATATTTCGAAAGTTTTCGTGTTTACGGACGGACATAATTCACTTTAATTAAGAATTTCTTAATTAACAAGTCATTTCCGTCTCAATTTCGAAAATTAAAGACATTTGGGCAAAGTTATAGCGCCCTCTGGTACGAGCGTGCAAAGAGTAATACTTGCAGGTAAAAGATCCAGTCCTGCCACTGTTCCTGGAGTTGTTGGTCTGGGCTTCAGTGCAGGTGAACCACTCGGAGTTGACGAATGAGTGTTATCCAATCCAGATCGACTTAAGGGTGAATCTGAAAATAAATTATGTCACCATTTATGTTGAAAACTGTAATTAAAAATATGACTCATAGCGGCATACTGTTGAAACCACACAATGTCGTGTTTAAACTTGGAACTTTGTAGCTGAAGGCTCTCGCAAAATTTCAGCCATGTTGGATGAATAGTTTCTGAATTAAAGAATTGTTTTCAATGATTTAAAAAAAAACTTCTTATGATACGATCCTCACAAAAATTTGCAAGAATTTTCGCATTGGCATTCTTCAACTAGTAACCATATTTAAATTCGATCGGTTTCGTATTTTTCGAGTTATCGAGGAAATATCAACCAAATTTCAGATGGGTATAACACATAAAAAAATCTATGTATTTTTTTAAATTTTCTAGTGATACAATTCTCACAAAATTTCACAAACGTGCTTAGTTTTATATTGTTACAGAATGCCTCGCCATTGCAAGTCAGCGAAAGGAATGCTTTGGACAGGAAACTTGTAGGAGTGAAGACGTAATATCCTTGAAGCCTTCCCAGATATTGAGGTTCATTTATACTCTGGAACTGGAGGGCGAGCTGTAGATGGCGTAATGGTGAGAACAGCTCTGATGGGGGGCACAATAGATCTCAAGGTCGCGGTGCAACGTAACCCCTTATCAATAATAATAATAATAATAATAGTTTTATAATCAACAACTATTCACCAAGTTTCAATTCGATCGGATTTATATTGGTTGAAAACAAAATTATTGCTCGGAAACCATTTCGCCGATTATGCCCATTAACGAACTTGTCTTATTGGGATAAGCCACCTACCCTGAAAATTTCAAGTCGCTAGCTCTTCCGTTCTCAAGTTATCGTGGCAACGGCCGGACGGACATAATCAAATTTGACCTCGAATTCTTCATCAGGGTGTCGAACCCAAATCGTTTGAGATAATTTTCGGCGAAAAATTCGAAGATTACAGACATTTGGGCAAAATGATGACGCGATGTTCCCTAGAACATACGGGCAAAAAAGGAAAAGCCCTGTGGACAGGAGTTTTGGCGCTCTTGTTCAAACTTTGACGAATCATATCTCCGAAAGTATTGGTTTCTCAGACTTGGGAATGATATCAATGTATTATTATGATAGGACTGCATCATGAAAGAAATTACATTCCCTTTGCATCTTATCTTTATATGACGATCCAATTGTAGCTACAAGTGTTTCAAAACTATAATTCTGAACTTATATATATTTATATATATGTATATTGATTAAATGAAATATCCAGTTTTTTTTTATGGAACAAATCTAATGTAATCAGTTGAGATAACTCAAACCATAATACTTGTAGGATGTAGGAAATCTTAAATAGGGTTAATATGGAATAACTACTTGTACCTTAGTTGCAAATCCCGTTCTAAATCTTTCATAATAAGAGAATAACTCGTAAATTAGGCTCGACTTCCTTGTACTATTCATTTTCGACTCACTAACCAAATATTTTCAAAGTACAAACTATTTGAACAAACTAGAACAGAAATAAATATGACGTCTCTTATAGGTAGATAAGATGACATGAATGAACAATGAACACAGAAAGAATAGATAGAATTCGCATTATGTGAAAACATAGGAGTACGATGTATTATTAAAATTTGAAAAAATCATATCTCCTAAAGTATTAGCTTGTTAGATTTGAAAATGACGTCAATGGATTCTTATCATGAAATTGCATATTAAAAACAGTTCAATTTGAAAGTAGTAATGTTAAAAAAAAATTTTGTTGTTACTCCGAAACTATCAGGCCGATTTAGCCCAATAACGAACTTAGCTGAGATATTTATCTCCCAAAATTCCAACTGCCTCGCTCATTCCGGTGAGTAAAACTAAATCATTTAAGACATTTGTTCAAATTGTTCCGAGGAACAAAATCAACAAAAAGAAAAGTCCCTCTAGGTGCGGAGTCGCTGGGAAGCACTGTATATTCTTCTCAAATGGAACACCCTGTATAAGCAAAAATATTTGCAGTAAACGTTCTATACATGTCTGCAGAAGAAAAAACCCCAAATATCTGCTCATATACGGACTATGGCGATAAAACGAGAATTACTAAAACCACCTTGTACATTGAAAAAACTTCTAGAAAAAAAGTTGCTAAGTGGGTACGTCGTTCGATTTTGCGTACGATGTAAGAAAATAGTGATTCATCAACATAATTCCATTTACTCCAATAAATACATACAGTGTCATGTTTTAAATTCACTAAAAAAATGTCGCAAATCAACCCATCCGAACTTTTCAAATACTCCTAGCTATCCTTACGTATTCCCCAGTATTCCCATCGTAGGTATAAATGGGACTGCTCAGAGGTTCGACATCTTTGTACATCAAGCGCGCTGAAAATTCCTTATTTTTCTGGTCGTTTACCGTTTGATACAACACCTGTTGCAAAAGACCATACGGATGGTAAATGTAGTACTGCCCCCTTTGTTTGATCGGTTTAGTCTCATCTACCTCCTCAACCTCGTTATCTGTGGTTGTCTCTATCTCAGCAGTTGTGGTTGGCTCATCTGTGGTAGTAGCAGATTCTTCTGGAGGTGGTCCATACGAAGGAGCAGGCACTGGAGGTCCGTAGGACGGTGCTGGGGCAGGAGGACCATACGAAGGAGATGGTGGTCCATACGACGATTTAGGAGGTCCATATGATGACTGTGGAGGTCCGTACGACTGTAGAGGTCCGTACGACTGTTGAGGTTGCGTGTCTTCTCCCCACGTACCAGTGAATGGTATCTCCACCGATTTTTGTACTTCAACCGTAGTTTTATATCTTGGCGGTTCGCAAAATGCGAATCCAAGCAAACTGAGAAGGATAACCGATTTCATATTGACTAGTCGATCAACAACTTTTTCAGAACTGATAACGTTGGGAACTCTCTGATGGTTTTTATATGTGGGATGGAATTGAAATTAGTCATCGCTGATTACTGACCTTTTTTGAAGATCATTGAAAAATGGCTATATGTGTAGTTTGAGGACGGTATGGACCTATGCTGCATATTAAGTATTACGTGCAACATAAATTGGTTTATATGTTCTGAATATTAAATCCCGATTATCGTAGGATAGTTCCGATGACGTTTATTGATTGCGTTGTAGATAACCACATAGTTAATGTCCTGAAATTCAATATTAACACCATATTTCATGCGATTTATGGGAAGGAAAATATCTAGATGGAATATAATGGGAACAGTGCTTAATAGCACGCTTTATGATCTATACGAAATCCTCATTTTTGAACGGAAATTGCATTTAACCATATGCGTGTATAGTTGATAGATAGTTGATGAAGTTTTATATCGCTATATGGTTCCTTTCTAGACCAGGGTCGATAATTTTTGAAACCGAAAAAAATTATAGTAGAATAAAACCCATTGTAAAAGGAAGAGAATATAACAAAAATGAGGGGTGAGTTTTTAAGGGTAAAAAACGTTTTATCTCGATATCCGGCAAAACTACAAGTCCTATGGAAAAAAGTTAAATGACAAAGTTTTTATTGAACGGTTTTTTTCTGCTTTTTCTCTCCCAAACTCTGAAAAATATCTATATAATAAAAATTATTATTATTATTATATTTTGTGATTTGCTTCTGCGTAAGAAACATAGGATATTTGTCAGAAGCAATCAATTGAACAATGTTGCCTAACAAACAACAACGAAACAACATCAACGAAGAAACAACTATATCGTAACGTTTCGGAGTCTATATCAGACTCCTTCGTCAGACAAAATAACTATCAACAAAATATTTTCAGTATCCTTTAATGATTACTTAAATACAAAGTTGTAGGTAATAGAAATATGTACCACTTTTGTATTTGGCCTTTTTTCACATAACCTCAAAATTTATGTGAAAAATTCAAATAACCATGTTTGTGGTTTTTAATTTTTATCTTTGGCACCAAATTTGGCAAAAACTTACCTTTTCATGTCCCAAATACACTGGATTGGATTAACATTTTTTTTTTCACCCTAATTTGACTTAATATCGAAAAAGCACCCTAATTTTCATTCAAAAATATCTGATTTTTTTTAAAAAGTAGGTGTGCTTTTTGTTCGTAGAAATCTCTACTTTCTGATGGCCAAAATAAAAAATATACATTACTGTGATAAATTTTCTCAGAAAATGCAAAGTTTATAAAGTTAATTGAATAAGACACTAACAATATTTTGATAAAGTTGTAGAGTCTTCTCTAAATTATATGCGTAGATGCTAATTTATTGCTATTTTGATATAACTTATACACCTGAGTGACCTACGTAAAATTTTAGCCCATCAAAAGTTATTTCATAGAGAATTGGGCAGAGGGCTATTAGGGTCTGGGCCTTACTACCTGTTATTTCGAAGCATTTTCTGAGAAAATTTACCATAGTAATGCATATTTTTTTCAGACCATCAGAAAGTTGAGATTTCAACTAACAAAAAGCTCTACTATTTTTTTAAAGCAGATATTTTGACGTGAAAATTTTTGATTGAAAATTGGGCTGCTTTTTCGATATTAAGTCAAATTAAGGTGAAAAAAAAATATTTGGAATCCAAAAAATTACAGTGTATTTCAGACATAAAAAGGTACTTTTCTGCGAAATTTGGTGAAAAAAAAATTTTGTAAAAGAAAAATTAAAAACCAAAACCATGGTTATTTGAATTTTTCACATAAATTTTGAAGTTATGTGAAAAAAATGTGGAAGCAAAAGTTGTAGATCTTTTTATTACCTACAACTTTGCCCCTTAACTTTTTTCCATAGGACATTTTTAAAGGCTTCGACCCTGGCCTATTCCTGGTTTTCTCTTCCAAACTCTGAAAAATATCTATGAAATATAAAACTTTATAGTTTTGAAATTGCTTCTGCGTTAGAAAAACTTATATACCTATATATAGATATTTGTCAGAATCAATTTATAGGAAGATAATCATTAAATTAAGGGATACTGTGGGGGGTATATTAATTATTAAATGGTTCCTTTCTGGGTTTTCTCCCCCATACTGAAATATATATATACATGTAATAAAAAAAATGAGAATGGAGAATGGACAATAGTCCATTCTCCTGTATTGGACACTCTTAAGCGAATTTACCATGGTAAATTAGATTAAGAGTGTCCAATACAGGGGAATGACCAACAGAACATACGCGCAAAAGCTCCTGACTTCACGTCAGTGCTTGAACCAATTTTTTTAATTTTATATATATTTTTCAGTTTGTGGGAGGAAACCCAGAAAAGAAACATATAATAATGAAAATACCTCCCACAGTATTCTTGCTCATTCCGTTCGAGAGTTATCGTGTTAAAGGCGGGCCGGCCTGCCGGACAGAATCGATTTTGACCACTGATTATTATTGATCAGTGAGTCGAACCAAATTGTTTAAAATCATTTCCATCCAATAAGTCAAAATTCACAGAAGTTTGGGCAAATTGATAAGCACTCTGTTCCGAGGAACAAGAGCGCCAAAAAGTATGCGGAAACACCAAATACATTTAGTCTCACATATTTTCTTCTGCTTTTTCCAAATTTGTAAATAAAATTCTAAAATATTGATATACAGGGTGTTGTTTCGACTAGAAACCTACTTATTAATTTTTTACGGCCGGATCTGGAATTAAACTCCTTTTATTATGTTAATCGACACCACTTTGGACAAAGAACATCAGAACCAAATATTACAAAAATGAATATGAGTATTAATTGAAAACATGGGGAAAATAAAATAATGTTAAATTTTGAACTGAATTTTTTTCTATTCCAGGTTGAAAACGGTATAGTGATTGATGGTTAAGCTACCTATCTTATTAATATAATACTGAAATTCCAGATATAATGATCATTTTTTTCAAATGATCTTTAGAATCTCTGATGGTCATGGCATACATACCCTCATACATTAGTTGACGTTTGCGTAAAAAATTGAGCCATTGATAAGCAACTGTCCAAAGCACACTGAAACAGTTATTAGCCATTTTCTGAAAAATTGGAATGCAAAGTTAGGATAATCCTCCATTTATTAGTTTTCAGTCGAGTGGATACAGTGAAATAATGATTAATCCAAGAATTTTTGTACAGGATCGATTATGAAAACACTAACATGACACGATTGCAAAGAACCTTTTGTGATTTCGAAAATGTATTAATAATGTGTCGGAAGAGTTGTCCTCCGCCTTTCTGAAGTCAGCTGGACTCAAGTCGGAAACGGGGAGATTCGTTAAGGCTTGTTGAGATGGGGTGTTCAATACAAGATGCTATAGAAAAAGCATCGTGAAAGAGAATGCCCCAACAACGTGCAGAGCAATTATGCACATTCTGTCTGCTTGCAGAGTCCATGCACTAGCAGGCTATGTGGAAATACACAATGCTGCACTCTAAATTCTCTATTTCCATCTGATACAGGTTTATAGTATAGACAACGAACCAGTGCTACTATATGTGCCTCTGGAGATTGAAGCAGTTGTTGAAAGCATCTACTGAAACTATGTGATTCCAACAACTTGGCACATCCACGCCATAAAGCCAGACATAGTCCTGCTGGACAAAAAACCCAAGGAATTATTTGTCGTTTTTCTGCCACTCTGAAGCGTGTAATTGAGGCTAAAACGAGGACCAGGAGCATCAAACAGAACCCTGCAAAACCTTGGATTACTGATCGCTTGTTAAGAGAAAACCGCGTCAAAAGGAGCCTCTGGCAGAGAGTTTTCCGACCGACTCTCGGCCTCAATAAAACGTTCGAAAACTAGTTATGAACATAATCTCACCAGACCTGAGAGCAGGAGGTGGTTTTTCAAGTATGTGCGCACTATGTTAAACAGTAAAGTTTCAATACCTATGGTTATGGACGAACACGTTGTCAAGGCTGACGGTGAGACTGAGTCGGCTGGTATTCTTGCAGACTCTTTCTATTCCTCATATGTTGCGGAACCAGGTGGTCCAATGTCCATTATCAACTGTCCCAGAAACATTGATTCTCTGGATACTGTATACTACTAGCTCCATAGCAGAGGAACATCTTCGTGGGTTGGATGCCGCTTCTGCTCCTGGTCCTGATGGATTTTCTCCTGCCCTGCTTAAAGCCTGTTCGTTATTGTTCCATTGTCTTATATAATGAATCGTGTTATGGACACCGGCTCTCTTCCTGCGGCTTGGCGACAGTCTACGGTAACACCTGTTTTCAAGGAGGGCGACAAATTGAAGGCTGAAAACTATAGACCTATAAGCCTCACTTCTGTCATCGTCAAGGTACTCGAGAAGATTATATCAACACAAGTGCTCCAGTTTGCTTTGTCGAAATCCATTATACCACCACAGCAGCATGGATTCGTCCCTGGAAGATCTATTGTTACCAATCTTCTGAGTTGCCTGGATGACTGGACTAGATGTTTGGATAGCAAAGTTCCTCTGGATGTGTTATATCTTGATTTTGCCCGTGCATTTGACCGGGTGCCCAAGCGAAGGCTTCTTCACAAGATTGAGCATTTGGGAATTCGGGGATCACTCCTGAAATTCATCGATGCATTTTTGTCGGATCGATCTTTCGCCGTCAAGGTTGGGGATTTGATGTCTCCTTTGATGCCTATACTGAGTGGTGTGCCACAGGGATCTGTCCTTGGTCCTTTGGTGTTCATCCTTTATATATCTGATCTACCTACAATGTTAACTTCTCAATCAGCATCCTATGCCGATGACACAAAATTATACAATAGGTCAGCCTACCACCAGGTTCTTCAGAACGATCTGAATTTGTTGGTTGGGTGGTGCTTTGACTGGCTGCTTCCACTGAATTCATCCAAATGTTATACCTAGGCAACAATAATCCGAGACATTCTTATAACATAGGTGGTGTTGCTGTGGAAAGTTCTTTCATGGAGCTCGCATATTCTAAATATTTGTAACAAAGCTTAACAACGCCTTTACTTGCTCCAGCGGTGTTTCAGAGGTAGCCATCCAGATACAGTCGCTGCACTATACAAGACGTACATCCATCCAGTTTTAGAATTCGCCGGACCCATTTGGCATCCATGGCTCAGGCAGGATGCGCAGATGCTGGAGTCACTTCAACGACGAGTTACGCGTTTAGCTTTCGGAGTCCAGAGACCCAGTTATCAGGAACGTTTGAGGATGATGTCCTTGGATTCATTTGCGGATCGTAAACTTCGTGGAGATATGATAGTCACGTTCCGGGCGTTGGGTGGATTTTTTGTCACCGATCTGTCAGATCTGTTCAGGCTAAATACGAACCATCTTAGAGGTCATAGTCGTAAGCTTGCTAGCGAGAGGTTCCACACGAGAAGTCGAGAATATTTTTTGCCTAATCGGGTTTTTGGCTATTGGAATAGATTGTCACCTGATGTAGTTGGAGCTCCGTCAGTGAACACCTTCAAAAACCGGCTGGACACTTGCAGAGCTAGTGCGTTGCTGTGACGTGTTTGTGTCTGTGCTTTAGGTTTAAAAGTAGTACTGTTTCATTGAGGTTTTTTATGTAGTTTTCAAAGAGTTCATAGTTTTACTTTACTCTGTAATCTTTATAATAATAATAATAATAACTCTGCCACGTAGTTCACTCTCATTCCGCCTAGGCATCCTAGGATTAGTACGACCATCCTAACTGTATCCCTTGGGTACAGGATCCCCAGTTCAAACATTAAATCCTTGTATTTTTCCCTCTTCTGGTCTTCTTTCTTGACCACATTATTTTCAGCGGGGGAGGAAAATTCGACGACAAACAATTCCTTGAGTTCTTTGTCCAGTAGGAGTATATCTGGCTTTATGGCGTGGATCTTCCGAGTTGTTGGAATCGCATAGTTCCAGTAGATGCGAGCTCTGTCTTTTTCAACAACTGATTCAATCTCCAAAGGCACATATAGTAGCAATGTTTCATTGTCTATACCATAAACCATAAATCGTTGTCTACACCGTAAAGTAGAGAATTCGGAGTGGCGCATTGTGTCTTTCCACATATCCCGATGGAGCATGGACTCTGCAAGCAGACAGAATATGCATAACAGTTTTCTGCTGGCTGCGACATGCTCTGCACGTTGTGGGGGTGTCCACTTTCATTTTGTTCCATCTGGTATTTTTATTATTATTATAATTATTATTATTATTATTATTATTATTATTATTATTATTACAAGTAGAGAAGAGTTGAGAAAAAAATTCTATAAACTCACAAATACAAACTTTACAATGAATGAAATGTCACAGTATTGGATAAATAAAAAAAGCAAAGAACAATCAACGAGAAACCACACCCGCGAACCAACGGTCCAGAGAATTCTTGAACCCATTCACCGACGCAGCGTTAACCACAGCATCTGGCAGTGCATTCCACGTAGCAAAAATCCTGTTCGGCAAAAAGTGCTCCCTCCCAGCGGTCCTGAACCTCTCCCTCGCCAACTTCAGACTATGACCTCGCAAATGATTCAGCGGATTACGGTTGAATAGAGCTGACAAATCCACACCGAAGAGACCGTGGAAGGCTCTGTATGCCGTAATCAGGTCCCCCCGCAAACGGCGAGCCTCAAATGACGTGAGGTGCATCACGGACAGTCTTTCCTCGTAGGGAGGTCTCTCAAAGCCGTACGCCATCCTAGTAGCCCCCTGCTGGACTGATTCAAGTAAACGGGCATCTCGACGTAGAACAGGCGCCCACACTGGACCAGCATATTCGAGGATTGGTCGAATGAAAGTAGCATATAAGATTCTGCAGGTCTGAGGGTCACATCTTCCAAAACTCTTCCGGATCATGTAAAGCATTCGTTTGGCTTTGTTGGTAATAGCCACAATACGCTCTGACCAAGACAGGTCCTCAGTGATAACTACTCCAAGATCACGGTGGGAGGAGACAGATTCGATGACATGATTGGATAAATGGTATATTTGTCGTGGGTTCTCTTTACCCATGTGAAGAACTCTACACTTTTCAGTATTGAGAGGAATCATCTACGTGTTGGACCACCTTGTAATTACGTCGAGATCATCCTGTAATACGTGCGACCGAGTGAAGGGATTTCCGTAGATTTTGGCATCGTCGGCAAACAACGAGCAAGCTGATTTTATTTCGGAAGGAAGATCTGATGTGAACAATAAGAAGAGGAGCGGGCCTAGAACGGAACCCTGCGGGACTCCACTCACCACCCTCCTTGCAGAAGACAATGAGTTACCAGCGTGGACCCGAAATGTTCTATCGTAAAGAAAAGCCTCGATCCATCGAAGCAAATCACCACGAATTCCAAGGCTCTCGAGTTTGAAGAGAAGACGTCGGTGGGGCACACGGTCAAAGGCCTTGGAGAAGTCGAGATAAAGAACATCGACCGGGAGACGAGCATCGAGCATCCTGCTCCAATCGCTGGTACACGACAGCATGTTGGTGATCACGGAACGGCCCGGCAGAAACCCATGCTGACTATCTGGTATAATTCTATTGGACAGGGAAAAGTCAAGAATCTTTTCGTGGATGATTTTCTCACAGATTTTTGATATGATCGGGACTAGGCTTATTGGCCTGTAGTTGTTTGGGTCGAGCTTGTCACCTTTTTTGAAGATCGGAGTAACCAGAGCCTCCCTCGAGCTCTTCGGCAGGGAATGCGTAGCAAACGATCTCGTGAAAATCATCGATATGGGGGAAGACAGTGGTGCAGCACAGCTTTTGAGAAGATGGGCAGAAATTCCATCACCCCTTCTGGACAAGCCATAACAAATCCCTACGTTTCCAGCTTGAGCCCAGCGGACTTCAAAAAGGCGAAGGATAATTCTTTCGACAGGGCCTGATCTTTCAAACGCCTGAAATATATGGAGTGTAGATGTTTACTCATGTGATCTTCGAGTAGTGTCTTCAGTTGTGCCTGTCTTATCTCTCTGCTAACTCTTTTTTGGACTGTTGGCCAGTTAGTTGTTTTATTAGTGAGAAACCAATCAACAACTACAGTCTTACACTCCTGACAGAAGCGGTCTCTCTCACGGCGGGCTTATAAAAGGTTCTTCCTCGCGAGCAGATAAAAAAAAACGAAACTCTCAACTTTGATCTAACTCGCAATGGAGAAACCGGCTCTAAATCCATCTAAATTAACCTCTAGAAGGGGGACACTTTTCCAGATAACGCAGGTCCTCAACACCTCATAGGTTTGCGCGTCAGATCGATCTTACGCTAACAGAATGAAATCCGACTGAATGAAACGATCTAATTTTCAAGAGGTATGTGCTAGAGTGGAATGGAATGGAGGATCAGCATCGTAATTAATCCTTTGCGTTCGCGTGAATCGAGGACTAACACGGATACGGGAAGGCATTAACGGAAATACCGTGGTAATTAGTGCTTCGCAATCAACCACGGAACTTGAAATGGCATCGAATTTGAGGGTTCATTTTGACTGCAGTGATTATTTCAAATGAAATTATTTCAGTGTTTGGTCTTCGATTTCACTTTAAAAACTTTAGAAATTTGTTGAGTACACAGGGTGGTTCACGAATAACTGTACAGGGTGGAGCAAGTTCGATGGGCAGCACTAGGATCTCCGGAACTATTAGAGATACAAAAAAATGGATGGCACATTCTTGGGCTATTTCTTTAAGAAACAAAAGGTATTGAAGACCGCATTTTGATATTTCTTTTCATTTCTGAGTTATGAGCTAAAATTTCCAATTTAATATTCTTTTCGAATAATCGAAACTATCACAATCATTCAAATACACTACTGAACCAGAATTTTTCCGTAGAATAGAATGAAATAATTATAATTTTACAGTGTGGAAAAGCCAAATGGAATAAATTCATTATCTTTGTACATATTTATGGAAAATCCCGAAACACGTCAAATTTTAATTTTAAATTGACGTTCTTCTTCGTAAAAATGCGAACCCTACCTTCAACCCTATTCGAAAGACAGGCACAACCCCCAATTTTTCAGACAGGAAGTGTGAGCTTGTGATACATCGTTTGAAAGGTCGCGTCATTATCTATTCAGAAATGTTATTACTTTCATGTTTATTGCAAAACTCAAAATAGACAAAAAATTATATCATGTGAATACCGAAATTCATTATAAAAGTCCCTCGAATATTCCCAAATCTCATTACAATAATACTAAACTTATTTGCCTTCAAGATGTGATAGAAAGAAAATAGAAAAAAACGATAACATTGTGTTTTCACGACGGTACCATGAAAACTACGTGAAACACTTTCTGTGGCAATGTTAATTTCTTCAGAAGGCCTTCGCAAATTGTTTTGTGCTACTATACTAACTGACAAAAAAACTGTAACACCCAGAAGGAGCTGTTTACATTTGAAATTTTTTTTGGTAAAACATAGATAGTATAGCAAGGAGTAAAAAAATTGAAATTTGGAGAAAAAAATCGGGAAGGTTTTTTCATGTCAAGATTTTTTGTTACTTACATATTGTAGTCATTTTTTGTAAATTTTTTAAATTTTACAACAAACCAGCTGTTCAAGGACATCCAAAGTCTATATTTAGTTTTTGTTAAAATGCCTAGAGAACGTGTACGCGGAATTTATCGCCAGCTAAGTGAATTTGAAAGAGGTCGAATTATTGGTGTACGGGAGGCGGGGTTATCATTTCCAGAAATCGCTAACCGCACGAACAGAAATCCAACTACTGTTATGAGATGTTGTCAAGCGTGGTTTGATAATACCCAAAATCGAAAAAGAGTAGGCACCGGACGTCGAAGGGCCACAAATGAAGTTCAAGATCGACGTCTAAGACTTATGGCTATTAGAGACCGATTTGCGACAACTCGATCTTTGGCTGATGAGTGGTTAGGAGAGCAAGGCCATCCTGTAACTATCCGAACGGTTTACCGCCGGATAAGGTCTTTTGGACTGCAGCATTATCGACCCCATCTTGTGTTACCTCTGACGGTTGAGCATCGCCGGCAACGATTACAGTGCTGCAGAGAACGTCAACATTGGAATGTGTAATGGTATCAGGTCGTCTTTTCTGATGATCTCGATTCGCCTTGGGTGCACATGATGGCCGAAGAAGGGTTAGACGACCTCGGGGAGAAAGACGTGAACCTCAGTTAGATATTGAACGTCATGTACACCGGACAGTAGGCGTTATGGTTTGGGGTGCTATTGCACATGCAAGTAGGTCACCTTTAGTCTTTATTCGAGGTAACATGACAGCGGTGCGTTACCTTCAAGAAATAGTGGGGCCATGTGTTCTCTTCAGTAAGGTAATGCTCGACCTCATGTTGCCAGAGTTAGTTTAAACTCTTTTGAAGCGTACCATGTGAATCTTTTGCCATGGCCGCCCAGATCCCCCGATCTTTCGCCCATAGAGCATGTTTGGACATAATGGGCAGAAGGCTTGGAAATTTACCCTAGCCCCCATGGACTTTGGCGGCTCTGATACATGAACTACAGGTAGCTTGAAATAGTAGGTATCCCTCAAGAAGAAATAGACAATCTTATTGCATCAATGCCTACACGTATTGGGTAGTGTATAGATAATCGCGGTGGACAGACACATTATTAACAAATTCATTAAAAAAATTGTAAACCCTCCGTTTCTTTTCTTCAAATTTCAATCATTTACTCCTTGCTATACTATCTATGTTTCACAAAAAAAAATTAAATTAAACAGCCCTTTCTGGGTGTTGTAGTTTCTTTGTCAGTCAGTATAAGTTGTAGTTTATGATTGTCAAATTTGTGTTTCAATTTGATTGACTTAAATTTCGATTAACGGATCGATTAAGGAAAATGCACAAACTAACAAATTCTCAAATGGTTGGTTACGGACATAACAACCGAACACAAAATTAAGTAAGTCGCTTCTTTCATGAGAAATTTCCGAATTTGCCGCCTATTATAACTCCCAAGGGATAATAAGTAAAATAGAGAAGCAGTTTAGCGAGTTTGAGCATGTAAGGCAGATTAAAAAAGCAACTGCAAATACGATGTGAAATTAGATGTGATTGTTGACTTTGAAAAAAATCCACATAAATCGAGTGGAGATGCCTCCACAAACATCCAATGTCAGCGATACATAATTCTAAAAATATTGAAACAAAATAAAATACATCCCTGTAAAAAGATACCCAGCCAGGAGCTCTTGGAAGGCGATTTTGATAGGATAACTTATTTTTGTGAACGAATGATGGACATGTTGGATAACAATAATATCCAATTAGTAGACGTTTTGTTTTCTGATGCACGTTTCTCTCAACGGCCATGTTAATCGTCAAAGTTGCCGCTACTGGTCTACCGAAAATTACCACTGGATGAGAGAAGATCGCACGCAATTTCCTCAAAAGTTAATGTTGGGGCAGGAAATGCCCGAAACCATATTAGATTGGGCAGGAAATGTCCGAAACCGTATCATTTTCTATTGAGCCAAATTTTTTTAAGATGCAGTTTCATCATGTGAATTCATTGTTATCATTTTCAACTCTAACAAGCTAATACTTTCGGAGATATGATGTTTCAAAATTTCAATAATACATCGCAAGTTCTATGTATTCACAGAATGTGAACACAGAATCTGTCTGTGTTCACTGTTCATGAATGTCATCTTTTGTAGCTATTAGAGATTGTCAATTTGTAGTTTGAAAATATTTTCTCTTGGAAAACAATTATCCGATTCTTGAATTTGTGAATATATACAAGACTGTTATGAAACCGAAAATAATATTGACTGATTACATATTGAATAATTCATGTATAAATAATGGGGATGATGTTTCAGAAGATTTAGAATTGGATCGTTTGAATGATGTAGTTTATGAAGGCAATAGGAAAGAAGAACATAATGGAATCATCAAAAGAAATTACTGTTCGTTGACCACGGAGGATAATATTACCTTCTACTTCCTTAAGTAGTGAGACATGTTCCTATATACAGTATTTTCATAATGTTGCTAGCAAAAAAATACTGAGATATGGATCTACATTTGTGTATCAAACATTTTAATACCGAAAATAATGTGTTAGTGGTATGAATTATTAAATTTTAAATTATGAATTGAGGATAGTATTTTATTAATATTTTTTGAACTATTAAAATAATTTGTTCGTAAGCCTCTACCTACTCAAATATCAGGAATAAATGGACAATCTGCTATGATTGTCTCCAGCCTTGCTGTACACATTTCTATGATACTTTCCTTAGGTATTTCGAGTTGTGAAAACTATTCACCGAGTGTAAGTTGCAACAACCCATTCCAAAAGGTTGAATCATTGCAGATTGCTCATTTAATCTTGATAAATAAATTTAATGACAATTTTTGAAGCATTAAAGCATAAGCATTGTGGATTGCTCTTTTTTTGCGCGTATGTTCTGGGGAACATCGCGTTATAGTTTTGCCCAAATGTCTGTAACTTTCGAATTTTTTGACGAAAATGGTCTCAAACGATTAAGTTCGACTCCCCAATAAAGAATTCGAGGTCAAATTTGATTCTGTCCGTCCGGCCGTCCGGCCGTCCGTTGCCACGATAACTTGAGAACGAAAAGAGCTAGCGACTTGAAATTTTCAGGGTAGGTGGCGCATCCCAATACGACGGACAAGTTCGTTAATGGGCATAATCGGCCCAGTGGTTTCCGAGTAATAATTTTGTTTTCAACCAATATAAATCCGATCGAATTGAAACTTGATGGGTAGTTGTAGAATATGAACCTAAGCACGTTTGAGAAATTTTGTGTGAATCGTATGGCTAGAAAATTTTAAAAAAATTATTAAAAAATATTTTAGTTGTCACGATTACTTGAGAACGGAATGAGATAGCGGCTTGAAATTTCCAGGTTAGTATAAGCACCAGAACGCGACATTTCAGTTTGTTTATGAGCATAATCGGCCAAACGGTTTTAGAGTTATAGCCATCTGAAATTTTCTGAAATTTGGTGGTTTTTTGTTCCTCATTAACTTGAAAAATACTGAACCGATTGAATTCAAACATGGTTATTAGTTGTAGAATGCCAACGCGAAAATGTTTGCAAAATTTGGTGAGGATAGCATCTGCAGAAAATTTTTAATAAATCATTGAAAATAAAATAAAAAAATTCTATATATCAGTAGCTATTCATTTGAAATTGCTGAAATTTTGCAAGAGCCTTCATAACCTAACTCTACTGCCAAGTTTCAAGTTTCAATACGATCGGTTAAATATTGTTGGAGATTCGAGCATTCTTGTGTGAGTTCAGTAGATGGGTGACCGTTGCCTCGATAACTTTCGAACGAAAGGAGATAGGGACTTGCACTTTTCAGGGTAGGTTGCGTATCCGAAAGGGAGAGTTGAGTTCGTTTTTGGGCATAATCGGTCTAATGGTTTCCGAGTTATACCCACCTGGAATATTATTTCCTTAATAACTCAAAAAATAAATATTCGATCACATTGGTGCTTGGTAACTAATAGTATAAAATCAACATAAAGACGTGTTTAAAATTTTGTAAGAACCGTAACCCTAGAAAATTTGAACAAAATGACGAAAAAAAAATTTAAGAACCGTACCCCTAGAAAATTTTAAAAAAATCACGAAAAAAAAAATTGGTTCAAGCACTGACGTGAAGTCAGAAGCTTTTGCGCGTATGTTCTATTGTCCATCCTTCTGTATTGGACACCCTTAATCGAATTTACCATGGTAAATTCGATTAAGGGTGTCCAATACAGAAGGATGGACAATAGAACATACGCGCAAAAGCTTCTGACTTCACGTCAGTGCTTGTTAAAAGATAATGTTGGAAGCATTTTTTTTAAACGATACTTTTTTTAAATTTAATATCTTTCATGATGCAGTACTATCATAGGAATCCATTCATATAATTCCCAACTCTGAGAAACCAATACCACAGGGCTTGAATCAAATTTTTTGCTAGATCTTATATTACATTTTAGGTTTTGATATTGTAACAAATTTCGCAAATCAATTGATTTTATTTTTGAATTTCTGAATAGAGAATGACTAGACCTTTCAAACGATATATCACAAGCCCATATTCCCGATGATTTGAAACATTGGGGGTTGTACCTGTCATTCGAAGGGGGTTGAAGGTAGGGTTCGCTTTTTACCAAGAAGAATGACGATTTAAAATTTGAATTTGACGTGTTTCGGGATTTTCCATAAATATGTACAGTAATCAAGATAATGAATTTTTTCCATTTGGCTTTTCCGCACTGTATACTGTATGTGCCTTGATTAACCGTGTTATGATATAAAGTTATATATTTTTTTTTAATGGAAGCCTTTAATTTTTTACATGTAGGTATCAAAAAATCACATTTTTTTCTAACTCGATCCTCACAAAATTCTGCAAACATTTTCGCATCGGCATTCTACAATTAATTATAAAGTTTTAATTCGGTTGGATATACCGGGTGGCCCACCACAGCCGCGGAGCCCGTTTTGAGGGAGTAAATGAAGATATTTTGAGAATATTTTTTTGTGATGTGTGTAGGGTGTTCAAAACCACAATTTGAAATTATTTTCATGTATACAGGGTGTCCGAAAACAAAGATGTAGACCAAAGTTACATTTTTTTTTAAATGAAACACCGCGTATTTGTTCTCAAAAATGGAATGGCAAGCTCAAATTATGATGATTTTTTTCAGATCCCGGTATACCTTAGAAGCACCATTAACGAGAAAATGGCGAAATATTGAAAATATGGAATTTTTTTAAATAGCAATTAAAAAAGAAACCAGTTACGCCAGCGATACAGACAGTATTTTTTTGAGTAGACATAATAGCTACTCCTAAACAGAAAAAAAACTTAACTCTGGAATATACAGAGTGATCATAATTAATTTTCAAACATGAACTACAAATAACGGTCAAAAACTTTCTTATTTCAAATGGTACACCCGGTGTATATATATCTCCTTGAACGTAAAAATTAAATTTGTATCTTCAGGTTTTCCTTCACCTAAACCTGATTTTTCGACCATTATTTGTAGTTGATGTTTGAAAATTAATTATAATCACATTGAATGAAGAACTTGCATTACGGGGAAAAGCGAAAAACGTCATTGTTTTAAGAGTCTAGATTAGCAAAGTTAGGGGAAAGAATTCCGATATGATCTGAAACTAACTCCACATACTGTTATAATTATTTGGAATAATAGATTCCACCAAAACTGCCAAACACACAAATTTCCCACAAAATGAAATACTTATGACTTGAAAAAAAATTATGTAACAAGTTTTTTACTACCTATAGACCTTTCATGTTATTTCAGTCCAAATGTTCTGATTATAAGAATAAGATCAAGAATTGAAATTGTTGCCAAATGAAAAAATCTCAAATTAGTTACCTCGTTTGAGCATTATGTTTCCCACACTTTCAAATCGGCTATCATGTACACCCGACAGTTGGTATATGATGACTTACTGAAATTCATGAATTTTATGACTGTCCGTTATTTTATCACCCAACACGTAAATCGCATTAACATAGGGGAAATGATAGTAATCAGGTTTTTTTTTATAATTTACGACTTTAAATTTCGATGAACAAATAGGAAAATTGAAGTGTTTTTGCGCGAGTGAAGTGTCCTTTCCGATGTTATTGTGAATCTGGAAGTGCCTAAATTGAGTTTTTATCTCAAGCTTTTAATTTAAATACTGATCAATCAAATGCGGAGGAATGTTAAATGCAGGTTTTTAACGAATAACCAGTTACGCAATACGCTGACGTGACGCAATCACATGAATATTGAATGATGTTGCAAAATGGCTGATTCTGTTAAAAAAATACGCGCAAAAAATATAAGCCCTGTGGACAGGAGCTTTGGCGCTCTTATTCAAACTTTAACTAATCATAACTCCGAAATTATTGGTCTCTGGGAATGATATAAATGGATTCTTAGGATAGAACTGAATCATGAAATTGAATTCAAACAGACCGATTCTCCCCAATAAAGAACTTATCTGAGATATTCATTCCTCAAATCTACTCTGAAAATTATATTATATCAATTAAAACTTACACAATATTGCAGTTTTTTTTTTACTGGAGATATTCTGAAATCAATTTGTTTATGCAGTGCGCGTCAAAATTATGGAACAAATTCATTTTCTCAGAAGTAAAATATTTGCCAACAAAATCCTGAAACAGGTCAATTTTTGTTCCACTTTTACCAAATTTTTATGCACTTTAGAAGGATTTTTTGTTGCTCCCTGTGCCATCCCCATCATCCCTCTAAATTATTTGAATAGGGATAGTGGGTCATGTGGTACTTTTTTGGCAAGGTCTTCGTATCTTCTTTACAGAAATTTTCAAGAAAAAATTTTTCTTTTTGGCGCTCTAGTTCCTCGGAACTGAGTGCTTATCAATTTGCCCAAATGTCTGTAATTTTCGAATTTTTCGATGAAAATGGTCCGGCCGTCCGGCCGTAGGCACGATAACTCTCGAACAGAATGAGCTAGACAGTTGAAATTTTCAGAGTGGGTTTGGGAGACAAATATCTCGGCTAAGTTCGTTATTGGGTAAAATCGGACAGATGGTTACGGAGTAACAAAAAAAAAATTTTTTTTTACAAAACAAATTCCAAATTAAATTATTTTTAATAAGCAGTTTTACCATAAGAATACAATGATATCATTTTTAACTCTAACAAGCTAATACTTTCGGAGATATGATTTTTCATAATTTCAATAATAAATCGTATTTCTACGTTTTCACAGAATGATATAATTATTCTATGTATGAATTGTCATAATGTCAACTAATTTTCCTGAGACATGACATTATGTAATCAATCAAACAATTATGAGAATAAAGTGTATTCCGAAATGTGAGCGAAGTGAGAAAAATCTCAGTTGTTTGCTCCGAAATTAGTTTTTCTCAGAAAAGTCTTACATTTCGGAACGGAACATGAAGTAAGAGATCTGAGAGTAGTGAGACTGCTTTTCATCCATAGATATAGAATGCTCAGTTCTCTCAATTTATGACGGGACTGACGGAAGGGAATATTATAACTTCAAAAATATTGGGGTTGAAATACTCGTATTTTAGCGATGCAACGGGGACCTCACCCAAAAATGTTTGAAAATATTACGCAAATATTGAAAGCATAATTCTGTAGTTCGAGAGAGGAGAAAATTTGGTGAACGTAGATCAGGAAATTTTTGATCGATTACAAGGTCATTTTTCATTATTACTTCTCTTCTTTCATACATGTTTTATGGAATATCTACTTTTTGTAGGTACCTCGGAACAGAGTGCTTATCAATTTGCCCAAATGTCTGTAATTTTGGAATTTTTGGCTGAAAATGGTCTCAAACGATTTGGTTCGACTCACTGATCAAGAATCCGAGGTCGAAATCGATTCTGTCCGGCCGGCCGGCCGGCCGTAGGCACGATTACTCTCGAACGAAAGGAGTAGGCGGATTGAAATTTGCAAGGTGGGTTTAGAGAGTAAATATCTCGGACGAGCTTGTTAATGGGCGAAATCCATCTAGCGGTTTCGGAATTATGGCCGATTTTAGTAAAACTATTTTTTATGAATATTTCCGAAACCGATCACTCGATCTATCTGAAATTTAGCATCAAATTGTAGAATCATGACCTTTATACGCATGTGAAGTTTTGTATTGACCAGATTACCGCAAAGTGTCAAAAAATTTTTTTTTTAATTTAAAAAAAACTTTTTCTACAATAACTCTCGAACGGAATGAGCTAGGTAGTTGAAATTTTCAAAGTAGGTTAGGGAGATGAATTTCTCGGTTGAGTTCATTATTGGGCAAAATTGGCCAGATTTAATTTGATTTCTTCATTGTTGCATTTCTCATTCTCAGATTGCTCATTTAATCTTGATAAATAAACTATTAATTGAATTGAATTTCCTTTATGATGCAGCTCTATCATAAGAATATATTGATATAGTACCCAACTCTGAGAAACCAATACTTTCGGAGATATAATTTGTCTGTTTGAACTAGAGCGCCAGAAAACACCTGTCCACAGGGCTTGATCCCATTTTTTTGAAAAATAGTTAGTTCAAAGAGGTTTTCAGTATGTGCACTTTGTCATGGCTCATTTACTTTGAGACGATGGTACCTGATGAAATTTGTCACCGAATGAAAGTCGACCATTACAGTTTTGTTCATGCACAACTTTCAACTGCTTTCAACCCATCACGCCCCCCCCCCCCAATTTTTCTCCATTAAAGGGTTCGTAGGGGTTGAAAGTTGAGCATGAACAAAACTGTAATGGTCGACTTTCATTCGGTGATATTTATCTGTCATAGGAAAATATGATGACATGCTAGAACACAGATCACATAATAATTCATAGATAGAATAATTAAGTAGAGCATTCTGTGGAAACATAGGAGTACGATTTATTATTAAAATTTAGAAAAATCATATCTCATAAGTATTAGCTCGTTAGAGTTGAATATAATATCTATTGATTTTTATGATGAAATTACATATTTAAAAAAAATTGAGTTTGAAATTTGTAATATAAAATAAATTATTTGTTTTCGTTTCTCCAAAACCATCAAGCCGATTTTGCCCAATAACGAACTTAATCGAGATATCTATACCCGAAACCTACTCTGAAAATTTCAACTGTCTAGCTTATACCGTTCGAGAGTTATCATGTTAACGGACGGCCGGACAGAATCGATTTTGACCACGGATTCTTGATCAGTGAGTCGAACCGAATAATCGTTTAAGACCATTTTCATCCAAAAATTCGAAAATTACAGACATTTGGGCAAATTGATAAGCACTCTGGTCCGTGCAACAAGAGCGCCAAAAATTGGATCGAGTACTTACGTGAAGTCAGGAGCTTTTGCGCGTATGTTCTATTGTCCATTCTCCTGTATTGGACACTCTTAATCTAATTTACCATGTCCAATACAGTAGAATGGACAATAGAACATACGCGCAAAAGCTCCTTACTTCACGTCAGCGCTTGAACCAATTTATTTTTCGTAATATTTTTAAAATTTTATAGGGGTACGGTTCTCACAAAATTTTATACACGGTTTTATGTCAATATTCTACAACTAGTTACCACGCTCCAATTCGATCAGTAATAATATAACAAAAGAGTGAGAATTAATTGAAAATAATTTGAATGATTATTTGAAAACTTGTTGCCCGGCAATAGTGACGAGAGCCCGCAGGGCTCGAGTGGCTATTTCTAAATGGCAACAAGTTTGAACAAAATCTGTCAAATTATTTTCTAATTTATGGAACTCGCGATTTAAATTTGACCAGATTATTTTTTGATTCACAAATTTTTAGAAAATAAAAATGGGTTCAAGCCATGTGGACAGGAGCTTTCTGGCGCTCTAGTTCAAACAGACAAATTATATCTCCGAAAGTATTGGTTTCTCAGAGTTGGGAATTATATTAATGGATTCTTATGATAGGACTGCATCATGAAGGAAATTCAATTCAAATAATAGTTTATTTATTAAGGTTAAATGAGCAATCTGAGAATGAGAACTGCACCATGGAAGAAATCAAATTAAAATAGCTGAAATGAATTTGACTCTCTCTTATAGAACAGGATGACATGTACGAGTATGAACACAGATCATATAATAAAGCTTAGATAGAATAATTATAGCATTCTGTGAAAACATAGAAGTACGATTCATTATTGAAATTTAGAAAAATCATATCTCCGAAAGTATTAGCTTGTTGGAGTTGAAAATGATATCGAATGATTTTAATGGTGAAACTGCATCTTAAATAAAAATTTTATTTTCCGTTACTCCGAAACCATCTGGCCTATTTCGCCCAATAACGAACTCAGCCGAGATATTCATCTCCCTAACCTACTCTGAAATTTTCAACTGCCTAGCTCATTGCGTTCGAGAGTTATTGTAGAAATTTTGAAAATTTTGAAATTTTTTTTTTACACTTTTCGGTAACCTGGTCAATACAAAACTTCACATGCGTATGAAGGTCATGATTCTAAAATTTCAGATAGATCGAGTGATCGGTTTCGGAAATATTCATAAGAAATGTGTTTTACTAAAATCGGCCATAACTCCGAAACCGCTTGATGGATTTCGCCCATTAACGAACTTGTCCGAGATATTTACGCTCCAAACCCACCTTGCAAATTTCAATCCTCTAACTCCTTTTGTTCGAGAGTTATCGTGCCTACAGTACAGACCGGCCGGACATAATCGATTTCGACCTCGGATTATTGATCAGTGAGCCGAACCAAATCGTTTGAGACCATTTTCAGCCAAAAATTCGAAAATTTCAGACATTTACACAGAGATTTATTCCCACTATAATGATGACATAATTGGTTGAAACTTACCCTTGTGACAAATAAAGAAGCATTTCATTGGTTTTAACAAACGTCAAAAAATAATCGAGGAAATAATATTCCAAAAATATAAGTACTTTTCCTTGAATTTAGTAGAAATACTTAATCCGCCGTATTCACAAGGCATTCAATCTCCGTTAAGTCCTAACTGAGATCCTCAGTTAAAGATAAATTTGAATCGCAACTTCAGTTAACGTGAAACAAGCCTGTTTCAGCACCGTTAAATACGTTAACTGAGGTTGCGATTCTTATTTATCCTTAACCGAGGACCTCAGTTAGGACTTAACGGAGATTGAATGCTTTGTGAATATGACGGAATGTTGTCTGCATTCTGCAGTCTAAACATTTGATTTCTTGTATGCCTGATCAAGAATTCTCATTCAAGTCAGGTATAACAAAAATATTTATTTTGGTTATTATTTCAAATTATAAGGAATAATGCATTATCGTAGCTGAAGGAAAAATTTTCTAAACAAACCTGTTCTTGTGCTGAAAATATGCCTCGCTGGACTCTGTGTACTAGGCGTGCTGTGATCGCTGCTGAGATCAGCTGCATAATCTGTAGAATCCGTGCGTTTAGGTGATTTTCTTCGATACTTTCGTTCCCGTTTACTGTGACCCCAGCGATGCTGAAAAAACGTCAATTTTACATGAATATTTATGGAGGGTGTAGCTAAGATACGTAGATTCCACAGATCAACCGATTCTTCTATCAAATTTGACAATCCGATCGACAAAATAAGAATTTCACAGACTATTTTATGGAATGAATAAATCGATCAGTTGATCGACAAGAACAATCCGGCCTTCACCAATTAACAATTAATTTAAAGAATGAATATGATCCAAACAAAAAAAAACAATCAGTTTTGTATTCTTACAAAATAAGGATAAATATAAGATATTCAACAGTTTATCATAGTTGGACAAACTGTGTCATCAAATTAAAAGGTTTCTTCAAAACCAACAGGTAAATATATCATTCCGGACAAACAATAAACTGGCAAAACTCATGTGGATAGGAGTTTTGACGCTCTTGTTCAAACTTTGACAAATCCTATCTCCGAAAGTATTGGTTTCTCAAAGTTGGGAATCATATAAATGGATTCTTATTATAGAAGTGCATCATAATAGTATATTCTAAAACAAGTTGTAGAATGGGCTCCTATTCAAACAAGAGTGCGAATTTCGAAAACGAGCGACGAAGGAAATTGAATGAAAACTTCGGATTATACATCCTAGTGACTTTTGTATTGTATCTTGACAGTTGACGTGACTGTTACGAAAGTTGACAGATAACGGAATTTGAATTTTAATCGTAAGTAAGGAGATGGAGATAAGAGTTAAAACAGTTTCCTAATAGCATTACTGATTCAATATTAATAATTATTTTTTTTTCCCGCTAGAGAGGAAACACCTTCTATAGGCCCGCCCTGAGAGGGTCCGCTTCTCTCAGGAGTGTGAGACTCCAGATGTTGATGGTTACTCACTAAAAAACCTCTCGCATGTTGCTTGGAGTAGTTCTTCGTCTTCTCTTCGTCGAGATAGGTGTTCCTGCTAGCTCATGATCGATTGATATGCTGGTTATACAGAGCTTCTCCAAAGCTCTCTTACCAGCCCTAAACATGAAAGCTCCTTGGTTCCTGATTTCATGCTGAGCCACCATTTTCAGAAGCGGGTCTTCGCTTTTCAATATCCTTATTGCCATTTCCAACGTTTGTTGATGGTGTTGGTATTCCAAACTTTGCAAACCTCTGCCTCCCTGCGTTCGTGGAAGGTATATCCTTTGAATCGAGCAGTTGGGATGCAGGCTACGATTCGTGTTCATCACTTCACGAGTGGTTCTGTCTAGCTCGAGAATTTCATTCACTGTCCAGTTAACTATCCCGAATGAGTAGGTTATTATCGGTACTGCCAAGCTGTTCGTAGCAGATACTTTATTTTTCCCGGACAGCTGTGATTTCTATATATCTCGGATCTTCTTTTTGTAGCTACCTGTTAAGGCATCCTTGATTTGGGTTGTCTCCAGTGCACCTCGTTGTTTCATCCCAAGGAATTTGTATGTTTCTTCCTCTTCGAGGTGTCGAATGCTTATTCCCCCTACTAGGTCGATTTCTTCTCCTGTTTCTTCAGGAGAAGTAATATTATATTATTATTATATATTATTAATATAAAAGTAGGATATCTATAGTACCTTATTTTTTAATGAAAATAAAACTTTACCTCTCAACAATTATTTCACTATATCCAGATTAATTATGTTGACAACTAACGTGTTTTGGAATTTAATAGGATCGAATGTCAGTGCTGACTACCACAAAATGAAAAATATAACTAGAAACAATGCGGGAATGAGATCATTACAGCACTGTTTTCAGTGGTGTAATGAACTCATTACGATACTGAAATAGAGAAAAGTTCGTATGCACCACGGGTATTAAGAGATGCTGATCCCCTGTCTACTTACAAACCCTTATGTTTGCAAGTCGTCGCCCTTGGGGCAACATCTACTAATGCCCTTGCTACATAAATAACTATACCTAATTAAGAATCGAATTAGTTCCATGAAACCCGCCGTAAGTATTTTATTTATCACGGAGATGTTTGAATTTCTTACCTTGAGTTGAGAGATAAAACTGTGGGCCTTCTGGTAAACAGACAAATGTGTATTTTCTGGAGGAGCAGCCGAACTAGGTCGGACTTCGGGCATTTCCCTTGGGCTGCTGAGTTCAGAGGCGGATTTACTCAGGTGCTTCGCGGCTATATTCGAAGATGAAGACATTTTGTTGAGCTCACATTGTTCCAAAGTTTTTTCTGGAAATAAAATGTAAGTTATGATCCGATATTTTGTCGAATATAATGTGTTCGATAGAATATAATTATTTGTCTCACAATATCAGATGACAAAAGACAAGTCAAAATATGAACAAATTAAAAATCAGAGAGTGTAGCTAAAACTAGAATTTGCCTTAAAATATTAGAATTATGCGAAGACTTTAGGTTAACAAATATAATCATTAAAGGATACTGTGGGAGGTGAGAATTCTCGAATCTCAGAATAACAATCAATAAAATAATTCTGAAGATTTTTTCGTTAAGCGTCTGAAGAAGGAGTCTGATATAGACTCCGAAACGTAACGATATAGTGGTTTCTTCGTTGATGTTGTTTCGTTGTTGTTTGTTAGGCAGCATTGTTCAATTGATTGCATCTGACAAATATCTTGTGTTTCTTACGCAGAAGCAAATCACGAAATAATTGATTTTTTATTTTATAGATATTTTTCAGAGTTTGGGAGAGAAAACCCAGAAAGAAACCATTCAATGATTAACAAATATAGTAACGTAAATATACTAATATACAGAATATATTACAGATCACTAGAAACACATAGGTACGTCAAAAATTTTATGTATGTTGCAGTTCGGACATGATTCAATGAGTCTTCTCAAAATATTCTTCAACCGAATAAGGGCACATGTCAATAAGATAGTTTTTGGGCGCATGTTCTAGGGGAACAACGTCCTATCATTTCGTCCAAATGTCTGTAATTTTCGAATTTCGAGCTGAAAATTGGCTAATAGACTAATTCGGACTCCCTGATCACGAATCCGGTGTCAGATTTTTGGGTGCCGTCCGGCCGTCCGGCCGGCCGGCCGTACTTCCGGCCGTAGGCACGATAACAGGAGCACCGAAGGTCCTATCGACTTCAAACTTTCAGGGTAGGTTTCTGATCAAAATGCGACGGTTAAGTTCGTTAACGGGCAAAATCGGCCGGACGGTTTAGGAGTTATAGACATTTAAAATTTTGAGGTTATTTCCCTGATATTTCAGGAACTAAAGAAGATGTTGAATCGAAACTTGGTAGTCAGTTCGAGGATATAAACGCGCAACTTTTGGCAAAATTCTGTTATGATCGAAATGTTGGTAATTTTTAAAAAAATATTTCTTTTAATTTTTTCGAAAAAAAAATTTTTTTTTCGTGAACTATTCATCAGATTGCAACAAAAACTTGTACTAACGTCAATTGTAGTATTTTGCAACATTGTGCAAAATTTTGGCTCTATACGATATCAATTTCTGGAGATATAAGACAAAATGTGTCAAATTTCCTGGGTCTCTCTCAGTATTTTCATCGATTATTCTATGAACTCTTTGAATTCCACCGAAAACAAATTCAAAGACATAAACATAAAGAATCAAGTCATAGTTTAGACGCCGAAAGAAGGACGATGTTGATCGACTTGAAAAGGTACCTATTTCAAGACATGCAATAATGAAATGCTTAATTTATGGATATAATATTATCTAAGTATTGTTGGGATCGGGCAGTTGGAAAATTTTTTAATAAAAAAATTTGTACCGACGTTAAATCAAGCATTCTACACGAGTGTGCAAAATTTCAGTTCGATACGATCTCAATTCCAGAAGATATTGCTTAAAATTCACATTCCAGCGTGTTTTGACGTTCTATGGTCACAGAAAATCGTCACAAAAATCTATTTACCTCATTTGACGGCTGTTTGTCAAATCAATTAATTCCAATAATTGATGTCAGATTTCCTACATACCAAGTTCAAACACATTTTATTATATGGAAAACACTTATTATGATCACGTTCTACAGGAATTGATACTAAATAGAAGCTAGATGAAGATTATTGTAATGGAAAATTTGTGTTCCAGAATAATATTAAGGTATTCAACATGATACTGCTTTTTTTCTTTACTGGTCAGTACGGGCCACAAGGAAGATGAACATGCGCCCAATAGCTCCTGTCCACAGGGCTTGAACCAATTTTTGTTTTAATTTTAAATTCATGTACAAAGGCAATTTCCTTAAAACATTGAGGAAGCCTATTATTAAATTTCGGACATGTTAAAATGTGGTGACTATTTATAAAATTAAATGTTTATATTGCAACAAGTGCAACTGATCCCCCAAGATCATATGGGACACAAACAAACAGCATCGTTGAATCTGCTGTTGCAAATCATGTTTTAATAACTGGCCACGCAATTTCCGAAAATTCCGTTACATTGTTGAAAAACTCCAATTAATTGTACCTAGGAATCCTAGGAGGTTTCGGAATATATAAAAGAAGGACCTAGGAGTGAGAATATAATAATATAAAAAAAAATAAAAAGCACTGAAGTTGATGTCCTGAGCATTTGTACGCGTGTTCTATTGTCAATGAACACCTCACGCACCCTCACGCTATACTCCAAGTAGTCCAAGTTGAGTATGAATAAATAAAGCATTAACACATGGAAAAATTTTTGGAGACATTTTTTTCTACTTTTTGCGCGTATGTTCTGGGGAACATCGCGTTATCATTTTGCCCAAATGTCTGTAACTTTCGAATTTTTTTACGAAAATGGTCTCAAACGATTTGGTTCGACTCCCCAATGAAGAATTCGAGGTCAAATTTGATTCTGTCCGGCCTTCGCCACGATAACTTGAGAACGGAAAGAGCTAGCGACTTGAAATTTCATGGGTAGGTGGCGCATCTCAAAACGACGGACAAGTTCGTTGATGGGCATAATCGGCCCAATGGTTTCCGAGTAATGAATTTGTTTTCAACCAATATAGATCCGATAGAATTGGAACTTGGTGAATAGTTGTAGAATATAAACCTAAGCACGTTTGTAAAATTTTGTGAGAATCGTATTGCTAGAAAATTATTAAAAAATTATTAAAAAATATTTTTGTTGTCACGATAACCTGAGAACGGAAAGAGATAGTGACTTGAAGATTTCAGGTTAGGTTGTGCATCTGAATGCGACATTTGAGTTTGCTTATGAGCATAATCGGCCAAACAGTTTTAGAGTTGTAGCTATCTGAAATTTGGCTGTTTTTTGTTCCTCATTAACTCGAAAAATACTGAACCGATTGAATTGAAACATGGTTATTAGTTGTAGAATTCCAACGCGAGAATTCTTGCAAAATTTCGTGAGGATAGTATTCGTAGAAAATGTTTGAGAAATCATTGAAAATTGAAAAAAAAAATCTATAAATCAGTAACTATTCGTCTGAAAATGCTGAAATTTTGCAAGAGCCTTAAGAACCTAACTCTACTGCCAAGTTTCAAGTTTTAACACGATCGGTTAAATATTGTTAGATATTCGAGCAGCCTTGTGTGAGTTCAGTAGATAGGTGACCGTTGCCTCAATAACTTTCGAACGAAAGGAGATAGGAACTTGCAATTTTCAGGGTAGGTTGCATATCCGAATGGGAGAGTTGAGTTCGTTTTTGGGCATAATCGGTTCAACGGTTTCTGAGTTATACCCTGGAATATTATTTCCTTGATAACTCAAAAAATAAATATTCGATCGAATTGAAGCTTGGTAACTAGTAGTAGAAAATCAACGTAAAGAAGTGTTTAAAATTTTGTAAGAAACGTACCCCTAGAAAATTTCAAAAAAATAACGAAAAAAAAAAAAGGTTCAAGCACTGACGTGAAGTCAGAAGCTTTTGCGCGTATGTTCTATTGCCCATTCTTCTGTATTGGACACCCTTAATCGAATTCACCATGGTAAATTATGTTTTCCATTCTCCTGTATTGGACACTTAATTCGACTTCACGTCAGTGCTTGAACCAATTTTGCTAGTTATACTAGGTTTTGAAGGGTTAGTTTCTGAGATACAGATTTTTATTCAATGAATTTTCTAAAATTTTATAGCGATATACGATCCTCACGAAATTCCGAAAAAATTTGCACGTCAACATTCTACAAATAATTACCAATTTTAAATCGGATCAGATCTGTATTTTTTGAGTTATAGAGGAAATAACAACAAAATTACAGATTGGTATAACTCCAAAACCGTTTGGCTGATTATGTCTGTTAAGAACTCAACTGTCGCATTCAGATGCACAACCTACCCTGGAAATTACAATTGTAATCTCTTTCCGTTAGAAAGTTATCGTGGAAACGGTCACCCATACAGATACTGAACTCACCCAATGCTGAACGGTTTCCAATATGGCAACAATATAGATACGATCGTATTCAAATTTGGAAGTTGGCTGTAGAATTAGGTTTTGAAGGCTCTTACAAAATGTCAGCGATATCGCACAGATATTTCCTGAGATACAGAATATATTTTAATAATTTTTTTTTTATTTTACTGTAATCTTTGTGTCAGCATTCTACAACTAGTTGTCAAGGTTCAATTTGATCGAATGTGTATTGTTTAAGTTATTGGGAAAACAACATTTAAACTCCGAAAGCAGTTGGCCGATTATTCCCATTAACGAATTTGACCGTAGCATTCGGATGCGCAATATAGCCTGAAAATTTCAAGTATAGATATATCACTCTTTCAATTCGAAAGTTATCGTGGCAACGGATGGCCGGCCAGAGAGAATCAAATGAAACCATGTTCGCCAAAAATATGGCGCGAAACTATCGCGAATGGCCAGCGCAATCCCCTGATCTTAACCCAGTAGATTTCTTTTATATTATATGTGAAGAGCATTGTGTACAAAACTAAACAGTCTGATTTTAATGACCTAAAAGATCGAATAATGCTTGAGATTAGGTCGATCACTCCTGAGATGTTGAATAATGTTGGAAGAAATTTTTATTTGAGGTTAGGATGTTGCCAATAAGTTCGCGGCGAAAACTTTGAACATCTACTTCATTATCATTCATAATTATTTTGCTACATCTTGTATTACATTTTAGTTTTTGATATTGTATCAAATTTCGTTTATCAATTGATTTTATTTTTTTTTTATTTTATTTGTGGAATAAACATAAAAGTGATAACATTTCTGAATAGAGAATGATGAGACTTTTCAAACGATGTATCACAAGCCCATCCTTCCTGTTTGAAAAATTGGAGGTTGTACCTTTCTTTTGAACGGGGTTGAAGGTAGGGTTCGCATTTTTACGAAGAAGAATAACAATTTAAAATTTGAATTTTACGTGTTTTTGGATTTTCTATGAATGTGTACAGTAACCAAGATAATCAATTTATTCCATTTGGCTGTTCCACACTGTATAGATCAGCATTTTACACGCGCTTACAGCAATTTCGATTTCTGTATCTTCATGTTGGCTCTGACTGGAGAGAACTGGCATAGTCATTGGGGCCAACGTTGGGAATGATCCGAAACTTATCTCAGTCGACATAATATACATAATTTTGTATTGGACAAGAGTATAGTTACCTAAAGTTGTTTTTTCATAATGTTAATCAATAAAAGCCTCACCTTTGTCTTCTTCTACTTTTTGCGTCATCTATTTCGAATATTACTTCAGGGAGCACATGTTAAACTAACAGGAATTTTGTACACACTGTTCTCGTATTCTCAACGTATGTTTTCTGTGGTTTTGTTACCAATCAACGTTATCAAAGGGATATCGCAACCTATCCGTTGTTAAGTAGATATTGTTGTACCTTTACTTCCTCTGAGATCCAACTTTGGACTAGAGAGAGATGACTGTACATGAAAAATTATGGACAATTTTCCATTTCCATCGAATAATAATGCTGAGAGTGGGAGGAATAGTATTTCCGGAAATAAAAAGCAGAAAAATGTTTCTCCTGTTATTCCCAATTAATTATTTCACTAATAACAATTTTTCATACTGAAAAACTGAATGGAGGTTCATGCAGTATTTTGTACGAGTGTGTGAGGCTTGAATATACAATAGAACATGCGCGCAAAAGCTCCTGACTTCACGTCAGTGACTTTTAAGATTTTTTTTTAATATCTATGATATTGGCATACGTTCAATTCGAAATGAAAAAATATTCAATAATTAACGAAGCGAGACCTGTTCAAAAACATGGCATGCATTCGCTCATTCTGTCAGATATTAATGGAGAGATATGTTTCGTATTTTTTTACACAAAAAGCATGCTTGGGACGCAATACAACCAATAAATCATATTTTCCCAGAAGTGAATGAGAATTTTAAAAATAATTTTCGTTATGAGAAAAATCAGTGGTTTATCCCATTTTACTCCGTAAATATTTAGTTCAAATCCCTCACGAACACCACTAGATGAAATAAACAATTTTTACACTTCAGACAATGCCCGTAATACGTACTAGCTATGTACCAAATTTAATCGGAATATCCAGAGTGGTATCATCGATATTTAAAAAAAAAATTGGTTCAAGCACTGACGTGAAGTCAGGAGCTTTTGCGCGTATGTTCTATTGTCCATTCTCCTGTATTGACACTTTTAATCGAATTTACCATGGTGAATTCTATTGTCTATTCTCCTGTATTAGACAGCCTTGATCGAATTCATCATGGTAAATTCGATTAAGAGTGTCAAATACAGGAGAACAGACAATATAATTCACCATGGTAAATTCGATTAAGAGTGTTCAATACAGGAGAATGGACAATAGAACATATGCGCAAAAGCTCCTGACTTCACGTTAGTGCTTGAACCAATTATATTTTCGTGAAGTCAGAAGCTTTTGCGCGCATGTTCTAGTGTCCATTCTCCTGTATTGAACACTCTTAATCGAATTTACCATGGTGAATTCTATTGTCTGTTCTCCTGTATTGGACACTCTTAATCGAATTTACCATGGTGTATTCTATTAAGGCTGACCAATACAGGAGAATAGACAATAGAAATCACCATGGTAAATTCGATTAAAAGTGTCCAATACAGGAGAATGGACAATAGAACACACGCGCAAAAGCTCCTGACTTCACGTCAGTGCTTGAACCAATTTTTTTTTTCGTGAAGTCAGGATAGAAAGCAATGATGAAAAAATTAACACATTATTGTCTACCTTCAATTCTTCTTTAGGAGAAGAATACATAATTATTCTTGAAAAATATTACTGGAATTAATGTCATATTTATATACTTAATCAAAGTAAAGAAAATTATAAGTTTAGTTACTGACATATTGAATGAAATTCAATTGAATTCCAGTAATATTCAAATACTTATTCTTAACCAATAAATGTCCATTGATAGATCTAAAGGTGATGAGGTGAAACATAAAGATATATTATCATTCGTGATAGAAAAACTGGCCTAAAATTCCTCTCTACCCATCACGAGATTTAATATCCACAAATGAGCCTCTCACCTTACAAGATCAGAAAGTGTGGTTAATTTAAAGTTAAGTTTTGAAGCCTTCAGCAAAATTTCAGCGATATCATATTAAAAATGATACATAACCTTTCAAAAGTCCCCTCTCACAAATATACTCCTCTGAAGGCACATGGATCTCTTGAAGAAGAATCGCCTTCTCTATTTCTCAAAGATATTCACTCTTGTTCATAGAAATCCCTTCAATATTTATTTGCCTCCTCCTAAGGATGATCTCTTTCAAAACCAGATCTGAGCGCTAATGTAGGGCTATCATCTCCCATAGATTGGTGATGAAATAACACGATTTTCCCTAAAACATACAGTTGCGAAAATAGCGAGCTATTCAAAATTAAACATCTAATTCAAAGACCCTGTAGGAACGCGTAGTGTTCAACTGAAACCTGTAAAAACCTGCATTCACTGATTCCTCAATTATTTTTGTGTTTAGTATCCATTCATGATTTTAACACAACAAATTTCATACATGCCAAGAAGTAAAAATAATCCGAAAAGAACTCGAAGAAGAAACTAAAACCTCTGATGATCATGAAATTGTAGGTATGAATCGTTTAACACTTTCCAGTTATAATTTCCTGGGACAAATCGATAAACCTGGTTTTCAATCATATCCTGGATTAACGATCTGGCGTCGAGCCAACAAAAGCGCAAATTCCTACGAATGACGATAATATTACGAACCGCAAATGAAAGCTATACATCAGTTCAGTATAGTTGTCTTTGGAACCGGCACGGGCCTAAGGGAGTGGTTGGGGGGGGGATGATACCCCCAAATTTCGAAGGAGTTGGAAAAAATTTCGAAGCAGTTGGAAAAATTTCAAGCAGTTGGAAAAATTTCAATGGAGTTTGAATATTTCAGAAAAAATTGGATCAAGCCCTGTGGACAGGAGCTTTCTGGCGCTCTAGTTCAAACAGACAAATTATATCTCCGAAAGTATTGGTTTCTCAGAGTTGAGAATTATATCAATGTATTCTTATGATAGAACTGCATCATAAAGGAAATTCAATTCAAATAATAGTTTATTTATCAAGATTAAATGAGCAATCTGAGACTGAGAACTGCACCATGGAAGAAACCAAATTAAAATAGCTGAAATGAATTTGACTCTCTCTTATAGAACAGGATGAAATGTACAAGTATGAACACAGATCATATAATAAAGCTTAGATAGAATAATTATAGCATTCTGTGAAAACATAGAAGTACGATTCATTATTGAAATTTAGAAAAATCATATCTCCGAAAGTATTAGCTTGTTGGAGTTGAAAATGATATCGATGGATTTTAATGGTGAAACTGCATCTTAAATAAAAATTGAATTTGAAATTTGTTGCATAAAAAAATTTTTTTTTTCGTTACTCCGAAACCATCTGGCCCATTTTGCCCAATAACAAACTTAACCGAGATATTAATCTCCCTAACCTACTCTGAAAATTTCAACTGCCTAGCTCATTCCGTTCGAGAGTTATTGTAGAAATTTTTTTTTTTTATTTTGAAAATTTTTTTTTTACACTTTACGGTAACCAGGTCAATGACATGATTCTAAAATTTGATGCTAAATTTCAGATAGATCAAGTGATCAGTTTCGGAAATATTAATAAAAAATGTGTTTTACTAAAATCGGCCATAACTCCGAAACCGCTTGATGGATTTCGCCCATTAACGAAATTAACCAAGATATTTACGCTCCAAACCCACCTTGCAAATTTCAATCCTCTAACTCCTTTCGTTCGACAGTTATCGTGCCTACAGCCGGCCGGCCGGCCGGACCGGCTGGACAGAATCGATTTTGAACTCGGATTCTTGATCAGTGAGTCGAACCAAATCGTTTGACACCATTCTCAGCCAAATATTTGAAAATTACAGACATTTGGGCAAATTGATAACCACTCAGTTCCGAGGAACTATAGCGCCAAAAATTGGTTCAAGCCCTGTGGACAGGAGCTTTCTGGCTCTCTAGTTCAAACAGACAAATTATATCTCCTAAAGTATTGGTTTCTCAGAGTTGGGAATGATATTAATGGATTATTATGATAGAACTGCATCATAAAAGACATTCAATTCAAATAATAGTTTATTTATCGACATTAAATGAGCAATCTGAGAATGAGAACTGCACCATGGAAAAAATCAAATTAAAATAGCTGAAATGAATTTGACTCTCTCTTATAGAACAGGATTACATGTACGAGTATGAACACAGAGCATATAATAAAGCTTAGATAGAATAATTATAGCATTCTGTGAAAACATAGATGTACGATTCATTATTGAAATTTCGAAAAATCATATCTCCGAAAGTATTAGCTTGTTGGAGTTAAAAATGACATCAATGGATTTTTATGGTGAAACTGCATCTTAAATGAAAATTGAATTAGAGTTTCGTTACTTAAAGAAAAAATTTTTTCTTCGTTACTCGGAAACCATCTGGCCTATTTTGCCCAATAACAAACTTAACCGAGATATTCATCTCCCTAACCTACTCATAAAATTTCAACTGCCTGGTTCATTCCGTTCGAGAATTATTGTAGAAATTTTTTTTTTAAATTTTCAACATTTTGTTCTGGCTCTTTGCGGTAACCTGGTCAATACAAAACTTCACATGCGTATGAAAGTCATGATTCTACAATTTGACGCTAAATTTCAGATAGATCGAGTGATCGGTTCTGGAAATATTTATAAAAAATGTTTTTACTAAAATCGGCCATAACTCCGAAACCGCTTGATGGATTTTGCCCATTAACGAACTTGTCCGAGATATTTACGCTCCAAACCCACCTTGCAAATTTCAATCCCCTAACTCCTTTCATTCGAGAGTTATCGTGCCTACGGCCGGACGGAATCAATTTCGACCTCGGATTCTTGATCAGTGAGTCGAACCAAATCGTTTGAGACCATTTTCAGCCAAAAATTCGAAAACTACAGACATTTGGGCAAATTGATATGCACTCAGTTCCGAGGAACTAGAGCGCCAAAAATTGTTATAAAATGTGAAGGAATTTGACCGCCTTACCTGATAAATTCAAAGCAGGCAGATAAATAGGAACGGGATAACATGGAATAACACCATGCACCCTGGTACACATTCCTGTTGCCGTAAATTCAATATTTAGTAGTTTTCGGCACAATGTGTGTAGCCGGCAAAAAAATAATATTTATCACAATATTGCGTTATCCCAAAGCGGGTAGCTATTGAATTTAGCAACGTAAATATGTGATGTTCTGAGTTTCTTTCAAATATATATATATATATAAATATATATATATATATATATTAGGCATTACCAGGAAGGGGCCTAAGGGGGGAGATATCCCAAATGTTGATTGGCAAAGCATTTTGAAAAATTTCAAAGCAATGGTCTTAAACGATTTGGTTTGACTCACTGATCAAGAATACGTGGTCGAAATCGATTCTGACCGGCAGTCCGTTAACACGATAACTCTCGATCGAAAGGAGTTAGAGGATTAAAATTTGCAGAGTAGGTTTGGAGCGTAAAACAAGTTTGTTAACGGGCAAAATCCACCAAGCGGTTTCGGAGATATGGCCGTTTTTCGTAAAAACATTTTTTTTATGAATATTTCTGGAATAGATCACTCGATGCCAAGAAAAAAATTTTTAATTTTTAAATTTTGTCTCTATAATAACTGTCGACCAGAATAAGCTAGGTAGTTGAAATTTCCAGAGTGGGTTTGGGAGATAAATATTTCGGTTGAGTTCGTTATTGGGCAAAATCGGAAAGATGGTTTCGGAGTAACGCAAAAAAAAATTTTTTTTACATTACAAAATTCAAACTCGATCCTGTACTTAATTATTCTATCTATGAATTATTATATGATCTGTGTTCTATCATGTCATCTTATTTTCCTTCGAGAGATGAATGTCAAAATTATTTCTGGTTAGTTATTCTTGATATAAAAAACACCTCCTGTTCTAGAAAACAAAGTATGATTGAATGCAAAATGAATGAATATCTCCAGTAAAAACAAAACTGCAATATTCTCTTAGTTTGAATTGATATAATATCATTTTCAAAGTAGATTTGAGAAATGAATATCTCGGATAAGTTCGTTATTGGGTAGAATCGGTCTGTTTGAATTTAATTTCTTTCATGATGCAGTTCTATCGTAAGAATCCATTTAAATCATTCCCAGAGACCAATAATTTCGAAGATATGATTTGTCAAAGTTTGAACATGAGCGCCAAAGCTCCAGTCCACAGGGCTTGAACCAATTTTATTTTTCCCAACACTTCGTTCTCGCGTATTCTAAACTAATAAAATTGTCTCAAACTGCCGAATTAGAGAATTCGGTCCGTTAGTCCGCACGTCCGGCCGTTTGTATATGCAATTTCCAAATGGACTGCTCGCCACTCAAAGCGGAACAACCCAATTTTACGGTCTTCTTTGAAGTGAAATATTTTTCGGAATATAAGTGATAATTATTGTGCTGGGTTTTCGGTATTTGACGAACATTTTCATTCTGCATGCACCAATTGATTCATAATTTTTTTTTCAACTATATACAGGGTGTCGAATAAGTCTGTGTTTTTTGCGCGCATGTTCTGGGGAACTTGGTAACTAGTTGTAGAATACCGACATGAAGACGTATGTGAAATTTTGTAAGGATCGTATGACTAGCAAATTTGAAAAAATTGGTTCAAGTCCTGTGGACTGGAGCTTTGGCGCTCTTATTCAAACTTTGACACATCATATCTCTGAAAGTATTGGTTTCTCAGAGTTGGGAATGATATCAATGGATTCTTATGATAGATCTGCATCATAAAGGAAATTCAAGACATCAAGATTAAATGAGCAATCTGAGAATGAGAACCATGAGAACCATGGAAGAAATCAAATTAAAATAGCTGAAATGAATTTGACTCTCTCTTATAGAACAGAATGACATGTACGAGTTTGAACACAGATCATATAATAATTCATAGATAGAATAAATAAAGCATTCTGTGAGAACATAGAAGTACGATTCATCATTGAACTTTCGAAAAATCATATCTCCGAAAGTATTAGCTTGTTAGAGTTGAAAATGATATCAAGGGATTTTTATGGTGAAACTGCATCTTAAAATAAATGAATTTGAAATTTGTAATGTAAAAAAAATTTTTCTTTGTTACTCCGAAACCTGGCCAATTTTGCCCAATAACGAATTTAACCGAGAAATTTATTTCCCAAACCTACTCTTAAAATTTCAACTGCCTAGCTCATTCTGTTCGATAGTTATTGTAGAAACAAAATTTAAAAATATTTTATTTTTTTACACTTTACGGCAACCCGATCAATTCAAAACTTCGCATGCGTATAAAGGTCATTATTCTACAATATAATGCTGAACTTCAGATAGATCGAGTGATCGGTTTCGGAAATATTCATAAAAAATATTTTTACTAAAATCGGCCATAACTCCGAAACCGCTTTGTGGATTTCGCCCGTTAACGAACTCACCCGAGATATTTACGCTCTAAACCTACCCTGCACATTTCAATCCTCTAACTCTTTTCGTTCGAGAGTTATCGTGTTAACGGACGCACAGCCAGACAGAATGGATCGAACCACGTCGTTAGAGACCATTTTCAGCCAAAAATTCGAAAATTACAGACATTTGGGCAAATTGATAAGCACTCTGTTCCGAATAACAAGAGCGACAAAAATTGGTTCAAGCACTGACGTGATTCGTAGTTTTTTTAAAAGTTTCTAGGAGTACGGTTCTCACAAAATTTTACACACGTCTTCATGTCGATATTCTACAACTAGTTACCAAGCTTCAATTCGATCGAGTCTATATTTTTTGAGTTATCGAGGAAACAATAATCCAGGTGGGTATAACTCCGAAAACCGTTGGACCGGTTATGCCCAAAAACGAACTTAATTCCTCCATTCGGATGCGCAACCTACTCTGAAAATTGCAAGTCCCCATCTCCTTTCGTTCGAAAGTTATCGAGACAACGGTCACCCATCCAGCTAGTGAACTCACACAAGGCGGTCTATAACGATGGTAAATTCGACTAAGACTGTCAAATAGAGGTGAATAAAACATTATTAATAATAATTTAGGCGGTTAAATTTCGGCTATTTTGAAAAAAAATTTGTTTCAGAAAGTATGCGTCAGAAACAGCTGAAATTCCGCACATACCTTCGAGCCGCCATTTTACAATCGAGAACTGAATTTCAGCTTGATCGATTTTGTCTGAAGCGTGAATAGACAATGGACATGCACGCAGAAGCTCCTGACTTCACGTCAGTGCTTTTCTCAAATTTTAAGAATTTTCTTTATTATAATGAATTCTAAAATTTCGTTAAACTTTTGTCCCTCAATATTTATCGCTAGTTTACGACGGCGTATAAGGACAATGTAAAAAATAAAAAATCTGCCAATTAACAGATTAAATCTGTCAATTACACTAATTAACCTTATTGGCAGATTAAATCTGTCAATTATACTAATTGACACATTTAATCTGTCAATTAGTGTAATTGACAGATTAAATCTGTCAATTGACAGATTTTTTATTTTCCACATTGGCCCTAATACGCCGTCGTACAAAAGTAATAGCTGCACACATCATTGAGCAAGTTCGCCTAGCCTTGTATTCAACTGAAAAATCTGTCAATTAGTATAATTGACAGATTCAATCTGTCAATTATACTAATTGACAGATTAAATCTGACAATTGACAGGTTTAATCTATATAATCATATATAATTGACAGATTAAATCTGTCATTTGACACATTTAATCTGTCAACTAGTGTAATTGACAGATTAAAACTGTCAATTGACAGATTTTTTATTTTCTACATTGGCCATAATACGCCGTCGTACTAGTTATCTTACTCTAGGAGATAATCGAGAGTTTTCATGCATATCCGCGACCCTGTATTCATCAAAAAATGAACGAGCGTACAAAGCTCTTGATCCCAAGTGAGAGCTCTTAAAATAGGAATGCTGCGAATTTTACAACGACCACGGTTATATTGTCAGACATCCTCTTTTATTATATACCTCCGTCATGTCCAAATCATAATATAATGCAGGCACATTCATATCAATTTGAATAAGCCGTAAATTTAATCATTTTCGAAATAAAGTTTCAACTTGTGCACGAGGAATGTGGGGAGAATGGTTTTTAAATTAATCATAACAGTTGCGTGGAAAACTGTCGTGTCTTACGCCAGTTTGAACGTAAAATGCGATGGAAAGCACGCCAACAAATGGAAGAAAAAAAAATTATTGTTTAATGTTTAATAAATTCATATTAACAGAGGGGTTGGATTGTGTGTTCCTTCGTCATATATGCCTGTTTATTTGGAGCGTGAGGAGAGTATTTCTTTCATATTTCAGCAGAAGTATACAGGGAGCGTCGAAAGTATGGAATAAAGGATTTTTTTCTGTGACGGGAAAAAAATTCGACATTTCATCTCTGTTGACATGTAACAAAATATAACTTTTCACGAAATTACTTTTTTCCCCGGGAAAAAAGTGAATACTTTTTTCCCGGATATATATACATATAGATAATGGAAGATATTTGCTACTTGCGCTGCTTCTATCAACTCCGGTGGAGTCAGAGAAAACTCAGAATCAAGCATTTTCAACTTTATAGTATTCAAAATAACTACTAAACAATTACTGAGTTCACAATTTTTGTATCAAATCACAAAATTAAATTGACAGATATTTGATTACACTGAAGTTTTCCTTAGCAACGCAGGTCTAATAGCTTACTAGTTTAAAAATTCAAATTTCATATCGATAACATTCTGACTTTAATATATTGTAATAATATGTTCTTTCACTATTAAATCGTCGTTTTTCCTGTCACAGAAAAAAATAGTGTATTATACACGGGAAAAATATTAGATTTCAGCTCTCGGTTTTTTGTCTCCCTCCGCTTCGCGTCGGGAGACAACATAACCTCGAGCTGAAATCTAATACTTTTTTCCCTTGTATAATAAATAACTATATTCTGTCCCCTTGTAGGAATATCGAAAAATGCTTTGATGAGTCAAAGTAATTTATATTGATATTGATATTTTAGGGAACATTTTTCTATAATTCTTATTTTCCTACCATTTCCCATTAAAAAGCAGTGACATTATCGAGATACTTGGAATTGCAAAGCCTTTTCTTTAGACATGAATAGATCATAAAATACTGAATTCAGTAAAGCACATGTAACGCCATTGGGTCAATAATTCACGAGATATTAATTTTTTTATTTTGAAGAATATGTGAAGATTTTTATATCAAGACTTCATCAAATAAACACTTTTTGGCGCTCTTGTTCCACGGAACAGAGTGCTTATCAATTTGCCCAAATGTCTGTAATTTTCGAATTTTTGGCTGAAAAAGGTCTTGAACGATTTGGTTCGACTCACTGATCAAGAATGCGCGGTCAAAATCGATTATGTCCGGCCGTCCGATAACTCTCGAACGGAATGAGCAAACAGTTGAAATTTTCAGAGTAGGTTTGGAAGATAAATATATCGGTTACGTTCGTTATTGGGCAAAATCAACCTGGTGGTTTCGGAGTAACGAAAAAATATATTTTTTACGTCAAAAATTTCAAATCAAATTTTTTTTAAGATGTAGTTTCATCATAATAATCTATTGATATCATTCTCAATTCTAACAAACTAATACTTTCGGAGATATGATTTTTCAAAATTTCAATAATTAATAGTATTTTTATGATTTCATTGAATGCTCTAATTATAATTTGCTGACGCCCAACATATGAGGTGAGTCAGAGACCTACGGTTTGAATTTAATTTTTAGGTTCTCTTGTTCCTCGGAACATAATGCTTATCAATTTGTTTTCGCAAGATATAGATAATCCATACTCCTCGATTGAATAATATACCAATGCCTGGGACAAGTTTGACAATGACATAAAGTCTATGATCCCATGGATTTCTGTCAATGTTACCTACGGTTAACTATTATGATTATTCAGTCAGTTGCAATTAAATCTAAATTATTCGATTAGCGATTTTGTTGGAAATGAATGGATTATTGGATATTTATGGAATTTTTAATAATAATAATATTTCAAGAAATCCCATAGGTGTGAATTGTGAGTATTAAACAACCACACCATCTTTAGTAAATTGAGCTTCATCACTGAAGTTTGTCGTGTACAAAGTAATTCTGTGATGAGAAATTTAATCTTAAAATATGATGGCCAGGTTCTAACGGTTGTACAGGGTGGGCAAAATTTCTGATCCCTGAACAACAACTTCTTAACTCTAATTTATAATGCAGTTCTATCATAAGAATCCGCAATAAAACTAATCGAAGCTTCGTCAAACCTACCATGAGAAACCAGAGGTGGGAATAATATCAATGGATCTTTATCATTGAACTGCGTCATCAATCAAATCAGAACATAGGTCTATGACTAACCTCATAATGTTGGATTTTCATACATCAGCAAATTAAAATTAGAGTATTCTATGAATCCATTGAATTAAGAAAAATTATTGAAATTTCGATAAATTATATCTCTGGAAGTATGAGATGTTAGAGTTGAGAATCACATCAATGGATTCGTATGATGAATCTGCATCTTAACAAAAATTGAATTTGGAATTTGCATTGTAAAAAAAAAATTTGTTTTCATTACTCCGAAACCTCTAGGCTTATTTTACCCAATAACGAACTTAACCGAGATATGTATCTCCCAGACCTACTACAAAAATTTCAATTGTCTAGCTTATTCCGTTTGAGAGTAATCGTGTTAACAGCCGGACAGAATCGATTTCGGCCACGGATTCTTGATCAGTGAGTCGAACCAAATCGTTTGAGACCATTTTCAGACAAAAATTCGAAAATTACAGACATTTGGGCAAATTAAGAACCAAAACGTTTAAGACCATTTTCAGCCAAAAATTACAGACATTTGGGCAAATTGATAAGCACTCTGTTCCGAGGAACAAGAGCGCCAAAAATAAATTAATTTGACCTATCAATCCATTTATCGCTATTCCTGAAAGGGGAGAATATAAATCTCCATACTTTTGACGGTCACTGTATTCATATCCTATAACTTTTGGAATATTCGAACTTTAAAACATAAAGGGTGAATTAAATAGTGATTTAGGATTTTAAACTGAAATAAAGCACAAAGATTGCTGCGCAGCCAGAATTATTGATAATGCTCCACGACTTTCTTGGCAATTGCGAATCAGTCGGATTTATCTAGAGGTCTACACATATTTGGGACGGTACCTATCTTACGAATAACATCTTTAATGTTGTTTTCCAAATCCTGAATTGTTCTTAGATTAGTAGCGTAGAATTTACACTTCATATACAGTGTGCGTCAAAATTATGGAACAAATTCATTTTCTCAGGAGAAAAATGTTTGGCAACAAAATCCAGAAACAGGTCAATTTTTGTTTTACTTTTACCAAATTTTTTTGCATTTTTGAAGGATTCTTGTTGCACCCTGTGCCATCCCCATCAACCCTCTAAATGTTTTGAATAGGGAAAGTGAGTCATGTTGTATTTTTTTGGCAAGGTTTTTGTAACTTCTCTCCAGGCGTGCAGAAATTTTTAAGAAATAATTTTTCTTTTTTGAAAAATAGTTAGTTCAAAGAGGTTTTCAGTATGTGCACTTTGTCATGGCTCATTTACTTTGAGATGATGGTACCTGATGAAATTTGTCACCGAATGAAAGTCGACCATTACAGTTTTGTTCATGCACATCTTCTATATTTATCCGCAACGTTAACAACTTACGAGGGCACATGTTCAAGTTAGGGAAAGAGAACTTCATCCCACCCAGAGGCAAAGTTTTCTTCCCAACAGAATTTTCAACGTCTGGAACAGTTTGCCTCCTGATGTTGTTGGTACGACCAGTGTAAACGGCTTCAAGAACGGATATGACCGGTATCGTTTTCCACCAACCATCTCTTGATCGTTTGTGATGATATGTGCTGAAATTTTTTTTTTCGCTTTCTTTATGCCTATGTTACTTTTTTGGCGCTCTAGTTCCTCGGAACAGAGTGCTTATCAATTTGCCCAAATGTCTGTAATTTTGGAATATTTCGATGAAAATGGTCTTAAACGATTTGGTTCGACTCACTGATCAAGAATCCGTGGTCGAAATTCATTCTGTCCGGCCGGCCGATCCGGCCGGTCGGCCGTAAGCACGATAACTCTCGGACGGAATGAGCTAGAGAGTTGAAATTTTCAGAGTATGTTTGGGGGATGAATATCTCGGCTTAGTTCGTTATTGGGCAAAATCGGACAGATGGTTTCGGAGTAACAAAAAAAAAAATTTTTTTTTACGAAACAAATTCCAAATCAATTTTTTTTTAATAAGCAGTTATATCATAAGAATCCATTCATATCATTTTCAACTCTAACAAGCTAACACTTTCGGAGATATGATTTTTTAAAATTTCAATGTAAATCGTATTTCACAGATTGATATAATTATTATTCTATGTATGAATTCTCATAATGTCAACTTGACAGAAGGGAATATTGTAACTTCAAAAATATTGGGGTTGAAATACTCGTATTTTAGCGATGCAACGGGGACCTCACCCGAAAATGTTTGAAAATATTACGTAAATATTGAAAGCATAATTCTGTAATAATGAAAAATGGCGATACCGTTGTTAAAAAATCAACAAGTTAAGAGCGTTCCTGCTAATCGGGTCCTTCATGAATGGCTTCGTATAATAAATATACTTATGCATATATTTCACAAATCAAATAGACCCCAGGGGGTTCATTGATCTGCCGAGAAAGCAAGAGCAGACGCGTTTCTGGCTTCTTGGCCTTCATCAGTACCCTGTAGCTTTCCCAACAAATTCAACTGAACTGACCCGGGTTAAGCCTTTCAGAGCCGGCTTGGTCGATCATTTTAATCACCCACGCCACCTATGAAACGAAACACGGAAATCAGCCTCTCCCCACCAGTGGATATTTGAAGCGTGAAATCATATGCCACCATTCACTCGATATTAAATCAAGAACGAGTCCCGCAGAGCTCAGACAGTATCTTCTCAATGGCCATGAACGCTGTTTAGCGTTTTCAAAAATAATAATGAAAAATGGCGATACCGTTGTTAAAAAATCAACAAGTTAAGAGCGTTCCTGCTAATCGGGTCCTTCATGAATGGCTTCGTATAATAAATATACTTATGCATATATTTCACAAATCAAATAGACCCCAGGCCCAGGGGGTTCATTGATCTGCCGAGAAAGCAAGAGCAGACGCGTTTCTGGCTTCTTGGCCTTCATCAGTACCCTGTAGCTTTCCCAACAAATTCAACTAAACTGACCCGGGTTAAGCCTTTCAGAGCCGGCTTGGTCGATCATTATAATCGCCCACGCCACCCATGAAACGAAACACGGAAATCAGCCTCTCCCCACCAGTGAATATTTGAAGCGTGAAATCATATGCCACCATTCACTCGATATTATTATTATTTTTGAAAACGCTAAACAGCGTTCATGGCCATTGAGAAGATACTGTCTGAGCTCTGCGGGACTCGTTCTTGATTTAATATCGAGTGAATGGTGGCATATGATTTCACGCTTCAAATATTTTCGGAGTAACAAAAAGAATTTTTTTTTTTTTACAAAACAAATTCCAAATTAAATTTTTTTCAATAAGCAGTTTTACCATTAGAATCCACTCATATTACTTTTAACTCTAACAAGCTAATACTTTCGGAGATATGATTTTTCAAAATTTCAATGTAAATCGTATTTCTACGTTTTCACACAATGATAGAATTATTCTGTGGGTATTCTATGAATTGTTATAATGTCAGATTATTTTCGTGAGACATGACGTTGTCTCATTGTCATTCATTCCAGCAATCCTATAAATATGAGAATTCTAATATAATATCATACTTTTTGTTGGTTGATATTTTCATGCCGATGGTCAATCCATATGATGATGGGAATGGTAATGGTAAGTTAATAATATTGAGTTCAGGATATCTCCACTGAAAACAAAACTGGAATATTGGTGTATTGGAATTGGAGTACGTTTGAGGAAATATATATATTATCGTTCATCATAGAATTGAGGAATGAATATCTCGGATGAGTTCGTTGTTGGGTAGAATTCGTCTATTGGTTTTGGATTGATAATTTTTGGCACTCTTGTTGAATTTAAATTATTCTATGATGTTTGAATTCAATTTCTGCTAAGATGAAGTTCTAAATTTCAATAATGAATCGTACTTCTATATTTTCACAGAATGCTATAAATATTCTATCTAAGCTTTATTATATGATCTGTGTTCATACTCGTACATTTCATCCTGTTCTATAAGAGAGAGTCAAATTCATTTCAGCTATTTTAATTTGGTTTCTTCCATGGTGCAGTTCTCATTCTCAGATTGCTCATTTAATCTTGATGAATAAACTATTATTTGAATTGAATTTCCTTTATGATGCAGTTCTATCATAAGAATACATTGATATAATTCTCAACTCTGAGAAACCAATACTTTTGGAGATATAATTTGTCTGTTTGAACTAGAGTGCCAGAAAGCTCCTGTCCACAGGGCTTGAACCCACTTTTGTATTTCATATGTACTGCCTGTATCATAATATTGTGTTTATGAGCTTCAAAGGCTTGGCCTCAGCTCTTATAAAATAAATAATAATAATAATAATAACAACTTTCAACCCCCTCACGCCCCCCATCTTTTTTCTCCATTAAAGGGTTCGTAGGGGTTGTTTAGTATACGAGAGAATATTATGACGAATTTTAGAAATCACATGATTTTTTGCTATTTCAAGTTTTGCAATAAACATCAAAGTGATAACATTTCTGAATGAAGAGAATGTCAGGACATGTCAAACGATGTATCACAAGCCCCTACTACCTATTTGAAAAATTGGAGGTTGTACCTGTCTTTAGAAGGGGGTTGAAAATTTGAAATTTGAATTCGACGTGTTTCGGAGTTTTTCATAATTATGTACAGTAACCAAGATAATGATTTAATCCATTTGGCTTTTCCACACTGTATATGTTTTGACAAGAGACTAACCATAATAAAATAATAGGAGGATAATTGATAATTAATGAAAGGATAATTGACATACAATTTTAAAATTCACAAGCGTCTGCATAGTACCGGTTTTGTATATAATCGAGAATTTAAACTCCATTCAGGTGGAGCAAAAAACTTCTGGTATACTTATATGCCCGGCATTTTACCTTCATTTGGGATAAACACAACTCGAAAAACTAATATAAAATCTTCTGTGAGAAGCCCAACAAACCGCAACGCCTCTTGTCCACAGCGTTCAAGTATAAGAACACAAACAACTTTACGCTTCTGATGTTCCACAAATAGGATTTCCAACTTCAAGGCTTGTTCCCTTAGGGAAGATGAAAAATTGTACGTAAGCTTTTAAGAAGATCTGCAACATCGTTACAGCTTTTCGAATATCCGAAGTTTAATCACTTCGTCCTTTCATTAGTATATTGGATATCAAAGTTCTAGAAAAGGTCAAGTATGTGTCAACGAAATTATGTATATTATCATCGATTTTGTGCTCTGAATAGCATAGAATATTCACGAGATTCCTCGTCCCTGTACTTTTGTACAGGGTGGGGAAAATTGGTGATACCTGAACTACATTGTTTCAACCCTAAGAGATAGAGGAAAATGAATGACACATTGCGATTACCTTTTTGGAGCTCTTGTTCCTCGGAATAGAGTGCCTATGCATTTGCCCAAATGTCCGGTCCAACGGTTTCGGAGTTATACCCACCTGGATTATTATTTCCTCGAGTACTCAAAACATATAGACTCGATCGAATTGAAGCTTGGTAACTAGTTGTAGAATATCGACATAAAGACGTGTGTAAAATTTTGTGACAACCGTACTCTTAGAAACTTTTTAAAAAAATTACGAATCACGTCAGTCCTTGAACCAATTTTTGGCGCTCTTATTATTCGGAACAGAGTGCTTATCAATTTGCCAAATGCCTGTAATATTCGAATTTTTGGCTGAAAATGGTCTCAAACGATTTGGTTCGACCCACTGGTCAAGAATCCGTGGTCGAAATCTATTCTGTCCGGCCGACCGTTAACACGATAACTCTCGAACGGAATGAGCTAGACAGTTGGAATGATCAGAGTTGGTTTGGGAGATGAATATCTCGGTTAAGTTCATTATTGGGCAAAATCGGCCTAATGGTTTCGAAGTAACGAAAAAAAAATATTTCTTTTTGCATCACAACTTTGGAATTAATTTTTTTTTAAGATGCAATTTCATCATAAGAATCCATTGATATCATGTTTAACTCTAGCAAGCTAATCCTTTCGGAGAAATGATTCTTCAAAATTTCAATAATACATCGTAGTTCCATGTATTCACAGAATGCGATTTCTAACTGTCTGCGTTAACTGTTCATAAATGTCATCTAGCTATTAGAGACAATATGTCAATTCGTAGTTTGAAATTATTATCTGCTAGAAAACAAGTATCCGATTCTTGAATTTGTGAATATATACAAGACTGTTTTGAAATCGAAAATATTATTGACTGGTTGCATCTTGTATAATTGACGTATACATTCGGGATGATGATTCAGAAGATTTAGAATTGGATCATTTTAATGAAGTAGTTTATGAAGGCAATAGGAAAGAAGAACATAATGGAATCATCAAAAGAAATTACTGTTCGTTGACCACTGAGGTTAATATTACCTTTTACTTCCTTAAGTAGTGAGACATGTTTCTATATACAGTATTTTCATAATGTTGCTAGCAAAAAAATGCTAAAATATGGATCTACATTCGTGTATCAAATATTGTTCTCGAGTTGAGGTTCATAATACAGAATGATTATGTAAAGATAATAATTGGTTCGTCAGCCTCTGCCTTTTCAAATATCAGGTATAAATGGACAATCTGCTATGATTGTCTCCAGCCTTGCTCTAAACATTTTGATGATAATTTTCTTAATATTTTAAATGATAATTTTTGAAATATTAAAGCATTGAAGATTGCTCATTTAATCTTGATAAATAAACTATTTTTTGAATTGAATTTCCTTTATGATGTAGTTCTATCATAAGAATCCATTGATATCATTCCCAACCCTGAGAAAACGATACTTCGGAGATATGGGTTGTCAAAGTTTGAACAAGAGCGCCAAAGCTCCTGTCCACAGGGCTTTCCCATATTTTTTATATTATGTATTACGCTGAAAATTGATCACATGCAGAAACTTTATCTTTATCTCGGAAACAAAGTCAAAAATCCAATAATTCCATTCGGCATTTTTCATCAATAATATCAGTCTGTTTACGTTCCTCGATTTTTCGCCTCGAGTTTTGAATCACTCTGTATACATATCTTAAAATACATCTTCTAGCAAAAAATCTGTAAAATGCTCAATGTTGATCCTACTTACTGGAGGAAATATCACAGTAATCAGACGGATTCATATTTTTCAACCTTTTTTAGAGGTCTTTCGGATCTTTATCAGTCTCCTCTAAAAACTACTAAGAGCTTATGATGGCCAAGTTTCAAGTTTGAACACGATCGGATCCGAGCAGCCTTGTGTGAGTTCAGTAGCTGGATGGTTGACCGTTACCTCGATAACTTTTTTACGAAAGGAGATAGGGACTTGGAATTTTCAGGGTATGTTGCTTATGCGAATGGGAGAGTTGATTTCGTTTACAGGCATAATCGGTCCAACGGTTCCGGAGTTATACCCTCCTAGAATGTTATTTCCTCGATAACTCAAAAAATAATATAGACTCGATCGAATTGAAGCCTGGTAACTAGTTGTAGAATAGCGATATAAAGACGTGTTTAAAACTTTGTAAGAACTGTGCCCCTAGAAAATATCAAACATATTACGAAAAAAAATATTAGTTCAAGCATTGATGTGAAGTCAGGAGCTTTTGTGCTTATGTTCTATTGTTCATTCTAGTAAATTCGAAATTCGATTGTCTAATACAGGAGAATGGACATTAGAACATAGGCGCAAAAGCTCCTGACTTCACGTCAGTGCTTGAACCAATTTTTGGCGCTCTTGTTCTTCGGAACAGAGTGCTTATCAATTTGCCCAAATGTCTGTAATTTTAGAATTTTTGACTGAAAATGTTCTTAAACGATTTGGTTCGACTCACTGTTCAAGAATACGTGGTCGAAATCAATTCTGTCTGGCCGTCCGGCCGGCCGTTAACACGATAACTCTCTAACGGAATGAGCTAGACAGTTGAAATTTTCAGAATAGGTTTGGGACATAAATATCTCCGCTAAGTTCGTTATTGGGCAAAATCGGTCTCATGGCTTCGGAGTAAAAAAAAAATTTTTTTACATTACAAATTTCAAAATAAGTTTTTTTCAAGATACAGTTTCACCATAGGAATCCATTGATGTCATTTTAACTCTAACTAGCTAATACTTTCGGAGGTATGATTTTTCAAAATTTCAATAATAAATCGTACTTCTGTGTTTTCACAGAATGCGATAATTATTCTATCTATGAATTATTATAATATGATCTGTGTTGATATATGTCAACTTATTTTCCTGAGACATGATATGTCACATTTTGATATTTAATGCCCATGGTTAATCCATATGATGATTAGGAATGGTAATGATAAGTTAATAATATTGAGTTCAGAATATCTCCAGTAAAAACAAAACTGAAATATTGGCTAAAGTTTCAATTGATATAATATAATTTTCAGAGTGAATTTGAGGAAAAAATATATCGTTCATCATATAATTAAGGATGAGTTCGTTGTTGGTAAAATTGGTCTATTGGTTTTGGAGTTATAATTTTTGGCCTTCTTGTTGAATTCCAATTCTTTTATGATGTTTGAATTCAATTTCTGCTATTATGAAGTTCTATCATAAGAATCCATTGATATAATTCGCAACTCTTACCAATACCTTCGAAGATACGATTTGTCAAAGTTTGAACAAGAGCGCCAAAGCTCCTGTCCACAGGGCTTGAACCAATTTTAATATTATGTATTAAAGTTGAAAATTGATGATATGCAGAAACTTTGAAGTCTAATATCTCGGAAACAAAGCCAAAAATCCAACAATTTTTTTTTGGTTTTGATCAAGAATTTCATGTATACGTTCCTCAATTTTTCGCCTCGAGTTTCGAATCACCCTGTATACACATCTTAAAATACATCTTCTACAAACAAAACCGGTAAAATGCTCAATGTTGATCCTACTTACTGGAGGAAATATCACAGTAATCAGACGGATTCATATTTTTAACCTTTTCAGAGGTCTTTCGGATCTTTATCAGTCTCCACTAAAAACTACTAAGAGCTTATGACGGGCAAGACCGCACATCATATCTTGGAAAGATCTACGATCTATCGCCCACTAAATCCTATACGAGTCGACCCGATATCCCATCTCCGATCAATCGTCATTTTCGGTGAATTTCGCTGGGACTTTTGCAGGTTAGATTTCGGCGTTTCGTCCGATGAAGCGTGCCGTCCCGACGCGCGACGCCTGTAGACTGACGCTCGGCGTCCGTTTTATCGATTCCTCCCTCGCCTATACCGTATACATGACGCGTACGGCTCATTTATGAAAATAAGATCGCGATAGGATCCGCTAAATTCGCCGAATTCGTTGTTTTCTTCCGGTTCCAGAACGAAACTACAACGCTCAGCAATTGAGGTGGATATTGGAAGATTAACTTATGTTAAAAGTGAATTTTTAGAAACCAAATTGAAGTTTTGGTAAATTTAATTAGCAGTGTTCGTTACTTTCATAACACAATTATTGAAAAAAATACGGAAAAAACAAAGGATTGAACTTAAAAAAATATAAAAATGATATCTTTGATATCACCAAATCTCATGAGAGGGAACATAAGTAAATTACATATAATTCACGAATTTGTAAGAAAATTGATTTAAGCATTAAGTCTTCACACGAGAGCGAGATTTTTCACGTCTCGTTTCGTTCTCGTCTCGAGACGAGACGAGACGAGACGAGAAGTTTTCAAAAATGTTATAGGCAATACCGAGACCACATACAGCGCAACACGAGAGTCTCGTTTTTGGTCTCGTAAAATTTTTTGTATGAAGTTTTAAATAATACGACTCGACTTTTTTCAACACCCACAGAAAACAATTGAATATGAAGAGTTTCCACTATAATTAACAATACATTTTGTCTACATTATGCATCGATCGTTCCAGAAATACACGATTTTTTAGAAGATTATTAATTCGTTATGACCTTGCGATAATTGAGATTATTTTTCAAGAAAAAATAGAATTCACAACCATAAAAACGGATGCCATTATGAATTCAATACTTAACGGACAACTTCTATTGCCCCTAAATCCCTATATGCTTTGAAAATTTCGTCTCTATCTGAACATCTGGAGAAATGTATTCTCTTGTGCTCCGTGTAGTGAAGATGTGAACAATTATTGTATACATCTGTGGAACCACGTATAATAAATCTGGTAAAGAAATTAAGCTATTCAATGTTTTGAAAAGTGTTATGAGGAATACGCCAAGAACACCCTCAATGATCTTTGATGATTCTTTGAAAACTATACCAAATTGTTCAATTCTATTAAAAAATGTATCGTTATCGATAGTCTATTTAAAACATCAACAAAACTTTCGAAATATTGGAAAGCTGACTTTGAAGAATATTTGCTGTTAGAAAGAGCAAATAGGAATAAAAATATTTTACAGTGGTGGAGAGTGATGAAAAAGATCTTCCTACACTTTCCAAGATGGCCGATGATTTATTAATGGCTACATTTGTACCTGTTGAAAGATTATTTTCCACAGCAGGTATGATCATGGCAAAAACACATACATCATTGAAAAATGATGTGATGCAAGCGTGATTATGTTTGAATTCTTGCTCATCGAGTAATTTGAAAGTTGAAATAATTATCAGTGTTTGAAATTAAAAATAATATGTACATTGTACATGTGAAAATATTTTTGTATAAGAGCGTGATAAATATAGCTTTATAAAATTATTCATTATTGTATATGTTAGAGTATTCCTCTACGCAGCCATCCCCGAACACAGCGCCACCGCAACACCGAAGCTCAAGTGACCGTTACAAGGGGATGACAGTTAGGACGGCCATTACGATAAGATCGAGAAGAAAGAGAAGAAGCAGCGGCAGACTAGATATTATAGTTAATTGTGAATGTGTGAAAAGGATTGTAATACCTACAGAGGAATACTCTAATAGTAATAAACCCATCTAATCAGTAGTATCACTGTGCATTAGTGTGAATCACCGAATATCTAACATATACCATTTCGTTTATATATTATAATATTTATTATCGTTATTCAAAATTAAGCGAGACGAGACGAGACAACTGATAACGAAACTTAAACGAGACTTAATTTTTTGGCAATTGGCGAGAGCGAGACGAGATTTTTTATACTCTCGCCTACTCTCGTCTCGGGTGAAGTCCTATTAAGCATTGACACGAAGTCAGGGTATTTTCCGCGCATTTTTGGCGCTCTTGTTCCTCTGAACAGAGTGCTTATCAATTTGCCCAACTGTCTGTAATTTTCGAATAATTGTCTGAAAATGGTCTTAAACGATTTGATTCGACTCACCGATCAAGAATCCGTGGTCGAAATCAATTCTGTCCGGCCGGTCCGGCCGGCTGGCCGTAGGCACAATAACTCTCGAGCGAAAGGAGTTAGAGGATTGAAATTTTCAGGGTATGTTTGCAGCGTAAATATCTCGGACGAGTTCTTTAAATCTCGGTTAATTTCGTTACTGGGCAAAATTGGTCTGATGGTTTCGGAGAAACCAAATTCAAATTTTTTTTTACAACACAAATTTCAAATTTAATTCTTTTTAAGATGCAGTTTCACCATAAAAATCCATTGATATCATTTTCAACTCTAACAAGCTAATACTTTCGGAGATATGATTTTTCGAAATTTCAATAATGAATCGTACTTCTATACTTCTTATGTTTTCATAGAATGCTGTACTTAATTATTGTATCTATGAATTATTATATGATCGGTGTTCTTACATGTCATCTTATTTTCCTATGAGAGATAAATGTCAAAATTATTTCTGGTACACCTCTTGTTCTAGCTTTTTATAAGATAATTTTTGAAGCATTTTTTTTTAAACGAGACTTTTTTTGAATTTAATTTCTATCATGATGCATTTCTATCATAGGAATCCATTGTTATAATTCCCAACTCTAAGAAACCAATACTTTCGGAGATATCATTCGTCTATTTCAACAAGAGCACCAAAAGGCTCCTGTCCACAGGGCTTCAACCAATTTTTTATTGTCCGTTCACCTCTTGGACATTCTTAATTGAATTTAGCATCGATATAAACAGTTTTCTCAGCTTTTATAATAAATGAATAAATTTCATACTGTCATTTTAATGACAGACTTCAGTATCGAGATAATCGTCTATGATCACACAATTTTTGGCGCTCTTGTTCTTCGGAACAGAGCGTTTGAACTATTGAAATAATTTGATCGTCAGCCTATACCTATTTAAATATCAGGAATAAATGAACAATCTGCTATGATTGTCTCCAACCTTGCTCTAGACATTTCGATGATATTTTCCTTAGGTATTTCGAGTTGTGAAAACTATGCGCCGAGTGTAAGTTGCAACAAACCATTCAACGAGTTTAAATCATTGCAGATTGCTCATTTATTCTCGATAAATAAACTATTATTTGAATTTAATTTATTTTATGGGTTATTTCTATTCTATGAATCCATTAATATCATTCCCAACTCGGAGAAACCAATACCAATATGGTTTGTCAAAAATCGAACAACAGCGCCAAAGCTCCTGCCACAGGGCTTTTCTCCTTTCATTGATTCTGACATATCCATTCTATTCACAAATTTACGAATTTACGCGAAAATTTGTGGGTCGACATTCTACAAGTAATCACCGAGTTTTAATTGGATAAAATTTGAATATTTTGAGTTATAGAGGAAATAACAACAAAATTTCAGATAAGTGTAACTCCAAAATAATTTGGCCGATTATGCCAATTAAGGAACTCAAATGTCACATTCGGATACGCAATCTACCCTGGAAATTGCAAGTCGCTATCTCTTTCCGTTCTCAGGTCATCGTGAGATACATAATATTTTTTCGCAATTTTTTTAAAATTTTCTAGTGGGATGGTATTCACAAAATTTCACACAGATCTTTATGTTGATATTCTTCAATTAGTTACAAAGTTTCAATTCGTTCGGGTCTGTATTTTTTGAGTTATCGAGAAAATAATATTCCAGATGGGTTTAACTTCGAAACGGTTAGGCCGATTTTGCCCAACAACGAGCTTAACTGTCCTATTCGGATGCGCAACTAACACTGTAAATTGCAAGTTTCTATCCCTGTTCGTTCGAAAATTATCGAGGCAACGATCTTCCATCCAGCCACTGAACTCTCACAAGGCTGCTCGGATCGTGATCAAACTTGGAACTCGGAAGTAGAGCTAGGTATTGGAGGTTGTCGCATAATTGCGGCGATGTCGAACGAATAGTTTATGATATATAGAATTTACCATGTTTGAATTGGATCGGTTCCGTATTGTTTGATTTATTGAGGAAGTAATAACCAAATTTTAGATGAGTGTTACTCCGAAACCGTTCGGTCGATTATGCCTATTAACAAACTCAAATGTCGATTCTCACAAAATTTCACAAACGTCTTTAGATTTATATTCTAACAACTCATCAAGTTACAATTCGAACGGATTTGTATTGGTTGAAAACAAAATTATTACTCGGAAACCATTGGGCCGATTATGCCCATTAATGAACTTCTCCGTCGTATTTGGAAGTGTCACCTACCCTGAAAAATTTAAGTCGCTATCTCTTTCCGTTCTCAAGTTATCGTGGCAACGGCCGGACAGAATCAAATTTGACCTTTGAATTCTTTATCAGGGAGTCGGACCCAATCGTTTGAGTCCCTTTTCGGCGAATAATTCGAAAATTACAGACATTTGGGCAAAATCATCATGTGATGTTACCCAGAACATGCGCGAAAAAATATTATTTAAGACATCTCAACACCTTGACCGTACATAATAATAAACTGTTGCAAACAGATGCAATGAAGGAGACCAATACCTAAGAAAGGAGATTCGAGAAAGGTAGAAGGAAGAAGATTACAGACGAATAAGTTTACTGTCCTATTTCTCAAAAATATCAGAGCTGGTCATTAGCCATCAACTCAATGACTTCCTGAATGAAAATTATATTTTTCAATCCATTCAACATGGATATGTATATCAAAGGAACATCAACCCAACCTGCAACCTTGAGATGGTGAATGAAATCCTTCAGGCATTCAGAGACTCGAACTTGGCCATTAGTCTATTTTTAGATTTATCCAAGGCATTCGATACCTTAGATCCAGCTTATTCATTTGAGAAATTCCAGCCCTATGGAATTAGGAATGATTCCCTGAAGCTGATAAAATCTACCTAAGTCGGCGAACTGAAATAAGTATGCTGATGACATTGCTGTCATCATCTGGTTTGTATTATATCTCCATTAAACAGAAGAGAGCTTTGAGAACTATGCTCAAAAAGAAAAGGTCGGGCTGTCGGAGTCTTGTAGGGGCAGGGTCAAGCAAAATGCTCTACATACTGTAATTGCCATGTACCTACATTCAAGAAAGTTTGCTGTTTCTTTTCGAGAATAGGCATTATTTTGAAGGAAAATGTGGGAAAGCCAACTAAAAAGCCCAGAAAAACATAATCTATGGATCTATGGCGCTACTGTGGAAGCACAGATAGAAATATTTAATTGTACAGAACGATTCATAAATTGAACACACAGATTTCATGACCGTATTATAAAGACCAAGGCCTTTAGTTGAAAAGATGGTGTTCTAACAAGAATACTAAAAGAATGTGGGAAAGCTATGTGGACAGGAGCTTTCGCGTTCTTGTTCAAACTTCGACAAATCATATCTCCGAAAGTTTTGCTTTCTCAGAGTTGGGAATGCTATTCTTATGGATTCTTATGATAGAACTTCATCATAAAAGAAATTAAATTCAAATATCATAATAGAATTTAAATTCAACAAGAGTGCCAAAAATTATGAATCCGACGCCACAAGACCAATTCTACCCAATAACGAACTTATCCGAGATATTTATTCCTCAAATCTACTCTGAAAATTATATTATATCAATTGGAACTTAGCCAATATTCCAGTTTTGTTTATGGATTATCCAAGAGATTCAATCATACTTTGTTTGACATGTATCTTATCTGTAGATGAAATGACAATGATGAAATGTATGAACACAGAACACAGATGAAATTCATAGACACGGACGTCAATTTTCGATACAGCATTCTGTAAAATCGTAGATTTACGATTTAATATTGCAATTTTGAAAAATCATATCTCCGAAAGTGATAATTTGCTAGAGTTGAAAATGATATCAACAGATTCTCATGATGAAACTGCATCTTAAAAAAATGAATTCGAAATTTTTATTGTAAAAAAATTTTTTTTTTACCCGAAACCATCTGGTCGATTTTAACCAATAACGAACCTAAACGAGATATTTATCTCCCAAACCTACTCTGAAAATTTCAACTGTCTAGCTCATTCCGTCCGAGAGTTATCGTGTTAACGGACGGACGGTCGGCCGGACAGAATCAATTTTGACCACGGATTCTTGATCGGTGAGTCAAACCAAATCGTTCAAGACCATTATCAGCCATAAATTGAAAAATTACAGACATTTGGGCAAATTGATGAGCACTCTGTTCCAAGGAACAAGAGCGCCAAAATACCGACCCGAAGATTTATGCAAAATTTCATGAGGATCGTACGATTAGAAAATTTTAAAAAAATACTTATTTAAAAAAATTATGTAGTCCAGATAGAATCCGTCACATATAGTTGAAAGTTTGATGGGGCGTTCAAAACCTTATATTACAGCTAAGGTCTGGATTTATACTCGAACTGATCTGGAGATATTGGAAAAATATCGAAATATTATATCAATTACAGTTTACTGGTCCACTGCATTACCCTCGAACATCAAACTTGTCGACGGTTTATGATTTTTGAGGCGAAGTCGCACGAATTTAATGATCATAAATTTGGAAATGTCATTTCATTTTTATGAGGGAAAAGCAATTTCTTTATAAGATGATTTTAAATGGATATTTAATGCATATTGGTTCGATTGAATGTTAAACGATATTTCCATGCAGATATAATATACGGCAGGGGTGGCCAACCGGTCGATCGCGATCGACTGGTCGATCATCGCTATAGGTCCAGTCGATCGCGGCCAGGCAGACAGCATCGAATTTCATTTAAAATTTCTACAATTATAGAACTATATATCTATATTGGTAGATCGCGCAGAGTTTTGTCAGTAAATAGTAGACCTTGGCCACCCCTGATATAGGACATCAACGAGGATTTGCCGAAATCGGAAATATTGTGAATAATAAAAAATTTGTTCAAGCCCTGTGGACCGGAGCTTTTTGGCGCTCTTGTTCAGACAGACAAATTATATCTCAGAAAGTATTGGTCTCTCAGAGTTGAGAATAATATCAATGGATTCCTATGATAGAAATGCGTCATGAAAGAAATTAAATTTTAAAAAAAGTGCTGTTGAAAAAAAAAGCATCGAAAATTATCTTATAAAAGAAAGAGCAATCTACAATGCTTAAATGCATTAATGCTTCAAAAATTGTCATTAAATTTATTAATCAAGATTAAATGAGCAATCTGCAATGATTCAACCTCGTGGAATGGGTTATAGCAACCTGATATTTGAGTAGGTAGTGGATTACGAACAAATTATTTCAATAGTTCAATATATTAATAAAATATTATCCTCTTTTCATAAATTAAAATTTAATAGTCCATTCTTTTTTGTATTATGCTCCTTAACTCAAGAAAAAATGATTGATACACAAATGTAGATCCATATTTCAGTATTTTTTTGCTAGCAACATTATGAAATTAATACTGTATATAGGAACATGTCTCACTACTTAAGGAAGTAAAAGGTAATATTAACATAGGGGCAATTCCGCAAAAGGAGCAGATTAAAAATAATTCTGCTGGTACCTGCTGACACGTGTTTCTGCTAGTTGGCCTCTTCAGGACAGGGCAACCAAGAAACCAAGGAAAATATGGAAATAATTTTAATCTGCTCCTTTTGCGGAATTGTCCATTAAACCTTTCCACTGGTAATATTAACTTCAGTGGTCAACGAATAGTAATTTCTTTTGATGATTCCATTATGTTCTTCTTTCCTATTGCCTCCATAAGCTACATCAAAACAGTCTTGTATATATTCAAAAATTCAAGAATCGAATACTTGCTTTCCAAGAGAATATAACAACTATGAATTGAAAATCTCTAATAGCTAGAAAGGATGACATTTATGAATAGTGATCACAGACAGATTCTGTGTTCACATTCTGTGAATACATAAAACTTACGATGTATTATTGAAACTTTGAAATATCATATCTCTGAAAGTATTTGCTTGTTAGAGTTGACAATGATAACAATGGATTCTTATGATGAAACTGCATCTTAAAAAAATTTGAATTCAAAAGTTGTAATGTAAAAAAAAATATATGTTTTCGTTACGCCGAAACTATCTGACCGATTTTGCCCAATAACGAACTTAACCGAGATATTTATCCCTCAAACCTACTCTGAAAATTTCAACTGTCTAGCTCATTCCGTTCGAGAGTTATCGTGTTAACGGCCGGACGGACGGCCGGCAGAATCGATTTCGACCACGTATTCTTGATCAGTGAGTCGAACCAAATCGTTCAAGACCATTTTCAGCCAGAAATTCGAAAATTACAGACATTTGGGCAAATTGATAAGCACTCAGTTCCGAGGAACAAGAGCGCCAAGAAACTGGTTGGAGCTCTGATGTGAAGTCAGGAACGTTTGCGTACATTCTATACCATTTTAATGACAGAGTTAAGTAATTAGAGAATCTTCTATGATCTCAGAATGTTCAATTCTGACGTATATTGTATTCTATTGGAATTGAAATTCGTTGAATATCTAAAAATATACGAAAAAACTTACGTCTCAAGCACGTTCTTCATACGATATTCACGAAATTTAGTGGGTCGGCATTCTACAAGTAATTACCAAGTATAAATTGGATTAGATTGGTATATTTTGAGTTATAGAGGAGATAACAACAAAATTGAGCAATCGAATTTTCCATGGTAAATTCGATTAGGAGTTCCAATACAGGAGAACGGACAATGTAATTCACCATGGTAAATTCGATGAAGAGTATCCAATACAGGAGAATGGAATTTAGAACATACGCGCAAAAGCTCCTGACTTCACGTCAGTACTTGAACTATTTTTTTTTTCGTAATTTTTTTGAAATTTTCTAGGGTACGGTTCTTACAAAGTTTACACACGTCTTTATGTCGATATTCTACACCAAGCTTCAATTCAATCGAGTCTATATTTTTTTAGTCATCAAGGAAATAATATTCCAGGTGGGTATAACTCCGAAACCGATTATGCCAAAAATCGAGCTTGACCCTCCCATTCGGATGCGCAACCTACACTGAAATGTAAACTCGATATTTCCTTTCATTCGAGAGATATCGAGGCAACAGTCACCCATCCAGCTACTGAACTCGCTCCGATCTCCAATAATATAGATCCGATCATGCTCAAACTTGAAACTTGGCAGTAGAGTTAGGTTCTGAAGGCTCTCGCAAAATTTCAGCGATGTCGGAGGAATAGTTTCTAATATATAGAATTTTTTTCAATGATTTTTAAAAAATGTTCTAGTGATACTATCCGCACGAAATGTTGCACGAATTTTCGTGTTGGCATTCTACAACTACTAACCATGTTTGAATTAAATCGGTTTCGTAATTTTTTGAGTTTTTGAGGAAATAACAACTAAATTTCAGATAGGTATAACTCCAAAAGCGTTGGGTCCATTATGCCTATATACGATCCTCATAAATATCCGCACACGTCTTTATGTCTATATTCTCTAACTAGACACCAAGTTTCAATTCGATCAGCTGTGTATTATTCGAGTTATCGAAAAAATGATATTCCAAATGGTTATAACTCCGAAAACGTTTGCCCGATTATGCCAAACAACGAACTTAACTCTCCCATTCGGATGCGCAACCAAGGCGGAAAATTTCAACTCCCTACCTCTTTTCGTTCGAAAGTTATCGAGGCAACCGTCACCCATCCAACTACTGAACTTATCCAAGGCTGCATAGATCTTCGAAAGATATACATCCGATCATGTTCAATTATTTTTCTTCAATTTTCTAGTGATATGATTCTCGCGGAATTTTGCAAGAATTTTCGAACCGGCATTTTACAACTAGTAACCAAGTTTCAATTGGATCCGTTCTGTATTTTTTGTGTTATTGAGGAAATAAAAACCAAATTTCAGATGGGTATAACTCCATAACCGTTTAGCCGATTATGCCTATTAATAAACACAAATGTTGCATTCAGGAGCACAACCTACTCTAAAAATTGCAAGTCGCTATATCTTTCCTTTCTCGGGTTATCTTGACGTAAATAATATTTTTAATCATTTTTTTAAAATTTTCTAGCGACACGATTGTCACAAAATTTCACAATCGTCTTCGTATTTGTATTTTACAACTTGCTACCAAGTTTCAATTCGATCAGATCTGTATTGGTTGATGACAAAATTATTACTCGGAAACCATTGGGCCGATTATGCCCATTAACGAACTTGTCCATGGTATTTGGATGCGCCACCTACTTTGAAAATTGCAAGCCGCTATTTCTTTTCGTTCTCAAGTTATCGAGGCAACGGCCGGACAGACTGAAATTTGACCTCAAATTCGTCATCAGTGAGTTGAACCTAGTCGTTTGAGACCATTCTCGGCAAAGAACTCGAAAATTACAGAAATTTGGGCAAAATGATAACGCGATGTTCCCCAGAACATACGCGCAAAAAAGGTATCTTTTATTACTCTACCATAATTTTTCAGGGAGTTGTGTAGCTCGTAAGTTGGAAGTCTAAAATTGGTTCAAGCCCTGTGGAAAGGAGCTTTTTGGCGCTCTTGTTCAAACAGACAAATTATATCTCCGAAAGTATCGGTATCTCAGAGTTGGGAATTATATCAATGGATTCCTATGATAGAAATGCATCATGAGAGAAATTAAATGATAAAAAAAGTGTCGTTTAAAAAAAATGCTTTAAAAATTATCTTATGAAGAAAAGAGCAATCTACAATGCGTTAATGCTTAAAAAATTGTCATTTAATTTATGAATCAAGATTAAATGAGCAATCTGCAATGATTCAACCTCGTGGAATGGGTTGTTGCAACCTACACTCGGTGCATAGTTTTCACAACTCGAAATACCTAAGGAAAGTATCATCGAAATGTCTAGAGCAAGGCTGGAGACAATCATAGCAGATTGTCCATTTATTCCTGATATTTGAGTAGGTAGGGGATTACGAACAAATTATTTCAATAGTTCAAAATATATTAATAAAATACTATCAACTTCTCATAATTTGAAATTTAATAGTTCATACCACTAACCAAGGGCGTAGCCAGGAATTAATTTCGGGGGGGGTTTTGAAATTTTGGAAATTGATTATATGAGGGCTGGGGGTGTAAGTGTCGCTTTCTGTAGCAAAAATTTTTTTTTAAGTAAAAAATTACATTTCGGGGGGTGGGGGGTTTGAACCCCCAAACCCCCCCCCCCCTGGCTACGTCCTTGCCACTAACACATTCTTTTCTTTATTATGAACCAAGAAAAAATGAGTGATACACAAATGTAGATCCATATTTCAGTACTTTTTTGCCAGCAACATTATGAAAATACGGATATAGGAACATGTCTCACTATTCAAGGAAGTAAAAGGTAATAGTAACCTCAGTGGTCAACGAACAGTAATTTCTTTCAATGATTCCATTATGATCTTCTTTTCTATTGCCTCCATTAACTACATCAAAGCAGTCTTGTATATATTCACAAATTCAAGAATCGAATTTTGCTTTCCAGGAGAAAATAACAAGTATGATTTGATTCTCTTATAGCTAGAAAAGATGACATTTATGAATAGTGATCACGGACAGATTCTGTGTTCACATTCTGTGAATACATAGAACGATGTAATTTGGAAATTTTGAAACATCATATCTCCGAAAGTATTAGCTTGTTAGAATTGAAAATGATAACAATGGATTCTTATGATAAAACAGCATCTTAAAAAATTTGAATTCAAAAGTTGTAATGTAAAAAAAAAATATTTTTTTTGTTACTCCGAAAATATTAGACCGATTTTGGATTTTGCCCAATAACGAACTTGACCGAGATATTTATCCCTCAAACCTGCTCTGTTAATTTCAACTTTCTAGCTCATTCCGTTCGAGAGTTATCGTGTTAACAGCCAGACGGACGGCCGGCCGGACCAAATCGTTTAAGACCATTTTCAGCCTAAAATTCCAGCACTCTGTCCCGAGGAACAAGAGCGCCAAAAATATATTACTATCTATGAAAACCTTCGTTATGCTTAAAACAGTTTATCGATCGATTAGAGATTTTCAGGATTCATTTAATTCCGGTCCATAATAATACTCATGAAAATTACCCCGTATCCAACAACATTCAATTCATTATGTACCATTCTATCAGGATATGGAAGATGCAACTAATCATTCATATTGATAACATGTATTGTTGGTTGCCGCACCTTTTATAAATCCAATCGATGTCCTAATTATTTCTAATTTCCAAGAATACTATACAGACTTCAAAGTTCAAAGTTCGCGATATCTCCATAAAAAACCCTCGATTCAGCTCAAAAGTGCAATAATAGATAACACATATTCTTTTTTACGGAAAATCAGATTCAAAAGCGTCCAATCATTTTCGTTTCCCGAGCAATCGCATTGCAGTACCACGGCACCGTCAGACAAGGAAACAACTAATTTATACCGTGCCCCGTGCCTCATTCATTTTTCAATGTTCGTATGCGGGAAGTGAAAATACTGAAAATTATCTTGTGAGCTCGACATGAACAGAAACAGCGAAAGTAAGCACACTTGAGAGACCGGTAATTTTGTACGAAAATGTTGCTTTGATATCTTCTGGAAGTGGGAAACAATCGCTAAAACATGCACAAGGTAAGCTCGAAGTTCTGTTTGTTTTTGACGTCTCGTTGTTAGGTTAGGTTTTCATTCAAAGTTGACAATTGCAGCCCTTTAATCACGGAATTGTTGTTATATGACTCTGGGAAAATATCCTATGGGGAAATTTGATAGTTTCTTTCTTTGACTATTTTTTTTCGAATAACGACTGAATATACTTAGTGTAAAACTGGTTCGTGAACTGACTAATTTTCTGTCATAAGATCTTTTGTTTAGAAAAAGAACAATTGAAATAATTGAATATTTAGGCACCTGAATCATATAATTTCAAGAATTTATACCATGAAGTTTCGTATTATTCGGGATTATCTAAGTTTGATAAAATTAAGAGCCATTTTAATCTGGATGATATACCTATTCATAATATAAATGTATTGTTTTCGATAACACTGATTTTCTCATGGGTCTAATTCATGGTTAAAATTTAAAAATAACATGGAATATTTTCGAAAAAAAATTATTTATAATAATTAATGAATCATTAAAGGATACTTTGGGACTTGTATTCATCATTCATTGTTTTCTTCTGCGTTTTTGCGCGCATGTTCTGGGGAACGTCGCGGTTATCATTTTGCCCAAATGTATGTAATTTTCGAATTTTTTGCCGATTCATCCAATAAAAATCCGATCGAAATGGAACTTGGTGAGTAGTTGTAGAATACCTACGTACTTGAAGACGTTCATCAAATTTTGTGAGAATCGTATCACTAGAAACTTAAAAAATTGGTTCAAGCACTGACGTGAAGTCAGGAGCTTTTGCTCGTATGTTCTATTGAACAAGGGACAACTTACATTACACCAACTCTAAGTATTCTCTTATTTGTTTAGAAAATTTGCTAATTGAACTAACAGATTTTATGGAAGTAGGTAATTGATTAAATATTTTTGAAGCTTGTGATATTGGGTTATTCAACCCTTTTTGGCTTTTTACTTTTGTCTGATATAAGTTTTGATGTGTTCTTGTTTCATAACTATGAACATCTTTCGTAAATTTATACTCTGTATTGCACTTTTGCATTTTATTTATGATTTTAAAAATTCGTTTACATTGTTCTAATTCTAACACTTTCTTCAAATTTGGTATATGCAAATCAGAGTAAAGTTGTGTAGTATTTGTTAATCGATCATAATTAAACAATACTTTAATAAATTTATTTTGTAACGTTTGTATTTTTTTGAAGTATGTTTTTCCACAGGTTCCCCAAATTGGTATTAAGTATCTTATATGTGACATAAAAAACGCATTGTAAACCTGAAATTAACTTTTTTTTGATAAATATGATCGAACCTTATATATAGCTGAAACCATCGGTATTATCTTCTCCATTATGGAGTCAACGTGGCTTTTCCAGCTCAAATTTGTGTCCAACATCAGACCCAAGTACCTCGCCTCACAGACTTCTTGAAGTTCAATATTATTAATGGTTAACTTCAGACTTTTTTGTTCTTTTGTTTGAATACCATATACTTAGTTTTATCGATATTAATTTTCAATTTATTGTTCCAAAGCCAATGTAAATACCGTTGTAGATCTTCGTCAATTTGTTCATTCAATTCTTCTACGTTAGTACCTGTATACAGGGTGGTCCAGATCTTAACCAAGAAATTTTAACCACGTATTCTACGTCAAAAATAAGCTCTGGTTTGTCGTATAAACATATGTCGGGAAATGCTTCCTCTTTGAGATACAGGGTGTTAAAATTTTTTGGAAAAAAAATGTTTTTCTTTCTTTTACTTCGAACACCTTCTTAAAATTCATAATTGAGTGTGGCTATTAACGATATTTTTTTTGTAATTATACGTTGCGTTTACAAAGATAGTCATATTATTATTATGTACCGTATCAAATTTTAGCGATTTCCTCATGCATGAGAATGTGTTTAATTTTTTTATTCGGAAACGGTGCCTCGGATGTCAAAAACGCAAGAGAATGAATTTGCTCCATATTACATAAGGATTTCAAGAGTAATTTTTAATGTTGGAAAAACCAGTGGCGTATCATTTTTTTGTCTGGATGCAGTGCGGATGCCACTGGTAGAATAAACAAAACATTATTCCATTCAAAAAGTGCTCCTTGATCCTTAAAACCTATGTCCCAAATTTATTACAAATATTTCAAAAAGTGTAAAAGTTATTAATAAAAAACATTTTTTTTTCTGTAATTTTAACACCCTGTATCTCGGAGAGGAAGCATTTCTCGATTTATGTTTGTATGACAAACTAGGGCTTATTTTTGACGTAGAATACGTGTTTAAAATTTCTTGTTTAAGATCTGGACCACCCTGTATATCAAGACAGTGTCGTCTGCAAAAACGAAATACCTGGCTCGGACGTCCGACTTGCTCAAGTTAAGCACGTATAATGAATAGAGAAGGGGACCCAAAACCGACCCTTGGGGAACACCAAATGAATTGGAAGTCCAGTCAGTTTTGCTATCATCTATACAAACATATTGACGGCGATCGGTTAAATAGGACTTAATCAACTTATATATTGTTCCTCTGAATCCCATTCGTTGGAGCTTATTATGAAGAATATCTCTGCTAACCACGTCAAAAGCCTTTCTCAAGTCGACCAGTATGGCCACGGCTATTTTGCCGGTTATTTTGCCATTCGATTAAGAGTGTCCAATACAGGAGAATGGACAATAGAACATACGCGCAAAAACTCCTGACTTCTCAGTGCTTGAACCAATTTTTTGTTTCGTGAAGTCAAGAGCTTTTGCGCGTATGTTCTATTGTCCATTCTCCTGTATTGGACACTCGTAATCGAATTTACCATGGTAAATTCTATTCTATTCTATATCGAATTTACCATGGTAAATTCTATTATCTGGTCTCCTGTATTGGACATTCTTAATCGAATTTACCATGGTGAACCATGGGCATTAGTATCTCTCTTAAGTTCATTAACGGGCAAAATCCGCCCAGTGGTTTCGGAGTTCGGGCAATTTTAAGTTTGAGCTTATTTTCCCAATATTTCCGAAGCTAATCATTCGATCTGAAATTCAGCACGAAGTTGTACAATTACTGAAAAGTTTTGTATGGATCGGTTTATTATGAACAGAAAAAAAAATTCAACAATTATTAAATTTCGTTTTCCCAATAACACTAAAAATACTGATCTGATCGAATTGAAACTTGGCAGTTAGTTAAAAATTTCAAAATCGTTGACAAGCTTTGGCGCGCCTGTTCATGTTGCCCAATCTGAATGGACACTAACTTGTCCCAACAGCTCGGATATTTACACCAATTTCACACTAGTAAATCGAGAAGGTACTTTACGAACTGTTTCAGCATAATTTTCGCCATCTCAGGGTCCGAATACTCGACGTTCGTAGAGATGAGTATTCGCATGCGATAACTCCTACAAGAAATCTCATCTCCCTCACTTCTCCCTCACTATTTAGTAGTAGAGAAACACATTTCAACCGACAATTCACATACGGAGTTTGCGCAGAGTCACTGACACGTGAGTCGCGTGATAAATCTCGTAGGAGAGATCTCTCTCAACATTTCGTGAATAGGGGCCCTGTATAGTATATTCTAAAAATATCGTTAATTGTCATCTGCCAAAAAATGACAGCGCTCAATACGACATCTGTCAAAATACGGGGCTATTCAAAATGGTACCTTCAATTGTAAAACCCTGTGGAGTTAACCTGGATAATTAGAACAATATGTTGGTGATTTTTGGCGCTCTAGTTCCTCGGAACAGAGTGCTTATCAATTTGACCAAATGTCTGTTCGACTCTCTGATCAAGAATACGAGGTCGAAATCGATTCTGTCCGGCCGGCCGGCCGTAGGCACGATAACTCTCGAACGAAAGGAGCTAGAGGATTGAAATTTGCAAGGTGGGTTTGGAGCGTAAATTTTTCGGACGAGTGCGTTAATGGGCGAAATCCATCAAGCGGTTTTGGAGTTATGGCCGATTTTAGTAAAAACATTTTTTATGAATATTTCGGAAACGGATCACTCGATCTATCTGAATTTTAGCATCAAATTGTAGAATCATGACCTTCATACGCATGTGAAGTGTTGTATTGACCAGGTTACCGCAAAGTGTAAAAAAAAATTTGAAAATTTTAAACATTTTTTTCTACCTTAACTCTCGAACGGAGTGAGCTAGGCAGTTGAAATTTTCAGAGTAGGTTAGGGAGATGAATATCTCGGTTAAGTGCGTTATTGGGCAAAATAGACCAGATGGTTTCGAAGTAACGAAAAAAAATTTTTTTTTAAGCAACAATTTTCAAATTCAATTTTTATTTAAGATGCAGTTTCACCATAAAAATCCTTTGATATCATTTTCAACTCCAACAAGCTAATACTTTCGGAGATATGATTTCTCGAAATTTCAATAATGAATCGTACTTCTATGTTTTCACAGAATGCTATAATTATTCTATCTATGCTTCATTATATGATCTGTGTTCATACTCGTACATGTCATCTTGTTCTATAAGAGAGAGTCAAATTCATTTCAGCTATTTTAATTTGATTTCTTCCGTGGTGCAGTTCTCCTTCTCAGATTGCTCATTTAATGTTGATAAATAAACTATTATTTGAATTGAATTTCCTTTATGATGCAGTTCTATCACAAGAATACATTGATATAATTCCCAACTCTGAGAAACCAATACTTTCGGAGATATAATCTGTCTGTTTAAACTAGAGCGCCAGAAAGCTCCTGTTCACAGGGCTTGAACCAATTTTTTTTTAAGATGCAGTTTTTTTCCATTTTGTTGAGCAATTTGAGAGTTTAAAAGGTTCAATTATAGACGTTTGCTTTTATATGTTGTACGATGATTTCAGCATCAATATCATGTGAAGGATATACAATTCTACATCGACTTTTTCTCTTTAAATGAGTGTTTTATGTTCTTTACATGCTATTTTAGGAAAAACGATAATGCTTTTAATTGACACGTGTATTTTGATATATGTAATCGATTTTGTTTCGTGTTTCTTACCAATGGGGAATATAGAAGAACAAGGTGTTACTAATTTGCTATGCTAACTCAAACAGCATTTTATTATTCATTCATGAGGATCATGAAAATATTGATAACTGTACCTACATATTATAAATTCAGTGAAATTCTTTCTAGGTGAAGGGTTTTCCAATAAGAGGTGTTATTTTGATATTCAAAGAAAAATGCCATTTTTCAATATAAATGATCGGATGTTTATTTCATTATAAAGATGAAGCTATGCCGTTAATAGTGGAAAATAACATCAGGCAAATGACCACCACGACCACGCTTATAGGACCATATCCTTTTAATGAAATTTTCCATAACCAAATCGCAAAGTGGCTGCCCTATGTCCTCGATTGCCTCACGAATTCCACCTTTGAGGTCTTGAATCGACGCTGGGCTATTGGCACCGAGGTGATGTTAGCTCCCGGCCGGCCAACTCCAAGCGCTGCTATTCCACCACGGTCAATACCGTTCCCTACCGTTCTCTCACGCTTCTGATATTTTATTCCGATGTTCCGAATAGGTGAATAAGCTTCGTAATCAGCTGAATGCATATACCTAAGGACTAATAAATTAAACAAATTTTTTCGTTCAATTCTGTAAGCACTACAGGTTCGAAACATGAAATTATTCTCGTAGCGCTCAGTTACAAGTTTGTAATTTTAGTTTTCTGGATATCTGAATGGCCGGCCAAGAAAGGTTATTAGCAGGATACATGTGTCGATCAAATACGTAATCAAATTGATTTTTTCGTTCGATTCAGATATCCTTGAGTACCCAGCTCCAAGGTTCGAAATATGAGGTTTATCTCATAGTGCTCAGATAGAAGTTGGTAATTTTTTTTTCTGAAGATTCAAGTTGCCGGCCAAGAAAAATAATTATCAGGATACATGTATCGATCAGATACCTAATCAAATTGTTTTTTTCGTTCCATTCTGATATTCTTAAGTACCCAGCTCCAAGGATCTAAATATGAGGTTTATCTCATAGTGCTCAGATAGAAGTTGGTAATTTTTTTTTTCTGAAGATTCAAGTAGCCGGCCAAGAAAATTAATTAGCAGGATACATGTGTAGATCAAATACCTAATCAAATTGATTTTTTCTTTCGATTCAGATATCCTTAAGTACCCAGCTCCAAGGATCGAAATATGAGATTTATCTCATACTGCTCAGATAGAAGTTGGAAATTTTATTCTGAATCGAAAGAAAAAATCAATTTCATTAGGTATTTGATCTACACATGTATCCTGCTAATCATTTTTCTTGGCCGGCTACTTGAATCTTCAGAAAAAAAAATTACCAACTTCTATCTGAGCACTATGAGATAAACCTCATATTTAGATCCTTGGAGCTGGGTACTCAAGGATATCAGAATGGAACGAAAAAATCAATTTGATTAGGTATCTGATCGATACATGTATCCTGATAATTATTTTTCTTGGCCGGCTACTTGAATCTTCAGAAAAAAAAAATTTCAACTTCTATCTGAGCAGTATGAGATAAATCTCATATTTCGATCCTTGGAGCTGGGTACTTAAGGATATCTGAATCGAAAGAAAAAATCAATTTCATTAGGTATTTGATCCACACATGTTTCCTGCTAATTATTTTTCTTGGCCGGCTACTTGAATCTTCAGGAAAAAAAAAATACCAACTTCTATCTGAGCACTATGAGATAAACCTCATATTTAGATCCTTGGAGCTGGGTACTCAAGAATATCAGAATGGATCGAAAAAAACAATTTGATTAGGTATCTGATCGATACATGTATCCTGATAATTATTTTTCTCGGCCGGCTACTTGAATCTTCTGAAAAAAAAAATTACCAACTTCTATCTGAGCACTATGGAATAAACCTCATATCTCGAACCTTGGAGCTGGGTACTCAAGGATATCTGAATCGAACGAAAAAATTAATTTGATTATGTATTTGATCGACACATATATCCTGCTAATAACCTTTCTTGGCCGGCCATTCAGATATCCAGAAAACTAAAATTACAAATTTCTAACTGAGCGCTACGAGAATAATTTCATATTTCGAACCTGTAGTGCTTACAGAATTGAACGAAAAAATTTGTTTAATTTATTAGTCCTTAGGTATATGCATTCAGTGGATTACAAAGCTTATTCACCTATTCGGAACATCGGAATAAAATATCAGAAGCGTGAGAGAACGGTAGGGAACGGTATTGACCGTGGTGGAATAGCAGCGCTTGGAGTTGGCCGGCCGGGAGCTAACATCACCTCGGTCTATTGGCGTAGACATTCTCTTTCACGTGGCCCCAAAGGAAGAAGTCGCAAGGTGTTAAATCACAAGATCTCGGTGGCCAATTGTGATCACCTCTTCGACAGATAACACGGTCCGGAAACTTTTCCCGCAAAAGTTCAATGGCTTCGTTGCTTGTGTGGCACGTAGCGCCGTCTTGTTGAAAGTAAACTTTGTCCAGATCAATACCATCCAATTCCGGTCATAAAAAAGCACTGACGTGAAGTCAGTACTCTTTGGCGCGCGTGTTCACGGTGGCTAATTTGAATTGAATGATGAGTACTTCAAGCTCAGTGGTTAGAGCGAGCCGAAGATCTTCCCAAAGGATAGGGGACACCATTCACTGTCGGTTCAAAAATTAACAGTGCTGTATCTAAGCTACCATCAGGATAGAGTAACAAAGATGGAAAAGAACACAACTGACTCTCCTTAGTCGCACAAGCGAAGATTTGGGAGGGTCAGTATAATCCTAATCATGTTTATCGCACGCGCGCCAAATCATATTAACTTTTTACACTTTTTCTTTCATTGTTAAGTCAATCTGCTTTGGCGCGCGTGCGATAAACATGATTAGGATTATACTGACCCTCCCAAATCTTCGCTTGTGCGACTAAGGAGAGTCAGTTGTGTTCTTTTCCATCTTTGTTACTCTATCCTGATGGCAGCTTAGATACAGCACTGTTAATTTTTGAACCGACAGTGAATGGTGTCCCCTGTCCTTTGGGAAGATCTTCGGCTCGCTCTATCCACTGAGCTTGAAGTACTCATCATTCAATTCAAATTAGCCACCGTGAACACGCGCGCCAAAGAGTACTGACTTAACGTCAGTGTTTTTTTTTTTCAAGTTCCTTCAACAAATATAGCTATCGATACAGTTTGGCTGTTAGCTTAACCGTAGATCAAAAAAAATTGCGGTTATGGGACCTCCGTTAGGAACGCAATTACCTCTTCTCCAAATCCGAACGTATTTTAGTATAGATCTACCGAATATAGTTATTTATAAATTCGCCTCAGGGCCACCATACAGACATTTCAACTCGGAAACATCGCTATTTCCCCCAAACTGACTTGTGCATGTCCGTGCACTGAATTGACATGAATATTCTTTTAAAACCTCACAATATCGGCTCATTACTCCCAACATAACCCATACAACCCAAAACCATTCGCTTCTCGTCTGCGCATGCGCAATATACTCATGGCTGCAAGTCCTCCCAAAATTACACACCTCACAAAAAACTCCGATTATCCAACACCAGTGGTTCAGGAGATATCGCATCCCTTATCCACGCATGCGCAGACCCTCTCCAGGGGATTCTTTGGAGTAATAGCATCCGCCACCCCAAAACCCCAATCCTCTCTGACGAAAACTACAGCAGTTAAATGACTTCCCATCTGCGCATGCGCATAACGAAAAATGCCCGGAAAAGGCAGCATGAATTTCAAATAAATATTTTTCGGAATTTCAAGCAAAATAGAGTAATTTTTTTAATTTTTTCATGTCACGTGATCTTCACGAAATTTTGTAAAAGTGTTCGCTTTGGTCTTTTGCATCTAACTACAGAGTTTCTATTCAATCAGATCAGTATTTTACGAGTTATCGTGGAAACAAAATTTCAAAATTTTTGAAATTTTTTTTTGTCACTTTATGGCCATCCTGTCAGTCACAAAAAACTGCGATTCTCCAACACTAGTGGTTCAGGAGATACCGCATCTTGAATCCACGCATGCGCAGACCGGCACCGGGGGATTCTATGGAGGAATTACATCCTCCACCCCAAAACCCCAATCATCTCAGAAGAAATCTCGAACAGTTAAATTATTTCTCGTCTGCTTATGCGAATAACAAAAAATGCCCAAAAGAGGCAGTTACACTCCAGTCGTTCACCGTTCAGACTAATTTTGAAAACCAATTTAAAATTCCACACATCGTTTACGCATTAATTCAATTGCCATGCTAGTAAGTAGTCCATATTTTAATCAGTTGCCCTCGTACATATCGCAATCATTCAGATAAACGCGCAAAAAATACGTCGGAACGAAATCACCAGATGTTGGAGATATTCCATGTAGGAATTCGAAATGAAATTAATATAATTTGTCCAGTTTAGAAGTTCAACATTATAAATTTTTGTTGAGGCTCCTAGTGGTCTGTCCGCAGAGAAATTTTGCACACCCCAAGAGGTCATTATTGGTCACCGAAGTGCCAAAACTAAACTCATTCCAATATTTGGTTTCGGAATTTCCAGCAAAATATTCCGCTAATAGTTAAACATTTTTTTAATTTTTTCTACTCATGCTACCCCCACGAAATTTTGCATAAGTGTTTTCGTTGGTACTTCGCATATAACTACCGAGCTTCAACTCAATCGGATCAGTTTTTTTTTTGAGTTATAGTGAAAACAAAATTTCAATTTCATTTTCAAATATTTAACTTTTTTTTTTTCTAGTTTACAGCCATCCGATCATTATGAGACTTCGCAGGCATATAAAGGTCATGATTATACAATTTGATGCTAAATTTCAGATCGATCGAGTGATCGGTTTCGGAAATAATTTCGAAAAACGATTTAACTAAAAATGGCCGTAACTCCGAAACGGCTCGATGGATTTTGCCCATTAACGAACTTGTCCGAGATATTTACGCTCCAAACATGCCCTGCAAATTTCAACGCTCTAACTCGCTCCGGTCGAGAGTTATCGTGCTAACGGCCGGCCGGACCGGACGGACAGAATTGAATTTGACCTCGAATTCTTCATCAGGGAGTCGAACCCAATCGTTTGAGACCATTTTCGCAAAAAAATTCGAAAAATACAGACATTGTGACGAAATGATAGCACGCTGTTCCTTGCGGAACACGCGCACAAAAAAGTCAATAAATGAATTGGGCTTTTCAGCCATGTTTTTTTGAAAGGAAAATTTGTATCCAAAAAAAAGTTCTAAGAAAAAATATCTTAGGGGTTCTCTATTTCAACCCCTTCTAAGCATACTTTAGGGTTGAAAAAATTTCAAAATGTCTATTTTTATTGACAAATAATATTTACCAAGTTTCGTGTCTTTAGCTCAATATACAATAATAATAAAATAGAGAAAAAAATTTTTGTTAATTTTCGGAGGGGTGTAACTTCTCCAGGGGAGGTTTTTCAAAATATTTTGTACCAAATATCCACCTTAATTTTCATCACAGACACAAAAGCAACAACTAACTCACTTAAATGTCGCATTTGGATGCGCCACCTACCCTGAAAATTGCAAGACCCTATCCCCTTTTGTTCGAAAGTTATCGAGGCAACGTTCACTCATCCAGCTACTGAACTCACACAAGACTGCTCGGATCTCCAACAATATAGATCCGATCATGTTAAAACTTGACAGTAGAGTTAGGTTTTCAAAACTCTAGCAAAATTTCAGCCATGTCGGATGAATAGTTTCTGCTTATAGAATATTTTTCAACGATTTTCAATGATTTTTTGAAAATTTTCTAGTGATGAATTTTCGAATCTGTATATCCGTAACGATTAGGCGAATTTTGCCACCATCCAACAGGAAATGAACCTCATCAAAAAAAAATTGGTTCAAGCACTGACGTGAAGTCAGAAGCTTTTGCACGTTTGTTCTATTGTCCAATCTTCTGTATTGGACACCCTTAATCGAATTTACCATGGTAAATTATGTTGTCCATTCTCCTGTATTGGACACTCTTAATTCGAATTTACCATGGTAAATTCGAAAAAAATATTTTTTAATAATTTTTTAATAATTTTCTAGCCATACGATTCGCACAAAATTTCACAAACGTGCTTTGGTTCATATTCTACAACTACTCACCAAGGTTAAATTCTATCGGATTTATATTGGTTGAAAACAAAATTATTACTCGGAAACCATTGGGCCGATTATGCCCATTAACGAACTTGTCCGTCGTATTGGCATGCGCCACCTACCCTGAAAATTTCAAGTCGCTAGCTCTTTTCGTTCTCAAGTTATCGTGTCAACGGCCGGACAGAATCAAATTTGACCTCGAATTCTTCATTGGGGAGTCGAACTGAATCGTTTGAGACCATTTTCGTAAAAAAATTCGAAAGTTACAGACATTTGGGCAAAATGATAACGCGATGTTCCCCAGAACATACGCGCAAAAATTTCACCTTAAAAATTCTTAAAAGGCACTCACGTGAATCAGTAACTTTTGCGTACATGTTCTATTATCTATTCACGCCTCAGATACCCTCACGAAATACTGCATGAAGTTGAGTATGAAAAAGGAACTCCTGAAATAATGAATTGGACTTCAACTGAATTCAAATTTTAAAATGAAATACAGTGCTAATTAATATGAACACAAATAATTCTGGCTTGTTCATATCACAGGAACTGTTCATATTTATGTGAAGGTCAAGAAATATTAATTTTTTAAATGTTTTCTAGGTTTCATTTCTTCATGAGTACATGAATATCAATGATAATGATGCGCATAAAATTACAAAAAGTTTCAATGAGAAACGCCCTCAGATATTTTGAAAAGCCTTCTTTAGAGTGCATTTTTTGGTCAATCTAACACCCGGTTTCTGAAAGGCTGGTCAAAGTTAGCAGAACTGTTGATGTCAAATCAGTCCGAGTTTCTGCGCTTTGCGCAACTCAGATGAGGGTTAACAAGAGATTGATCACTGATTAGGTAACATTTGTGTTGATCAGCCTTTCAGAAACCGGGGGTGAATGTATTGCCTACTCTGTCGAGAATTTGTCTTTTTGCGCTCTTGTCTGTAATTTTCGAATTTTCGGCTGAAAATCGTCTGATGCGATGTGGAAAAGTTTTGTGCATCGATTGAAAACAAATTAAAAGATCAGATTTTTTCTAAAATGAATGAGAATCCAAAAAACATGTTCTCTTGTCAGATGCTCTATTCTTGATTAAAATAATTAAATTAAAATTACTTCATATCGCAGTACCAACATTTGGCCACCCTGTATCTCAAAAGTTAAGACTTTTAGGACATAAGTTCATAGGAAGTTTTTGCGCGTATGTTCTGGGGAACATCGCGTTATCATTTTGCCCAAATGTCTATAATTTTCGAATTTTTCGCCGAAAATGGTCTCAAACGATTGGGTTCTACTCCCTGATGAAGAATTTGAGGTCAAATTTGATTCTGTCCGTCCGGCCGTTGCCACGATAACTTGAGAACGGAAAGAGCTAGCGACTTGAAATTTTCAGGGTAGGTGGCGCATCCCAATACGACGTTTATGGGCATAATCGGCCCAATGGTTTCCGAGTAATAATTTTGTTTTTAACCAATATAAATCCGATCGAATTAAAACTTGGTGAATAGTTGTAGAATATAAACATAAGCACGTTCGTGAAATTTTGTGACAATCATATCATTAGAATATTTTAAAAAAATGATTAAAAAATATTTTTTATGTTACGATAACCAGAGAACGGAAAGAGATAGCGACTTGAAATTTCAGGTTAGGTTGCGCATCTGAATGCGACATTTGAGTTTGTTTATAAGCATAATCGGCCAAACGGTTTTGGAGTTATACCAAAATGAAATTTGGCTGATATTTCCTCAATCACTCGAAAAATACAGAACCGATCCAATTTAAATATGATTATTAGTTGAAGAATGCCAACGCGAAATTTTGGTGAGGATCGTATCACTAGAAATTTTTTTTTTAAATGGGTTCAAGCCCTGTGGACAGGAGCTTTCTGGCGCTCTAGTTCAAAAAGACAAATTATATCTCCGAAAGTATTGGTTTCTCAGAGTTGGGAATTATATCAATGTATTCTTATGATAGAACTGCATCATAAAGGAAATTCAATTCAAAAAATTGTTTATTCATCAAGATTAAATGAGTAATCTGAGAATGAGAACTGCACCATGGAAGAAATCGAATTAAATCTGGCCAATTTCGCCCAATAACGAACTCAACCGAGATATTCATCTCCCCAACCTACTCTGAAAATTTCAACTACCTAGCTCATTCCGTTCGAGAGTTATTGTAGAAAAACTTTTTTTAAATTTTGAAATAAATTTTTTTTTTACACTTTGCGGTAATCTGGTCAATAAAAAACTTCACATGCGTATAAAGGTCATGATTCTACAATTTGATGCTAAATTTTAGATAGATCGAGTGATCGGTTTCGGAAATATTCATAAAATATATTTTTACTAAAATCGGCCGTAACTCCGAAACCGCTTGATGGATTTCTCCCATTAACGAGCTCGTCCGAGATATTTACGCTCCAAACCCACCTTGCAAATTTCAATCCGCTAACGCCTTTCGTTCGAGAGTTATCGTGCCTACGACCGGCCGGCCGGACAGAATCGATTTCGACCTCGGATTCTTGATCAGTGAGTCGAACCAAATCGTTTAAGACCATTTTCATCGAAAAATTCGAAAATTACAGTCATTTGGGCAAATTGATAAGCACTCAGTTCCGAGGAACTAGAGCGCCAACAAGTTTCGTATGACAATTTCCCAAAACAGGTTTAAAGTACCTACAAATAGTAGATTTTTCATAAAACATGTATCAAAGAAGAGTAATAATGAAAAATTACCTTGTAATCGATCAAAAATTTCCTGATCTACGTTCACCAAATTTTCTCCTCTCTCGAACTGCAGAATTATGCTTTCAATATTTACATTCTATTTGCATTCTATGTCTGTGGATGAAAAGCAGTCTCACTACTCTCAGATCTCTTACTTCATGTTCCGTTCCGAAATGTAAGACTTTTCTGAGAAAAACTAATTTCGGAGCAAACAACTGAGATTTTTCTCACTTCGCTCACATTTCGGAATACACTTTATTCTCATAATTCTTCGATTGATTAGATAATGTCATGTCTCAGGATAATAAGTTGACATTATGACAATTCATACATAGATTAATTATATCACTCTGTGAAATACGATTTATCATTGAAATTTTGAAAAATCATATCTCCGAAAGTATTAGCTTGTTAGAGTTAAAAATGATATCATTGGATTCTTATGGTGAAACTGCTTATGGAAAAAAATTTAATTTGGAATTTGTTCTGTAAAAAAAAAATTTTTTTTTGTTACTCCGAAACCATCTGTCCGATTTTGCCCAGTAACGAACTTAGCCTAGATATTTATCTCCCAAACCTACTCTGAAAATTTCAACTGTCTAGCTCATTCCGTTCGAGAGTTATCGTGCCTACGGCCGGCCGGCCGGACAGAATGAATTTCGACCACGGATTATTGATCAGTGAGTCGAACCAAATCGTTTAAGACCATTTTCATCGAAATATTCGAAAATTACAGACATTTGGGCAAATTGATAAGCACTCAGTTCCGAGGAACTAGAGCGCCAAAAATCACTGAAAATCATTGAAAAAAATTCTATAAATCAGAAACTATTCATCCGACATGGCTGAAATTTTGCGAGAGCCTTTAAAACCTAACTCTACTACCAAATTCCGAGTTTGAACACGATCGGATCTATATTGTTGGAGATCTGAGCAGCCTTGAGTGAGTTCATTAGCTGGATGGGTGACCGTTGCCTCGATAACTCCCAAACGAAAGGAGATAGGGACTTACAATTTTCAAGGTATAGGTTGCGCATCTGAATGGGAGAGTTAAGTTCGCTGTTGGCCATATTCGGCCCAACGGTTTCGGAGTTATAACCATCTGGAATATTATTTCCCCGATGACTCAAAAAATATAGACTCGATCGAATTGAAGCTTGCTAACTAGTTGTAGAATATCGACATAAAAACGTGTGTAAAATTTTGTGAGAACCGGACCCTTAGAAAATAAAAAAAAATTGGTTCAAGCACTGACGTGAAGTCAGGAGCTTGTGCGCGTATGTTCTATTGACCATTGTCCTGTATGGGACAATATTAATCGAATTCACCATGGTGAATTCTATTGTCAGTTCTCCTGAATTGGACACTCCTAATCGAATTTACCATGGTAAATTTGATTAAGAGAGTATCCAATGCAGGAGAACGGACAATAGAATTCACCATGGTAAATTCGATTAAGATTGTCCCATACTGGAGAATGGTCAATAGAACATACGCGCAAAAGCTCCTGACTTCACGTCAGTGCTTGAACCAATTTTTTTCTCAAAATTAGTCAAAGAATCACCCCCTTAAATATTAGCATGCCTCTAAGGACCATTCTGTATAATCATTCAAACCAATTTAATATTTAAGATGAAGGCATTAAAAGTCTTCAACAGAAAGAGAATAAAAAATTATTCGCCTTAAATATAAGAGTTCATTTTCACATATATCAAGGTCTCGATGAAATCCACCTTGAACGTAATTGATTCTCAATGTTTAACTTTATTGATATAAACATAACTACAAGCATTTTATTTGTTTAACAACCTACGTCTTAAACGATAATTTTTATTGGCTCTCTTGTTCCCTTGAACAAATGTCCGTAATCTTTGAAGTTTCGGCCGAAAATTGTCGTAAAATTGAAGCGGGAAGTAAATCGTGAATTTCACTAATTTTTGGCGCTCTTGTTCTTCGGAGCAATGAGCAATATCTGTAATTTTCGAATTTTTTGATGAAAATGGTCGCAAACCTTTTAGTTCGACTCACTGATCAAGAATCCGCTGTCAAAATCGATTCTGTCCGGCCGTTAACACGATAACTCTCGAACGGAATGAGCTAGATAGTTGAAATTTTCAGAGCAGGTGTGGGAGATGAATATCTCGGTTGAGTTCGTTATTGGGCAAAATCAGTCTGATTGTTTCGGAGTATCGAAAAAAAAAAATTTTACATTGAAAATTTCAAATTCAATTGTTTCAAGATGCGATTTCATCATAAGATTCCATTGATATCATTTGCAACTCTAACAACCTAATGCTCTCGGAGATATGATTTTTCAAAATTTTAATAATAAATCTTAATGATGATCTTCTATGAATTCACAGAATGCTATAATCTAAAATTAACGTCCGTATTTGTAACTATGAATTTCATGATCTGTGTTCATACATTGCATGATTAGAGACATGTCATAGTTATTTCTGGTTCTATTCAAAATCGTTACTACGTTACTCATAATATAAAATAGCTCCTGTTCTAGAAAACAAAGTATGATTGAATGCAAAATGACCAATGAAATAACCTCAGCTATCGTAGAATTTTGAGGATTATAGGATATTATTATTTTAAACAAAATTTGTTCAAGCCCTGTGGACAGGAGCTTTCTGGCGCTCTTGTTCAAACAGACAAATTATATCTCCGAAAGTATTGGTTTCTCAGTGTTCGGAATTATATCAATGTATTCCTATGATAGAAATGCATCATGAAAGAAATTAAATTTAAAAAAATGGGTTCAATCCCTGTGGACAGGAGCTTTCTGGCGCTCAAGTTCAACAGACAAATTATATCTCCGAATGTATTGGTTTCTCAGATGGTATTCATATGATAGAACTGCATCATAAAGGAAATTCAATTTAAATAATAGTTTATTTATCAAGATTAAATGAGCAATCATGAGAATGAGAACTGCACCATGGAAGAAATCAAATTAAATCTGGCCAATTTTGCCCAATAACGAACTTAACCGAGATATTCATCTCCCTAAACTACTCTGAAAATTTCAACTACCTACCTCATTCCGTTCGAGAGTTATATCTATGTCTATGGATGAAAAGCAGTCTCACTACTCTCAGATCTCTTACTTCATGTTCCGTTGCGAAATGTAAGAATTTTCTGAGAAAACCTAATTTCGGAGCAAACAACTGAGATTTTTCTCACTTCACTCACAATTCTTCGATTGATTAGGTAATGTCATGTCTCAGGAACATCATTTGACATTATGACAATTCATACATCGAGAATAATATCATTCTGTGACAACGTTGAAATACGATTTATTATTGAAATTTTGAAAAATCATATCTCCGAAAGTATTACCTTGTTAGAGTTAAAAATGATATCATTGGATTATTACGGTAAAACAGCTTATTGAAAAAAAATTAATTTGGAATTTGCCTCGTAAAAAAAAAATTTTTTTTTGTTACTCCGAAACCATCTGTCCGATTTTGCCCAATAACGAACTTAGCCGAGATATTTATCTCTCAAACCTACTCTGAAAATTTCAACTGTCTAGCTCCTTCCGTTCAAGAGTTATCGTGCCTACAGAATGAATTTCGACCACGGATTCTTGATCAGTGAGTCGAACCAAATCGTTTAAGACCATTTTCATCGAAAAATTCGAAAATTACAGACATTTGGGCAAATTGATAAGCACTCAGTTCCGGTGAACTAGAGCGCCAAAAAGTATCGTTTAAAAAAATTGCTTCAAAAATTATCTTATAAAAAAAGAGCAATCTACAAGGCTTCAATGCCTTAATGCTTCAAAAATTGTCATTAAATTTATTTATCAAGATTAAATGTGCAATCTGCAATGATTCAACCTCGTGGAATGGGTTGTTGCAACTCACACTCGGTGCATAGTTTTCACAACTCGAAATACCTAAGGAAAATATCATCGAAATGTCTAGAGCAAGGCTGGAGACAATCATAGCAGATTGTCCATTTATACTGTGCATAGGAACATGTCTCACTACTTAAGGAAGTAGAAGGTGATATTAACCTCAGTGGTCAACGAACAGTTATTTCTTTTGATGATTCCATTATGTTCTTCTTTCCTATTGCCTCCATAAACTACATCAAAACAGTCTTGTACAGGGTGTTTCCTAAACATGCGGCAAAAATTCAGGGGGTTGTTCCTTGGACTATTCTAAGAATATTTTGTCCTTTGATGATTTTTGAAAAACCTATTTGTTTCGAAGATATAGGGGAAACAAAATTTTGGATAATAACATTTTATTATGAAATATTACATGAAAATTCAACTCAACCTACAAAAACTGTTGAAAATGACCACCTCTACCCAGCATACAAGCATCCAATCTTCTCCTCATTGACTGCCGAACCCTTTCAAAAACACCAGGATCATTTCTTATTAAGTTACACCCAGCAATGATCCGATTTCGCAAGTCTTCCACATTTTCTACTGGAGTGGTATAAACTAATGATTTTAGATGGCCCCATAGGAAATAATCTAAGGGGTTTAAGTCCGGGGAACGAGCAGGCCATAAATGAGGTCCACCTCTTCCAATCCAGCGATCTCCGTATGTTAATGTTAAAAACTCACGAGCAACCAAACTAAAATGCGCTGGTGCACCATCGTGCATAAACCACATTGCATGTCTTATTGCCAATGGTACATCCTCCAAAAACAGAGGTAACGTTTGTTCTAAAAAGTTGCGATACACGTCCCCGGTAAGTCTTTCTGGTAAAAATATCGGCCCTATTAGGCAGTCACCCACAATACCAACCCAAACATTCAATGAGAACTGATGTTGAAAACGATCTTCAATTACCTCATGTGGATTTTCGTCGGCCCATACATGGTTGTTATGAAAATTTCTTATTGCATTTCTTGAGAAATTCGCTTCATCGGTAAAAAGAATCAGCGTCAGTAATTGAGGAATTTGAACTAATGTGGTTAAAAGCCATTGACAAAATGCAATACGTGGGGGAAAATCAGTAGGAATAAGTGCCTGAACGCGTTGCATATGGTATGGGTATAACAAATTGTCTTTAAGAATTTTCCAAACAGTCTTATTACTCACATTCAAAGTATTGGAAATTTTTCGAGTAGAAGTACTAGGGTCTTCTTCGATCATGTCCAGCACATTCTCTTCCAGTTCCACCGTTCTTACTGTGTTTGGTTTTCCTGGTCCCCCCATTTTTTTCAATGCGCCTGTTTCATGCAGACGTTGATGAATATTTTGAAACAATTTTCTGTCAGGAATATTACGCCCAGGAAATCGTTCAATGTACAACCTCCTAGCTTTTAATGAATTTCCATCAGCAAGTCCATAAATGAAATGCATGTCAGTCATCTCGGCGTTTGTATAGCGATTCATAATAGTCAAAGATAAAATGTTAATTGCTAATACATCACAAAACGAATTCAAATGAAAACCGTGTTTAATCTGTATTCCTTTACCATCTGCACTTATCAATTTTTAGTCAAAAAACTCTCGTGTTAACGGCCGGACGGACAGAATCGATTTCGACCACGGATTCTTGATTAGTGATTCAAACCGAATCGTTCAAGACCATTTTCAGCCAAAAATTCGAAAATTACAGACATTTGGGCAAATTGATAAGCACTCTGTTCCGAGGAACAAGAGCGCCAAAAAAGAAAATTTTTCATCGTGAAATATCCAAAAGAGACGAAAAAACGAGATCGAAACGTAACTTTTTTGAGGCAAGGACAGCTTTTGTAGTGGTCTCATTTCATTGAGGTCAAAAACATATAATAAAGTAGGACAATTTTCAAAATGGAGCCTAACAATACTAATACATTTTTTTTTCAGACATCTTCTTTGAGGAACAGGATAGCCAAAGACAAATCGTACACAGTATTGGACAACGAAGAAGAAAAAGTTAAATCCTACAAACCGATACCCTTACGCCATTTTATCCACTTCTTGCTATTAATAGTGATAGTATGCATTCTAGTGATCATAGTAGAAAAACGATTACCTAAAGGACTAAGCATCGGCGATGAAGAAGGCCACCCCAACAAATTCATAGCGGAAAGAGCGCACAACATTCTGAAGGGATTGACCAGCATAGGACCCAGGATAGCGGGAAGTTACGAAAATGAGGTCTTGGCAGTTAATTATCTGGTTAATCAGACGAAGAGAATACTCGATGGAGCCCATGACAACCACGAGATAGAATTAGATGTTCAAAAAACGAGCGGGGACTTCAATTTGGAGTTTTTAGATGGAATGACGAATGTTTACAGGGATATGCAGAATGTGATCGTTAAAGTCGGATCTCGGATCAAATCTCCTTTCAGTTTACTCATCAATTGCCACTTCGATACTGTCATAAACAGCCCAGGTGATTATTCCAATATTTAGACAACCGTGTTGTTTATCTGAGGGAATCTTAAAAACCGCTTTGAAGTGACTATTACACTCCTAAGATATTTAGTTAGAAAGTTTCCATAGCAATACTCGTTTTGTCACGATAAAACAAGTACCTACTCTGATAAATCCAGCATGATGATAGAATTTTGATATCCCACGAATTCAAGATAGCATATAAATTAAATATTTGCCAAATCAACATATTACATCTCTTATGTGCAGTATAGATCAATGTATCTTCTTGCTTGTATAGTGTTTTTGCAAGTTTGCCATTCTTCCTTTTATAGTGATATATTCTCTTGAAATACTCGTAGTCGAATACCACTCGAGATAAAATTATTCACTTGTTATATTCAAATTTATTGTTCTTCGGCAATTGTCAAGCAACAAACTCTCATATCTCACAATCAGTAAATTTGCCCGGCAAAATATAATCTGTACTGAAAAAAAATTGGTTCAAGCCCTGTGGACAGGAGCTTTCTGGCGCTCTAGTTCGAACAGACAAATTATATCTCCGAAAGTATTGGTTTCTCAGAGTTGGGAATTATATCAATGTATTCTTATGATAGAACTGCATCATAAAGGAAATTCGAATTCAATTCAAATAATAGTTTATGTAACTGCACCATGGAATAAATCAAATTAAAATAGTTGAAATGAATTTGACTATCTCTTATAGAACAGGATGAAATGTACGAGTATGAACACAGATCATATAATAACGCTAAGATAGAATATTTATAGCATTCTGTGAAAACATAGAAGTACGATTCATTATTGAAATTTCGAAAAATCATATCTCCGAAAGTATTAGCTTGTTGGAGTTGGAAATGATATCAATGTATCAGCCGATTTGGTTTGAATTTGAATTAAATTGAAAAGACAAGTAGCCCTTTGAAAGAAAACCAGTATCAGGAGCGAAATATTATTTTTCTTCCATTTATCAAAAATCTGAGTTTAGATTCGAAATTCGATATCTATGGAAAAAATCCTACATAAACTTGTTCGGAAAAAGTATCATCAAAAATGGGTTAATATAATGAATATTTACGAAACCAAGACATAAATATTGTTATATTATGTGAAGCTATTGTTTAGCTAGCTGTAACTAGCGTTTGTTTTGTTGTAGACTAGTATGTAGTCACTAGAATAATCAATGAACATTTTTAAAATAATGTGCGTTGTGTGGTATTTTCATAAATTCAAATTTATTAGTAAGAAAATACAATAATAATTCACGAAAAATAAATTATTGATAATTTTTATACCAGTCAGTTATTCTTACAAGAACTCATCATAAAAAGTGGGAAAGCCCTGTGGACAGGAGCTTTGGCGCTCTTGTTCAAACTGTGATAAAATCATATCTCCGGAAGAATTGGTTTCTCAGAATTGGGAATGGATTATTATGATACAACTGCATCATGAAAGAAATTAAATAAAAAAAGTGTCAATTAAAAAAACAACAAACAAGAGTGCCAAAAATTATTAATCCGAAACCACGAACTTATCCGAGATATTCATTCTTCAAATCCACTCTGAAAATTATATTATATCAATTGAAACTTAGCCAATATTCCAGTTTTGTTTTTACTGGGGATATATTCTGAACCCATTTTTTGGCGCTCTAGTTCCTCGGATCTGAGTACTTATCAATTTGCCCAAATGTCTGTAATTTTTGAATTTTTCGATGAAAATGGTCTTAAACGATTTGGTTCGACTCACTGATCAAGAATTCGTGGTCGAAATTCATTCTGTCCGGCCGGTCCGGGCGGCCGTAGGCACGATAACTCTCGAACGGAATGAGCTAGACAATTGAAATTTTCAGAGTAGGTTTGGGATATAAATATCTCGGCTAAGTTCGTTATTGGGCAAAATCGGATAGATGGTTTCGGGGTAACAAAAAAAAAAATTTTTTTTTACAAAGCAAATTCCAAATTAATTTGTTTTCAATAAGCAGTTTTACCATAAGAATCCAATGATATCATTTTTAACTCTAACAAGCTAATACTTTCGGAGATATGATTTTTCAAAATTTCAATAATAAATCGTATTTCAACGTTGTCACAGACTGATATAATTATTCTATGTGTGAATTGTCATAATGTCAACTCATTTTCCTGAGACATGACATTATCTAATCAATCGAAGAATTGTGAGCGAAGTGAGAAAAGTCTCAGTTGTTTGCTCCGAAATTAGTCATTCTCAGAAAAGTCTTACATTTCGGAACGGAACATGAAGTAAGAGATCTGAGAGTAGTGAGACTGCTTTTCATCCATAGACATAGATATAACTCTGGAACGGAATGAGGTAGGTAGTTGAAATTTTCAGATTAGGTTAGGGAGATGAATATCTCGGTTAAGTTCGTTATTGGGTAAAATTGGCCAGATTTAATTTGATTTCTTCCATGGTGCAGTTCTCATTCTCATGATTGCTCATTTAATCTTGATAAATAAACTATTATTTGAATTGAATTTCCTTTATGATGCAGTTCTATCATATGAATACATTGATATAATTCCCAACTCTGAGAAACCAATACTTTCGGAGATATAATTTGTCTGTTTGAACTAGAGCGCCAGAAAGCTCCTGTCCACAGGGCTTGAACCCATTTTTTAACTTACCATTACCATTTCCATCATTATATGGATTATCCATGGGCATTAAAGTATCACAAAAAAGTATGATATCATATTATAATCACCATAGTTCTACGATAGCTGAAATGAATTTGACATGTCTCTTATAGGAAAATAAGTTGACATGTATGAACACAGATCATATAATAATTCATAGATAGAATAATTAAAGCATAGTGTGAAAACAGTGAAGTACGATTTATTAGTGAAATTTCGAAAAATCATATCTGCGAAAGGATTAGCTTGTTAGAGTTGAAAATGATATCAATGGATTCTTATGGTGAAACTGCATTTTAAAAAAATTGAATTGGAAATTTGTAATGTAAAAAAAAATATTTTCGTTACTCCGAAACCACCAGGCTGATTTTGTCCAATAACGAACCTAACCGAGATATTCATCTTCCAAAGCTACTCTGAAAATTTCAACTGTCTAGCTCATTCCGTTCGAGAATTATCGTGCCTACGGTCGGCCGGACATAATCAATTTTGACCACGTATTCTTGATCAGTGAGTCGAACCAAATCGTTTAAGATTTTGATAAGTACTCCGTTCCGAGGAACAAGAGCGCCAAAAAGACTAATTCCGGTCCTGTTACGAATTCATTGTTCAGTTTTTTTGGTTATGGGAGTATTTTTTAAAATTTTACAACGAAGTAATTAAAGAAAATATCAATATTTATGTCTTGGTTTCGTGAATATTCATTATTATAACCCATTTTTGATGGTATTTTATCCGACAATTAATTCCTTCAGTGAAGACTGAAAATAATAATTTATGATGGAATAACTTTGATGGTGCCAGAAACTTTTGCAACAATAATATCCTGTATAATTTTTTCCGTAGATTTCGAATCTGAGTTCAGATTTTTGATAATTATTATACAGGATGAGTTATTCTTACAAGAACTTAACCTGGAATAATAACATTATCCCGGACCTGATATTGGTTTCGTTTAAAGGGCTAGTTGTTAAGGTCATTTAGAATTCATGTACCAAATTTAAACCAAATCAGCTAATCCCTGTATTTCCTGGGGTTTACTTGAGTTGTGAAATATATGCATAAGTATATTAATTATACGAAGCCATTATGAAGGACCCTATTAGCAGGAACGCTCTGGACTTGATTTATTAAAAACAGTATCGTCATTTTTCGTTATTATGAATATTCATTATTTATTATCCTCTTCAAGTTATATAATATTTATTAAATCAACAAGTCCAGAGCTTTCCTGCCAAAAGGGTCTTCATAATGGCTTCGCATAATTAATATACTTATGCATATATTCACTGGGATTTCACTGATTTGCCGAGAAGTAAGAGCAGACGCGTTTATGGCTCGTTGGTCTTCATCAGTACTCTCTAGCTCCCAACAAATTCAATGAAACTGAACCGTGTTAAGCATCTCACAGTCGGCTTGAGCGGTTATACATAAACGCCCACGCCACCTATGAGACAAAACAAGGAATTCAGCCTTTCCCCACCAGTGAAAATTTGAAGCGTGAAATCATATGCCACCATTCGCTCGATTTCAATCGAGAAACGAGTCTCGCAGAGCTCAGACAGTATCTTCCTATGGCCATGAACGCTGTTTAGCCTTTTCAAAAATAATAATGAAGAATGGCGATACTGTTGATAATAAATCAAGTCCAGAGCGTTCCTGCCAAAAGGGTCTTATAATGGCTTCGCTCAAGCTCTTCGAGAGCTTATGAGGGGCCTTCTCCTTAGGGAGGATCAGTATAATAATATAATAATAATAATATACCCTGGGGTTTATTTGACTTGTGAAATATATGTATAAGTTACATTATGAAGACCATATTGGCAGGAACGCTCTGGAATTGTTGATTTATTAAAATCATTATTATGATGTGCTGAAGGCACAAATTGGTTGCTCGCTCCTGTTGTGGTGTCGCCTGTTTTTCAGTTATCTTTCCACCTTTTCTTGGTTTCTTGGTTGCCCTGTCCTGAAGAAGCCAACTAGCAGAAACACGTGTCGGCAGGTACCAGCAGAATGATTATCTCTGCTCCTTTTGCGGAATTACCCGTTATACTTTTCCATATTATTATGAATATTTATTATTTATTATCCTCTTCAAGTTTTTTATATACTCTAGGTGCTAGCGATGACGGTGCAGGTTGTGCGGTAATGATGGAAGTCCTGAGGGTGATCACAAAATCGGATAAAATACTACGACATAACATAATCTTTTTATTTAATGGGGGAGAGGAAAACTTTATGCCAGCTTCTCATGGTTTCATCACTCAACACAAGTGGGCTAAAGAGGTAAGAAATTTTCGTTACAGGTTTCTTCAATTTTGGTAAAAATAAAAAAAAATAATTGTAGGATGAAACTTATTGGAAAAGGTAGAGAATATAATAAAAATGAAAGGCAAAATAGTTTACGGGCGATCTGAAAGTAAAAAAAGCCTTATCTCTATTTCCGACAAAACTAAAAGCCCTATGGAAAAACCTGAAATGGCAAACTTGTAGGTAATAAAAAGGGGTAGGTGAAAAATTCAAATAACCAAGTTTTTGGTTTTCTATTGTTATCTTTTGCAAAAAAACTTTTCTTCTCAAGAAATTTGTTGAAAACTTACCAGTTTTTATGTCCCAAACACACTGCAATTTTTTGATTTGAAGATCTTTTATTACCTATAACTTTGCCATCAAACTTTTTTCCATAGGACTTGCCGGAAATCGAGATAAACCGTTTTATACCCTTAAAAACTCACCCCCTTCCACTCAGATCGCCCGTAAATTATTTTTCTTTTAATTTTTGTTATATTCTCTTCCTTTTCCAATGGGTTTCATCCTACAATTTTTTTTTGGTTCAAAAATTATCTACCCTGGTTATCGCGTGTTTCTTGTTTCATTTTCCAATATAATTAATTTTAAAATTCAACTAAATATGTCTTGGTAATCTGCTGTCATACCCACACGAAGTGACCAAAATGACTTGGCCATTCCAGAATTATTGGAACACTTGACCACATTTTAATCTATAAGGGGTGTTACAGATAGCCTGTGCGTGCCTGTGCTACTTTCTTATTTCAGATTATTTTTTAATTCTCCTGAAAATTCTCAAATCTTTTTCATCTGAAATACCTTATAGCTAGGTTCGACGAATAAAGAAATCAAAATTGAATTAATTACCTTGTCAAATTAGGTTAGCTTATTCTCTTTCTTATGTCAACATGCTTTTCTCTTTCTTATGTCAACATATTTTTATACGTCAAACCGATATACAGTGCGCGTCAAAATTATGGAACAAATCTATTTTCTCAGAAGAAAAATATTTGGCAACGAAATCCTGAAACAGGTCAACTTTTGTTTCACTTCTACCAAATTTGTATGCATTTTTGAAGAATTTTTGTGGCATCCTGTGCCATACCCATCAACCCTCTAAATTTTAATTAAAAAAAATATAAATAAAAATATATATAATATATATATAATATATAATATATATAATTTATATAAAATATAAATTTAAATAGGGAAAGTGGGTTCTGTGGTACTTTTTTGGCAAGGTCTTTGTATCTTATTTACAGGCGTGCAGAAATTTTCAAGAAAACATTTTTCTTTTTTGAAAAATAGCTATTTTTCAAAAAAGTTAGTTCAAAGAGGTTTTCAGTATGTGCACTTTGTCATGGCTCATTTACTTTGAGACGATGGTACCTGATGAAATTTGTCACCGAATGAAAGTCGACCATTACAGTTTTGTTCATGCACAACTTTCAACCCCCTCACGCCCCCCATTTTTTTCTCCATTAAAGGGTTCGTAGTGGTTGAAAGTTGTGCATGAACAAAACTGTAATGGTCGACTTTCATTCGGTGACAAATTTCATCAGGTACCATCGTCTCAAAGTAAATGAGCCATGACAAAGTGCACTTACTGAAAACCTCTTTGAACTAACTATTTTTCAAAACAGAAAAATGTTTTCTTGAAAATTTCTGCACCCCTGTAAAGAAGATACAAAGACCTTGCCAAAAAAGTACCACATGACCCACTTTCCCTATTCAAAAAATTTAGAGGGTTGATGGGGATGGCATAGGGTACAACAAAAATCCTTCAAAAATGCATAAAATTTGGTAAAAGTGAAACAAAAATTAACCTGTTTCAGGATTTTGTTGCCAAATATTTTTCTCCTGAGAAAATGAATTTGTTCCATAATTTTGACGCGCACTGTATTATAGGGTAGATGAAAAAGATTAATTATTTCATCATATTTTCAGGAGAGTAGGATCATATGTAAAAAATTGGTTCAAGCACTGACGTGAAGTCAGGAGCTTTTGCGCGTATGTTCTATTGTCCATTCTCCTGTATTGGACATTTTTAATCGAATTTACCATTGTGAATTCTATTGTCTGTTCTCCTGTATTGGACACTCTTAATCGAATTTACCATGGTGAATTCGATGAAGAGTGTCCAATACAGGAGAATAGACAATAGAATTCACCATGGTTAATTCGATTAAAAGTGTCCAATACAGGAGAATGGACAATAGAACATACGCGCAAAAGCTCCTGACTTCACGTCCGTGCTTGAACCAATTTTTTTTTCGTGAAGTCAGGATAGAAAGCAGTGATGAAAAAATTAACACATTATTGTCTACCTTCAATTCTTCTAGAAAAATATTACTGGAATTAATGTCATATTTAAATAATCAAAGTAAAGAAAGTTATAAGTTTAGTTACTAACATATTGAATGAAATTCAATTGAATTCCAGTAATATGCAATTACTTATTATTAACCAATAAATGCCCATTGATAGATCTAAAGGTGTTGAGGTGAAACATAAAGATATATTCTCATTAGTGATAGAAACACTGGCCTAAAATTAGTCTTTACCTATCACGAGATTTAATATCGACAAATGAGCCTCTCACCTTACAAGATCAGAAAGTGTGGTTAATTTAAAGTTAAGTCTTGAAGCCTTCAGCATAAATTTCAGCGATATCATATTAAAAATAATACATAACCTTTCAAAAGTCCCCTCTCACAAATATACTCCTCTGAAGGCACATGGATCTCTTGAAGAAGAATCGCCTCCTAAATTTCTCAAAGATAGTCACTCTTGTTCATAGAAATCCCTTCAATATTTAGTTGCCTCCTCCTAAGGATGATCTCTTTCAAAACCAGGTCTGACCGCTAATGTAGGGCTATCATCTCCCATTGATTTGTGATGAAATAACACGATTTTCCCAAGAACATACGCGCAAAAATATGTCATCATCACATTCATGCTTTTGAAGGTTCTCGCAAAAATACGACGATTCGCATCCAGCTACCGAACTCACAAAAGGCTGCTCGGTTCTCCAACAATATGGATCCGATCGTGTTTAAACTTGGAACTCTGCAGTAGAGTTAGGTTCTGAAGGCTCTTCCAAAATTTAAGCCATGCCGGACGAATAGTTTATGATATATAGAATTTTTTTCAATTGTCTTCAATATATTTTTTTTAAATTTTCTAGTTATACCATCCTCACGAAATTCCGCAAGAATTTTCGCGTTGGCATTCTACAACTAATAACCATGTTTGAATTATATCGGTTTCGTATTTTTCGAGTTATTGAGGAAATAACAACCAAATTTCAGATGGGTATAATTCCATAACCGTTTGGCCGATTATACCTATAGACAAATTCAAATGTCGCATTAAGATGCACAACCTAACCTGAAATTTTACAGCCGCAATCTCCTTCCGTTCTCAGGTTATCGCGTCATAAATAATATTTTTTAATAATTTTTTTAAAATTTTCTAGTGACACGTTTCTCACAATATTTCACAAACGTGCTTAGGTTAATATTCTACAACTATTCACCAAGTTTAAATTCGATCGGTTTTTTTTTTTGGTTGAAAACAAAATTATTACTCGAAAACCATTGGGCCGATTATTCCCATTAACGAACTTGTCCGTCGTATTGGGATGCGCCACCTACCCTGAAAATTTCAAGTCGCTATCTCTTTCCGTTCTCAAGTTATCATGGCAACGGCCGGACGGCACCACAGAATTAAATTTCACATTTGGGCAAAATGATAATGCCCAGAACATACGCGCAATTAGGAAAAAGAAAGTAGGATCACATACATGCTTTCTGAAACTGAAACCCTGTATGAATGAATTTTTTTTTCTTCAAAAATACGTTTCAAATTGATTCAAATTTTGTATAAAACTTATTTTTCTACTTGCACAGTGGCACAAAAAAATGCGAGATCTCTGTACATAATGATGAATGAATTCTGCTCGTGCTTACAGATCCGTGCCTTCATCAATTTGGAAGCTTGTGGCGCAGGTGGCAGAGAAATCCTGTTCCAGGCCGGTCCTTATCATCCTTGGATTATGGAAACCTACTCAGAAGAAGTGCCTTATCCGTTTGCGTCCTCGCTTGCTCAAGAAATTTTCCAAAGTGGCGTCATTCCAGGCGATACAGATTTTCGCATCTTCCGAGACTTTGGCAATCTTTCAGGTATTTAACACATATCGCCCATACCCAAAAATAACGATGTTGCCACGATTTCGGAAGTTTCTCGATCACGAGATCACAGTAATTTGAACACTTAATTCGAAGGAGAACCAAATTTTCAAGTTACACGAGGTCCATGGTCAAAATTCACAAAAAAAAACTTCTAAAGTTGTTTTGGCATGAAAATAGCAAAACAAAAGACAACCGAATCGAATTATTTAATACCAAAAAATAATGTAAAATGTTGGAATTTTTTAGAGATCGGTAAATCAGTCATGTAATTTGACATATTTGGGTAATTCCCACCAAATGTTCCCCTTTCGCATTTTAGTTTAAAAAAAAATAAATTAACAATAATCGAATTTATTTTTAGATATCCTAAACCAGGAATTAATTCTTATTAATCTTTTGCCTAAGGTTACACACTTTCGTTGGTATTTTCTGAAATAATGAGATTTTCATGAAACCGGCATTCACGGAAATGAAATAATGTTAAATTTTAAATGAAAAAAAAAATTTCATATATCCTTAATATAAAAAAGACATTGTTCAAGCACTGACGTGAAGTCAGGAGCTTTTGCGCGTATGTTCTATTGTCCATTCTCCTGGATTGGACACTTTTAATCGAATTTACCATGGTGAATTCTATTGTCTATTCTCCTGTATTGGACAGCCTTAATCGAATTCACCATGGTAAATTCGATTAAGAGTGTCTCATACAGGAGAACAGACAATAGAATTCACCATGGTAAATTCGATTAAGAGAGTGTCCAATACAGAAGAACGAACAATAGAATTCACCATGGTAAATTCGATTAAGAGTGTCCAATACAGGAGGATGGACAATAGAACATACGCGCAAAAGCTCCTGACTTCACGTCAGTGCTTGAACCAATTTTTCTCTTTCGGACATATCCAGAATATTTTTAATTTTTCCTTCCTTTTTTCTTTTATAATAGCCCTCGATCTTTACGTTTTTCTTCTTCGTATAATTCAGGATCATTTTTTCGGGCTTCATGAAGTCTTCTCATAGATTTTCGTTGTTTTTTCTTCTGTTCTTCATGAGATGCAGTAACTTTTTTCTTATTTTTTTTTTAATAATGTTAGAATTCATGTCCTGAAAGGAGGAACAGAATATTATTATCACATCCGTGAAGAGTACATCACCTCCGTGAATTACTATATTCACGGAGGTAAGATTCACGGAGGTGAGAAATTTTACTTTTTTATAGAATATCTCATTTAAAGAAAAAGGCTTCAAAACAATATTTTAACTGATCAAATAACTTTCGTAATTAAGTATATTCAGATAACAAATAATTGAATAAAATAATCTCCTATCTTACAATTCATCTTCACGGAAGTGAGAATCCCAAATTTCCCATACACGTCTTTATCACTTGGGTAAGAATTTAACCAATAAGTTACACTTTGAAGTTCAAATCTCAAGTGGTCAGTATTACCTGCGCATCAACCGATATTCCAGGCGGTCCACGATGAAGATACCGTCATCTTGCGATTAAAGAGTCAAATTACAATGTCGCTTCACGGAGGTGATAGATAATGCAGGAACATCGACTAATATAAGTATAATTCGAACACCGATAATTTTTGGGCGCATGTTCTAGGGGAACATCGTCCTATCATTTCGTCCAAATGTCTGTAATTTTCGAATTTCGAGCTGAAAATTGGCTAATAGACTAATTCGGACTCCCTGATCACGAATCCGGTGTCAGATTTTTGGGTGCCGTCCGGCCGGCCGGCCGGCCTTCCGGCCGTAGGCACGATAACAGGAGCACCGAAGGTCCTATCGACTTCAAACTTTCAGGGTAGGTTTCTGATCAAAATGCGACGGTTAAGTTCGTTAACGGGCAAAATCGGCCGGACGGTTTAGAAGTTATAGACATTTCAAATTTTGAGGTTATTTCCCTGATATTTCAGGAACTAAAGAAGATGTTGAATCGAAACTTGGTAGTCAGTTCGAGGATATAAACGCGCAACTTTTGGCAAAATTCTGTTATGATCGAAATGTTGGTAATTTTTAAAAAAATATTTCTTTTAATTTTTTCGAAAAAAAAAAATTTTTTTCGTGAACTATTCATCAGATTGCAACAAAAACTTGTACTAACGTCAATTGTAGTATTTTGCAACATTGTGCAAAATTTTGGCTCTATACGATTTCAATTTCTGGAGATATAAGACAAAATGTGTCAAATTTCCTGGGTCTCTCTCAGTATTTTCATCGATTATTATATAATAATCAATAATATTAAGGTATTCAACATGATACTGCTTTTTTTCTTCACTGGTCAGTACGGGCCACAAGGAAGATGAACATGCGCCCAATAGCTCCTGTCCACAGGGCTTGAACCAATTTTTTTTATTGAGATTTTATCATGTCAACATTATTTAGTTAATTGTGGATAATGAACTAGAAATACGCTGTGCCAGAATTCCATTAATGCTATAATTTTAAGTTTAGGACAATGCGATAACTAAGAGGAACAGTCACGGAGGTGAGGTTTTCAATTCTTCTGGAAAGAAAACTAGCGTTGAAAATTAAATTTTTTTAAATTTTGCAATTTTTTATTCTTTATAGTGATTGTTACATTTCAAAAGGATATAATATAGAGAATTAAACGATTAATCCAGTTTTATGTAGCAGAAAACTGTCATGAACACCAAAGTGGAACATTTCGTGAGAACTACCCATTTATTCCTACACACGTTATAATTTATGTATTCAAAACACCTCGTAATACTCGGAACTAATTTGGCCGGATACAATACGTTTTTGAATCATATGCCCATCGATATTTTTTGGCGCTCTTGTTCCTCGGAACGTAGTGCTTTTCAATTCGCCCAAATGTCTGTAATTTTCGAATTTTTGGCTGAAAATGGTCTTAAACGATTTGGTTCGACTCACCGATCAAGAATCCGTGGTCGAAATCAATTCTGTTCGGCCGGCCGTAGGCACGATAACTCGCGAACGAAAGGAGTTAGAGGATTGAAATTTGAAGGGTGGGTTTGGAGCGTAAATATCTCGGACGAGTTTGTTAACGGGCGAAATCCACGGAGCGGTTTCGGAGTTATGGCCGTTTTTAGTAAGAACATTTATTATGAATATTTCCGGAACCGATTACTCGATCTATCTGAAATTTAGCATCAAATTGTAGAATCATGACCTTTATATCCATGCGAAGATTTGTATTGATAGGATTGCCGTAAAGTGGCAAAAAAAAATTTCAAAAATTTTCAAATTCTGTTTCTACAATAACTCTCGAACACAATCAGCTAGGCATTTGAAATTTATGGAGTAGGTTGGGGAGATAAATATCTCGGTTAATTTCGTTGTTGGGTAAAACCGACCTGATGGTTTCGGAGTAGCGAATTTTTTTTTTTATATTACAAATTTCAAATTAAAATTTTCTTCAAGATGCAGTTTCACCATAAAAATCCATTGATATCATTTTCTACTCTAACAAGCTAATACTTTCGGAGATATGATTTTTCAAAATTTCAATAATAAATCGTACTTCTATGTTTTCACCTTTCACAGAATGCTATAATTATTCTATCTATGAATTATTATATGATCTGTGTTCAACAAGTGTTTGAACAAGAGCGCCAAAGCTTCTGTCCACAGAGCTTTCCCACTTTTTAAGGTGTAACAATAATTTTTTTTTTAATGCTTGTGGCTTTTACTTGATGCAAATCCGTTAAGATGGATTTGCATCAAGTAAAAGCGCTACCGCATTGAAGAAGTAGGCCTCCAAGAGACGACAAATTGCGGCGTTGTCAGACTGTGTTCCAGGCTACTTCTATAGAGGACTGACAATGAAATACAAAAAGTTCAGATGCGACAGCGACAGCTTTTACTTGATGCAAATCCATCTTAACTCAATGAAAAATTATATACGATTTACACTTATTTGACTTGTTTAACTTATTAAATAAGTGTTAATCGTATATAATTTTACATTGAGTTAAGATTCAATGTAAAATTAATCCCGCGACGATAAATTGCGGCGTTGTCAGACTGTGTTCCAGGCTATCTCTATAGAGGGCTGTGATGGAGTATAGGTAGTTGTTATTCAATTCATTGTTCAGCAAGAACCACGAGAAGGTGTAGGGTTAACTATTGCCAAAAAAATTACAACTCACAAATTTTTTTGTTTCTTTTCCATTCGGTCGACATTAAAATTGTTATTCGATTTTTTTCAAAATTGTTCGAAAGTAAAATTGCGAAAACAGAACAAAGTGAATTTGGAATGAATTTTGAATTGAAACCACAACTACAAGTTTCTGTGAATTCTGAATAATAGTCCAATTCAATGCTACGAAAGGTCAATTCACATAAAATTATTGCAGCGGCATAGCCTTTACCCATAAATGCTTCAGCTAACATAATTTCCATTTCTTGAGGATGAATAATTACAACTGCTGTTGTAGGAGGAACACAACATTTCCTAAAAATCCTGTTCAGTGTATAGTCTGAACTTAGAACTCACCCCCTAGTTGAGATAATCCAAAGGAAAATTCACTATTTAATCGCAAAACATATATTACTGTATTGCACTAATTCACGCCGTTCACCTATACACAAAAATATCACGAAATACCGGCTATTATAATACTAACCGACAAAATAATACTGGTTCATTAGGTCAATTAGGATGTAACCGTCCATCATACAATAACAAACGTTGGTCTGGCGTACGACTCCATACCCTGTTGCCATTTTATCACGTTCCAGGCTTTCCATTATAGACGGTTGTGGGCAGATGTACCCGATAGGTGTATAATGTCGAAGTTGATCTAATGCTCTTTATCTTCTTGTAGGATTGGATTTCGCTTGGTCATCAAACGGATACGTCTACCACACACAATATGATTCCTTAGAACAAATACCTCTAGGCTCTCTGCAGAGAACTGGTGACAATATTTTGGCCTTGGCCATTGGCATGGCGCAGGGACATCAGCTCTCTAACGTTGGACAGTATAGAGCTGGGAATTTGGTATTTTTCGATTTCCTTGGAGCTTTTGTTTTTCGTTGGTCCATGGAAGTCGCCGATTTGATTAATATTTTATCTGTGATAATTTCTTTATATTCTTTGTACGCTAATAGCAAAAGGATGGAGGCCAGTGACTGTGAGTATCATGTTCCCCCGAATTTATTTCATGATGGATATGTGGCATAATGCAGGGGTCCCCAAAATTTTTGAGTTCGCGGTGCCCAAGTTAAGTAAGCCCTGATAGCTAGAATCTAGCTAGACACCACGTCCCACTATTTGAGAACCCCTTGCATAATGAAAAGATTGATTTTTACTGATCGTAGAATATTGCGATGAAAAGAATTGATGATGATACCATTTTTCGATTGAATAGCAGAAATAATGGGTTTTCCAATAAGAGGTGTTATTTTGATATTCAAAGAAAAATGCCATTTTTCAATATAAATGATCGGATGTTTATTTCATTATAAAGAAGAAGCTATGCCGTGAATAGTGGAAAATAACATCAGGCAAATGACCACCACGACCACGCTTACGGGACCATATCCTTTTAATGAAATTTTCCATAACCAAATCGTAAAGTGGCTGCCCTATGTCCTCGATAGCCTCACGAATTCCATCTTTGAGGTCTTGAATCGACGCTGGGCTATTGGCGTTGACCTTCTCTTTCACGTGGCCCCAAAGGAAGAAGTCGCAAGGTGTTAAATCACAAGATCTCGGTGGCCGATTGTGATCACCTCTTCGAGAGATAACACGGTCCGGAAACTTTTCCCGCAAAAGATCAGTGGTTTCGTTGCTTGTGTGGCACGTAGCGCCGTCTTGTTGAAAGTAAACGTTGTCCAGATCAATACCATCGAATTCCGGCCATAAAAAAATCATTAATCATCTATCGATAGCGCAATCCGTTCACCGTTACTGTTGCTCCAGCCTCATTTTCGAGAAAGTAAGGTCCAATGGATAGAGAGGCTTTTCAACAATAATTCTTGGGTTTTCTGAGCCCCAGATGCGACAATTTTGCTTGTTGACGAAGCCACCGAGGTGGAAATGGGCCCCATCGCTCAAGATGATTTTTCGATGGAATTCCGGTTCATTTTCATGCATTTCAACGACCCAATCAGCAAAGACACGACGTTGTTGATGATCGGCCGGCTTGAGTTCTTGTGTTAACTGAACTTTATAAGCCTTAAGACCCAAATCTTTATGCAAAGTACGGTGTAATGACGTTTGTGGAATGCCTAATTCCAAAGAACGACGAGGAATGGACAAACCTGGGTTTTCTTCAACACTTTCGGCTACAGCAGGAATATTCTCGGCTGTTCTTGAGCGACGTGCACGGGTTTTATTCTTCACATAACTAACTTGTCCCATGAGCTCGAATTTTTCCACCAATTCTTTATTGCGGTCCGACAAGGTGCTTCACGACGACCCAAAAATGTTCGAGTTTTACGAACCGTCTCTGCCAAATTTTCACCATTTTTATAGTGAATTTTAATAATTTCAATGCTTTCTTGAAGCGTGTATCGTTCCATTTTTGCGCGTATGTTCTAGGGAACATCGCGTTATAGTTTTGCCCAAATTTCTGTAACTTTCGATTTTTTCGAAAAAAATGGTCTCAAACGATTAAGTTCGACTCCCCAATGAAGAATTCGAGGTCAAATTTGATTCTGTACGGCCGGCCGTTGCCACGATAACTTGAGAACGAAAAGAGCTAGCGACTTGAAATTTTCAGGGTAGGTGGAGCATCCCAATACGACGGACAAGTTCGTTAATGGGCATAATCGGCCCAGCGGTTTCCGAGTAATAATTTTGTTTTCAACCAATATAAATCTGATCGACTTGAAACTTGGTGAGTAGTCGCAGGCACGATAACTCTCGAACGAAAGGAGTTAGAGGATTGAAATTTGCAAGGTGGGTTTGGAACGTAAATATCTCGGACAAGTTCGTTAATGGGCGAAATCCATCAAGCGGTTTCGGAGTTATGGCCGATTTTAGTAAAACACATTTTTTTATGAATATTTCCGAAACCGATCACTCGATCTATCTGAAATAGAGCATCAAATTGTAGAATCATGACCTTTATACGCATGTGAAGTTTTGTATTGACTAGGTTCCCGCAAAGTGTCAAAACAAAATTTTCAAAATTTAAAAAAAAATTTTCTACAATAACTCTCGAACGGAATGTGCTAGGCAGTTGAAAATTTCAGAGTAGGTTAGGGAGATGAATATCTCGGTTAAGTTCGTTATTGTTATAAGAGAGAGTCAAATTCAGTTCAGCTATTTTAATTTGATTTCTTCCATGGTGCAGTTCTCATTTCAGATTGCTCATTTAATCTTGATAAAGAAACTATTACTTGAATTGAATTTCCTTTATGATGCAGTTCTATCATAAGAATACATTGATATAATTCCCAACTCTGAGAAACCAATAGTTTCGGAGATATAATTTGTCTGTTTGAACTACAGCGCCAGAAAGCTCCTGTCCACAGGGCTTGAACCCATTTTTTTTGTATATTCTTTCAATCACATCTTGAAGGTAAATAAGTTTCGTATTTTTGTAATAAGATTTGGGAATATTCGAGGGAATATTATAATGAATTTCGGAAATCACATGATTTTATTTTTTTTCTATTTTGAGTTTTGCAAAAACATGGAAGTGATAACATTTCTGAATAGAGAATAACGCGACCTTTCGAACGATGTATCCCAAGCCCATACTTCCTTTTTGAATAATTCAGGTTTGTACCTGTCTTTCGAGGGGGGTTGAAGGTAGGGTTCGCATTTTTACGAAGAAGAATGACAATTTAAAATTTGAATTTGACGTATTTCGGAATTTACCATAAATATGTAGAGTAACAAAAATAATGAATTTATTCCAATAGTCTACCATGGTAAATTATGTTGTCCATTCTCCTGTATTGGACACTCTTAATTCGAATTTACCATGGTAAATTCGGTTAAGGGTGTCCAATACAGGAGAATGGACAATAGAACATACGCGCAAAAGCTTCTGACTTCACGTCAGTGCTTGAACCAATTTTTTGTTTCGTGATTTTTTTTAAATTTGCTAGGGGGTACGGTTCTTACAAAATTTGAAACACGTCTTATGTTGATTTCCTACTACTAGTAACCAAGCTTCAATACGATCGAATATTTATTTTTTGAGTTATCAAGGAAATAATATTCCAGGTGGGTATAACTCGGAAACCGTTAGACCGATTATGCCCAAAATCGAACTCAACTTACTCAACGTTACCGAGGCAACGGTTACCTATCTACTGAACTCACACAAGGCTGCTCGAATCTCCAACAATATTTAACCGATCGTGTTAAAACTTGAAACTTGGCAGTAGAGTTATGTTATAAAGGCTCTTGCAAAATTTCAGCAATTGCAAACGTATAGTTACTGATATATAGAATTTTTTTTTTCAATTTTCAATGATTTTTTTAAAATTTTCTACAAATACTATCCTCACGAAATTTTGCAAGTATTTTTGCGTTAACATTCTACAACTAATTACCATGTTTGAATTCAATCGGTTTAGTATTTTTCGAGTTAATGAGGAACAAAAAACAGCCAAATTTGAGATGGCTATAAATCTAAAACCGTTTGGCCGATTATGCTCATAAATAAACTGTAATGTCGCGTTCTGATGAACATCCTAACCTGAAAACTTCAAGCCGCTATCTCTTTCCGTTCTCAAGTTATCGTGACAACAAAAATATTTTTTAATAATTTTCTAGCCATACGATTCGCACAAAATTTCACAAACGTGCTTAGGTTCATATTCTACAACTACTCACCAAGTTTCAATTCGATCGGATTCATATTGGTTGAAAACAAAATTATTACTCGGAAACCACTGGGCCGATTATGCCCATTAACGAACTTGTCCGTCGTATTGGGATGCGCCACCTACCCTGAAAATTTCAAGTCGCTAGCTCTTTCCGTTCTCAAGTTATCGTGGCAACGGCCGGACGGCCGGCTGGACAGAATCAAATTTGACCTCGAATTCTTCATTGGGGAGTCGAACCAAATCGTTTGAGACCATTTTCTTCAAAAAATTCGAAAGTTACAGACATTTGGGCAAAATGATAACGCGATGTTCCCCAGAACATACGCGCAAAAATTAAATAATGTTTCATAAAAGAAAACCGTATTTCAATCGTTCTGGGCAATTCACCATTGAATACAATTTTCCCCTAAATACCCCGATAATTGACGGAATCACGATGTTTTACATATTCCAGTTTCAATATAAGTACTGTTTCAGGAACTTTTTTTTCAGATTTATTAAGGACAAACTACATAAAAAAATTATTTGGATGTATAGGCAGTGTTTTATGGTCTTGGATATCAGCATTGTTGGGCTGTTTAACTGTTGCTGCTCTGTTAAACAGTACAGGGGCTACAATGAGCTGGTATGCCAATCCAGTGTGGATTTTTTTTTTGTATGTGATACCCACGTATACTGCTTCTATGTTGACCATTTACTTACATGCCAGTTACTTCAACAAGGTTAGTACAGATATGTTTTTAAAATGATTTGATTTAATATTATAACATGGACATTGGGTTTTTATTTACATTCCACATAACCTTACTGTCTCATTTGGTTAGTTACGGCCACAGAATATAACATAAGAAGTGCTACCTTCCTTGTAAACTGTGCACAACAGTACTGACATTTTTGCGCGAATGTTCTGGGGAATATCGTGCTATCATTTTGCCCCTGACTCCCTGATCAAGAATTTGAGGACAAATACAATTCTGTCCGGCCGGTCGTCCGTTGCCACGATAACTTTAGAAAGGAAACAGATAGAAACTTGAAATTTTTAGGGTAGGTGGCGTATCCCAATACGACGGATAAGTTCGTTAATGGTCATAATCGGCCCAAAGGTTTCCGAGTAATAATTTTGTTTTCGACCAATACAAGTTCGATCGAATTGAAACTTGGTGAGTAGTTTTAGGATGCCAAACTAAGCACGCTCGTGAAATTTTGTGTGAATCGGATCATTAGAAAATTTTAAAAAAATTATCAAAAAATATTATTTATGTCCTCATAACCTGAGAACGGAGAGAGATAGCGACTTGAAATTTTCGGTAAGGTTGTGCATCTGAATGGGATACTTGAATTTGTTTATAGGTTTAATCTGCCAAACGGTGTCGGAGTTATACCCATCTGAAATTTGATTGTTATTTTCTCAATAACTCGAAAAATATGAAACCGATCCAATTCAAACATGGTTGTCAGTTGTAGAATGCCACCGCAAAAATTCCTGCAAAATTTCATGAGGATGGTATAACTCCAAATTTTTTTAAAAATCATCGAAAATCATTGAAAACAATTCTATAATATATCAGAAACTATTCCTCTGACATCGCTGAAGCGATGAGCGTTCGCGAGAGCCTTCAAAACCTAACTCTACTGCCAGGTTCCAAGTTTGAACACGATTGGATCTGTATTGTTGGAGTTCCGAGCAGCCTTGTGTAAGTTCAGTAACTATATGGGAGACCGTTGGCTTGATAACTTTCGATGTTGAACATCCCAATGGGAGAGATAAGTTTGTTTTTGGGCATAATCGGTCCATCGGTCTCGGAGTTATACCCACCTGGAATATTATTTCCTCGATAATTGAAAAAATATAGACTTGATCGAATTGAAGCTTGGTAACTAGTTGAAGAATATCGACATGAAGGAGTGTGTTAAATTTTGTGAGAACCGTACCCCTAGAAAATTTTTCAAAATTACAAGGAAAAAAAAATTGTGAGAACCGTACCCTTATAAAATTTTTCAAAATTACGAAAAAAAAATTGGTTCATACACTGACGTGGAGTCAGGAGCTTTTGCGCGTATGTTCTATTGTCCATTCTACTTTATTGGATACTCTTAATCGAATTTACCTTGGTAAATTATGTTGTCCATTCTCCTGTATTGGATACTTAATTCCAATTTACCATGGTAAATTCGAATTATTCGAGTCATTGAAAATATTATTCCTTTATTTCATGCTGCCATTGGGGCAAATTTCTTATTTTGGACGATAATGCGCTACCCTCATCGTGCGAGAATTGTCGATGACGCTCTGGAAATACAGACATTTGGGCAAATTGATAAGCACTCTGTTCCGAGGAACAAGAGCGCCAAAAAAAGTGGTGAAAAAAAATGGAAACTTTTAAAACGGTCTCAAAATGTCTGAACTTTATCTTATCTCTTGTGGAGCAGTATATTCTTTCGAATAACTTGTTTCTGTGGCTACGTGTAATACTTCCTTGAATTAAAATCAAGAACTGATATTTATTCACAAATGTTTTGTATTCCGTAGGATTTGATACTATCCCCTTGGACCCTATTTCAACTATATTTTGATGCGTATCAACTGTTATGGACAATATTTCTTGCTCTTGGCGTAATGGCCAGAATTAGATCGAGTTTTCTGGCTTTAATTTGGGTAACGGCGGCAACGACTGAGAATCTCCTCAAATCACATCTGTATGGAAAATGGAGAGGTATGTAAATTACTCGCAGTTAGTTAGTTGTAAAATTTCATATTGATATATACTGAGTGACTCCAAGGTCGAGAAGAGATGTTTCTTAAAATGCCCCATTTCGAAAATATGCCATTAATTGAAAATCGAAAGCTGGTGGCTTTTGATTGATGCAATTCCATGTTAAGAATAAAACAAAATTAATCTAAATATATAAAATCAATGCCATTTTTCGTTGTAATTTTATAACTCAAATACGGGCTCATCTATCCAAACCAAATGATTAGGCTTTGTTCGGACTATTTATTAGATGGTTTATGTGAAGTTTGCACTAAATCGGTCCAGCGGTTCTTCATTTATCAAAGGAAACTTCTTGAAAATGTCACTATAAACGTGATGTTTTTTTGGATCTTAGGAGTGGAGTTTGGGGAAAATTTCGAAGAGAAATACGGTTTCGCGTTCTCGGAGCGAAAAGATAGGGGTGTATTTAAAAAAAATCGCGAAAAGGCGAAAAAATGCCGATTTTGGCAAAAGAATCAAAATTGTGGAAAGGAATTCGGAGGAACGGTGGCGTTCGGAACGACGATATTTACGGGAACGCGAAGACGAGATTCGAAATAAGTCCGTAACGGAACCCTTTTTTCGGTCCTCTCTTTCGTTTTTCCGGAAGAACGATAGGAAAATGTGACTTCTCGTGAAAATCGACAAAATTCTTACGTTTCACGTATTTCTGTGGCGAATTTCAACACGGCTCCTTCAAGGTCGACGTTTTCGGTCTGAACGAGCGACGAGAAATGTCAAATCGAATTTGAATTTCGAACGAAATTACCCGAAAATCTTGGAATCGTGTAGAAAAACTGCGAGAAATATGAACGAGTAACAGATTTCGATCGATCGCTTCACATGATTGACGATATTCTGAAAATCGAAAGACGGAAATCATCCGAGTACTAAAAATCTTTATTTGGTACATGATCGGGGTTGATTCACGTAGGCAACGTGGACGAGTGAGTTGTGGCGCTGGATTGGGAATTTATAGCTCCCGAGCTTCGCGGGGCGGCGGGATCGACTCTCGGTGCGTCCGAAATAGCATTCTCTTATTTTTTTTTAATTTTTACCCAATGAAAAACTTAAAGAAACGTTACTCCAGTTAACGCATCTTGGGATTTGGATCTTTTCGTTAAGTTACGAAATCTATAATGAATATCCGTTCGATCGGATGGATTCTTGCATTAAAATTTGGGGGAGCAACAAGTAATATTTTGCTCCAAACAGGGGCAAAAGTCATAAAGTTTTGGACAATATTATACAGATACATTATTCAGGATCACATGGCAAAAATAAAATTGTCCAAAAATTACGTTTTGTGGATATGCGAATTGAAAAGGCATCATAAGGTGTAGATTTTCTCGAATTTCTTGAACTGCCTATAATTATGGAATTACATTACCTACCTGATTTTTTTTATTTTTCTGACAACTGTCACGGCTTCAACTATCACCCGCTTCCGGCTTGACGTCGAGTTCTGGCACACCCTGTATATTTAGAACTAGTTACTCTGTTGGAGTCGATATATCTAGTAAAATCATTTTTCAGATTCCAAATGGCTTTTGCTCCATATTGGAGTTATGGGACTGCCCTTCGTTCAAGGATTTTACTTGACAATAAGTGCTCTCTACCTCTTCATCCCCATAATGGGTAGGGCTGGTGCTGCCTCCTATGCCGAGTACCTCATAGCCATTATGGCCAGTATTCAGTTCTGCGTGTTGCTGTGCTTCGCAGTACCTATAATTTTACTAGTCCAAAAAATGAAAAAAGTATTTTCCCTGCTCATGGGAATTATTCTGTTGTCCATAGCGGTGCTACTCTTGACGCCATTCGGATTTCCATACTCCGGCAACCCTAATTGGTTGGCGCCCCAGAGGTTCATGATTGTTGTAAGTATTAGTTTCATAATAAACTGTCCCGCAAGAGTTTAGGAGATTATATTAAATTGTTTTTTTTTTAATTTAATTTTGCAATAAAATTAAAGTGATCACATTTCTGAATAGGGAAAGGCGAGACCTACCTATTTGAAAAATTGGGGGTTGTACCTGTCTTTCGAATGGGGTTGAAGGTAGGGTTCGCATTTTTACGAAGAAGATTTTAAATTTAATATTTAAATTTGACGTGTTTTGCGATTTTCCATGAATCTATAAGTAATATAATGAATTTATTCCATTTGGCTTTCCACACTGTATAAATTGCAGACGTCACATGAATTTATATCATATCAGTCATGGATTGATGTCAGATTGATGGGAAACTGATGGATTGATGGAATATTAATGTGCTCCGCATCAGTCTCATCGTGATCAAGGTCACGGACTGAACTGGTGCGAGATTGATGGCAGATTGACCGTGTTACCTCCATCATAGAGAAAACACCACTCGTCCTTCGTACCCATGCAGTTTTCAAGCTACTCAGTTTCATTAGAAATAAGTCGATAGACTTATCGAGAAAACTCAATCACTAGTGATATACCAGTGAAAATATCTTGCATCTAAAAACGGACATGTATCAAATATCAAAAATGGTCCAATTATTCGAATGACCGTGTACTTGAGGGTTGTAAGTTGTGTTGTAATCTGTTTTCTCTATTTCAGTATCGGAATGACACTGAAAATTGGTTCAAGCCCTGTGGACAGGAGCTTTCTGGCGCTTTTGTTAAAACAAGACAAATTATATCTCCGAAAGTATTGGTTTCTCAGAGTTGGGAATTATATCAATGTATTCTTATGATAGAACTGCATCATAAAGGAAATTCAATTCAAAAAATAGTTTATTCATCAAGATTAAATGAGCAATCTGATAATGAGAAGCAATATTCGATGGTATTCTTACACGACGGTCACGAGTTCGATTCTTCAAATCACTAACTTCATTCAAACAATTTCCAGAATATGCCCAAGCCCATTAGAAATGTTGTTTATTTGATATAACCAATATTCATTGTGGAAAAGCCAAATGGAATTAGTGACCGACCGAAAGTTCGGTTTCGGTTTCGGCCAGTTTCGGCCAAAAAATCTAGTTTCGGCCTTAGTTTCGGTTTCGGCCCAAAATGGCCGAAACTTTCGGCCGGGCCGAAACTTGAATGTTCGTGAATTATCCTGGTCGTTTGGCCAGGAGTTAAAAGTAGGTATACATAATTGTCGTACAAGTTATTGTAATCTATCTTTGTTAAGACTGAGAATTCATGAGAATTTACTTTAATGATTATTAATTAGATTACATAGGGTGATTCCAAATAAGACGTGAAACTTGGAGGAGGAGTTAGTATGTCTAATTAGCTGTTGTTTAATCCATATTTATTAATAACCGAAAATCAACAGTTTTTGGAGTTCGGGTGATTTTTAAAAGATTTCTGAACTTAGTTCATATTTCGTCAATTTTTTCTACGTTGACCAAATTTGATGATAATTTCGGTTTATTTTCATCAGAAAAGGATATGATATGTACGAAAAAATCGAAACTATGCTGTATAAGAGGTTGAAAAAGAATTAGTATGATTTGAAATATGGTATATGAAAAATGAAAAATCTATTTCTAATATCAATTTGTCTACAACTTTCGAATTTCACAATTTTGTATGCCAAAATTATTTTAAAAACTCGCCAAATTCATTCTTCATTCTATAAAAGATTTCGTTAGATTGCTTAACTAGTTTCGTTTCAGCAGATTTATTATAAGCAACCTTTTGAATGTCCGGCATATAAAATAGTGAATGTGTATCAAAAGACAGCGTGAGTAGATTTCAGGCGGAAAATAACAACTGAAGATATCAGAAAGACGGCATGTGCTTGCCTATATGGAATGGTGGAACATAATTTATGAATACAATTTCTAATGAAATTTCGAGCTCATTTGCAACAAAAAATATTGAATTCGTTATTTTTGTCTATTTGCTTCTTACATCCCCTTTCAAATCATACTAATTCTTTTTCATCAGAACCAGAACTGAAATATCTCGGAAACTGTTGATTTTCGGTCATCAATAAAAATGGCTCAAACCACAGCAAATTATCCACACTAACACCTCCTCCAAGGTTGACGTCTGATTTGGAATTACCCTGTATACTTCGACTGATTATTTTTATAACTTGGTTATAACAAAAATAATAAATAAAAGATATCAAAAAAGTTGTCTTTTTATTTTATTTAACACTGCTTAACTGTTTTTATGTATATGCAAATAAAATTGTAAAAAATACAGTAGATTTCAGTATGAAATATAAAGTTTCGGTTTCGGTTTCGGCCGAAACTGAGACCCTGGCCGAAAGTTCGGTTTCGGTTTCGGTTTCGGCTGAAAAACCAGTTTCGGTCGGACACTAAATGGAATGAATTCATTATTTTGGTTGCTGTACATATTTATGGAAAATCCCGAAATACGTCAAAATCTAATTTTAAATTGTCATTCTTCTTCGTAAAATTGCGAATCCTACCTTCAACTCCCTTCGAAAGACAGGTACAAACCTGAATTATTCAAATAGGAAGTATGGGCTTGTTATACATCGTTTGAAAGGTCGCGTCATTCTCTATTCAGAAGTGTTATCACTTCCATGTTTTTTGCAAAACTCAAAATAGAAAAAAAAATAAAATCATGTGATTTCCGAAATTCATTATAATATTCCCTCGAATATTCCCAAATCTTATTACAAACGATTGGTTCAAGCCCTGTGGACAGGAGCTTTGGCGCTCTTGTTCAAACTTTGACAAGATTTATTGTTATTTATCAAGATTAAATGAGCAATCTGAGAATGAGAACTGCACCATGGAAGAAATCAAATTAAAATAGCTGAAATGAATTTGACTCTCTCTTATAGAACAGGATGACATGTACGAGTATGAACACATAGATCATATAATAAAGCTTAGATAGAATAATTATAGCATTCTGTGAAAACATAGAAGTAGGATTCATTATTGAAATTTTGAAAAATCTTATCTCCGAAAGTATTAGCTTGTTGGAGTTCAAAACATATCAATGGATTTTTATGGTGAAACTGCTCAAATAAAAATTGAATTTGAAATTTGCTACTTAAAAAAAAAAATTCTTTACTCGGAAACCATCTGGCCTATTTTGCCCAATAACGAACTTAACCGAGATATTCATCTCCCTAACCTACTCTGAAAATTTCAACTGCCTAGCCCATTCCGTTCGAGAATTATTGTAGAAAAATTTTCTTTAAATTTACAAAAAATGTTTTTGACACTTTGCGGTAACCTGATCAATACAAAACTTCACATGCGTATAAAGGTCATGATTCTTCAATTTGATGCTAAATTTCAGATAGATCGAGTGATCAGTTCTGGAAATATCCATAAAAAATGTTTTTACTAAAAACGGCCGTAACTCCGAAACCGCTTGATGGATATTGCCTATTATCAAACTCGTCCGAGATATTTACGCTCCAAACCCACCTTGCAAATGTCAATCCTCTAACTCCTTTCGTTCGGGAGTTATCGAGCCTACGGCCGGCCGGCCGGACCGGCCGGACAGAATCGATTTCGACCTCGGATTTTTGAACAGTGATACTGAAGCAACCGTGTTGAAGTATCATGGAGCCCATTCTGTCACTTGTTTTAGAATATACTATTAATTCAAGCAAAACTACAAATATTCCGTTTTGATTTAATGAAATTCACTTATAACATGTAATATACATTTTCAGCATTCCCAACGGATATATCATGGTATTTCTGGAAACTTGAAGAGCTCTGGATACTGGATCGTTGACATGGACATCAACAGTCCACATAGTGTTGATAAATATGTACCTGAGATGAGGAGAGCTGTAACTGTCGATCAAGATTGCCGTGACCATTTATATTGCGGTCTGCCCTATTTAGTGCCGGTTCTGAATATGTTGAGTAAAACCCATTGGGTGCCGACGATCGCTGCTCCAAAAACCACCCCTATATTCATGAAATATAAAAAAGAAAATATATCAGAAGGTCAACGTTTGCATTTGGAAATACAAGGTGAGTATTGGGGACATCCCTACTGAAATACGGGTTGGGGCAGTTCTCCTTTCATATTTTGGGGAGTACAAAAATAACACTCTTGTCCACTACAATTTTTTTCGTCTGACATATGTTTCCATCTTCCGAGAAGAAGCTTGTAATCTTTTTCCAAGCTTTCACGTTCCATCCGGAAACTAACAACAAACTCCAGAATAATTTTAAAAAGGTTAATATAAAACTGGCTTTCAAACTTCTAGAAAATACAATCGCTAAAACTCGGGAAATTGAAAAATCGGGTGTATATGAAATGAAATGTTCAGATTGCAACAAGTGCAACGTCGGGCAAACAACCAGAAACATTCTCACGCGGTTTGAAGAGTATACGGGACACATTCGGAACAACAATATCGATAAATCTGCTGTTGCAAATCACGTTTTAACAACGTTCCACTCAATTTCAGAAAATCCGTCAAATTGTTGAAAAATACCAATAAATTGTATCTAGGAACACTTTAGGGTATCGAAATTTATAAGAGAAAAGATGTTTTACTCAATGATCTAACCCCTATTAACAACTCATTGTTGCAATTAGTTTATGACTAAGGGTATAATTTCAACTTTAAAACCACACTTGAGTGTAGTAATTGATATTGATTGAATTGCTTAAGTAACGCTCCGTCTCAGAAGATGGAAACTTTGTTTCCGAAACATAATATGTCAGACGAAAATTTGTAGTGAACAAGAGTGTAGTCTCTAGTGTAGTGTTCATATCAGTCCATAGTGAACTCAAACTGTAATATTATAGAAAACTTTACACCAACATTAATTCAATTCGGGAAAATTACGTCAAAGCAACAAAATAAAACAAAAACAATTTTTTTTTATTTCAACAGTCTCCTTCGTTACCGGTGCAGAATTTGGAAAAATGGCAAATGAAATATGTGTTTTATTTGATGAGAATAATCTATAATTCAAATTAATGTACAACTCAAAGACTCGGCCTGTACACTGTACATTGTATGTATACAGGGCGAGTCTTTTTTGTTGTTGTTAATGAAATTTAGTGAGGATCGTATCACTAGAAAATTTTAAAAAAATTATCAAAAAACATTCTCTATGCCAGAAACTATCCGTCCGATATAGCATATAGCTGAAATCTTTCCGTGATAACTTTTCAGGGCAGTTGCGCATCCGAATACGACAGTTATGGTGCATTCGGATGCGCAACCTACCCTGAAGGTCGCTATATCTTTCCATTCGAAAGTTATCGTGATGGCTGTAATCGGCCAAACGGTTTCAGATTTATACTCATCAGAAATTTCGTTGTTATTTCCACAATACCCCAAAAAATACAAATCCTATTCATTCACTTTAAACTTGGTATTTACTTGTACAATGCCGACTTGAAGGTTCATGCGGAATTTCAGCGTTTCTGCCATATAACATTTTTGGGGATATTTTTTTATAAATATTTATTATATTATCTTCTATCTAATATATAAAATTTGAAAGGTTTTTAACTGGGTTTTCTCTCCCAAACTCTGAAAAATATCTATAAAATAAAAATTAATTATTTTGTGATTTGCTTCTGCGTATGACAATTCTTGAATGTCACAAAATAACTATCAACAAAATAATTCTTAAGATTTTCATTAAGCGTCTGACGAAGGAGTCTGATATAGACTCCGAAACGTTACGATAGAGTTGTTTCTTCGTTGATGTTGTTTCGTTGTTGTTTGTTAGGCAACATTGTTCAATTGATTACTTCTGACAAATATCTTGTTTTTCTTACGCAGAAGCAAATCACAAAATAATTAATTTTTATTTTATAGATATTTTTCAGAGTTTGGGAGAGAAAACCCAGAAAAAAACCTTTCAATAATGAGTATACCTCCCACAGTATCCTTTAATGATTATATAAATTTTCCCTGTCACAATGTTAGTTACCGTACTCCTCCGAAACGGCTTTACCAATTTTTACCAAATTTTATATGCGTATTCAGTAGGTCTGAGAATCGCCTACTATCTATTTTTCATACCCCTAAGTGATAAGGGTTGTTCACCCTTAAAATTTTTGGACGAAATTTTTTGTTTTAATTTTTTTATAATGTGGCATTACAAAATACATACAACCCTAAATTTTCACCCTTCCATCACCAACCCCTATTTTTTAATAGTCATTTTAGTAATTAATCATTTTTCATCCCGATCGATAACTGATCAATTATCACTTGGTAAGTTATCCCACAGAAAGAGCTAATTAAAACCAAGTCGCCGTATTTTTTGTGAATGTTTTTCACTCTATTCCGATTAAAATTTCCCTGAGCTTAGGGCAAAGCTGAAATTTTTGTACAAAAAAACTATTTATTTTCATTAAAGTATCAAGGCAGTTTATTCCTGCTATACCTACTTAGCGCTAGATTTTTTTAAATTTCCGCGTCTTTCTGGATCAACACTCATTTGCCAGACTATACCGGTGTCACGTCCCAGTAAACAGCACGGAGTAGGGATTAGAACGAAGCCGGTCTCCTGTCTTTCTCGCCTTTTCTCGCTTTTCTTAACCAGATACGTTTGAGTGGGTAGTTCGTATTCGCAATTGAACCCGGTAGGTGGTGCCGCAATCGGGTTCTAGGTATTTTTTAGAATTACGTGTTTGAGTGGGTCCCTGGATAACTTGGAAATTCAATTGTCCCGGTAGTAGGTGCTGCAATCGGGATTTTTTTAAAGATTTTTTGCATTTAGAAATAAAATTGCAACCGCTTTACCGATTTGGCGCAGGCGAAGTTGCGTGGGTCAGCTAGTATTTTATATATTCCACAACTAATTACCAAGTTTAAACTCGATCGATCTGTATTTTTTAAGTTCTTGAGAAAATAATATTTCAGATAGTTATAACTCTGAAATTGTTAAGCCGATTATGCCCATTAACGTACTAAACCGTCGGCCACACAGAATCGAATTTAACATGGAATTCTTCATCAATGAGACGAACCGAATCGTTTGAGATCATTTTCGGCAAAACATTCTAATATAACAGAGATTTGAGCAAAATGTTCATCAGAACATACGCGCATAAATTATAGAATATATCACATAAGAATGATGAAATATAAAACAAACAAAACAAATGTTCCATCGATTTTATAATTAATTTCTTACAGGTGCGAATCATATTGGAGTAATGATTTCTCCGGTTTTGGGAGTCGAGTTGGCAACATGGAGCTTGAACTCTAAATATCCTCTACCAGGTCCCAAGTGGAATGGCAGAGAAACTTATTTTGTGTATTACGCTTATGGCTTAACCCCCAAACCTCTGAATTTCTCCATAGACTTAAGGGTGAGTTGATAACTTATTATAAAAGTCTGTACTGCGCTGTACAGGATGGCGCGTCGAAGAATGTGTAATCGACAAGAATGTCATTTATGGGACATTCTACCTAGTAGACCAGTAGCCTACCAAAAGGCCCATGAGTGTATCCTGTTCGAGAAGTTCGTGTTTATGTTGTTGTACCGCCATCTTAACCTTGGGCCATAAAATCCTCTAATCTCGTTCTGTTGAACATTCTTCTTTCTGGTCTCTAGGTTATGTCATGCCATGGGTCAATGTTGTTTATATTCTGTGTAAAACCGTATGATATAGTTCTAATTTATTCAGCTGTAAACATCAATCTAGAATGGAAACTTAGGCCAGCCTTATACAGCTGGAATGTCTCTCTGAATTCATATTATTAACTACCTGGCCCGGCGAACTTCGTACCGCCTAACTTAATAAAAAAAAATGCTCGCTATGAATGAAGTTTTATTATTATTTTCGATTAATTCACATGTTGTTTCTTACTTACAGAACAGAGTTTACCTGAAATACTGGCTATTTATTAAGGTTTCAATTCGATATTGACAGATACACACAGTTATGATACAGTCTCTTAATCAATTTAAAGCTTTCTGATAAACTATATTTTTTGTTCTGTTTTGTGGTGCGTGAATAAACAAAGATGACGGATTTCCGACGCGCGAACACGCGACGTATAATTGTACATGCGCCATGTTCACACATCAAAGGAAAAACAAAATTGTTACATTATGAGAATCCATCCAAGGTACCTGTTTAGTTAATGCTCTGTTTGTGGCACAAATCACTTCAATTGTGTCGTGGTATAAAGAACATCCTGTATAGTAATGGTTTATTTCCAATAATGTATGCCTCGAAAGTATATTTTTTAACACAATTGAATGAAATTGTACGATTAGCTTGAAAAACAGCAAGTTTCAATTGACGTTAAAAGAAAAACACCCTGAATGAAAATTTTGGACAAATATATTATGAGAATCCATCAAAGGTACCTAATTAGATAATGCTTTTTATGTGGAACAAATCAATTCAATCGCGTACAATTGTGCAGTAATATAAAGAACATCCTGTATAGTAATGGTTTATTTTCAATGATGTATGTATATTTTTTAACACAATTGAATGGAATTGTACGATTGGCGCGAAAAAGAGCAAGTTGCAATTGACGTTAAAAGGAAAACACCCTGTATGAAAATTTCGGACAAATACGACGTTAAAAGAAAAATACCCTGTAGGAAACTTTCAAACAAATACATTATCAGAATCCATCCAAGGTACCTATTTAGTTAATGCGTTGTTTGTGGCTCAAATCACTTCAATCGCGTACAATTGTGCCTTGAGAAAAAGAACACTCTGTATAGTAATGGTTCATGATGTATGCCCCGAAAGTATATTTTTTAAAACAATTGAATGAAATTGTACGACTATGGCGTGAAAAAGAGCAAGTTGCCATTGACGTTAAAGAAAATCACCCTGTAGACATATTTATATTTATTCACCTTTCAAACCTTCCCTGGACTTCCACAAATAATTCAAGACCAAAATCAGCCAAATCGGTCCAGCCGTTCTCGAGTTTTAGCGACACTAACGAACAGCAATTCATTTTAATAACGGGCGAATTTTTAAGAGCTTTCGAATTTAATTTGAGAAAAAAACACATAAAATTAAGAAAAATGTATGAAATCCTTATTTGAGTCGATAGAACAATTCATATAATTTAATGTTTAAAGATAATTTCATGTAAATATTGGCCGCGGCTGCGCTTCAAATGGTCCATACGCCGGGTCCAATTTTGGCATGCTCTCTCCAACATATCGGCCGGTATCTCACGATTAAATTCTTCAATATCGGCTTCCAGTACGTCAATCGTTGCGGGCTTCTCGCTATAGACATGAGCCTTAACATAGCCCTACAAAAAAATAATTTAGAGGCGTTAAATCACACGATCTAGACCGCGACATAATTTAGCGATGAAAAAGTGAATCTTCATCCAACTTTGCCAGCGCTCATTCATTAAAAGTTATCCGTTGTTGTAGGTCATGTTGCTTCAATTCTTGCCCCAGCTGTATTTTAGAAGGTTTCACAGCTGAATCCTTCCGCAAAATTATCCACGTAGTGGAGTAACAAAGGCCCAATTGCTGCGAATGGTGCCGAATCGACAATTTACTGTCATCACTAGCACTGGCGGATACAGCTGCGATATTTTCCTCTGTCCGCACTCTACGTATGCGTGTTGGTGGTTTAATATCCAATAATTTAAATTTAGTGCGAAATTTAGTCACAAAATTCCGAATATCCGCCTGAGAAGGTCGGACCAAACTGACCATAAAATGGAAGAAATGCACAATACACTTTTTTAACCGAGCATACATTTTGATAATAAAATTCAATAATTTGCAAGCGTTGTTCGTTTGTAAGTCGATTCATAGTTAAATTATAGACCACACTGAACAAGTTTGACAGTCACACAAGGCACGAAACCCCCGTCATCTGTAAAAAACAGGGTTGCCAAAAAGAAAGTTGTTAAAAAATCACTCGTTATATATAGATAGATAAAGAAAACACAGAATTGCATACAAATTTACTATTATCCTCACACATTCTGATTTCCTCAGCGTATTAATTTTTAGATTTTGCAAGCAGAAATTCAGAATTCAGATTAGGAATTAAGAATATGAATTCAGAGATAAATTCCGGCCGTATAAGGCCGGCCTTAATGTTTAATTCCTAGTCAACTACATATCGATGAAGCATGCAAACTTAAATGCATATAATACCTAGTGTATACACTGAGATAAAATGAGTGAAAGTTCTGTGATATATTTTGGAATGTAATTTTTCCGAATATGACTGGAATGAAGTGACACCTGGTCTCTGATTAATACAATTATCGATATAAGACTGCAAATGAACGTATAACAGTACTTTACGTCCTGATCCTACAAAGTTTGTGAACCATTTTTCCCATTACAGGTTCCTTCAGATCACACTGGCTATACAATAGACCTTGCAGTAAGCACGCATAACCTATTCGGAAAAGGCAAGGAGTCCGAATCCTTAAAACAATTCGTCAGCCAATTTCCTAAATGGGCGGCAGTAACATCATGGACTGCAACTTACGAATCATGGCTGGTTTGATATGATTTTGAAGTTCGTTCATAAAGCTTACCTTGAAGATCTCTTCGTAACATTTTTGAATCATATAAACAGATTTATGTATATAGTCAATTGACCTTTGAAAAGCATCAAACGTAATAATATACCAAATTGTTTTTTGTTATGGTAATTATTCTAACACGCTTATGATGAGAAAATTCGAATATTTAGTGATGGGCTTACACATTTGTTCTAAAAATAATAAAAATTTATGATAATATATTTTCGACTTTGATTTTAATAGACAACCCTTACAAGTGGCGAGGCTCACATAACCTCTTCCCCTTCAAGGTCTGCTTTCATTAGCCATTTTTCCTCGAACTTAACCATACAAACCAGGTTAGAAATAAGTTAACCACCCAATATTCCTCGAAGTGTATTCCAAACTATGACGTAAGAGTTAACCAACCACATAAACCAACTCACGGAGGTAGTTTGGCCGGGTTATCTTTTTGGAGGTTATGAATTCTTTGTATCATGGGAGGAAAATGAAGAAATCAGAGGTACAATGGATTCGTACATTCGTACGAAGTTTACGTGAATGAAGTAAAATAGCAGATTGTTGATAAAAAATATGTTATCGACTTGCCGAAAATAGGTTAGTGGCTAATTCATCTAATTTTCTCGTTTCTGAAGTAGAACTTTTTCTGTTACAGATGAAGAATACCTAATTGAATATAATTTTTATAAAATGAAACAGGATACTGGCCCGACAGTGGACTCTGCCGATAAAGAGGGCCGTATTCGCATTAGGAGAGCACCAGAAATAGAAGATAAAGTACAGTTGAGAGACATTTCAGATACCTACCTACCATATCTAGAACCCCAAAACCAACAGTAATTGTTGATGCAGGTGAGATTGATGCTCCCATATATTAGACATCAACAACATGTATACCAAACTCATCTGGTCTTGAGAAAAAAAGGACGAAGGTACAAACAAAAACTGATATTATAAATAAAATTACAGAATGTAATGAAAAAATAATGCTATTCAGCAAGGAACTACTAATAACATTTGTGCAGCTATTCATGAGCAAACTTATTTTATGGAAAAACAACTGGAACAAAAAAAAAACTATTGAAGGTCTTGAAAGAATAAAATAATAAAATTTCTAGATCTAGGAAACGAAAAAGACCTATTTCATCAGAATCTGACTGACCTCTCATCACGGAGATATTTTAAATACCACATAATTTATCTTTTTGTTGCTCCATTAACATCTAGGTACATATTCCGCATGTTGGAAATCATCAAAAGTGCTTGGTTCTTGGAATTGTTCTTCAGTCACATCATTATTGTCCAAACAAAAATTGAACAATAAGCAACTACAATATCCACTACTCTTTTCATGGTATACATCAATCATCATCTACAATGGGCATTCTGAAATGTTCATATCTACCAGAATTTGCAATCGAGATGTTGAAAAAATTTATTCGCCTTGAATTGATGGCCGCTAAAGAAGATTGCGGTACAATCTGAATATCCTCCATGCATTCTAGAACCAATAAATTTGTCACATCTATTCTCACTGTATGTTCAAGAACTAGAAAACAAATTGGGAAATAGCTAAGAAGATAATAAGCGCGATATTCAAATGTTTCAAACACTTTAACGAATATCTGTCAACATTCAAAAGTAAACCGAAGTATACCGTGACGTCATAGGAAAGTTAACCTGGTTTGCGTGGTTAAGTTCGAGGAAAAATGACTATTGTAGAGACCACCCCACTAAACATGAAAACATAACTTAAACGTAAATGTAATGTCACATTGTGACCTTGTGATGTTGTATAGAGAGATGCTTGATGTTGCAGCTACGTAGTACACATAGCAGTTTGTGCCTCTTTTTAATATTACAATGCAACGTTTAATGATAAATATTACATAAACGTAACATCGTTACATATATTTAATGTTGCTTGAAATATTTATGCAACATTTGTATGATGTATCTAATTTTACATAACTATAATGTAACTTTGTTACATATATTTAATGTTACTCAGAACATTTATATAATGTTCCTTACCCTTTTATAGTCAAATTTAAGCAAGTAACCAAAACAGAGTGTCAAGACCAATCCCTTCCTATCATAACCAATTGGTTATGATTGAAAAGAATTGGTCTTGACACTCTGTTTTGGTTACTCGCTTAAATTCGACTATAAAAGGGTAACGAAAAAATTATCAAGCAAATTGAATGATGGATGAACAAAAGTTGAGTTTAGTGGGAGAATCATATTTAATCAAAACTTCCATCTGAATGAAATATATAATACAACTTAAAAAATTGACCAAATTTCCATAAAAAAATATATCATAAAGTCTTAGAAAATAATAAATACTCTATAAAACAATATAAACAAATTCATCACTAAATATCTCAATATCTTTGGTATCTGTTGCAGTCTTCAGTATCGTTCCACTTAAACCTCAGTTACTACTTTTTCCTTGTCAGCCTATGTTAAGCGAATATCATCCACTCCACAATAATGAGTTGAAACTCCTTATCAGATTCTGAAAATAAAGTCACCACTGAAAACACAAATTAATCTTGATGATATATTGGCAAAAATATGTGTAGTATGACTGTTGGAAATAAGATCACTTATAATTCATGTTAACGAAAGGTAAACCGAAAAGAAACTAATAGTAGATACCTACTTTACAAGATAGGGCTGGTTGCATAAAAAATTAAACGAAGAACTAAATATTTAATTTTTTTATTACTATGATAAGGCATAGCTTTTAGCAGATTAGTTAGCACTGTTAAAACTTGAGTTAACAGAGCACTTTATGCAACCAGATCCTAAAGGTTGAAGAAAACAATCACTGAGAAGTACTTACGTTTGAGTATTTTCATCATTTCCAAATCTGACATTTTGAAATTCGGTATTTTCCAGTCCAGGAACAATGCTGGGCAAGCTCATCTTGGATTATCTGTTGGACGCACATCCTTATCGAATTTTTGTAATCTGAGTAACAATTTATTCATCTAGAATAATAGACATGTGTAAAAATCCATATTATTATCAAACTTTCTGACTTAATGTCTGCATTGAAAAAACCCTTTGGACGTGAATAGTAGAATACAATTACCAGTGGAGATGAACATTGAGATTTAAAACTTCAAGTCATTTCTGATGAACTCGAGATCTATTATTTCTATAAAAAATTGATAACAGAGTAATGGAATTGAGAAGGACCAGGGATACACTGTAGTTCATAGGTACTTTTCGGTTTACTTACTAATTGAGCAGCAACATTTTTGTTGGTTTTCAGAAGGTCTTCTAGATTCAGTAAGCTTTCCATCGTTCCATCCATGATTTCCAAAGACTTTTCCTTATGTATCTTTAATAATATTCTAGCATCTGAACATAGATTTCCCAAATTCAATCAAATTGAAAATTTTCAACAATTTTGAAAAAGCAATTTGGGAAATTCAGTTTTCTATTGACCATGTTCTTAGATGAGTTGAAAAAACCCAACTTGAGGGAATCATCTGAAGGTATTGCAGTAGTTTTCATAGAATTACTTATCTCCTGTTGATCGATGGTAGGCTCCATATTATACGACAGCATTATACAATGTTAATGGATTATTTAGAGCAAATAATTATGTTGGTTCTGTACAAGGTAATGATGATATAGGTACCTAGTACTTTCAGTATGTTTATCATGATTGACCTCTTTATTAACCAAACTTTTGAGGTAGCGGGGAAAATTATTATTCATCTTTAGTTTCTTTTCCTGAAAAATTATCATGTATTAATAGTGTGCATGACCTAAGAATGAAAAAACATTCAGTCGAATACTTTATAGTTAGATATTAATCAGTTATTCAACAGTTGTTGATTAAAATAAAAATTTGAAACAGCAATGAACAAAAATTGAGCACATTAAATAGGGTTATATCTCATTATATTCGGAACTTGTATAATAAATAAAAATACTGTCAGACATGAAAGAAATATTTGATGCCTGTTGGGCCGACTTTATAGTGAAGCAGAATCTCTCAAAAGTATGGATATAAGAACAAAGAAAATAAGACTCACCTGCTTATATCTCCTTTCACACGTTATTTTACTTTTATTCATACTTCCAGCAGGGAAGAAATACTCAATAATATGATGGAACAACGACGACTAACGAACAAGAATAATTGAAATAATGGATCTATGAATCACAATACACTAAACAAGTTTACTTTTGGATCTCAGGGATGATCTCTGCTCCTTGCTTCACATTTCGACATTTATGATATCGCTGGCCCAATATTACAAGGGTGTATATGTAACAAATTCAAAAATATTGGCTTAGTATTCTCACAAGCATCTCCTACCTCCATGCTCACAAGGAACAGACGACATAGTTCCTTGTGAGAATACTAAGCCAATATTTTTGAATTTGTTACATACACCCTTGTAATATTGGGCCAGCGATATGTTGTTATATGGTTATGTTGAAATATTAAATTAATGACATGGTTATTATCCGAAAAATACATTTACCAAACGTTTCAAGATAATATTAATTCCAAGTCTACTGTACACATCTGAGTAATGTCTTGAGGTAGTTAAACAAAAACGTTTGACAGATAACATAACCAATATGTAGGAGACACATCTGGAAAACATAAAATCAACATTTTATATATCATCTAAAGAATATTATTGATTATGTTATTTGGATGTGGCATGAACATGTGGATGAAAACGTTGGTTTGGTTACTTGATGACAACATTAATGCAATGTTAGTTTGCCAATATCACAAAAATGATCTAATGAATATTGGTGATTATGTTATTTAGATGTGACATAAACATTGGGATGAAAACGTTGGTTTGGAAACTTCATGACAACATTAATGCAATGTTAGTTTGCTAATATTACAAAAGTTATCTCTGAACAATATAACATAACATTATTGTTATGTATCATGTTTAGGGCCGGTTTCTCAATTGCGAGTTAACCCGAGGTTGCGGGTAACCCGAGTGTTACGCATTCATGAATATCGCTAAATACATGCGTCAACTCGCAACCTCGAGTTAACTCGCAATTGAGAAACCGGCCCTCAGTGGGACATTAGTTAGGTTAGGCGGGATATTTGAATTACGATCCATCCGTGGATCTGAATTCCCCATGCATTTCTTATGGACCTAAAATTTACGCGAATTTCTCGCCTGTTTTTAGATACTTTGGCTAATTTCTTAAGGTTTATTTCGGTTGAAATAGATTCTGTGAACCTTTCTCAACCATCTAGAATAAAGTTTTCATAACAAAATTGTATATTTCCAAAATAATTAATAAATATAAAAGTGTTCAACCAAATTCGATTGACGTATGTCTTAGCTCACTCGAAATCAGTCAAAAATAATAACATAACCCTAAATCGGCCTTGTAATGACGCACAACAGAAGTCATCAACGACATACGGAAATCTTTCGAACTACACTGGTTTCAATTTTGATTTAAGAATAACAAGAAGTAGATTTTAATGTGGAAATAACATGAAAACATGCACTAATGATGAAGGTACCCAATACTTGATGTCTCTGTACTAACATTCTCTTTTAAATAGGCTGGTTTCATATCAAAGTTCAAATTCCATGTTAAAAAATTTGAATATGGATCTCCCGCCAAGAGAATGATTCTAACCTAACTAATGTGGTCTATTGGATTGGATCCGTTTAATGCTAGAATTACCCACTCCTTTCCTCTTAGCAGTTATTTATATGGATGATCAGGTGGTACCTATAATAAAGAAAAATTCCAACCACTCTACAATCTTATAGTACCATCTTATGATATACAGGATATTCCATTTGAAGAAACGCTTTCTTTATCGTTCAAGTATGTCTCGGAAACGCCTCGGATTTTGAACAACACTGTATAATAAGGGACATATTTAATTATACGTAATTGATACACCGGATATTGGTAATCCATACCCGAAATTTCGAATTTCTAGGATTCCAAGTAACGAAGTAATGAATGTTGAATAAAAAATTGGTTCAAGCCCTGTGGACAGGAGCTATTGGGCGCATGTTCATCTTCCTTGTGGCCCGTACTGACCAGTAAAGAAAATGAAGAAAAAAAGCAGTATCATGTTGAATACCTTAATATTATTGATTATTATATAATAATCGATGAAAATACTGAGAGAGACCCAGGAAATTTGACACATTTTGTCTTATATCTCCAGAAATTGAAATCGTATAGAGCCAAAATTTTGCACAATGTTGCAAAATACTACAATTGACGTTAGTACAAGTTTTTGTTGCAATCTGATGAATAGTTCACGAAAAAAAAATTTTTTTTTCGAAAAAATTTAAAGAAAAATTTTTTCAAAAATTACCAACATTTCGATCATAACAGAATTTTGCCAAAAGTTGCGCGTTTATATCCTCGAACTGACTACCAAGTTTCGATTCAACATCTTCTTTAGTTTCTGAAATATCAGGGAAATAACCTCAAAATTTTAAATGTCTATAACTCCTAAACCGTCCGGCCGATTTTGCCCGTTAACGAACTTAACCGTCGCATTTTGATCAGAAACCTACCCTGAAAGTTTGAAGTCGATAGGACCTTCGGTGCTCCTGTTATCGTGCCTACGGCCGGAAGGCCGGCCGGACGGCACCCAAAAATCTGACACCGGATTCGTGATCAGGGAGTCCGAATTAGTCTATTAGCCAATTTTCAGCTCGAAATTCGAAAATTACAGACATTTGGACGAAATGATAGGACGATGTTCCCCTAGAACATGCGCCCAAAAATATGAAGTAAATCAATTAATCACTCGGAAACCGCTAGAGATAGGGATGAGTAAGTGGATACAGAATTATTCAGGAGGCTACGTCGAATCGAAAAAAACAATAATATATAGGGTGTTTGAGAATTTTGTGGAATGCTCTCGACTCCTCCAATAAATCAAGTCATTACATTTATTTGGTGTTTGAACTAATTGAGAATCGTTGTCGTTTTCTAAAGAAAACGATATACACATTGCTTGCGACCATAAAGACCAGTCTACAGTTGACGAATTTATTGGGGTTTCGACCACCTAGAAATAGAAAGGATATTTTATATTTTCAAGGGCCTTTTAAGTTTACAATGCTGTAAGGGCCATGTGGTTATAACGGTTTCCCAGATTTTACGGTTCGAAATATCACTTTCAATATTATTATTTCTTTTAGTTCAAGCAGCCAATAACAAAGCAGTTTTTTCACATTGGGCGTTATTCATTTTGAATTCCCAATCGAAGTTGGTTTTTTCCCTCTACAAGGGAGGAACTTGAATATATAATTTTACTTGCAGTAAATGATGATTTTATATTCAGATCAGACACTATTAAGATTTTCTACGAGACAGTACTCAGATTACATTCATTTCACACACTTGTAACTTTTATCAAATATTCATCGACTTGTTGGTATTCATTAATGATTAGTGAACCAGCACCGAAACAAAATACAGTCCACTCTATCGAAAGTGTAAATATATTGTAAATAGATTGTTAACCAAATAGTTTTCAATTTAACCACCCTCAATTTTATCTACACATATCTACACCGGATCATCGAAAATATTTACACATTTTTTGGTCCTTCGAGCCGGATCCTTCGAAGATATCTACATATTTTGTGGTCCTACAAGCCGCAACTTTGACGAGATTCTACACAATTTTTTGTCCAACGAATCAAGATCTTCGAAGTCAACAAAGTTCAAGTGAAAAGTGAGAGTTTCAAGTGAAAAAGCAGATTAAGTGAGAGTTCAAAGGAAAATCAAGGTTTTGATCATCCGAGAATCAGTCAGGCGACTACAAGGGTCATCACGAACTTCTTCTGCTAATCAAGGGAGTACACATCAAAGAAGGTGCTTCGCTGCAGTTTGAGGGTATCCGAGATGATACATTGATCAAGTATATGGATTAAACGTGACACGTACAAAACCAGGGATCAGAAGAATCAACGATCACCGAGGAAAGTACTGTGAGTCCATTCCATTGAAACCGTTTCCTATATGAATATTTATTGCCAATATCTGAAATAAATCTGAGTAAACATTTCAGTTATAATACTGCATCATCTATCGTTAGATTTTTGCAATTCTTTAGTGTCTCAATTCACATTACTTTGGTTTTATTTTTGGATTCACGTTGGGTAAGTGGTCCAAATTAAATTCAAAAATTCTCATATTCGTTATTCTAATTAACTATCACAAATTTCTTCTCACGCAATGGCAGAAGAAATGAGTCTTTTGATTAAGAAACGTGGTATTATCAAGAGAAAATTGACGCATTTCATAAAATTCTTAGATCCGATCATATTGAAGCATGAACAAAGTCAGGATATAGATGTGAAACATCTGAACGAGTTGAAAGTGCGCCTGAGAGCTCTGAATCTAACTCACAGTGAATATAATGCCATTCAAGATGAAATTGAATTACATTGCGAAGAGAATAAGCTAGAAGAGCATTCTCTTGATAGGGAAGATTTCACTAATACATATTCACAAGCATTAAGCATATCTGAAACTATTTTGGATTCTTCAGATGAGGTCATTGTAGGATCATCAAATAGATCAAATTCATTCAAAGAAAAATTGGAAATGAATCAGGACCGACAAGGTCAAAATAAATTATCAAATATCAAATTACCTACCATTGAATTATCAAAATTCAGTGGTGATTGTACGAATTGGCTTGAGTTCAAAGATACGTATGAGTCGTTAATACATTCAAATTCATCTATCAACAATATTCAAAAATATCATTATCTTAGGGCATCATTACAAGGTGATGCGTATAAAGTGATAGAGTCGATAGAATTTTCTGCAGAAAATTATAAAACGGCTTGGGATTTGATATGCAATAGATACAACAACTTCCGCCTTCTAGTGCATAATCACATTAAAGCGATTTTTGAGATAGAACCGATTCAGAAAGAAAATGCCAATTCGTTAAGAAGTCTGAATGATAAGATAATGAAACATCTAAGGTCATTAAAGACATTGAAGGAACCCACGGAATATTGGGATTCCGTTATAATTTTCATAATTGTCTCCAAGTTAGACAGATTTTCTGTAAGAGAATGGGAAAATTATAAAGGTACAAATAATTCTTCTAAACTGTCAGATATGCAAGCATTCATCAAGAATAGAGCTGATATGATGGAAACAGTCGCTGGTACAAGCAATATTAGTGTATCCCATAATCATAAAGGTCCGAAAAGTCCGGAAAATAAGCACCAGATAAAGAAAAAGGAAAATAATTATTATTCATTTTTAACAGCCGGTTCTAAATGCAATTATTGCGGTCAGAATCATCTAATTTATTATTGCAAAGACTTTCTCGAATTATCAATAAACAATCGTGTCAAACAGGTACAAAATTTGAAACTGTGCATGAATTGTTTACGGTCAGGTCATATGAGCGATCAATGTAAGGGCTCAACCTGTAGGAAGTGCAATAAAAAGCATAATTCGTTGCTGCATTTCGAAACTAAAGTTCGAAAAGAAAATATGCAGAATTCGATTCGAGAACTGCAAAGAGAGACAGGTACATTAGAAGCTATTAATCCATCAAGCATTGTTACGTTATGTAATTCTGACCCAATTAAGAATAATGTTTTATTATCCACTGCAGTAGTATCAGTTTTCGATGCTTCCGGAATGAAGCACGACTGTAGAGTGATTTTGGATAGTGGATCGCAGTCAAATTTTATTTCGAATAGACTACTTAATATTCTGAAATTAAAAGTTAGAAATGCAGACTATTCAATTTCTGGTGTAAATGGTTCTATTTCTAAGATTCAAAAAACCTGCAATGTATTGTTTCAGTCAAAGATTTATCCGAATAATTTCAGAATTGATTGTTTTGTCATCGGACAAATTACAGAAAATCTACCATCTGAAATGATAAATCCGTCTTCATGGAAAATTCCACGGAAATATAGATTAGCTGATCCAAAATTTAACGTACCAGGGCAAATCGACTTATTAATTGGCGCAGGTCTATTTTGGGATCTAATTCTACGTGGTAGCGTACACTTGGGAAAAAATCTACCTCGTCTCAGAAATACAAAGTTAGGTTGGATCGCATCTGGTCCGATTATAAACAATAATAGATTTTCGAACTCTCAATGTTTTTTCACATTATCAAATAACGATAAACCAGTTTCAAAATGTTTGGATTCTGAGGAGTATTCTATTCCATCATCAGAGACAACTGATGATTCAGAATGTGAAAAATTATGCAAAGGGCACACTAGTAGAGAAGGTGATGGTAGACCTGTTGTTAGCATTCCTTTGAAATATAAAAGCAAACTCATAGGTGAATCAAAATCGATAGCATTGAAAAGAGTTATGAGTCTAGAGAGAACTTTTGATCAGAATAGAGGACAATATACACAATTTATGGACAAGAATATAATCTTAGGGCATTTGACAAAAACAAATGAGGTACACCCATTCAAATACCTTTCATCACATCATGTGGTATATGAATCAGAAAGTACAAACGCAAAACATAGGTTAGGATCTTACAATGATCTTCAATTTAAAGGTCCTAGAATACAAAATGAAGTTTTTGAAATTTTATTGAGATCCAGATTACATATTTACATTGCCTATGGAGATAATGAAAATATGTATCGTCGGATACGGGTCTATAAAAATGGCGGACATTTACATAAAATTAAATGGCGTAACTATCAGAATGACAACATCAATCAATATTTTGTAAATACAATGACATATAGAACAAAGTCTGCACAATATTTGGCAACGAGATCTCGCAAAAAACAATTGAAGGCCTATATCTGTTTATTTGTATTTTTCGCAAGTAAATCAATTCATATTGAATTAGTGACAAATTTTACTATTGAAAGGTTCATATCAGCTCTCACGCGTGTCATATCACAAAGGGGTAATCCTTCTATCTTATGGAGTGAGTCTAGAACTAATTTTGTAGGCGCCAACAAAGAACGACAGACTTTTTTGGAATTTATTATAAAAAATTCTCGAAATATTTCAAATTTTTATGTTTTATGGGAGTCAGCCGTGAACAGCGCTGAATTTCATTTGATTAGAGTCACAAAACATACGAATATCACCTACGAAGAGATGTTAACTCTATTAACACAGATTGAGGCAATACTTGATTCTGAACCCTTATTTCCCTTGTCCTCAAGTCCTAATGATGGTTTGGCTATTATACCTGATCACTTTATAATTGGGCGACAATTGACTGCTGTACCTGATCCCAATGTCGAACGCATTCCGACATTGAAGCGGTCAAGATTTGGTACAAAGCATGGAACATGGGTACCTGAACACTCTTCAACAGAAGCAAATGTGGAGTTCCATATGCAATTCCAGAGAGCCGAAAACACGCGTGATTATCAATTGTGGCAATTTACCTCCTCAACAATGGATTCTGGGGAGAATTCTCAAGGTGCACAAAGGCAAGGATGGTGTAGTGCGTGTAGTGGAAGTGAAAACACCGAAAGTTGTATTGACTCGGTCAATAACGAGAATATGCCCATTGCCTATTGAGACATTACCCTCAATGATTTTTTAGTGTTTTTATTTTTGAAGAACAATGATGACCATATTATGTTAATTTCTTCTATTTGCGATTTCACTAGATTTTACTTACATGTTTCAGTGATTTGTCACTATTTTAATTTATGTATTACTTACTAATTTCAATTAATTACATATTTATCTATTCAAACAAGAGTTGAACATTAAAGCAAATGTTCAACGGGGGGAGTATGTTTGAGAATTTTGTGGAATGCTCTCGACTCCTCCAATAAATCAAGTCATTACATTTATTTGGTGTTTGAACTAATTGAGAATCGTTGTCGTTTTCTAAAGAAAACGATATACACATTGCTTGCGACCATAAAGACCAGTCTACAGTTGACGAATTTATTGGGGTTTCGACCACCTAGAAATAGAAAGGATATTTTATATTTTCAAGGGCCTTTTAAGTTTACAATGCTGTAAGGGCCATGTGGTTATAACGGTTTCCCAGATTTTACGGTTCGAAATATCACTTTCAATATTATTATTTCTTTTAGTTCAAGCAGCCAATAACAAAGCAGTTTTTTCACATTGGGCGTTATTCATTTTGAATTCCCAATCGAAGTTGGTTTTTTCCCTCTACAAGGGAGGAACTTGAATATATAATTTTACTTGCAGTAAATGATGATTTTATATTCAGATCAGACACTATTAAGATTTTCTACGAGACAGTACTCAGATTACATTCATTTCACACACTTGTAACTTTTATCAAATATTCATCGACTTGTTGGTATTCATTAATGATTAGTGAACCAGCACCGAAACAAAATACAGTCCACTCTATCGAAAGTGTAAATATATTGTAAATAGATTGTTAACCAAATAGTTTTCAATTTAACCACCCTCAATTTTATCTACACATATCTACACCGGATCATCGAAAATATTTACACATAGGGTGTTTCATTTGAAATATCAAAGTTGTTAGTTCTTTATATATAAGCAGCAACACAGCAGTTGTTCCTAGCCAGATTCAGAGAAATATTATATACATATCTATGATTCAGATCAAAATCCTTTCGAACAACACAGCAGCGTATTGTTAATTTTCACCTTAACAACTTGCCCATTATGCCTATTGTTGAAAATGTAGGTAAAGTATCCGTCGGTTGCATTATAGAAGACCATGAATTTGTGTTGTTTGCATAGGTTATATCCAAAAATGGGATATTTATCTGGGAAGCATTCTTTTCACATAGGTAACCGAGGAGCTAATTAAATTATGAAACTGATGTGATGCCTAATATTGCTCAAAAATAATATTTGCTGAAGGATTAAGTAGGTAAACAATCACCATCTACAACAAATTTCTAGATTTCATAATTTTAAATGGTCAATATAAGAGGCTGAAGATTATCTTTCAATACTGAGTGATTCAGAACCATAGTATTTTCGTAGAAAAAAATTTGTTCAAGCCCTGTGGGCAGGAGCTTTGGCGCTCTTGTTCAAACTTTGACAAATCATATCTGCGAAAGTATTGCTTTCTCAGAGTTGGGAATGGTATCAATGGATTCTTATGATAGAACTGCATCATGAAGGAAATTCAATTCAAATAATAGTTCATTAATCAAGATTAAATGAGTAATCTTCTATGCTTCAAAAATTATCATTTAAAATAAGAAGGGAGAGTATCATCGAAATGTCTAGAACAAGGCTGGAGACAATCATAGCAAATTGTCCATTTATTCCTGATATTTGAGTAGATAGAGGCTGACGAACAAATTATTTTAATAGTTCAAAATATATTAATAAAATACAATACAATTTTTAATAATACATTACATAACATAACGCAAATGTAGATCCATATTTCAGCATTTTTTTGCCAGCAACATTAAGAAAATACTGTATATAGGAACATGTCTTACTACTTAAGGAAGTAAAATGTAATATTTACCTCTGTGGTCAACGAACAGTAATTTGTTTTGATGATTCCATTATGTTCTTCTTTCCTATTACCTTCATAGACTACATCATTAAAATGATCCAATTCTAAATCTTCACAAATTCAAGAATCGGATACTTGTTTTCCAGCAGAAAATATTTTCAAACTACGAATTGACATGTCTCTAATAGCTAGATAAGATGACATTTATGAACAGTGAACACAGACAGTGAATACATAGCACTACGTTGTATTACTGAAATTTTGAAAAATCATATCTCCGAAAGAGTTGAAAAGGATATCAATGGATTCTTATAATAAAACTACATCTTAAAAAAAATTGAATTCAAAAGTTGGAATGTGAAAAAAAAAAGTTTTTCGTTACTCCGAAACCATCAGGCCGATTTTGCCCATTACCGAACTCGTCCGAGATATTTACGCTCCAAACCCACTTTGCAAATTTCAATCCTCTAACTCCTTTCGTTAGAGAGTTATCGTGCCTACGGCCGGCCGGCCTGACAAAATCGATTTCAACCTCGGATTCTTGATCAGTGAGTCGAACCGAATCGTTTAAGACCATTTTCATCCAAAAATTCGAAAATTACAGGACTTAGGGCAAATTGATAAGCACTCTCTGTTCCGAGGAACAAGAGCGCCAAAAATAAAATTGTCAAAAAATTTTGATTTGTAGAAATGGGAATTGAATAACCATCACAAAGTATAGATTTTGTCGATTTACTTTAGATGTCTATAATTTGGAAATTACATCACAATTTTTTTTTAAAATATTTTTTTGATAACTATCACGACTTGTATAATATCACCCGCTTCCGGCTTGAACTAATTGAAATGTTTGTGAACTGGAACAAAATGTATCAATTTCCCGATATTCAGATATAAATTAACATTACAGAGTAATACTCCATGAATATTCAATGGCAAATTTGAAATCTTCTTCTCTTAATATATCGGATCTGTTAAATAACCATAAATTTCTGTAGTGTTCAGTGAAACATATCACACGAACGAGCGCGCTAAAGCCTCTGACCCGACGTAACTGCATTTATAGTTTTTTTAATTTCAGTACCTACATGGTCGACAAACTTTGTCTGAAATTTTTTTTTCTTCTTTTTTATTAGATTTATTGCTTTACGATTATCCCGTATAAATTTAAGTACCCAACTCTGTGAACGGAAAGTTCGAAATAATATTATCTAATATATAGAGTCGTAAAGTATAAATTAGTTTATTTTTCGCGTAGATATCTTCTAATTCAATTACTTCAGATCGAGGTAAGTTTGCTAAACATAAACAAACTCTTTTGTTTATCTACTTATCCGCCTACTGCTACTTCAAGGAAACTTTGAGCGATATAAGAAAAACTATTTCTCAATCTCATTCATGATTATAATGAAACGAATTCAAATGCCTCTGTTCAATATAGGTATGTCAGAATATCCATCCGAAATACGTGTGGATATTTTTGTGACATGTTTCTTTATCTAACCAGATTAAAAATATTGACATAAATGGTTTAGTTTTATTGTAACTTGCGTTCAAAAAATTTCGTGGTAAGTAGGCTATGGAATTTTGAAACTTGCAATGTCTGAACTATGTTCAGACGCAATATATTGACATTCAAAATTTCATAGCCTAGTTGACCACGAATTTTTTTGAACACACGTTACTTCGGGCCCAGGGTAATTCATTTATATGTTGTTCTGTAGACATCAACCACAAAAAACAAAAAATAAACTGCTGAAGAAAGGCGCTCATATTTGAAAATTCTTAAAAACACCGACGTGAAGTCAGCTAGGAGCTTTTGCTGGTAAAATAAATGCAAATAGTATAGTTTCTGAATTATAATATTTTTGAAGAAGGATTTTTATTTTTGTTCTGAAGAAATATTTTAATTTTTGCGCGTATGTTCTGGGGAACATCGCGTTATAGTTTTGCCCAAATGTCTGTAACTTTCGAATTTTTTGACGAAAAAGGTCTCAAACGCTTTAGTTCGACTCCCCAATGAAGAATTCGAGGTCAAATTTGATTCTGTCCGGCCGGCCGTCCGTCCGTCCGGCCGTTGCCACGATAACTTGAGAACGAAAAGAGCTAGCGACTTGAAATTTTCAGGGTGGGTGGCGCATCCCAATACGACGGACAAGTTCGTTAATGGGCATAATCGGCCAAGTGGTTTCCGAGTAACAATTTGGGTTTCAACCAATATAAATCCGATCGAATTGAAACTTAGTGAGTAGTTGTAGAATATGAACCTAAGCACGTTTGTGAAATTTTGTGTGAATCGTATGGCTAGAAAATTTTGAAAAAATTATTAAAAAATATTTTTGTTGTCATGATAACTTGAGAACGGAAAGAGATAGCGGCTTGAAGTTTTCAGGTTAAGATATGCACCAGAACGCAACATTTCAGTTTGTTTATGAGCATAATCGGCGAAACGGTTTCAGAGTTATAGCCATCTGAAATTTGGTTGTTTTTTGTTCCACATTAACTCGAAAAATACTAAACCGATTGAATTCAAACATGGTAATCAGTTGTAGAATGCCAACGCGAAAATTCTTGCAAAATTTGGTGAGGATAGTATTTGTAGAAAATTTTTAAAAAATCAATGAAAATTGAAAAAAAGAATTCTAATATCAGTAACTATTCCTTTGAAATTGCTGAAACTTTGCAAGAGCCTTCATATTCTAACTCTACTGCCAAGTTTCAAGTTTTAACATGATCGGTTGAATATTGTTGGAGATTCGAGCATTCTTGTGTGAGTTCAGTAGATCGGTGACCGTTGCCTCGATAACTTTCGAAGGAAAGGAGATGGGGAATTGCAATTTTCAGGGTAGGTTGCGTAGCCGAAAGGAGGAGTTGAGTTCATTTTTGACAAAATCGGTCAAACGGTTTCCGAGTTATACCCACCTGGAATATTATTTCCTTGATAACTCAAAAAATAAATATTCGATCGAATTGAAGCTTGGTAACTAGTAGTAGAAAATCATCATAAAGACGTGTTTGAAATTTTGTAAGAACCGTAGGTATCCCTAGAAAATTCGAAAAAAATGACGAATAAAAAAATTTTAAGAACCGCACCCCTAGAAAATTTCAAAAAAATCACGAAAAAAAAATTGGTTCAAGCACTGACGTGAAGTCAGAAGCTTTTGCGCGTATGTTCTATTGTCCATTCTTCTGTATTGGACACCCTTAATCGAATTTACCATGGTAAATTATATTGTCCATTTTCCTGTATTGGATACTTAAGTAATTCGAATTTACCATGGTAAATTCGAATTGAGAGTGTCCAATACAGGAGAATGAACAACATAATTTACCATGGTAAATTCGATTAAGGGTGTCCAATACAGAAGAATTTTTTTCTAGTGATACCATACTCATAAAATTTTGCATTTCGCGTCTGCATTATACAGCAAATTACCAAGTTTCAATTCAATCGTGGATATGTATTTTTCGAGTTAGTAAGGAAATAACAACTAAATTACAGATGGGTATAACTTCGAAACCATTTGGCCGATTATGCCCATTGATGTGTTTAACCTTCACATTCAGATGCGTGACCTACCCTGGAAAGTGCAAGTCGCTATTTCTTTCCGTCGACGAAAAAAATGTTTTATGTTTTTCACAGAAAAATATCCCTCTTTGTTATGCCAATTTTTATTATCATAGTGGTGAAATCTATGGTGACAATATTCTCTCAAATACGCCCAAAACTATGTATCACGAGACCACCTCTACATTTGAACATTCAGCCGCCATCTTCATGACTACAACTTTGATCATTTAACTATCAGAAGAAAATGTTTGTATGCGATGGTAGGGAAAGCTAAATGAAATGTAGCTACCTACTGTATAATATTTGACGTTAAATTATGCACGATAAACGTCTTTGTTGGTATGCATTTGATGTGTTCTATGTGGGTGTCACAACATCAATAGCTTGAAATATATAGGAGCGCCAAAAAGAAATATAATGTACTAAATATTTCGTTCAAATATTTGAACGTAGATATGTAAACCTCCTGTGGTTGTAACCTGAATATGTAATTACTCTTCGAAGTTTCGGTATTCACTTCTGTAGGTACTACTAACTGAATTAGTATGAAAAGGTTATATCATTCTTTGCCGGCTCTTCGATTATACAGGGTGTTTATTGAGTATACTCAATAAACATATACGTACACGTATAATAAATTTGACAGAAGACTCTGAGCGAATTTAAGACAAAAAGTTCATCTGAACATGGGTCCGCAGATGTTTCGTTTTTGAAATACAGGGTGATAAATTTTGAAAAATAATTTTGTTTGAATCTTGAAGATCCTTTACACCATTTTTTGTGTAATTTGGCAGTGTTATTTGTATTATAGATCACTGTATTAAATTTATTAAATCCAAATGGCGACTGTTTTCGGCATAAAAATTTACTTAACAGAAATTTTGTTCTCCCAATAACTTGACAAATACTGATCTGTTCGAATTAAAGCTCAGTAGTTAGCTGTGAAATACAGACACGAAGACTTATGCAAAATTTCGTGAGAAATGTAGAATTCTATTGAAATGATAGTAACAACCCCATATATCGTAACACAGTAAAAATGCATAACTTAGAAACGCATCATACATTGCTGTCATTGTTGACAAAACTGGAGACAGCACATTGTCCATTTATTCCTGAATCCTGATATTTGAGTAAGTATAGGCTGACGAACAGATTATTTAAATATTTCAAAATATATTATTGAAATACATTCCACTTTCCATAATTTAATAGTACATGATGTACTGTATTATGATTCTTAACTCAAGAAAGAATATTTGATACACAAATTTAGATCAATATTTCAGCATTTTTTTGCTAACAACATTACGAAAATACTGGATATAGGAACATGTCTCACTACTTAAGTAAGTAAAAGGTAATATTAACCTCGGTGGTCAACGAGCATTAATTTCTTTTGATGATTCTATTATGTTGTTCTCTCCTATTGCCTTCATAAACTACATCATTAAAATGACACAATTTTAAATCTTCTGAAACATCATCCCCAATATTTATACATAAATTATTCAATATACAACAAGTCAATATTATTTTTGGTATAAAAACAGTCTTGTATATATTCACAAATTCAAGATGCTGAACCTTGTTTTCTAACACAAAGTACGAATTATATAAACAAACTAGAACAGAAATTAATTTGACATGTCATTTATAGGTAGATAAAATTACATGAATGAACAGTGAACACAGACAGATAAGATTCGCATTGTGTGAAAACATAGAAGTACGATGTATTATTGAAATTTTGAAAAATCATATCTCCGGAAGTATTAGCTTGTAAGAGTTGAAAATGACATCAATGTATTCTTATGATGAAAGTGCATCTTAAAAAATTGAATTTGAAATTTATAATTTAAAAAAAAATGTTTCGTTACACTGAAACCATCAGGCCGATTTAGCCCAATAACAAACTTAATCGAGATATTAATCTCCCAAACCTGGAAATTTCAACTGTAGCTCATTCCCTTCGAGAGTTATCGTGCCTACGGCTGGCCGAACATAATCGATTTCGACCACGGTTTCTTGATCGGTGAGTCGAACCAAATTGTTTAAACCATTCTCATTCAATATTTCGAAAATTACAGACATTTGGACACATTGATAAGCACTCTGTTCCGAGGAACAAGAGCGTCAATAAAGTGGGAAACCTCTGTGGACAGGGGCTTTTGCGCTCTTGTAAAACTCCTAGCTAGCAATTTCCCAAACTTTGACAAATCATATCTCCGAAAGTATTGGTTTCTCATGGAGGGTTCCACGAAGCTTAGATTAGCTTAATTGTTGATTTAATTCGGTGGCTGCATCAAAATCGAACTGGAAATTGAAATAGAATCACACTTATTTGTCAATTAGGAGCTGTGAAAGCTTCGTGAAACCCACCGTAAGAGTTGAGAATGATATCAATGGATTCTTATGATAGAACTGCATCATAAAGGAAATTCAGTACAAATAATAGTTTATTTAACAAGATTAAGCATCAGCATCTTAAAACAAATTAAAAAAGTGGGAAAGCCCGGTGACAGGAGCTTTGGCGCTCTTGTTTAAACTGTGACAAATCATATTATCTCCGAAAGTGTTGGTATCTCAGAATTGGGAATGTTATCAATGGATTCTTATGATAGAACTGCGTCATAAAATGAAATAAATTGAATAAGAATCAATTGATATTATTCCCAACTCGGAGAAACCAATACTTTCGGAGTTATGATTTGTCAAAGTTTGAACAAGAGCGCCAAAGCTCCTGTCCACAGGACTTTCCCACTTTTTCAATTTGGCTTCTGTACGTCAATTCTCAAGAATTTTCGTAATTAAATTCAAGTCGTAGGTCTATATATGACTTATCTCATGTTGGATTTATATACATCAGGAAATTATAATTAGAGTATTCTATGAAATCATATAGAATTGAGAATGATTATTGAAATATTGAAAAATCATATCTCCGAAAGTATTAGTTTCTTAGAGCTGAACATTATATCAATGGATTCTTATGATGAAATTGCATCTTAAAAAATTGGTTCAAGCACTGACCTGAAGTCAGGAGCTTTTGCGCGTATGTTCTATTGTCCATTCTCCTGTATTGGACAACCTTAATCGAATTTACCATTGTAAATTATGTTGTCCATTCTCTTGTATTGGACACTCTTAATTCGAATTTACCATGGTAAATTCGAAATAAGTGTCCAATACAGGAGAATGGACAACATAATTTACCATGGTAAATTCGATTAAGGGTGTCCAATACAGGAGAATGGACAATAGAACATACGCGCAAAAACTCCTGACTTCACGTCAGTGGTTGAAACAATTTTTTTTCGTGATTTTTTTTGAAATTTTCTAGGGGTAGGTACGGTTCTTACAAAAAAAATTTTTTCGTCATTTTTTTTCAAATTTTCTAGGGGTACGGTTCTCACAACATTTTAAACACTTCTTTATGTTGATTTTCTACTACTAGTTACCAAGCTTCAATTCGATCGAATTTTTATTTTTTGAGTTATCAAGGAAATAATATTCCAGGTAGGTATAACTCGGAAACCGTTAGACCGATTATGCCCAAAAATGAACTCAACTCTCCCATTCGGATGGGCAACCTACCCTGAAAATTGCAAGTCCCTATCTCTTTCGATCGAAAGTTATCGAGGCAACGGTCACCCATTTACTGAACTGACACAAGGCTGCTTCAATCTCCAACAATATTCAACCGATCGTTTTAAAACTTGAAACTTGGCAGTAGAGTTAGGTTATGATGGCTCTTGCAAAATTTCAGCAATTTCAAACGAATAGTTACTGATATATAGAATTTTTTTTTTAAATTTTCAATGATTTTTTAAAAATATTTTACAAATACTATCCTCACGAAATCTTGCAAGAATTTTCGCGTTGGCTCTTGCAAAATTTCAGCAATTTCAGACGAATAGTTACTGATACATAGAATTTTTAAAAATTTTCTACAGATACTATCCTCACGAAATTTTGCAAGAATTTTCGCGTTGGCATTCTACAACTAATAACCATGTTTCAATTCAATCGGTTTAGTACTTTTCGAGTTAATGAGGAGAAAAAACAACCAAATTTCAGATGGCTATAACTCTAAAACCGTTTGGCCGATTATGCTTATAAACAAACTCAAATGTCTTGTTCAGATGCACCACTAAGCCTGGAAACTTCAGGCCGCTATCTCTTTCCGTTCTCAAGTTATCGTGACAACCAAAATATCTTTTAATAATTTTCTAGCCGTACGCATCGCACAAAATATCACAAACGTGCTTAGGTTCATATTCTGCAACTACTCACCAAGTTTCAATTCGATCGGATTTATATTGGTTGAAAACAAAATTATTACTCGGAAACCATTGGGCCGATTATGCCCATTAACGAACTTGTCTGTCGTATTGGGATGCGCCACCTACCCTGAAAATTTCAAGTCGCTTGCTCTATCCGTTCTCAAGTTATCGTGGCAACGGCCGGACAGAATCAAATTTGACCTCGAATTCTTCATTGGGAAGTCGAACCAAATTGTTTGAGACCATTTTCGTCAAAAAATTCCAAAGTTACAGACATTTGGGCAAAATGATAACGCGATGTTACCCAGAACATACGCGAAAAAAATTAATTTAATATTTGTACCTAATGTAAAAAAAAATTGTTTTGTTACCCGGAATCCACCTGGCTGATTTTGCCCACTAACGAAATTAACCGAGATATTTATCTCCCAAACCTAGTCTGAAAATTTCAACTGTCTAGCTCATTCCGCTCGAGAATTATCGTGGCAACGGCTGGACGGCCGGACAGAATCGATTTTGACCATAGATTCTTGATCAGTAAGTCGAACCAAAACGTTTAAGACCATTTTCAGTCAAAAATTCGAAAATTACAGACATTTGGCAAACTCATAAGTACTCCGTTACGGCAAACACGAGCGACAAAAAGATGCTTAACTTTACGAGGAAAATCTATGGTTGAAATTAATGTACACCTGAAGACTCACCCTGTATACTCACCTTTTACATCTCTCGAATTATAGGGAACATTACGTATAAATAGGTACCTCCAACGAAAATTACCACAAAGCAGATAAGGAAAGATTTAAGCTGGCCTGATGAGACATAGCCGGTATCAAATGCTATCAGCTATGCCGACATCTTGCCTTCTCTATCTCCCAGAAAACTCCTCTCTAAACCACCAAATACCTCCGAACAACTACCGGGTACCGCACCAATCCATAGCACTACTCGATCCAACGAGGTTATCTCTAATCCACTATCCGCTTGCAAGTGGCCGTAAAAAATAGTTGCGCCAACAAACAAACAACGAATTAGTCACCTCGTGAAGTGTCAGCTACGTTGTGCCGGTACGGACTATCTTTGGGAACGAAGAAATGGCCCTAAAGTTTTCCAGACACGTGCTTTTAGTCGATTATGTCCATAAAGATGTCGTCCTGCTTGGTATGCAGAACCGCCTTCGACGCCTTGAAAAGTATTCTTCGAAATTGTTCGCCTATCTCGGCGGCTTATTAACACCTCTATTCGCGATGATCTCTGTACTGAGTGTGGATTTTTTAACCATTGGTTGAGGAAGTCGTTATGGTTTTTCCGTTAGTGGAAAGGGTGTCGACCGAAAATGTCAAATTTCGGTAGGATGGTAGTTCCTGCTCCTTCTTTAGGTCTTGAAAAAGAGCGAATCGAAGGCGTGGCTTTTTGGCGCGCCGTTCTGGTGAACAGAATGCCTATCAATTCGTCCAGATGTCTGCAATTTTCGTATTTTCGGCCGAGAATGGTCACAAACGATTAGTTTCGACTCACTGATGGTCAAAATAAATTCTGTCCGGCCGTCCGTCAACACTATTACTCTCGAACGCAATGGGTAAAATGCACCTAGTGGTTTCAGGGCTATAGCCATCTGAAATAACTCGAAAAATACTGATAAGGCTGAATTGAAGCTCGGTATTTAGTAGAATAAATAACAAGCCATGTGGACAGGAGCTTTCTGGTGCTCTTGTTCAAACAGACAAATTATATCTCCGAAAGTATTGGTTTCTCAGAGTTGGAAATTATATCAATGTATTCTTATGATAGAACTGCATCATAAAGGAAATTCAATTCAAATAATAGTTTTTTATCAAGATTAAATGAGCAATCTGAGAATGAGAACTGCACCATGGAAGAAACTAAATTAAAATAGCTGAAATGAATTTGACTCTCTCTTATAGAACAGGATGAAATGTACGAGTATGAACACAGATCATATAATAAAGCTTAGATAGAATATTTAAAGCATTCTGTGAAAACATAGAAGTACGATTCATTATTGAAATTTAGAACTTCATCTTAGCAGAAATTGAATTCAAACATCATAGAAGAATTTAAATTCAACAAGAGTGCCAAAAATTATCAATCCAAAACCAATTGACGAATTCTACCCAACAACGAACTCATCCGAGATATTCATTCCTCAATTCTATGATGAACGATAATTTATATCTTTCCTCAAATCTACTCCAATACACCAATATTCTAGTTTTGTTTTTAGTGGAGATATTCTGAACTCAATATCAGGGTTGTTGCGGATGTCAATTTTTTCACATCCGCGGATGCGGATGCGGATGCGGAGTTTTGAAAGCTCACATCCGCGGATGCGGATGCGGATGCGGATGTTTATGATATTATGTAAATAAAGTCTATTAATGAAGAATTAAAACAATGATAACTTAATTATTAACATTTTTATTGTAATCAAATCAAACATAAGTATCTATTTTTACGCGTATGTTCTGGTGAACATCGCGTTATCATTTTGCCCAAATGTTTGTAATTTTCGAATTTTTCGCCAGAAATGGTCTCACACGATTGAGTTTGACTCCCTGATCAAGAATTCGAGATCATATCTGATTCCGGCCGGCCGGCCGTTGCCACGATAACTTAAGAACAGAAAAAGATAGCGACTTGAAATTTTCAGGGTAGGTGGCGCATTCCAATAGGACGGACAAGTTCGTTAATGGGTATAATCGGCCAACGGTTTCCGAGTAATAATTTTGTCTACGACCAATACTAATCCGATCGAATTGAAACTTGGTGAGTAGTTGTAGAAAAAAAACCTATGGACGTTTGTGAAATTTTGTGAACATCGTATTGCTAGAAAATTTTAAAAAAATTATTGAAAAATATTATTTACGTCACGATAACCTAATAACGGAAAGAGTTTTGGAGTTATAAGCAAAACAGTTTTGGAGTTATAACCATCTGAAATTTGGTTGGTATTTCCTCAATAACTCGAAAAATACAAAATTTATCCAATTCAAACATGGTTAGAAGCACTAACGTGAAGTCAGAATCTTTAGCGAGTATGTTCTCTTGTCCATTCTCCTTTATTAGACACTCTTAATCGAATTTACCATGGTGAATTCGATTAAGAGTGTCCAATAAAGGAGAATGGACAAGAGAACATACGCGCAAAAGCTTCTGACTTCACGTCAGTGCTTGAACCAATTTTATATTAAACACCTACTGGTTCTTATATTAGTAAGTGAAATTAAAAATAGGAGCATTATACTTAATAAACAGTAGGACTCGCCCAAATTATTTCTTGTCGCTAGCGCTACTTGCATGATATTCGCATCCGCATGAACATCCGCATTGGTTAATGCGGATGCGGATGCAGATGCAGATGTCCAAATCTATGCGGAAGTTCCGCATTTGCGGATGCGGATGCGAATATTCGCAACATCCCTGCTCAATATTATTAACTTACCATTACCATTCCCATCATCATATGGATTGACCATGGGCATGAAAATATCAACCAACAAAAAGTATGATACTATATTATCATTCTCATATTTATACGATTGCTCGAATGAAACAACGTCATGTCTCAAGAGAATAAGTTGACATTATAACAATTCATAGAATACCCACATAATAATTCTGTGAAAACGTAGAAATACGATTTACATTGAAATTTTGAAAAATCATATCTCCGAAAGTATTAGCTTGTTAGAGTTGAAAATGATATGAATGGATTCTTATGATAAAACTGCTTATTAAAAAAAATTATTTTGGAATTTGTTTTGTAAAAAAAAATTTTTTTTTTTGTTACTCCGAAACCATTTGTCCGATTTTGCCCAATAACGAACTTCGCCGAGATATTTATCCCCCAAACCCACTCTGAAAATTTCAACTCTCTAGCTCATTCCGTTCGAGAGTTATTGTGCCTACGGCCGGCCGACCGGACAGCCGGACAGAATGAATTTCGACCACGTATTCTTGATCAGTGAGTCGAACCAAATCGTTTAAGACCATTTTCATCGAAATATTCGAAAATTACAGACATTTGGGCAAATTGATAAGCACTCAGTTCCGAGGAACCAGAGCGCCAAAAAGGGGGAAGCTTTGTGGTAGGAGTTTTGGCGCTCTTGTTCAATTCTTGACAAACCATATATCCAAAAGTAACTGCTCCATAAAAGAAATTAAATTCAAATAATAGTTTATATATCAAGATTAAATGAACAATCTGCAATGATTCAACCTCGTGGAATGGGATGTTGCAACTTACACTCGGTGCATAGTTTTCACAACTCGAAATACCTAAGGAAAGTATCATCGAAATGTCTAGAGCAAGGCTGGAGACAATCATAGCAGATTGTCCATTTATTCCTGATATTTGAGTAGGTAGAGGCTTACGAACAAATGATTTTAATAGTTCAAAATATATTACTAAAATACAATCCTCTGTTCATAATTTAATAGTTCATACCACTAACACATTCATTCTGTATTATGAACCTTAACTCAAGAAAAAATATTTGATACATAATTGTAGATCAATATTTCTGTACTTTTTTGCTAGTAACATAATGAAAATACTGTATATAGGAACATGTCTCACTACTTAAAGAAGTAGAAGGTAATATTTACCTCAGTGGTCAACGAATAGTAATTTCTTTTGATGATTCCATTATGTTGTTCTTTCCTATTTCCTTCAAAAGCTACATCATTTAAATGATCCAATAATAAATCTTCTGAAACATCACCCCAAATATTTGCACATGAATTATTCAATAGGCAAAAATATATATATTATTTTTGGTATCAAAATATTCTTGTATATATTTGCAAATACAAGATGCGGAACCTTGTTCTTCAACAAAAAATATTTTCAAAGTACGAATTACATAAACAAACTAGAACAGAAACAAGAACGCCATTAAATATGACGTCTCTTGTAGGTAAATAAGATGACATGAATGAGCAGTGAACACAGATAGAACACAGATAGATATAATTCGCATTCTGTGAACACAGAAGTACGATGTATTATTGAAATTTTGAAGAATCATATATCTCCAAGAGTATTAGCTTGTAAAAGTTGAATATGACATCAATGTATTCTTATGATGCAACTGCATCTTAAAAAAAATTGAATCCAAAAGTCGTAATGTGAAAAAAAAAATTTCGTTACTCCGAAACCATAAGATACATTTGTATCACCAATGATGATCCCCCCCCAATGTTGAACGGAGTTGTTAAATTTTCAACATAGTTGGAAAAAATTTCGAAGTTGTTGGAAAAAATTTTGAAGCAGTTGGAAACATTTCAATGGAGTTAGAATATTTCCGAAAAGATTGTTGTAAAATGTGAAGAAATTTGACCACCTGACCGGATAAATGCGAAGCAGGCAGATAATAGGAACGGGGTAAAATGGAATAACACCATGCACCCTTGTACACATTCCTGTTGCCGTAAATTCAATATTCAGTGGTTCAGTATTTTTCGGCACAATGTGTGTAGCCGGTAAAAAATAATATTTATCATAATATTGCAATAGTAGCTCAGTATTTGAACACATAAATTATTCATTTTCTTTTGCGCTATCGCAAAGCGGGTAGTATGTCATAAAACAAACCATCTGGTACCAATTGGAGCTGTTCCTCACTGTCAGGCGGCATTTTGAAAAGCTTTTATTTCTATTGCATTTCGCAACGTAAATATAAAGCAAGTACGCAGTTTGCTCCTTTCTTTCAATAATAGAAATAGATATCACAGACATCTCAAATCGAAGAAATAATTCTTCATCAGTGAGTTTGCCGTTATTGATCATTCTTGGCACAAAAAGCCCTATGGACAGGAGCTTTGGCGCTCTTGTTCAAACTTTGAGAATTTATCTTCGAAATTATTGGTTTCTCAGAGTTGAACATGATATCAATGGATTCTTATAATAGAACTGCATCATAAAAGAAATCAAATTAAAATTAAATAACGAACTTATCCCAGATATTCATTCCTCAAATGTACTTAGCCAATATTCCAGTTTTGTTTTAACTGAAGATATTCTGAACCAAATTTGATAAACCATATTATATATTTCCATCATATGGAATATTCAATGGCATATAGGGTAGGGGTAATTATAATATCCTATAATTAATATGTATGTCATAGATATAGATAAGATAACATGCATGTACAGTGAACACAGATGGAACACAGACAGATATTTGAAAAACCATACCCACACAGCACAGACTCATTTCTGAAATATTGCAGGAATATGTTTCGGAAATATTTGAGATATTTCGGTTATATTGCGAAAGATATATGAAATATTTCAGGAATATTGCAGAAACATTCGAATGTCCGCCCCATAACCTAACATAGCAATATTGCAGAAATATTTTTCGATATATTTCTGCAATATTGTAGAATTATTCTGTAATGTTTATGCAATTTTTTATTATATTGGAAAATATATATGAAATATTTCAGGATTGTTGCAGAAATATTCAAATATATGCTCTCTATCCTATAACGTCACAATATTGCAGACTTATTTTTTGAAATATTCCTGCAATATTGTAGAATTATTTTGTAATATTTATGGAATATTTTTGTTATATTGCAAAATATATATGCAATATTTCAGGATTCTTGCATAAATATTTCTGTTATTTCATGAGATGTGGTATAGGTTTAACTCACATAAAAAAATAGTAGGCACAATTAAAATCTTTATTCGCTCTCTACTGGACATTCAACATTTCTTTTTTTTAACTTTTTCCACTTCCTTGGAGGCTCGCAATTTGGCTTGAGCTAACCATTTCGATATGGGTTCAATAATCAAACATAGATAATCAAATCATTAGATCTGTTCAACTCTACCTTTGTACGTATATAAAAAGCACGTCAATATAACGTCTCAATAATCAGACGGATGAGATCACAACCTACTCTTTATAGGGCGGTGATAAGATGTTGGTATAACCTAAAAATATAATATCTATAAACTTGTAGCTATTAACCTTAGATAATCCAAATCAGCTTATCACTGCATTTATATTATTTAGAGCCAATTAGTCTTCAATAAACATTAAACTCACAACTAACTGAACTAACAAAGTAAAGTAACAACAGACTGCTTCACGACACGATACAACAACACTGGTAAACAGATAAAATGGCGGCCTGACTAAAAGAAAAGAAAGGATGCGTAAAGCCTCGAACTAGAGAAGGAAAGCACACAAACATATTATATATTGCATGTAATGTTGAATTATTTCTGTCGCGATTTGTAATAAATATGTCTATGCATATATTCATAGGAATATACGCAAAACTATGAATTTTAACTTTGTAGAAAACTGTTATAGTTTGTAACATTTCTGTAATATTTCTGAATATTGCAACTGTAATATTGAAATACAATATTCCAGCAATATTTCTCAATATTGCAACTGTAATATTGAAACACAATAGTCCAGCAATATTTCTGGAATATTGCAACTGCAATTGCAATATTGCAATATTGTGGCAATATTTCCTGAATATTGTGTGCTGTGTGGGTATCTCCGAAAGTATTAGCTTATAAGAGTTGGAAATGAAATCAATGGATTCTTATGATAAAACTGCATCTTAAAAGAAATTGGTTCAAGCCCTGTGGACAGGAGCTTTCTGGCGCTCTAGTTCAAACAGACAAATTATATCTCCGAAAGTATTGGTTACTCAGAGTTGAGAATTATATCAATGTATTCTTATGATAGAGCTGCATCATGAAGGAAATTCAATTCAAATAATAGTTTATTTGTCAAGATCAAATGAGCAATCTGAGAATGAGAACTGCACCATGGAAGAAAACATATTAAAATAGCTGAAATGAGTTGACTCTCTCTTATTAGAACAGGATGACATGTACGAGTATGAACACAGAGCATAAAATAAAGCTTAGATAGAATAAATATAGCATTCTGTGAAAACATAGAAGTACGATTCAATATTGAAATTTCGAAAAATCATATCTCCGATAGTATAAGCTTGTTGGAGTTGAAAATGATATCAATGGATTTTTATGGTGAAACTGCATCTTAAATAAAAATTGATTTTGAAATTTGTTACTTTAAAAAAATTTTTTTTCGTTACTCCGAAACCATCTGGCCTATTTTGCCCATAACGAACTCAACCGAGATATTCATCTCCCTAACCTACTCTGAAAATTTCAACTGCCTACCTCATTCCGTTCGAGAGTTATTGTAGAAATTTTTTTTTTAAATTTTCAAAATCTTTTTTTGACACTTTGCGAAAGCCTGGTCAATACAAAACTTCACATGCGTATAAAGGTTATGATTCTACAATTTGATGCTAAATTTCAGATAGATCGAGTAATCGCTTTCGGAAATATTCATAAAAAATGTTTTTAATTAAAATCGGCCATAACTCCGAAACCGCGTGATGTATTTCGCCCATTAACGAACTTGTCCGAGATATTTACGCTCCAAACCCACCTTGCAAATTTCAATCCTCTAACTCCTTTCGTTCGAGAGTTATCGGACCGGCCGGACAGAATCGCTTTCGACCTCGGATTCTTGATCAGTGAGTCGAACCAAATCGTTTGACACCATTTTCAGCCAAAAATTCGAAAATTACAGACATTTGGATGTAATGATATCGCCCTGGAAAAAGCTTGCAAAAAGTAGCGATAAATTCGGTATCGTTTTTGCCACAATTCGAAATCCTCGTAGTATGATTACACACCTTCTTGACGTCTACCTCATTGGTATTCCGAAGAAGCGGCCCTTCTAGCTACCGATTGCCATATTGTCGAATCCTCGCCAACGCCTAGCATGATTTCCATATCATTTTTTCAGTTGGAGGAAGTCCACCTCTACGTGACTTCCATAGGCAGTTTTTTATGGACAGGTACATTTTTATTCAGCTCAAATCACGGCTATCGCATACAAATTAGTCACGATTTGTCGGCAATCAACAACGTGAGCGTCCTACCATTGACTTCTAAGAAAATGAGTCATGTAAGGTACCATCGGATATATCCATCTATCGATAACCGAAAGAAATCAATTCTTGTGGCGTTGTCTAGTTATCCTACTTCTGAGTACTTCTCAGTATTGGGATTAGGGCAATCTGAAAGGAGGCCCCTGTTTGGAATGCCTTCTTGTATACAGTGAGGAAAAGCCAGATTATGGAAAATCTCGTAATACGTCAAATTCAAATTTTACTTGTCATTTTTGGTGCTCTTGTTCTTCGGAACAGATTGCTTATCAATTTGCCCAAATGTCCGTAATTTGCGAATTTTTGTCTGAAAATGGTCTTAAACGATTTGGTTCGACTCACTGATCAAGAATCCGTGGTCGAAATCGATTCTGTCTGGCCGGCCGTCCGGCCGGTCCGTCCGGACGTTAACACGATAACTCTCGAACGAAAGGAGTTAGAGGATTGAAATTTGTTAGGTAGGTTTGGAGCGTAAATATCTCGGATGAGTTCGTTAACGGGTGAAATCCACTGAGCGGTTTCGGAGTTATGGCCATTTTTAGTAAAAATATTTTTTATGAATATTTCTGAAACCCATCACTCGATCTGTCTGAAATTTAGTATCAAATTGTAGAATAATGATCTTTATACGCATGCGAAGTTTTGTATTGATCGGGTTGCCTTAAAGTGTCAAAACAAAATTTTAAAAATCTTTAAATTTAGCTTCTACAATAACTCTCGAACAGAACGAGCTAGGCAGTTGAAATTTTGAGAGTAGGTTTGGGAAATAAATATCTCGATTGAGTTCGTCATTGGGCAAAATCGGCCTGATGGTTTCGTAGTAACGAAAAAAAAAATTTTTTTCACATTAAAAATTTAAGATGCAGTTTCACCATAACAATCCATTGATATCATTTTCAACTGTAACAAGCTAATACTTTCAGAGATACGATTTTTCGGAATTTCAATAATGAATCGTACTTCTATGTTTTCACAGAATCCTGTACTTAATCATTCTATCTATGAATTATTATATGGTCTGTGTTCTTACATGTCATATTATTTTCCTATGAGAGATAAATGTCAAAATTATTTCTGGTTCGTTATTCTTGTTATTCTTGATATATAATACACCTCCTGTTGTAAAAAAACAGTATGGAATAACCTCAGCTATCGTAGAATTATGAGGATGATATAATATTATACTTTTAAGGTGATAATATAATGCCCGTAGATAATCCATATGATATATATATATATATATATCTTAATATATATATTTCTTGGTGCGTGTGTATGTGACTGAACTCCTCCTAAACGACTGGACCGATTTTGATGAAATTTTTTGTGTGTGTTCGTGGAGATTCGAGAATGGTTTAGATTTACTAAAAACCCAAAGTTTTCATTGCTCATCATAATTATCCTTTCTTTGATGGTATACCTGGCACCTCCGCCAATTTGCAACGCGATGTGTAACTTCGACTAGACCGATTTTGATGAAATTTTTTGTGTGTGTTCGTGGAGATTCGAGAATGGTTTAGATTTACAATTTGGTCTACTGGAAAATGTTTTTTCAATTAATTTCTTATTTATAAGGAGTTGTTGATTTTGGAATGTTTTACATTAGATCCGGCGGACGGCGCTATCATCGCATTCAATATTATTCTATTTCAATATTAGTTTGTCCCGACAGATGGTGCTACGATTAATTTGAAAAAAATTTTGTTATTCAATTCATGTGCTGATTAAAATATTAAATGTAATTATTTTTTAAAGAGTTTTGAAGTGTGTATAAATAATTTTGTGAATTCAGATGTTTTTTTAATTAATTTTTATTTGTAAGGAGTTTTTGATTTTGGAATGTTTTACATCAGATTCGACGGATGGCGCTATCATCGCATTCAATATTATTCTATTTTAATTTTAGTTTGTCCCGACAGAAGATAGTGCTACGATCAATTTGAATTGGAGTTGGCGTTAGGGTTGGAGTTGTCGTTGGCGTTGAGGTTTGCATTGACGTTGGAGTTGGATTTCACGTTGGAGTTGGAGTTGGAGTTGGAGTTCGAGTTCGAGTTCGAGTTGGAGTTGGAGTTGGAGTTGGAGTTGGAGTTGGAGTTGGAGTTGGAGTTGGAGTTGGAGTTGGAGTTGGAGTTAGAGTTGGAGTTGGAGTTGGAGTTGGAGTTGGAGTTGGAGTTGGAGTTGGAGTTGGAGTTGGAGTTGGAGTTGGAGTTGGAGTTGGAGTTGGAGTTGGAGTTGGAGTTGGAGTTGGAGTTGGAGTTGGAGTTGGAGTTGGAGTTGGAGTTGGAGTTGGAGTTGGAGTTGGAGTTGGAGTTGGAGTTGGAGTTGGAGGGCAGTACGAAGTCTGCCGGGCCAACTAGTATATATATATTCTTTTGACTGAGAGCTGTATATGTGCTAGCAGAGGTTGGTGTAACGGTGTACCATACAATTCGATGTATGATACAAGAGCTTAGGGAAAAACCTCAGCAAAAAACCCTTTCTCCCCGTGAGTGTGGTGATTTGTAACTATTGTTTACAAAATTTGCTGAAATTTAAAAATATTGATGGGGATATATTTCTTCAATGTGGATTCCCTCGTCAAAAATCGGATAGGTTTCTCCAAGGTACCCGAAACTCAACCTGAAAAATGAAAAGACAAGAGGAGGAAACGAACAAATTAAAAATAATACATAACCTTTCAAAAGTCTCCTCTTACAAAAATACTTCTCTGTAGGCGAATGGGATATCGTGGAGAAGAATCGCCTCCGCTAGTTTTCGAAGATATTCACTCCTGAAATCCCTTCAATATTTGAATTCAAAAATGAAAATGTTGCTCGTAAGGCCAGGAGGGTCTCTTTCAAAACCAGGTCTGACCGGTCCAAGTCCAAGCGATGATTATTCAGAACTTCAGATGTTCGAAGCCCGCTACAGGGCCCTTAAGAAGGGCTATCATCTCCCATAGATATATATTTTACTTTATATTGTATAAAAGAATGAAAAAATGCGCCGGACAAATTACGACTTATGTCATGATGACATAGATAAATATCCATATGATGAAGGAAATATATTCTTTGGTGAGATAAATAATCAAATTGGGTTCAGAATATCTCCAGTAAAAACAAAACTGCAATATTGTCCAAGTTTTAATTGATAGAATATAATTTTCAGAGCAGATTTGAGGAATGAATATCTCGGCTAAGTTCGTTATTAGGGAGAATCAGTCTGTTTGAATTTAATTTCTTTCATGATGCAGTTCTATCGTAAGAATCCATTTATATCATTCCCAGAGACCAATAATTTCGGAGATATGAATTTTCACAGTTTGAACAAGAGTGCCAAAGCTCCTGTCCACAGGGCTTGAACCAATATTTCTTCGTAAAAATGCGAGCCCTTTCTTCAACCCCCTTTGAAAGACAGGTACAACCCCCAATTTTTCAAATAGGAAGTATGGGCTTGTGATACATCGTTTGAAAGGTCGCATCATTCTCTATTCAGAAATGTTATCACTTTCATGTTTATTGCAAAAGTCAAAATTGAGAAAAATAAAATCATCACCGAAATTTATTATAGTATTCCTTCGAATATTCCCAAATCTTATTAAAATAATAGAAACTTATTAGCCTTCAAGATGTGATAGAAAGGAAATGAAAAAAAAACCATAACATTGTGTTTTTCAGATGGTACCTTGAAAAGTACGTAAAACACTTTCTGTGGCAATGTTAGATTCTTTAGAACGCCTTCGCAAATTGTTTTGTTCTGATGAGTTGTAGTTTATAAATTTTCTAACTCGTGTTTGAATTTCATTAACTTCAATTTTGAATAATGGTTCAATTAACGGAAATGCACAAAATAACAAGTTTACAAATGATTGATTACGGAGATAAGATAACGCGCGAACACAAAAAGAAGTAAGCCCCTTGTTTCATGAGAAATTTCCGAATTTGCCGCCTATAACCCAAGGGACAATGAGTAAAATAGCAAGACGTTTCGAGCTTTGGGCGTTTAAGGTGGATTAAAGAATCAGTTGCTAATACACTGTGTGAGAGTGTAGAATTAGATGTGATGCTTGACTTTAGAGAAAATCCACATAAATCAAGTAGAGATGCTTACACAACATTCAATGTCAGGCATACATAAATTCTAAACATATTAAAATAAAATGAAGTCAATCCCTATAAAATGATACCTACCCAGGAGTTCTTGGAAGACGATCTTGATAGGAGAACTTATTGGCGCTCTAGTTCCTCGGAACTGAGTGCTTATCAATTTGCCCAAATGTCTGTAATTTTCGAATTTTTCGATGAAAATGGTCTTAAACGATTTGGTTCGACTCACTGATCAAGAATCCGTGGTCGAAATTCATTCTGTCCGGCCGTCCGGCCGGTCGTAGGCACGATAACTCTCGAACGGAATAAGCTAGGCAGTTGAAATTTTCAGAGTAGGTTTGGGAGATAAATATCTCGGCTAAGTTCGTTATTGGGCAAAATCGGACAGATGGTATCGGAGTAACAAAAAAAAATTTTTTTTTTACAGAACAAATTCCAAATTAAATTTTTTTCAATAAGCAGTTTTTTTATAAGAATCCAATGATATCATTTTTAACTCTAACAAGCTAATACTTTCGGAGATATGATTTTTCTAAATTTCAATAATGAATCGTACGTACTTCTATGCTTTCACAGAATGCTATAATTATTCTATCTAAGCTTTATTATATGATATGTGTTCATACTCGTACATTTCATCCTGTTCTATAAGAAAGAGTCAAATTCATTTCAGCTATTTTAATTTGATTTCTTCCATGGTGCAGTTCTCATTCTCAGATTGCTCATTTAATCTTGATAAATAAACTATTATTTGAATTTAATTTCTTTTATGCTGCAGTTCTTTCATAAGAATACATTGATTTAATTCCCAACTCTGAGAAACCAATACTTTCGGAGATAAAATTTGTCTGTTTTTTTTTGTGAACAAATGATGGACATGTTCTGTCATGATGATGGACTTTTTCTGACAACGGCCATGCTAAACTTCAAAATTGCCGCTACTGGTCAAAAAGCTGACTGGATGAGAGAGGAACACACGCAATTTCCTCGAAAGGTTAATGTTTGGGCAGGAAATGTTTGAAACCATAGGCTTCTTTTTCATTGAGGGCAATTTGAATGGCGATAATTGTTTCTAATCCTTATTGTGGGACTCACTTTTTGCGCGTATGATCTGGGGAACATCGCGTTATCATTTTGCCAAATGTGAAATTTAATTCTGTGGTGCCATCCGGCCGTTGCCACGATAACTTTAGAACTGAAAGAGCTAGCGACTTGAAATTTTCAGGGTAGGTGGCGCATCCCAATACGACGGACAAGTTCGTTAATGGGTATAATCGGCCCAATGGTGTCCGAGTAATAATTTTGTTTTCAACCAAAATAAATCCGATCGAATTTAAACTTGGTGAATAGTTGTAGAATGTAAACCTAAGCACATTTAAATTTTGTGAGAATCGTGTCACTAGAAAATTTTAAAAAAATTATTAAAAAATATTATTTATCACAGGATAACCTGAGAACGGAAAGAGATAGCGGCTTGAAATTTTCAGGTTAGGTTTTGCATCTGAATGCGACATTTGAATTTGTCTATAGGTATAATCGGCCAAACGGTTTTGGAATTATACCCATCTGAAATTTGGTTGTTATTTCCTCAATAACTCGAGAAATAAGAAACCGATATAATTCAAACATGGTTATTAGTTGTAGAATGCCAACGCGAAAGTTCTTGCGGAATTTCGTGAGGATGGTATAACTAGAAAATTTCAAAAAAATTATTGAAAATAATTTAAAAAAATTCTATATATCATAAACTATTCGTCCGGCATGGCTGAAATTTTGTAAGAGCCTTCAGAACCTAACTCTACTGCAGAGTTCCAAGTTTGAACAAGATCGGATCCATATTGTTGGAAAACCGAGCAGCCTTCTGTGAGTTCGGTAGCTGGATGCGAATCGTCGTATGATATGTTGTCTATGGTCGTATTTTTGTGAGAACCTTCAAAAATATGAATGTCATGATGTCATATTTTTGCGCGTATGTTCTTGGGAAAATCGTGTTATTTCATCACAAATCTATGGGAGATGATAGCCTTATATTAGCGGTCAGAACTGGTTTTGAAAGAGATCCTCCTTAGGACGAGGCAACTAAATATTGAAGGGATTTCCATGAACAAGAGTGAATATCTTTGAGAAATAGAGAAGGCGATTCTTCTTCAAGAGATCCATGTGCCTTCAGAGGAGTATATTTGTGAGAGGGGACTTTTGAAAGGTTATGTATTATTTTTAATATGATATCGCTGAAATTTTGCTGAAGGCTTCAAAATTTAACTTCAAATTAACCACACTTTCTGATCTTGTAAGGTGAGAGGCTCATTTGTGGATATTAAATCTCGTGATGGGTAGAGAGGAATTTCTGGCCAGTTTTTCTATCACTAATGAGAATATATCTTTATGTTTCACCTCATCACCCTTAGAAGTCAGGAGCTTTTGCGCGTATGTTCTATTGTCCATTCTCCTGTATTGGACACTTTTAATCGAATTTACCGTGGTGAATTCTATTGTCTATTCTCCTGTATTGGACACTCTTAATCGAATTCACCATGGTTAATTCGATTAAGAGTGTCCAATACAGGACAACAGACAATAGAATTCACCATGGTAAATTCGATTAAGAGTGTTCAATACAGGAGAATGGACAATAGAACATAAGCAAAAGCTCCTGACTTAAGGAAAAAAAATTGGTTCAAGCACTGACGTGAAGTCAGGAGCTTTTGCGCGTATGTTTTATTGTCCATTCTCCTGTATTGGACACTCTTAATCGAATTTAGCATGGTGAATTGTATTGTCTATTAAGAGTGTCCAATACAGCAGAACGGACAATAGAATTCACCATGGTAAATTCGATTAAGAGTGTCGAATACAGGAGAATGGACAATAGAACATACGCGCAAAAGCTCCTGACTTCACGTCATTGCTTGAACCAATTTTTCTATTTAATTTATTTCCACCCTTCTCGACAATGATTTGAATAAATTAATTCAAACAAGATAATATTAAACTTTTATTCTTATCTTTATTGGTTAATACATACATTTTGATACCTAATCGTACAGATGATATCAGTATACATTTGACTAGACTTCTTACAAGATAATAATCTTAACGAACTCGATATCTCAATAAAATGTTATCGTTACAGGAACAACACTGGTTCATGGATTAAACATTAAAACCAAAACAACCAGAATAAAGATCTGCTTGCAAAAAATACATATAAGTTGAAGACCTCCTTATACAATTATCATTCTCAGTATACTCAAATGACTAAATCATATTATGATAGATACCCACATTGTAAAAGTCTGCTATATCATTCTGTAGAATATTGAAAATAGAAGCTTGCAGATAACCCAGGGATAGAGTTATGCGTGTAAATTATTTGTTATCTTGGATATACAATTATATTTGTTAGCAACTCAGCAATCAATCGTAATTTTTCGTATGATGAATATTTTAGTCAATATTCACTTGTACCAAAAGTGAACTTCTTTGTTTCAAATAGCATGCCCTGTATATTGTATAATCTATGATTGTATACCACACATCAGGTTGTGTTTTTTGCAAACCCAAGAAACTATTGGTTCTCCAATAAAAGATTTAATAAGTTATCATAAAAGGATAGTTTGGGGGTTAATTCATTACTAAATAGTTTCTTTCTGGGTTTTGTCTCCCAATCTCTTGAACATATCTATAAAATATTTTTTTTTTATTGTTTTAAAATTGCTTCTGCGTGAGAAAGACTAGATATTTGTTAGAAGCAATATATTGAACAATGCCTAATAAACATTAACGAAATAACATGTTCGGACTTGTATTCTGTTGAACAGAGAAAACAATTTTGCAAATTGTTCAATTGGAATTGATCATATTTATTATTATTATTATTATTATTATTTAATCACAATAAAAGTTAAGGATATCCTATAAACTCAACAAATAAAAATTAATATTGTTCACATGTTGAATAGAAAATTAAAGCAGAACTTGTATACATTTATACGAGAGAAAAAATGGTTGAATTTATTGGTGGAAGAGTTAGTCCTTGGAAATTTCTATATGTAAAGTGAAACTGTGTTACTATGTTTTATTAAAGAGTGTCACATAAATATCAGAATAACTGTCAACAAAAAAATATTTTTGAAGATAGTTGTTTAATAGTTGATGTTGTTTCGTTTCTGTTTATTGGGTTATTATTTTTTTTTAGGATTATGTTAAATCTATTGTTTATGACGAAAACCCAAAAACTCTGGTTATGGAACCATTGGAGGACAAAATACTGAGCGAGACTAGTAGTCTTGTCAACGAGTGATTTTAGGTCAAAATTTTTGCGTATTCTCCGAAAATTATGATTGAGGTGTGATACGATTCGGAATGGCAGTTAGATAGTTTTTGAGAAAATTCTAAGGCCGCTCGCAGAAATTCCAATAGTTATAAACAATTAAGTGAAAAAAAAAGAAGGAGGTTTAGTTTTTTCGCCAATATCTCAAAAACTATTTGAGATAATTGTAACTTGAGAAAAGATTCAAATAGAGGAGGATATTTCCTAAAAGTTCAAACTGCCAGAAATATAGGACCAATATTTATAATTTTCCTAGAGCGTTGAAAATACGCCCGAATACTCCGGCTTGCGCAAGCCTCGTCCCCTTCGTACCTTTGATGAATAAATATTATTTAAACTTATTAAAATTTTTATCGCGATTTTTCAAGTAGTTATCCATTAGTTAATTAACAATTTTTTGTAGCACGAACATTAATCTGAGATTTTTTCCTTTCGTGGAGCTATTTTTCAAAGGTCTTTGAATAGATTCCTATGGAGAATTTAAAAAATTGTTAATTTTCGTTTTGTTATGAACAATTAGCTTAAGTGGTAAATTATAAAGCTCCAATTTATAATATTACTATTGATCCGTCTTCTTATGATCAGAAACTACTTGAAAATGATTTTTGATAATTATCTCCTATTGTTTAAAAAATTGTTGTAAAACAATGCGTTGTTTATGAGTTAATTTAAAATTTTCTTTTGAAAACATGATTGAAGCTTTATAATTTTTCACTGTAGTGAATTGTTAATAACAAAACGAAAATTAACAATTTTTCGAATTTTCCAACGGGAATCTTTTCCAAGATAGTTGAAAAATAAGTCCAAGAAAGGAAAACATTCTCAGAATAGTTTAACAATTATCGCACTTGCAATGTTAATGTTCTTGCTACAAAAAAATTGTTAATTAACAAATGGATAACAAATTGAAAAATCGCGATAAAAATTTTTGGACCCAGGATTTTAGTTAATTGATCTATCCTGCAGACCCCTACATTTTTTCAATTTTTTATTTTCATATTTAATAAGTTTAAATAATATTTATTCATGAAATGTCCGGAGGGGGCGAGGCTTACGCAAGCCGCAGTACCCGTTTTCGTATTTTCAACCCTCTAGGAAAATTATAAATATTGGAATAGGAACATTTTTTTAAGGAATTCCCTCCTCTTCTTGAATCTTTTTTCTATTCGAATTATCTCAAATTGTTTTTGAAATATTGGCAAAAGACTCCTTCTTTTTGTTTCACTTAATTGTTTATAACTAATGCAATTTTTGCGAGCGGCCTTAGCCCTTTCTCAAAAACTATCTACATGCCATTCCGAATCGAATGACACCTCAATCATAATTCTCGGAGAAAACGCAAAAATTTTGACCTAAAAAGCACTTGTTGACTAGACTATAGAGAAAAAATATGAAATTTACGAATTGAAATAAATATTTTCCCCGATTCTCCCATGATACATTCTTAAATCAGTTTTTGGTTTCCAACCCATTGTTGGATTCAACTCCATTAGAGGAGTTGATCAATATATACAAGGTATCCCATTTGTTAAAACCTATATTTCAAAAATATTATTAATATAGTTATCTACAAAATAATCCAGATATAATAGATCAGACACATAACATATTTATAAGAATATTTCTGTAACAGTAGTAGGTATAAACGAAATATTTTCATTAACAATAGTTGTTAAAAATAGAAAAATTGTTAATATCATAGTTAATACAACAAAATATGAGCATTCTCCTGATCTCGTTAATTGGGTTTCATGACTCGATTGTCAGCAGAATACTCATATTCTGTTGCACATCAGTTGAATTTATTTTTTCTTATAGTCAGTCATGAATCAGAGGATCTCATATCGAATGTATTGATTACAATATTTACACCCATCAGCAGAAAATTGGCCAGAACAACAAAATTATTCACTTTTTCTGCCTGACTGTGATCCTGATTATCGTTGATATCAACTTTGACACCAAGAAATATACACAACGTTCCTTGTACTATCTGTAGGAGAAAACAGAAAAGAGGTGAATAAATAAAAGTATAGGTGGCAGTGCGGTGTTGAAATATAAAAGAAAGTAAGTTTATGAAAATGAATGAACAGAACATAGATATAGATTTATTAAGGCAACAAACGATCACTATGCCTTCTTTTGTACTTATATTTCAAAATAAAGGAGGTGCTTTGCATTGACTAGGAAACAGAACTCCAAAACAGAACATTTCAGTGGCTCCACCTATCGGTGGTTGCCCGAGTTTAGGAAGATGAATCTTTCATTGACGTTATGTCAAACGTTATTGCGTTACTAGTGATATGATGTGATTCATCACATCGTCTTTCAAATTTTGAAAAGCACTATGAGAGTACATCCAGTTCTGAATAAAAACATACAGAGGCCACGCATGATGATATCGACTGATTAAAAAATTCTTAATTGGGCTTCATGAACTTCATCCACCCTAGTATATGGTTCATTGTCTTAATAAATCTTGGAAAGTGAAGAATAAGCAACAAAAAGTATGATTGATACAAAAAATACAAATTAAACTAGGAACCTACGAAACCAAAGCGGCATGATGTACTACATTGATCAAAATGTTTCCGGACTAGTACATAGGTGGCACCACAAATGCAATATGAATTACGGCATTCGATAGCGCCATCCTTTAGAATGTTATGAGTCAACATTTCATGACAATCAGATCACGCGTTCTCAAGTTATAGCTGTTTGTGTCTGTTTTTCAAAATTTCAATAATTAATCCTAATATTATGATTTCATAGAATGCTCTAATTATAATTTACTGATGTCATAAGAATCCATTAATATCATTCCCAACTCTGAGAAACCACTACTTTCGGAGATATGTATGATTTGAATAATTACTCGCTAGTAGTTTGACAAGAACGCCAAAGCCCCTGTCCACAGAGCTTTTGGCGCTCTTGTTCCCCGGAACAGAGTGCTTATCAATTTGCCCAGATGTCTGTTATTTTCGAATTTTTGGCTGAAAATGGTCTTAAACGATTTGGTTCGACTCACTGATCAAGAATCCGTGGTCAGAGTTGGTTTGGAACAAAAATATCTCGGTTAAGTTCGTTATTGGGCAGAATCGACCGAATGGTTTCGGAGTAACGAAAAAAAAACAAATTTTTTACGTTAAAAATTTCGAATTCAATTTTTTTTCTGGAGAGTTAGGTTGATGTGAGCTGGATGCAAGTCGAGCATAATTTACGAGTGATTATCTAATTATGGAAAATTTAGAACGGTATTTCCAACTAATGTACAGGTAGTTATTCCTTAATAACACTATTTAAGATTTCCTACATAAATATTTTGGTTTGAGTTCTCTCTGGACTGATTACATTAGATTTGTTTCATAAATAAAACTAGCTATTTCATTTACTCAAATTTTTCAGAATCACTTCTGATAGTTTTGCACTTGTAGCCAAAATTGGACCGTCATATGAAGATAAGATGCAAAGTGATTTTAATTTCTTTCATGATGTAGTTCTATCATAATAATCCATTGATATAATTCCCTACTCTATGAAACCAATAATTTCGGAGATATGATTTGTCAAAGATTATACAAGAACGCCAAAGCTCCTGGCACAGGGCTTCGTCCCTTTTTTTACTTAGTCCGGAAACTTTTTGATCCATATATAACAAAACATTACAACAAACACAAACAAAAACAACTATAGGTAGTATGTTCTCAAGAATGATATACTGAGCGTTCGAATCTTGATTTATTCGCCACCTTATTTTTTTTCAGTGTGGGTGAATATTTTTGAATGCAATATGTTATATTTAAAAAACTTATCTTCTAATCACGAGACTGAATCAGATCATGATTGTCATATTTTCTGAAAATACCATTAATGGATTCTAGGGCACCCGAATTGATTAAGAAGGGTGATTAGAGAAGTTTGAACCAAAAAAAAATTCGTTCGTGAAAAAACTTATTTTCGATTAAAAATGAAAATTATGATTGTCTTAAATCAATTGTACTCGTTGTGGAGAGTGAATCATATCAATAAAAAAATTGAATCTCTTTATATGCTGTGCTTATGCCAGTAGAAAACAAAACACAAAAGTAAAATTGCAACGAAATAGAAATATGATAAAGAAGAGATAACATAACACAACAGAATTATAGCTCTCTTCTTCTTGTTTCGTTAATAGTTAGTACAGAAACAGCCGGATCTAGACCGAAATTCATTTTGATAACATCGCAGAACATGGCGGATGTGATCAGTCCTAAATTGATGTGATTCAGGATCCAGGCTACGTTATTTTGTTCGTTATTTTGAGAATGATCCATTTTCATGTAAACTAATATAGATACCACTCCTCCAGTCACCTGAAGCATAAACATTCGATTCATGGTGAAAGCAATAATTGGACATGAGAATTCAAGAAGTAAGTACAAGTACACACATCAGAAAACTACAAGGATATTATTTGAGAAAAGAGGGAGAATTATTGATATAGCACTAAATTTCAGTTGTATCTTGTGTCCTCTATTTCATCACTTTAAACACTCAGGTATATAAACAAGTTTGTCAACAGTATGGAAAAGTAAACAAAAACTGGGTTTTCATGATGGTTGTGCGCAAATGTCTGTAATTTTCGAATTTTTGGCTGAAATGGTCTCAAACGATTTGATTCGACTCACTGATCAAGAATGCGTGGTCAAAATCGATACTGTCCGGCCGGCCTTAGGCATGATAACTCTCGAACGGAATGAGCTAGACAGTTGTAATTTTCAGAGTAGGTTTGGGAGATAAATATCTCGGTTGAGTTCGTTAGTGGGCAAAATCGACTCAATAGTTTCGGACTAAGGAAAAAAAAAATTTTTTAGATACAAATTTCGAATACAATTGTTTTTATGATGCAGTTACATCATAAGAATCCATTGATATAATCCTCAACTCTAACAAACTAATACCTTCGGAGATATGATTTTTCGAAATTTCAATAATTAATCGTAATTTTATAATTACATACAATGATGGAAGTTCGTTTACAGGATGAAGGTCTGGGTATTGATCAAAAATCCACTCCGTAAAACAACGCCGACTAGTTTCGGTTTTATTCTGAAACCTTCTTCAGGGCTCTAAAATGAACACAAAATTATTTCAACATCCTATCAACAGTAGTTGATAGGATAGATTAATTGCTGCTTTTTGTTGATATTGCTTCTTTGTCTAGACAACTTTAGATATTATTTATATACAATTGTAATGTCCCCGTTTTTCAAAATTTTTGCTGTTAATTTAATAATGTGTACTATATAGAAAAATTTTTTGTTCATTTTAGAGCCCTGAAGAAGGTTTTAGAATAAAACCGAAACTGGTCGGCGTTATTTTAAGGAGTGGTTTTTTGATCAATACCCAGACCTTCATCCTGTAAACGAACTTCCATCATTGATAGCCTGGGTCTCAATTCAACAATTATTTCATGCAATGCCCAAATTATTCTTCACATGATTTCGTTACCATTGAATATTCAATATTAAATTAAATACATTTTTTTAATGGAGTCATCTTCTTCTTGAAAATACCTTCTATTCTAAAGAACGTTCCTAGACTTTTCTGATATGTGTAGGTTTCTATTCTGATATTTCCCGATGTATAGACACTTAACGGGCTTTTTCATTATTTCAAAATATTCAGTCAGTATAACGTATACCAAAAACAAATTTTCAAAACTGATTCTTGTGGGCAATAATTAAAGCAACAGTTGAAATCTGAACAAAAAGTTTTTCCCATGAAACTGTTGCATATTATAATTGCTGCTTCGATAACAATAATTTTTTCGGAACATTTTTTAGTGTATATAAAAATAAATTATTATGTGATCAATCATAAAATTAACAATACAGGAATATGACAAAATAAAAGACGAATAACCGCAGTGACAAACAGAATTGTTGATCTGAATATTTCTTGGTATTATTATTCGAATCTGATAATTTTTAACATTTATAGTTAATATTTTTCACATTATGAATATGAATTCCTACATTAAATCAAAAATTGAATCCGGTATTCCTGAATATCATAAGTGTTCCAACGGCTGACTGGAGTATTCTATACCAAAACCAGATATCAAAATATTAACAATAGCTATCAAAAATATAAACACTAAAATAATATCATTCAATAATAAGGCAGACTGTTTGTTCCGATCTTTGTTGATATTCAGACCTCCAATAATAACGAACAAAATCGCAACAGCTAACTGTAAAGAGAAAAATTCATTCTTAAAGCCATGTAGATCCATTGAAAATATTCAACATGCATACAAGGTGTTCAAACAGTGGTGGCTTGTTAGAGCAAGGAAGAAAGGTCAAAACTCCTAAAAAGTTCTATTTCGAGTTCACTGTGGACTTATTATGAACACTACAAAAGTAACTACACTCTTGTCCACTACAGTTTTTGTCGTCTGACATATGTTTCGGAAACAAAGTTTCCATCTTCAAAGACGAAGCGTTACTAAAGCATGCAATCAATTTCTACATTTCAGTACGGGTTGACATTATACCCTTAGTCATAAACCAATTAGTGAGAATAATGGGTGGTTAATAGGGGTTAGGCCATTATTGAGTAAAATATCCTTTTTCTTATACATTTCGATACCTTCAATTGTTCTTGGTTACTCTTTATTGGAATTTTTCAACAATTTGACGGAATTTTCTGAAATTGAGTGGCCAGTTATTAAAACGTGATTTGCAACAGCAGATTTATATATGTTGTTGTTCCGGAATGTGTCCCGTAAGCTCTTTATACCGTGTGAGAATGTTTCTGGTTGTTTGACCGACGTAACACTTGTTGCAATCTAAACAATCAATTTCATATATACACGATTTTAACATGTCCGGAGTTTTATCCAATGTATTACCTAGAAGTTGTTTGATTTTCGTGGAAGTTGTGAAAGCCAGTTTTATTATTTATTAACCTTTTTAAAGATATTCTAGATTTTGTTGTTTATTTTCTGATGGAACGTAAAAGCGTTGAAACCTTTTACCGTATTTATTTCTTTCGTTAGGGCTATGTTACTGAAGAGATTTTCTTTATGTTTGTTGATAATTTTCTGAACTAGTTGGTAGTTTCTAAGGTTTCCATCCGAAAACAAACAACAAACTCCAGAATATTTTTAAAAAGGTTAATAAATAATAAAACTGGCTTTCAAAACTTCCACGAAAATTAAACAAAAATAAAACTCCGGACATGTTAAAATCGGGTATACAGGGTGAGTCTTTGACCACTGCATTAATTTTAACCAAAGATTCCTCTCATCAAATGAAACACTTTTTTCATTTACCATTTTTCCAGATTCGGCTCAGGTAAAAAGTTACAAGCGTTTAAAGATTTCACAATGTGCTAATACACTCCCGCATATAAATTATCTATGACATTGTTGGCGGACGAGAATAAGGCATGGTAACGTGGTTTACAGCTTGATTCGGGATTCCAACGCTCAGGGACGGATCCATAAAAGTAGTGAAATTTCTGGAGTTTTCCATTTTAAAACATTCAATGAAGAATATCTCGAAAACGGTGCGTTTAAGGAGAAATGATGAAGAATAATATAATGTTCTAAAACGATGGAGTATTCTTGACATGACTCAAGAAAACCTTTATATGCTTTCTTTATGCTAATTTCGTTTAGTTTTATGAATCCACGAGTCCATGACTAGAAAACCAGTAGAAGTAGAAAATAACTAATATTTGGAAAATATGTATCATAGTTATAGGAAACTTTACGCCAACATTCATTTTATTCGAAAAAAGGATGTCAAAGCTACAAAATAAAAACTGATTTTTTTTCAAAATTTCAACAGCCTGTATCTTTTTACCTGAGCTGAATTTGGAAAAATGTTAAATGATAAAAGTGTTTCATTTGATGAGAGGAATATTTGGTTGAAATTAATGCAGTGGTCAAAGACTCATCCTGTATATGAAATTAAATGTTTAGATTGCAACAAGTGTTACGTCGGGCAAACAACCAGAAACATTCTCACACGGTATAAACAGCATACGGGACACATTCGGAACAACAACATCGATAAATCTGCGGTTGCAAATCACGTCTTAACAACTGGCCACTCAATTTCAGAAAATTCCGTCAAATTGTTGAAAAATTCCAATAAAGTGTACTTAAGAACACTAGAAGGTATCGAAATGTATAAGAGAAAGGATATTTTACTCAATAATGATCTAACCCCTATTAACAACCCATTATTCTCACTAATTGGTTTATGACGAAGGGTATAATGTCAACCCAAACTTGAGTGTAGAAATTGATTGCATGCTTTAGTAACGCTTCGTCTTTGAAGATGGAAACTTTGTTCCCGAAACATATGTCAGACGATAAAAACTGTAAGGGACAAGAGTGTAGTTACTTTTGTAGTCTCCTAAAACATGTTTAATTACAAATGATTGAAGAACTGCGAAGTGTAATTCGTTCAGTGTTTTGATTTAATTTCGTCGGTTCAAGATTAGATATTGTGATGTTGTTATCTCAGACAGCTTGGTTTCGGTTTAAAATCAATTTTGATCTCCGTTTAGTGCGGGTGGATCGTAAACGTACGATTTGGGAGACACCGTTGGATCAAAGCAAGAAATCAACAAATTAACGGCAGTTATGATGAAGGCGAGAATGATGGAGATATGATTCAACCAGGTAGCAGATTTATGATAAGCTTCTAGATGTAGACGACAGTCTCTCAGCAGATGCAAAGAGAGGCAGAGCAATCCAACAACCACCTATCAACAAAGATGGATTATTGCTTATCAGCAAAAAAAATACTGAACCGATTTCATTTCAACAAGTCCAGAGCGTTCCTGCCAATAGGGTGTAGATAATGGCTTCGTATAATTAATATACTTTTTTTCTGATCGAACCAATATTGAGCTATATCGCCTTAGTTACCATGTGACATAACACACTCATATTTCCCAAGGGAAATATGAAACGTCAAATCATATTTCTTTCAAAACATATTTTATTTCTTTATTTAGTAACAAAATGGAAACTGCAATTGTTGAAATTTCCACTAAAAGTATTTCCACCAGATCCAAAGGAAGAAGAAATATCTTGTTCATAATTATTCGTTGACGAGACTACAGTTTTCTTGAGAACATTCCGTGCAGCAGCAGTCACGGACGATTCTCCCAAAACGGTCTTCAAAGATTGGGATGCTGCAGATGGCTCTCCCTCCACACCTGCTATCATCTTCGCTACCTTATTTTTGTGCAGCATACTGTCAGCCAGATAGCCTTCTGCAGACGACAGACGAACTTTTCCAACCACCATGTCTCTTGAGTGCTGTCATTGAGGCTCCCGCATCGGCAACCAATGTCGCGGATGTTCGTCTTCCACAATGGCCTGTATACGTTTTCGGATTATCTAAACCCAACCATTCAGCAACCTTACTCGGAATTTTCCGAAGGTATTTTTGCCGACAGGCTGAAGAGTACATTTCTTATTCCTATACGAAGAACCTAAGAACGCCTTGCGGACGCAACGCCGAATACTCCCTCACCAAACGAGCAGCACCCAGATCTTCTTCATCAATTATAGTGAATATTCTGTTTATATCATTCTTAGTCTTTGAGACTTTGATTATGATTACCGACCCACGATCTTCGATATCTGAAGATAGCATATTCACCAACTCTTGTGTTCTGCAGGCGCCAAAGATTTCCATTATTAAAACAACCTTCAAAATTATGAATGTAAGAATCTTATCAACAGAGGAAATCAAAATGAAACTTTTACCTTATACATAAAAAAAAACGTCATTAGGAGCTTCACTCAAGAATGTCTTGAGCTGCTCCCGGGACAACACTGCTGATTTTTCAGGAACGTATACTTTATTTTTGTTCTTAACAAATGCTTCGACTTCATCGAATAATTTGACATCAGTTTTTTCCTTCAAATGTAGCATAGATCTTAACATCGATAGTTTCGGCCATAACGTGTTTGGAGAATATTTCTGCGACTGGGGATCCAATGAATTAATCATACATCAAGAATAACAAGAATCAGAGCAACATACCAAATCTTGGAAATATGCTAACAAAATATTATCGCTCACACCGTCCACCAAATTTTTTCTTTTCCACTCCTGAAAGCATTCGTACTCTTTACTGTAGGCAGCTTGAAATTTGGCCGGAACCAAAGATTCACTGGCCTTTGCCGCTTGAGTTTTGACGTAGTTCGACATTTTTTCAATAATTTTACGTCAAAATGAAACCAGTCAACCAAGATTCTCAGAAACATGGCCCATAGCAACGTTAGAAATTTAATCATTACAAAAATATACAATCTAATAATAATTTTTCCATATCAGATTGTTTCAATCAGAAAAGAACTATTGATTACACCACGGGAAATATGAATACATTTCCCTCCGTTGTCTATACATGTTACTTTGACAACCTCGGGAAATATACTATTCATATTTCCCTAGTTGTAATAATAGCTATATGCATATATTTCACAAGTCAAAATAAGCAAGAGCAGACGCGTTTCTGCCTTCATCAGTGCTCTGTAGCTTCCCAACAAATTCAACTAAACTGAACTGTCACAGCTGGCCTGAGCGGTTATACATAAACGCCCACGCCACCTATGAGACAAAACAATTTGAAGGTTGAAATCATATGCCACCATTCGCTCGATTTTAATCGACAATCGACTCCCGCAGAGCTCAGACAGTATTTTCCTATGGCCATGAACGCTGTTTAGCGTTTTCAAAACTTATAATGAAAAAGATACCACTGGTGGGGAAAAGGCTGAATTTCTTGTTTTGTCTAATAGGTGGCGTGGGCGTTTATGTATAACCGCTCAGGCCGGCTGTGAGAGACTTAACACGGTTCGGTTTAGTTGAATTTGTTGGGAAGCTATAGAGTACTGACGAAGGCCAAGAAGCCAGAAACGCGTCTGCTCTTGCTTCTCGGCAAATTAATAAAATCCCCTGGGGTTTATTCGATTTGTGAAATATATGCATAAGTATATTAATTATACGAAACCATTATGTAGAACCTATTGGGAGGAACGCTCTGGACTTCTTGATTTATTTACAACCGTATCGCCATTTTTCATTATTATTACGACTTCATTTCACTAAAATCTATCATTTTCGTCGATCGTTATAGTATACAAACCTGTAATATTATAGAAACAATGATGAGACTGAGCATGAGTGTATAGAATTCATGCTTAGGTCCCACCTGGAGTATATACTTGAGTTGAGAAGCATTAGCTGTTAAGAGCGCCACGTCTAGGAGCCCTTGGGCGATGGTCTTTTTCGTAGCATATTTGTTGTGGTCAAGGGTTTTCTGAAAAAAAATAATGAGGAATAATTTCCTGATTTATTAGTCACATCGTCGAAATTCTTGGAGCCACTTAAGTCTGTCAAAATGAAACAATTATATTTCAATTCAAATTCGCTGAATGGAATTTGGAAGGAAATTGAAAAATACAAACGAACAATAAAATGTTGAACAACATAATATACATAATCTTATATATAAAATTCTCGTGTCACAATGTATGTTTCCGTACTCCTCCGAAACGGCTTGACTGATTCTCATGAAATTTTGTGAGCATATTCAGTAGGTCTGAGAATCGGCCAACATCTATTTTTCATACCCCTAAGTGATTAGGGTTGTTCACCCTTAACAAATTTTTTTTAATTTTTGGACGAAATTTTTTGTTTTTATTTTTTTATAATATCTATCACCAACCCCTATTTTTTAATAGTCATTTTAGTAATTAATCATTTTTCATCCCGCTCGATAACTGATCAATTATCACTTGGTAAGTTATCCCAGAGAAAGAGCTAATCAAAACCAAGTTGCCGTATTTTTTGTGAATGTTTTTCACTCTATATCGATTAAAATTTCCCTGAGCTTATGGCAAAGCTAAAATTTTTGTTAAAAAAAAATATTTATTTTTATCAAAGTATCAAGGCAGTTTATTCCTGCTATACTTAGTGCTAGATTTTTTAAAATTTCCGCATCTTTCTGGATCAACACTCATTTTCCAGACTATACTGGTGTCACATCCCAGTAAACAGCACGGCGTAGGGATGAGAACGAAGCCGGTCTCCTGTCTTTCTCACCTTTTCTCACTTTTCTTAACCAGATACGTTTGAGTGGGTAGTTCGTATTCGCAATTGAACCCGGTAGGTGGCACCGCAATCGGGTTCTAGGTATTTTTTAGAATTACGTGTTTGAGTGGGTCCCTGGATAACTTGGAAATTCAATTGTCCCGGTAGGAGGCGCTGCAATCGGGTTCTAGGTTTTTTTTAAGATTTTTCGCATTTGGAAATAAAATTGCAACCGCGGTAACCGATTTGGCGCAGGCGAAGTTGCGTGAGTCAGCTAGTATAATATAATATCCAGAGCAATTTAATTCCCGAAGAAATTTATATAATATAAATTCGGTAAGTACTAAATTCAAACTAATGTTGCTTATACTTTTATTCTTCGATTATTATTATTATTATTATTATTATTATTATTATACTGATCCTCCTGGGTCTTCCACAAGGAGACCCCTCATAAGCTCTAAGAGCTTGCCCTGAGTTAGGAGAACCAGTTGTGTTCTGTGTAGGCTTTGTTACTGTGTCCTTACGCCACCTTAGGCACAGCACTGTTAATTTTTGACCCAACAGCGAATGGTGGCGATTACCGTGACTAGAAAATTTCTTTCCTTATTTTTTTCAATACTAGGGAATCATTGTCAGTTTCAGAGGATGTTGAAAGACAGTTATTTAGATGCATTTATATCGATATATAAAACCATCCGTAGGTCAAAGAGAATAAATTATATTGGTATATTGATGAATTGAAACAGATCATAAATATCATAGATCATTCAGTAATTTTTTCTGTTCTCTAGTGAATGAAGGTTACATTTGTTTTCATTTCTATTGAAATGATAACTCCGAGGAAACCTGTTATCGAACGAATTATTGTTGATTTTTTCTTAAAATTACGTGAAACGTGAGTATTTTTGTATATTATCGAAATGTATATATGTGAAAATTACTGCTATACAGATTGTTTTTTGTGAATTGTCAACTCATTGTTTCTCATTTGAAGAAAGAATCGATATTGAAAATATAAATGCCCCTCAATATTTCAGCTTGTTTTACAGCCAAGTTCTGCTAATATAAAGCACTTAATTTAAATTAAATAAAAGATTATAAATACATATTTACTTGAAGTCATTTATCTATAGCCATATAGAGGGAGTTTCACGAGTGATTGTACAGGCTTTCATTGTAGATGATGCAGGGCATTTTGGAAAGTTCAAATCAGTGTTCGAAATATGTCCTAACTATATTCGTTTAAGAGATACAGGATGTTTTATGTATTGTATCAAAAAATTTCATTCGGCATTGCTCTTGAACGCCTGCATGGATCTTCATGAAAATTTCAGGGAATGAGTATAGGCATATGCCTAATATTAGCTCATAATGTCTTGTTGATAGCGCAGGTATGGACTGAGAAAATTATTTTCTTTATTCTACATTTTGTAAAACACCCTATACATCAAATTTTCAAGAAAAATTTTTCTCAGAATATACAATAAATACCCTTTCGAACAAGCCTATTGGCAATAATGGCACACTTTGTATAAATATTTTATGAACCATTGAATATTTGGAATTTTCAATTTATAATAAACACGGACCTGTGAAGCTCCGAATAATGCGTCACCAAAATGTCCTACATCTGCACTGAAAGCATTCGTGAAACACCCTGTATAGTGGAACGACCACGAATATATACTCTGGATGTAGCTCAATCGGTTGTATTCACATAAATAAAAGAAAGAGGAAGAAATGGAAAAGTAACTCAACAACAATACAAGAATCGTACCTCCAAAATTTCTAAGATTCCATCCTTCTGGGGTTTCGCAGTCTCTACATTTTCTATTGTGCATGTTTCTTGATTTTCACTAGTCATTTCCGCATTCTTTTCTCAAGAACCTTTTCATTAAACAAAACAAGAATACTGATATTTTCGTTTCAGAGCTGGATAGAACTATTTATAAAATACTTTCATTGTTCGATAAGGTGGAGTCGATTAAGACATTTATCTGAGATAAATTATCGATTGATATGAACTAAGTGAAATATATAAATTTGATACTGTGCATACATACAAGTCTTGTTTCTCTAGGGATTTAATTAGATTGATGATTAATATTCAATATCAATCGTAGACCTCATCTTTTATTTGTATATGGACGATGTTCTGCAGCAATCGTGTAACCATTTGTATATTTTTGCGCGCATGTTCTAAGGAACAGCGTACTATCATGTTGTCCAAATGTCTGTAATTTTCGATTTTTTGCCGAAAGTGGTCTCATACGATTAGGTTCGACTTACTGATTAAGAATTTTAGGTCAAATTAGATTATGTCCGGTCGTTACCTCGATAACTTTCGAACGGAAAGAGAAAACGACTTGAAATGTTCAGGGTAGGTTGCACATCTGAATGCGAGGGTTAAGTTCGTTAATGGACATACCCGGTCAAACGGTTTCGGAGTAGAAATTATGTTCGCGAACAATACAGATCAGATCGAATTGAAACTTGGGAACTAGTTGTAGAATGCTGATAAAAAGACTTGCGCGAAATTTTGCGATGATCGTATCTCTAGAAAATGTTGAGAAAATGAGTAAAAAATTGGTTCAAGCACTGACGTGCATTCTTCTGTATTGGGCACCCTTAATCGAATTTACCATGGTAAATTATGTTGTCCATTCTCCTGTATTGGACACTCTTAATTCGAATTTACCATGGTAAATTCGAATTGAGAATTAAGAGTGTCCAATACAGGAGAATGGACAACATAATTTACCATGGTAAATTCGATTAAGGGTGTCCAATACAGAAGAATGGACAATAGAACATACGCGCAAAAGCTTCTGACTTCACGTCAGTGCTTGAACCAATTTTTTTTCGTGATTTTTTTGAAATTTTCTAGGGGTAGTTCTTAAAATTTTTTTTTTCGTCATTTTTTTCAAATTTTCTAGGGGTACGGTTCTTACAAAATTTTAAACATGTCCTTATGATGATTTTATACTACTAGTTACCAAGCTTCAATTCGATCGAATATTTATTTTTTGAGTTATCAAGGAAATAATATTCCAGGTGGGTATATCTCCGAAACCGTTTGACCGATTATGCCCAAAAACGAACTCAGTTCTCCCTTTCGGATACACAACCTTCCCTGAAAATTGCAAGTCCCTATCTCCTTTCGTTCGAAAGTTATCGAGGCAACGGTCACCCATCTACTGAACTCACACAAGAATGCTCGAATCTCCAACAATATTCAACCGATCGTGTTAAAACTTGAAACTTGGCAGTAGAGTTAGGTTATGAAGGCTCTTACAAAATTTCAGCTATTTCAAACGAATAGTTACTGATATATAGAATTTTTTTTTTCAATTTTCAATGAATTTTTTAAAATTTCTTACAAATACTATCCTCACGAAATTTTGCAAAAATTTTCGTGTTGGCATTCTACAACTAACTACCATGTTTGAATTCAATCGGTTTAGTATTTTTCGAGTTAATGAGGAACAAAAAACAACCAAATTTCAGATGGCTATAACTCTAAAACCGTTTGGCTGATTATGCTCATAAACGAACTGAAATGTCGCGTTCTGGTGCACATCCTAACCTGAAAACTTCAAGCCGCTATCTTTTTTCCGTTCTCAAGTTATCGTGACAACAAAAATATTTTTTAATAATTTTTTTAAAATTTTCTAGCCATATGATTCGCACAAAAACGTGCTTAGGTTCATATTCTACAACTACTCACCAAGTTTCAATTCTATCGGATTTATATTGGTTGAAAACAAAAGTATTACTCGGAAACTACTGGGCCGATTATGCCCATTAACGAACTTGTCCGTCGTATTAGGATGCGCCACTCACCCTGAAAATTTCAAGTCGCTAGCTTTCTTCGTTCTCAAGTTATCGTGGCAACGGCCGGACAGAATCTTTGACCTCGAATTCTTCATTGGGGAGTCAAACTAAATCGTTTGAGACCATTTTCGTTAAAAAATTCGAAAGTTACAGACATTTGGGAAAAACTATAACGCGATGTTTCCCAGAACATACGCACAAAAATATTCTGTATCTCAGAAATGATCCGTCTGATATAGCTGAAATTTTGCAAGAGCCTTAATATTTAATTTTTCAATCAATAATGTTGGATGATCGGATCTACATTGTTGGAGATATTAAAAAAATATTGGAGGCCGAGCAGCCTTGGACAAGTTCAGTAGCTGGATGGGTGACCTTTGCTAACGATAACGGCCGAATGGTTTCTGAGTTATACCTATCCGAAATTTTGTTGTTATTTCATGAATAACTCAAAAAATGCAAATCTGATCCAATTTTAACTTGGTATATACTTGGTATATATATTTCGTGAGGATAGTATCTCTAAAAAAAATAAATTTATTAACTCAAATTAAAATCAAAATTTTTATATTTTAGAAATTAATATTTGTCAGATTCCGCTAAGATTCCGTACAAACCTTCAAAACGAATTTCATTCTCCCAATAATTAAAAATAGAGATCTGATCGAATTGTTTATCATCCGGGTGCTTTTTAAGAATTTTGAGTTTTCCATGTATAGAAGCAGGACGCTGATAGATGTTTCTTTTTGAAAAATGGAAAACTGCGAAACTTACAAACTGTTGCAGATCACCGTCCATGTGTTTATGTATCATGAATGAGAAATTGAGAAGAATTTATCTACATATGCAACTATTAGAGATAAGATATTGCAGATTGGAAGGTGAAATTAAAATTGAGAAAGCCCTATGGACAGGAGCTTTGGCGCTCTTGTTCAAACTTTGACAAATTATATCTCCGAAAGTATTGGTTCCTCAGAGTTGGAGAATGATATCGATGGAATCTTATGATAGAACTGCATCATAAAACAAAATAAGTTGAATAAGAATCCATTGATATAATTCCCAACTCGGAGAAACCAATACTTTCGGAGTAATTATTTGTCAAAGTTTGAACAAGAGCGCCAAAGCTCCTGTCCACAGGGCTTTCCCACTTTTTCAATTTGGCTTCTGTGCGTGATTCTCAAGAATTTTCGTAATTAAATTCAAAACGTAGGTCTATGACTCATCTCATGTTGGATTTATATACATCAGGAAATTATAATTATAGTATTCTATGAAATCATATTTGAATTGAGAATAATTATTGAAATTTTGAAAAATCATATCTCCGAAAGTATTAGTCTGTTAGAGTTGAGAATGACATCAATGGATTCTTATGATGAAACTACATCTTAAAAAAAATTGAATTCAAAATTTGTAACGTGAAAAACATTTTTTTTTGTTACCCCGAAACCATCTGGCCGATTTGTCTAGCTCATTCCGTTCGAGAGTAATCGTGATAACGGCCGGACGGACGGACGGCCGGCCGGACAGGATCAATTTTGACCATAGATTCTTGGTCGGTGAGTCGAACCAAATCGTTTAAACCATTTTCAGCCAACAATTCGAAAATTACAGACATTTGGGCAAAATTGATAAGCACTCTGTTCCGAGGAACAAGAGCGCCAAAAGGTGCGTTGACTTCAAGACTTCAAGAAATTTGTATCGGAGCCCTAGCCTTCAGAACTCAGACAGAAACACCTAGTTCGTATTTTTGTTTGAAGTGAAAAAATTTCAACACAGAATACACCATACAGATTAAATTTCAACACACGTCAATTGACAATACAATATAATTAGGATATAGTGAAATAATTGTTGAGGAAAAGTTTTATTTTCATTAAAGAATATGGTACTATAGATTTCCTTCTTGCTAATTTTGAATCATACATGTTATTAGGAAACTGTTTTAAATCTGATCTCCATGCCCTACCTACGTTTCAAATTCAAATTCCGTAATCTTTCAACTTTCGTAACAGTCACACAAACTGTCAAGATACAATACAAAAGTCACAAGGATGTATAATCCGAATTTTTCATTAAATTTCAACAGTATTTTACAAAACTTGCCTGAAATAGAGAAAATATCGTCTAATACTCTTTGCAGAAGGCAATTCCAACACTCATGCGTTCGAAAACTCGCTGCTTCGTCGCTCGTTTTCGAATTTTGCATTCGTGTTTGAATAGGAGCCCATTCTGCAACTTGTTTTAGAATATACTATTCATTAACACTCCATTTGCCACCAACATAATTGATATTAGTTAATATGATAACATTTGAAGGGGACGACATATTTTCTAACAAATTGTAATGTCTCTGTGAATAGGGGTTGATTTTCTCACCTGTTTGAGATAACATTTCGGAATTGCAAAAACAGTCAAAAGTGATATTGAATTAGCGTTAGTGATCTGCCAAATTTCATTCTCCAAAATGGTTCCATAGAGATGTTAAAGAAAAAAAAAATTCTCCCAATTTCGGAGGACGATAACTTGGAGTGGAAGGGACTAAGAACAAAAATTATATGAAGGACCCCCATTAATTTCTGCAATAAGAACCAACTCTTGAAATATTTCGTATCAATTCAGAATCACCCTGTACACACAAAATTATAAAGCACTCTCATTCCCTTACCTCACTGAATGCTGCCACACTCACGGACATGTTCAGAACCCTGCCTAAATTCGAATTGAACTACTTGTCGATTGAGAAATTATCGAAGTCGGTATTTGTTGGTTTTGAGTATCTGTTGAAATATGCAGAAATAAAATGGGAATTCCATGAAGACCCTGAATCGATGTGGGTTTAAAAACGATGAAACGGAGCCATGGAGACTCACAATGACAACAAATATTGTATATCAAATTAGTCAGAAATATGAGGAAGTTTGAATAGATTAATATAATGAAGGTATTAACCTGTTTGTGGAATGATTATTTTGATTTTGGGTTCGTAACAACGGTTCAGCTTATCGAATGCTATCCCAGTTAGTTATTATGTACTTTGGATATTGCAAATATTCCCATTTTAATGAATCTTCGGGGTTGTGGTCGCATATTAATTCCATAGAATATTGCTTATTACAGTACCGTTCGAAAATATTCAACACCGAGTTAACTCTCGTAACTCTGCAAAATAGCTGGGTTTACTCAACTCCACAAAATTGACATACCTAACTCATGCGACAGAAATTCTCTGAGTATTTTTGCGCGTATGTTCTGGGGAACATTTTGTTATCATTTTGCCCAAATATCTGTAATTCTCGAATTTTTCGCCGACAATGGCCTCAAACGATTGTGTTCGACTCCCTGATGAAGAATGCTATGTCAAATTTGATTCTGTCTGGCCGGCCGTTGCCACGATAAGTTGAGAACGGAGAGAGATAGCGACTTGAAATTTTCGGGTTCGGTTGCGCATCTGAATGTGACATTTGAGCTTGTTTATAAGTATAATCGGCCAAACAGTTTTGGAGCTACATCCATCTGAAATGTTGTTGTTATTTCCTCAATCACTCTAAAAATACAAAACCGATCCACTTCAAACATGGTTATTAGTTGTAAAATGCCAGCATGAAAATTTATTCAAATTTTCGTGAGTATCGTATAAGTAGAAAGTTTTTAAAAAAATTTTGAAAATCATTGAAAAAAATTCAATATACCATAAACTATTCATCCGACATGGCTGAAATTTTGCGAGAGCCTTCAAAACCTAACTCTTCTACCAAGTTTCAAGTTTGAATATGATCGGATCTATATTATTGGAGATCCGAGCAGCCTTGTGTGAATTCACTAGTTGGATGGGTGACCGTTGCCTCGATAACTCTTAACGGAAGGAGATAGGGACTTTCAGGGTAGGTTGCGCATCTGAATGGGAAAGTTGAGTTCGCTATTGGCCATAATCGGCTCAACAGTTTCGGAGTTATACCAATCTGAAATATAATTTCCTAGATAACTCAAAAAATATTGACTCGATCGAATTGAAGCTTGCTAAATAGTTGTTGAATATCGACATGAAGACGTGTGTAAAATTTCATGAGGACCGTCCACTAGAAAATTTTAAAACAATTACGAAAAATATTATGTATCTCACGATTCGTTGAGAATGGAAAGAAATAGCGACTTGCAGTTTTCAGGATAGATTGCATATCTGAATGCGACATTTGAGTTTGTTAGTTAGCATAATCGGCCAGATGGTTTTGGAGCTATGTCAATCTGAAATTTGGTTATTATTTCTTCAATAACCCAACAAATACGATGCCGATTCAATTCAAACATGGTAATTAGCTCTAGAATGCCGATGCAAAAATGTTTACACATTTTCGTGAAGATCTTATTACTAGAAAATCTAAATAAAATAATTGAAAACAGTCTTATAAAATATCAGGAAGCAGTTGACGGACATCGCATCTCTGAAATTTTGCGAGAACCTTCAAAACCATGAATGTCATGAGTCATGATGACATATTAAATTATAACATAAATTTTCGGGTCGATTCATATAATAGGTAGTGAAGCATGTATCTATAGACCACATTAGTAAGGTTAGAATCATTCTCTTGGCGGGAGATCCATATTCAAATTTTTTAACAAGGAATTTCAACTTTGAGATGAAACTACCCTATTTAAAAGAGAATGTTAGTACAGAGACATCAAGTATTGGGTACCTTCATCATTAGTGCATGTTTTCATGCTCTTTCCACATTAAAATCTACTTCTATTTATCCTTAAATCAAAATTGAAACCAGTGTAGTTCGAAAGATTACCGTATGTCGTAGATGACTTCTGTTGTGCGTCATTAGAAGGCCGATTTAGGGTTATGTTATTATTTTTGACTGATTTCGAGTGAGCTAAGACATACGTCAATCGAATTTAGTGATCATTTTTATATTTATTAATTATTTTGGAAATATACTATTTTGTTATAAAAAACTTGATTCTAGATGGTAGAGAAAGGTTCACAGAATCTATTTCAACTGAAATAAACCTTAAGAAATTAGCCAAAGTATCTAAAAACAGGCGAGAAATTCGCGTAAATTTTAGGCCCATAAGAAATGCATGGGGAATTCAGTGCTCGGATGCACGGATGGATCGTAATTCAAATTTCCCGCCTAACCTAACTAATGTGGTCTATAGGGACCATCCTAAGGCCAGGAGGGTCGATATTTCTTTTGAAATCAAATATTGAAGGGATTTCTAAGAACAAGAGTGAATATCTTTCTGAAAACTAGCGGAGGCGATTCTTCTTCAAGAGTTTGTGAGAGGGAACTTTTGAAAGGTTATGTATTATCTTTTACGAATCAAAAACTAGCTTTATTGCCTAGTTCCAAGTTTGAACACGATCGGATCTATATTGTTGGAGATTCGAGCTGCCTTGTGTGAGTTCAGTAGCTGGATGGGTTACCGTTGCCTCGATAACTTTCGAACGAAATGAGATTGGGATTCGTGATTTTCAGGGTAGGTTGCACATCCCAATTGGAGAGATAAGTCCGGTTTTGGTCATAATCGGTCCATCGGTTTCGGAGTTACACCCACCAGGAATATTATTTCCTTGATAACTCAAAAAATATAGACTCGGTCGAATTGAAGCTTGGTAACTAGTTGTAGAATATCGACATAAAGGCGTGTGTAAAATTTTGTGAGAACCGTAACCCTAGAAAGTTTTTTATAAATTACGAAAAACAAAATTGGTTCAAGCACTGACGTGAAGTCAGGCGCTTTTGCGTTCTACGACACTCTTAATCGAATTTACTTTGGTAAATTCGATTAAGAGTGTCCAATACAGGAGAATGGACAATAGAACATACGCGCAAAGCTGCTAACTAACAACAAAATTTCAGATAAGTAGAAGTTCAAAAAAATTTGGCCGATTAGGTATGCCTATTAACGAACTCCATGGTCGCATGCGCATGCGCAACCTACCCTGAAAATTGCAAGTCGCTATCTCTTTCCGTTTTCAAGTTAGCGTGGGATATTTTTTCGTAAAATAGTCCCCATCTCTTTTCGTTCGAAAGTTATCGAGGCAACGGTCACCCATGCATGCTAGTGAGCTCACCCAAGGCTGCTCGGATCTCCAACAATATAGATCCAATCATGTTCAAACAAGGAACAGTAGAGTTAGGTTTTGAAGGCTCAAGTCGATATCGGTCGTCGGACTAATAGTTTCGGATGTATAGCATTTTTAATGATTTTTTAAAAATTTTCTACTGATACGATCCTAACGAAATTTAGCAAGAATTTTCGCGTCGGCATTTTACAACCAATAACCTTGTTTGAATTGGATCGGTTTCGTATTTTTTTAGTTATTGAGGAAATAAAAATCAAATTTCAGATGGGTATAACTCCAAAACCGTTCGACCGATTATGCCTAATAAGGAACTCAAATGTTGCATTCGGATGCTTAACCTACCCAAAAAAATTGCAAGTCGTTATCTCTTTCTATCTTTAAGTTATCGTGAGACGAATAATATGTTTGAATAGTTTTTTGGCGCTCTAGTTCCTCGGAACAGAGTGCTTATCAATTTGCCCAAATGTCTGTTATTTTCGAATTTTTGGCTGAAAATGGTCTCAAACGATTTGTTTCGACTCACTGATCAAGAATCCGAGGTCGAAATCGGGTTCTGTCCGGCCGGCCGTAGGCACGATATCTCTCGAACGAAAGGAGGATCGAATTTGCAAGGTGGCTTTGGAGCGTAAATATTAGTGTCCGACCGAAACTGGTTTTTCAGCCGAAACCGAAACCGAAACCGAACTTTCGGCCAGGGTCTCAGTTTCGGCCGAAACCGAAACCGAAACCGAAACTTTTTATTTCATACTGAAATCTACTGTATTTTTTACAATTTTATTTGCATATACATAAAAACAGTTAAGCATTGTTAAATAAAATAAAAAGACAACTTTTTTGATATCCTTATTCATTATTTTGGTATTACCAAGTTATAAAAATAATTAGTCGAAGTATACAGGGTAATTCCAAATCAGACACGTCAACCTTGGAGGAGGTGTTAGTATGGATAATTTGCTGTGGTTTGAGCCATTTTTATTGATGACCAAAACTCAACAGTTTCCGAGATATTTGAGTTCTGGTTCTGGTGAAAAAGAATTAGTATGATTTGAAAGGGGATGTAAGAAGCAAATAGAGAAAAATAACGAAGTCAATATTTTTTTGTTGCGTATGAGCTCGAATTTCATTAGAAAATGTATTCATAAATTATGTTCCACCATTCCATATAGGCAAGCACATTATTGAAAGTTTTTTTTCTGGGTTTTCTCTCCCAAATATGTATAAAATAAAAATTAATTATTTTGTGATTTGCTTCTGCGTAAGAAACACAATATATTTGTCAGAAGCAATCAATTGAACAATGTTGCCTAACAAACAACAACGAAACAACATCAACGAAGAAACAACTATATCGTAACGTTTCGGAGTCTATATCAGACTCCTTCGTCAGAGGCTTAATGAAAATCTTTAGAATTTTTTTGTTGATAGTTATTGTGAAATTCTTGAATTATTGTGACAATTCTTGAATTTCACAATAATTTATCAACAAAATAATTCTAAAAATTTTCATTGAGCGTCTGACGAAAGAGTCTGATATAGACTCCGAAACGTTACGATATAGTTGTTTCTTCGTTGATGTTGATTCGTTGTTGTTTGTTAGGCAACATTGTTCAATTGATTGCTTCTGACAAATATCTCGTGTTTCTTACGCAGAAGCAAATCACAAAATAATTAATTTTTATTTTATAGATATTTTTCAGAGTGTGGGAGAAAAAACCCAGAAAAAAACCTTTCAATAATGAGTATACCTCCCACAGTATACTTTAATGATTACTTAAGGCAAGCACCTGCCGTCTTTCTGATATCTTCAGTTGTTATTTTCCACCTGAAATTTACTCACGCTGTCTTTTGATACACATTCACTATTTTATATGCCGGACATTCAAAAGGTTGCTTATAAAAAATCTGCTGAAACGAAACTAGTTATGCAATCTAACGAAATCTTTTATAGAATGAAGAAGGAATTTGGCAAGTTTTTAAAATAATTTTGGCATACAAAATTGTGAAATTCGAAAGTTGCAGACAAATTGATATTAGAAATTGATTTTTCATTTATTCATATACCACATTTCAAATCATACTAATTCTTTTTCAACCTCTTATACAGCATAGTTTGTTTTTTTTCGTACATATCATATCCTTTTCTGATGAAAATAAACCAAAATTATCATCAAATTTGGTCAACGTAGAAAAAATTGACGAAATATGAACTAAGTTCAGAAATCTTTTAAAAATCACCCGAACTCCAAAAACTGTTGATTTTCGGTTATTAATAAATATGGATTAAACAACAGCTAATGAGACATACTCGCTCCTCCTCCAAGTTTCACGTCTTATTTGGAATCACCCTATGTAATCTATATAATAATCATTAAAGTGAATTCTCAGTCTTAACAAAGATAGATTATAATAACTTGTACGACAATTATGTATACCTACTTTTAATTCCTGGCTAAAGGACCTGGATAATTCACGAACAGTCAAGTTTCGGCCCGGCCGAAAGTTTCGGCCATTTTTGGCCGAAACCGAAACTAAGGCCGAAACTAGATTTCTTGGCCGAAACTGGCCGAAACCGAAACCGAAACCGAACTTTCGGTCGGTCACTAGTAAATATCTCGGACAAGTTCGTTAATGGGCGAAATCCATAAAGCGGTGTCGGAGTTATGGCCAATTTTAGTAAACACATTTTTTATGAATATGTCCGAAACCGATCACTCGATCTATCTGAAAATCAGCATCAAATTGTAGAATCATGACCTTTAGACGCATGTGAAGTTTTGTATTGATGGGGTTACCGTAAAGTGTCAAAAAAAAATCTTTGAAAATTTTTACATTTTGTTTCTACAATAACTCTCGGACGGAATGAGCTATGCAGTTGAAATTTTCAGAGTAGGTTAGGGAGATGAATATCTCGGTTAATTTCGTTATTGGACAAAATAGGCCAGATGGTTTCGGAGTAACGAAAAAAAATTTTTTTTTTAAGTAACAAATTTCAAATTCAATTTTTATTTAAGATGCAGTTTCACCATAAAAATCCATTGATATCATTTTCAACTCCAACAAGCTAATACTTTCGGAGATATGATTATTCGAAATTTCAATAATGAATCGTAATGAATTCTATCTATGCTTTATTATATAATCTGTGTTCATACTCGTACATGTCATCCTGTTCTATAAGAGAGAGTCAAATTCATTTCAGCTATTTTAATTTGATTCCTTCCATGGTGCAGTTGTCATTCTCAGATTGCTCATTTAATCTTGATAAATAAACTATTATTTGAATTGAATTTCTTTTATGATGCAGTTCTATCATAAGAATACATTGATATAATTCCCAACTCTGAGAAACCAATACTTTCGGAGATATAATTTGTCTGTTTGAACTAGAGCGCCAGAAAGCTCCTGTCCACAGGGCTTGAACCAATTTTTTCTTAAATTTTCTAGTGATACGATTCTCACAAAATTCACGAACATCCTTAGGTTTGTATTCTACAACTACTGAAGAAGTTTCAATTCGATCGGATTCGTATTGGTTGAAAACAAAATTATTACTCGGAAACCATTGGGCCGATTATTCGATAATTACAGATATTTGGGCGAAATTATAACGCGATATTCCTCAGAACATACGCCCAAAAACACTACAGTCTCCCTCAAAGCTATCTCAACCCAACGGAACTTCCGGTACCAATTTAGAGGCACTCGAATAATTGCACCGAAAGCGTACAAAAATGAGCTGACATATTTTTTGCGCTTAGCTTCATTTCACATCGTTCCAACCGTAACACTCATTGTTTCTTCCATTTCAAAATTATAATTACAATTGTCTAACTACGATAACAACACTCAATGAAGAAATCTCGACGATTTCTTGTGGTGTTACAATATTTCCTCAATCTTTTTAATTTTCGTGACAAAATTCATAATCGTACAATCTTCACGGGATGAATAGATAGCTATGCAACCGGTGGTTATCTGGCATCGAGTTTCCGGTGCTGTGGAAGGAATATAAATGACTTGTTCGTTCAACCACCCTCAGTGTGTCTTTTTGTGTCAGAATGAACGTGTTAAACGTACCTGTCTTCTGGACCTTGGTATTTGCCTCCCTATTCTGTTTGATGGAATGTCAATTGGCCGGAAATAGCTACGTGGATAGACAATTGTTGTGCGCGTTGGATAAAGGACCGTGCGATAGACTAGGTAGACAAGTTAAAGGTAAGAGATACGAGAATCTTCTTCAGGAATTGAGCAACAATTGAAGTGGGTCCATGAAGAATCAAGTTTCAATCGATTTGAATTTTTTTCATATACAGGGGGTGTTTTTGAATTTTAAGAGGTGGTCCATTGATATCATTTTCCACTCCAACAAGCTAATACTTTCGGAGATATGATTTTTCTAAATTTCAATAATGAATCGTACTTCTATGTCACAGAATACTATAATTATTATATCTATGATTTATTATATGATCTGTGTTCATACTCGTACATGTCATCCTGTTCTATAAGCTTGATAAATAAACTATTATTTGAATTGAATTTCCTTTATGATGCAGTTCTATCATAAAAATACATTGATATAATTCCCAACTCTGAGAAACCAATACTTTCGGAGATATAATTTGTCTGTTTGAACAAGAGCGCCAGAAAGCTCCTATCCACAGTGCTTGAACCAATTTTTTTGTTCTAAGCCGATTCTCCTCCAAGATACTGCACTTTTTCAAACTAACATTTTTATTTTTTTCCACTAATTCGATCCTTACGAAATTTCTCATAAATTCGTGCGGTAGCATTCTACAACTGATAACCAAGTTTTAATTCGATCAGATTGGTGGTTTTTGAGTTATTGGGAAATAACATAAAAATTTCATATGCTTATAATTCCAGAACCGTTCGGTCGATTACGCCCTTTCACGAATATAGCCGTCGCATTTAGATGCTTAAACTACCCTGAACATTGCAAGTCGCCGGTTGGTGTTTGGGCAGAATGATAGCCGTTCCCTAGAACATGCGCACAAAATGTTGGGTATTGAATTATTGGTTTCAAATAAATTTTATAATTTACAAAATGTTAAAGCATCCAACATTTCTGGTGTGAAATATTGTACGGGTTGATTTTAACACTCTTTTGTGATAATATTTCTTGTTCAAAAAATAAAATTAAATTAGAGTTTTCGATTTGCCAAATTTCATTCTTCTAAATTGTTCCATAGGGGACACATACATTACAAATTTGGTCGTCCGACATATATTTGGGAAACGATGTTTCCATCTTCAAAGACGAAGCGTTACTGAAGCATGCTATCAATTACTACACTGCAAGTAGGGGTTAACATTATACCCTTATTTTTACGCCGATTAGTAAGAATAATCAGTTTTTAATAGGTGTTAAATCATTATTGAGTAAACGATCTGTTATCTTATACATTTCGATCCCTTCAAGTGTTCCTGAATACAATTTATTCGAATTTTTCAACAATTGACGGAATTTTCTGAAATTCAGTGGCCTGTTGTTGCTGAAAAATTCCAATAAATTGTGCTTCGAAATGGGATCGAAATGTATAAGAGAAAATATATTTTACTCAATAGTGATCTAACCCCTATTAACAATTCATTATTCTCACTAATCGGGTATGACTAAGTATAATGTCAACCTATACTTGAGTGTATTGAAAAATTTCGGGAGGATCGTATCACAAGAGAAAATTTTTAAAAAATCAATGAAAATCTTTGAAAATAATTCTATATATCAGAAACCATGCGTCCGACATCGCTGAAATTTTGCGAGAACCTTCAAAACCTAACTGTACTGCCAAGTTCCAAGTTTGAACACGATCGGATCTATATTGTTGGAGATCCGATCAGCCTTGGGTGAGTTCAGTAGCTGGATGGGTTACCGTTGCCTTGATAACTTTCGACCGAAAAGAGATAGGGACTTGCAATTTTCAGGGTAGGTTGAGTATCCGAATGGAACAATTGAGTTCGTTGTTGGGCATAAATCGGCCTAATGGTTTCGATGTTATACCCATCTGGAATATTATTTTCTCGATAACTCAAAAAATACAGACCCGAACGAATTGAAGCTTAAAACAAGCACTGACGTGAAGTCAGAAGCTTTTGCGCGTATGTTCTATTGTCCATTCTCCTGTATTGGACACTCTTCTTAATCGAATTTACCATGATGAATTCTATTGTCTATTCTCCTGTATTGGACACTCTTCTCAATCGAATTCACCATGATGATTTTTATTGTCTATTCTCCTGTATTGGAGACTCTTCTTAATCGAATTTGCCATGATGAATTCTATTGTCCATTCTGGACAATAGAATTCATCATGGCAAATTCGATTAAGAAGAGTCTCCAATACAGGAGAATGGACAATAGAATTCATCATGGTGAATTCGATTGAGAAGAGTGTCCAATACAGGAGAATAGACAATAGAATTCCTCATGGTAAATTCGATTAAGAAGAGTGTCCAATACAGGAGAATGGACAATAGAACATACGCGCAAAAGCTTCTGACTTCACGTCAGTGCTTGAACCAATTTTTTTTCGATTAAAAGGGTCCAATCAGGAGAACGGACAATAGAATTCATCATGGTAAATTCGATTAAGAAGAGCAAAAGCTCCTGATTCACGTCAGTGCTTGAACCAATTTTTTTTTCGATTAAGAAGAGTGTCCAATACAGGAGAATGGATAATAGAACATACGCGCAAAAGCTTTCGACTTCACGTCAGTGCTTGGACCAATTTTTTTTTTTGATATTTACTTGGTTAAAATAATTTTTGCGTACATATAATTGTTTTGATATTTACTTTTTTAATGAAACCAATTAATTCTCGATTGAATCTTATTGATTTATATTAATAGTATGATGAAATAATTAATCACAAAATTGGGAGACCATGGGCCAATTGCTGTGTGAAAGAAACTATCAGAGATGTGATGTATTAATCCACTCTAACAGTCAAGCTGCTATTAAAGCTCTGAGCTCCCATGTTAACGAATCCAAACTAAAATAAATTCGATTAAGAAGAGTGTCCAATACAGGAGAATGGACAATAGAACATACGCGCAAAAGCTTCTGACTTCACGTCAGTGCTTGAACCAATTTTTTTCAAATCAAATCCAAAAGCTCTCAAAAAATCACCCGTTATTACATAAAGATATATTCTCATTAGTGATAGAAAAACTGGCCTAGAATTCCTTTCTACCCATCACGAGATTTAATATCCATAAATGAGCCTCTCACCTTACAAGATCAGAAGCCTTCTGCAAAATTCAAAGGTCCCCTCTCGCAAATATACTCCTCTGAAGGCACATGGATCTCTTGAAGAAGAATCGCCTCTCTATTCCTCAAAGATATTCACTCTTGTTCATAGAAATCCCTTCAATATTTAGTTGCCTCCTCCTAAGGAGGATCTCTTTCAAAACCAGGTCTGACCACTAATGTAGGGCTATCATCTAATCTCCTATAGATTTGTGATGAAATAACACGATTTTACCATGAATATATATGTATAATAATATGTCATCATGACATTCATATTTTATTTTTGGAGGTTCTCGCAAAAATACGACCATAGACAACATATCATACGACGATTCACATCCACCTACCGAACTCACAAAAGGCTGCTCGGTTCTCCAACAATATAGATCCGATCGTGTTCAAACTTGGAATTCTGCAGTAGAGTTAGGTTCTGCAGGCTCTCCCAAAATTTCAGCCGTGCCGGACGAATAGTTTATGATATATAGAATTTTTTTCAATTATTTTTAATTATTTTTTTTTGAATTTTCTAGTTATACCATCCTCATGAAATTCTGCAAAAATTTTCGCGTTGGCATTCTACAACTAATAACCATGTTTGAATCCAATCGGTTTTGTATTCTTCGAGTTAATGAGGAACAAAAAACATCCAAATTTCAGAAAATTTCAGATGGCTATAACTCTAAAACCGTTTGGACGATTATGCTCATAATCAAACTCAAATGTCGCATTCAGATGCACAACCTGACCTGAAATTTTCAAGCCGCTATCTCTTTCCGCTCTCAGGTTATCGTGACAACAAAAATATTTTTTAATAATTTCTTAATAATTTTCTAGCGATTCGATGCTCACAAAATTTCATAAACGTGCTTAGGTCTATATTCTACAACTATTCACCATGTTTGAATCCAATCGGTTTTGTATTCTTCGAGTTAATGAGGAACAAAAAACATCCAAATTTCAGAAAATTTCAGAGGGCTATAACTCTAAAACCGTTTGGACGATTATGCTCATAAACAAACTCAAATGTCGCATTCAGATGCACAACCTAACCTGAAATTTTCAAGCCGCTATCTCCTTCCGTTCTCAGGTTATCGTGACAACAAAAATATTTTTTAATAATTTTTTAATAATTTTCTAGCAATACGATTCTCACAAAATTTCACGAACGTGCTTAGGTCTATATTCTACAACTATTCACCAAGTTTAAATTCGATCGGATTTATTTTGGTTGAAAACAAAATTATTACTCGGAAACCATTGGGCCGATTATACCCATTAACGAACTTGTCCGTCGTATTGGGATGCGCAACCCACCCTGAAAATTTCAAGTCGCTGGCTCTTTTCGTTCTCAAGTTATCGTGGCAACGGCCGGACGGCCGGACGGCCGGACGGCACCACAGAATTAAATTTCACATTTGGGCAAAACTATAACGCGTATGTTCCCCAGAACATACGCGCAAAAATTAACTTTTTTGAAATCACATGTTTGGTTTCAAAATCCATATTCTTGATATTCATATTTTTGTCAAATCTACTTAGATAATTCTTAATTTTGCAGATTCTCTACCTGAAATCATTGGTAATCAATGTCAAAACTGTACCCCCCAACAGCTTGCAAATGCTAGGAGGATCGCAGCTTATGTCCAATCTAAATACCCCTATGTCTGGAATGAATTGGTCGATAAATATGGAAGGAAGCAGTAATATCAACTGTTTTATCATCGACTGATGAATTATTTATTTTATAATTTTATTTATGTTTTAAATATTAAAGATATATTTTAACGATTTCGGGTTATTCCTGGAATATTCCAATATGAAGAGTTTTTCACTCTAACTGAAACACTAAAACATCCGATTGGATGTTTTATTTTTATATACAGGGGGAGTCTCTGAGTTGTAGGTACATTAATTTTAACCATACAGGCGGTTGGAATTGCAGAAAAAAATATAGTATTTGGGCGCATGCTCTGGGAAACAGTGTGCTATCATTTTGCCCAAATGTCTGTAACTTTCGAATTTTTGTTATCTAGCTTTGGCATGGATATTCAGAATAAAATTAATTTTGGTGTGAAGTTTTCTATATCTATTGCACATATTCTCCGATTACACATATTCTGCGATTAACAGCTCTTTCCTAGTTATAGACTTGCGGATTCATAAAACTAAATTAAATTGGCATAAGGAAAGCAGATGAAATTTATCTTGAGTCATCATAAGAATCTTCAATCATTTTAGGAAATAAATTATAATATAATTTATTTAAAAGCTATACTATATAGGTACTTAAGTAATAAGCGTTTGTGTTTTTTGTATATTCGTTTCTATACAAAATCGTTTCCTTGCTCGCATTCTATGAAGGCAGTTAAAAATGAACTAAATATGGTGGATGCCAATTCGAATCATCAGTTCAATTAACACAAGTACTGAAGCCTACGTATATTATAGGCACTGATTAAACCCTTGATAGCGTGGCTTTTCAAAGCTAAGTTTATTAATATAATATTACAATATTATTTCCTCCTCTGACTATGAAAATGTAGTATTGGAGTTGGAGACCACTTTGCATGGATATCCAGATGCAAAGAGACGCATTTGAGATGGAATATGAGGAATAACCTGGCGCATCCGCCAAATGCATAGCGGCGAAATAATGTACTCGCAGTGAAATAAAATGCGATCTAATATTCTGTTTCTATAAGAAAAATGATGGCTTCAAATTAGTCTACCAATAACGCTGAAGACTTAAAAACCCACACAGCACAGACTCATTTCTGAAATATTGCAGGAATATGTTTCGGAAATATTTGAGATATTTCGGTTATATTGCGAAAGATATATGAAATATTTCAGGAATATTGCAGAAACATTCGAATGTCCGCCCCATAACCTAAAATAGCAATATTGCAGAAATATTTTTCGATATATTTTTCAGCAATATTGTAGAATTAATCTGTAATGTTTATGCAATTTTTTATTATATTGGAAAATATATATGAAATATTTCAGGATTGTTGCAGGAATATTCAAATATAATATATGCTCTCTATCCTATAACGTCACAATATTGCAGACTTATTTTTTGAAATATTCCTGCAATATTGTAGAATTATTTTGTTATATTTATGGAAAATTTTTGTTATATTGCAAAATATATATGCAATATTTCAGGATTCTTGCAGAAATATTTCGGTTATTTCATAAGATGTGGTATAGGTTTAACTCACATAAAAAAAATAGTAGGCACAATAAATATCTTTATTCGCTCTCTACTGGGCATTCAACATTTCTTTTTTTTAACTTTTTCTACTTCCCTGGAGGCTCGCAATTTGGCTCGAGCTAACCATTTCGATATGGGTTCAATAATCAAACATAGATAATCAAATCATTAGATCTGTTCAACTCTACCTTTGTACGTATATAAAAAGCACGTCAATATAACGTCTCAATAATCAGACGGATGAAATCACAACATACTCTTTATAGGGCTGTGATAAGATGATGGTATAACCTAAAAATATAAAATTTTGTATCAATGATATCTATAAACTTGTAGCTATTATACCTTAGACAATCAAATCATCTTATTACTGCATTTATATTATTTAGATCCAATTAGTCTTTAATAAACATTAAACTCACAACTAACTGAACTAACAAAGTAAAGTAATAACAGACTGCTTCACGACACGATACAACAACACTGGTAAACAGAAAAAATGGTGGCCTGACTAAAAAAAAAACAGAGGATGCGTAAAGCCTCGAACTAGAGAAAGAAAGCACACAAACATATTATATATTGCATGTAATGTTGAATTATTTCTGTCGCGATTTGTAATAAATATGTCTATGCATATATTCATAGGAATATACGCAAAACTATAAATTTTAACTTTGTAACTTTGTTGAAAACTGTTATAGTTTGTAACATTTCTGTAATATTTCTGAATATTGCAACTGTAATATTGAAATACAATATTCCAGCAATATTTCTCAATATTGCAACTGTAATATTGAAACACAATATTCCAGCAATATTTCTGGAATATTGCAACTGCAATTGCAATATTGCAATATTGTGGCAATATTTCCTGAATATTGTGTGCTGTGTGGGAATGCAGAGTGTGTCATTTTTACAACGTATATTTTAAATTTATTTTTAACGTTCGATTTTTTTGAATAAATTTCCCGTATTCCTGATGTAATTATATAACTGAACATATTTTTCCAACGAAAAATAGAAAAATCTTGCAATGAATTGATAAGTTTCCGTTTGATGAAGGAAACACTGCTTGTTCGGTCATATTCAACTTTCTTTATCAATATTGTCTTCTTCAAGAGTGATAAAATCAATCTCTATCTTTGACCTCAAAATTGGCATATGTTTCGGCAATACTAATTGGAGCCGAATCTTCTTCCGGTGAGGATTTCTTTAGGTCTGCGAACAGGTTAAAGTTGCTGGGGGCCAAGTCTAGAGATATGGGTGGGTTTGGAAGAAATTTGAAGTGTAATTCGTGCAATTTTGTAATCGTAGCCAAAGACTTGTGACTCTGTGTATTGGTGAAAGATCAACTCTAACAAACGAATACTTTCCGAGATATGATTTTTCAAAATTTCAATAATTAATTTTAATTTTATGATTTTATAGAATGCTCTAATTATAATTTGGTGATATATGTAAATCTAACAAATGAGGTAAGTCATAGAACTACGTTTTGAATCAAATTTTTTTATGATGCAGTTCCATCATAAGTATCCATTGATATCACTCCCAACTGTGAGAAAGCAATACTTTCGGAGATATGATTCGTCAAAGTTTGAGTAATCGACAAGAGCGGCAAAGCCCCTGTTCACAGAGCTTTCCCACTTTTTTTGAGATAAATTCTTGGTTGATTTTTTGCAGTCTATACGTTCAAAAACCGTTTTTTTGAAAACTGCACCGTTTTATTTCCTCTGAAAAAAAAATTAAATTGTTTCTTTCAAGACAAATGGATCCTTTTCCATAAAAGGTCTGATACCTCAGCAAAAAATAATCACCTCGTGATTTAAAAAGAAGCAAATTGAAGTTAAATAAACAGGCTAACCGGCTCATACAATGGTTCATCTAAAATTTTGATTGTGGACGCGAAAAAAAAATGTTTGCTAATTTTTTATGTCGCGCTTTTTCCTGGGATTACGTGACAACCCAAACTTCTGAAAAGTATTGGCTGAAAAATCTGAAAACTAGAAACTTGGAGCTTCAAAATCCAAAAACTACCATTATTCACCAAAACACAGCCTGTGAAATATCACCGAAAAATTTAGAATATTTTTTTGATGTAATTTTTTGCACATGTTTAATGTTTATATGTTCCATAGGTTTCACTAATTGACAATCCGCCGTATTCACAAAGCATTAAATCTCCGTTAAGTCTTAACTGAGGTCCTCAGTTAAGGATAAATAAGAATCGCAACCTCAATTAACGTATGTAACGGTGGAGAAACAGGCCTGTTTTACGTTAATTTTCACGTAAACTGAGGTTGCGATTCTTATTTAGCCTTAACTGAGGACCTCAGTTAGTACTTAACGGAGATTGAATGTTTTGTGAATACGGCGGATTAATTGATATCTAAGTTTGTGACTGCAGCGAAGTAAATTTATGTATGGCTGACAGCGGTCAAGAATATTGTAACCAGTTCTGGAGCTTTGAAAAAAAATAGTATCTTACTTGGTTACTCTATCATAAGGGGAATGAAAATGATTGAATCACTCGATGTGGATAATCTCAGGCTCAGTCCATACCCATACTTCCGTCCATGGGACAAAAAATTCATTCTTATTTAAGAAATAATCTGTTTATTCAGTCGATATAAAATTTTTCTTTAAAACACTTCATGTGGATTTCACTAAGAAAATAAGTAATTTCAAACATTTAATTTTCCGTTCTTCTCTGCTTGGAGCCTGAATTCCTCGAACTTCTTTCTGTACTGTCCTTGGGGATCATATTTATCGACCAGTTTGTCCCAATCCTTAGGCCTCTTTTGAGTGAGATGTCTGACAACCTTTTCGGCTACATCTTTCTGCTTTGGATTACATTTGTCGCAAGCTCTTTTCAAGGCGTCAGGCAAAGTTTCTGAAAAGTTCATAAGAAATTATATTCTACATAAAGAACAGAAATTAATACTTATTAATTCATTAACATTCCAAAGAGTCATTTCATCCGAACATTATTGAGGAATATATATCCGATATTTCCGATAATTCCCAAAAAGTTGCTCAGAAATTATTGAAAGTGCTATTTTCTGTCTGATCATCCTTCGATCAACTTTCAGGAGAGGGGACGTCAATTTCAGCATAGATAGAATTTTAACATGTAAATATCCATGTATTACAATCATCGCCGAAATTCATGGATCCCTAGTAAATTCTAAACTCTCTGAATTTTCTAGATTTCAAATTCTGGTATTCCATTGAATTAAGCACTTTTTCGTATACATTTTCGTTTCGTTGAAATTATGTACTACACTCCTTTACTTGAAATATTATTGTTTCATTTTGACAAGCATAAAGGCATACACGAATTTTGTGTGTTTTTGCCAAATAGATAAACTAACTCTGGTCAGACTTCCTGTATATTATTTTTGTGGTTACAATCCACGTGTTCAAAAATATATTAGACGTCATTAGTTCAACCTTCGCTAAAATGGATAATATTCTTTCGAAACGTCGACGTCATTATAAAGGGTTCGCCATCTAACGTTTTTTTTTTCAACTAGTGCTTATTTCGTGAATGGTAACACTTAGCTCATGTCTGATTTGACAGATAATTAGTTTTATCCTTCCGCTGAACGAATATGGTTGTGTATACGCTTGAACAACGCTGGGAAATATTGCGACATTACTTTGAAAAGCATGGTAATGTTGCAGAATGTGTGCGAAAATTGCGTACGGATTTTGGAAGAAGAGAAGCACCGTCAGCCCCGTATGTTCGTTATCTTGTGAAAAAAGTTAAAGAAACTGGCATCCTCATCGATAAACCAAAGCGTGAAAAGCCAAAAACAGTGCGTACACCCGAGAATATTGCTTCTGTGGCAGAAAGTGTGCGTGAAGCACCATCAGCATCAATTCACTGTTGTTCTCAAGAATTGAACATTTCGGAGCCATCATTGACACGAATTTTGCATAAAGACCTTGGTATGACGCCATACAAAGTCCAATTGGTTCAGGAGTTGCCCTGTTTTTGAAGATCGCATTATCATAGCCGCAGAGCTGATGTCGTTTGGCCACCTCGGAGCTGCGATTTGACACCGTTGGACTATTATTTGTGGGGTGCCGTCAAAGATACGTGTTACGCCAACAAGCCAGAGACAATTGACGCTTTTAAAGGACAATATTCGTGAAGCCATTGGTGAAATACAGCTGCACACAATCGATAATGTGCTTAAAAATTGCCCGATCGTATAGGCTACTGCATGGCCAGCCGAGGCAGCCATTTCAATGAAATTATTTTCCATTATTAACCGGAAGGATTGTACTTTCAAATAAAAAAAGGAATTTGACTAAATATTCAGTAGCTTTTTTTTGTTGCATTTAAAAAAAAAGTTATTTGGCGGACCCGTTAGAAACATTCATTTGTACTTTGAGTTTAACCGTATTCACCAAAAATGTTCACCAATGATAGCGAACCATTTCCTTTCGAAAGCTTGGAGGATCATCACTGGGAGGCACCTTTTGTTTTTTATTAATTTTTCTCCAGTAATAAAAAAATAATACAATACAGAAATTTATTCTGAGACGATTTAATACAAACTAACCAAACATTAAATCATGAAATGCAGTGTATATACTCCAAAATACGATAAAAGCAAAAACTGGTTTGGTTTGTCAATAAATTATCTTGTTTTATAGACATTTAGCAAGTGTTGGTTAGTACTATCCAAGATTCATTAATACATATTGTTTGTTCTCTGTACAAGAATGTGGAAGCCATTTCAGAATCACTTACTTTTGTAAATAGTTACCATGTTTTTCACGCCAGGTATATAATTCAATATTTTTTTCTGATATAGGTATGGGCTTTTCTCGGAGAAGTGTGAAATTTTGTGATTATTTATCCTTCAAGAACAATTCCAACAAATTTGTACTGATGTTCCAGAAAACTGGCAAGATTTGACTTGCTGGTTGATAACAATTACAAGAAGTTTTATTTTGAATTTTGAAGGGTATATTAATACGAAAGGGAGATAATTTCACAAAATCTGTATATTGGTCCGGATATACCGGGTGTTTATAAATGGATGCAAAAGATTTTAGGGAGTAATACCCCGACGAAAATTATGGGAAGTCATTCATATAAAGTAATTGCCTTTTTATATTGGGGGAAAAAAATTGTTTTTGGCGCTCTTGTTCCTCCGAACAGAGTTCTTACCTATTTGCCCAAATGTCTGTAATTTTCGAATTTTTTGATGAAAATGGTCTTAAACGATTTGGTTCGACTCACTGATCAAGAATACGTGGTCAAAAACGATTCTGTCCGGCTGTCAGTTGACACAATAACTCTCGAAAGGAATGAGCTAGACAGTTGAAGTCTTAAGAGTTGATTTAGGAGATAAATATCTCAGTATAGTTCATTATTGGTTTTGGAGTAACGACAAAAAATAATTGTTTTTACATTACAAATTTCAATTTAATTTTGGCACTCTTGTTCCTTCGAACAGAGTGCTTATCAATTTGCCCAAATATCTGTAATTTTCGAATTTTGGGCTGAAAATGGTCTTAAACGATTTGGTTCGACTCACTGATCAAGAATCCGTGGTCGAAATCGATTCTGTCCGGCCGGCCGTCCGTCCGGCTGGCCGTTAACACTATAACTCTCGAACTCTCTTGGGACATAAATATCTCGGTTAAGTTCGTTATTGGGCAAAATCGGCCTAATGGTTTTGGAGTAATGAAAAAAAAAAATTTTACATTACAACTTTTGAATTCATTTTTTTGAGATGCAGTTTCATCATAAGAATCCAATGATATAATTTTCAACTCTAACAAGCTAATATTTTCGGAGATATGATTTTTAAAAATTTCAATAATATATCGTAGTTCTATGTATTCACATAATTCTCTATCTGTGTTCACTGTTCATGAATGTTATCTAGCTATTAAATACAGGCCAATTCGTAGTTTGAAAATATTTTCTGCTGGAAAACAAGTATCCGATTCTTGAATTTGTGAATATATGCAAGACTATTTTGAAACTGAAAATAATATTGACTGGTTGCATATTGAATAATTTATGTGTAAATTCGGGATGATGTTTTAGAAGATTTAGAATTGGATCATTTTGATGATGTTATTTATGAAGGCAATAAGAAAGAAGAACAAAATGGAATCATCAAAAGAAATTACTGTTCGTTGACCACCGAGGTTTATATTACCTTTTACTTCCTTAAGTAGTGAGACATGTTCCTATATGCAGTATTTTCATAATTTTTCTAGCAAAAAAATGTTGAAATATGGATTTACATTTGTGTATCAAATATTTTTTCTTGAGTTAAGGTTCATAAAACAGAATTAATGTGTTAGTGGTATGAACTATTAAATTATGAAAAGATAATAAATTGTTCGTCAACCGCTGCCTACTCAAATATCAGAAATAAATGGACAATCTGCTATGATTGTCTCCAGCCTTGCTCTAGACATTTCGACGATACTTTCCTTATTATTTTAAATGATAATTTGTATTAAAACATTGAAGATTGCTCATTCAATCTTTATAAATAAACTATTATTTGAATTGAATTTCCTTTTTGATGCAGTTCTATCATAATAATACCTTGATATAATTCCCAACTCTGAGAAAACAATACTTCGGAGATATGATTTGTCAAAGTTTCAACAAGAGCGCCAAAACTCCTGTCCACAGGCCTTGAAACAATTTTTCTCTACCAAATTATGTTCTGAAAATCCTGGTAAATGCATACTGGACTGACATTTACGAGAAGGATTCGCTATTTCAATCCAGTTTTCTATTTGTTTCAATCAGCGTCAAATCGCAAAATGTCTTGAAACCCAAGAATATACACTGCGCAAAAAAATTAACGCACATTTTGGAAATCTCAAATTTATTCTACAACTGAAGGTGTTCTCAATGATAATTATTTTTATCAGATTTATGCATGCATATGTGATCCACTTTCAACGTTTTTCTTCAATACAGATGTTTTTTCCCAGCAGGAATAAAAAAAGATGAGATTATCAGATTTTGAATGTATTGGATCCATTCTGAAATCAGTTGTTCTCGATCAATTCTAGTGATCAATAGTTTTTCTTTCGTTTGATTTTCTACACTCGATTGCTATGCAACGCGAAACACGCAATTTGATCCAAGAGGAATGTGCCCAAGCGGTAGTTTTGCGAGAAGAAGGGTGGACATACACAAGAATTGCAGAAAGGTTTGGAATTTCCCATACAAGTGTGTCCAGAATGTTGCAGCGATTCAGTGAGACAGGTATGAATGTCCGAAGACCAGGACAGGGTAGACCACGGGTAACAACTGCCATTCAAGAACGTTACTTGAGAGTTTCTTCGTTGAGACAACGGTTTGCAACCGCTCGCCTCCTTCAAAATCAGCTTGAGCAAACTCATGGGGTGCAAATTAGCACTCAGACAATAAGAAATCGCCTCAGAGAATATGATTTAAGGCCTCGTGTCGCGGCAAGAGGCCCAGCTCTTACCCCAGCCCAACGAAGGGCGCGTTTGGATTTTGCGAGAGAGCATATTAATTGGGAACAGGCTGATTGGGAAAGAGTTCTCTTCACAGATTAGTCTAGATTCTGCCTCTACCATTATGATCAACGTTCCCTTGTATACAGACGTCCACATGAAAGATATGCTCAGTGCAATTTCCTGAATACTAGTGGTTTCGGAGGAGGATCGATTATGGTATGGGGTGGAATATCTTTGATTGCTCACACAGACCTAGTGGTCGTTGATAATGCAGCTATGAATGCTGATAGGTATATAAGGAACATTCTTGAAGAGCATGTAGTGCCATTTGCCCCATTCATTGGTGAAAATTTCATTTTTATGGACGATAATGCCAGACCCCATCGTGCGCGCATCGTTCAGGAGTACCTTGAAGAGGTTGAAGTCTCTCGAATGGAATGGCCAGCAAGAAGTCCAGATCTCAATCCGATTGAGCAGGTTTGGGACAACCTCAATAGAAGGCTGAGAAGTTCAAAAAATCATCCAGCTACTCTTAATGACTTAGGAATCCAACTCAGAGAAATCTGGGAAGGTTTAGATCAGAACATTTTAAGATCACTCATTTTGACTATGAACTGTCGTTGCCGAGCTGTAATTAACGCAAGGGGTGGAAATACCAAGTATTAAATCACTTATCAGCATTCCAGTATTTTGAAAATTTGTTTATTTCTCTTCTTTCGCATAAGATTCGGTGAAATCCTGAATTTTTCTTCCATTTAATCTGTCTTGTTTCGTTCATAACCTTCCCGAGAGAACATAAAAAATAAGTTATAAAGTCAATGTAGAGTTAACTTTCATTAAAATTGAGATTTTCAGAATGTGCGTTAATTTTTTTGCGCAGTGTATTTTCTACTGATTCAAGTCATGCTTGACCCACTTGATCTGCACAAGAACCTTGCGTTCTACGACTAATCAATTTTAAGTACAATCTCGAAGGATTTATTGGTAGATACGTCGTCTATCACGCATGATTGACTGACAAGACTGGAAAATCTGAGAAAAAAAATATGAAACGGTAGGGTACGGCGAAAGATTAAAGAACTGGTTTAACTAGCTCATTGGCCAGTTCTACATATTGCATAATCGTCGGAAGTTTAATGTACGGAGAAAGTGATGGAAAGCTATAAGCGTAAAACCATGCGGTAACGTTAAGTTAACTCAAAGAGGTTCGGAAATGTTTCAAAATGAAATAAGCTAATTGGGGGTCTTGGAGCCAAGGTGGTTACTTCCTTATAATAATATGCATGTAGTGTGCTAATATTGTGAATTGTGAAAAACTCTCTAGTTGTAAACTGCAGTTCACTAAGTATAATAGGGACCATCAGGAAACGATGACAAAAAATTTTGCTGTCTTGATTTTTATGAATATGTAAAACTGTTTCAAAAAACTTATCAAAAGCATGTTCACCTACCCCCAGGTAGGTGGCGTGTCCAAATACAACGGACAAGTTCGTTAATGGGCATAATCGGCTCAACGGTTTCGGAGTGCTAAATTTGTCTTCAACCAATACAAATCCGATTGCATTGAAAGTTGGTAGGTATTCGTAGAATACTGACACAAAGACGTTTGTGAAATTTTTTGAGAATCGTATTACTAGAAATGTTCTCAAAAAATATTAAAAAATATTATTTATCTCACGATAACTTTCGAGAACGGAATGAAATAGTGACTTGGAATTTACAGGTTAGGTAGGTTGTGCATCTGAATGCGACATTTGAGTTTGTTTATAGGAAAAATCGGCCAAGCGGTTTTGGAGTTATACCCAATTATCCGATCCAATTCGACAAGACAATTACTTGGACTATAGTCTAAGGGTAATTAGTTGAAGAATGCCGAAAATTATTGAAAATCAAAAAAAAAATGGTTCAAGCCCTGTGGACAGGAGCTTTGGCGCTCTTGTTGAAACTTTGAAACTTTGACAAATCATATCTTCAAAAGTATTGGTAAGAGTTGGGAATTATATCAATGGATTCTTATGATAGAACTTCATAATAACAGAAATTGAATTCAAATATCATAAAAGAATTTAAATTCAACAAGAGTGCCAAAAATTATAAATCCAAAACCAATAGCCCAATTCTATCCAACAACGAACTCATCCGAGATATTCGTTCCTCAATTCTATGATGAACGATATATTTTATCCTCAAATCCACTCTGAAAATTATATTATATCAATTGAAACTTCAGCCAATATTTCAGTTTTGTTTTTACTGGAGATATTCTGAATTCAATATTATTAACTTACCATTCCCATCATCATATAGTTTAACCATGGGCATTTAATATCAAAATTTGACATATCATGTCTCAGGAAAATAAGTTGACATGTATCAACACAGATGGAATAATTATCGCATTCTGTGAAAATACAGAAGTACGATTTATTATTGAAATTTTGAAAAATCATATCTCCGAAAGTATTAGCTTATTAGAGTTAAAAATTACATCAATGGATCCCTATGGTGAAACTGTATCTTGAGAAAAACTTATTTTGATATTTGTAATGTAAAAAAATTTGTTTTTGTTACTCCGAAACCATCTGACCGATTTTGCCCAATAACGTACTCAGCGGAGATATTTATCTCCCAAACCTATTCTGAAAATTTCAATTGTCTAGCTCATTCCGTTCGAGACTTATCATGTTAACAACGGCCGGACAGAATCGATTTCGACCACGTATTCTTGATCAGTGAGTGAACAAGCGTGCCAAAAATGAACGTCAGTAAAATGAACGTCAGTTTTCGATGAAAATCCATAGATTTTCTTCGAATACGCTAACAGTCCAATTTGTTCTATCTGGGATCCATCGAACTAATGTAAAAACTTCACTTTTCTTGATCCTTTCTTGAAGAAAAGGAATATCTTTTTGGCGCTCTAGTTCCTCGGAACTGAGTGCTTATCAATTTGCCCAAATGTCTGTAATTTTGGAATATTTCGATGAAAATGGTCTTAAACGATTTGGTTCGACTCACTGATCAAGAATCCGTGGTCGGAATTCATTCTGTCCGGCCGGTCCGGCCGGCCGGCCGGCCGGCCGTCCGTAAGCACGATAACTCTCGAACGGAATGAGCTAGAGAGTTGAAATTTTCAGAGTAGGTTTGGGGGATGAATATCTCGGCTAAGTTCGTTATTGGGCAAAATCAGACAGATGGTTTCGGAGTAACAAAAAAAAAATTTTTTTTTACGAAACAAATTTCAAATTAAATTTTTTTTAATGAGCAGTTTTATCATAAGAATCCATTCATATCATTTTCAACTCTAACAAGCTAATACTTTCGGAGATATGATTTTTTTAAATTTCAATGTAAATCGTATTTCACAGATTGATATAATTATTATTCTATGTATGAATTCTCATAATGTCAACTTGACAGAAGGGAATATTGTAACTTCAAAAATATTGGGGTTGAAATACTCGTATTTTAGCGATGCAACGGGGACCTCACCCGAAAATGTTTGAAAATATTACGTAAATATTGAAAGCATAATTCTGTAGTTTGGTGAACGTAGATCAGGAAATTTTTGATCGATTACAAGGTAATTTATTATTACTTATCTAATAAACTATTATTTGAATTAAATTTCCTTTATGATGCAGTGATATCATATGAATACATTGATATAATTCCCAACTCTGAGAAACCAATACTTTCGGACATATAATTTGTCTGTTTGAACTAGAGCGCCAGAAAGCTCCTGTCCACAGGGCTTGAACCCATTTTTTCGGCAACCGTCCGGGAAGTTTTCCCTTATCAATAAAATATTATTAAAGCCCTCATCAAGTAAGACTCATCAGCATTTTGGTGTTCAATGTTACAAATCAGAGAATTCGTTTTCAGTTTTCAAAATGCCTAAATGCTCACCCTTACAAATTAATCATACGGGATGAAGAAACCGAAGCCTCAATATCTGATGACACAATATATCCATGGTTTAAAGTACAAATATGTTATGTCCATTTTTGCCAATGTTATGGTAAAGTGATATTTTGATCGTAGGAAGACATATATAGAGTCTGTGCAAATAACGAGAAGTAAAGTCTTACTTCTCGTTATTTTACTTCTCGTTATTCGGGACATACAATATTTGCGCAGACTGCTGTGTTTGGGTACAGTGATATTTTGAACTGAGGAAGACAGATATTAAAGAGTGGACATACAATATATGTGCTTTAAACCATCGATATGATCATTTTGTCTATGGTCTGATCCTTAATAGAGCACAAGTTTACCGAAACCGATTATGTCGAATTCTATGACCAATTATAGAATTTGATATAAACTAAACGACGCAATTGTATTTTCTAGGAGCTTACAGATCAAGATTGATTGAAAAATATTGAAATGATGTTGGTACTCACTTTTGAGTTCTCTTCCTTCGGGGGTGCACGTACCCTGCTCCAGCAGACATTTGATGTAACTGGTCAAAATTCGCTCGTTGCTCAGAATTCTGTCGATATCTATGTTGTCATATTTCGATGTGTAAGAAGAATCCTGCGATACGACGTATGCCACGCAGGTCAGTAGAACAACAGCACTTAAGATGTTCATGTTATGAATATTCAGATAAAGCTACCAATGGATCGCTGACTCCAGAGTAGTTCACTATTTAAAGGAGTAGGGCAATTAGGGGGTAACAAGAAAGTGAGAGTATGGGTATCTGTGTGACATCAGCATACCATTGGAGGTTGATTGATCAATATTATAATTCGTTGAATTTATTTATTTATCGTCTTTTGGTTTTTTTGATTCTTCTTATTGGATTTGTTGTTCGGAAAATCCAGAATTTGACATCGGAGAAAAAATAATAATTGCTGCAATAAATATCTGAAAGGAAGTTATGACATCCCATTGAATACACATGTATAAAATGTTCAAAACACTCACGTTATGTCATCGCTCACGTTTATTTAAGATCAATATATTTCATCCCATACAGGGTGATTGATTATAAATTCCCACCTCTCTAACGTTTTTACGCGTATGTTCTGGGGAACATCGCGTTATCATTTCTCCCAAATGTCTGTTATTTTCGATTTTTTTGCCGGAAATGGTTTCAAACGATTGGGTTCGACTCCCTGATGAAGAATTCTAATAATATCTTGAGAACGGAAAGAGATAGCGACTTGATATTTTCAGAGTAGGTGGTGCATCCCAATACGACCAACAAGTTCGTTAATGGCATAATCAGCCCTATGGTTTCCGAGTACTAATTTTGTTTTCAACCAATACAAATCTGATCTAATTGAAACTTGGTGAGTATAGTTGTAGAATACAAACATAAGGACGTTCGCGAAATTTTGTGAGAATCGTATCAGTGGAAAATTTTGAAAATTTTTTTGGAGTGATACCCATCCGAATTTCGGTTGTTATTTCCTCAATAACTCGAAAAATACAAAACCGATCCAATTCAAACATGGATATTAGTTGTAGAATGCCAACGCGAAAATTCTTGCGAAATTTTGTGAGGATCGTATAAGTAGAAAATTTGAAAAAAATCATTGATTAAAATTTTACTTATCAGAAACTATTCGTACGAACTCGCTGACATTTTGCGAGAGCCTTCAGAACCTAATTCTACTGCCAAGTTCCAAGTTTTAACACGATCGGATCTATATTGCTGGAGATCCGAGCAGCTTTGTGTGTGTTCAGTAGCTGGATGGGTGACCATTGCCTCGATAACTTTCGAACGAAAGGAAATAGGGACTTGCAATTTTTGCGCGTATGTTCTGGGGAACATCGCGTTATCATTTTGCCCAAATGTCTGTAACTTTCGAATTTTCTGACGAAAATGGTCTCAAACGATTAAGTTCGACTCCCCAATGAAGAATTCGAGGTCAAATTTGATTCTGTCCGGCCGGCCGTCCGGCCGTTGCCACGATAACTTGGGAACGAAAAGAGCTAGCGACTTGAAATTTTCAGGGTAGGTGGCGCATCCCAATGCGACGGACAAGTTCGTTAATAGGCATAATCGGCCCAGTGGTTTCCAAGTAATAATTTAGTTTTCAACCAATATAAATCCGATCGAATTGAAACTTGGTGAGAAGTTGTAGAATATGAACCTAAGTACGTTTGTGAAATTTCGTGCGAATCGTATGGCTAGAAAGTTATTAAAAAATATTTTTGTTGTCACGATAACTTGAGAACGGAAAGAGATAGCGGCTTGAAGTTTTCAGGTTAGGATGTGCATCAGAACGCAACATTTCAGTTTGTTAATGAGCATAATCGGTCAAACGGTTTTAGAGTTATAGCCATCTGAAATTTGGTTGTTTTTTGTTCCTCATTAACTCGAAAAATACTAAACCGATTGAATTCATTGAACATGGTTATTAGTTGTAGAATGCCAACGCGAAAATTCTTGCAAAATTTCGTGAGTATAGTATTTGTAAAAAGAATTTAAAAAATCATTGAAAATTGAAAAAAAAATTCTATATATCAGTAACTATTCGTCTGAAATTGCTGAATTTTTGCAAGAGCCTTAAAAACCTAACTCTACTGCCAAGTTTCAAGTTTGAATACGATCGGTTAAATATTGTTGGAGATTCGAGCAGCCTTGTGTGAGTTCAGTAGATGGGTGACCGTCTCCTCGATAACTTTCGAACGAAAGGAGATAGGGACTTGCAATTTTCAGGGTAGATTGCGTATCCAAATGAGAGAGTTGAGTTCGTTTTTGGGCATAATCGGTCTGACGGTTTCCGAGTTATACCCACCTGGAATATTATTTCCTTGATAACTCAAAAAATAGGTATTCGATCGAATTGAAGCTTGGTAACTAGTAGTAGAAAATCAACATAAACACGTGTTTAAAATTTTTTAAGAACCGTACCACTAGAAAATTGGAAAAAAATTACAAAAAAAATTTTAAGAACCGTACCGCTAGAAAATTTCAAAAAAATCACGAAAAAAAAAATTGGTTCAAGCACTGACGTGAAGTCAGAAGCTTTTGCGCGTATGTTCTATTGTCCATTCTTCTGTATTGAACACTCTTAATCGAATTTACCATGGTGAATTATATTGTCTGTTGTCCTGTATTGGACACTCTTAATTCGAATTTACCATGGTAAATTCGAATTAAGAGTGAAGAGTGAAGAGAGAATTAAGATTCAGAATAGTATATTCTAAAACAAGTTGCAGAATGGGCCCATATTAAAACACGAATGCGAAATTCGGAAACGAGCGACAAAGGAGCGAGTTTTCGAACGCATGAGTGTTGGAATTGCCTCCTGCAACGGGTATTAGTCGATATTTTCTCTATTTCAGTCAAGTTTTGTAAAATACTGTTGAAATTTAATGAAAAATTCGGATTATACATCCTAGTGACTTTTGTATTGTATCTTGCCAGTTGGTGTGACTGTTTCGAAAGTTGACAGATTACGGAATTTGAATTTGAATCGTGTGTAGGGCATGGAGTTCAGATTTGAAATAGTTTCCTAAATAGCATGGATGATTCAAAATTAGCAAGAACGAAATCTCTAGTACCTTATTTCTTAATGAAAATAAAACATTTCCTCTCGACAATTATTTCACTATATCCAGATTATATTATATTATGAATTGACGTGTGTTGAAATTTGATTGGATCGAATGTCAGTGCTGACTACCACAAAACGAAAAATATAACTAGAAACAATGCGAAAGTTCATTACAGCACTGTTTTTAGTGATGACTCATTACGATATTGAAATAGAGAAAAATTATGAATAGCCCTAAAACCATCCTGGAATCTGTATATGAGACAATTATTAACTAAATGATCTATGGTTTACTCTACTTCCCCGCATTCGCAACTAGGGCTCTCAACTGAATTCCATCTGGAAAGCATGCTGTTGCAACGACCATGATCCGTTCTTAAACGATTCAGAATAGACCACATTTTCCTTGGAAGATCAAAAGCCTGGTACTCTTTTTGAAGGATCTATATACCAAATAGATGACTTTTTTCCAATCGATTTGCGAGGTCCACTGTACTCAGACGGTCTCTTATGACCTTATCTATTACATCTGAGGGGATCCGAAAGGATACTAGAGATCTCGAAGTACCAAGTCAATAGGTCCCTATTCCTATTTTGCTTATTTTGATTTTAATCTACTAAAACTGATAACTGACATTGAATATCGAATAATTTGGCATTTTATGTCCATTTGAATTTGAAATGCAAACCAATCCTCTCAGACGTTGCTATCATCTATGTGTGAAATTTTTTTTAGTAGAAATTTAAGTTATTCGATTGGTACTTTTATACTCCGAAATCCTTGAATGCAATGTGTTTTTGTTAGATACCTATAGAGATTCACAGAAGTCGTAAATATTTTATCTGGTCAAACAATGTCAGAAAGCGATATTTGAATAATTGATATATAAATAATCGATTCGATATGGAAATTTTTTGGAACCCGTATTTAAGAGTGAAATGGAGAACCAACAGTGAGGTAACATCTCCATTCTTGCGTTCATTCTTTGATATGAATATCATATTTGAATACTCGTGAGGTCTGAATTAGTATATTTATATTTATATCTTATCATATTGATTTCAATATTTAATTCTACCATCTAGGAACAGAAGTTTTTAACTTCATCATTTCCCAAAACTTGATCACAGTTAATAGGTGCGTATAAGTAAGAAATGTGAATTTTACTCAAAAGTTTATCAATTTCCTTTTTTTGTCACCATAACTCTTTTCAGCATTGAACTCTTGGTATCTTTTTGCGCGTTCTGGGGAACATCGCGTTATCATTTTGCCCAAATGTCTGTAATTTTCGAATTTTTTGCCCAAGATGGTCTTAAACGATCGGGTTCGACTCCCTGATGAAGAATTCGAGGTCAGTTGGTTATTATTCCTCCAATAACCCAAAAAATACGATGCGGATTCAATTCAAACAAGGTAATTAGTTCTAGAATGATAACGCAAACATTTTTACAAAATTTCGTGAAGATTGTGCTACCAGAAAATGTCAACAAAATCATTGAAATAAATGTATTTATCAGACAGCATTTGTCCGACATCGCTGAAATTTTGCGAGAACCTTCAAAACTATTAATGTGATTATGACATATTAAATATATAACATAAATTTTGGGGCCGATTTTTTCTTAACACAATACAGTATATTACTGTATATCATTATACTGATCCTCCTAGGTATTCCCCAAGGAGACCCCTCATAAGCTCTCGAAGAGCTTGAGCGAGTAAGGAGAACCAGCAGTTGTGTTCTGTGTAGGCTTTGGGCCGGGCAGAATCGATTTTTACCCCGGATTCTTGATCAGTGAGTCGAACCATTATCATCCAAAAGCTCGAAAGCTACAGACATTTGGACAAATTGATAAGCACTCTGTTCCCAGGAACAAGAGAGCCAAAAATCTAACGTTTTAACTTCGAGTTACAACTCTATACTTAAAATTTTAAATCCGTATTCTACGCAACTGAACCTAACAATATTTCATCTTTGTATATGTTTTCATTCTAACTATGGATCGATACAAAATAGGGTAAAATCATTAACATAACTGGTAATTAAATCATTTTATTGAACAAAACATAAAATTGACATATTTTGTAAGAATATGGAATGTTACAAGAGGAGCTGACATGGGTTTTTAAAAATGGGTTCAAGCCCTGTGGACAGGAGCTTTCTGGCGCTCTAGTTCAAACAGACAAATTATATCTCCGAAAGTACTGGTTTCTCAGAGTTGGGAATTATATCAACGTATTCTTATGATAGAACTGCATCAATTCAAGTAATAGTTTATTTATCAAGATTAAATGAGCAATCTGAGAATGAGAACTGCACCATGGAAGAAATCAAATTAAAATAGCTGAAATGAATTTGACTCTATCTTATAGAACAGGATGACATGTACGAGTATGAAGACAGATCATATAATAAAGATTAGATAGAATAATGATAACATTCTGTGAAAACATAGAAGTACGATTCATTATTGATATTTCGAAAAATCATATCTCCGAAATTATTAGCTTGTTGGAGTTGAAAATGATATCAATGGATTTTTATGGTGAAACTGCATCTTAAATGAAAATTGAATGAATTTGAAATTTGTTACTTAAAAATTTTTTTTTTCGTTACTCCGAAACCATCTAGCCTATTTTGCCCAATAACGAACTTAACCGAGATATTCATCTCCCTAGCCTACTCTGAAAATTTCAACTGCCTAGCTCATTTCGTTCGAGAGTAAACGTGCCTACGGCCGGCCGGCCGGCCGGACGGCCGGACCGGCCGGACAGAATCGATTTCGACCTCGGATTCTTGATCAGTGAGTCGAACCAAATCGTTTGAGACCATTTTCAGCCAAAAATTCGAAAATTACAGACATTTGGGCAAATTGATAAGCACTCAGTTCCGAGGAACTAGAGCGCCAAAAACATGAAAATGAAACTCCTACAAATAGAGTCCATAATAAATATTCGACATTTATGAAGCGAATTCAGCTTTACATTACACATGAAATGTTGCAATTCACTGTATTTCTATTCAGTCAGTCTTCTACATTACTTATTTTAATCAATATTGAAACATATTCGATTTTACTTAGTTCTGAGGTTCCATAGTCCAAGTGTTTTTTTTTGTATGATCCACGCTTACCTAAGGCTAATCATCTAGGGTACAATAAATAACTATTTAATTTGACTCTTAAAAAGTTTCAATAAATCACTAATATTGATTGAATATAATAAATATAACAACTGAATATCCCTGAAACGGATATTCTGGCAGACATAAAACAAAATAAAGCTTTAAAGTGTAGGGATTCGTTTTATATTAGATGAAAAAATTATAATATCAATTAGTTCATGGTGAACCATTACTAATTACTATCATTGGGTCCATTGGGATTGAGTAAAAATATCACATTTTAACACTGAGGTGACAATTTTTGAACGGACAATATCAACACTTCAAGATATTTCGTACTCGATGGTTCAACCAAGAATTAACTTATTTAATTTGACTGTTTTGTGAAACCTACCTTATGAATTAAAACCTATCAACCGTGATCTTAAAATACCTTGAAATGGTATCCAGATTTCTTGAATATCAAGAATTAGGTAACCCTAGTATTTTTACAGTGGAAAATTCATATAATATGAAGATAAACAATTCAGTGGTAGATTTCTCCAGAAACGTTAAAATCATATCCATTCTGTGTTCGATACCAGTGCAATAGATGCACAGAATAACATATTCTATGCATCTTGCAGTGCATTTTGGTGGAACCATCGAGTTCAATACATAATCATGGAATTGAGAAGTGAATGAAATCAGCCATCAATTTGATTGTTTGCTGACAATTTTCTATGGTTATTCCTCATCTATGAATAAACCATATTAATCCGGCTTTATATTCATCTTAGACAATAGTCTAAGATATTCTTTAACGTATTAGATATAAATATTAATTTAATATGTGAATATCAAAGCTAGGATAGTCTTCATAAATTGTTATCACATTGCTTTGACCATCGACAGGCCCTTGTAGAAACTTCAACCAAGGAATCCACTAACTAGGGCCATTTTGATTTGAATGACACTCGAGATCATTGCTGTTACAAGATTGTGCAGTTTGATGACCTAAAATAAACAACAGATCAAATTAGTGTTAAATTATCGATACAATAAATACTTCATTTCAAAAAGAGGTGTGGCAACTTTGTTATACCATTACCGAATACCATATACCATAGGAAGTGTAGGCTGAAGAATAGCTCTCAACGAAGTTGGTCCTGAAAGATGTCACTGAGAATTGCACTACAGTTTTCATGCATAAGAATTTCTAGACCAGGTAAAATTTACACCAAAATTTAAATTCGTGTAGGAATAAATTAAACACAAAGAACCATGAATCTCCAGAATTGACAAAGCGGGATATATGACGAGGTTAGATATTATATTGCTAGTGATAAGAGTATCAAAGTAATGTCGAATTTTTGTTGCTCTCTATGAATACCCCTTTCCTTCTATGATCAAAATAAAACAGTTTTTGTTGAACATTAGCACTCAAAAGTCATGAGCATCAAATTCTTATAAATAAATAGTACAAGACTAAAGTTCAGACGCTATGTATTTATATACGTTTAATTAACTATGGTGGATGCGAAATATGCAATGTTTAAAACTAATGAAGTGCTTCCTAAATGGCGAAGTAAGTACATACATAGAAGAATTTAGTTATATTTCATTGTAAACAATATACGTACGAAATTATTGGTTCGAAAATTGAAATAGTTTATTTCGAGATGATTTTATCATCATTTTTTCAGTCTGATCGTCCAGAAAATTATAAATAATAATATATTACTTTAGGAATGATATTTGTGAATCCACCAAATTGGATAATATGATTATATTGAATCTCGTAAGTCTTCAAAGGAGACATCGCTTATCTCTTACAATAGCTTAATGGAGCTTGGGGAATTAAATGTTTCGGATTTGTTACTGTGTCCTTGTGCCACCTTTCAGCACAGGACTGTTACTTTTAGACCCTATAGTGAATGGTAGCCCTTACCTACTGGGATACCAACTCATGTGCATACTATATCTCATTTCCACCGGAAAATTAATACTCTTCAGATGAAAAAAATTAAATTTTATTAAACAAAAATAAATTTATTACACATTCAAGTATTAGGTTCCTGCTGAACAATACATAGTATTGCATAGATATATTAGTCAATACAAAATTTTACAAATTCCACAATGATGATACAAGCAACTAATCATTGAGAGAACGATTAAATATGAAGAAATGAGGGTTATAAAGGAAAGAAGTGGCTATGATTTAAATTGCATTTAAATAATTCCTATTAATTTATAAAAGAAATACTTGGAAATGAACTGAAGAAGACATTATAATGTTTTGATTGACAATCAAACGTAACTATACTGATTAATCATGTTTTTCCACTTTGTTCAAGCTTCTCAATTATGTTCATTTTCAAGTGATAGAAGAATGGAAAATGACACATGCAGAAGGTAAAGCATAGGATGGATGAATATATAGACCAGGGTCGACAATTATTGAAACAAAAAAAAATGTTAGTAGGATGAAACTCATTGGAAAAGGAATAGAATATAACAAAAATTAAAGGAAAAATAATTTACGGGTGATCTGAGGTCGGGAAGTGGAAGGGGGTCCGTTTTTAAGGGTAAAAAACGGTTTATCTCGATTTGCTGCTGCAAAACTCGTATGGAAAAAGTTAAATAGCAAAGTTCTTCGTAATAAAAAGAACTTCAACTTTTGTATTTACACTTTTTTCACATAACCACAAAATGTATATGAAAAATTCAACTAACCAAGTTTTTGGTTTTTTATTTTTATCTTTTAGGAAAAAAGTTTTTTCACGAAATTTGGTAAAAGCTTACCTTTTAATATCCCAAATACACTGTAATTTTTTTGATTTGAAATATTTATTTCTCCACCTCATTTTGACTTAATATCGAAATATTTTCAATCGAAAATTCTCACGTCAAAGTATTTGTTTTTATTTTTAAGTTTTTTGTTCGTTGAACTCTACTTTCTGGTGATGTAAAAAAAATTACATTACTGTGGTAAATTTTCTCAGAAAAAGCAAAGTTAATATTTCATAAGACATCTACAATATTTTGAGGAAGTTGTAGAATATTCTTTAAAACTTTAAATTATATGCGTAGATGCCCTTTTCATTGCTATTTTAAGTTATTTATTACTTATATACCTGAGTGACCTACTGAAAATTTTAGCCCACCAAAAGTTATTTCATAGAGAAATGGGGAAGGGTCTGGGCCCTTGTTTGTTGTTTCATAGCACTTTCTGAGAAAAATTACTATAGTAATGTATATTTTTTTACACCATCAAAAAGCCCACCTACTTCTTTAAAAAAGAAGATATTTTGACGTGAGAATTAGGCTGCTTTTTCGATATCAAGTCAAAAGAAGGTGAAAAAATAAATATTTTAAATCAAAAAAATTACAGTGAGTTTGGGACATAAAAAGGTAAGTTTTCAACAAATTTCGTGAAAAAAAAGATAAAAATAAAAAACCAAAAGCTTGGTTATTTCAATTTTTCACATAAAATTTGAGGTTATGTGAAAAAAGTGTGAATACAAAAGTTGTGGACCTTTTCATCACCTACAACTTTGCCATTCAACTTTTTTGCCATAGGACTTGTAGTTTTGCCTGAAATCGAGATAAACCGTTTTTGGCGCTCTTGTTTAACCTTAAAAACTCATCCCCTTCAACTTCCTGACCTCAGATCACCCGTAAATTATTTTTTCTTTCATTTTTGTTATATTCTCTTTCTTTTCCGATGGGTTTTATCCTAGTATTATTTTGTTTCACTTTTTACCATTTTCAAAAGCTTCAGCACTGGTCTAATAATATACAAATAATATAATAATATTATAGTAAAAGTAATATTTGAGCACACTACATGCATTATATGAAGACGAATAATATACAAAAGGACCAAAATTAAAACAAGGTTTTCCGATTAGAGGTTTGGTTATCTGTTTTGGTAGCTGCCATATTGAAACATAGAATTCTGCAAGGCATCTAAACTGCAAAAAATTGCTAGAAAAATTCGAGCTATTGGGACAATAGCTCGTAAGAGTGTAGCAGAAGAAATCGTTGGAACATATAATTTTTTAATGGAGCTGCAGCGGCTATTTCGCTGAATGGACTACGCTATCGAACCCTCCATTATTGAATGAAATAAAAATGAAATTACTTTTCTCAAAATACAATTTTTAATTGGAAAAAACCTCTAAATGGAAAACCCGACTTTTAAGATGGGTAAACTCGTCACTAAAGCAAACTAATTGGAAGAATGTACTTTGGATCTTCGTAGAGCACGATTTCTCCTAACTCTCGGGCTAAAAAGTCCTCTAACAGAAGTCAGTACATTATCAGCAATAGAAGTACCAGTTTCTATCAATCTATCTCCTGCATTCGCCAGACCTCGCACAAAATTACCCACTGGATTGAACCCTTCAACTTGATTGTTTACTATGAGACCTGGCAACCTAACTTGAATTAAGGGTTTTCTCAAACTGACTTGAACAGTAGCGTTTATACCTAACTGCGTATTTTGCCTATTGCCAGGTTTTCTCACATGTCCGGAGATCTTTTGCGATCTGATTTGCAGGTTTTGACTTTCTGTTGGATTTTGCGTAGTGGTAGTTGGACTTGGCTTTGGTCTACTTGTGGCAGGTCGGTTAGCATTTAGGAAAGATAATACTAGAGATGAGATAGGGTCTGGTTGTCTAGTAGATGTTGGTATTTTTTTAGTCAAAGCTGGAGAGGTTATTCTGGGAGAATGAGTGGTAGATGAGGAATTTTCTCGGAGGATTTTTTGGGTTTGAGGGTGATTTATACTAGACTTAGGAATATCGAAGGTTACTCCTACTGGGTTATCAGAATTGGAATTTTGAGTGGTAGGAATAGTTCGAGTTGGGGTGGAAATCGAAGAAGTAGAAACAGAGGTACTTGGAGTTGAAGTAGTTTCAATTCTTACAGTAGAAGAAAGTTGAGTTTTACTACCCGTGTCATCTGTTGGGTTCTGCAGCCCTACCTGTTTTGCAACATTCGTTCCAATGTCCTGATGTCCTACATTCGAACTATTTTGTGGTAATCTTGAAGGTTTAATATCTGAAGCAGAAGGAATACTGTTTATTGGTGGTATCCTTGAAGTTTGAATTGTTGACGGTGTTGGCGACGAAAACACAGCGGTGGTTGCTGGTTTAGTTTTCTTAGTCTTGGTTTGTTTGGTTGTCGAAGGCTTGGTTACCTCGTTTCCACCGAATCTATCTTCTATTATGATCTCGTTTTCGGGTGGAACTGTTGAGGGAGTTTGTCTGAACGATTCTTCGAATTTTTTGACGTATACGTCTTTGGGATCCCATTGTGCTTGGAGTAAGGCCCATGTTTTCGGATACTCCTTCCTCAAGCGTTTGATTGACTTGTACGTGACAACTTTTTGTTTTTCGGTACATCGTAAACAGTTGGTCTCCAAAGCCTCCGGTAGAATCCCTTGAAAAATTAATGGAAATTATTATTCGATGGGTAGACTTTACGAAACTAAAATAAAACAATTTAACATTCATTAGGTGTCATTAGGTGTTCCGCCCCTGATTTGAAAACCGATGAAATTCTTATTATCTCGGATTTAAAATTAATGGCTAAATTTTTTTTCTTTGATGACACTCTGAACAATAGCATCATTTGATGCTCTCACCATAGATATACGTTCTATAGAGAAGAATTACTAAAGATTTCATTATGATTTATGTATAAAACATCTGAAATTTTGTTGTGATTTCCTCAATAACTCCAGCCCTGTGGCAGGAGCTTTGGGGCTCTTGTTCAATCTTTGACAAATCATATCTCCGATAGTACCTATTGGTTTCTTATTGCGCGTATGTTCTGGGGAACATCGCGTTATTATTTTGCCCAAATAGCTGTAACTTTCGAATTTTTTGACGAAAATGGTCTCAAACGATTTGGTTCGACTCCCCCATGAAGAATTCGATGTCAAATTTGATTCTGTCCGGCCGGCCGTCTGGCAGTCCGGCCGTTGCCACGATAACTTGAGAACGGAAAGAGCTAACGATTTGAAATTTTCAGGGGAGGTGGGCGCATACCAATACGACGGACAAGTTCATTAACGGGCATAATCAGCCCAATGGTTTCCGAGTAATTTTGTTTTCAACCAATATAAAAATCCGATCGAATTGAAACTTGGTGAATAGTTGTAGAATATGAACCTAAGCACGTTTGTGAAATTTTGTGAGAATCGCATCGCTAGAAAATTATTAAAAAAATATTAGAAAATATTTTTGTTGTCACGATAACCTGAGAACGGAAAAAGATAGTGGCTTGAAGTTTTCAGGTTAGGTTTTGCATCTGAATGCAACATTAGAGTTTGTTTATAAGCATAATCGACCAAACGGTTTTAGAGTTATAGCCATCTGAAATTTGGTTGTTTTTTGTTCCTCATTAACTCGAAAAATACAAAACCGATTGAATTGAAACATGGTTACTAGCTGAGAATGCCAACGCGAAAATTCTTGCAAAATTTCGTGAGGATAGTATTTGTATAGAAAATGTTTGAGAAATCATTGAAAATTGAAAAAAAAATTCTATATATTAGTAACTATTCGTCTGAAATTGCTGAATTTTGCCAGATTCGAGCAGCCTTTTGCGAGTTCAGTAGATGGGTGACCGTTGCCTCGATAACTTTCGAACGAAAGGAGATAGGGATTCCCCTCTTCTGCAGCTGTAAAAGAGGATCAGACCAACAACAACAAATCTCCGAGTATGATAGACAACCACTGAAATATATTTTCGACGCAATGTTATCTTAAATTCATGACCTCAACAATCTCTGTGACTGATCAAGAATTTAAGAATTCCCACACGAGGTGGACATTTTACTCATCAAGATTTGATGCTATCGTGATGATGACTCAATTCATCATCGTCAACAATGAAAATTACGCAGTCTGACCACATTCATAGCTAAATACGTGCTATTTCAAATGTCAGTTTCTTATCGACGGCGTTGGAAATGAAAGGAATAATGATACAGGAGATTCTTCAAATCTCTTTATATCGAAATACGCCGAATTATGATGTAATATTGATGTGTTGATGTTTTATTTATCATGATAAAACTAGAATTGATAGTCTGAGATCCCAAGAGAGGTCGTCCGACTGCATATCCATCTGTTTATCAAATGAAACGTATTTTTTATTCAGTCTCCTTGATTCATGGCTATTTAAACTTGTTGGAAAAGCACTCAGGTGAGGGGCTTTGACGCGCCAGTTTATAGCGCCACTGTTGTTCAAGGAAACCTCAGTATAAGTAAAAAAATGAATTTTTGAAATTAAAAAGAAAATAATAATGAAAAATGGCGATACCGTTGTTAATAAATCAACAAGTCCTGAGCGTTCCTGCGAATAGGGTCTTCATAATGGCTTCGTATAACAAGTCAAATAAACCCCAGGGGATTCATTGATTTGTCGAGAAGCAAGAGCAGACAGCAGACGCGTTTTTGGCTTCTTGGCCTTCATCAGTACTCTGTAGCTTCCCCTTCCCAACAAATTCAACTAAACTGAACCGGGTTAAGCCACTCTGAGCTGGCCCGAGCAGTTATACATAACCGCCCACGCCACCTATTAGACAAATCACGGAATTCAGCCTTCACTGGTGGGAAAAGGCTGAATTCCATGTTTTGTCTCATAGGGGCGACCTTAAGACCCGTTATTATGCACAACATAATTAATCTTTCGTCACGATCAGCAGCATAGTGAATAATACAAGAAAAAATATTGATTCATTATGCAATCATAAATTCATATCAATTTTGACTATGAAAAACTGGAAAAAAATGATGGATGTTATGTAAACCAGTAAATCAACTATTCCATCACGGAAATTCGCTTATGGTGGCCTCAAAACCGGTGAGTTATGGACGTGATTATATAGAGTCATAAAAAGAATTCATATTGTTCAGATAGGCATCCTCAGATGCTTGATAATGATAATTAAAAAAATGCTTCCGTGATGCAGCCAGATAACTGCAACTGTCCTTCACGGGCGAGACCAAATTTCACTTATTTTTTAAGAAATATATAGATATACATGAATACATGATATTTATTTGAAGAGTTTTGAGATAATTTATAAAATTCATATAATTCAAATATATTATGATGGTATTCTTTTGATGGCAAACGTAATGCTGGAAATAACCTTCCGAGCGATAAATCGATAAGTTTTCAGTAACAATTGTGGGAAATTTTCGTTCTAAAGGTTGTAGAATGTTGTCATTCAATTGTATTGATTTTGTTCACACCTTGTTTGCAAAATTCAGGTGGAATATTTCCAACGAATTTGAAGCTGAAAAACTAATAGTCTAGTCAACAAGAGCTTTTTAGGTCAAAATTTTTGCGTATTCTCCGATAATTATGATGAGGTATCATTCGATTCATAATGGCATGTAGATAGTTTTCGAGAAAATGCTAAGACTGCTCGCAAAAATTGCAATAGTTATAAACAATTAAGTGAAAAAAAAGAAGGGGGTTTGGTTCTTCTCCAATATCTCAAAAACTATCTGAGATAATTCAAATTTGAAAAACTATTCAAGAAGAGGAGGAAATTTTCTAAAAAAATGTATCAACTCCCGGAACTAGGACCAAAATTTATAATTTTCCCAGAGGGTTGAAAATACTCCTGAAAACGGGTACTCCGACTTGCGTAAGCCTCGCCCCCTTCTGACCTTTCATGAATAAATATCATTTAAACTTATTAAATATGAAAATAAAAAATTGAAAAAATTCAGGCGTCTGCAGGATAGAAAAATGAACAGTAATCCGTATTCCAAAAATGTTTATCGCAACTGTTCAATTAGTTATCAATTAACAATGTTTTGTACACGAACACTAACATTGCAAGTGCGATAATTGTTAAACTATTATTCTAAGAATTTTGTTCTTTCGTGGAGCTATTTCTCATAGGTCTTGGAATAGAATCCCGGTGAAAAATTTGAAAAATTGTTAATTTTCGTTTTGTTATTAACAATTTACTTAAGTGAAAAATTATAAAGCTTCAATTATGTTTTCAAAAGAAAATTCCGAATTATCACATGAACAACGTATTGGTTTATAACAATTTTTTTAACAATATGAGATAATAATTATTGAAAATCAATCTTAAGTAGTTTCTGATCACAAGAAAGCGAATTTTTCAGTAGATAATATTATAAATTGAAGCTTTATAATTTTGCCTTTGAAAAATAGCTCCGCGAAAGGAAAAAATTCTCAGGTTAATAGTTTAACAATTATCGTACTTGCAATGTTAATGTTCGTGCTACAAAAAATTATTGATAAACTAATGGATAACTAATTGAAAAATCACGATAGACATTTTTGGACCGAGGATTATTGTTCATTAATTTATCGTACAGGCGACTGAATTTTTTTATTTTTTTATTTTCATATTTAATGAGTTTAAATAATATTTATTCATCAAAGGTCCGAAGGGGGCGAGGCTTGCCCAAGTCGGAGTATCCGTTTTCGGGCGTATTTTCAACCCCCTGGGAAAATTATAAATATTGGTCCTATAGTTCCGGCTGTCGGGACTTTTTTTTAGAAAATTTCCTCCTCTATTCGAATCTTTTTTTAAATTTGAATTATCTCAGACAGTTTTTGAGATATTGGCGACAACCCAAACCCCCTTCTTTTTTTCACTCAATTGTTTATAACTATTGCAATTTTTGCGAGCGGCCTTAGCATTTTCCCAAAAACTGTCTGCATACCATTCCGAAACGAATAATACCTCAATCATAATTTTCGGAGAATACGCAAAAATTTTGACCTAAAATGCACTTGTTGACTAGACTAATTATTCCTATTAACAAACCTAACGGTCGCATATGGATGCGCAACCTATCCTGAAAATTGCAGAGAATTAAATTTACTTTCAAATGACATAACATGTTCCTACATCAAAATTGTAAGGTATTCGAATTAAAACCAAGTTGTCATGCCAATGAAAATTAATATGTCGAGCTACAAATTGTATTAGCTATCCATGAAATGTCATAGAATATGTAAATTGTGATAATTTAACAATTGGCATCGATTGTGAAGAATTATTGAATTTATTAACAGAGATTTTATTGAAAAATCATTCATTTCATCATTGATGAAATTGTTCATTATTTACGGTCAATGCGATCAAATTGTAGCAAGATCATGCAGAATGTTCAGGTTAGGCCTAAATCTTATTCTGTATTTCTGGTGAAAGCATGAAGATTTGCTTTAAAATAAGTTAATCCATTTAAAATGTTATCTTCGCTTCGGCGTTGTTCGTTTTAGTATTTCTCGGAAAAGCCTTGAATTTTGAACGACCCTGTATGATTAGAGACGCATTCCATTAAACGTAAATGATACAGGGTATATCGGTAATCCACAACCGAAATTTCAGCTCTATAGGATTCCAAGTCCCGAAGTAATGAATGTTTAATTGGAACTATATTTTGCACAAAAATTGGTTCAAGCCCTGTGGACAGGAGCTGGCGCTCTTGTTCAAACAGACAAATTATATCTCCGAAAGTATTGGTTCCTCAGAGTTGGGAATTATATCAATGGATTCTTATGATAGAACTGCATCATAAAGGAAATTCAATTCAAATAAAAGTTTATTTATCAAGATTAAATGAGCAATCTGAGAATGAGAACTGCACCATGGAATAAATCAAATTAAAATAGCTGAAATGAGTTGACTCTCTCTTATAGAACAGGATGACATGTACGAGTATGAACACATCATATCATATCATATAATAATTCATAGAAGCCGATTCATTTTTGAAATTTCGAAAAATCATATCTCCGAAAGTATTAGCTTGTTAGAGTTGAAAATAATATCAATGGATTTTCATGGTGAAACTGCATCTTAAAAAAATAGAATTTGGTTTTTTTTTCGTTACTCCGAAACCATTCGGCCTATTTTGCCTAATGACGAACTTAACCGAGATATTTATCTCCCAAACCTACACTGAAAATTTCAATTGCCTAGCTCATTCTGTTCGGGAGTTATTGTAGATACAAAATTTAAAAATAAAAAAAAATTTTTTTGACAACCCTATCAATTCAAAACTTCGCATGCTTATAAAGGTCATTATTCTACAATTTGATAGATCGAGTGATCGGTTTCGGAAATATTCATGAAAAATGTTTTTACTAAAAATGGCCATAACTCCGAAACCGCTTGGTGGATTTTGCCCGTTAACAAACTCGTCCGAGCTATTTACGTTCCAAACCTACGCTGCAAATTTCAATCCTCTAACTCCTTTCTTTCGAGAGTTATCGTGTTAACGGACGGCCGGCCGGACAGAATCGATTTCGACCACGTATTCTTGATCAGTGAGTCGAACCAAATCGTTTGAGACCATTTTCAGCCAAAAATTCGAAAATTACAGACATTTGGGCAAATTGATAAGCACTCTGTTCCAAGGAACAAGAGCGCCAAAAAAGAAGTAAATCAATAAATTACTCGAAAACTTCTATAGATAGGGATGATGAATTTGATACAGAAATAATCAGGAGGCTACGGCAAATCGAAAAAAGTAATACTATACTGGGTGTTGCATTTGAAATGCCAAAACGGTTATTACTTTTTGATATAAGCGGCAATACCGCAGCGCTGAAAATATTCTAGATCAATGGAGCAGGGGTTCCTAGCCAAGAACCCAAATTTTCAATAAAATCGTATATCCCGTTCTCCGTAAATGTCCAGGGTACCATCGACTGAGGCCCAACCTGTATATTTCCATCATCATATGGATTATCCAAGGGCATTATATTATCACCCAAAAATTATAATATCCTATTATCCTCATAATTCTACGATAGCTGATGTTATTTCATTTGTCATTTTGCATTCAATCATATTTTCTAGAAAAGGAGGTATTTTATATCATGATGAATAGAACTAGAAATAAATGTGACATGTCTCTTATCTGTAGATAAGATGACATGTATGAACACAGAGCATGATATTCATATATACAAATACGGACGATAATTTTCGATTACAGCATTTTGGAATTCATAAGTATTAATTATTTTATTATTGAAATTTTGAAAAATCCTATCTCCGAAAGTATTAACTTGTTACAGTTGAAATTGATATCAATAGATTCTTATGATGAAACTGCGTCTTAAAAAAAATTTGATCTGAAATTTGTATTGCGCAAAGAGATTTTGTTTTTCGTTACTCCGAAACCACCAATTTTTCCCAATAACGAACTAAACCGAGATATTTATTTCCCAAACCTACTATGAAAATTTCAATTGTCGAGCTCATTATGTTCGAGAGTTATCGTGATTACGGCGGTCGGACGGCCAGACAAGCGATTTTGACTACGGATTCTTGATCAATGAGTCGAACCAAAACGTTTAAAACTATTTTCATCCAAAAATTCGAAAATCACAGGGCAAATTGATAAGCACTCTGTTCCGAGGAACAAGAGTGCGCAAAAGATACCTGTTTCTCTTGTTTTATGAGCCCAAAAGAAAGTGGAAAGTTCTGGCTTCTTGGAACGAGGCATTTCAATAAAATTGGCACCAGAAACTGGCGGAGATGAATTTGCATATTCATTAGTAATCTTTCACCAATCTTCGGACATAAGATCTGAGCGTTCAGTCAATCATTAAAAGTGAAATCACATAAGTACATAATACGCATATACATAGATGTGTATTTATATAAAATTATATATATATTCACTCGACTTTCGATTGCTGATCTTGAATAAACAAAAATTCCGGGAAGATTACATAAAATTCTGCATTGAGAAATGATATTTCCGTAAAAGAAAGTAAATGTCCAGCTCTTGTACATAAGTTTTTAGGTTGCAGTGACATCTAGGTTCTGATTACTTGAACCAAATTCTATAATGATTAGTGCAAAAGGAGGTCAGGAGTTTAAGCGCGCTTGTTCATCTAATCCAGTTTACAAACATTTCAAATACCATATAATGAAACAGAAAAATTACATAATTTTTTAAGGAACTTCCGCATACATTACTCTCAGATAAAACTTTTCTGTTAACTTTCGTTCCTAAGCGATAAAGCCATAACATCAACAATATTCATTATAATCAATCCATTCATTTTGACGCGCATGTTCTGGGGAATAGCGTCCAGTAATTTTTTAATTTAATGCCGAAAATGGTCTCGAATTCGAGGTCAAATTTGATTCTGCCGGTCGTTGCCACGATAGTGCGATTGGCTCAGTGGTAGAGTAATTGACTTGGGAGCGGAAGCCCCAAGTTCAATTCCGAGGCTAGGAAAGAAATTTTCTAGTCACGGTAATCGCCACCATTCGCTGTTGGGTCAAAAATTAACAGTGCTGTGCCTAAGGTGGCGTAAGGACACAGTAACAAAGCCTACACAGAACACAACTGGTTCTCCTAACTCAGGGCAAGCTCTTAGAGCTTATGAGGGGTCTCCTTGTGGAAGACCCAGGAGGATCAGTATAATAATAATAATAATAATAATAATAATAACTTTCGAACGGAAATTTTTAGACTTGAAATTTTTATGGTAGGTGGCGCATCCGAATGCAACGGTTAACTTTGTTAGTGGGCATAATCGGCCAAACAGTTTCCGAGAATTCATGGACTTGGAACTTGGTAACTAGTCGTAGAATACCGACATCAAGACGTTCGTGAAATTTTATGAGGATAGTGTCGCAAAAAAATTTTAAAAAATTTATTACCTGTTAAACCTTCCCACTTATTGAATATCCCAGGTAACACAGACCTCGCATAGAGGTCTCTGAGAGGTTACAATGTGGATGAAAATGCGAGCTCCCAATGTGAGATCCTCAAGATATCACACAGATAACCAGAATAAGATATTCCTATTGCGAGCACCTAAAGATATCCCACAGATAACCAGACTAAGACATCCTGTTGCGAGATCCTCAAGATATCACATATGTAACCAGAATAAGACATTCCCATTGCGAGCTCCTAAAGTTTTCACACAGATAATCAGAATAAGATATTCCTATTGCGAGCTCCTAAAGATATCACACAGATAACAAGAATAAGATATTCTTATTGCGAGCTCCTAAAGATATCCCACAGATAACCAGAATATGACATTCCTGTTGCGAGATCCTCAAGATATCACATATGTAACCAGAATAAGATATTCCTATTGCGAGCTCCTAAAGATATCCCACAGACAACAAGAATAAGATATTCCTATTGCGAGCTCCTAAAGAAATCCCACAGATAACCAGAATAAGACATTCCTATTGCGACCTCCTTAAGTCATCGCAAGTATTACAAGAATAAGATATTCCTATTGAGGAGATCCTCAAGATATCACATATGTAACCAGAATTAGATATTACTATTGCGAGCTCCTAAAGATATCACACAGATAACAAGAATAAGATAATCCTATTGCGAGTTCCTAAAGATATCCCAAAGATAACCAGAATAAGACATTCCCATTGCGAGCTCCTAAAGATATCACGCAGATAACTAGAAAAAGACATTCCTATTGCGAGCTCCTCAAGATATCACAAGTGTAACGAGAATAACACATTCCATTGCGAGGTCCTGAAAACCTCGCAAATTCAACAAGAATAGGAAATCAGGTGGCGTGTTGTAGGGATCTACTCCATTCCTACTCTGCACTTCTCGTTTCCACCGGTAGATGGCGCAGTCGTCTGCTCTGTACCCGGAAGAACAACCCAATCGCTTATAACCCGAGTGGAATATCGATCTACGCATCGAAGTGATGTATTCGGCGCCACACAAGTACTGCACATTTGGAGGATATATAGATTATAGATCCATATCGCAGCCATCTTCTCTCAGTACTGCCCCGGTTGAGCAGCCTGAGAACTTCCCCATGTGATATATCTGAGATGTTACTGGGATCATCCCCTGTGGAGGACATTTGGAGGTGATAGAGAGGTCTGTGCGACCTCCCTGCGATATCGCAGTACACATCTCAGAATATTCCCCAGGGTGAGCAGTTTGAGAACTTCCCCATGCGATATCTCTGCGATGTTACTGGGCTCATCCCTGTGGCGGACATTTGGAGGTGATAGGGAGGTCTATGCGAGCTCCCTGCGATATCGCAATAAACCTCTCAAAATATTCCCTAGGGTGAGCAGTTTGAGAACTTCCCCATGCGATATCTCTGCGATGTTACTGGGCTCATCCCCTGTGGCGGACATTTGGAGTTGATAGGGAGCTCTTGGCGACCTCCCAGCGATATAGCAATAGGCGTCACAATATCCCGGCAGGAGCTCGCCGGGACATCTCTGGGAGGTCCCTGTGTTACCTGGGATATTATCTCACGATAACGATAACAGATGAGAAAGGGATAGCGACTTGCAATTTTCAGGGTACGTTGCGCATCCAAATAAGACATTTGAGTTCTTCACTAGGCATAATCGTCCAAATGGTTTTGGAGTTATACCCAATACCCATCCGTAATTTTGTTGTTATTTCCTCAAAAAATGAGGATCCGATCGAATTCAAATATTACAATTAGTTGCTTTTTAATAGGAAATTTAAAAAAAATAATTGGAACGAGGTCTGTATTATTCACAGATGAATCGAGATATGGACGGTTTTCGGATAGTCGGCTTGTTCAGGTATGGACCCATCCTCTGGTCCCCAGTTGGGAAGGCATTCGTTTCAATGGACGTACAGAATTGTTGATGCTTGGCGTTACCATGAAAGCACATATTTAGATTCCTTTGTTTAATGCTGCTATTGGGCCAAATTTCTTATTTTTTGACGATAATGCGCCACCCCCATCGTGCGAGAATTGTCGATGATGCTCTGGAAATTCATGGTATTCCACAATTGGCCCTGCCCCCTCGGTCGCCAGACGTCAATCCCATTGAACACGCTTGTTATAATATGTGTTCCCCCATGTATAATATGGCGCTGCAACCCTAAGATACTGCGATGGATGTACGTCATGATTGTGAGACCCATAATTACTTATGGGGCAGTAGTCTGGTACTCAAAAACAAGCCAGAATAGTACGAGGAAAACCCTCGACAAAACTAATCGAGATACGGAAAAACTAATTACAGATTCGGAATCTACGCCCTCGATTTAGTGAATAGCCAAAGCCGAGGCGATCTAATCGGAAAATTGTAGATTGTCGTAGGGGTTAGATACTAGAGAAAACTTGTTGCCGTTCGACGGATTCACTTATTTCCTAATATTTTCCGAACGGATAGAGATACATAGGAAATAGATACATAAATCTAAACGTCGTCCACCGACCAATAATCGTAGAAAATTCGTTCATCGATATGTGAAAATCATAGATTTCGGACGGGAAAGAAGAATTTTCCTTCGATTCCGGGTCAAAAATATTTCTAAGTGCCGACCCAAAATATTTTTTTCATGGTATATCGATACGGAGCTCGTGTCTAATTAAATCGAGGTCGCTGATCATGAATATGTAATTAGTTTTTCCCTAAGTGGCGTACTTTGGGAAAATTTTCACTTAGAGTGAAAAAATGGACGAAAATAGGCCAATTTTGGAAGTTTACACCGCCCGAAAAAATCGGAGTAGGGTGTTGTTGATTTTTGCCGTCATATATGGATCCTTTATCTACTGAATAATCCAAACACAAAATGTGCAGGCCGTACTATTCGGAAATTATGATTTTTTTCCCGAGGGTCTGGTTTTTGGAAAATTCATTTCGCGGTATTTCCGCGGAAAATTCTCTAATGAAAAATCCGATCATATATTCGTAATCTACGGCCCCGAATTAGTAAATGACGTAACTTGCATCGAAATCGGAGACCGGTCGAATTTTGGAAGTTTTTTAATACACCTTAAAAAAATCCCATTTTTCGAGAAAAATTTTTTGACGCAAAACTATGAAGCGGGTACTCATTCTTATAGATTTGGGGCCGTAGATTCCGAATTTACGATCAGATATTTATTAAAAAAATTTTCCGAGGAAATATCACGGAAAGAATTTTCCGAAAAATAGACCCTCGGGAAAAAAACCATAATTTCCGAAGCGTACGACCTGGACATTTATTGTGCGGATTATTCTATAGATAAAGGATCCAAATATGACGTAAAAAATCAGGAACACTTTACTCCGATTTTTTCGGGCGGTGGAAAGTTCCAAAATTGACCTATTTTCGTCAATTTTTTCACTTTAAGTGGAAATTTTCCCAAAGTAAGCCACTTAGGGAAAAACTAATTACATATTCGTGATCAGCGACCTCGATTTAATCAGACACGAGCCCCGTATCGATATACCATGAAAAAAATATTCTGCGTCGGCACAAATTCTTCTTTCCCTTCCCAAAACTATGATTTTCACATCTCAATAAACGAATTTTCCCCGATTTTTGGTCGGTGGACAACGTTTAGATTTCTGTATCAATTTTTTCTGTATTCCTATCCGTTCGGAAAATATTAGGAAATGAGCGAATCCGTCAAACGCCAAAAAGTCTTCTCTAGTATCCAACACATACGAGTATCTACAATTTTCCGATTAGATCGACGCGGCTTTGGTTATTCACTAAATCGGGCACGCAGATCACGAATCTGCAATTAGATTTTCCGTAGCTCGATTAGTTACGGAGCAATGACGAAAAAAGTCGCAATTTCTGGCCCTACCTCCGGAAAATGGACTTATTAGTTGTATTTTTCGCCATATTACCAAAACTAATCGAGATACGGAAAAACTAATTACAGATTCGGAATCTACGCCCTCGATTCAGTGAGTAGCCAAAGCCATGGCGATCTAATCGGAAAATTGTAGATTTTCGTATGGGTTAGATACTAGACACTAGTATCTACACACACACAGGCCAAAACGATTTTGGCCTGTGTGTGTATCACTGAAGCTATGGGAACCTGTCCTACCAGGGCACTTGAGATTATCACAAATCTCACACCACTTCATCTAGTGATAGAGAAAATGGCCCATGAAGCCATTCTCAGAATATCTAGGGAAGGAACAGGTAATGAGAGTATTAAAAACCAGAAAGCCTGGTCCTCTCGTACCAGGTAAATTTCATCAGCCAATCTTGCTAGTGACGAAATGATCAAGAAAGTGAGCATCGAAAAGAACTTCACTACGATGCTCGGTAGGGAAAAAGACTGGAACAAGGAATCCAACACCCAAGTTCTTAAAAGAAATGCCATTAAATGGTGCACAGATGGTTCAAAAACCCCTAAAGGAGCTGGCGCTGGAGTATTTGGTCCAGGCACCAAATGCTCACTATCGCTAGACTCCTATCCGAGCTTCTTTCAGGCAGAAATACTTGCAATAGAAAGATGCGTGGAAATGATCCTACAAAGAAACTATCAGAGATATGATATAGCAATCCACTGTGACAGTCAAGCTGCTATTAAAGCTCTGAGCTCCCGTGTTATCGGGTCCAAGCTTATATGGGAGTGCCGAAGAAAACTCTATGAAGTAGGCAAGAACAACAGGGTCTCCTTGGTCTGGGTTCCTGGTCACGTGGGAATCATAGGAAATGAGGAGGCCAACAAACTTACCAAGAAAGGAGCACAAACCCCCTTTATTGGCCCAGAAACTTATTGTGGGGTTGGTAGACACACCTACAAAAGTGAATTCAGGACGAAAGAAAAACTGAGAGAGGTATTTTCTGAAGATCTCTCCCCGGAAATAATCACTCCAAGAAACTCTTCCGGAACTTTGATACTAAATACACGCTGCACCCTCTCACTGGTTTCCTCACAGGGCACTGCTGTCTTAGAAAACATATTATGAGATTAGGGCTAGCAGAGACTGACGAGTGCAGATCCAGTTGGGAGGAGGATGAAACTCCTGATCACCTGACAACGGAATGCCTCGCCATCTCAAACCAACGCAAGGAATGCTTCGGGCAAGAAATCTGCAGGAGCGAAGACGTAGCCTCCTTGAAGCCATCCCAGATACTGGAGTTCATTAGAACTCTGGAACTGGAAGCCGAGCTGTAGATAGTAATGACATCGACAGCTCTCAAGGGGGGGCACAATAGACCTTAAGGACGCAGTGCAACGTTACCCCCTACAACAATATACAATATAGATAAGAGAGTAAACATTCAGGTTAAAATCCCTATCTGATGTGAAAATTAACTCCTACTTAGTAGGCGAATGCAGGAAGGCTCTGCGAAGACTGGGCGCTGGTAACGTTGTAAAACTCATCTGGTGTCCGGCTCACTCGGAGATTTCAGGTAATGTTAAGGCAGATAAGCTGGCGAAGCAGGGGGCTCGGATACCATATATAGGTCCTGAGCCTTCACTTCCAGTATGTCGTACCTCTGTTAAAACATTCTTCAAGACTCGTTTGGACAAGAATTTCTCCAGTGTATGGAACATGGGAGTAGGACTCAGGCAATCAAGGCTTCTCATTAAGAAACCATCGTCAAAGTCTGGAGTAAAGAAACTTCTTTCACTCGAAAGAAGAGAATTGAGCCTGGTGACTGGATTACTAACTGGTCACCAGTTCAACAAACATCTGAATAGGATGGGATTGGCCGATAGCGCTCTGTGTCGCTGGTGCAAGAGCATGGAAGAAACAGCTGAACATATTCTGTTCGACTGTAACAACCTTAAGGAATTGAGGGTCATACACCTAGGAAACCCAACACCTACGATTCCTACGGTGAGAGGGACTTCTCCTTTTAAGCTCGCGGCATTCCTGTCAGCGTGCTTTTTGGACTGAGTCTCACGAGTTTGGCAAGCGGGAGCACAATGGGCCTGAGGGCCTCAGTTCAGCCTGAGACGGCACCGCGGTAGAAGAAGAAGAAGAAGAAACATTCAGGTTTCTCATATTTAAAAATATGGTGAAAAAAAAATGGAACCTTTTGAAACAGTCTCAAAATGTCCTTAGCTTTTGTGGAGCAGTATATTTCCAGGGAAAAGACTCTTCTTTACACCGTGAATTAAGGAAGAGCATTGGGTATTCAAGGCAAATATTTCCATATTTGTTTTCACGTTTTGCATGTAGGTATACTGGCTAAACAACGATTCCAACAATCCTATCTTGAATTATTCATTGTGTTTTTCTATATGTTTCAATACATACTATCTAATAGTATATGACATTTGAAATCGATTACTCTTGGAATAAACCATTTTAGGAATAATTCTTACTAGTTGACTTGATATTTAGGTTAGTTGTAGAATAATGGTTGCGGTCATTTAACTCGTATTATTCGTTGAAACGATTTACCTCCAATGCTTTATCGTATTTCATAATAGAACTATCGAATCGCATGCAAAAGAATATTATGTAAAAGTTCGTTCATTCATAAATCCGCACCAATAAAAAAACATTTATTGCACTCTTGTTCTAGGAAACAGCGTGCTATAATTTTACCCAAATTTCTGTAATGTTCGAATTTTTTGCCGAAAATGTTCTCAAACGATTAGGTTCGATTCATTGATGAAGGATTCGAGATCAAATTCGATTCTGTCCGATCATCCGTTGCCACGATAACACTCGACTGCAATTCTTGTTAATAGATCTAATCAGTCAAACGGTTTGGGAATTAAACCCATCTGAAATTTGTTTGTTATTTCCTCAATAACTCAAAAAATATGAATACGATCTAATTCAAACATGGTAATTAGTTGTAGAATACCGACACGATAATTCTTGAAAAATTTCGTGAGGAGCGTATCACTAGAAAATAAAAAAAAAAATTGAAAATCCTTGAACAAAATTCTATTTATCAGAAACTATTCATCTGACATCGCTGAAATTTTTCAAGAGCCTTCAAAACCTAACTCTACAGCCAAGTTTCAAGTTTGAACATGATCGGGTTCATATTGTTGGAGCAGCCTTGGGTGAGTAAATAGCTGGATGGGCGACCGTTGTCCCGATAACTTTTCAACGAAATGAGATCGCAAATAGCAATTTTCAGGGTAGATTGGTCATCTGAATAGGAGAGTTCAGTTCGTTGTTGGGCATTGACAGTTTATGGGCATAATAGGCCTAACGGTTTCAGAGGTATGCCCATCTGGAATATTATTTTCTCGATAAATCAAAAAGTACAGACTCGATTGAATTGAAACTTGATAACTAGTTGCAAAATATCGACATAAAGACGTGTCTGAAATATTGCGAGGATTATACCACTAGAAAATTTGAAAAAAATCATGAAAAAATATTTTTTTACTCAAGAGATAGCGGATTTTTTTTAGGGTAGGTTACTCATCCGAATGCGGTATTTAGGTTCATTATTTGGCCATAGGTCGGCCAAACGGTTTTGGAGTTATACACATATGAAATTTTGTTGGTACTTCCTCTATACTTAACTCAAAATATAAAAATCCAATCCAATTTAAAATTCAGTGATTATACTTGTAGAACGCCGACCCACTAATTTTCTCGAAATTTAGAGAATATCGAATACTGAAATTACTTGAGGCGTAAGTATTTTCGTATATTATTAGATACACAACGAATTACAATTCCAATAGAATACATATGTTAGAGTTCAAAATTCTGTGATCATAGACGATTCTCTCATTACTCAAGTCTGCCATTAAAATGGTATGAAATACAGGGTGGTCCAGATCTTAACCAAGAAATTTTAACCACATATTCTACGTTAAAAATAAGCCCTAGTTTGCCGTATAAACATATGTCGAGAAATGCTTCCTCTTCGAGATACAGGGTGTTAAAATTATTAGAAAAAAAATGTTTTTTTCTTTCACTTCGAACATCTTCTTCAGATTGTATTGGAGTGTGTTAGCGCTTATTTTTTATGTTTTACAAACATAGTCTTATTATTATTATGTATCACATAAAATTTTTGCGATTTTCTCAAGCATAAGAATGTGTTTCATTTTTTTACTCGGAAATGGTGCCTCGTACTTCAAAAAGTCAAGAGAATAAATTTGCTTCAAATTAAATAAGGATTTCAAGAGTAATTTTTATTGTTGGAAAAACCAGTGGCGTATCATTTTTTTGTCTAAAAATATTCAATCTCAATGCAGTACGGACGCCACTGGTAGAATAAAAAAAAATTGTATTCAAAAAGTGCTCCTTGATACTTAAAACCTATGTCCCAAATTTCATAGAAATATTTCAAGAAGTGTAAAAGTTATTAATAATAAACAATTTTTTTGTATAATTTTAACACCCTGTATTTCGGAGAGGAAGCATTTCTCGAGATATGTTTATATGAAAAACTAAAACCTTTTTTTGACGTAGAATACGTGGTTGAAATTTCATGGTTAAGATCTGGCCCACCCTGCATATTCATATATTGTAAAAGCTGAGAAAACGGTAAATATTGATGCTAAATTCGATTAAGAATATACAATAGAGGTGAGTAGATAAGTCCAAGTATCGAGGATGAATATGCAGGGTGTTTTTCAATTCGTTAACACGGCTTCATATAATGAATTAAGTGGTAAAGAACTACAAAAATTCAGACGATTCAATAATCAGCAAATTTAAATGATCAAGGATAAATCTAGTGTGAAAAAAAGGAACGTGAGATCGCGGAATTACAAAATATGAATTACAGTGATAACGAACAAAGGTGCTCAACTCAATATTCTGAAGCTTCAAGTATGATCCGAAGGTTTGTTAAATATTTAGACAAATTTTTTACTTATCAAATCCTCGAAGTTAATGAAATATTTAAAAAGTATAATTATGACTAATTATAGCAATTCTGAATATATTTCAATACAACAAATGATTCCACTGCCAATTATTTGTCTTCTAAATGATGTAACAGAAATAGTTTATGTCATGACGATCAGAATCAATTCTGCAATTTTCCATATTTGCGTTATGTTGAGATTATCTCTAGGATATTATGATAGTTTACATTTCGATACATGGAGTACATAAAACGTTTTGTTTACATGGTTAGCGACTATTCCCTCGATTTTCATGATTCCTTCACTGATATAATCATAATCTGATTCCTTCACTGATATAATCATCATCATGCAAAAACCGGTTAGTGACGAAATCGTCAGTTTCATAAAGAATAATAAAAATGGGGAAAAAGCCCTGAGGCAGGAGCTTTGGCGCTCTTGTTCAATTTTTAACAAACAATATCTCTGAAAGTATTGGTTTCTCAGAGTTGGGAACGATATCAATGGATTCTTATAATAGAACTGCATCATAAAGGAAATTCAATTCAAATAATAATACATTTGTCAAGATTAAATGAGCAATCTGCAATGATTTAACCTCGTGGAATGGGTTGATGCAACTTACACTCGGTGCATAGTTTTCACAACTCGAAACACTTAAGGAAAATATCATAGAAATGTCTAGAACAAGGCTGGAGACAATCATCGCAGATTGTTCAAAATATACTAATAAAATACAATCCTCTTTTCATAATTTAATACTTCATACCACAAACACATTCATTCTGTATTATGGAACTTAACTCAAGAGAGAATATTTGATACACAAATGTAGATCTATATTTCAGCATTTTTTTGCTAACCACATTATGGAAATACTGTATATAGGAACATGTCTCGCTACTGAAGGAAGTAAAAGGTAATATTAACCTTAGTGGTCAACGAATAGTAATTTCTTTTGATGATTCCATTATGTTTTTCTTTCCTATTGCCTTCATAAACTACATAATTAGAATGATCCAATTCTAAATCTTCTGAAAGATCATCCCCAATATTCATACATAAATTATTCAATATGCAACAAGTCAATATTATTTTTGGTATCAAAACAGTCTTGTATATATTCACAAATTCAAGATTCGGAACCTTTTTTTCTAACACAAAATATTTTCAAAGTGCGAATTATATAAGCAAACTCGAACGGAAATAAATGTGAAATATATCTTTTAGGTAGATGAGATAACACGAAGGAACAGTGAACACAGATAGAGCACAGACAGATTTAATTCGCATTCTGTGAAAATATAGAGGTATGATGTATTACTGAAATTTTGAAAAAATCATATCTCCGAAAATATTAGCTTGTTAGAGTTGAAAATGATATCAATGGATTCTCATGAACTGCATCTTAAAAAAAATTGAATTGGAAATTAGTACCTAATGTAAAAAAAAAAATTTTCAGTGTAGGTTTGGGAATAGATATCTTGGTTAGGTTCATTATTCGACAAAATAACCTGGTGGTTTCAGAGTAATAAAAAAAATATATTTTTTTTACATTACAAATTTTAATTAAATTTTTTTAACACCCAGTTTCTTTATAATAATATATTGATATCATTCTCAACTCTGAAAAACTAATACTTTCGGAGATATGATTTTTCAAAATTTAATCAATTATTCTTTATTCCATGTTTTCATAGAATACTCCAATTCTAATTCGCTGATGAAAGAAAATCCAACATGGGGTGAGTCATAGACCTACGTTTTGAATTTAATTACGAAAATTCTTGAAATTTGACGTACAGAAGCCAAATTGAAAAAATTTTACAGCACGCAGTGTTCCCCATCCAAGTACTAACCGCGCCCCTCGCTGCTTGGCTTCAGTGTTCGGACGTCATCTAGCATATTCAGTGTGGTATGGCCGCAATCAATGTTTCTTCCTCTAACTCTGCAATTATATTTATGATGCAGTTCTATCATAAGAATCCATTGATATCATTCCCAACTCTGAGAAACCAATAATTTCGGAGAAGTTTTGTCAAAGCTCCTGTCCACAGGGGTTTCCCACTATTTTTTTTTTATTTTTAAATATTTGTGTATAAAGATCAGGCAATAGATGTCCGAAATCTAAATAATCAAGTAACTTTGATGTTTAAATTTAAATCAATGTTCAATAGATTTCCTATATTTATCTGAATGCATATTTAAACCAATTTCACATTTGAAATGTTTTTTTTTTCATTGAAGTGAAATATATTCATGGGCAAATGAACAAGTGCGCATAAAGTCACGTGAGTGCTTTTGAATTTAGTTTTATTATTTTTATTTTTTATGAAAATTCTCTATCTATATCTATTAATTTTTTTACTCATCTGATTGGAAAGCTTAGTGCACCATCAGATGGAATTTCAATTCGAATTTTGAATAATAACTTCAGGTATAAATAACGAACAATGGGTGACTGTATCGCTTTAAATGTTTTCTTTAATACTTCTTGTTGTCAACGGATTGAAAAATATTTTGCTCCTGATATCCATACAAAAAAAAATGCAACTTAATATTTCGATCTGTCTTGGAGTTTTTTCAACATGGGTTGAGTTGATTCATATTCATATTGTATGATAATTTAATTGAAGTATCAATACTTGCAAAGGAGTGGTGAATATTTTAGAAGAGAAACAAGTTTGCAGCCTTGATAAGCTTGATGCAATTCCATCGAAAGATCACAGCAACGTAAAAGAGATTACATTCAATTCAAATGAAGAAGGCAACATTTCTGCACTCGATAGTGGAGCGAATCCATGTGTATCGAAAGTATTAATGGAAAAGGGAAAGTAAATATGTACATACATCCATATCATATTTCTTCTTCCTTCCTCTTTTCTTATCATAATAAGAGTAATATTGTCACGACTATCGTTATGTAATGCCCATTGATTTCTGAGGAGCGGTTAATATTATGTTATTTATGAACGCTGAATGATGTAGAATTCAATTTTTCAATGTTCTAGGATATAGCGTGCTATCATTTTCCCAAAATATCTGTAATTTTTTAGTTTTTGTCGAAAATGGTCTTGAACGATTATGTTTACCATGGTAAATTCGATTAGGAGTGTCCAATACAGGAGAACAGACAATAGAATTCACCATGGTAAATTCGATGAAGAGTGTCCAATACAGGAGAATGGACAATAGAACATACGCGCAAAAGCTCCTGACTTCACGTGCTTGAACCAATTTTAGAGAGGGTTCTGCATGCAACATTTGAATTCGTGAAGAGGTATAATCACATAATAACTATGTGTAGCAACTATAATTTAATTAGTGAACAACTTGTTGTGATCTGTGTAAAATTAAGAAAGTTTCACTTTCAGTGTTAATATTCTTGAATTAATTTCAAGCTTTTTTTTGTTGTTGGTCTTATTGCGTAATTAGTATTAATCTTAAGCTCTTTCTATTGTTATTATTGTGTCATTTTTACTTGATTCCTGTTCTGTAAATGGAAATTCTGTATATCAGAAAATATTTAAACGGTTTCTTTCTGGGTTTTCTCTCCCAAACTCTAAAATATCTATTAAATAGGAATTTATTATTATGTGAATTGCTTCTGCGTAATAAACACAAGATATTTGTCAGAAGCATAAATCGAACAATATTGCATAACAAACAATAACGAAACAACATCAACGATTTAACAACTATTTCGTAACGTTTCGGAGTCTAAATCAGACTCCTTCCACAGTATCCTTTAATGATCATCAGAGTATTTGTACGACATAGCTGAAATTTTGCGAGATTCTTCAAAACCTAACTCTAAAACCATGTTGCAAGTTTGAACATGATCGGATCTCTATTGTTGGAGATCCGAGCAGACTTGTGCGAGTTCCGATATTTTAAAAGGAATTTAAATCTAATACTCAGTTGAAAAATATGACAAGAGGATTTATACAGTATTTTGTTTCTCCTATATTATTAGATATTTAATGAATTTCAATTCCGATAGAATACAAATATCAGAATTAAAAATTCTTTGATCTGAGACAATTCTCTCATTAATCAAGTATGTCATTAAATGGTACGAAATGTATTCTTATAAAAGCTGAGTGAACTATATCGATGGTAAATTCGATTAAGAGTGTCCAATAGAGTTGAATGGACAATAGCACACGCGCGCAAAAGCTCCTGACTTCACGTCAGTGCTTGTTTAACTGATCAACTTCATATTGAATTAATTATGACCTATGCATTTCCGATACGAATTAAATAAATAATAGCGGAAATGTAGGTGATTACCTCTTATCGCAGCTTTCTTAAATACAAGCCATACACACAGAAAGGTATAACGACGCATTCTGGGAGTGCTATGTTTATTCGACAGCGTCTATTTGGAAGATATTGGGGAGAAAATATTGAAATTATATAATTTATATATGTGAGTTTGAATGTATATTCGGACGTTTCATTAAGAAAACAAGGATTTATAAACATACAGGGTGTCCCGGGAGGAATGAGAAAAACGGGAACCATAAACTGAACTCATTTCTAGGGACTTTGATCACCTGAGGTTCTTGGTTTTGGATATACAGGGTGATTTAGGATATTGCGTTAAATTTCAAATTCAATAGATCACCTTTTTGACCGCGTTCGTTTACTATTTCTGAAGTAATAAAAATCAAGACTGGCTAGGGAGATTTTGGACATTTGCTATCTTTGTATCTAATATTATAATACTATGTATTATTATAATATTTTTTCCACCTTTTTAGAAGAGTAATTCAACAAAAAAATCCAAAAAAATTGTTTGTCACAATAATACAGTAATCATTAAAGGATACTGTGTGAGGTATACTCATTATTAAAAGGTTTTTTTCTGGGTTTTCTCTCCCAAACTCTGAAAAATATCTATAAAATAAAAAAATTATTATTTTGTGATTTGCTTCTGCGTAAGAAACACAAGATATTCGTCAGAAGCAATCAATGGAACATTGTTGCCTAACAAACAACAACGAAACAACATCAACAAAGAAACAACTATATCGTAACGTTTCGGAGTCTATATCAGACTCCTTCGTCAGACACTTAACGAAAATCTTCAGAATTATTTTTTCTTGATAGTTATTCTGAAATTCGAGAATTTCAGAATAACTATATAATATCTTGTGTTTCTTACGCAGAAGCAAATCACAAAAAAAAATATTTTATAGATATTTTTCAGAGTTTGGGAGAGAAAACCCAGAAAGAAACTTTTCAATAACAATAATACAGGTCATTAATAAATTTTTGTTGAATACATTTATTTTGTCTCCATTTTCTCCACTAGCTTAATTGATATTTCATGATATTTCAATGATATACCGATTGTAATGTCCTATAACTATTCAGACAAAGGATGACTTTGAGGAAAAGATAAATACATAAATATTCATTGAAGTGATATTTAGAATGTGAAAGGCAAGTTATGTAAAATTAATTATTTATGTGTAATCTTTTGAATAGTTATAGGATATAAGAAGTGTTATATCAATATTAACTTTTACAAATCTTTTTTGAGAGTATCAAACTCTCACAAACCAATAAAAATCATAAATTTTTTAAAAATTTGATTTCCCCATTTAGGTATACTCCATACACTTTTATAAGTCTCCCGGTTGGCCATGAAATTGTGACACATTTCACTGTGTATATTTTGAAAATTTTAGGTTATTCTCATTTTCCTGTCAGATAACTACGAAACGTTGTCCTCTCTACAAAATGCGAATTTTCTTGGGAAAAATAATGAATTTGAGAAGATATTATGTGAATTCAACAATTCCAAAGACCTGACGAATGTTGAATGCTATTTTTCATCTTTTGTTACTATGGAAATATTTCACGTATATAAACCGGTTGGAAGATTCATTTATGCTATTTTCTGGTACGGAAATCAAGAATCAAGTGTTGAAATTTTAATGAAAAATAATGGATAGAGTAGTCCGTCACTTTGTGATAGTTCATTTGAAACATTTGTTCAAGCCCTGTGGACAGGAGCTTTCTGGCGTTCTAGTTCAAACAGACAAATTATATCTCCGAAAGTATTGGTTTCTCAGAGTTGGGAATTATATCAATGGATTCTTATGATAGAACTGCATCATAAAGGAAATTCAATTCAAATAATAGTTTATTTATCAAGATTAAATGAGCAATCTGAGAATGAGAACTGCACCATGGAAGAAATCGAATTAAAATAGCTGAAATGAATTTGACTCTCCCTTATAGAACAGGATGACATGTACGAGTATGAACACAGATCATATAATAAAGCTTAGATAGAATAATTATAACATTCTGTGAAAACGTAGATGTACGATTCATTATTGAAATTTAGAAAAATCATATCTCCGAAAGTATTAGCTTGTTGGAGTTGAAAATGATATCAATGGATATTTATGGTGAAACTGCATCTTAAATAAAAATAGAATTTGAGATTTGTTACTTAAAAAAATTTTTTTTTCGTTACTCCGAAACCATCTGGCCTATTTTGCCCAATAACGAACTTAGCCGAGATATTCATCCCCCAAACCTACTCTGAAAATTTCAACTCTCTAGCTCATTCCGTTCGAGAGTTATCGTGCTTACGGCCGGCCGGCCGGACCGGCCGGACCGGCCGGCCAGCCGTAAGCACGATAACTCTCGAACGGAATGAGCTAGAGAATTGAAAGTTTCAGAGTAGGTTTGGGAGATGAATATCTCGGCTAAGTTCGTTATTGGGCAAAATCGGACAGATGGTTTCGGAGTAACAAAAAAAAAATTGTTTTTTACGAAACAAATTCCAAATCAAATTTTTTTTAATAAGCAGTTTTATCATAAGAATCCATTCATATCATTTTCAACTCTAACAAGCTAATACTTTCGGAGATATGATTTTTCAAAATTTCAATAATAAATCGTATTTCAACGTTGTCACAGAATGATATTATTCTATGTATGAATATGAATTGTCATAATGTCAAATGATGTTCCTGAGACATTATCTAATCAGTCGAAGAATTGTGAGCGAAGTGAGAAAAATCTCAGTTGTTTGCTCCCAAATTAGTTTTTCTCAGAAAATTCTTACATTTCGGAACTGAACATGAAGTAAGAGATCTGAGAGTAGTGAGACTGCTTTTCATCCATAGACATAGATATAACTCTCGAACGGAATGAGGTAGGTAGTTGAAATTTTCAGAGTAGTTTAGGGAGATGAATATCTCGGTTAAGTTCGTTATTGGGCAAAATTGGCCAGATTTAATTTGATTTCTTCCATGGTGCTTTTCTCATTCTCATGATTGCTCATTAAATCTTGATAAATATTCTACAAGCACTTTTATTATAGGTATGAGATCGATTTGAGTTCAACACACAGAACAAATTTGATATTATTAATTCATAATACCTACACATGAATGACAAGCGTAATCCTTGCATGTCGTTACCATCATACCTATACTGTCATCAATGTCATCGTTGTCGTTCGGTCCATAGAGGCATATGAAATATTTATATCTATGAACTGGAATATTCATTTATTCTTTATTATTAATAATATTAATTGGAAATAAAACGAGGATAACTAACAGCAAACAAAAATACTGCAATAAGGAAATTAAGAATAGCTATGTATAATATATACATATTAGTATCTAATATTTAGTTATTAGTTATATTTATTGTAAACGTGCAGTTGGTCGCATTATGCAAGTTTATAGCAGAAGCCATCATGTTGGTCGAAGTCAGCTGCTCAGTGGAAGGAGATAATTCTGAATTACCGGTTGAAGTGGAAGGAACATGGGAAGGAGCATTCAAATTCAGAATTTTGGTAGCCATCATGTTGGTCGAAGTCAGCTGCTCCGTCGAAGAAGATAATTCTGAATAACAGGTTGAAGTTGAAGGAGCATTCAAATTAAGAATTTTGCTAGACATTTCTTTTTTCTTGTTTACTGATTCTTCCAAATAACCCTCAGCAACAGAAGTTGACTTCCACCCTCCTAATCGTTTTATATTGGTGATTCCCTCTCCACGGTTAGCTAGGAATGTAGCAGAAGAGCGCCTAAAACTGTGACCTGTGTATAATTCTGGATTTTGTAATCGTAAAAATCCGGCTATTTCGGAAGGTATTCTTCCTATCGTATTTATTCCTATAGGTTGCATTGTACATTTTCCTTTGTTGTACCTTAAGAAAAATCGGCGATGGTCTATTTCCTTCGGACGTAAGTTGGCATATTTTCGATATATATTTAAAAAATGTCCGTCGTTGGTGTCTTGGGAGATAACGAATGATCTCGATGAATAATTTTTGGAGTCCTTAATGTTGACAATAATCATGTTTCCTTTATCATCTATATCGTCGATAGTTATTTTTGTTAATTCTTCCCGTCTGCAAGCACCAGCCAATCCAAAAATCGTTACCACCTTGATCATTAGGTAAATTTCATCAGGTGCCTCACTCATAAATTTGGATATGTCCTCTTCATTAAAAATTTTGGCTTTTTTCGGACGAAAACCAACATTTTGTCTTTTAATGAAGGCAGTTAATTTATGGAATTTTCCAATATCCAAATCTTGCTTCAATTTACAAACACTCTTTATCATAGAATATACGGACCATAATGTGTTCGGTTTAAAAATTTTCGAAATTTCCAAAAAATAAGCCAAAAAGACTTCCTCCTTCCTGGGTTTTACTTTCTTGGAATCACACCAGGCAATGAATTGAGAATAGCGCTTCTCATATTTTTCGATTGATTTGGGTGGAAGCAACTTCAAATTGGCTTCATAAGATGCTTCTAATATGTCCGAGGGCAGGTCATCATCAGATATATCCATTCTTACCGAAAATATTACGTACGGATTGAAATCAATTTGCTATTTTCAAATAAATTAATGACAATTGTCAATTCACATGTTGTTTCCATAGTAACCTCGTCGTAAGCGTTCGATGCATAGAAATATTAGATAATTCAGTATATTCTATATAAAAAGGCGTTTTTTTCCGCACTGTTTGGAAATGTGACTCTTTACGATTCGAAATGTGTGCGGAAAAAGGGTTGAACGCGCACGCTTGTAGAAAAAATAATTTACGGGTGATCTGAGGTCGGAAAGTGGAAGGTTTCGGAAAGATTCATAAAAAATATTTTTACTAAAAACGGCCATAACCCCGAAACCGCTTGATGGATTTCGCCCGTTAACGAAATCATCCGAGATATTTACACGCAGAGAAAAAGACGGTAATTGTTACTATTATCGCGATGGAATCAACCGAACATAATGGTGCGTATAGCGCCAGACATTTTTCTTGATTAATTCTACTATGATGTAGTGACGATTTTATTAAAAACGTGAAAAGTACTCCAAACCCAACCAAAAGATGGATAGTGTCGTTAGTAATAGTAGCGTTATACATTTAATACAGTGAAATCATATAACAATTGATGGTACAATTTACCACGAATCGTGGCACTTTCATAATCGTAGCAGAGTATAACCACGATATAATTGATGGTGAAATTTACCACGACGAATTTACCACGACGATAGTGAAATTTAACACAAGCAGATTCACCACGAGACTTGGGGTATTTTTGAACATTGCCAATCGTGCCATTGAATTTACTGGAATGGTCATTTTCACTTATCGAATGTTCAAATGGACTATTCATTTTGATTGTTTTTTTTTTTTCAATTAAATCGGTCTAAATATGTAGTCATTGAGTGGTTTCTTTCTGGGTTTTCTCTCCCAAACTCTGAAAAATATCTATAAAATAAAAAATTAATTTATAGATATTTTTCAGAGTTTGGGAGAGAAAACCCAGAAAGAAACCATTCAATGGTGAATATAACTCCCACAGTATCCTTTAATGATTACCTAAATATACAGTTTCGATTCTTGAAATGAAAAACAATGCTGCATTATACATCACCATGTATTACAAAAATATATTGAACTAATGTCAGGTACACTCTCATAAAACAAATTGGTAAATGTTCCACATTCCTTATCTCATCAATCAGTCAATGGTAGTGATGGTAACTTTTGATTTCATTATATGATCATAAGGAGTCGAACGATATTGGGTCTGGTATTGTTGTTATCTTCAGAGACTATGGAGATAAATCCACTTGTTTTATTCTTTTGCGCAATGAGTATGACGGAAAGGTAGACATCAAACAGAGTTTGCCCTGTTATTATTTTTCATCAACGTATCCAAAATGCTGTTTCTCTTCAAGGGTCGATTCAGGAAAAGGTTATCTGCTTTGTCAAGATAGATTTTTCAGAATTCATTTTCGATCTAAAAAGGAAAATTGTATTCACTACACATGATGTTTTGGCATAATATAAATGATTTTTTGAATCAGAATAATGGAAAGTGTCATTCGATAACGAATTTTAAAGTAGATTTTCATAGGACCGATTGTGTCAGTTTTCCATTATGTGACAACATAATCGTCCATACAAACTTCACAGAATATATCCACAGTACACATTGCAATCGAAAAAATCAAAATAAAGGTTAATTTTTGCTAACTGATGATTGATATTGGCTCTCGATATTAAGTATTATGTAAAAAATTCCAATATAACAACATGAACACCTAATATCAAATATTTTTGGTTTGAAAAATATGTAATAATTGTTACCGTTTATAAAATTTCTGCATTCTCGTATTCGAATAGTGTTGTATAAACTCATCAAATTCCAACCCAGTATATTTTTGAAGGCAATAAATGAGTCATTTACTTCTAGTATACTGCTTCCTAAGTAATCAAGTAACTCAAATCTTGCTTGATAGGTTTGCTCCCATTTTTTGAAACCATTGTCCATGCCTCAAAGGTATCATTTAGCCATTGAACATCGTCCAGTATTTCTTCTGGTATCATTTTCCTTGGAAAAAAAATATGGTTAATATTGATATGGGTATAAGAAGTGGTAGTTATAGATCATTTTACCTTGGGAACTCTTCTGCCACTTCTGAATCGAACCAAGTATGATAAATTTCCTCCTTTGATTGCAATAGTTATCGTATAATATTCCTTTGCAAGAAATTCTTCGTCTGACCACAATCTTGGATGGAATATAGTAGATTTCTCTTTTTTGACTTGGAGCACACTCTATTATTTTGTCCACCATGTCCTCAAAAATATCTCTGGTGAACCTGAAATGAATTTATAGATTCAGTAATTTACTCAGTGTAGCTTAGGTACAAGCCACCAACTTTTCGTTCACATCTGCCCCATTCAATAAGACAATGTGAAGACAACCGAATATCGCTCTACTGTACGGGGCTCCCAAGAACCGGGGTTATATGTATCTATCCCGTCGTGGTAATTTTGACCAACCTCCGCTCGGTGTATCTATAATACCAGCCATTGATGCAGCATGCAGTGAATTTTAAATATTATAACAACGTTTTTTGTCGGTATAAAAATGCAAAAATGAGATGTATAGATAATATTCCTCTACTTACCGTGGAAATGCTGATCAAATGTGACAATCCGTACAGTTCAAAAGTTTCCTCCAACTTATTGTCGTATGCTTTAATCGTCCGAACTCTTATGCAATTTTCACTTCATTTAGGCCGGAGGTTGAAATGAATACTGACTGACACTAAATCTTTAAATAGTTTTTCGGTCATAGCTTGGGTAGGGAGTGAACATACAGGGTACTATGGCAGGGATGGCGACACAGGAACATGTTCATCATTTATTTTCAATTTTTATACCCTTCCTATGGGTGAAAAATTAGGGTACATGTAGAAAATAATAAGTGTTTGTCAAAATAAATCGTTTCTGGTGTTTAACCTCAAACAAGAAAGTTGTATTAATGGTCCAGACATTCTGAACACTTTTTCGTAATGCAACATATTTTGGCGTTTTGGTTTCAATATATTTTTGAATAACTCCTGATGGAGAGTAAGGTGTTCTCGACAAGTTCATCGATTAATAAATGATATTCACCCTGAAGAAACCTGGAAGTGATCAAATCAATTATCCTTGATGATATAATGTAAACCTCCAATGAATAAACCTAAATATTAGCAAAATATTTTCATTTCGGTGGCAGACATGCGAATTTTGAACTCTTTAAAATCATCTGTCTTTAGTTTTAGTGGTCTATTCTTATTATCAATGCATTCAAAGTCGAAAATTTTAAGTCTGTGGTTAATAATTTTCAGTTCAATCACATTGTCAGTGTAAATCATATCGTTCAAAATAGGAACAAATCAAAAATGCAAACTCCTTCAACGATATCATGCATTATATCCACATAGGTATTATGAGTAAGGTGATATATTTTCAAAGTATGCCAAACATACTCTTCTCTTATATCCGTTTGGGTCTTATCGTTCTTCTTCAGATCTATTTCATAATTTACTTTTTTCTGTATGTGTCCTCACTTACACTACATCTAGACAATCTAGACATATTAGAATTTTTGGGGCTTTTCATGATCTACTATTGTAGATTCTGAAATGAATGCCTCAAGTCCTTAAAAATGCTTGTACTCCTATTATTCTCAAGAATTACTTGATACGCTTCGAATCCATCCGAAGAAAATGAATCATCAGGGCTTTTATTTTAATTAATTTTTATGCACAGCATATTCATCGTGTTCATGCGACCTTCCATTATGATATATTTTTACCAAAGTAGCATTATAAGTAATATCTGTTCAGAAAATAGTAAAACAATTGTATCTTAAAATATACAAAGAATGAGAAGACAAATTTGTTCAATGTTAGATTCATTAGAATTGAACAATATTTAGTGGCGTTCATCACTCGATATAGTAATACATTTGCATAACTCATAACCACAATAAGATTAGTACCACATACGGACAATTTGGGTTACAATTACCATTCAGTGTGGTGAATATATGTTGATATTCCGTGAATACGTTTTCGGTACAAAGAACTAATAAAAATTGGTTCAAGCCCTGTGGACAGGAGCTTTTGGGCGCATGTTCATCTTCCCGTACTGGCCAGTAAAGAAAAAAAGAAAAAAAGCAGTATCATGTTGAATACCTTAATATTATTCTGGAACACAAATTTTCCATTACAATAATCTTCATCTAGCTTCTATTTAGTATCAATTCCTGTAGAACGTGATCATAATAAGTGTTTTCCATATAATAAAATGTGTTTGAACTTGGTATGTAGGAAATCTGACATCAATTATTGGAATTAATTGATTTGACAAACAGCCGTCAAATGAGGTACTTTTCAAGTCGATCAACATCGTCCTTCTTTCGACGTCTAAACTATGACTTGATTCTTTATGTTTATGTCTTTGAATTTGTTTTCGGTGGAATTCAAAGAGTTCATAGAATAATCGATGAAAATACTGAGAGAGACCCAGGAAATTTGACACATTTTGTCTTATATCTCCAGAAATTGAAATCGTATAGAGCCAAAATTTTTCACAATGTTGCAAAATACTACAATTGACGTTAGTACAAGTTTTTGTTGCAATCTGATGAATAGTTCACGAAAAAAAAATTTTTTTTTCGAAAAAATTAAAAGAAATATTTTTTTAAAAATTACCAACATTTCGATCATAACAGAATTTTGCCAAAAGTTGCGCGTTTATATCCTCGAACTGACTACCAAGTTTCGATTCAACATCTTCTTTAGTTCCTGAAATATCAGGGAAATAACCTCAAAATTTTAAATGTCTATAACTCCTAAACCGTCCGGCCGATTTTGCCCGTTAACGAACTTAACCGTCGCATTTTGATCAGAAACCTACCCTGAAAGTTTGAAGTCGATAGGACCTTCGGTGCTCCTGTTATCGTGCTTACGGCCGGGAAACCGGCCGGCCGGCCGGACGGCACCCGAAAATCTGACACCGGATTCGTGATCAGGGAGTCCGAATTAGTCTATTAGCCAATTTTCAGCTCGAAATTCGAAAATTACAGACATTTGGACGAAATGATAGGACGATGTTCCCCCAGAACATGCGCCCAAAAACGAATGGTTGGAACCTCTTTGCGTCGTGGTAAATTATACCATGAAAACATTTCTTATTGAATCGTTTTAACATAGTGAATATGAATATGGTTGAGATACTTTTTGCCGATTCTGGAGGTTGATTTAATCGCGATTTGGATATTTTGTACCACGAATTAAAAACTACAACAAATGGTTGATTTTTCCAACTCTATTTCTTTGCGTGTACAGTCCAAACCCACCATGCAAATTTCAATCCTCTAATTGCTTTCGTTGGAGAGTTAAAAATTCGAAAATCACAGACATTTGGGCAAATTGATAAGCACTTTGTTCCGAGGAACAAAAGCGCAAAAAACTTTTGAATCCATTCATATATCACCCAGTATACTAGTTAATTCAAGCTGGAATCTGACGAAAGCTTGTCAATTTCGTACTCGCTTCTTTTGTATAACATCATCAGGAAGGTATCTAATGTATTCAAATCAGAGATAATTAAATTAATGATGATAATGACTCATGTCACGCAAAACAGTTAAGCAGACACAATGTCCCGTAAGTGGCGACGGAAGCTATTATTATTCCTCAATAATTATTCGATACGGAAAAGAAAAGATCACACGTACCGCCGTGTGCGAAAAATTATTACGGTACTAATGAAATTAGGGAAAATATAATCCGGACAGTTTTTTCGAGCACAGATTTCAGAACTTGTTTTAATTTCACATTTTGTTTCAGGGCACTACAAGGTGTAAAAAATGGCCCGTAATTTTACGAAAACGGTGTGAATGTTTAGTAAAATCAGGGATAATTTGGGTTGACCAGTTGTTCCGCGGAGATATTTCAAAACTAGTTTTTGAACTCGCTTTTTGTTGAAGATACCTATTAGTTGAAGAATACTTACTGTATGCCTATATATTTACGATAAAAATGCTCATTTAAAGTACAGTAACTGTCTCAAATTGTTAATTGGGGTTGATAACCCGATCAAGAGCTAGCCTGCTATTTTGGCAGCTGTTATGTTAGTAGTCTTGTCAACAAGTGCTTTTTAACACGCTTTTATTAGCTTGGGTTGTATCTGACTATGTATGTATGTAACGGAATCTTTGAACTTAATTTTCACCAGTTTCCAGAAGTCTGATTAATTTGAAACTTTGCATACGTATCAAGAACCGATGACAATGCAATAATTTGATAACAGTTTCCCATTATCCTTATTATCCACAAAAATTGATTATTATTTATAGCTTATTATCTCATACCGGGCACCTCCGCCAATTTGCAACGTGATGTTTCAGGTGCAGTTCATACTGATGCGATATCGCATGAGCGACAAGCGCAGACAGATACTCCGCCGTATTCACAAAGCATTCAATCTCCGTTAAGTCCTAACTGAGGTCCTCCGTTAAGAATAAATTTGAATCGCAACCTCAGTTAAAGTATTTAACGGTGGTGAAACTGGCCTGTTTCACGTTGATTTTCACTTTAGATAACTGAGGTTCCGTTTCAAATTTATCCTTAACTGAGTACCTCAGTTAGGACTTAACGGAGATTGAATGATTTGTGAATACGGCGGACTATCTGTATCTCATGTACAAAATCTCACAGAGTGGAGCCTGTCTATCGCAAGGCGATTTGTCGCATGCGATATATCATTTTGGGCTCATATTCTAACAGTTCTAACATGTTCTAACAGTTTCCCATCATCCTTATTGGGACCGCCAGGATTAATAAAATTTTGAATGAAATGATGAGATTGCGAAATAATTTGTGAGACATTTCAATACCACATGTCAACAAATAACTAATTGATAAATCGAACTAAAAAATGAAAAATAAATAATAGTTTAAAAAAACTAAAAAAACACGCTTTTATAGCTAACCGAACTAAAAATTAGAAAATAATTTTTAATTTCAGAGAGTTTATAATACAGTAGTAGAAGATCGAGCAATCAATCAGAATTTATCACCTCAAAATAAAATTATAATAAAGTTTAAGTTATTAACAAAAGAATTCAATTCAGAGTAAAAAGCGTGGGGTGCATTTTACTACTTTTCATAACTCTCTTCTCATAGATAGTTGCCAATAGAATGGTTGCTACATTTACTTTATCAAGCACCCCACGCTGTTTACTCTGAATTGAATTCTTTTGTTATTAACTTAAACTTTATTATAATTTTATTTTGAGGTGATAAATTCTGATTGATTGTTCGATCTTCTACTACTGTATTATAAACTCTCTGAAATTAAAAATTATTTTCTAATTTTTAGTTCGGTTAGCTATAAAAGCGTGTTTTTTTAGTTTTTTTAAACTATTATTTTTAGGTCAAAATTTTTGCGTATTCTCCGAAAATTATGATTGAGGTGTCATTCGATTCGGAATGGTATGCAGATAGTTTTTGAGAGAACGGTAAGGCCGCTCGCAAAAATTTCAATAGTTATAAACAATTAATTGAAAAAAAAGAAGGGGGTTTGGTTTTTCGCCAATATCTCGAAAACTATATGAGATAATTCAAAATTGAAAAAAAATTCAAATAGAGGAGCAAATTTCCTATGAAAAAATCCCAATTGCCGGAACTATAGGACCAATATTTATAATTTTCCTACTGGGTTGAAAATACGCCCAAAAACGAGTACTCCGACTTGCGCAAGCCTCGCCCACTTCGGACCATACATGAATAAATATTATTTAAACTTATTAAATATGGAAATAAAAAATTGAAAAAATTCAAGCGTCTGCAGGATAGACCAATGAACAATAATCCGTGGTCCAATAATGTTTATCGCGACTTTTCAATTAGTTATCCATTAGTTAATCAACAATTTTTGGTAGCACGAACATTAACATTATAAGTGCGACAATTGTTTATTTTATTTATTTATTTATTTTTCAAAGGTCTTGGAATAAATTTCCGTTGGAAAATTCAAAAAATTTAACAATTTTGCTTGAGTGAAAAAATAAAGCTTTTATTAAGTTTTCAAAAGAAAATTATAAATTATGTCATAAACAACGCATTGGTTTATAATGACTTTTTAAACAATAGGAGAAAATAATTATTAAAAATCATTTTTAAGTAGTTTCTGATCATAAATTGAAGCTTTATAATTTTTCACTTAAGTAAATTGTTCATAAAAAAACGAAAATTAACAATTTTTAAAATTTCCCAATGGGAATCTACTCTAAGACCTTCGAAAATTAGCTCCACGAAAGGAAAAAATTCTCAGATTAATAGTTTAACAATCATCGTACTAGCAATGTTAATGTTCGTGCTACAAAAAATTGTTAATTATCTAAAGGATAACTAAGTGAAAAGTCGCGATAAACATTTTTGGACCACGGATTATTGTTCATTGATCTATCCTGCAGACGCTTGAATTTTTTCAATTTTTTATTACCATATTTAATAAGTTTAAATAATATTTATTCATGAAAGGTCCGAAGCGGGCCAGGCATGCGCAAGTCGGAGTACCTGTTTTCGGGCGTAGTTTAAACCCGCTAGGAAAATTATAAATATTGGTCCTATAGTTCCAGCAGTTCAGACTTTTTCTTAGGAAAACTCCTTCTCTATTTGAATCTTTTTGGCGCTCTAGTTCCTCGTAACTGAGTGCTTATCAATTTGCACAAATGTCTGTAATTTTCGAATTTTTGGCTGAAAATGGTCTCAAACGATTTGGTTCGACTCACTGATCAAGAATCCGAGTGCGAAATCGATTCTGTCCGGCCGGCCTTAGGCACAATTACTCTCGAACGGAATGAGCTAGGCAGTTGAAATTTTCAGAGTAGGTTAGGGAGATGAATATCTCGGTTGAGTTCGTTATTGGACAAAATAGGCCAAATGATTTCGGAGTAACGAAAAAAAAAATTTTTTTTTAAGTAACAAATTTCAAATTCAAATTTTATTTAAGATGCAGTTTCACCATAGAATTCCATTGATATCATTTTCAACTCCAACAAGCTAATACTTTCGGAGATATGATTTTTCGAAATTTCAATAATGAATCGTACTTCTATGTTTTCACAGAATGCTAAAATTATTCTATCTAAGCTTTATTATATGATCTGTGTTCATACTCGTACATGTCATCCTGTTCTATAAGAGATAGTCAAATTCATTTCAGCTATTTTAATTTGATTTCTTCCATGGTGCAGTTCTCATTCTCAGATTGCTCATTTAATCTTGATAAATAAACTATTATTTGAATTGAATTTCCTTTATGATGCAGTTCTATGATAATAATACATTGATATAATTCCCAAGTCTGAGAAACCAATACTTTCGGAGATAAAATTTGTCTGTTTGAACTAGAGTGCCAGAAAGCTCCTGTCCACAGGGCTTGAACCAATTTTTTTTTGCTACAACTACTTATTATGTTTCAATTCATTCTGATCTGAATTATTAAACGGTCTATTTTCGGGTTTTCTCTCCCAAACTCTGAAATAAACCATTTAGTAATTAATATACCTCCCTCAGTATCCTTTAAAGATTATGTATATATGTATTGTTTTAGAATTGGGAATTCTTGATCAGTGAGTCTATCCTAATCGTTTGAGACCATTTTCAGCAAAAAATTCGTTACAGTTACAGACATTTGGGCAAAATTATAGCACACTGTTCCCCAAAACATGCACGCAAAAATCTACATACTGCGATTACATATTCAGAGCGGAAGTCTTGACGAAGATTTAATTAACCTAAAATACCGCCATCATATTTTGTTCCAGATCTACTGGTCGACTTGATGCATTATTGACGACCATTAACACACCCAAATATTCTATCGAACCATAAGGCTTCCTTAAGTTTGCGGAACTGTTGTGATTTCCATATAGATCACCGACCATATCGTTTGAATATTTCCTGAATTCCGAGATTTTTTAGAAAAACTGCATATGTATACGATTACAATTTCAATGTCACTCATCTAAAGTGTCTCTTCAGTTATGTGAAAATATTCAGAATCATCAATTAAAAATCAATTAGCAGTGATGAATTGATGATGACACCAAATTAAAGGATAGACATATGGATGGTGACCAAATTTTCAGCTATACTCAAGGTTGTATTTCGAGTTAATCCGAAGGTAATAGTTTCCTTTAAGCCGGCCCCGGTTGTCCAGTGGGGATAAAGACCTGCTGTGGTGCCGGAGGTCGCGGGTTCGAATCCCGCTCAGGGCATGGATGTGGTGTTGGGTGGTGGTGCATGTCCTAAAAATTAATTTGAAAGAGTCTTCGGAAAATATAGAACTGTGTAGATGGCCCTAGTTGCCTGGCACAATAAAGGATATATAAAAAATGGGTTCAAGCCCTGTGGACAGGAGCTTTCTGGCGCTCTAGTTCAAACAGACAAATTATATCTCCGAAAGTATTGGTTTCTCAGAGTTGGGAATTATATCAATGTATTCATATAATAGAACTGCATCCTAAAGGAAATTCAATTCAAATAATAGTTTATTTATCAAGATTAAATGAGCAATCATGAGAATGAGAAAAGCACCATGGAAGAAATCAAATTAAATCAGGCCAATTTTGCCCAATAACGAACTTAACCGAGATATTCATCTCCCTAAACTACTCTGAAAATTTCAACTACCTACCTCATTCCGTTCGAGAGTTATATCTATGTCTATGGATGAGAAGCAGTCTCACTACTCTCAGATCTCTTTATACTTCATGTTCAGTTCCGAAATGTAAGAATTTTCTGAGAAAAACTAATTTCGGAGCAAACAACTGAGATTTTTCTCACTTCGCTCACAATTCTTCGATAATGTCTCAGGAACATCATTTGACATTATGACAATTCATATTCATACATAGAATAATATCATTCTGTGACAACGTTGAAATACGATTTATTATTGAAATTTTGAAAAATAATATTTCCGAAAGTATTAGCTTGTTAGAGTTGAAAATGATATGAATGGATTCTTATGATAAAACTGCTTATTAAAAAAAATTTGATTTGGAATTTGTTTCGTAAAAAAAAATTTTTTTTTTGTTACTCCGAAACCGTCTGTCCGATTTTGCCCAATAACGAACTTAGCCGAGATATTCATCCCCCAAACCTACTCTGAAAATTTCAACTCTCTAGCTCATTCCGTTCGAGAGTTATCGTGCTTACGGCCGGCCGGCCAGCCGGACTGGCCGGACAGAATGAATTCCGACCACGGATTCTTGATCAGTGAGTCGAACCAAATCGTTTAAGACCATTTTCATCGAAATATTCCAAAATTACAGACATTTGGGCAAATTGATAAGCACTCAGTTCCGAGGAACTAGAGCGCCAAAAATAAAAACCTCCTTCAAGAACGTTTCAGGTCCTAAGTTGATAAATCATTATTAAATAAATCATTTTCAAAAGTTTCATGGGGAAATATGCAAAGTTAAAATATAAATATACAGGGTGGCTGGTGACCCTTAGTACAAACGATGGTTGTAAAGTGTGTCTCAGCAAGAACTTTAATTTCATTTTTGACGGTCAATTTTTGAGTCAGCCATATTTGTTGTTTGTTCAATTAAAACATAGACATTTACGAAAGTGGTGCGTTATAGCTTAGAAGAACGTTTGTTAATAGTAGTTAAAACCCATTATAAAATTGGTTCAAGCCCTGTGGACATGAGCTTTCTGGCGCTCTAGTTCAAAGAGAAAAATTATACATATCTCCGAAAGTATTGGTTTCTCAGAGTTGGGAATTATATCAATGTATTCTTATGATAGAACTGCATCATAAAGGAAATTCAATTCAAATAATAGTTTATTTATCAAGATTAAATGAGCAATCTGAAAATGAGAACTGCACCATGGAAGAAATCAAATTGAAATAGCTGAAATGAATTTGACTCTCTCTTATGGAACAGGATGACATGTACGAGTATGAACACGGAGCATATAATAAAGCTTATATAGAATAATTATAGCATTCTGTGAAAACATAGAAGTACGACTCAATATTGAAATTTCGAAAAATCATATCTCCGAAAGTATTGGCTTGTTGGAGATAAAAAAGATATCAATGGATTTTTATGGTGAAGCTGCATCTTAAATAGAAATTGAATTTGAAAATTGTTCCTCAAAAAAAAATTTTTTTTTTTCGTTACTCCGAAACCATCTGGTCTATTGTGCCCAAAAACGAACTTAACCGAGATATTCATCTCCCTAACCTACTCTGAAAATTTCAACTGCCAAGCTCATTCCGTTCGAGAGTTATTATAGAAAATCGTTTTTAAATTTTCAAATTTTTTTTTGACACTTTGCGGTAACCTGGTCAGTACAAAACTTCACATGCGTATGAAGGTCATGATTCTACAATTTGATGCTAAATTTTAGATAGATCGAGTGATCGGTTTCTGAAATATTCATAAAAAATGTTTTTACTAAAATTGGCCATAACTCCGGAACTGCGTTATGGATTTCACCCATTAACGAACTTGTCCGAGATATTTACGCTCCAAACCAACTTTGCAAATTTCAATCCTCTAACTCCTTTCGTTCGAGAGTTATCGTGCCTACGGACGGCCGGTCGGCCGGACAGGATCGATTTCGTCCTCGGATTCTTGATCAGTGAGTTGAACCAAATCGTTTGAGACCATTTTCAGCCAAAAATTCAAAAATTACAGACATTTGGGCAAATTGATAAGCACTCTGTTCCGAGGAACTAGAGCGAAAAAATGGGGAAAATTTTACTGTGACGATTCGCAAGTTCCGTGATCATTTCGGCGTGCAGAATCGACCGTCGCGGCCTACTATTGAGAATTTGATCAAAAAATTTGAGCGGAAGTTTTCTTCGAAAGATGACAGAGACCTTACCTTGGACTATAGACTATAGTCTATAGTCTATAGTCTAAGGACCTTACCCGTCATCGGCCGAAAAGATCGGCGGAAAACATCGCAGCTGTGAGAGACAGTGTGGCAGCACGATCAAGCACCTTCATTCGACATCGTAACCAGGAACTAAACATTCATCGCTCTAGTATCTAACCCATACAAAAATCTACAATTTTCCGATTAGATCGCCACGGCTTTGGCTATTCACTGAATCGAGGGCGTAGATTCCGAATCTGTAATTAGTTTTTCCGTATCTCGATTAATTTTGGTAATATGGCGAAAAATCCGACTGATTAGTCCATTTTCCGGAGGTAGGGCCAGAAATTGCGACTTTTTTCGTCATTACTCCGAAACTAATCGAGATACGGAAAATCTAATTACAGATTCGTGATCTGCGTCCCCGATTTAGTCAATAACCAAAGCCGCGTCGATCTAATCGGAAAATTGTAGATTTTTGTATGTGTTGGATACTAGAGAAAACTTTTTGGCGTTTGGCGGATTCGCTCATTTCCTAATATTTTCCGAACGGATAGAGATACAGAGGAAATAGATACATAAATCTAAACGTCGTCCACCCCATAATCGGGGAAAATTTGGTTATTGACATGTGAAAATCGTAGATTTGGGACGGGAAAGAAGAATTTTCCTTCGATTCCGGGTCAAAAATATTTGTAAGTGCCGACCGAAAAAATTTTTTTCATGGTATATCGATACAGAGCTCGTGTCTAACTAAATCGACGTCGCTGATCACGAATATGTAATTAGTTTTTCCCTAAGTGGCGTACTTTCGGAAAATTTTCACTTAGAGTGAAAATATGGACGAAAATAGGTCAATTTTGGAACTTTACACCGCCCAAAAAAATCGGAGTGAGGTGTTGCTGATTTTTTTCGTCATATATGGATCCTTTATCTACAGAATAATCCAAACAATAAATGTCCATGTCGTACGTTTCAGAAATTATGATTTTTTTCCCAAGGGTCTATTTTTCGGAAAATTCTTTCCGTGATATTTCCTCGGAAAATTTTATTGATAAATATCTGATCACAGATCCAGAATCTACGGCCCTGAATCTATAAGAATGAGTACCCGCTTTATCGTTTTGCGTCAAAAAATTTTTCTCGAAAAATGGGATTTTTTTATTATTTAGTATTAAAAAAACCCCATTTTTCGAGAAAAATTTTTTGACGTATATCTATCATCCGGATACTGATTCTTATAGATTCGGGGCCGTAGATTCCGAATCTAGAATCGGATATTTATTAAAATAATTTTCCGAGGAAATATCGCGAAATGAATTTTCCGAAAAACAGACCCTTGGGAAAAAAATCATAATTTCCGAGTAGTATGGCCTGGACATTTTCTCTTTGGATTTTTCAGTAGATAAAGGATCCATATATGACGAAAAAAATCAACAACACCCTACTCCAATTCTTTTGGGCGGTGTAAACTTCCAAAATTGACCTATTTTCAACCATTTTTTCACTTTAAGTGAAAATTTCCCCAAAGTACGCCACGGGAAAAACTAATTACATATTCGTGATCAGCGACGTCGATTTAGTTAGACACGAGCTCCATATCGATATACCATGAAAAAAAATTTTTCAGTCGGCACGACCCGGAATCGAAGGAAAATTCTTCTTTCCCGTCCCAAATCTATGATTTTCACATCTCAATAACCAAATTTTCCCCGATTATTGGTCTGTGGACGACGTTTAGATTTCTTTATCTATTTCCTCTGTATCACTATCCGTTCGGAAAATATTAGGAAATGGGTGAATCCGTTAAACGCCAAAAAGTTTTCTCTAGTATCTAACCCATACAAAAATCTAGAATTTTCCGATTAGATCGCCATGGTTTTGGCTATTCGCTAATTCGAGGGCGTAGATTCCGAATCTGTAATTAGTTTTTCCGTAACTCGATTAATTTTGGTAATATGGTGAAAAATCCGACTGATTAGTCCATTTTCCGGAGGTATAGGGCCAGAAATTGAGACTTTTTTTGTCATTACTCCGAAACTAATCGAGATACCGAAAATCTAATTACAGATTCGTGATCTGCGTCCCCGATTTAGTCAATAATCAAAGCCGCATCGATCTTATCGCAAAATTGTAGATTTTTGTATGTGTTGGATACTAGAGAAAACTTGTTGCCGTTCGACGGATTCACTTATTTCCTAATATTTTCCGAACGGATAGAGATACAGAGGAAATAAATACATAAATCTAAACGTCGTCCACCGGCCAATAATCGGGGAAAATTTGGTTATTGAGATGTGAAAATCATAGATTTGGGACGGGAAAGAATAATTTTCCCTCGATTCCGGGTCAAAAATATTTGGCCATGTTTCATTTGATATAATATAATTTTCAGAGTAGATTTGAGGAACGGATATCTCGGATAAGTTCTTTATTGGGTAGAATTGGTCTGGTGGTTTTGGATTAATAATGTTTGGCACTCTTGTTTTTTTTTAAATGACACTTTTTTGAATATAATTTCTTTTATGATGCAGTTCTATCATAGGAATCCATTGATATCATTCCAAACTCAAAGAAACCAATACTTTCGGAGATATGATTTCTCAAATTGAAACAAGAGCGCCAAAGCTCCTGTCCTGTTTCTGGTTGTTTGTCCGACGTAGCATTTGTTGCAATCTAGACATTTTTTTTTCATACATACCCGATTTTAACATATCCGGAGTTTTATCGAATGTATTTCCTAGAAGTTGTTTAATTTTCGTGGAGGTTTTGAAAGCCAGTTTTATATTAACCTTTTCAAAAATATTCCGGTGTTTGTTGTTTGTTTTCGGATGGAACGTGAGAGCTTGGAAACCTTTTTCCGTTTTTATTTCTTTCGTTAGGGCTGTGTTAATGAAGATTTTATGTTTATGTTTTTCTGATAACTAGTTGCTTTCGGCAATTCTTGAGAATTGTCAAGATTCAACCTGATACGTTCCTTCGAACTTTTTATTCAGATTCAGTATCCATAAAAAACCAATTTCTAGAATTTCAAGATAAGTAAAGACCATAAGTTAACTGAGCAGGTAGAGAAACAACAGGTAGTTATAAAAAAAACATTTAATAGTGGAAATAACCGGATAAACAGAGCATGATTTATGCTGTTTATAAATAATATTGCCTTCCGAAATGCTAAGGTCAGAATACGAGCTCCCAAAAGTTTGGTCCTGACTCCCACACGGAAGACAGCACAGGATAACTGGAAATTATTTTATGCAAAATTTAACATTATTTCCGTGAATGTGGATTCTGAACAGTATATCATTATTTCAACTATTTACAATTCGAACGGAAAGTGATAGCGACTGGCAATTTTCAGGGTAGGTTGAGCATCCAAATACGACGGTTAGGTTCGTTAATCGACCAAGCAGTTCCGGAGTGGAAATTGTGTTTTCCAAATAACTCAAACAATATAGAACCGATCGTACTGAAACTTGGGTACTAGTTGTAGAATGCCAACATAAGGACTTCTGCGTGAGTACCGTATCACTAGAAAATTTTAGAAAAATTATTGAAAATTTGTGTTTCAGGAACTATCTGTCTAGCTGAAATTTTGCAAGATCCTTCAAAACCTAATGCTACAGCCAAGTCTCAAATTTGAACACGATTGGATATATATTGTTGGAGTTATTGAAGAAATACTGGAAACCGAGAAGCATTGGGTGAGTTCAGTATCTGCATGGGTGACCATTACCATGATAACTTTCGAACGGAAAGAGATAGCGACTTGCAATTTTCAGAGTAGGTTACGGATATGAATGCGACATTTGAGTACGTTAATAGCTGGCCATACACGGACGTTCTTTCGCGCGGTTTATCGTGTTATCTACAAAATCATGAGGAAAATCCCTTGCGTGAGTGAGCATTGCAGCACGCCATGATAGAGCTTTAAGGGATTTCTCACGTCCTTTCCTCTGGAAAGGAACAAAGGATTGAACAGAAAAATGTTCCAAGAGAATTTTTTAGGAAATTTAATGCCTACAAAAAAGGTATCTTATATTTTTTCCGTAAACCTCACCATTTGAAAGATATTAAGGATTCATTTTTGATTATTTTAAGACAAATTTCATTTTTGTTTATGAATTTTATAACTCGACTATAAATGACTTTTACAAAATGCGCAATACAAATTTTTGTTGGAAATTAACTGCTCTATAAAAATGGTTTCTTATGTTTTGGCGATGAAATTAACCGTTCAAAAGATATTCATCATCAAACTTTCATTGGGTTTCACAAAGCTCTGACAGCGCTTAATTGCCAAATTAGTGTGATTCTATGTCGATTCCCAGTTCATTTTTGACGCAACCATCGAATTAAATCCACAATTAAGCTAATCGGAGCTTCGTGAAACCCACCATAAAAATGCTGTACAAGTGAATGTATACAAACCAACGACAACATAACGATAAAGGAAAAAGTAGGTGGCGCTAGTTCACAATTCAAACAGATGAAATAAAATACAAAACAAAAATTCTCTAGAGGAGAAATTTTCCTTAGGATCGTGATTTCTAATGATTAAAAATCAAATGTTTAGAAGAATTGAAGAAAAATTTTGATAATTTTGAAAATAAAACTCAAATAATACTTATATTAATGACAAGAAATGAAATTCATATAAAATTTAGTTATAAAATTGAAATTTTTCGAATATCTAACCAAAAACTTTTATAATCCGTACACATGAAAGTTTGATGATGAATATCTTTTGAACGGTTAATTTCATCGCCAAAACATAGGAAACCATTTCTATAGAGCAGTTAATTTCGAACAAAAATTTGTATTGCGCATTTTGTAAAAGTGATTTATTGTCGAGTTATAAAATTCATAAACAAAAATGAAATTTGTATTAAAATAATCAAAATTAAATCCTCAATATCTTTCAAATGGTGAGGTTTACGGAAAAAATATAAAATACCTTTTTTGTAGAGCTTTAAACTTCCTAAAATATCTCTTGGAACATTTTTCTGTTCAATCGATAAATGATGAGTATGAATTTTTTTCTATTGGACTGAGAAAAAAATACAAAACTGCGATGCGGAGGATCTTCCTATTAAAATTAAGAGCTTATGCTCGGTGACAATTTTTTGAAGGTGTCTAGCAACCCATTTTTCCGTGTCACTTGCAAAAAAAAAATAATCAATTTTTTTGACCCACCCTATTGTTCATCCAATTGGGACATCCTATTTTGTTAATAGTCATAATCGGCCAAACAGTTTTGGAGTTATGACTATCTGAAGTTTTGTTATTATTGCCTCAATAACTCAAAAAATACGAATCCGATCCAATTCAAATATGGTAGTTAGTTATAGAATGCCAACGCGCAAATTGTAGCAAAATTTCGTGAGAATCATATAAATTTTATGATCTCTATCTCTAAAACTATCCGTCCGATAACTCTGAAATTTTGCGAGAGCCTTCAAAACCAAAATTTACAGCCAAGTTTCAAATTTAAACACGATCGGATCTATAACGGTGGAGATCTGAGCAGCCTTGGGTGAGTTCAGTAACTGGATGGGTGACCGTTGCCACGATAACTTTCGAACGAAAAGAGATAGTGACTTGCAATTTTCAGGGTAGGTTGGGCGTCCGAATGGGACAGTTAAGTTCGTTGATGGGCGGAATCAGCCAAAGGGTTTCGGAGTTATTCCCATCTGGAGTATTGTTTTCTCAATAAATCAAATAATACAGATCCGCCAGAATTGAAACTTGGTAACTAGTTGTAGAATAACGACTTAAAGACGTAAGTGAAATTTTGTGAGGATAGTGTCACTAGAAATTTTTTTAAAAATGAAGGGAACATATTATGTATCTTACGATAACTTTAGAACGGTAAGAGATAGCGACTCGCAATTTTTAGGTTAGGTTGCGCATCCGAAAGCGACATTCAAGTTCTTTAATAGGCGTATACCCATCTGAAATTTTGTTTTCCTAACTCAAAATATACAAATCCGGTCTAATTAAAACTTGGTAAATACTAGTTGAATGCCGACCCGCTAATTTTCTCGGAATATCGTATCCTGAAATTAGAAGATTGTGAAAGTATTTCGAAGTAATGACATTACGGGATCGGTTCCCTTAGCCGAAATTAATTTTTCGTTTTTTTTCATTTCTATCGAAATAATAACTTTGATGAACAGTATTATCTAAGTACTGAATTTAAATCCATCTTTCAATAAAATTACTTGAGAAGTGTTTTTTGCGCGTATGTTCTGCGGAACATCCCAAATGTTTGTAACTTTCGAATTTTTTTACGAAAATAGTGTCAAACGATTCGGTTCAACTCCCCAATGAAGAATTCGAGGTCAAATTTGATTCTGTCCGGCCGGCCGTCCGGCCGTTGCCACGATAACTTGAGAACGGAAAGAGCTAGCAATTTGAAATTTTCAGGGTAGGTGACGCATCTCAATACGACGGTCTAGTTCGTTAATGGGCTTATTCGGCCAATGGTTTCCGAGTAATAATTTTGTTTCCAACCATTATAGATCCGATCGAATTGAAACTTGGTGAATAGTTGTAGAATATAAACCTAAGCTCGTTTGTGAAATTTTGTGAGAATCTTATCGCTAGAAAATTATTAAAAAATATTTTTGTTGTCACGATAACCTGAGAACGGAAAGAGATAGCGGCTTGAAGATTTCAGGTTAGGTTATGCATCTGAATGCGACATTTGAGTTTGTTTATAAGCATAATCGGCCAAACGGTTTTAGAGTTATAGCCATCTGAAATTTGGTTGTGTTTTGTACCTCATTAACTCGAAAAATACAAAACCGATTGAATTAAAGCATGGTTATTACTTGTAGAATGCCAACGTAAAAATTCTTGCAAAATTTCGTGAGGATAGTATTTGTAGAAAATTTTTAAAAAATCATTGAAAATTGAAAAAAAAAGTTCTATATATCAGTAACTTTTCGTCTGAAATTGCTGAAATTTTGCAAGAGCCTTTAGAACCTAACTCTACTGCCAAGTTTCAAGTTTTAACACGATCGGTTTTAATATTGTTGGAGATTCGAACAGCTTTGTGAGTTCAGTAGATGGGTGACCGTTGCCTCGATTACTTTCGAACGAAAGGAGATAGGGACTTGCAATTTTCAGGGTAGATTGCGTATCCTAATGGGAGAGTTAAGTTCGTTTTTGGGCATAATCGGTCTAACGGTTTCCGAGTTATACCCACCTGGAATATTATTACCTTGATAACTCAAAAAAATGGTTCATTTATACTCTGGAACTGGAGGGCGAGCTGTAGATGGCGTAATGGTGAGAACAGCTCTGTTGGGGGGCACAATAGATCTCAAGGTCGCGGTGCAACGTAACCCCCTTATCAATAATAATAATAATAAAAACTCAAAAAATAAAGATTCGATTGAATTAAAGCTTGGTAACTAGTAGTAGAAAATCAACATAAAGAAGTGTTTAAAATTTTGTAAGAACCGTACCCCTAGAAAATCTGAAAAAAAACACGAAAAAAAATTTTTTGTAAGTTCCGTACCCCCAGAAAATTTCAAAAAAATCACGAAAAAAAAAGGTTCAAGCACTGACGTGAAGTCAGGAGCTTTTGCGCGTATGTTCAATTTCTATTCTCCTGTAACGGATGCTATTATTTAACTATGGTAAATTCGATGGACAATAGAACATCGAATGGACAATAGAACATGCGCACATAAGCTCCTGACTTCACATCAGTGCTTTCAGCAATTCAAGAGTTCAAGAGTTTCAAGATATCCAGATTCTAAGTGCAATACTCACTTCTCAACTCCAACCCTTGCGGAGGACAAGGTCCTCGATTCAACAGACAATTGGCGTAATAATATACCATCCTCCTATTGTTCAGTATCTCCTCGATGTCCAGATGATCGTACTTGGTGGCGTAGTAGTTTGCCGGACTCGCATCCACCAGAACAAACACCGCAACTGTCACCACCGACGTGAAAACATTCATCTTTCGAACTTCTCTCTCGTCTCGCCGCCAGGTCAACACTACCGAATGGTATTCTTCGTCAGGAAGGAAACTCTGTTAAGAGCGAGGTCAGTATTATTGTTTACGGCGCTCGACCTTTCTTTTCTACGCTACCCTGTATGCATGTCTACGTGAAAAAATTGTAATTGCTCCCGTTAGAGTCACCGATATTGATATCATATCCGAGATTTGATAAGTATAGGTACTGGGTAGGTTTGATAACGTTGTGGGAGTGATAAGGAGCGTCTTCTTAATTAGACCGATATACCGTGTGATCGACAAGTTAGGATTCCTCAAACCATGGTCCGAAAATCGAAGGTTACGAAGATATGGCGATTTTTCAACTTTTTGGATATTTTCTGCTTTGTTAACGAAAATGATTAATTTTGTAAAAACAACTTGACTCTAAATATTCAATGAATATTCTTGAAGCTGAAGAGGAGGTTATCATTTCATGCGGAAAAGTATTTACTAAGGCATCACACGAGAAGAGAGTAGGCGAGAGCATAAAAAATCTCGTCTCGTTCTCGCCAATTCCCAAAAATTAAGTCTCGTTTCAGTCTCGTTCTCGTCTCGTTATCAGTTGTCTCGTCTCGTCTCGCTTAATTGTGAATAACGATAATAAATATTATAATATGCATATAAACGATATGGTATATAATAAGGAATAATTTTGTAAAGTTATATTTATTTTTCTCTTGTACAAAAATATTCGTACATGTACATATTATTTTTAATTTTAAACACTGTTAATTTCATCTTTTAAATTACTCCAAGAATTCAAACATAATCACGCTTGCATCATATCATCTTTCAAAAGGTATGGATGTAGCCATTAATAAATCACCAAATCACCATTTCCAGCCAAAAATTCGAAAATTACCGACATTTGGACAAATTGATAAGCACTCTGTTCCGAGGAACAAGAGCGCTAAAAATCTACTAGGATAAATATATATGATGAGAGATACGTTACTATAAGAACAGAAATTATAACTACCAACGACTGTTATGTTATGTAATATTTATAGAATTCGTACATACCCTGATATTCGCGGTTGTCCTGTATAAGTTTGCTTCAAAACTAAATCTGGCCGTGCCTCCACCAAATAATCCTTCAAGCACACAGCAATGTTCTGGATATAGAAAGATATTTACAACCTGCATTGTTTCCACTACAAATGACGAGAATAGAACATTTAACACATACCTGTCAAAGTCGCCAAGATCGTTCACGTGGTCAACTTGGATTTTGCAAAAGGTCTTTAAATCCTCTTTCGAGACAAGTGAAGGTTACCTGTTATCCTTCCAAATCAAACCAATGTAACCCTCACTCCTAATTCGATTTTCGAAACTATATCCAACTAAGAAGAATTCAACAATTCTTACGAAGTTTCGAAAATACGCATAACCTATTGCTCCTCTGTAGAATCTCCACAAAATGGACGATCTCACCTCACTGACGCCGACTCTCGCAAAATTTCAGACTGCCACAACGAAACAATATAGCCAACTACTTCGGCTCTTAGAATACAATAATTCTTTAGCGTCGATTGGTACCACTGAGACCCAACCTCAAACTCAATGTCAACACAAACGACAACCTTACAAGCAGAATGTAAACAAACCCCGTGCCCGGGTCAAAAAGGAACGTTACAAAATATTTCACAGATAGTCGCAAGAGTTGATATTTTGTAAAATATATTGTTCTCTATGCAGACCTTTCCTAATTTTTTGAATGAAAAGTTCAAAAGAAAATTTAACGAGATCAAAAACGAGACACTCGTGTTGGGCTGTATGTGGTCTCGGTATCACCTATAATATTTTTCAAAACGTCTCGTCTCGCTTTTCCGAGGTTTTTTCAAAGGTGAGTTAAGCATTCACTATTGACAAACAACACAGCTTTCAATTGAACTGTCATCCACCTTCGCCGCCATATTCTAAAAAGTGATGGGTTGCTTGGCCTTCCTTTTAGGAGGTGTTGATTGAACTTATTAGAATTATTATGAACTGGAACAAAAATCTAAAGATTTTCATCGAAAAGTGAATTTCTTCGAATGTTACAATTTGAAATTTTATCTCATAATAAACGGATTTCTAATATTGTGCACGGTGTTATAAATTACTATAATAATGTTGAGCTAAAGCTCCAGATCAGACGTCGGAGTTCTTATACATTTTTTCAGAATTTATTAATCAGAACAAAAACATTATCAGGATGAAATTGACAATATTATATTTGAATATCAACAATTTCGAACACAAGTGACTCAAGGACACTACTGCGCATTTAACGCCATATCTGGTACCTGTAGACATGTCTTAGCCTTATTAGGGATCATCAGACACAGTTACCATATGTCTCTTAGGCCATAAAAGGAAATATTATATTTGGAAATATTTCGAATTTTATCATTGCTGATTTCGACATACATGTACCTTATTAACAAAAATTCTTGGCTTTGAATCCGATTCTACATCATTTCGCAATAGGAAACAATTTTGTATATCCTACCATTGTGAACACTGAATTATAAATTCATCCAAATCATTTGAGATGTTTCTTGACTTATTTATGCTCATTGAATTTCACACGCAGAAAGATGTTGATTTTTTGTATTGTCTATAAATCAGTTTGCTGAAGTTCGTGTGAATACGATGTATAATTGGAATTTGAATTGCTAGATTATTCACCTTACATCGCGATCATTGACAGGTGTGATCGCAAATTGGCACAAAAGAACCAAACATTTGACTAATATTGGGTGTTTTTGGCGCTCTAGTTCCTCGGAACTTAGTGCTTATCAATTTGCCCAAATGTCTGTAATTTTCGAATTTTTGGCTGAAAATGGTCTCAAACGATTTGGTTCGACTCACTGATCAAGAATCCGAGGTCTAAATCGATTCTGTCCGGCCGGTCCTGCCGGCCGGACGTAGGCACGATAACTCTCGAACGAAAGGTATTAGAGGATTGAAATTTGCAAGGTGGGTTTGGAGCGTAAATATCTCGGACAACTTCGTTAATGGGGGAAATCCATCAAACGGTTTCGGAGTTAGGGTCGATTTTAGTAAAACACATTTTTTATGAATATTTCCGAAACCGATCACTCGATCTATCTGAATTTAGCATCAAATTGTAGAATCATGACCTTTATACGCATGTGGTGTTTTGTATTGACCAGGTTACCGCAAAGTGTAAAAAAAAATTCAAAATTTTAAAACATTTTTTCTACAATAACTCTCGAACGGAATGAGCTAGGCAGTTGAAATTTTCAGAGTAGGTTAGGGAGATGAATATCTCGGTTTAGTTCGTTATTGGGCAAAATAGGCCAGATGGTTTCGGAGTAAAGAAAAAAAAATTTTTTTTTAAGCAACAAATTTCAAATTCAATTTTTATTTAGGATGCAGTTTCACCATTAAAATCCATCGATATCATTTTCAACTCCAACAAGCTAATACTTTCGGAGATATGATTTTTCTAAATATCAATAATGAATCGTACTTCTATGTTTTCACATAATGCTATAATTATTCTATCTAAGCTTTATTAGATGATTTGTGTTCATACTCGTACATGTCATCCTGTTCTATAGGAGAGAGTCAAATTCAGTTCAGCTATTTTAATTTGATTTCTTCCATGGTGCAGTTCTCATCCTCAGATTGCTCATTTAATCTTGATAAATAAACTATTATTTGAATTGAATTTCCTTTATGATGCAGTTCTATCATAAGAATACATTGATATAATTCCCAACTCTGAGAAACCATTACTTTCGGAGATATAATTTGTCTGTTTGAACTAGAGCGCCAGAAAGCTCCGGTCCAAAGGGCTTGAACCAATTTTTTTCTATTTTAAAATTTGAATAAAGTTGATGCATTTTGCACGTGTAAAATTCCTTCATTCATACTCAACTCAATGCGGTATTTCGTGAGAGTTTATGAGGCCTGAATAGAGAATAAAACAAGCGCGCAAAAGCTCCTGGCTTTTCAAGAATTTTTTTCAATTTATAGAACTTTTAAAGAGGCACTCTTCAGATTCGCTAAAATTTGGCTCATAGTCGATTTGAGATTCCATTAGATTAAATCCGTTTGTTATTTCTAAATAATGAAGGAGCCAATGAACATCTGAATGTATTTCAATGAAATGTCAGTTGAAATATCCGATACTGCATAATTACGACAATAATGAAAAACTTGTTAATTATTTATTGTCACTGAATTAAATATTTCCGTTGTGCAAATTGGACAATTCTAAAATATTCTAATTGAACAACTGTTATTTGAACCCTGTCCTTCATATTTCGTAATTCGAATTGAAACAATCCATTTCAAAACATCGTAGCAATGAATTAGTATTCATTACTCATTAGTAGTAATGATAATATGTGGATTTAAGAATATTCATAAACTGAAAGAATGAGTGTAAACCGATATTACAATATTGATCCTATTTGATAACGATTTCTATCAATTAAAAGGCCTCTTTAAAAAATTGGTTCAAGCCCTGTGGACAGGAGCTTTCTGGCACTCTAGTTCAAACAGACAAATTATATCTCCGAAAGTATTGGTTTCTCAGAGTTGGGAATTAAATCAATGTATTCTTATGAAAGAACTGCATCATAAAGGAAATTAAATTCAATTAACAGTTTATTTATCAAGATTAAATGAGCAATCTGAGAATGAAAACTGCACCATGGAAGAAATGAAATTAAAATAGCTGAAATGAATTTGACTCCTTCTTATAGAACAGGATGAAATGTACGAGTATGAACACAGATCATATATTAAAGCTTAGATAGAATATTTATAGCATTCTGTGAAAACATAGAAGTACTTACGATTCATTAGGTATTGAAATTTAGAAAAATCCTATTTCCGAAAGTATTAGCTTGTTGGAGTTGAAAATGATATCGATGGATTTTAATGATGAAACTGCATCTTAAATAAAAATTACAGACATTTTGGCAAATTGATAAGCACTCAGTTCCGAGGAACTAGAGCGCCAAAAAAGTGGGAGAGGGACCTTTGGCGCTCTTGTTCAAAATTTGACAAATCATATCTCCGAAATTATTGGTCTCAGGGAATGATATAAATGGATTCTTATGATAGAACTGCATCATGAAAGAAGATAAATTCAAACAGACCGATTCTGTCCAATAACGAACTTATCCGAGATATTCATTCTTCAAATCTACTCTGAAATTATATCATATCAATTAGAACTTAGCCAATGTTCCAGTTTTGTTTTTACTGGAGATATTCTGAACCCAATTTGTTTATGTATCTTACCACAGTATATATTTCTATCATGATATGGATTATCCACGGGCATTATATTATCACCTTAAAAGTATAATATCATATCATCCTCATAATTCTACGATGGCTGAGATTATTTCATTGGTCGTTTTGCATTCAATCATACTTTGTTTTCCAGAATGTTTTCTATAAGATGACATGTAAGAATAAGATCATATAATAATTCATAGATAGAATAATTAAGAACAGCATTATGTGGAAACATATAGAAGTAGGTACGACTAATTATTGAAATTTAGAAAAATCATATCTCCGAAAGTATTAGCTTGTTAAAATTGAAAATTATATCAGTGGACCCTTATGGTGAAATTGCATCTTAAAAAAAATTTAATTTGAAATTTGTGAGCAAAAAAATTTTATTTTTCGTTACTCCGAAACCATCAGACCGATTTTTCCCAATAATGAACTTAACCGAGATATCTATCTCCTAAATCTATTCTGAAAATTTCAACTGTCTAGCTAATTATGTTCTTGAGTTATCGTTTGACAGTTATCGGCCCAGCCGGCCGGACCGAACGGGTCGGACAGAATCGATTTTGACCACGGATTCTTGATCAATAAGTCGAACCAAATCGTTTAAGACCATTTTCATCACAAAATTCGAAAATCACAGACATTTGGGCAAATTGATAAGCACTCAGTTCCGAGGAACAAGAGCGCCAAAAACAAGTGAAGGAGAAAAATATTTTCCAAATAGAGCAAACAAAGAGGTGAAAGAAAAAACTTTTGGAGAGCGCATCCGAGATGGACAAAGAATAAGAAAATGAAAAAGAAGAAAATAGTGGATACGGTTATAACGATATAGGCTTGATTTATGACAGCGAAGACGATACACATTAATTATTGCTCGCTTGTTGAGTATTTTTTTTCTTTATATAAATGAGTGTTGGAAATTGTGATCATAATTTTTTCTTATCTTCAATAATCATAAGGCTTTTGCCTACTTTTTCCCATCTCATTTTATGTAATAGTTGAATGGGAATACACTTGCCATCTTTATTTACCCCCTTATATGGCGTAAATGAAAACATTTAGCTTTAAGTTGAAAAAAATATGTAGGTCTCTTATTTTACCTATCGGAAGAATGAATTTCCTATGCGCTCCTTTGGTCGTTTTCAAACGGGTGAACAAATTTATAGAGAGAGAGAGAGAGAGAGTTTATTGGTGTTCTGACAATTTCAAGAATTGCTTACACAGGTCATAGTTATAAATAATAGATGGATGTATAAGTACAAAAATGTCACAAAACAAAAAACAACACAACTACATAAATAGATAGGGAGCATGTTTTATGAGCAGCGTGAATATATAATTATATATATATAAAATAATTGATAAAATTGTGCAGTAATATAAATAAAATAGCCAATTTGCTCTCAGAATATATAAAATAAGTAATAATAAGTTAAATGTATAGATAAAACAAGAATACGTAGTGATAAAATAAGTTAAGTGTATAGATAAAATAGTATGTACAAATTAAAATGAATAAATAATAAATGGGACATACAGTGTACAAAGATGGTTCGGTTGAATAGATAAAATGATATTTACAGTTTAAAATATATACAGTACAAATATATAAATTAGAACAGACAGGTTGAAATGTATACAGAGTATACATATATATATAGGTAAATTGCAGTGTGAACAGGTACAGAATAAAGGTGCTACAACCACATACATTAAATCATGTTTTCCAAAACGAGATGAATTCTTCTACTGAATAAAAGACATTGTGGACCAATATGTCCTTCATTTCATCCTGAAATTTTGATTTTGGCAGGTTTCTAAGTCTAAGGGGTAGTCTATTATAGCGATATAGCACAATACTCCGGACTATTTTGTGATTTTTTCAATCTCAGAAAATTTTTCCGGATGTGAAATTTATTTCTGGTATTGTAATCGTGTATGTCGGATTGTTTATATACATAACAATTCTTCACATAATCCATTAAAATATGTGAAACTTTAAATAAGTGTCCTCAATTGCCCATATTAACATTACAATGTTCACTTGACCAGTTTCTTCATTATTTTCGAATATAAATATTGGTTCAAGCCCTGTGGACAGGAGCTTTTTGGTGCTCTTGTTCAAACAGACAAATTATATCTCCGAAAGTATTGGATTCTCAGAGTTGGGAATTATATCAATGGATTCCTATGATAGAAATGCATCATGAAAGAAATTAAATTTAAAAAAATTGTCGTTTAAAAAAATGCTTCAAAAATTATCTTATAAAAAATGGGTTCAAGCCCTGTGGACAGGAGCTTTCTGGCGCTCTAGTTCAAACAGACAAATTATATCTCCGAAAGTATTTGTTTCTCAGAGTTGGGAATTATATCAATGTATTCTTATGAAAGAACTGCATGATAAAGGAAATTAAATTCAAATAATAGTTTATTTATCAAGATTGCGTTCGGAATCAACGTCGGATGCAACGAGTGCGTCCGACGTAGAGTGCGCCCGGTTGTTTGAAATGTTGTCGTACGTTTTAGAACGACGCCGGGTGTATTCTTGCCTCTCTTTCTAACTTCTTACGTTTATTTTTGACGTTTTGAGGTTAAGCTATTGTGTTTGTATCGTTGAAGCGTGTTGAAGGTTTTTGAAATATTGAAAATGGAGATTGTTTCGAGATCGAACGAAGAAAATATTGTTATTTTAGGATCAATAGTGTTTTTATGGAACAATTATTTAAATCAGGTTTTGGATGACGAATTGAGTAGCGATGAGGGGGAATGAATTGTTGGAAGATTGGCATTACTAGAGGATTCTCGAGAAACCCTGTTGCGAGTGCAGGGTTACATTATTTTATTATACCGAATATTAGGGACGAACAATTCCGAGAAAGTATAACATTAACTAGATCGTCATTTGATATTCTTCTCACAAAAATTGTAGGATATCATAAACGATAATTCTGTCCCGATTGCATTCAATAACATGTTTTGTTTAATTAGAAATCAAACTCATTTTGTTTTTTCCTCTATAAGTAGCTAATAATTTCATCGTAAACTAAACTTCTTCTCAACAAAACGACAAAGGGCAATAAAACGATTAAAACGAGGGAACCTTCTACAGGGTCTTCACAATAAATTGTAACATCGCAGTTGGCTTTGAAATATTATTGTTTTGCCGTTTCATATATAAACTGTTGACATTCGCGATTCCATCCACATAATTTAATTTCTGACGATACAATTATCAAGGCTGACACTTTCAAAAGCCTGTAAGATAGTCAGTATCCTTAGCGAAGAGCGGCAAATAATTATTCAAACCCAACTGCGATGATACAAGCATTTATGAAGACCCCGTATATTCAAATACATATTATGTTCCAAACACAAACAGTATCTGCGCAGGACGAGTGATTATTACACATGTATTTTCACGGTTGCAAAGTTGCACACCCTGACGTGCGTCCTGTCTGTTTTCGAAGGGGGTTAATATTTACCCGACGTCGATTCCGAACGGGTCGGGTGCACGCCGACAACGTCCGATGTTGATTCCGAACGCAACCCAGATCCGAGGAACTAGAGCGCCAAAAAGTGTAATAGACCACATTAGTTAGGTTAGGCGGGAAATTTGAATTACGAGCCATCCGTGGATCCGAGCACTGAATTCCCCATGCATTTCTTATGGACCTAAAATTTACGCGAATTTCTCGCCTGTTTTTAGATACTTTGGCTAATTTCTTAAGGTTTATTTCGGTTAAATAGATTCTGTGAACCTTTCTTAATCATCTAGAATCAAGTTTTCATAACAAAATAGTATATTTCCAAAATAATTAATAAATATAAAAGTGTTCACCAAATTCGATTGACGTATGTCTTAGCTCACTCGAAATCAGTCAAAAATAATAACATAACCCTAAATCAGCCTTTTAATGACACACAACAGAAGTCATATACGACATACGGTAATCTTTCGAACTACACTGGTTTCAATTTTGATTTAAGAATAAATTGATGTAGATTTTGATGTGGAAATAACATGAAAACATGCACTAATGATGAAGGTACACAATACTTGATGTCTCTGTACTAAAATTATCTTTTAAATAGGGTAGTTTCATCTCAAAGTTGAAATTCCTTGTTAAAAAATTTGAATATGGATCTCCCGCCAAGAGAATGATTCTAACCTAACTAATGTGGTCTATTCCCTTTCGGAACGCAACCGGATTTAAGGCCGCTTTCTCTCGTTCCGAAACCCGACGGGTCAGACCGACCGGTCATCGGGCTCCTCGAACGATCTTGTCGATCTCCGGTATTGGAATAAAACGTCGGTACGTACCTGGGATATATATTCTTAATTTTCACTTTTCGACATAAGATCGCCACATGGGGGTTTATTTGACTGTTTTTTACCCTTATATTCGCTTTTCGTCAACTTTCAGGCCAGAAAACTGTCATGTCTCAGGAAAATAAGTTGACATTATGACAATTCATACATAGAATAATTATAAATAATTATGTGAAAACGTCCAAATACGATTTATTATTGAAATTTTGAAAAATCATATCTCCGAAAGTGTTAGCTTGTTAGAGTTAAAAATGATATCATTGGATTCTTATGGTAAAACTGTTTATTGAAAAAAATTTAATTTGGAAGAACTTAGCCGAGATATTTATCTCCCAAACCTACTCTGAAAATTGCAACTGTCTAGCTCATTCCGTTCGAGAGTTATCGTGCCTACGGCCGGCCGGACAGAATGAATTTCGACCACGGATTCTTGATCAGTGAGCCGAACCAAATCGTTTAAGACCAGTTTCATCGAAAAATTCGAAAATTACAGACATTTGGCAAATTGATAAGCACTCAGGAGGAACTAGAGCGCCAAAAAGAGCAATCTACAATCCTTAAATGCTTTAATGCTTCAAAAATTTTCGTTAAATTTATTTATCAAGATTTAATGAGCAATCTGCAATGATTCAACCTAGTGGAATGGGTTGTTGCAACTTAGACTCGGTGCATGGTTTTCACAACTCGAAATACCTAAGGAAAGTCTAGAGCAAGGCTGGAGACAATCATAGCAGATTGTCTATTTATTCCTGATATTTGAGTAGGTAGTGGACTACGATCAAATTATTTTAATAGTTCAAAATATATTAATAAAATTCTATTCTCTTTTCATAATTTAAAATTTAATAGTCCATACTACTAACATATTCTTTTCTGTATTATGAACCTCAAACTCAAGAAAAAAATGATTGATACACAAATGTAGATCCATATTTGAGTATTTTTCTGCTAGCAACATTATGAAAATACTGTAGGTATATAGGAACATGTCTCAATACTTAAGGAAGTAAAAGGTAATATTAACCTCAGTGGTCAACGAACAGTAATTTCTTTTGATGATTCCATTATGTTCTTCTTTCCTATTGCCTCCATAAACTACATCAAATCACAGACAGATTCTGTGTTCACATTCTGTGAATACATAGAACTTACGATGTGTTATTGAAATTTTGAAACATCACATCTCCGAAAGTATCAGCTTGTTAGAGTTGAAAATGATAACAATGGATTCTTATGATGAAAGTGCATCTTAAAAAAATTTTAATTCAAAAGTTGTAATGTAAAAAAAATTTTTTTTCTCGTTACTCCGAAACTATTAGACCGATTTTGCCACATAACGAACTTAACCGAGATATTTATCCCTCAAACCTACTCTGAAAATTTCAACTGTCTAGCTCATTCCGTTCGAGAGTTATCGTGTTAACGGCCGGCCGGACGGCCAGCTAGCCGGACAGAAACGATCTCGACCACGGATTCTTGATCAGTGAGTCAAACCAAATCGTCCAAGACCATTTTCAGTCAAAAATTCGAAAATTACAGACATTTGGGCACATTGATGAGCACTCTGTTCCGAGGAACAAGAGCGCCAAAAAATAACATAACATATTTAAAAATCTGGCCAATTATATATCGAGTTCAACAAAACGCCAAGTTTCGGCTTGTTAGACAATTTCATTTTGCATTTCAGACTGAAAATTATGGTTTTCAGATCAAACTTGGTTATTTAAATGTTAGGTTATATCTGAGAGCTGATATACGAGTTTATACCTACTCGTAACCTTTCCAATCAATCGACAGGTTAATTCGTTACTTCCTATTGAATAATACATATTAATCAATAGGTAGTATCACATTAAAAATATCGGGTAATCGATATGATAACGAGCACCTGTATACGTAACGAATCAAGCAGTTTAAATTTTCTTAATTTGCTTGATTGAACAAAACTTCCAGAAGGTATACAAATCACCCAACAATTTAATATTTATTCTCGGATCATCTCCTATCTTCTATTCGTACACCACCTACACCAGAAATCCATTTACACACATACAAAAAAAGTTAAGAATCAGTAAAAATAAAAATATTGGAGTTGTTAACTGAAATTCATATTCGTGGATTCCAAAAGTATCAGCACTTCTCCAATAATATCAATTCTTAACTAGGGCTTCACGCGAGAGCGAGATTTTTCTCGTCTCGTCTCGTTCTCGTCTCGGAAAAGCGAGACGAGACGAGACGTTTTGAAAAATATTATGGGCGATACCGAGATCACATACCGCCCAACACGAGAGTCTCTTTTTTGGTCTCGTTAAATTTTTTTCATTCAAAAAAGGTCTATATAGAGAACAATATATTTTACAAAATACAAACTCTCGTGACTATCTGTGAAATATTTCTCTTCTTATAGTGACGTATCTCTTATCATAAATATTTATCCTTGCAGATTTGTATACTTTAGGTTTGAAGATACTTTTTACTCTCGGTTGAGTATTATATATGTCTATAAACTACTCAGTAATGAACGTGTTTACTATTGAAAGGGTCTCTTTGGCTCAACATTTTCTACCTGGAAAAGATCGTCTTATTTAGAACAGATACATACAGTAAACTTTTCATATATACGACTCGACATTTTCAACACCCACATAAACAATTGAATATGAAGAATTTCCACTATAATTACCAATATATTTTGTCTATATTATGCATCAATCGTTCTAGAAATACACGATTTTTTGAAAGATTATTGATTATTATGTTTGTTTGAACGTGCGATAATTGAGATTTTTTTCAAAAAAAAAATAGAATCACAACCATAAAAAACTGATGTGATTATGAATTCAATACTTAACGGACAACTTTTATTGCCCCTAAATTCCAATGCTTTTAAAATTTCCTCTGTATTTGAACATCTGGAGAAATTTATTGTTTTTCCTTAGGCTTCTTGTAGGGCCGGTTTCTGAGGAATATAACATGTGATTCATTTTCCGTTTATTTAATTCAATAGAATTCAGTAGATAAACTGAAGATAAACTCCATTCGAATACTGTAGTGAAGATATGAACAATTATTGTATACATCTGTGGAAGTGCATATAATAAAACTGGTAGAGAAATGAAGCTATTCAATGTTTCGAAAAGTGTTATGAGGAATACGCCAAGAACACCTTCAATGATCTACCCACTAGGAAGGTATTTATTGAAAACTATACCCATTTGTCCAATTCTATTAAAAAATGTATCGACATCGATAGCCTCTTTAACATCAACAAAAAGTTCGAAATATTGGAAAGCTGAGTTTGGAAAATATTCGCTGTTAGAAAGAGCAAATACGAATCGAAATATTTTACAGGGTGGAAAGTGATGAAGAAGTTCTTCCTTCACTTTCCAAAATGGCCGGGGATTCATTAATGGCTACATCCGTACCTCTTGGAAGATTATTTTCTACAGCAGGTATGATCATGGCAAAAACACGTACATAATTGAAAGATGGTGTAATGCAAGCGTGATTAGGTTTGAATTCTTGGATATCGAGTAATTTAAAAGATCAAATTAACAGTGTTTAAAATCAAAAATAATATGTACATGTACGAATATTTTTGTATAAGGGAAAAATAAATATAGCTTTACAAAATTATATATCATTATATACCATTTCGTTTATATACATATTTTTTTTTTTTTTTACATATTAATTATTATATTTTTTATTATTATTCATTATCGTTATTCACAATTAAGCGAGACGAGACGAGAACGAAACGAGAACGAGACTTAAACGAGACTTAATTTTTTGGGAATTGGAGAGAACGAGACCAGATTTTTTGTGCTCTCGCTCTCGTGTGAAGCCCTATTCTCAAAAACTTAACCAAAATATTTATACTAACTAGGTACATTATTGATAGAACAGTTAATTGAATGTTCAAATCATTATTTTTTAAAATCTCATTTTCGAGTTAATGTTAAAAATTTTAATTATTATTTTTATCAATGTGATCAATTTACCGCCAGTCTTACTTTAAGTATTTGTTGTTCTTAATGAAAATATGGTTCAATAGTAGATATTATTTAGTTTCATCCAAATCCGAATAATCGTCAGCCTCTCCTGTGGCAAAGCCTTCATGATTCTTGATGAATGTACCATCTTTATCGTATTTATCCAGAAGCTGTTGCCAATAGTCCTTATGATTTTGGAGCAAATTTGAGAAAACCTTTCCAGCAATTTTTTTCTGCTTTTCACTGCATTTTGTACATTCAGACTGCAAAGCATCAGGGAGATATTCTACAAAAAGAAAAAATATATTGGGACATAATTTTCATAATAATTAAGAGAATTCGGAAGGGAGGATCTATATGAATTATTATAAGAAGGTACCAATAATTGTTCGATGGAAGTTTAATTTTCGTGGAAGTTTTGAAAGCCAGTTTAATATTAACCTTCTTAAAAATATTCTAGAATTTGTTGTTTAATTTATTATTGGTGAATGATATTAATCTACCTGATCATTCAAAACTGAAATATCATCATTATTTAGGTGTTTTTTAATTTCTATCAATTAAAATATATTCAATTTTAGGCTTTTGGGTTGAATGTGCCAAATTTCTGGTTTTCCTGTGAATTCATGATAATTTTGAATAAGATGAATGGCATAGTTTAAATTTTGTTTATTCAACCTTAAACGTCTCAAATGTTTCTAGAACCTCTGGTGAAAACTTCGGTCAGTCTGACTTATATACAGGGTGTCCCAGAAGTTGACGTCAAACCGGGAGCGGGTGATATTCCAAGTCATAATAGTTAATAAGAAAGATTTAAAAAAAATATAAGATACGTATTTTCAAAATTATATGCATTTCAAAAAAATTGAATTATCTTTCTTTTAATTTTATTTTCATTATGTATCCTGAATATTGCTTCTCTAAATTGGTACATAATATTTTGAGCTGAATGCCCCAGCTTGGAAGAATATGTCACTAAGTCAACTAAGTATCCAAATTTAATAACCAATTTTAACGGTCTTAACTGAAAAATGAATTTATCGTAGTAAATTTATTGCTTGACAAGTGCCTCCAAAAATTGCTTCATTTAAGAACGATCTAAAAATGGTACAACACTTTCTAATAATTAAGGAAGTTTCTTAGATTTTTTTCGTAGAGAAACCCAGTTTTGAACGAATTTTTCTTGCTTAATGTTCTAGAAAATTTTCACATCCAACATCAATTTTTGGAATCTAAGATTTATTACATTACAGCAAATGTTCGAACTTATTCTTTCGGTCACTATACACGCTCGATATCTTAAAAAACTGGTTCAAGCCCTGTTGACAGGAGCTTTGGCGCTCTTATTAAAACTTTGACAACTCATATCTCCGAAATTATTGGTCTCTGGGAATGATATAAATGGATTCTTACGATAGAACTGCATCATGAAAGATATAAATTCAAACAGACCGATTCTCCCCAATAACGAACTTATCCGAGATATTCATTCCTCAAATCAGCTCTGAAAATTATATTATATCGATTGAAACTTAGACAATACTGAAGTTTTCTTTTTACTGGAGATATTCTAAACCCAATTTGATTATATATCTTACCAAAGAATATATTCCATCATCATATGGATTATCCACGGGCATTAAATTATCACCTTAAAAGTATGATATCATCACATCCTCATAATTCTACGATAGCTGAGGTTATTTAATTGGTCATTTTGCATTCAATCACACTTTGATTTATAAAACAGGAGGTTTATTTTATATGAAGAATAACGAACCAGAAATAATTTTGACATTCATCTCTCATAGGAATCAGATGACATGTAAAAACACAGATCATGTAATAATTCATAGATAGAAAAATTAAGTACAGCACTCTGTGAAAACATATAAGTACGATTCATTATTTAATTTCGAAAAATCATATCTCCGAAAGTATTTGCTTGTTAAAGTTGAAAATGATATCCGTGAATTTTTATGATGAAACTGCATCTTGAAAAAAATACAATTCGAAATTTGTAATGTAAAAAAAAATTTTTTTTTTCGTTACTCTGAAACCATCAGGCCTATTTTGCCCAATAACGAACTCAACCAAGATACTTATCTCCCAAACCTACTCTGAAGAGTTCAACTATCTAGCTCATTTTGTTCGAGAGTTATTGTCGAAACAAAATTTAAAAATTTAAAGATTTTTTTTGCCTTTTTACGCAACCCGATCAATACTCAACTTTGCATGCATATAAAGTTCATTATTCTACAATTTGATGCTAAGTTTCAGATAGATCGAGTAATCGGTTTCGGAAATATTCATACAAAATGTTTTTACTAAAAACGACCATAACTCCGAAATCGCTTGGTGGATTTCGCCCGTTAACGAACTTGACCGAGATATTTACGCTCAAGATCTATCCTGCAAATTTCAGTCCTCTAACTCCTTTCGTTCGAGAGTTATCGTGTTAACGGCCGAACGGCTGGACAGAATCGATTCCGACCACGGATTCTTGATCAGTGAGTCGAACAAAAAGGTTTAAGACCATTTTCAGCCAAAAATTCGAAAATTAAAGAGATTTGGGCAAATTGATAAGCACTCTGTTCTGAGAAACAAGAGCGCCAAAAATGTGAAGAAGTGGACAGGAGCTTTGGCGCTCTTTTTCTAACTTTGACAAATCATATCTCCGAAAGTATTAGTTTCTCAGAGTTGGGAATGATATCAATGGATTCTTATGATAGAACTTCATCATAAAAAATTGAATTCAAACGTTGGTCTATGACTCACCTCATATGTCGGATTTACATACATCACCAAATTATAATAAGAGCATTCTATGACTATGAAATCATACAATTAAGATTAATTATTGAGCAAGGTGAATACTAATAACAAAGTCGAAGGTTGAAATTATCTATTCTCCAAAGTCTTCCATTGAATAATGTGGAGCAGTTTCACAATAACAATAATATATTTCTCAATTAACAATGAGTCTCTTATAAAATCAAAATGGGGTCGAGGATGTTAACTTTGCGCTAAGGTACTTCCGGCACAAGTCCTTGGGGATTCCAGGACGCGATTCTGGAAATCGTTCAATACACACTGGCTAGACAGACCTAGCCTAGTAGCAGATGGACGTGGTGGATTATCACAAGATTTCTACACTTTGCATTTGGACAAGCCAATCGGATATTCGAGAGATTAGTCACGGTGAAAGGACGAGATTACGTTTCTCGCAAACGAAACTGTACTGTAGACTCTGACGGATGCCTCTCACAAGAGGAGTTCCACTGTAAATGCACTTGTTGATAAGAGAATCAAACAGTAAGTTGAAGGCGGTGGAGTAACGTTTAGCTCTAAATAATCGTTAGAACTAACTTCGATAACTGATGCCATGTAAGACCTCTTTTCTGCACTTGAATTTGAAATTTGTAATGTAATTTTTTTTTTCTTTTCTCCGAAAGCACCAGACCACCGATTTTCCCAATAACAAACTTAGCCGAGATATTTATCTCCCAAACCTACTCTGAAAATTTCAACTGTCTAGCTCATACCGTTCGAGAGTTATCGTCTCAACGACCGGACAGAATCCATTTTGACCACGCATTATTGATCAGTTTATCGAACCAAAACGTTTGAGACAATTTTCAGCCAGATATTCGAAAATAACAGACATTTCGGCAAATTGATAAGCACTCTGTTCCGAGGAAGAAGAGCACCAAAACGATCGGAGTATCAGACGGGCGAATATGCCGTAATTTATGAAGTCAACATACGGGAAGGGAATTATGAACAAAAATCACATATTAACTATTAAAAATTGGTTCAAGCCCTGTGGACAGGAGCTTTCTGGCGCTCTAGTTCAAACAGACAAATTATATCTCCGAAAGTATTGGTTTCTCAGAGTTGGGAATTATATCAATGTATTCATATGATAAAACTGCATCATAAAGGAAATTCAATTTAAATGATAGTTTATTTATCAAGATTAAATGAGCAATCATGAAAATGAGAACTGCACCATGGAAGAAATCATATTAAATCTGGCCAATTTTGCCCAATAACGAACTTAACCGAGATATTCATCTCCCTAAACTACTCTGAAAATTTCAACTACCTACCTAATTCCGTTCGAGAGTTACATCTATGTCTATGGATGAAAAGCAGTCTCACTACTCTCAGATCTCTTACTTCATGTTCCGTTCCGAAATGTAAGAATTTTCTGAAAAAACCTAATTTCGGAGCAAACAACTGAGATTTTTCTCACTTCACTCACAATTCTTCGATTGATTAGATAATGTCATGTCTCAGGAACATCATTTGACATTATGACAATTCATACATAGAATAATATCATTCTGTGACAACGTTGAAATACGATTTATTATTGAAATTTTGAAAAATCATATCTCCGAAAGTATTAGCTTGTAAGAGTTAAAAATGATATCATTGGATTCTAATGGTAAAACAGCTTATTGAATTATTAATTTGGAATTTGCCTTGTAAAAAGAAATTTTTTTTTGTTACTCCGAAACCATCCGTCCGATTTTGCCCAATAACGAACTTAGCCGAGATATTTATCTCCCAAACCTACTCTGAAAATTTGAACTGTCTAGCTCATTCCGTTCGAGAGTTATCGTGCCTACGGCCGGCAGGCCGGACAGAATGAATTTCGACCACGGATTCTTGATCAGTGAATCGAACCAAATCGTTTGAGACCATTTTCATCGAAAAATTCGAAAATAACAGACATTTGGGCAAATTGATAAGCACTCAGTTCCGAGGAACTAGAGCGCCAAAAATGTATTAGACATTATAGTTACTCTAACATCTTGTTAGCCACTCTAGAAGTTATAGCGCCTCTAATAAGTTAGAGTACAGTATATTAATACTCAATGATATAATATAAAACAACAAACAAAGAATACCATGGTAAATTATGTTGTCCATTCTCCTGTATTGGACACTCTTAATTCGAATTTACCATGGTAAATTCGAATTAACTGTCCAATACAGGAGAATGGACAACATAATTTACCATGGTAAATTCGATTAAGGGTGTCCAATACAGAAGAATGGGCAATAGAACATACGCGCAAAAGCTTCTGACTTCACATCAGTGCTTGAACCAATTTTTTTTCACGTGTTTATTTTTAATATTCTAGGGGTGCGGTTCTTAAAATTTTTTTTTTCGTCATTTTTTTCAAATTTTCCAGGGTACGGTTCTTACAAAATTTTAAACACGTCTTTATGTTGATTTTCTACTACTAGTTACCAAGCTTCAATTCAATGGAATATCTATTTTTTGAGTTATCAAGGAAATAATATTCCAGGTGGATATAACTCGGAAACCGTTAGACCGATTATGCCCAAAAACGAACTCAACTCTCCCTTTCGGATACGCAACCTACCCTGAAAATTGCAAGTCCCTATCTCCTTTCGTTCGAAAGTTATCGAGGCAACGGTCACCCATCTACTGAACTAACACAAGAATGCTCGAATCTCCAACAATATTTAACCGATCGTATTAAAACTTGAAACTTGGCAGTAGAGTTAGGTTATGAACGCGTTCGCAAAATTTCAACAAATTCAAACGAACAGTTACGGATATATGGAATTTTTTTTTTATTTTCAATGATTTATTAAAAATTTTCTACAAATGCTATCCTCACCAAATTTTGCAAACATTTTTGCGTTGGCATTCTACAACTAATAATCAAGTTTGAATTCAATCGGTTCAGTATTATTCGAGTTAATGAGGAACAAAAAACCACCAAATTTCAGGAAATTTCAGATGGCTATAACTCTAAAACCGTTTGGCCGATTATGCTCATAAACAAACTCAAATGTCGCATTCAGATGCACAACCTAACCTGAAATTTTCAAGCCGCTATCTATTTCTGTTCTCAGGTTATCGTTACAACAAAAATATTTTTTAATAATTTTCTAGCGATACGATTCTCACAAAATTTCACAAACTTGCTTAGGTTTATATTCTACAACTATTCATCAAGTTTCAATTCGATCTGATCTATATTGGTTGAAAACAAAATTATTACTCGAAAACCACTGGTCCGATTATGCCCATTAACGAACTTGTCCGTCGTATTGAGATGTGCCACCTACCCAGAATATTTCAAGTCGCTAGCTCTTTCCCTTCTCAAGTTATCGTGGCAATGGCCGGACGGCCGGACGGCCATACGGCCGGACGGCCGGCCAGACAGAATCATATTTGACCTCGAATTCTTCATTGGGGAGTCGAACCAAATCGTTTGAGACCATTTTCGTAAAAAAATTCGAAAGTTACAGACATTTGGGCCAAATGATAACGCGATGTTCCCCAGAACATACGCGCAATAATATGTAAGTGACACATTAAAACTATGTAGAATTCATTGAATGGTTTTTTTCTGGGTTTTCTCTCCCAAACTCTGAAAAATATCTATAAAATAAAAATTAATTATTTTGTGATTATTCTTGAATTTCACAGTAACTATCAACAAAATAATTCTAAAGATTTTCATTAAGCGTCTGACGAAGAAGTCTGATATAGACTCCGAAACGTTACGATATAGTTGTTTCTTCGTTGATGTTGTTTCGTTGTTGTTTGTTAGGCAACATTGTTCAATTGATTACTTCTGACAAATATCTTGTGTTTCTTACGCAGAAGCAAATCACAAAATAATTAATTTTTATTTTATAGATATTTTTCAGAGTTTGGGAGAGAAAACCCAGAAAAAAACCCTTCAATAATGAGTATACCTCCCACAGTATCCTTTAATGATTATGTAGAATTCGATGGGTAATCTGATTATCAATGAAAAAACTGGGTATTACGTTTGAAAACGAAAGTTGGTATCATTTCCGATGAAACCGGAAGTCGAACGAATCTGAATTTTCTTCCAAGGATTCATCTCTCCTAACAGAGCTTAACTATAAAATTTCGAGTGTTTATCAAGTCTTTCATTGAAAGATTCTAACGAACGGTCTTCGTGAATCACCCTGTATATTGGACGTATTTTGAGGCAACAAGCCTAATTCGCAAAATTCGAAATGTTGAAGGTACTAATGTGATGTTCTCATTAAGTTCTTCTGAACTTAATCGAACACGGCCAATGATGAACTTTATACCATGTGATTAAGATTTTTTTATTTCTATGAAACACACGTAAAATGATTGACATTTAATTGTCAACTTAAGTGTCATCAATGATATTTTGATCATATCGCTATCGAGGTAAAATTTAATTTCACTATGCCACATTGAGAAATCCCAGAAAGTAATAATTTATCGCTTAATGTATATTTTTATTTTGTATGATCTTGAAGATATGATGTAAGGTGTCACCATTTCAAGCATAACAATATTATTGAATTAGCCTGTATGGAAGTATCACAGAGTATTGGAGGGCATGCTTTCCCTTGAATTATTTTTGGTGCTCTTGTTCTCGGAACTGAGTGCTTATCAATTTTCCCAAATGTCTGTAATTTTCGAATTTTTCGATGAAAATGGTCTTAAACGATTTGGTTCGACTCACTGATCAAGAATCCGTGGTCGAAATTCATTCTGTCCGGCCGGTCCGGCCGGCCGGCCGTAGGCACGATTACTCTCGAATGGAATGAGCTAGACAGTTGAAATTTTCAGAGTAGGTTTGGGAGATAAATGTCTCGGCTAAGTTCGTTATTGGGCGAAATCGGACAGATGGTTTCGGAGTAACAAAAAAAAATTGTTTTTACATAACAAATACCAAATTCAAATTTAAATTTTTTTTTACAATAATTCTCGAACGGAATGAGCTAGGCAGTTGAAATTTTCAGAGTAGGTTAGGGAGATGAATATCTCGATTAGGTTTGTTATTGGGCAAAATAGGCCAGATGGTTTCGGAGTAACGGAAAAAAAATTTTGTTTGGAGCAACAAATTTCAAATTCGAATTTTTCAATATGCAGTTTTACCATAAGAATCCATTCATATCATTTTTAACTCTAACAAGCTAATACTTTCGGAGATATGATTTTCCAAAATTTCAATATAAATCGTATTTCTATGTTTTCACAGAATGATATAATTATTCTGTGGGTATTCTATGAATTGTTATAATGTCAACTTATTTTCCTGAGACATGTCGTTGTCTAAATCATTCATTCCAGCATTCGTAGAAATATGAGAATTATAATATAATATCATACTTTTTGTTGGTTGATATTTTCATGCCGATGGTCAATCCATATGATGATGGGAATGGTAAGTTAATAATATTGAGTTCAGAATATCTCCACTAAAAACAAAACTGGTTAATTGGTGTATTGGAGTGGATTTGAGGAAAGATATATATTATCGATCATCATAGAATTGAGGAATGAATATCTCGGAAGAGTTCGTTGTTGGGTAGAATTCCTCTATTGGTTTTGGATTGATAATTTTTGGCACTCTTGTTGAATTTAAATTCTTCTATGATGTTTGAATTCTATTTCTGCTAAGATGAAGTTCTGTCACAAGAATCCATTGACATAATTCCCAACTCTGAGAAACCAATACTGTCACAGATAGAATTTGTCTGTTTTTAACTCCAAAAAGCTAATACTTTCGGAGATATGATTTTTCTAAATTTCAATAATGAATCGTACTTCTATGTTTTCACAGAATGCTATAATTATTCTATCTAAGCTTCATTATATGATCTGTGTTCATACTCGTACATGTCATCCTGTTCTATAAGAGAGAGTCAAATTCATTTCAGCTCTTTTAATTTGATTTCTTCCATGGTGCAGTTCTCCTTCTCAGATTGCTCATTTAATCTTGATAAATAAACTATTATTTGAATTGAATATCCTTTATGATGCAGTTCTATCCTAAGAATACATTGATATAATTCCCAACTCTGAGAAACCAATACTTTCGGAGATATAATTTGTCTGTTTGAACTAGAGCGCCAGAAAGCTCATGTCCAAAGGGCTTTCCCACTTTTTGCGCGTATGTTCTGGGGAACATCGTGTTATAGTTTTGCCCAAATGTGAAATTTGATTCTGTGGTGCCGTCGTGCCGTTGCCACGATAACTTGAGAACGGAAAGAGCTAGCGACTTGAAATTTTCAGGGCAGGTGGAGCATCCCAATACGACGGACAAGTTCGTTAATGAGTATAATCGGCCCATTGGTTTCCGAGTAATAATTTTGTTTTCAACCAAAATTAATCCGATTGGATTTAAACTTGCTGAATAGTTGTAGAATATCAACCTGAGCACGTTTGTGGTATTTTGTGAGAATCGTGTCACTAGAAAATTTCAAAAAAATCATTAAAAAATATTATTTATGACACGATAACCTGAGAACGGAAAGAGATAGCGGCTTGAAATTTTCAGGTTAGGTTGTGCATCTGAATGCGACATTTGAGTTCGTTTATAAGCATAATAGGCCAAACGGTTTTAGAGTTATAGCCATCTGAAATTTTCTGAAATTTGGTTATTTTTTGTTCCTCATTAACTCAAAGAATACGAAACCGATTGAATTCAAACAAGTATATTAGTTGTAGAATGCCAACGCGAAAATTCTTGCTGAATTTCGTGAGGATGGTATAACTAGAAAATTAAAAAAAAAATAATTAAAAATAATTGAAAAAAATTCTATATATCATAAACTATTCGTCCAGCAAGGCTGAAATTTTGGAAGAGCCTTCAGAACCTAATTCTACTGCAGAGTTCCAAGTTTGAACACGATCGGATCTATATTGTTGGAGAACCGAGCAGCTTTGTGAGTTCGGTAGCTGGATGCGAATCGTCGTATGATATGTTGTCTATGGTCGTATTTTTGCGAGAACCTTCAAAATATGAATATCATGATGACATATTTTTGCGCGTATGTTATGGGAAAATCGTGTTATTTCATCACAAATCTATGGGAGATGATAGCCCTACATTAGCGGTCAAACCTGGTTTTGAAAGAGATTCTCCTTAGGAGGAGGCAACTAAATATTGAAGGGATTTCTATGAACAAGAGTGAATATCTTTGAGAAATAGAGAAGGCGATTCTTCTTCAAGAGATCCATGTGCCTTCAGAGGAGTATATTTGCGACAGGGGACTTTTGAAAGGTTATGTATTATTTTTAATATGATATCGCTGAAATTTTGCTGAAGGCTTCTGATCTTGTAAGGCGAGAGGCTCATTTGTGTATATTAAATCTCGTGATGGGTAGAGAGGAATTTTACGCCAGTTTTTCTATCACTAATGAGAATATATCTTTATGTTTCACCTCATCACCTTTAGATCTATCAATGGACATTTATTGATTAAGAATAAGTATTTGAATATTACTGGAATTCAATTGAATTTCATTCAATATGTTAGTAGCTAAACTTATAATTTTCTTTACTTTGATTATATAAATATGACATTAATTCCAGTAATATTTTTCAAGAATAATTATGTATTCTTCTCCTAAAGAAGAATTGAAGGTAGACAATAATGTGTTAATTTTTTCATCATTGCTTTCTATCCTGACTTCACGAAAAAAAAATTGGTTCAAGCACTGACGTGAAGTCAGGAGCTTTTGCGCGTATATTCTATTGTCCGTTCTCCTGTATTGGACACTTTTAATCGAATTTACCATGGTGAATTCTATTGTCTATTCTCCTGTATTGGACAGCCTTAATCGAATTCACCATGGTAAATTCGATTAAGGGTGTCCAATACAGGAGAATGGACAATAGAACATACGCGCAAAAGCTCCTGACTTCACGTCAGTGCTTGAACCAATTTTTCAATAATTTTTTTCGTAATTTTCTACACATACGATCGCAAAATTTCACATACATCTTTATATGTATCGGTACTTTACATCTAGTTACCAAGTTTCAATTCTATCGGAACTGTATTGGTTGAAGGCAAAATTAGTAGGTACCTACTCGGAAACCATTGGGCCGATTATGCCCATTAACGAAATTGTCCGTCGTATTAGGACGTGCCACCTACCCTGAAAATTTCAAAACGCTATCTCTTGCCCTTCGAAAATTCATCAGTGAATTCGTACGTTACAGATATTTGGGCCAAATGATAGCACGCTGGTCCTCAGAACATGCGCGCGAAAAATGTACCAAAAAGTAAAATCAGAAATGAATCAGGTAAATGAAGGAAGATGTTTGAAACATGCAAATACCAATAAAGGAACCATTTAATAATGAATGTATCCTTTAATGATTACTCAATGCAAATACTTACCTCTCAATAATTTTCCTTCAGGAGAACATGGCCCTTTATCCAACAAACAATTCATGTAGTTTTTGAGTAATCTTGCGCTGACCAAAATGGCATCTACATCTATATTATCGTACTTTGTGGGATATGTCTCAACTCCTCTTCTGCTCCTTACCAAATCCATACAGGAATATCCATTGAGGAAAATGAATGCAAACAAAACAGAAGAGCAGATATTATATGACTTCATCTTGGAACCGAATAGAAGGTGACTAGCGTATAAAAAAAATAAATTCAGAGTATCCTCTATTTTCTGGTGATATTCAAGGTAGCCTGGTCGAGACCAACTCTGTCATGAATTCAGCTAATACTACATCTTTATCATTATCCAGGTAAAATACATAAGGTCATCTATATAATTAACAGTGGCGGATTCTTGACGTGGCAAGAGAGAGGTTTTCACATCTTCGGAAGATACACTAGATCCGATTTTCGAAACCAGTGTGCTGTAAGATATTAGGTTTTTCGAATTTTCGAGTGAAAACTATCCTGTGAGTTGATTTGAGCTCAGTGATAACTCGCATTTGGGCACTTGTCATTTTTTGACAGATTTTGGATTACGGGATTCCTAGAACAGGATACGGGATCTCTAGGGAACAGCGTGCTATCCTTTCGCGCAAATGTCTGTAATTTTCGATTTTTTTGCCGAAAATGGTCTCAAACGATTAGGTTCCACTCACTGATGTAGAATTTGAGGTCAAATTCGATTCTGTCCGGCCGGCTGGTTCCTACCATAACTTTCGAACGGAAAGAGATAGCACCTTGAAATTTTCAGGTAGGTTGCGCATCCAACTGTAACTGTTAATTTCGTGTAAGGGCATAATCTGCCTGACGGTTTCGGTTTTGATAATTTTGTTCTCGAACAATACTGATCCGATCGAATTGAAACTTGGTAACTAGTTGAAGAAAGCCGACAAAAAGACATACGAGAAGTTTTGTGAGGATCGTATAGGTATCTAGAAAATTTTGAAAAATGATTAAAAAATATTTATGGAAGTTTTATTGAAGAAATACTGGAAACCGAGCAGCGTTACCCTGATAACTTTCGAACGGAAACAGACAGCGACTAGTAATTTTCAGGGTAGATTGAGCATCCTAATGCGAAGGTTGAGTTCTTCAATAGGTATAATCGACCAAAAGATTTAGGAGTTATATCCATCTGAAATATTCTTTCCTCAATAACTCAAAAAATACGGATCTGATCCAATTTACACTTAGTAATTAGTTGCAGAATGCCGAAGTGGATGGTATTACTAAAAAAATTATTAAAAAATGGGTTCAAGCCCTGTGGACAGGAGCTTTCTGGCGCTCTAGTACAAACAGACAAATTATATCTCCGAAAGTATTGGTTACTCAGAGTTTGGAATTATATCAATGGATTCTTATGATAGAACAGCATCATAGAGGAAATTCAATTCAAATAATAGTTTATTCATCAAAATAAAATGAGCAATCTAAGAATGAGGACTGCACCATGGAAAAAATCAAATTAAAATAGCTGAAATGAGAATGAACACAGAATGAACACAGATCATATAATAAAGCTTAGATAGAATAATTATAGCATTCTGTGAAAACATAGAAGTACGATTCATTATTGAAATTTCGAAAAATCATATCTCCGAAAATATTAGCTTGTGGAAGTTGAAAATGATATCAATGGATTTTTATGGTGAAACTGCATCTTAAATAAAAATTTAATTTGAAATGTGTTACTTAAAAAAAAAATGTTTTTTTTTCGTTACTCCGAAACCATCTGGCCTATTTTGCCCAATAACAAACTTAACCGAGATATTCATCTCCCTAACTTACTCTGAAAATTTTAACTGCCTAGCTCATTCCGTTCGAGAGTTATTGTGGAAAAGAAATTTTCAAATAAAAAAAATTTTTTTTTGACACTTTGCAGTAACCTGGTCAATACAAAACTTTACATGCGTATAAAGGTGATGATTCTACAATTTGATGCTAAATTTCAGATAGATCGAGTGATCGGTTTCGGAAATATTCATAAAAAATGTTTTTACTAAAATTGGCCATAACTCCGAAACCGCTCCATGGATTTCGCCCATTAACGAACTTGTCAGAGATATTTACGCTCCAAACCCACCTTGTAAATTTCAATCCTCTAACTCCTTTCGTTCGGAAGTTATCGTGCCTACAGACATTTGGGCAAATTGATAAGCACTCTGTTCCGAGGAACAAGAGCGCCAAAAACTATAACAAAATATTATTTATTACTATAGAACGGAAAGACATAACGACTTGCAATTTTCAGGGTAGGTTGTGCATCCAAATGCAACATTTGAGTTCGTTAAAAGGCTTAATCGGTCAAACGGTTTCGGAGTTATATCAATCTGAAATTTGGTTGTTATTTCCTCAATAACCCAAAAAATTCTATGCCGATTCAATTCAAACACGGTAAAATCATTGGAAAAAATTCTCTATATCAGAAAGCATCGCTGAATTTTGCGAGAACTTTCAAAACCTAACTCTCCAACCAAGTTGCTAGTTCGAATCGGATCTCTATTGTTGGAGATCCGACTTGGGTGAGTTCCGATATTTCAAAAGGAATTTAAATCTAATACTCAGTTGAATAAATACGGCAAGATGATTTATGCAGTATTTTTGGCGCTCTTGTTCCTCGGAACAGAGTGCTTATCAATTTGCCCAAATGTCTGTAATTTTCGAATTTTTTTCTGAAAATGGTCTTAAACGATTTGGTTCGACTCACCGATCAAGATTCCGTGGTCGAAATCAATTCTGTCTGGCCGGTCCGGCCAGCCGCCGTAGGCACGATAACTCTCAAACGAAAGCTGTTAGAGAATTGAAATTTGCAGAGTAGTTTTGTAGCGTAAATATCTCGGACGAGTTCGTTAACGGGCGAAATCCACCAAGCGGTTTCGGAGCTATGGCCCTTTTTAGTAAAAACATTTTTTATGAATATTTCCGAAACCGATCACTCGATCTATCTGAAATTTAGCATCAAATTGTAGAATAATGACTTGTATATGCATGCGAAGTTTTGTTTTGATCGGTTCGCAACAAGGTATCAAAAAAAAATTTTTTAAATTTCCAAATTTCGTTTCTACAATAACTCTCGAACAGAATGAGCTAGGCAGTTGAAATTTTCAGAGTAGGTTTGAGAGTTAAGCTCGTTACTGTGCAAAATTGGCCTGATGGTTTCGGAGAAACGAGAAAATAATTTTTTTTTACAACACAAATTTCAAATTCAACTCCTTTTGAGATGCAGTTTCACCATAAAAAATCCATTGATATAATTTTCAACTCTAACAAGCTAATATTCGGAGATATGATTCTTCGAAATTTCAATCATGAATCGTACTTCTGTACTTCTTATTTTTGGCGCTCTAGTTCCTCGGAACTGAGTGCTTATCAATTTGCCCAAATGTCTGTAATTTTCGAATATTTCGATGAAAATGGTCTTAAACGATTTGGTTCGACTCACTGATCAAGAATCCGTGGTCGAAATTCATTCTGTCCGGCCGGCCGGTCCGGCCGGCCGTAGGCACGATAACTCTCGAACGGAATGAGCTAGAGAGTTGAAATTTTCAGAGTAGGTTTGGGGGATAAATATCTCGGCTAAGTTCGTTATTGGGCAAAATCGGACAGACGGTTTCGGAGTAACAAAAAAAAAAAAATTTTTTTACGAAACAAATTCCAAATCAAATTTTTTTTAATAAGCAGTTTTATCATAAGAATCCATTCATATCATTTTCAACTCTAACAAGCTAATACTTTCGGAGATATGATTTTTTAAAATTTCAATGTAGATCGTATTTCACAGATTGATATAATTATTATTCTATGTATGAATTCTCATAATGTCAACTAAATCGATACAAGTTCTCGAAGTTCCGACCTCGGGAATTTTCCTTGCTAAAAGTCTGTCTGAGAAACGTCAAAATGAATCCGTTAGACGGGGTGCGGGAAATTTTTCGCAACGAAATGGCCGTTCTAGGCAGTTTTCGGGACTGAACGTTGACGAGAAGCGAAGATAAGGGTAAAAAAAAATTGGTTCAAGCACTGACGTGAAGTCAGAAGCTTTTGCGCGTATGTTCTATTGTCCATTCTCCTGTATTGGACACTCTTCTTAATCGAATTTACCATGATGAATTCTATTGTCTATTCTCCTGTATTGGACACTCTTCTCAATCGAATTCACCATGATGATTTTTATTGTCTATTCTCCTGTATTGGAGACTCTTCTTAATCGAATTTGCCATGATGAATTCTATTGTCCATTCTGGACAATAGAATTCATCATGGCAAATTCGATTAAGAAGAGTCTCCAATACAGGAGAATGGACAATAGAATTCATCATGGTGAATTCGATTGAGAAGAGTGTCCAATACAGGAGAATAGACAATAGAATTCATCATGGTAAATTCGATTAAGAAGAGTGTCCAATACAGGAGAATGGACAATAGAACATACGCGCAAAAGCTTCTGACTTCACGTCAGTGCTTGAACCAATTTTTTTTTCGATTAAAAGGGTCCAATCAGGAGAACGGACAATAGAATTCATCATGGTAAATTCGATTAAGAAGAGCAAAAGCTCCTGATTCACGTCAGTGCTTGAACCAATTTTTTTTTCGATTAAGAGTGTCCAATACAGGAGAATGGACAATAGAACATACGCGCAAAAGCTTTCGACTTCACGTCAGTGCTTGAACCAATTTTTTTTTTCGTGAATTTAGGAGCTTTTGTGCATATATGTTCTTGTCCATTCTCCTTTATTGGACACTCTCAATTCGAATTTACTATGGTAAATTCATACATGTTGAACGAATCATTGGTCTGATGAAAAACAAGTTTTGTATTTTGCATGGTACTATTCCAATAAGTATGGTCAAGAAAGGCACTGAAACAGTAAATTTAATAAACAAAATTGTTACTGTTTGCAGTGGATTGGTGAATATTTCAGAACCTATAATTCCGCTTTAGATTCAGCCAGCGAAAAGACTTGTAATTGTTATTTAATTGTTATATCTTTCATTTACAAGGCACAGATGATTAAATTTATTCATTGCTTTTATTCTACTTTTATTGACCCATTTTTTTTCAACAATTGACGAAACTACAATGAAAGAGCCATGGCTACTAACATATACATCTCTGTATTTCCAACTTCAATGTTCAACTTTCATTGAACCACAAATATATTCAAAATATTTATATTCATTCATGAAAAATCAATATTTTTTTATGTAATCTATTCCATATTTAATAATGAAAAATGGCGATACCGTTGTTAAAAATCAACAAGTTAAGAGCGTTCCTGCTAATCGGGTCCTTCATGAATGGCTTCGTATAATAAATATACTTGTGCATATATTTCACAAATCAAATAGACCCCAGAGGGTTCATTGATCTGCCGAGAAAGCAAGAGCAGACGCGTTTCTGGCTTCTTGGCCTTCATCAGTACCCTGTAGCTTTCCCGACAAATTCAACTAAACTGACCCGGGTTAAGCCTTTCAGAGCCGGCTCGGTCGATCATTATAATCAATATAATAAAGTATATTTATTATACGAAGCCATTCATGAAGGACCCGATTAGCAGGAACGCTCTTAACTTGTTGATTTTTATTCCATATTTACAAAAATCAAGAACTATTCATCACATCTATCACAATACCAGGGAAAATCAGGAGTGTCTACAAGTTCCACACAATCAAAATGAAACCATTCTATTTGGCAGTCATCCCCATCGCATTTTATCATTGCACGTCCATCATCAACGCCATTGCAAATACAGTAGTGAATCAATTCAGCTGCACCCTCTTCTGATGTGAAATATTTCGCCATTAGCTCTGGCATAATAACCTGTGAATGAAAATGTTTAGCAGTTTCTAAGTTCCTTTCCCACATTTCCACATCTGGTAGGATTCGTTCTTTGAAAAAAATATTTGGAGACCATATAACGAAATCACAATAATGTGACTGTGAGATAAACAGTTGCATTTGTATTTGGTAGTAATAACTGTGAGTTTTTTTCAAAGTGATTATTCCATCATATGCTACCAAACATGAACTCTTCATACGCAAATATTCATGAATGTCTTGTACATCATTCGTGTATAATAAATAGGGGCATTTTACTTCCAGACACCCTCTTGAACAACATTCACAATACACCAATCGGTCAGGAGTGGCACCGAATTGGGGCCACTTACTGTTGATGATCAATCCCACTTCATTTAATTGAAATCCTTCATGATTTTCTCCTTTCATACTGGTTGCATATTCTTCCACGGCATTATTCTCATGATGTATACCCCATGAAGTTGCTTTGGAATGGAATATCATTTTTGTCGGGTAACAAATTGATTTTATTAAAGACAAAGAAGGTTTGCACTGATTTGTTTTGCAAACCGATTTGAATTTAGACGCTGTTATTCTACCAGCTCTCTGAATGTACCAGTTGTTATTTTCTGATTGCTTTCTAGTAGCTACCTCTATAGAATTGACCTGTTCTTCTGACAATGAAATATTTAAAACTTTCGCCATTTTCATAAGTTCAGGATAACTTTTTTGTATATTATTTGGGTCAAAAATATTGAACACTGAAGGTAAAACTATGGATTCTTTTTGAGCAAGCTGAGTGGCATAAGGCTGTACTATCCTCATAAGAGGACAACTGTAACCCAACTCAGAAATCATATTCATTATATCGGCAAACTCATGTTCCGACGTCAGTGGTACCCCTATATCATGGCTTGAACTGGCTCGTTGGTGTCCTGAAGACTTTCCCCAATTCATTTCATGTACTGGAACAATTGGGCCTTTCTGTGTCATTGATGGCATTGGCCACACAGCTCCTACGTCTGTACATGACCTTTCTATCTTTCTAGTGTTTGCATAATCTGCAGCGAATAATATGGCACCAACATGACTACAAACTTCACCGAGTCCAGCCATACAAGTACAGTGGGCTGTACAAACACTTCCATCTTTAGCAATGATGCACCACACATCTAACGGTTTCTCATTTGATCTCTGTGAATGTTTGACCTGAAAATAATTTATTACACTTATAATGTATTGTAAGAATCTCTCAGAAACATTAAAATATATACTGAATCACTCTTGATCAAAAAAGATGTTATGAATAGTCACAAGCATAGCTAATGGTGGATTAACATAAACAGTTTCACAAGTACGGTTTCTTGGATATATTAACTGTCATAGGAAAGTCAATATAAGGCTAGTAAAGAAAAAAGCTCACCTGTCCAACCAGAATGTATACATTATTCTCCACCTTTGTTCCCACCTTCACGAAGCCAGATTCAAAATATTTATAAGACTCTAAACTTTTATAGGCCTTCATCTGAACATTGGAGTAATAGCTGTGGGTAAAAACCATGTAGGATGCAATATCCATATATGTGACTGGAGGAAGACCATCGATTGATTCATCCAGATCAGAAAAATTCAATGTAAAAGGATCTAATCCATTAATTAATCCCAATTTCATTATATATCTGTAATAGGAAGAAATGTAAACACATGATGAAGGTGCTTTTTTTCGAACTTACCGTTCAGCAACGTCTCTGTTGTTTAACAATAGTCTTTTCAGATATTCACTCTCCATTTTAATATAATTTAAACAGCACAAAAGCTCCGGAATAACTGAAAAAACACTCTACAATAACCAACGACCAGAACACGTTAATTGTTTGTGTGCCAACGACCGCCACATTGGGTCACGTCACACGTGGTTTGGATTGCCTAATTAAAAATAATACATAACCTTTCAAAAGTCCCCTCTCGCAAATATACTCCTCTGAAGGCACATGGATCTCTTGAAGAAGAATCGCCTTCTCTATTTCGCAAAGATATTCACTCTTGTTCATAGAAATCCCTTCAATATTTAGTTGCCTCCTCCTAAGGAGGATCTCTTTCAAAACCAGGTCTGACCACTAATGTAGGGCTATCATCTCCCATAGATTTGTGATGAAATAAGACGAGTTTCCCATAATATACGAGCGGAAATATGTCATCATGACATTCATATATTTATTTTTGAAGCTTCTCGCAAAAATACGACCATAGACTACATATTATCATACGACGATTCCCATCCGCTACACGCTACACTTGGCTACCACTACGCTACCGAACTCACAAAAGGCTGCCCGGTTCTCCAACAATATAGATCCGATCATGTTCAAACTTGGAATTCTGCAGTAGAGTTAGGTTCTGAAGGCTGTTCCAAAATTTCAGCCATGCCGGACGAATAGTTTATGATATATAGATTTGTTTTCAATAATTTTCAACTATTTTTTTTTAAATTTTCTAGTTATACCATCCTCACGAAATTCTGCGAGAATTTTCGCGTTGGCATTCTTCAACTAATAGCAATGTTTGAATTCAATCGGTTTTGTATTCTTCGAGTTAATGAGGAACAAAAAACTACCAAATTTCAGAAAATTTTAGATGGCTATAACTCTAAAACCGTTTGGACGATTATGCTCATAAACAAACTCAAATGTCGCATTCAGATGCACAACCTAACCTAAAATTTTCAAGCCGCTATCTCCTTCCGTTCTCAGGTTATCGTGACAACAAAAATATTTTTTAATAATTTTTTAATAATTTTCTAGCAATACGATTCTCACAAAATTTCACGAACGTGCTTAGGTCTATATTCTACAACTATTCACCAAGTTTAAATTCGATCGGATTTATTTTGGTTGAAAACAAAATTATTACTCGGAAACCATTGGGCCGATTATACCCATTAACGAACTTGTCCGTCGTATTGGGATGCGCAACCCACCCTGAAAATTTCAAGTCGCTGGCTCTTTTCGTTCTCAAGTTATCGTGGCAACGGCCGGACGGCCGGACGGCCGGACGGCACCACAGAATTAAATTTCACATTTGGGCAAAACTATAACGCGTATGTTCCCCAGAACATACGCGCAAAAACGGTCAAATAAACCTCCATGTGGCGATTTTATGTCGAAAAGTGAAAATTAAGAATATCTATCCGCGGTTAGTACCGACGTTTTATTCTAATACCGGAGATCGAGAGGATCCTTCGAGGAGTCCGATAGTGTAGATGTATAGATAGTGGATATCTCGGTTTCGGACGAGGGAAGGCGGGTTCGAAGCCCATCAAGGGAATTATACTTTTTCGTGTTTTTTTTTCAATTTTTATCGCAATATTAACTTCGAATAACGGTATATCTGCCGACTTTAAGTAAGGGTGTTTTCCTTTTTTTTTTCTGAGCATATATCGCTGAAAATAAACCATTACTATACGGGGTGTTCTTTTTTTCACGGCACAATTTGCCACGATTGAATTGATTCGTGCCACAAACAAACCGTTATCTAAATAGGAACCTTGGATGGATTCTTATAATGTATTTTTCGGAAATCTCTATACAGGGTGTTTTTCTTTTAATGTCAATTGCAGATTGCTGTTTTTAACGCTATGAACATACCATTTCATTCATTCGTGTTGGAAAATATACTTTCGAGGCATACATCGTTGGAAATAAACCATTACTATACAGGGTGTTCATTTCCTCGCGGCATCGATTATTTTCAAATGCAAGCGTTTTAAGTAAAATGTCACTTCGAGATTTCTATCGCGAGGAGAATTCTCAACTTTGTAAAACCGTTGCGAAATGATAACCGCTGCTATACAGGGTGTCTTAAGAAATATGTCAACTCCGAAACTTTACGTGTATGTATTTCAGTGGAACCCAAGGCGGCTCAGATTCACAATTGGACCCTGTAGGGGGCGCTAAAATCGATGTATAGGAACTCGGAAACAGGCGGATCGATTTTGATGAAACTCTGTGATTTTCTTTCGGCGTATCTCTGATTCACAATAGCATCCTGTAGGGGCGCCCCGATCGATCTATAGGGAACGGCTCGAACGATTTCGATTAAACTTTGTGTGCGTATTTGAATGGGCCTCAGAGTCACAATAGGAACTCGGTAGATAGCACTGTGTTCGGTTTATAGACTCTCGAGAACGACCGGACCGATTTCGTTGAAACTTTCTGTGTGTGTGTGTCTGAGGAAGTCTCGGAAAAATGTAGATCTACCGGAAAATGTAGATCTATCGGAAAAATGTAAATCTACCGGAAAAATGTAGATCTGCCGGAAAAATGTAGATCTACCGGAAAAATGTAGGTCTACTGGCTAGGTAGATCTGCGGGCCCACTAGTTATTATTCTATCTATGAATTCTCATAATGTCAACTTGACAGAAGGGAATATTGTAACTTCAAAAATATTGGGGTTGAAATACTCGTATTTTAGCGATGCAACGGGGACCTCAACCGAAAATGTTTGAAAATATTACGTAAATATTGAAAGCATAATTCTGTAGTTTGGTGAACGTAGATCAGGAAATTTTTGATCGATTACAAGGTAATTTATTATTACTTATCTAATAAACCATTATTTGAATTGAATTTCCTTTATGATGCAGTGATATCATATGAATACATTGATATAATTCACAACTCTGAGAAACCAATACCAGATATAATTTGTCTGTTTGAACTAGAGCGCCAGAAAGCTCCTGTCCACAGGGCTTGAACCCATTTTTTTTCATAGAATGCTGTACTTAATTATTGTATCTATGAAATATTATCTGATTTGTGTTCTTACATGTCATCTTATTTTCCTATGAGAGATAAATGTCAAAATTATTTCTAGTACCTACACCTATTGTTCTAGTTTTTTTATAGGATAATATTTGAAGCATTTTTTTTAAACGACACTTTTTTTAAATTTAATTTCTTTCATGATGCATTTCTAACATAGGAATCCTTTGATATAATTCCCAACTCTGAGAAACCAATACTTTCGGAGATATAATTTGTCTGTTTGAATAAGAGCGCCAAAAAGCTCCTGTCCACAGGGCTTGAACCAATTTTTTTTCGTATATTATTAGATATTTCATGAATTTCAATTCCTATAGAATACATTTGTCAGAAAAATGATAGTTCTTAATATGGCAGCTGCCACCTCAGTTGTGAAATCCTTTACATTTCAAGCAACCATATACATTTACCCTCCTCAGTATATTATCTGGAGCAAGTGCTGCCACTGCTTTGTAATGATGGATTAATTAGACACTGAATTCAATCGAGTTTTATTTACCTTCAAATGAGTACCTACCTATCAGAGTATCGAAATATATATCGAATTCACTCAAGCACATCTTCATATTCCCTATATTTTCACAATATTGAAGTTCGGTAAGAGAATGGACGAGACCTTGATTCCACACATATTCTTGTCAATATGCTTTATCACTTCTGGATGAATGTTTAAGAAAACGATATATTCACGGGCGCATCCACCAGTCACATTGTAAGCAGAAATCCCGTGTGGAATAAGGGTCACTGTACAGTCACTGAAATTGCTGAACCTCTTGATAGTCACTATGCTATAAGATCCATGTATACTCCTCTTCTAACAATAGTGGTAAGTAGATCTTTCAGGCCTAGGATTATTATTTTTTCTTTTTTGTCCGCTCGGGAGGAAAAATCTCTTATAGATCCGCCCTGACAGGGTCCGCTTCTCTCAGGAGTGTGAGACTCCAGATGTTGATTGGTTACTCACTAAAAAACCTCTCGCACGTTCCTTGGAGTAGTTCTTCGTCCTGCCCTTACAGCGTCCCTTAAAAAAAGAGATGAGCTGCAAGCAGCATTCACAGTTAAGGCGCGTTTACATTAGTCAAGTGAGTTGATCAAGTCACTTGAATTCAAGTGACTTGAAAGCGAATCGAATGTGTAAACCCCCCAATTCGTTTCACTCGATCGGCTGAATTGAACGGCTTCTCAGTTGAAGCACGGTCAACTTTGTGCATTCAAGTGACTTGATCAACTCACTTGACTAATGTAAACGCGTCATTATGGAACGTGATGACTTGAAGTGATCCGGGCAACACTGCTTTCTGCATTCTACAGGCCGAAATCATCCGCAACTCTGCCACGTAGTTCGCTGTCATTCCGCCTAGGTATCCTATGATTAGAACGACCATCCTAATTTTATGCCTTGGTTACAAGATACCCAGTTCGAATATTAAATCCTTGTATTTCTCCCTCTTCTATTCTTCTTCCACCACTTGCTTGATATATCCTGGTTTAATTACGATACTAGGGATTTTTAAGCGTTATTTTCCCCCAATTTATATAATATACGTATCTGAGCGCATAACTTTGTATAAATCTTTAAAATTCCCGCCGCCTATTTTCCTCGTTTCATTGAGTATATCTTGGGTTGCCTACACAACTAAATCTGAATACAGAATGGCGAATACGCTTGTTTCATGGAAGTCATACAGGATGTTCCTTGAAGACATGCTTATATTTAAGGGGGTAATCTTTGACTCATTTTTTTAAGAAAAAATCGTCCTGTGAACGTATGTTCTAAATGTCTTTACTTTTGAGATACTGGGTGATAAAATTTTGTTACTGTGATATGAAGCAATTTCAATTTAATTATTTTAATCAAGAACAGGGCAACTCACAAGAAAACATATGTTTTGGAATCTCATTCATTTTGGAACAAATCTGTTCACTTAATTTGCTTTCAGTCCATCCACAAACATTTCCACACCGCATGAGATTTTTGAGGAATTGATCCTGAAGTAAAACTATTTTAATTTTTTTAACGGAAAACGTGCGTCGCACAAAGAAAACCAATGAAATCAAATTCACTCAATGTTGAATGAGGATCTCAAAAGTAATTTTTATTCCAAAAGAAAGCAGTGGCGTAGTCCAAAAATATTCAATGCAAAACCCGTATGGACGCCACTGGTAGGTAAAATGGAAATTATTCTACATCACAGAATGCATCTTGATGCATAGAAGACATGTACCAAATTTTATAAAGATGTCTACATTATTGTCTCAGTTATATATAAAAAAATGATTTTTTTTTGAAATTTTATCACCCCGTATCTCAAAAGTTGAGACTTTTAGGACATAGATCCGTAGGTAGTTTTCTTTTTAAAATTAGTCAAAAAATCCCCCTCTTGAATATTAGCTTGTCTTCAACGAACACCCTGTATATTAACCTTTTTCAAAAATATTCTGGAGTTTGTTGCTTGTTTTTGGATGTAGAATGAAAGATTGGAAACCTTTTTGCGCGTATGTTCTGGGTAACATCGCGTTATCATTTTGACCAAATGTCTGTAATTTTCGGATTTTTCGCCGAAAATGGTCTCAAACGATTGGGTTCGACTCCCTGTTCAAGAATTCGAGGTCAAATTTGATTCTGCCCGGCCGGCCGGCCGTTGCCACGATAACTTGAGAACGGAAAGAGATAGCGACTTAAAATTTTCAGAGTAGGTGGCGCACCCCAATACGACGGACAAGTTCGTTAATAGGCATAATCGGGCCAATGGTTTCCGAGTAATAATTTTGTCTACAACCAATACTAATCGGATCGAATTTAAACTTGGTGGGTAGTTGTAGAATATAAACCTAAGGGCGTTTGTGAAATTTTGTGAGAATCGTATCGCTAGAAAATTTTAAAAAAATTCTTGAAAAATATTATTTACGTCACGATAACCTAAGACCGGAAAGAGATAGCGACGAGGATAGTGACTTGAAATTTTCAGGTTAGGTCAATAATCTGAATGCGCCATTTGAGTTTGTTTATAGGCATAATCGGCAAAACGGTTTTGGAGGTATACCCATCTGAGATTTGGTTCTTAATTCCCCAATAACTCAAAAAATACGAAACCGATCCCATTCAAACATGGTTAGTAGTTGTAAAATGACAACGCTGAAATTTTGCGAGAGCCTTCAGAACCTAACTCTACTACCAAGTTCCAAGTTTGAACATGATCGGATCTATATTGTTGGAGATCTGAGCAGCCTTGTGTGAGTTCAGTAGCTGGATGGGTGATCGTTGCCTAGACAACTCTTGAACGAAAGGAGATAGGGACTTGGAATTTTGAGGATAGGTTGCACATCTGAATGGGAGAGTTAAGTTCGGCCCAACGGTTTCGGAGGTATACCCATCTGGAATATTTTTTACTCGATAACTCAAAAAATATAGAGTCGATCGAATTGAAGCTTGGTAACTAGTTGTAGAAAATCGACATGAAGAAGTGCGTAAAATTTTGTGAGGACCGTACCACTAGAAATTTTTTAAAAAATTACGAAAAAATATAATATATCTCATGATTCCTTGAGAACGGAAAGGAATAGCGACTTGCTGTTTTCAGGGTAAATTGCGCATCTGGATACGACATTCAAGTGCATTAACTAGCATAATCGGCCAAATGGTTTTGGAGTTATATCAATCTGAAATTTGGTTGCTATTTCCTCAATAACTCAAAAAATTACAAATCCGATCAATTCTAATATGGTTATTAGTTGTAGAATGCCAACGAGAAAATTCTTGCAAAATTTCGTGAGCATCGTAGCACTACCAAATTTTTAAAAAATCATTGAAAAAAAAATTGGTTCAAGCACTGAAGTGAAGTCAGAAGTAATCATTAAAGGACACTGTGGGAGGTATACTCATTATTGAAAGGTTTTTTTTCTGGGTTTTCTCTCTCAAACTCTGAAAAATATCTATAAAATAAAAATTAATTATTTTGAGATTTGCTTCTGCGTAAGAAACACAAGATATTTGTCAGAAGCAATCAATTGATTGAGTTTGGGAGAGAAAACCCAGAAAAAAAACCTTTCAATAATGAAGTCAGAAGCTTTTGTGCTTATGTTCTCTGGTCCATTCTCTTGTATTGGACACTCTTAATCGAATTTACCATGGTAAATTTGAAGTGTCCAATACAAGAGAACAGACAATAGAATTCACCATGGTAAATTCGATTAAGAGTGTCCAATAAAGGAGAATGGACCAGAGAACATACGCGGAAAAGCTTCTGACTTCACGTCAGTGCTTGAACTACTTTTTGGCGCTCTAGTTCCTCGGAACTGAGTGATTTATCAATTTGCCCAAATGTCTGTAATTTTCGAATTTTTCGATGAAAATGGTCTTAAACGATTTGGTTCGACTCACTGATCAAGAATCCGTGGTCGAAATTCTTTCTGTCAGGCCGGTCCGGCCGTCCGGCCGGCCGTAGGCACGATAACTCTCGAACGGAATGAGCTAGACAGTTGAAATTTTCAGAGTAGGTTAGGGAGATGAATATCTCGGGTAAGTTCGTATTTGGGCAACATTGGCCAGAATTAATTTGATTTCTTCCATGGTGCAGTTCTCAATCTCAGATTGCTCATTTAATCTTGATAAATAAACTATTATTTGAATTGAATTTCCTTTATGATGCAGTTCTATCATAAGAATACATTGATATAATTCCCAACTCTGAGAAACCAATACTATCGGAGATATAATTTGCCTGTTTGAACAAGAGCGCCAGAAATCTCCTGTCCACAGGGCTTGGACCCATTTTTGGCGCTCTAGTTCCTCGGAACTGAGTGCTTATCAATTTGCCCAAATGTCTGTAATTTTCGAATATTTCGATGAAAAAGGTCTTAAACGATTTGGTTCGACTCACTGATCAAGAATCCGTGGTTGAAATTCATTCTGTCCGGCCGGTCCGGCCGGCTGGTCCGGCCGGCCGTAGGCACGATAACTCTCGAACGGAATGAGCTAGACAGTTGAAATTTTCAGAGTAGGTTTGGGGAATAAATATCTCGGCTAAGTTCGTTATTGGGCAAAATCGGACAGATGGCTTCGGAGTAACAAAAAAAAAATTTTTTTTTCACAGAACAAATTCCAAATTAAATTTTTTTCAATAAGCAATTTTACCATAAGAATCCATTCATATCATTTTTAACTCTAACAAACTAATAATTTCGGAGATATGATTTTTCAAAATTTCAATGATAGAATTATTCTGTGGCTATTCTATGAATTGTTATAATGTCAACTTATTTTCTTGAGACATGACGTTGTCTCATTGTCATTCATTCCAGTAATGGTATAAATATGAGAATTCTAATATGATATCATACTGTTTGTTGGTTGATATTTTCATGCCGATGGTCAATCCATATGATGATGGGAATTATAATGGTAAGTTAATAACATTGTCATTCATTCCAGCAATAGTATAAATATGAGAATTATAATATAATATCATACTTTTTGTTGGTTGATATTTTCATGCCGATGGTCAATCCATATGATGATGGGAATGGTAATGGTAAGTTAATAATATCGAGTTTAGAATATCTCCACTTAAAACAAAACTGGAATATTGGTGTATTGGAGTAGATTTGAGGAAAGATATATATTATCGTTCATCATTTACTACGTTTACATGCACCTTCTCGATCCGTTTTGAACCAATGCGCATGTTTTGATGCGAATTAGATGAAATATGGTTTGAGAGTTTACATGCCTTAACTGAAACTAGTTTTCTGTAATTCGTCTTTATTCTAAGCTCGCGTAGCCAACATGGGAAGATTGAAAAAAATTAAAAATGGAAATTTAGAAAAGAAAATCATTCTAAATATCTTAAAAAATGATGAAGAACACCATAATTTCGCAAGAAATTAACCTTTTCTGGGTGGTTACAAGTGATTGAAAGAGCAAATCGTGAAAATGAATCCAGAAAATTGGCAGAAAATGATTAAAGATAATAGAAAAAGTTACCTCGAACAATATATTATATCATTTTTATCTCAAGAGATTTATTTCGATCTTCCAGCTTAGGAATAACGATTAACGTAACCCCAAAGCAGGTTCGTTAGATTATCAGATTTGTCAAACTAATAAATTTGGTGTTGGTAATTCTGAAATTTGTTTCTCTTAAAACTACTCTCAATGCGTATTTGGTGTATACATGCACATTAAATCGGTTTGGGAAAACTCAATCCACCTTTTCAAATCGCATTTACTAATTCGCATTTGAGTAGTCAATTCGAATTGAAAAAACGTTTACATGCGTTTTCAATGCGCATTACGGAATACGCATTGGCTTAAAACGGTTCGAGAGGATGCATGTAAACGTAGTAATAGAATTGAGGAATGAATATCACGGATGAGTTCGTTGTTGGGTAGAATTCGTCTATTGGTTTTGGATTGATAATTTATGGCACTCTTGTTGAATTTAAATTCTTCTTTGATGTTTGAATTCAATTTCTGCTAAGATGAAGTTCTAAATTTCAATAATGAATCGTACTTCTATGTTTTCACAGAATGCTTTAATTATTCTATCTAAGCTTTATTATATGATCTGTGTTCATACTCGTACATTTCATCCTGTTCTATAAGAGAGAGTCAAATTCATTTCAGCTATTTTAATTTGGTTTCTTCCATGGTGCAGTTCTCATTCTCAGATTGCTCATTTAATCTTGTTATATTTTTAGTTGTCATATGTCCAAAAATAGCAGCTCCTAATAAGATACATTCCAAAATAGCGGGCTAATCAAAATAAAACCCAAAATATGTTTAAATTGTAGTATATTATCAAACCAAAGCAACCAAGAGATTCCAATAATTAAATTCGAAATGTTTGGTGCTAAATATCACGGCATCCTCCTCCTTGTATATCCCCAATCAGACCTGTCGGGAATTTCAGTTCAGACATCTTCCTAGAATCCCGCAGAAATTCGCGCAAAAACCGAATGGAAATCGTGTCGAAGAACGAAGCTACAATTGGCATGTGAATAATTTCTTACACGACCAGCCCCAGGCAAGACTAGCAGGTCTGTTGAGATAAGAAGAGACGTCACTGACGTGGTCCGCTCAATCGCTCCGAATAAACAGTGTTTTCGAACTTTTCATTCCGTTCAGAATGATCACATTGACATTGTTGACATGCTTGGTGTTCTATGTGACATACGTGACAGGACGTAAGTTTATTTTTGTTATAGTTGTTTATATATTCGCTGTTCTCTGTTGAAAGGAACCTCAATTCACTCTCGGAAGTCTCGGATCACAATATAATAATATACGTTTGTTCTTGTTGTGATTCCTGGTTAGATATCATGTTGAAGAAAGATTAAGGGGATGAAGGATTGTGTTTTTTGCGCCCTTGTTCCGCCGAGAACAGCGTGCTATCATTTTGCTCAGATGTCTGTATTTTTCCTCGGAACAGAGTGCTTATCAATTTGACCAAATGTCTGTAATTTTCGAATTTTTGACTGAAAATGGTCTTGAACGATTTGGTTCGACTCACTGATCAACAATCCGTGGTCGAAATCGATTCTGTCCGTCCGTTAACACGATAACTCTCGAACGAAAGGAGCTAGAGGATTGAAATTTGCAGGGTAGGTTTGGAGTGTAAATATCTCAGACGAGTTCGTTTATGGGCGAAATCCACCAAGCGGTTTCGGAGTTATCGTTGTATTTAGTAAAAATATTTTTTACGAATATTTCCCGAAACCAATCACTCGACCTATCTGAAATTTAGCATCAAATGGTAGAATAAGGGCCTTTATATGCATGCGAAGTTTTGTATTGGTGGGATTTTCGTAAAGTGTAAAAAAAATTTCAAAAAGTTTAGAATTTTGTTTCTACAATTACTCTCGAACAAAATGAGCTAGGCAGTTTAAATTTTCAGAGTAGGTTTGGGAGATGAATATCTCGGCTACGTTCGTTATTCGGAGTAACGAAAAAAAAATTTTTTTTTACATTACAAATTTCAAATAAAATTTTTTTAAGATGCAGTTTCACTATAAAAATCCATTGATATTATTTTCAAGTCTAACAAGGTAATACTTTCGGAGATATGATTTTTCGAAATTTCAAAAATGAATCGTACTTCTATGTTTTCACAGAATGCTGTACCTACTTAATTATCCTATCTATGAATTATTAGATGATCTGTGTTTCTACATGTCATCTTATTTTCCTATGAGAGATAAATAACAAAATTATTTCTGGTTCGTTATTCTTGGTATAAAATACACGTCCTGTTCTAGAAAACAAAGTATGATTGAATACAAAATGACCAATGAAATAACCTCAGCTATCGTAGCATTATGGGGATGATATGATATTATACTTTTAAGGTGATGATATAATGCCCGTGGATAATCCATATGATGATGGAAATATATTATTTGGTAAGATACATAATCAAATTGGGTTCAGAACAAGGGCGTAGCCACGGGGGGGTTTTTGGGGGTTCAACAAGCATGAATAGCTCGGTTAAGTTCGTTTATGGGCAAAATCCGCCAAGGGGTTTCAGAGTTATGGCCATTTTGGCTGAAGCTTTTTTTCTGAATATTTCCTAAACTGCTTATTCGATTTATCTGAAATTCAGCAGCAAATTGTAGAATTACAATTATCGGATGACTACGTACAGAAAAAAAATTGCAAAAATTTGAAGACTTTGTTTTCCTAATTACTCGAAAAATACGCATCTGATCGAATTGAAACCAGGTAGCTAGTTGAAAAATATCGACGCGAACACTTATGAAAATCGCATAAAAATGTTCAACTATTTTGAATTATATTTTGCTTTAAATTAGGAAACAACCTGTCGGATTGAATCTAATTTCGGTATTTAGATGACCGATAATGACCTCTTGAAGTTAACGAAATTTCATGGAAATCAGACCCATAGGAGCTTCAAAAACAAATCCCAATATGAAATCCGAAATACGCAATGGTCAGATTAGGAATGCTTTGTTTACTACCAGGAATTTTAATCGCATATAATTGACCCAGAGAGATTCTAATGGATGACATACACCTCGAGCAATAAAATATCTTCCACATTATGCTATGTTGTGGTCAAACCAGTTTGTCATCAAAATAATGATCATTGTTAATATTCTTGAATATTTGGTCAAATATTCGATAAATTACCTTAAACAGTGCCGTTCTACATACCTACATTCTGGTTCGAGTTATGAAATCTTCATTTTTAGAATTCTGCAGCGAACAAAATTTGATCCTCCCTATAATTTTTCGAAGTGAGTAAAATTGAAAGATTAAATGAAAAAAAAGTTAAAAACCACTGACGTGAAGTCAGGAGCTTTCGAACGCATGTGAAATTGTCTATTCACGCCTCAAACATTCCCACATGAAGTGCATGAAGTTGAGTATGAATATTACCATTTACCAAGTTTAAATTGGGTCAGATTTAAATTTTTTGAGTTTAAGAGGAAAAAACAACAAAATTGCAGATGGGTGTAACTCCGAAACCGTTTGGCCGATTATCCACCGTATTCACAAAGCATTCGATCTCCGTTAAGTCCTAACTGAGGTCCTCAGTTAAGGATAAATTTGAATCGCAACCTCAGTTAACGTGAAAATGAACGTAACAGAGGTGTGTTTCTCCACCGTTAAATACGTTAACTGAGGTTGCGATTCAAATTTATCCTTAACTGAGGACCTCAGTTACGACTTAACGGAGATTGAATGCTTTGTGAATACGGCGGTATGCCCATTAAGGACTTAACTTTCGTATTCGGATGTGCAACCTGCCCTGAAAATTGCAAGTCGCTATCTCTTTCCGGTCGAAAATTATAGTGGCAAACATCCAGTACTGTACTCTCCCTAGGCAACCCTGCTTCTAGTATTTTTTCAATATCTTCAACAATATAGATCCGATCATGTTCAAATTTAAAACTTGGCTGTAAAATTATCTTTCGAAGGCTCTCTCAAATTTCAGCGATATCGGACGGACAGTTGCTGAGATACATAATTTTTTGACGCTCTTGTTTCTCGAAACAGAGTGCTTATCAATTTGCCCAAATGTCTGTAATTTTCGAATTTTTGGCTGAAAATGGTCTTAAGCGATTTGGATCGACTCACTGATCAAGAATTCATGGTCGAAATCGAGTTTGTCCGTCCGTTAACACGATAACTCTGGAACAAAAGGAGTTAGAGGATTGAGATTTCCAGGTTAGGTTTGGAGCGTAAATATCTCGGACAAGTTCGTTAACGGGCGAAATCCACCAAGCGGTTTCGGAGTTATGGCCGTTTTTAGTAAAAACATTTTTTATGAATATTTCCGAAACCGATCACTCGATCTATCTGAAATTTATCATCAGATTGTAGAATAATGACCTTTATACGCATGCGTAGTTTTGTATTGATCGGGTAGCCGTAAAGAGTAAAAAAAAAATTTTTTTATTTTCAAATTTTGTTTCTACAATAACTCTCGAATAGAATGAGCTAGGCAGTTTTCAGAGTACATTTGAGAGATAAATATCTCGGTTGAGTTCGTTAGTGGGTAAAATAGGCCAGATGGTTTCGGAGTAACGAAAAAAAGTTTTTTTTTTTATCTTACATATTTCGAATTCAATTTTTTTTTAATATGCAGTTTCACCATAAAAATCCATTGATATCATTTTCAACTCCATCATGCTAATACTTTCGGAGATATGATTTTTCGAAATTTCAATAATGAATCGTAGTTCTATGTTTTCACAGAATGCTATAATTATTCTATCTATGCTTTATTATATGAGCTGTGTTCATACTCGTGCATGTCATCCTGTTCTATAAGAGAGAGTCAAATTAATTTCAGCTATTTTAATTTGATTTTTTCCATGGTGCAGTCCTCATTCTCAGATTGCTCATTTTATTTTGATGAATAAACTATTATTTGAATTGAATTTCCTCTATGATGCTGTTCTATCATAAGAATCCATTGATATAATTCCCAACTCTGAGAAACCAATACTTTCGGAGATATAATTTGTCTGTTTGAACTAGAGCGCCAGAAAGCTCCTGTCCACAGGGCTTGAACCAATTTTTTAATGATATTTTTGAATTTAAAGTGATACGATTGACCCGTTTCAGGAATCTCTTGGAAATTCAAAATATAAGGAAATAAATAATTTCCAACCTTTACGTGCTTACTTTATAGTCTATTAGGATCCTTTAAAATGCAATTTTTGCTAAATCCGTCCTAAGCACGCCCCTATGTAATAGTCGAGGTGAGCTTTAAAAATTTCATTAAATTCGGTCCAGCAGTTTGAGCTGTGCGTTGAACATCAGTCAGGATTTATAAGCTACCTTATGAATGCATATATAGATAAATAGAAATAGTGCATTCCGTTGAGGTAATAATTTGTTGGTCAAAAATTTTGCGTGTTTTCACCTTATATCAGAGTTTGTGGTTTCTGTGTCGAAATTATTTAATTAACATGAAATTTTGTTTAAATTATCATAGTTAAACCTGCATGCATACATGATAATTTGCAGAGAGATTCTACAGGTGTTTTGGGAACGTGCTGGGATATTTATGGTTCTTTGTCACGACCAGTCGTAACAAGAAATGAATATGAATTTAATAATATATGGATATACGTAACACCTTTTAAAATAGGCAATGCTCTTCAGGAGGAGATACACATACTTTCAAACAAAAAATTGGTTCAAGCCCTGTGGACAGGAGCTTTTTGGCGCTCTTGTTCAAACAGACAAATTATATCTCCGAAAGTATTGGTTTCTCAGAGTTGGGAATTATATCATTGGATTCCTATGATAGAACTGCATCATTAAAAAAGTGTCGTTTAAAAAAATGCATCAAAAATTATCTTTAAAAAAGAAGAGCAATCTACAATACTTCAATGCTTTAATGCTTCAAAAATTGTCATAAAATTTATTTATCAAGATTAAATGAGCAATTTGCAATGATTCAACCTCGTGGAATGGGTTGTTTCAACTTAAACTCGGTGCATAGTTTTCACAACTCGAAATACCTAAGGAAAGATCATCGAAATGTCTAGAGCAACGCTGGAGACAATCATAGCAGATTGTCCATTTATTCCTGATATTTGAATAGGTAGTGGATTACGAACAAATTATCTATATATCTATAGTTCAAAATATATTAATAAAATACTATCCTCTTTTCATTTCATAATTTAAAATTTCATAGTTCATACCACTAACACATTTTTTTCTGTATTATGACCCTTAACTCAAGAAAAAATGTTTGATACATAAATGTAGATCCATATTTCAGTATTTTTTTGCTAGCAACATTAAGAAAATACTGTATATAGGAACATGTCTCACTACTTAAGGAAGTAAAAGGTAATATTAACCTCAGTGGTCAACGAGCAGTAATTTCCTTTTATGATTCCATTATGTTCTTCTTTCCTATTGCCTCCATAAACTACATCGTTGAAATGATCCAATTCTAAATCTTCTGAAACATCATCCCCAATATTTATACATAAATTTCAATATGTAATCAGTCAATATTGTCCACAATAGTCTTGTATATTCAATAGTCTTGTATATATTCACAAATTCAAGAATCGGATACCAAGAGAAAGTATTTTCAACTTACGAATTGACAATTTCTAATAGCTAGAAAAGTTGACATTTATGAACAGTGAACACAGACAGATTCTGTGTTCATAGTTCATAAGCATAGTTTTTTGGTTAGTGTGTCGAAAATGAATGATGCAAGGAAGTCGAGCATAATTTACGGAATCATTCTCTAATTATTGAAGATTTAGAACGGAATTTCCAACTAATGTACAGGTAGTTATTCCTTAGTAACACTATTTAAGATTACCCACATAAGTATTCTGGTTTGAGTTCTCTCTGGACTGATAACGTTAGATTTGTTTCATAAATAAAACTGGCTATTTCATTTAGGTACTCAAATTTTGAGAATTAGTCCTGATAGTTTTGAAACACTTTTTTTGTGATGTAGTTCTATCATAATGATCCATTGATATCATTCCCAACTCGGAGAAACCAATACTTTCGGAGATATGATTTGTCAAAGATTGGGCAAGAGCGGTTTCGGAGCCTGTTTTTAGTAAAAACATTTTTTATGAATATTTCCGAAACCGATCACTTGATCTATCTGAAATTTAGCATCAGATTGTAGAGTAATGACCTTTATACGCATGCGAAGTTATGTATTGGATGTCGTAAAATGTCAAAAAAAAATTTTTTATTTAAATTTTTTTTTTCTACAATAACTCTCAAACAGAATGGGCTAGGCAGTTGAAATTCTCAGAGTAGGTTTGAGAGATAAATATCTCGGTTAAGTTCTTTATTGGGCAAAATAGGGCAGATGGTTTCGAGTTACGAAAAAAAAATATTTTTTTAACTTACAAATTTCAAATTGAATTTTTTAAAGATGCAGTTTCTCCATAAAAATCCATTGATATCATTTTCAACTCTAACAAGCTAATACATTCGGAGATATGATTTTTCGAAATTTCAATAATGAATCGTACTTCTATGTTTTCACAGAATGTTATAATTATTCTATCTATGAATTATTATATGATCTGTGTTCATACTCGTACATGTCATCCTGTTCTATAAGAGAGAGTCAAATTCATTTCAGCTATTTTAATTTGATTTCTTCCATAGTCCTCATTCTCAGATTGCTCATTTAATCTTGATAAATAACAACAAATCTTGTCAAATTTTGAACAATAGTGCCAAAGCTGCTGTCCACAGGGCTTGAACCAATTTTTTAATATTAGTTCACTGTATATGTGAACACTGCAAATTTAATCACCTTTATGAGCATAGAAGAACAATTCAAAAAAAAAATTCTTGGCTTTATCGTACGGGGAGTGAAAAATTTTATTGTCGATTAAATAGATTTTGTCTCTACTTTCTCAAATAGCTGGATTGATATTTCACCCTGTATGGCAATGACATACACCAATTAAAATCCTATAACTATTCAGACAATAGATGACAAAACAGCAATTTGTTAAATTAAAATTATTTTGATTTCTCTCATTTTTTCATTTTTATTTCGTATGTTTACCAAATTCTTATATCCTATCTATACCAATTCAGACAAACGATTACACATGAATAATTACACCTTACTAGGCTCTTACATTCAAAATATCATTTCAATAATAATTAATTATTCAAGTTTTTATTTCCACAAATTTATTTATCCAGATTGACAATTGTTTCACCACACTGTGGCTTCTTCTCGTCCTACATTTGAACCGATTCAATATGAGAATTGACAAAGACTGACACAAAATCTTAAAAGTAGGTAATGGAGACAAAAAATTGGTTCGAGCCATGTGGACAGGAGCTTTTTGGCGCTCTTGTTCAAACAGACAAATTATACTCCGAAAGTATTGGTATCTCAGAGTTGGGGATTATATCAATGTATTCTTATGATAGAACTGCATCATAAAGGAAATTCAATTCAAATAATAGTTTATTTATCAAGATTAAATGAGCAATCTGAGAACTGCACCATGCAAGAAATCAAATTAAAATAGCTGAAATGAATTTGACTCTCTCTTATAGAACAGGATGACATGTACGAGTATGAACACAGATCATATAATAAAGCTTAGATAGAATAATTACATTCTGTGGAAACATAGAAGTACGATTCATTATTGAAATTACGAAGAATCATATCTCCGAAAGTATTAGCTTGTTGGAGTTGAAAATGATATCAATGGATTTTTATGGTGAAACCGCATCTTAAATAAAAATTGAATTTGAAATTTGTAAGCTAAAAAATTTTTTTTTTCGTTACTCCGAAACCATCTGGCCTATTTTGCCCAATAACGAACTCAACCGAGATATTCATCTCCCTAACCTACTCTGAAAATTTCAACTGCCTAGCTCATTTCGTTCGAGAGTTATTGTAGAAATTTTTTTTTTAATTTTCAAAATTTTTTTCTTAGACTTTGCAGTAACCTGGTAAATACAAAACTTCACATGCGTATAAAAGTCATTATTCTACAATTTGATGCTAAATTTCAGATAGATCGGTTTCGGAAATATTCATAAAAAATGTGTTTACTAAAATCGGCCATAACTCCGAAACCACTTGATGGATTTCGCCCTTTAACGAACTTATCCGAGATATTTACGCAAAACACGGATTCTTGATCAGTGAGTCGAACCAAATCGTTTGAGACCATTTTCAGCCAAAACTTCGAAAATTACAAACATTTGGGCAAATTGATAAGCACTCTGTTCCGAGGAACTAGAGCGCCAAAAAATTACAGACATTTAACGAAATGATTATACGCTGTTCCGTAGATCATGCCAGCACAAATAAACAATTGCAGTAAAACATATAACTTCATGTGAAATTTCCAGGAATTCTTAGAAGAACATTTCGATATTATTTTCATAAAATTATTATTTTATTTCATTCATTTAAGAAGTATTTGTTCAAGATTCCGGCTCACCATGATCCAGTTCCAAGATAGATAAACAAGTAAAACTAATGACCAATTTAACAAACAAATCATTGTTAGAGATAATAAGCGCATATGTGGTTAGAACAATCAGAGGTTGTTAATTGAATTTAAACATCTAATTACATCCTTGGTTGATTGTACGCTTTTATCAATAATTAACTTTGATTGTATACTCACTACAAAGCATGCTGTTTTTTTAGCATGCGAATATGTATCCCAAAATTCGACTGCACTTCCAAACAAATCGAATATTTTCGGGAGCTCCTACAAGGACGCCATGATCTTCGAGCTGAAAATTTTCCGAAACCATTAAGTTGGCCTTACTGTTGAGAAATTCCTGGCCAGGTTCAATTCTGCCCGTCTGTATCTTTGTTAGCCCGACAACTGTCGAATAAAATATTTGCTTGGAATGGGGAATATTTTTGCGCGTATGTTCTGGGGAACATCGCGTTATCATTTTGCCCAAATGTCTGTAACTTTCGAATTTTTTTACGAAAATGGTCTCAAACGATTTAGTTCGACTCCCCAATGAAGAATTCGAGGTCAAATTTGATTGTGTCCGGCCGTCCGTCCGTTGCCACGATAAACGGAAAGAGCTAGCGACTTGGAATATTCAGGGTAGGTGGCGTATCCCAATACGACGGACAAGTTCGTTAATGGGCATAATCGGCCCAATGGTTTCCGAGTAATAATCTTGTTTTCAACCAATATAAATCCGATCGAACTGAAACTTGGTGAGTAGTTGTAGAATATGAACCTAAGCACGTTTGTGAAATTTTGTGAGAATCATATTGCTAGAAAATTATTAAAAAATTATTGAAAAATATTTTTGTTGTCACGATAACCTGAGAACGGATAGAGATAGCGGCTTGAACTTTTCAGGTTAGGTTGTGCATCTGAACGCGCAATTCGAGTTTGTCTATAAGCATAATCGGCCAAAGGGTTTTAGAGTTATAGCCATCTGAAATTTGGTTGTTTTTTCTCCTAATTAACTCGAAAAATACTAAACCGATTAAAATGAAACATTAGTTGTAGAATGCCAACGCGAAAATTTTTGCAAAATTTCGTGAGGATAGTATTTGTAGAAAATTTCTGAGAAATCATTGAAAATAAAAAAAAAATTCTATATATCAGTAACTATTCGTCTGAAATTGCTGAAATTTTGCAAGAGCCTTTAGAACCTAACTCTACTGCCAAGTTTTAAGTTTTAATACGATCGGTTAAATATTGTTGGAGATTCGAGCAGCCTTGTGTGAGTTCAGTAGATGGGTGACCGTTGCCTCGATAACTTTCGAACGAAAGGAGATAGGGACTTGCAATTTTCAGGGTAGGTTGCGTATCCGAATTGGAGAGTTAAGTTCGTTTTTGGGCATAATCGGTTTAACGGTTTCTGAGTTATACCCACCTGGAATATAATTTCCTCGATAACTCAAGAAATAAAGATTCGATCCAATTGAAGCTTGGTAACTAGTAGTAGAAAATCAAAATAAAGACGTGTTTAAAATTTTTTAAGAACCGTACCCTTAAAAAATTTCAAAAAAATTACGAAAAAAAAATTGGTTCAAGCACTAACGTGAAGTCAGGAGCTTTTGCGCGTATGTTCTATTGTCCATTCTCCTGTATTGGACACCCTTAATCGAATTTACCATGGTAAATTATGTTGTCCATTCTCCTGTATTGGACACTTAATTCGAATTTACCATGGTAAATTCGAAATATGAGTGTCCAAATTTACCATGGTAAATTATGTTGTCCATTTTCCTGTATTGGACACTTAATTCGAATTTACCATGGTAAATTCGAAATATGAGTGTCCAATAAAGGAGAATGGACAACATAATTTACCATGGTAAATTCGATTAAGGGTGTCCAATACAGGAGAATGGACAATAGAACATACGCGCAAAAGCTCCTGACTTCACGTCAGTGCTTGTACCAATTTTTTTGGAATGGGTTGTACACTCGGTGCATATTTTTCACAACTCGAAATACCTAAAGCTAGTTTTACACGGCGAAGAAATCCATGAATTTCTTCGCGAAGATCCTCATGAAGTTACTTCATGAAGAAATTCTCCATGTAAAACATAAACTTGACGTGAAGTTCCTTCACGTAAAACTTGACATGAAGAACTTCACGAAATTAGAACATGTTCTATTTTATCAACAAGTTTCGCGTGAAGTCAGGGGTACCAACATCTGTTTCATGCCATAAATTATCGGATAATCTGTGAAACATAAACTGGTGGTCGTTGAGGTTGTTGATTGGAAGTTCTAGTTGTGTTTTGAGGTAGAAATCGAGTGAAGTTCAGAATCGAGCCACAGCTGCTTTTGTTGTCGTCTGGATATTTGCTAGTTTAGAAGTTTACAGTTGGTATTACTATGTTTAGACATTTATCTTCATGAATTTCTTCGCCCGTGTAAAATCACACACTTCATGAAAAAATTCCTCAATAAATTCATGAAGAACGCGAAGAAATTCATGAATTTCTTCACCTTGTAAAACTAGCTTAAGGCAAGTATCATCGAAATGTCTAGAGCAAGGCTTAAGATAATCATAGCAGATTGTCCATTTATTCCTGATATTTGAGTAGGTAGTGGATTACGAACAAATTATTTCAATAGTTCAAAATATATTACTAAAATACTATCCTCTCTTCATAATTCAGAATTTAATAGTCCATACCACTAACACATTCTTTTCTGTTTTCTTAACTCAAGAAAAAATTATTGATACACAAATGTAGATCCATATTTCAGTATTTTTTTGCTAGCAACATCATGAAAATACTGTACATAGGAACATATCTAACTACTTAAGGAAGTAAAAGGTAATATTAACCTCATTGGTCAACGAACAGTAATTTCTTTTGATGATTCCATTATGTTGTTCTTTCCTATTGCCTTCATAAACTACATCATATTCAAAGTACAAATTATATAAACAAACTAGAACAGAAACAAGAACGCCAATCAATATGACGTCTCTTATAGGTAGACAAGATGACATGAATGAACAGTGAATACAGATAGAGCACAGACAGATAGTATTCGCATTATGTGAAAACATAGAAGTACGATGTATTATTTGAAATTTTCAAAAATCATATCTCCGAAAGTATTAGGTTGTAAGAGTTAAAATTATATCAATGGATTCTATGATGGAAGTACATCCCAAAAAAAATTGAATCCTTAAGTTGTAATGTAAACAAAAGACCATCAGGCTGATTTTGCCCAGTAACGAACTTAACCGGGATATTTATCTCCCAAACCTACTCAGAAAATTTCAACTGTCTAACTCATTCGTTCGAGAGTTGATAAGTGAATCGAACCAAATCGTTTAAGACCATTTTCAGCCAAAAATTCGAAAATTACAGACATTTCGGCAAATTTATAAGCACTCTGTTCCGAGGAACAAGAGTGCCAAAAAATGGGATCGTTTGAGACCATTTTCTGCTCAAAATCCGAAAATATAGACATTTGGGCAAATTGATAATATGCTGCAGCGTACGAGCGAGCAATAATATGAAACAATTTCGACGAGTAAGATGTGAAATAACGATCCTTCCTATATTATATAAAGCAAATTCAGGACATAAAATATCCTTTTGTTCTCATTTTGATACTCTTGATGATCATCATCTCCTTCATTGTTAATGTCAAATAAAATAATAATTCAAGGTTCTTGATGATCTGGCCGATTATTAATTCGACTGGGATTAAAGCAACAAGTTGAACCGCGTTCCTCGGTTTCGACCTTCGAAAAAAACGTAACTATAAATATCTACACGATAGATGTCTTTAACTGTTGCCCAGAGGATCGAGTTCAAGTAATTTCTGAAAAAAAAAAATGTTTCTAATAATCCCATTAAATTTGTTTGAACGCCCAAGGCAAATATTATGTGTGCTGAGAGCCGATTTCAGCTCATTCACATGGGCATCCCAGATGAGAAAAGCATCCACATGCAATTTCAGAAATGTTACGGCGCTGGCATTATTCACAGCAACCCCAGCCTCTAACTTAGGGTCAGAGATTGGGTCTTGTGTTCATCCATGCTAAAACCATTCAGTTTTGAACCACCTAAAAGCCATCGACAGCGGCACACTCCATCGAGAACATGACCCCCAACCTCAATTGTTGTATCGTCAACAAATTGTGTAGTTTTTGCATCAGAAACATATTCGGGCAGATTATTGATGTAGCGGAATGTATCGGAAACTCGTAAATTGTAGAGATTTAGTGGACTGGTTCTATAGGGTTCAGATTGATGCAAAATATTGGAGGTTCGAAGAACAAGAACGGAGGCACTAAATGACTTACCAACTTTTCCTGCGAAGCCAGAAATAAGCCCCCTGACTAGAACGGGTAGGCTTCCTCGTATAGGGTTGAATTGTGTGTAGCACAGCTCTACTTTTGTACCACTAGGTTAGTACGAGATTGTCAAATATCCACAAGCAGGATAACCCTTCTTGAAATAGCTTCTAAATAAATCACTCTATTTCACAAAAGAAGAAAATTCGTGGAAGATCAAAAAACTGATTTTTCACCATGCGAACAAGACGCTGCAATATGTTTTAAATTGCACACGTCTATACGGCTCAAGTTTATGAAAACTGTAAATGGTGCTCACTTCAAGCCACCTAGTGTCAAAAATCGCGTACATTAATAAATAAAATTAAATAAATCCCCCAATCCCTTGTTTCGTCAACAGTGCTGGTCCTAGATTAGGGACTTGTGGAACTCCAATGGCTATGTCTCTCATAATCGAACGCATACCAGATGATCAAAATGAACCACTTAATTAATTAATGTGGTCGAAGCCCCCAGGGCTCACATTTTGCGATATACATACAACACATAAGCACACTAAATAAATGGACAGTTTTTGGCGCTCTAGTTCCTCAGAACTGAGTGCTTATCAATTTGCCCAAATGTCTGTGATTTTCGATTTTTTGGCTGAAAATGATCTCAAACGATTTGGTTCGACTCACTGATCAAGAATCCGTGGTCGAAATTCATTCTGTCCGGCCGGCCGGCCGGTCTGGCACGTCCGGCACGATAACTCTCGAACGGAATGAGCTAGACAGTTGAAATTTTCAGAGTAGGTTTGGGAGATAGATATCTCGGCTAAGTTCGTTATTGGGCAAAATCGGACAGATGGTTTGGAGTAACAAAAAAACATTTTTTTTTTACAAAACAAATTCCAAACTAAATTTTTTTCAATGAGCAGTTTTATCATAAGAATCCAATGATATCATTTTTAACTCTAACAAGCTAATACTTTCGGAGATATGATTTTTCAAAATTTCAATAATAAATCGTATTTCTACGTTTTCACAGAATTATATAATTATTCTATGTATGAATTGTCATAATGTCAACTTCTTTTCCTGAGACATGACATTGTCTAATTCCTTGCTAATAGTTGGTTCGAGAAACGTCAAAAAGTCAAAAAGTGAAAATTAAGAATATATATCCCAGGTAAGTACCGACGATTTATTCTAATACCGGAGATCGACAAGATCGGGTTTTCGGTTTCGGAACGAGGGAAGGCGGGCTCAAATCCCGGAAAGGGAATTACACTTTTTGGCACTCTAGTTCCTCGGAACTGACTGCTCATCAATTTGCCCAAATGTCTGTAATTTTTATTTAAGACGCAATTTCACCATTAAAATCCATCGATATCATTTTCAACTCCAACAAGCTAATACTTTCGGAGATATGATTTTTCTAAATTATAATGTATGAATTGTCATAATGTCAAATGATGTTCCTGAGATATGACATTATCTAATCAATGAAGAATTGTGAGAGAAGTGAGAAAAATCTCAGTTGTTTGCTCAGAAATTAGGTTTTCTCAGAAAATTCTTACATTTCGGAACGGAACATGAAGTAAGATATCTGAGAGTAGTGAGACTGCTTTTCATCCATAGACATAGATATAACTCTCGAACGGAATGAGGTAGGTAGTTGAAATTTTCAGAGTAGTTTAGGGAGATGAATATCTCGGTTAAGTTCGTTATTGGGCAAAATTGGCCAGATTTAATTTGATTTCTTCTATGGTGCAGTTCTCATTCATATGATTGCTCATTTAATCTTGATAAATAAACTATTATTTAAATTGAATTTCCTTTATGATGCAGTTCTATCATAAGAATACATTGATATAATTCCCAACTCTGAGAAACCAATACTTTCGGAGATATAATTTGTCTGTTTGAACTAGAGCGCCAGAAAGCTCATGTCCACAGTGCTTGAACCAATTTTCATAATACATTTCGTCTTGTATACTGCAGATTACAGCATTTAATTTCAAAATTTAACACTGCTAATCTCGTGTAAGCGACCAATTAGATCACCATACATCCTTGAATTTTTCGATCGATTCTGGGTGATTCTGGTAATCTGTATTATTATGATGAGCCACCGCATCAGTAATTATCGGTTTATTTTACGCACTGGATTTTCCTTTATATTAGGAAATGATATCACAATATTTTAATGCCACGTTGAAGTTCAAGGATGTATGGAGATCAACATACATTGTACCTTAATGTCATCGACTTCCTTTCGAACTTTCCCCATCATACTAAGTTGGCACGCCATGCGATACTTTCGAAGATGAATTAAAGCGTGTTTTTTGGCGCTCTAGTTCCTCGGAACTGAGTGCTTATCAATTTGCCCAAATATCTGTAATTTTCGAATTTTTCGATGAAAATGGTCTTAAACGATTTGGTTCGACTCACTGATCAAGAATCCGTGGTCGAAATTCATTCTGTCCGGCCGGTCCGGCCGGTCCGGCCGTAGGCATGATAACTCTCGAACGGAATGAGCTAGACAGTTAAAATTTTCAGAGTAGGTTTGGGTGATAAATATCTCGGCTAAGTTCGTTATTGGGCAAAATCGGACAGATGGTTTTGGAGTAACAAAAAAAATATTTTTTTTTTTTTAAAACAAATTCAAAATTAAATTTTCTTCAATAAGATTTTCCATAAGAATCCAATGATATCATTTTTAACTCTATCAAGCTAATACTTTCGGAGATATGATTTTTCAAAATTTCAATAATAAATCGTATTTCAACGTTGTCACACAATGATATAAGTAATTATTCTATGTATGAATTGTCATAATGTCAGTTTATTTTCCTGAGACATGTCATTATCTAATCAATCGAATAATTGTGAGCGAAGTGAGAAAATCTCAGTTGTTTGCTCCGAAATTAGTTTTTCTCAGAAAAGTCTTACATTTCGGAACGGAACATGAAGTAAGAGATCTGAGAGTAGTGAGACTGCTTTTCATCCATAGACATAGATATAACTCTCGAACGGAATGAGCTAGGTAGTTGAAATTTTCAGAGTAGGTTAGGGAGATGAATATCTCGGTTAAGTTCGTTATAGGGCAAAATTGGCCAGATTTAATTTGATTTCTTCCATGGTGCAGTTCTCATTCTCATGATTGCTCATTTAATCTTGATAAATAAACTATCATTTGAATTGAACTTCCTTTATGATGCAGTTCTATCATAAGAATACATTGATATAATTCCCAACTCTGAGAAACCAATACTTTCGGAGATATAATTTGTCTGTTTCAAATAGAGCGCCAGAAAGCTCCTGTCCACAGGGCTTGAACCAATTTTATATATTCCAGGTGCATCGGTATATCGTAAACTGACAAAAACAGTGAACACCCACTTCAGATCATAAAAATTATATATAACAAGTTGGAAAAGCACTGTGGCCACGAGCTTTGGAGCGCTGTTCAAATTAATAGCCAGAGCAGTCACCCATCCAGGTACTGAACTCGCTCAATGCTGCTGGGCCACAGGAAAAAAAAATATTCCCAATATTTCCGAGAATATAAATCACTGTAATAAACTGTAAAAAAATTGGTTCAAGCACTGACGTGAAGTCAGGGGCTTTTGCGCGTATGTTGTATTGTCCATTCTCCTGTATTGGACACCCTTAATCGAATTTACCATGGTAAATTCCAGGAGAATGGACAATAGAACATACGCGCAAAAGCCCCTGACTTCACGTCAGTGCCTGAACAAATTTTTTTTTGTAATTTGTTTGAAATTTTCTAGGGGTACGGTTCTTACAACATTTTTTTCGTCATTTTTTCAAATTTTTTAGGGGTACGGTTCTTAAAAAATTTTAAACACGTCTTTATGTTGATTTTCTATTAATAGTTACCAAGCTTCAATTCGATCGAATCTTTATTTTTTGAGTTATCGAGGAAATAATATTCCAGGTGGGTATACCTCGGAAAGCGTTAAACCGATTCTGCCCAAAAACGAACTCAACTTCTCCCATTCGGAAACGCAACCTACCCTGAAAATGGCGAGTCCCTATCTCCTTTTGTTCGAAAGTTATCAAGGCAACGGTCACCCATCTACTGAACTCACACAAGGCTGCTCGAATCTCCAACAATATTTAACCGATCGTGTTAAAACTTAAAACTTGGCAGTATAGTTGGGTTCTAAAGGCTCTTGCAAAATTTCAGCAATTTCAGACGAATAGTTACTGATATATAAATTTTTCTACTAATACTATCCTCACAAAATTTTGCAAGAATTTTCGCGTTGGCATTCTACAACTAATAACCATGTTTCAATTCAATCGGTTTAATATTTTTCGAGTTAATGAGGAGAAAAAAACAACCAAATTTCAGATGGCTATAACTCCAAAACCGTTTGGCCGATTATGCTTATAAACAAACTCAAATGTCGTGTTCAGATGCACATCCTAACCTGAAAACTTCAAGCCGCTATCTCTTTCCGTTCTCAAGTTATTGTGACGACAAAAATATTTTTTAATAATTTTCTAGCCATACGATTCGCACAAAATTTCATAAACGTGCTTAGGTTCATATTCTACAACTACTCACCAAGTTTCAATTCTATCGGATTTCTATTGGTTGAAAACAAAATTATTACTCGGAAACCACTAGGCCGACTATGCCCATTAACGAACTTGTCCGTCGTATTAGGATGCGCCACCTACCCTGAAAATTTCAAGTCGCTAGCTCTTTACGTTCTCAAGTTATCGTGGCAAGGGCCGGACGGCCGGCTATACAGAATCAAATTTGACCTCGAATTCTTCATTGGGGAGTCGAACCAAATCGTTTGAGACCATTTTCGTCAAAAAATTCGAAAGTTACAGACATTTGGGCAAAATGATAACGCGATGTTCCCCAGAACATACGCGCAAAAAGTGAGAAAGCCTGTTCCAACTTTGACAATTCTCATCTCCAAAAGTATTGGTTTCTCAGAGTTGGGAATATGTGATATCTCCTGAACCAATGGTGTTGAAGAATCATAAATTTGTGTGTAATTTTGAGAGGACTTTAAGCCACAAGTAGATTGCGCATGCGCAGAGGAGACGTGACTAATTTTGGGTTGTATGGCTCATGTTGAGAGTGGTTTGCGTCTAGCGGTCATGGATTTGGTGCTGAGGTTTTAAGAGAAATTTCATGGCAATTCTGTGCACGGACATTTCAGTTTCGAGGAAATAGCGTTGTTCCCGAGTTGAAATGTCTGTATCGTGGACCTGGGGCCAATTTATAAATAACTATATTATGTGAAAGATCTATACTAAATTACGTTCGGATTTGGAGAATAGCGTTCCTAACGGAGGTCCCATAACCGCAATTTTTTTTTTATTTCGATCAACGGTAAAACTAATAGCCAAACTGTATTGACAGCCAGATTTGTTAAAGGACCTTAAAACATATAAGGAAGGACTGACGTGAAGTCAGTACTCTTGGGCGCGCGTGTTCACGTTGGCGAATATGAATTGATTGATGAGTGCTTCAAGCTCAGTGGATAGAGCAAGCCGGAGATCTACCCAGAGGTTAATGGACACCATTCACAGTCGGGTCAAAAACGAATAGTGCTGTATCTAAGCTGGCATAAGGATAGAGTAACAAAGTTGACAAAGAACACAATTGACTCTCCTTAGTCGCACAAGCTCCTTGTAGCTTCTGAGGGTTCTCCTTGGGAAGATTTGGGAGGGTCAGTATAATCATAATCATGTTAATAGCACGCGCGCCAAAGCAGATTGACCCCACGTCAATGCTTTTTTACACTTTTTCTTTCATTGTTAAGTCAATCTGCATTTGGCGCGCGGGCTATAAACATGATTATGATCATACTGACCCTCCCAAATCTTCAAGGAGCTTGTGCTTCTAAGGAGAGTCCGTTGTGTTCTTTTCCAACTTTGTTACTCTATCCTGATGGCAGCTTAGATACAGCACTGTTAATTTTTGAACCGACAGTGAATGGCGTCAACTATCCTTTGGGTAGTTCTTCAGCATGCTCTATCCACTGAGCTTGAAACACCCATGAATCAATTCAAATTAGCCAATGTGAACACGCGCGCCAAATAGTACTCACTTTACGTCAGTACTTTTTGCGCATATGTTCTGGGGAACATCGCGTTATCATTTTGCCCAAATGTGAAATTTAATTCTGTGGTACAGTCCGGCCGTCGCCACGATAACTTGAGAACGGAATGAGATAGAAACTTGAAATTTTTAGGGTAGGTGGCGCATCCCAATACGACGGACAAGTTCGTTAATGGGTATAATCGGCCCAATGGTTTCCGAGTTATAATTTTGTTTTCAACCAAAATAAGTCCGATCGAATTTAAACTTGGTGAATAGTTGTAGAATATAAACCTAAGCACGTTTGTCAAATTTTGTGAGAATCGTGTCTCTAGATAATTTTAAAAAAATTATCAAAAAATATTATTATTGATGACACGATAACCTGAGAACGGAAGGATATAGCGGCTTGAAATTTTGAGGTTAGGTTGTGCAACTGAATGCGAAATTTGAATTTGTCTATAGGTGTAATCGGCCAAACGGATTTGGAATTATACCCATCTGAAATTTGGTTGTTATTTCCTCAATAACTCGAAAAATACTAAACCGATATAATTCAAACATGGTTATTAGTTGCAGAATGTCAACGCGAAAATTCTTGCAGAATTTCGTGAGGATGGTATAACTAGAAAATTTCAAAAAATTATTGAAAATAATTGAAAAAAATTCTATATATCATAAACTATTCGTCCGGCATGGCTGAAATTTTGGAAGAGCCTTCAGAACCTAACTCTACTGCAGAGTTCCAAGTTTGAACACGATCGGATCCATATTGTTGGAAAACTGAGAAGCCTCTTGTGAGTTCGGTAGCTGGATGCGAATCGTCGTATTTTTGCGAGAACCTTCAAAAACATGAATGTCATGATGACATATTTTTTCGCGTATGTTCTTGGGAAAATCGTATTATTTCATCACAAATCTATGGGAGATGATAGCCCTACATTAGCGGTCAGACCTGGTTTTGAAAGAGATCCTCCTTAGGAGGAGGCAACTAAATATTGAAGGGATTTCTATGAACAAGAGTGAATATCTTTGAGAAACAGAGAAGGCGATTCTTCTTCAAGAGATCCATGTGCCTTCAGAGGAGTATATTTGTGAGAGGGGACTTTTGAAAGGTTATCATTATTTTGCTGAAGGCTTCAAAACTTAATTTTAAATTAACCACACTTTCTGATCTTGTGAGGTGAGAGGCTCATTTGTCGATATTTAATCTCGTGTTGGGTAGAGAGGAATTTTAGGCCAGTTTTTCTATCACTAATGAGAATATATCTTTATGCTTCACCTCATCACCTTTAGATCTATCAATGGGCATTTATTGGTTAGGAATAAGTAATTGAATATCACTGGAATTCAATTGAATTTCATTCAATATGTTAGTAAGTAAACTTATAATTTTCTTTACTTTGATTATTTAAATATGACATTAATTCCAGTAATATTTTTCAAGAATAATTATGTATTCTTCCCCTAAAGAAGAATTGAAGGTAGACAATAATGTTAATTTTTTCATCATTGCTTTCTATCCTGACTTCCTGACTTCCTTGTTCAGTCTTGCTACGCCCAGAACAAATGTCCTGTTGCAATCACCGGTGAATTTAATTTGCTCTGAATTTAATCAAGTCTCCCATCTTTGTGATATTCACTTTGACAAGATCTCCACAATTCGCAGAATATTCATTGAGTTTTGTTCAAATAAATGATAATATAAATAGAGATATTTTTTTTCTACATTTACTTAGTTGTTAATGGACTTGTTGTCAGTTATGCTTTGGTAACGCTCTTAGTTATTATTGTATTAATTTCCGAGTTAATTTCTTAATTTTTTCACATAAATGTTTGCATTGTATATTTGCATTCTAGTTTTGGTTCATTTCTTTTTTTGTATATTTTCTGTAATTGGGTTCTGCCTGTTGAAAATAAATCCTTATTATTATTATTATTCACGAAAAAAAAAATTGGTTCAAGCACTGACGTGAAGTCAGGAGCTTTTGCGCGTATGTTGTATTGTCCATTCTCCTGTATTGGACACTTTTAATCGAATTTACCATGGTGAATTCTATTGTCTATTCTCCTGTATTGGACACTCTTAATCGAATTCACCATGGTTAATTCGATAAAGGATGTCCAATACAGGAGAACAGACAATAGAATTCACCATGTTAAATTCGATTAAGAGTGTTCAATACAGGAGAATGGACAATAGAACATACGAGCAAAAGCTTCTGACTTCACGTCAGTGCTTGAACCAATTTTTTATATATTTTAATACCTAAATAAAGGACACTTGATATTTCAATTGACGTATTTCCATTCATCATACACCTACATTTTCCGAATAATTCGCATGGGGGAAATACGGTTCCAACAAATGGAATTTTAAAACAATACATTTTATACATTCATGAATCATATATCGAACCACTTTACGCATGTATGTTAAGTATGTTCGAAGACGATTATTAAAAGGAAATTCCGTAAAAAAAACAGGTATTCGCATCATTCATTCCAGTCCTTCTGAATAATACATTATTATTTGTGATATGGGATTTCTACGTATGTCTGTACGTCTATAAACACCTTACATTAAAAAAAAATGGTTCAAGCCCTGTGGACAGGAGTTGTTCAAACAGACAAATTATATCTGCGAAAGTATTGGTTGCTCAGAGTTGGGAATTATATCAATGGATTCCTATGATAGAAATGCATCATGAAAGAAATTAAATTTAAAAAAGTGTCGTTAAAAAAATGCTTCAAAAATTATCTTATAAAAAATGGGTTCAAGCCCTGTGGACAGGAGCTTTCTGGCGCTCTAGTTCAAACAGACAAATTATATCTCCGAAAGTATTGGTTTCTCTGAGTTGGGAATTATATCAATGTATACATATGATAGAGCTGCATCATAAAGGAAATTCAATTCAAATAATAGTTTATTTATCAAGATTAAATGAGCAATCATGAGAATGAGAACTGCACCATGGAAGAAATCGAATTAAATCTGGCCAATTTTGCCCAATAACGAACTTAACCGAGATATTCATCTCCCTAACCTACACTGAAAATTTCAACTACCTAGCTCATTCCGTTCGAGAGTTATTGTGGAAAAACTTTTTTTTAATTTTCAAAATTTTTTTTTTACACTTTGCGGTAATCTGGTCAATACAAAACTTCACATGCGTTAAAGGTCATGATTCTACAATTTGATGCTAAATTTCAGATAGATCGAACGAACTTGTCCGAGATATTTACGCTCCAAAACCACCTTGCAATTTTCAATCCGCTAACTCCTTTCGTTCGAGAGTTATCGTGCCTACGGCCGGTCGGCCGGCCGGACAGAATCGATTTCGCACTCGGATTCTTGATCAGTGAGTCGAACCAAATCGTTTGAGACCATTTTCAGCCAAAAATTCCAAAATTACAGACACTTGGGCAAATTGATAAGCACTCTGTTCCGAGGAACTAGAGCGCCAAAAAAACAAGTTTCGTATGACAATTGCCCAAAACAGGTTTAAAGTACCTACAAATTGTAGGTATTCCATAAAACATGTATGAAAGAAGATGAGTAATAATATGAAAGAAGATGAGTAATAAATAAAATACCTTGTAATCGATCAAAAATTTCCTGATCTACGTTCACCAAATTTTCTCCTCTCTCGAACTACAGAATATGCTTTCAATATTTACGTAATATTTTCAAACATTTTCGGGTGAGGTCCCCGTTGCATCGCTAAAATACGAGTATTTCAACCCCAAAATTTTTGAAGTTACAATATTCCCTTCTGTCAAGTTGACATTATGACAATTCATACATAGAATAATTATATCAATGTGTGAAATACGATTTACATTGAAATTTTGAAGAATCATATCTCCGAAAGTATTAGCTTGTTAGAGTTAAAAATGATATGAATGGATTCTTATGATAAAACTCCTTATTAAAAAAAATTTAATTTGGAATTTGTTTCGTAAAAAAAAATATTTTTTTTTGTTACTCCGAAACCATCTGTCCGATTTTGCCCAATAACGAACTTAGCCGAGATATTTATCCCCCAAACCTACTCTGAAAATTTCAACTCTCTAGCTCATTCCGTTCGAGAGTTATCGTGCCTACGGCCGGACGGCGGGCTGGCCGGACTGGCCGGACAGAATGAATTTCGACCACGGATTCTTGATCAGTGAGTCGAACCAAATCGTTTAAGACCATTTTCATCGAAATATTCGAAAATTACAGACATTTGGGCAAATTGATAAGCACTCAGTTCCGAGGAACTAGAGCGCCAAAAACTAGAACAAGAGGTGTAGGTACCAGAAATAATTTTGACATTTATCTCTCATAGGAAAAAAAGATGACATGTAAGAACACAGATCATATAATAATTCATAGATACAATAATTAAGTACAGCATTCTATGAAAACATGAGAAGTACAGAAGTTCGATTCATTATTGAAATTTCGAAAAATCATATCTCCGAAATTATTACCTTGTTAGAGTTGAAAATGATATCAATGGATTTTTATGGTGAAACTGCATCTTAAAAGGAGTTAAATTTGAAATTTGTGTTGTAAAAAAAATTAGTTTTTTCGTTTCTCCGAAACCATCAGGCCAATTAGGCCCAGTAACGAACTCAACCGAGATAATTATCGCTCAAACGTACTGTGAAAATTTCAACTGCCTAGCACATTCTGTGCGAGAGTTATTGTAGAAGCGAAATAAAAACTTAAAAAAAAATTTTTTTATACCTTATTGCAACCCAATCAGAACAAAACTTCGCATGCATATAGAAGTCATTATTCTACAATTTGATGCTAAATTTCAGATAGATCGAGTGATCGGTTTCGGAAATATTCATAAAAAATGTTTTCACTAAAAAGGGCCATAACTCCGAAACCGTTTGGTGGATTTTGCCCGTTAACGAACTCGTCCGAGATATTTACGTTACAAACCTACTCTGCAAATTTCAATCCTCTAACCCCTTTCGTTCGAGAGTTATCGTGCCTACGGCCGGACTAGCCGGACAGAATTGATTTTGACCACGGAGTCTTGATCGGTGAGTCGAACCAAATCGTTTAAGACCATTTTCAGCCAAAAATTCGAAAATTCCAGACATTTGGTAAATTTATAAGCACTCTGTTCCGAAGAACAAGAGCGCCAAACAAAATTGAGAGAGCACTGACGTAAGGTCACTCTACTTTGTGCGCTTGATCAAATTCGCAGCCCGAAGGGATACGTTTAAATCTAGGAGTGGGCTTTGAAATGAGGTTTCGAAAGCTCTTGCAAAATTTCGGTTAGGTATATCTGAATAATATTTTCTGATATACAGAATTTTTATTCAATTTTTGGCGCTCTTATTCCTCGGAGCAGAGTGCTTATCAAGTTGCCCAAATGTCTGTAATTTTCGAATTTTGGATGAAAATGGTCTTAAACGATTTGGTTCGACTCACTGATCAAGAATCCGTGGTCAAAGTCGATTATTTCCGGCCGTCTGTTAACACGATAACTCTCGAACGGAATGAGTTAGACAGTTGAGACAGTAGGTTTGAAAGGTAAATATCTCGGTAAAGTCCGTTTTTCGGAGTAACGGAAAAACATTTTTTTTACATTACAAATGTCGAAAAATACAGGGGAAAAATGATACGCGTCCCCGTTCAGGAGAATAAGCGCCCCAAAAAACACCAGTCGAATTCATGTATGTACAAAATTTTCCTAATTCTTTCGGAGATATACCCATTTGAAATTTTCCCAATATTTCTAAAACTACCCATCCGATCCAGTTGTAATTTTATATTTAGATGTATAACAAGGACTTCAATAGTTATGCATATTATGATTTCCATAAAATTAAATTACTAGAAACGACAAAAAACTTATTTTTTTTCCATACTCGATGCACAGAAATATGAAAACATATTCTAAGAGTGAAAGTTATTACAGAATTGTATGTTTCTTAATTATTATTCAATGAGTTAAAAATACGATGAGGTCTGACTCCAGGTCCGTATTCAATTTAATATTGAATTCATATCAACTTCGAATTGAGCCCGATATTTTGCACCAACATCTTTTGGCGCTCTTGTTCCTCGGAACAGAGTGCTTGTCAATTTGCCCAAATGTCTGTAATTTTCTAATTTTTGGCTGAAAATGGTCTCAAACGTTCTGGTTCGACTCACTGATCAAGAATCCGTGGTCAAAATCACGATAAATATCTCGGGTAAGTTGGTTTCGGAGTAACGAAAAAAAAATTATTTTACATTACAAATTTCAAATTCAATTTTTTTAGGATGCACTTTCATCATAAGAATCCATTGATATCATTCTCAACTCTGACAAACTAATACTTTCGGAGATATGATTTTTCAAAATTTCGATAATTAATCGTAATTTTATGATTTCATAGAATGCTCAAATTATAATTTGCTGATGTCTGTAAATCCAACATATGAAGTAAGTCATAGACCTACGTTTGGAATTTATTTTTTTTAGATGCAGGTCTATTATAAGAATCCATTGGTATCATTCCCAACACTGAGAAACCAATACTTTCGGAGACATAATTTGTCAAAGTTTGAATGATTACTCGCTAGTAGTTTGACAAGAGTGCCAAAGCCTCTGTCCACAGAGCTTTCCCACATTTTTGTTGATGAATTCTACATGTTGTAGAAAAAAATTCTTGTATTAGAAAACATCCTGTTCACAGTTTTCAAATCACTAAATTCTGACATTTGAACTCGTTTACTCAATTTAAGCACCTCGTATTCTGCGGTAACTAAAGGGTCCGCCATCTAACGTTTTTTTTTCAACTAGTGCTTATTTCGTGAATGGTAACACTTAGCTCATGTCTGACTTGACAGATAATTAGTTTTATTCTTCCGCTGAACGAATATGGTTGTGTATACGCTTGAACAACGCTGGGAAATATTGCTTGACATTACTTTGAAAATCATGGTAATGTTGCAGAATGTATGCGAAAATTGCGTACGGATTTTGGAAGAAGAGAAGCACCGTCAGCTCCGTATGTTCGTTATCTTGTGAAAAAAGTGAAAGAAACTGGCATCCTCATCGATAAACCAAAGCGTGAAAAGCCAAAAACAGTGCGTACACCCGAGAATATTGCTGCTATGACAGAAAGTCAACATCAATTCACCGGCGTTCTCAAGAATTGAACATTTCGGAGACATCATTGAGATGAATTTTGCATAAAGACCTTGGTATGACGCCATAAAAAGTCCAATTGGAACAGGAGTTGCCCTGTTTTTGAAGATCGCATTATCAGCCGCAGAGGTGATGTCGTTTGGCCACCTCGCAGCTGCGATTTGACAACGTTGGACTATTATTTGTGGGGTGCTGTCAAAGATAAGTGCCAACAAGCCAGAGACAATTGACGCTTTAAAGGACAATATTCGTGAAGCCATTGGTGAAATACAGCTGCGCACAATCGATAATGTGCTTAAAAATTGGACCGATCGTTTAGCCTACTGCATGGCCAGCCGAGGCAGCCATTTGAATGAAATTATTTTCCATTATTAACCGGAAGGATTGTACTTTCAAATAAAGAAAAAATTTGAGAAAATATTCAGTAGCTTTTTTTATTGCATTTTCAAAAAAAAAAAGTTATTTGGCGGACCCGTTATAAACTTCCTCATTTGATCTTTTTCAGAATGGGCTGTTGACGATGACGGTTGTATCACCCCATTCAGGGGTTCAGGATCATGCTTAGGTATTTACAGCTGTCAGCCACTGGTGACGTTCCTCAGAAATGCCCAAAAACCGCTATCCCGTGAAAATCAGGAGCTTATTCGGGGATATCAGTGTGGTTTCGAGCAATCCAACATCAAGGTATGCTTATTATAATTATTATTAGAACGGGGTCGTGAAGCTTGGTCCAGCCCTGCGGAACTGGTACCAATACCATCTTTTCTTCTATTATCCTACTTATTCAATCCTAAGGACATTGCCAATGGTGTTAATATACCTGATGAAGTCCTTAGGAGCCTTGGCTATCACATCGTGAGGTTTTTGAACTGCCTGTATATTGTACGATATTTTCTCTATTTCAGGCCAGTTTTGTAGAATACTATTGAAATTTAATGAAAAATTCGGATTATATAAGTTAGTGACTTTGGTATTGTATCTTGGCAGTTGGTGTGACTGTTACAAAAGTTGACAGATTACGGAATTTGAATCGTACGTAGGAAATGGAGATCAGATTTGAAACAGTTTCCTGTTAATATATGTAATAACATGTATTATTCAAAATTAACAAGAAGGAAATGTGTATAGTTCCTTATTTTTAAATGAAAATAAAACTTTTCCTCTCAATCATTATTACACTAAATCCAGATTATATTATTGTCAATTGACGTATGTTGAAATTTGATAGGATCGAATGTCAGTGCTGACTACCACAAAACGAAAAATATAACTAGAAACAATGCGGGAATGAGTGCATTCCAGTACCTTACAATACTGAAATAGAGAATAGTATATTCTAAAACAAGTTGCAGAATGGGCTGATATTTAAACACGATTGCGAAATTCGAAAACGAGCGACGAAGGAGCGAGTTTTCGTACGCATGAGTGTTGGAATTGTTTTCTGCAACGAGTATTAGACGATATATTCTCTATTTCAGAAGTTTCCTATAACTATGATACATATTATTCAATATCAGTTTTTTCCTACTTCTACTAGTTTCTAGTTATAGACTCGTGGATTCATAAAACTAAACGAAATTAGCATAAATAAACCAGATAAAGTTTTGACTCATTTCAAGAATATTCAATCGTTTTACAACATAAAATTATTCTTCATAATTTCTTCTCAAACGCACCGTTTTCGAGATATTCTCTATTGAATGTTATAAAATAGGAAATTTCAATACTTTTATGGATCCGCCCCTGAGCGTTGGAATCCCAAATCAAGCTGTAAACCACGTTACCATACATTTTTTTCGTTCACCGATAATATCATAGAATGAAGGAGTGTATTAGCACATTGTGAAATCTTTAAACTTTTTACCTGAGCCGAATCTGCAAAAATGTTAGATGAAAAACTTTTTTATTTGATGAGAGGAATCTATGGTTAAAATTAATGTACAGCTTTAAGACTCACCCTGTATATATGGAGCGGCAAAATAAGAATACTTCAAAGCCAATTCAAATGTTACAATCATTTATAAAGACCCTGTATATTGTTGTAGGGAGTAATGTTGCACTGCGACCTTAAAGTCTACTATGCACTATATTTGTTATATTAGCCCATTTTTGATGTCAATTAATTTCTTGAGAGAAAAAATTGAAAATAATAATAATTTATGACGGTATAACGCTCAGATTTCTGATAATTATAATGTAATCATTATACATTGTGAGTTATTCTTAGTAAAAATTAAGATGAAAAAAAATACTGTTCCGGTCCTGACATTGGTTTCGTTCTTAAGTCTTTCTAAAGGGTTTTCCAATAAGAGGTGTTATTTTGAATAGCCCGCTATTTCGGTAGATGTCACTTTTGAAGCTGTCATTTTTTGACATTTGACAAGTAGAAACTACGCCATTAATAAAAATGGAACGATACACGCTTCAAGAACGCATTGAAATTATTAAAATTCACTATAAAAATGGTGAAAATTTGGCAGAGACGGTTCGTAAAACTCGAACATTTTTGGGTCTTCGTGAAGCACCTTGTCGGACCGCAATATAGAAATTGGTGGAAAAATTCGAGCTGTTGGGACAAGTTTTAGTTATGTGAAGAATAAAACCCGTGCACGTCGCTCAAGAACAGCCGAGAATATTGCTGCTGTAGCCGAAAGTGTAGAAGAAAACCCAGGTTTGTCCATTCCTCTCATTGTTCTTTGGAATTAGCACCTTGTCGGACCGCAATAAAGAAATTGGTGGAAAAATTCGAGCTGTTGGGACAAGTTTTAGTTATGTGAAGAATAAAACCCGTGCACGTCGCTCAAGAACAGCCGAGAATATGGCTGCTGTAGCCGAAAGTGTTGAAGAAAACCCAGGTTTGTCCAGTCCTCGTCGTTCTTTGGAATTATAGGCATACCACAAACGTCATTACATCGTATTTTGCATAAAGGTTTAGGTCTTAAGGCTTATAAAGTTCAGTTAACACAAGAACTCAAGCTGGCCGATCATCAACAACGTCGTGTCTTTGCTGATTGGGTCGTTGAAATGCATGAAAATAATCCGGAATTCTATCGAAAAATCATCTTGAGTGATGAGGCCCATTTCCACCTCGGTGGATTCGTCAAAAAGCAAAATTGTCGCATCTGGGGCTCGGAAAACCCAAGAGTTATTGTTGAAAAGCCTCTCTCTCAACGTGTGACTGTTTGATGCGGTTTATGGTCCGGCGGAGACATTGGACCTTACTTTTTCGAAAATGAGGCTGGAGCAACAGTTACGGTGAATGGATTGTGCTATCGAGAAATGATTAATGATTTTTTATGGCTCATCGGTTTCATCTCCTGACACCCTGTATATTGCGAAACTTGAACCAAGTTGTTTTCTTTAGTTCCATAATTTTTCAAGGTATGCTGTCCCTCAGATCCTACAGAGATCGCCCGTTTGACGGGTACTAGTTCGGTTGGGGGGGATGATAGTTCAGACCCGGAGCCGCCGAATATTTCGTCCCACAGGAATAGGAGATTACTTCCGGAAGATTGTGGACGATTAGATTCTGATGCGAGGATCATAAATGGAAACCAAACGGGGTTGTTTGAATTTCCTTGGATGGCATTGTTATCCTATAGATTGAGTGAGTATTATTACTATTATTTTATCGGATAATATTTTGATTCAGATACGATATTATCTTTTCAGCAAATGGACCAGAGTTCAGATGTGGTGGTTCAATTATCAATAGCAGATATATATTAACTGCAGCTCATTGTATAACACAATTAACATATCCCTTGTGAGTAGACACATCGAATAAGTTCGTATTAGGTTAATGCAAAAATTTTGGATTATTAGGGCTCGGAATTATTGAATTCGAATATCCGTTGTATATATTGAAAGTATTCTAATGAATTGGAATAGTATATTCTAAAAAAAAGTTGCAGAATGGGCTCCTATTAAAACACGAATGCGAAATTCGAAAACGAGCGACGAAGGAGCGAGTTTTCGGACGCATGAGTGTTGGAATTGCCCTCTGCAACGCGTATTAGACGATATTTTCTCTATTTCAGGCAAGTTTTGTAAAATACTGTTGAAATTTAATGAAAAATTCGGATTATACATCCTAGTTACTTTTGTATTGTATCTTGGTAGTTGGTGTGACTGTTACAAAAGTTGACAGATAACGGAATTTGAATTTAAAATGTATGTTGGGCATGGAGATCAGATTTAAAACTGTTTCCTAATATCATGAATGATACAAAATTATCAAGAAGGAAATCTCTAGTACCATATTTTTCAATGAAAATAAAGCTTTTCCTCAACAATTATTTCACTATATCCAGATTATATTGTATTGTCAATTGACGTGTGTTGAAATTTGATAGGATCGAATGTCAGTGCTGACTACCACAAAACGAAAAATATAACTAGAAACAATGCGGGAATGAGTTCATTCCAGCACAGTTTTTAGTGCTGGAATGAACTCATTACGATACTGAAATAGAGAACGAATATTCTCAGAATTCAGAAAGGGGATTTGACAGTAAATTCAAAAGTTCAATTATAGGATTTTTTCATATTCAAACAAATTGATGAATTATACATGTCATGCAATAATGAGATGATTTATTTAATAACGCACCTATATTTTCCATTGGTTCTCTATTGGATGATTTTGAATCTTAACAAAAATCGCATTTTCTTCATGATACTCAAGTGATGCCTAGGACCAAGTTCCATAAGTGCTACCACTGCGGTTTGTTTGAAAATTTTTAGCACTAGTTTCACATTCTGCTTTTCAATTGTTGGATATAATGAGATATAAGGAGAAAACCTAGCATGTCTACCAGTTATTTCTTATATTTTTCAAAAGATGAAGTCGACAGCATAAAAAGGGGTCTTTTATTATCAGAAGGATGTTTATATAAAATAATTCCTTCCCTCCTCGTTCTTCTGGGTCTTCCTCTTCTTCTTTGCAGAGGAACCCAATTGAGGACTTTAAATAGCCATCTCTCGTCTCTCATTCTTGACACGTGCCCCAACTATTGTAGTGTTTTTGCTTCAATTGTGTCTCTAATATAGGGTTTTCCAATTAGAGGTGTTATTTTGATATTCAAAGAAAAATGCCATTTTTCAATATAAATGATCGGATGTTTATTTCATTATAAAGAAGAAGCTATGCCGTTAATTGTGGAAAATAACATCAGGCAAATGAGCACCAATAATTCTTGGGTTTTCTAAGCCCCAGATGCGACAATTGTGCTTGTTGACGAAGCCACCGAGGTGGAAATGGGCCTCATCACTCAAGATGATTTTTCGATGGAATTCCGGATCATTTTCATGCATTTCAACGACCCAATCAGCAAAGACACGACGTTGTTGATGATCGGCCGGCAGAGTTCTTGTGTTAACTGAACTTCATAAGCCTTAAGACCCAAATCTTTATGCAAAATACGGTGTAATGACGTTTGTGGAATGCCTATAATTTCAAAGAACGACGAGGAATGGACAAACCTGGGTTTTCTTCAACACTTTCGGCTACAGCAGCCATATTCTCGGCTGCTCTTGAGCGACGTGCACGGGTTTTATTCTTCACATAACTAACTTGTCCCAACAGCTCGAATTTTTCCACCAGTTTCTTTATTGCGGTCCGACAAGGTGCTTCACGACGACCCTAAAATGTTCGAGTTTTACGAACCGTCTCTGCCATATTTCACCATTTTTGCGCGTATGTTCTGGGGAACATCGCCTTATAGTTTTGCCCAAATGTCTGTAACTTTCGAATTTTTTGACGAAAATGGTCTCAAACGATTTAGTTCGACTCCCCAATGAAGAATTCGAGGTCAAATTTGATTCTGTCCGTCCGGCCGGCCGTTGCGATAACTTGAGAACGAAAAGAGCTAGCGACTTGAAATTTTCAGGGTGGGTGGCGCATCCTAACACGACGGACAAGTTCGTTAATGGGCATAATCGGCCCAGTGGTTTTCAACCAATATAAATCCGATCGAAATGAAACTTGGTGATTTTGTGCGAATCGTATGGCTAGAAAATTTTAAAAAAATTATTAAAAAATATTTTTGTTGTCACGATAACTTGAGAACGGAAAGAGATAGCGGCTTGAAGTTTTCAGGTTAGGATGTGCACCAGGACGCGACATTTCAGTTTGTTTATGAGCATTAATAGCCAAACGGTTTTAGAGTTATAGCCATCTGAAATTTGGTTGTTTTTTGTTCCTCATTAACTCGAAAAATACTAAACCGATTGAATTCAAACATGGTAGTTAGTTGTAGAATGCCAACGGGAAATTTCTTGCAAAATTTTGTGAGGATAGTATTTGTAAAAAATTTTAAAAAAATCATTGAAAATTGAAAAACAAAATTCTATATATCAGTAACTATTCGTTTGAAATTTCTGAAATTTTGCAAGAGCCTTCATAACCTAACTCTACTGCCAAGTTTCAAATTTCAACTTGATCGGTTGAATATTGTTGGAGATTCGAGCATTCTTGTGTGAGTTCAGTAGATGGGTGACCGTTGCCTCGATAACTTTCGAACGAAAGGAGATAGGGACTTGCAATTTTCAGGGTAGGTTGCGTATCCGAAAGGGAGTTAAGAACCGCACCCCTAGAAAATTTCAAAAAAATCACGAAAAAAAACATTGGTTCAAGCACTGACGTGAAGTCAGAAGCTTTTGCGCGTATGTTCTATTGTTCATTCTTCTGTATTGTACACCCTTAATTGAATTTACCATGGTAAATTATGTTGAATTTTCATCCACCTTCGCTGCCATACTGTAAAAAGTGATTGGAGTTGATTGGCCCTCCTTTTAGGAGGTGTTGATTTGTTGCATTCTTAGAAAAGTTCTATGTTCTAAGATATAATTAAATAATATCCTGATCCATTCTGAATGGTGCATTCATAGAAGATTAACGATTTTAATGATTTCATAGAATTTCTTGTTATTTTTTGACTTAAACCATAGTTCAGATATCGCTGAAATTTTGCGAGAGTCTTGAAAACCTCATTTTACAGTGAACTTATCTTTTCGTCACCCATTGCCACGGTGTGTAATACAAAATTTCAGGAGAATGGAGAGGCTAATTTTTGCGCGTATGTTCTGGGGAACATCGCGTTATCATTTAGCCCAAATGTCTGTAACTTTCGAATTTTTTGACGAAAATAGTCTCAAACGATTTAGTTCGACTCCCCAATGAAGAATTCGAGGTCAAATTTGTTTCTTTCCGGCCGTTGCCACGATAACTTGAGAACGGAAAGAGCTAGCGACTTGAAATTTTCAGGGTAGGTGGCGCATCCCAATACGATGAACAATCGTTAATGGGCATAATCGGAACAATGGTTTCCGAGTAATAATTTTGTTTTCAACCAATATAAATCCGATCGAATTGAAACTTGGTGAGTAGTTGTAGAATATGAACCTAAGCACGTTTATGAAATTTTGTGCGAATCGTATGGCTAGAAAATTATTAAAAAATATGTTTGTTGTCACGATAACTTGAGAACGGAAAGAGATAGCGGCTTGAAGTTTTTAGGTTAGGATGTGCATCAGAACGCGACGTTTGAGATTGTTTATAAGCATAATCGGCCTAACGGTTTTAGAGTTATAGCCATCTGCAATTTGGTTGTTTTTTTTCTCCTCATTAACTCGAAAAATACTAAACCGATTGAATTGAAACATGGTTATTAGTTGTAGAATGCCAACGCGAAAATTCTTGCAAAATTTCGTGGAGATAGTATTTGTAGAAAATTTTTAGGAAATCATTGAAAATTAAAAAAAAATTCTATATATCAGTAACTATTCGTCTGAAATTGCTGAAATTTTGCAAGAGCCTTTAGAACCCAACTCTACTGCCAAGTTTTAAGTTTTAACACGATCGGTTAAATATTGTTGGAGATTCGAGCAGCCTTGTGTGAGTTCAGTAGATGGGTGACCGTTGCCTCGATAACTTTCGTACAAAAAAAGATAGGGATTTGCAATTTTCAGGGTAGGTTGCGTATCCGAATGGGAGAGTTAAGTTCGTTTTTGGGCATAATCGGTTTAACGGTTTCCTAGTTATACCCACCTGGAATATTATTTCCTCGATAACTCAAAAAATTAAGATTCGATCGAATTGAAGCTTGGTAACTATTAGTAGAAAATCAACATAAAGACGTGTTTAAAACCGTACCCCTAGAAAATTTTGAAAAAATTACGAAAAAAAAATTGGTTCAAGCACTGACGTAAAGCCATGAGCTTTTGCGCGTATGTTCTATTGTCCATTCTCCTATATTGGACACCCTTAATCGAATTTACCATGGTTAATTCGATTAAGGGTGTCCGATACAGGAGAATGGACAAAAGAACATACGCGCAAAAGCTCCTGGCTTCACGTCAGTGCTTGTTATATCTACTTTTCGAATTCAAAAGATTAATACTAAAGAGATGTAAATAAAATTACGAGTATTATCATATTTTCATCATTAAACCCACAATTTTTTTCATCAGACTTGGCGTAAGAGTTGGGGAACACGATTTACGTACCAGAAGAGATTGTGAAACATTAAAAAACAGGACTACTTGTGCTCCTCCTGTTCAGGATATTGCAATAGAAAGACTGATAGTTCATCCTAGGTACAACAGATCCTCCTTCAGCAATGACATAGGCCTTATCCGATTATCCACACGATTGAACTTCGTAGGTATGAAGTTGAAATAATTTATAGATTTCATTAGATATTTATATTGACTATCTCCTACAAAACCACTGAACGTGTTAATGTTTTAGAGAATATAGCCCCAATATGCCTACCAGTAACAAGAGAATTGGCTGCATACAACTTCAGCGGTCGTCAGGTGATTGTAACTGGATTTGGAGCTACAGAAACAGGTGAGAATTGGTCAAATTGATAGGTAAATAAGTGGTTCACTAATCTTGACAATGAATCATGATACAAATCGTTTAATTCCTCAGAAATATATTTACTTTTTGCTGCCAATCCAATTTGAATGAGCACCATTTTATACCATTCAACACATTGAAAGATATTTATTTTATCAATAATTTTATTTATTATAAATTTGAAAAGCACACACAAATTTATAACAATATTGGTCATCCATTCATCCCATTCCGGTACTGAACTCGCTGAAGGCCAGTTAAATCTAGATCTTGGCTGTGAAATACGATTTTGAAGAGGCAAAATTTAAGCTACATCAGAACTACTGTCCTATAAGTCGAAAAATATCAAGAAAATTCAATGAAATAATTAAATTGTGAATCTTCTATGAATGCTGCTAGTTATTATTTAATTCAACCTTAGAACATAGAAATGTTCTAGGAATTCAACTAATAAGTAGTTGATGTTGAACACGCATTTTGACTATGAACAAACCCTGCAAATTTCAGCTTCCTCACTCATTCCGTTGGAGAGTAATCGTACAGAATTAAATTTGAAGTCGGAGTCTTCATCCGTGAGTCGAAATTACACGATAAAAGCATTTTCTGCCAAAAAATTACAGACATTTGGGCAAAATGTCTTGTTCAAGGGAACAAGCGCGCCAATAATAGCTGACAATTTTCGTTAGTCGGCTAAAATAAGGTTTTAAATTTCTCACTGGCTAGTTTGGTTGAATTTTTTGGAACCGCATAACACTAACGAGGACCAAGAAGTCCTAAGCAAGTGTCTGTTCTTGCTCCCGGTAAATCAACGAATCCTTCAGTATGTTGTATATTGTTGTAAGGCGTAATGTTGCACTGTGACCTTTACGGAGGCAGGATTCGGCGGCATAATGCAGTTTGCAGCACGTTGGCCGACCATCTCAGGGCGAGGAGGATGGAGGTTCATTGTGAGCCCCACCTCCGGACGGCAGTCGGGGTCAGGAAACCCGATCTTTTAGTGAAGCAGGGCACTCGGGGGTTCATCGTGGATGCTCAGGTGGTGTCAGGCGCAACATGTCTCGACGCCAGTCACGGCAGGAAGGTGGAGAAGTATAACTCTCTACCTATAAGGGAGGCGGCCGCCAGCTTGCTGGAGCTGCCCTCCTCCTCCGTGACTGTTCTGTCTTGCACACTCTCCTGGAGAGGTGTGTGGAGCAGCGACTCTGCGGAGTCTCTGCAGACCCAGCTGGGTGTCCCGATTGGGCTCCTGAGCGGTATAACCACTCGCGTGTTACAAGGGTCCCATACCAACTGGACCCGGTGGGGCCAAATGACATCCAGAGCCCCACGAACGCGCGAGGGGGTGGGTTGAGGCCGGCTTGCCTTCCGCCACAATCCTGGGTAACTTGCACCCAAACACCGTTTAATTCGGAAGCGAGCAATAAAGCCGTCGCCCCAGACCATCTCGGGGTAAGAGGGGGGGTTTTAGCGAGTATGCCGGCAGTGCCGGTGAGTCTCACACTACCCTGGCGTAGGACCAGGGTGCCTATAAAAGGTTTCCCCCTCTACAAAAAAAAAATATATATATATATATATATTGTGCCCCCCCATCAGAGCTGTCGATGTCACCACCATCTACAGCTCGCTATCCAGTTCCAGAGTTCTGATGAACTTCACTATCTGGGATGGCTTCAAGGAGGCTACGTCTTCGCTCTGGCCGATTTCTTGCCCAAAGCATTCCTTGCGTTGGTCTGAGATGACGAGGCATTCCGTAATCAGGTGATCGGGAGTTTAATCCTCCTCCTCACAGAATCTGCACTCGTCAGTTTCTGCTAGCCCCAATCTCATCATATGGTTCCTAAGACAGCAGTCCCCTGTGTGGAAACCAGTGAGGAGAGTGAGGAGTGATACATGCCTGGGATAGATCTCCAGAGTATACTTCTTTCAGTTTCTTCTTTCATCCGAAATTCACTTTTGAGGAGTATCTCTGAGTAAAATTCCGGGCCAATAAAAGGGGTTTGTGCTCCTTTCTTGGCAACGGCGTTGGCCTCCTCATTTCCTTTAATTCCCGAGTGACCAGGATCCCAGACCAAGGGAACCCTGTTAGTTTTCCCTACTTCATTAAGTTTTCTTCGATACTCCCATATTAGTTTAGACTCGATAACATGGGAGTTCAGAGCTTTAATCGCAGCTTGGCTGTCATAATTAATTGGTATATCACACCACTGAAGGTTTCTTTCTAGGGTCATTTACACGCTCCTATATTGGGTTTTGAACCGTCTGTGTACCATTTAGTGGCATTTATTTTAAGAACTTGGGTGGTGAATTCTCTGTCCCATTCTTTCTTCCTACCAAGCATTGTAGTGAAGTTTTTTTCGATACTTACTTTCTTAATCATTTCGTCACTAGGAAGATTGGCTGATGTAATGAACATGGTAAGAGAGGACCAGGCTTTCTAGTTTTTAATACTCTCATTACCTGTTCCTTCCTTAGATATTCTGAGAATGGCTTCATGGACCATTTTGTCTATCACTAGATGAAGGCTCCAGTGATACACACACAGATATGCCTTTGTACTTTGGCGATGGTTTTCCTCCTACTATTCTGGCTTATCTTTGTATACCAGACTACTACTCTATACGTGATTATGGGTCTCACAATCATGACGTACATACATCGCAGTAACTTGGGGTTGCAGCATCAAGTCTTACCGGCTAGATTTCTGCATGCCATTAAAGCCTTTATTACTTTACTAGCAGCGATTTCTAAATTCTTATTCCACAGAAGTTTGCTATCAAGTGTTACTCCTAGATATTTAACTTCAGACTTCCATTCTATAATATCTCCATTCAAAAATAGGGATCTCACAGCTGGAAGTAACCTTCTCCAAGTAAACAGAATCACTGTGGTCTTGTTCGGGTTTATGCTGAGCCCCACTGACCATTAGGACTATGTCAGTTCAAAACATAGTGATAAACCATCTATTGACTCTAGAATTTAATGAATCCTATTACGTAATTGTGATCCTTTAATATGATTGGTTCAAATTTTTAGAGGTGCGAACAAAGCCCTGAATTACTGTACCTAACGGCGCAGTTGTAGAGCAGATTTGGCCACATGTCAGGTTATCACAGTGATCCTACTATTCTCAGAATATCTAGGAAAGGAAGAGGTGATGAGAGTACTAAAAACCAGAAAGCCTGGTCCTCTTTCACCAGGTATAATTCATCAGCCAATCTTCCTAGTGACGAAATGATCAAGAAAGTAAGCATCGAAAAGAACTTCACTACGATGCTTGATAGGAAAAAAGACAGGGACAGAGAACCCACCACCCAAGATCTTAAAATAAATGCCATTAAATGGTACACAGATGGTTCAAAAACCACTACAGGAGCTGGCGCTGGAGTATATGGGACAGGCACCAAATGCTCACTATCGCTAGGCATCTTTCAGGCAGAAGTACTTGCAATAGAAAGATGCGTAGAAATGAACCTAGAAAGAAATTATCAGAGATGTGATATAGCAATCCACTCTGACAGTCAAGCTGCTATTAAAGCTCTGAGTTGCCATATTATCGAATCGAAGCTAATATGGTAGTGCCGAAGAAAACTCAATGAAGTAGGCAAGAACAACAAGGTCTCCTTGGATTGGGTTTCTGGTCACGCGGGAATCATAGGTAATGAGGAAGCCAACACACTTGCCAAGAAAGGAGCACAAACCCCCTTTATTGGCCCAGAACCTTATTGTGGAGTTGGTACACACACCTACAAAAGTGAATTCCGGACGAAAGAAGAAACTGTGAGAGGTATTTTCTGGAGATCTCTCTCCGGAATGTATCACTCCAAGCAATTCCTCCGGAACTTTGATATTGTCAGATCCAAGAAATAATTGGACCTCAGTAAAAACACGCTGCCCCTTCTCACTGGTTTCCTCACAGGGCACTGCGGCCTCAGGAAGCATATGATGAGATTAGGGCTAGCAGAAACTGACGAGTGCAGATTCTATTGGGAGGAGGATGAAACTCCTGATCACCTGATAACGGAATGCCTCGGCATCTCAAACTAACGCAAGGAATGCATTGGGCAAGAAATCTGCAGGAGCGAAGACGTAGCCTCCTTGAAGCCATTCCAGATACTGGAGTCCATTAGAACTCTGGAACTGGAAGGCGAGATGTAGATGGTGATGTCATCGACAGCTCTGATGCGAGGGCTCAATAGACAATGTTTTAGGAACCATATGATGAGATTGGGGCTAGCAGAAACTGACGAGTGCAGGTTCTGCGGGGAGGAGGATTAAACTCCCGATCACCTGATTACGGAATGCCTCGTCATCTCAGACCAACGCAAGGAATGCTTTGGGAAAGAAATCGGCCAGAGCGAAGACGTAGCCTTCTTGAAGCCATCCCAGATACTGGAGTTCATCAGGACTCTGGAACTGGAAGGTGAGCTGTAGATGGTAATGACATCGACAGCTCTGACGGGGGGCACAATAGACCTTAAGGTCGCAGTGCAACCTTACCCGCTACAACAATATACAAAATATAGGCCTTCCTGTAGTATCAAACAAGGTGCCCTCGCATTTACTTCTGACTATTAGGACTATAGGTCATCGGCATAGATTATACACCCGAAGCCGAGCTCTGTGAAGGAGCTCATCTACTAGTAGGCTCCAAAGAAGGGGATATGTTACTCCTCCTTGGGGTGTTCCACGAGTGGCTTTCACAGAAGTAGTCTCATTACCCACTTGTGTCTTGGCTATCCTCCCCGCCCCTCAAGTGCTTCTTTCAGTATGTTAATTCGAGTCTTAAACTTAGATTTATTAACCCAATGGACGAGATCCTATTCAGAATTCTTGTCTTGTTGATATGTAACATTTTAAATCGATTATGGACTATGTATTTCATTTATAGGCAGAAACAGTCCAACCCTCCTGAAAGTACAAGTGCCATACATCGAAAGGACCGAATGCAGGACAACATACCAGAACGCAGCCCCCATAACCTACCGCCAAATATGCGCTGGAGGTAGAAATCGACAGGATTCCTGCGGAGGAGACAGTGGCGGTCCACTCCAGGTGGCAGCACCCTACCTAGGTGATCCCAAGTATGTTCAGCAAGGAATTACCTCATTCGGACCTCGAAATTGCGGAGCCGAAGGCAACCCCGGAGTGTACACCCGCGTTGCCTATTATACTGACTGGATCCTCGACAACATATCCGCTTGATTGTTTCCTACGTGCAGAATTTTGAGGAAGTATAACATTTCTAGTGAAATAACAGACATTTAATGGCGCATAAGGTTGCATTTGGTTCGAAAAGTGTAACTATGTATCCTAGCATGATAATTTCGTTGGACAAAATCTTGAACAGGTCTGGGGCAACAGAACCTGTAGCGCCACCTGTGTTTCAATACTGTACCCTAAAAATACTGATACAAAATTGGACTACGTTTGGTACATTTCATAACTGATCTGTTTGACTGAGATTTAGTACAATTCTGTCAGCTGTGAAGTTACTTATTTAATTTCTTTCGGGGATTGCGAACTGCGGAACTTCGGATATATCTATGTCCGAAGAGGAGAAGAAAGTGTTTTCGTACAACAGGAGTCAGTGCCTTTGACCATAACGTATTCATGAATATTTACTTAATAGGTAATTTAGTAAATTATTGTAGATCGAAAGTGTATTAACTATGTGTATGTCATTAAAAGATATTGTGAATTTGCTTTTTGGCGCTCTGCTCAGTTGAACAGATTGCCTATCAATTTGTCCAGATGTCCTTAATTTTCGAATTTTTGACCAAGAATTTGGTCGAAACGATTGGTTTCGACTCACTGATCAAGAATCCGAGGTCAAGCCCGATTCTGTCCTGCCGTCAACACGATCACGCTCGTGAAATTTTCAGTGTAGGTTTGGAGTCCAAATGCGACGGCCAAGTTCGTTAATGGGCAAAATCCACCGAGTGGTTTCGAAGTTACCATCTGAAATGTTGTTTTACCAATAGCTCGAAAAATACTTATCTGATGGACTTAAAGCACGGTAGTTGAAAAATACCGGCAAGAAGACTTATGCAAAATTTAATAAAAAATATTCAAAAAAAATTCTGTATCTCATAAACTATTCGTCAGATATCGTTGAAATTCTGTGAGAGCTTTCAAAACTTTATTTTATATTAAAGTTCTAGATTTTAACTCTATCAGATTTATATTGGTGAAGATATTGCTGAAATATTCCTACGATCGAGGTGTAATGATCCATTTTTTTACACTCGACAAACTAAGTTGTCAAGAGTTATTGATTTTTGACGTGCCTAGAGTATTCCCGTGCTTCTTGACGGCCGGCCGAAGCCAAATTTGACGAGTCAATACCTCAAGAGCATGTCAAATTCCTAGGTGAAGGGTGAAGGAATAATAATTTACGGAACATATTCGAATAAGAGGTAAATCGGCTTTGTGAAATGGATAATTCATCGACTGCAAATAAGTTCAACACGTATTAGAAAATATTTTGCAGGTATCGAGAGCGCAATTTCATTGCCGAAGAAATTTATATAATACTAGCTGACCCACGCAACTTCACCTGCTCAAATCGGTTATTGCGGTTGCAATTTTATTTCCAAATGCGAAAAATCTTAAAAAAAACCTACTATCCGATTGCAGCGCCTCCTACCGGGACAATTGAATTTCCAAGTTATCCAGGAATCCACTTAAACACGTAATTCTAAAAAATACCTAGAACCCGATTGCGGCGCCACCTACCGTGTTCAATTGCGAATACAAACTACCCACTCAAACGTATCTGGTTAAGAAAAGTGAGAAAAGGTGAGAAAGACAGGAGACCGGCTTCGTTCTCATCCCTACTCCATGGTGTTTACTGGGACGTGACACCGGTATAGTCTGGCAAATGAGTGTTCATCCAGAAAGACGCGGAAATTTTAAAAAATCTGGCACTAAGTATAGCAGGAATAAACTGCCTTGATACTTTAATAAAAATAAATATTTTTTTTGAACAAAAATTTTAGCTTTGCCATAAGCTCAGAGAAATTTCAATCGAAATAGAGTGAAAAACATTCACAAAAAATGCGGCGACTTGGTTTTGATTAGCTTCTTCTCTGGGTTAACTTACCAAGTGATAATCGATCAGTTATCGTGCGGGATGAAAAATGATTAATTACTAAAATGACTATTAAAAAATAGGGGAGGTTGGTGATAGAAGGGTGAAAATTTGGGGTTGTATGTATTATGTAATGCCACATTATAAAAAAATAAAAACAAAAAATTTCGTCCAAAAATTAAGAAAAAAATTTTAAGGGTGAACACCCCTTATCACTTAGGGGTATGAAAAATAGATGTTGGCCGATTCTCGGACCTACTCAATATGCTCACAAAGAATCGGTCAAGCCGTTTCGGAGGAGTACGGGAACGAACATTGTGACACGAGAATTTTATTTATTATTTATATATTATTTTTATATAAGATAAATTCGGTAAGTACTAAAGTTACCAGCCAGCATAAACCAGCCTTAAGAGTATCTTTATAATTCTGTGATAGTTTGCTATTGATTTTTCAAATGAATCAAAGCAATAATGAAACTCTTGACGACTATTCTATGTCGAATTGCGAATTTTTCTCATTTGAAATGGAAGTACATTTTTCCACAAGCTCAACAGTTAGTAATAGATAGAATTCTTGAAGAAAACTATTACTGATTATTATTTCACGATTTTCATCATGAAATTATGATTCTGTCGACTAGATAGATTGCAATCATTAAAGGATACTGTGGGAGGTATACTCATTATTGAAAGGTTTTTTTCTGGGTTTTCTCTCCCAAACTCTGAAAAATATCTATAAAATAATAATTAATTATTTTGTGATTTACTTCTGCGTAAGAAACACAAGATATTTGTCAGAAGCAATCAATTGAACAATGTTGCCTAACAAACAACATCAACGAGGAAACCACTACATCGTAACGTTTCGGAGTCTATATCAGACTCCTTCGTCAGACGCTTAATGCAAATCTTTAGAATTATTTTGTTGATAGTTATTTTGTGAAATTCAAGAATTGTCACATTGACAGTATTTCACAAAATAACTATCAACAAAATAATTCTAAAGATTATCATTAAGCGTCTGACGAAGGAGTCTGATATAGACTCCGAAACGTTACGATATAGTTGTTTCTTCGTTGATGTTGTTTCGTTGTTGTTTGTTAGGCAACATTGTTCAATTGATTGCTTCTGACAAATATCTTGTGTTTCTTACGCAGAAGCAAATCACAAAATAATTAATTTTCATTTTATAGATATTTTTCAGAGTTTGGGAGAGAAAACCCAGAAAAAAACTTTTCAATAATAGATAGATTGCCTTTGCAGATAATTATTTAACAAATTGAAGCATTATGCATTGAACCAGTATGTTGCTTTGTTAAGAAATCTATGAATTTAAGCGTGGTGAATAGATTCCAATAGGTTTCTTGAAACTACAACAATTTCAACAAAGTTGAGATTCTGGTAAGATATCCAAAATTATCCACATAGTGACTCAGCACAAAGTATGGGTGGGTACAGCTACTAATATTGATTATCGATATGACATATATACATGTTCTGCATTTAATTATATTCAAACAATTATTTACATTCAATCGTATTCTAAATTACGAGAGGTTTGCATGAGCAAATTTTGAAAAGATTATTAAATTACTAAGATCTTTACATTTTCGAAATCAAAGTCATGATTACTATCGAAATGGTGGGTGGCCAAGACTGTTTTCTCATTTTTTGTTCGATTAATTTCTCTGCAATCATAAGAATGCTAGTAAATTCTTTTCTCTATTTCAGTATCGTAATGAGTCCATTCCAGGACTAAAAACAGTGCTGGAATGAACTCATTCCCGCATTGTTTCTAGTTATATTTTTCGTTTTGTGGTAGTCAGCACTGACATTCGATCCTATCAAATTTCAACACACGTCAATTATTGTCAATATAATATAATCTGGATTAAGTGAAATAATTATCGAGAGGAAAAGTTTCCATTTCATTAAAAAATAATGTAAAAATAATATTCCTTCTTGTTAATTTTGAATCATTAATTCTATTAGGAAACTGTTTTAAAGCTGATCTCCTTGCCCTACGTAGGTACGATTCAAATTCAAATTCCGTAATTTGTCAACTTCCGTAACAGTTACACCAACTGCCAAGATAGAATGCAAACGTCACTAGGATGTATAATCCGAATTTTTCATTAAATTTGAACTGTATTTTACAAAACTTGCCTGAAATAGAGAAAATATCGTCTAATACTCATTGCAGAAGGCAATTCCAACACTCATGCGTTCGAAAACTCGCTCCTTCGTCGCTCGTTTTCAAATTTCGCATTCGTGTTTCAATAGGAGCCCATTCTGCAACTTGTTTCAGAATATACTATTCTTCAGATATTGTTTTGTCATACCCACGTATACACGACTACATTCTCTACATTATATGGAATAAATTAGGTTTGATTTTAATGCATTAGGGGTTGGATCTTTAGGTTTACTAAATATTCTTCCTACAGTTTTTAATGGATAAAAAGCAAGCTGACAGTTAGGTATTGTATTTTTGATTAAGTTTTTCAGCCTAATTTATTCCATACAATGTGAAGAATGTATTCGTGTATACGTGGGTATATGACAAAACAATATCTGAAGAAAAGAATTTACCAGCATTCTTATAAGCATCAATCATATATGATTGCAGAGAAATTAATCGATCTATTTGACTCTTAGAATACACGAGTATTCGGTCGAATTCAGTAAAAACATGATATCTGTAAACAACCCAATATGTTAAATTCGTTCGTGGTCCCAGATTCAATTGAATTTTATAAGGGAGGGGAGACATCACCTGACTATTGTTTACTTCTGTTCTACGTTTTTAGAAACAACGACCAATGTATGTCGCAGGCATAATTTACTTCCTGATGAATCTGATTGAAAAGGTTAATTTCGTTTAAGATCGCGAAACTTCTGGGTTTTTTCCGAATTTACCATGGTAAATTCGAATGAAGTGTCTAATACAGAAGAATGGACAACATAATTTACCATGGTAAATTCGATTAAGGGTGTCCAATACAGGAGAATGGACAATAGAACATACGCGCAAAAGCTCCTGACTTCACGTCAGTGCTTGAACCAATTTTTTTTCGTAATTTTTTTGAAATTTTCTAGGGGTACGGTTCTTACAAATTTTTGTTCTCGTCATTTTTTTCAAATTTTCTAGGGGTACGGCTCTTAAAAAATTTCTAACACGTCTTTATGTTGATTTTCTACTAATAGTTACCAAGCTTCAATTCGATTGAATCTTTATTTTTTGAGTTATCGAGGAAATAATATTTCAGGTGGGTATAACTCGGAAACCGTTGAATCGATTATGCCCAAAAACGAACTTCACTCTTCCGTTTGGATACGCAACCTACCCTGAAAATTGCAAGTCCCTATCTCTTTTTGTTCGAAAGTTATCGAGGCAACGGTCACATCAACTCACACAAGGCTGCTCGAATCTCCAACAATATTTAACCAATCGTGTTAAAACTTAAAACTTGGCAGTAGAGTTGGGTTCTAAAGACTCTTGCAAGATTTCAGCAATTTCAGACGAATAGTTACTGATATTTAGATTTTTTTTTATTTTCAATGATTTCTTAAAAATTTTCTACAAATACTATCCTCACGAAATTTTGCAGGAATTTTCGCGTTGGTATTCTACAACTAATGATCATGTTTCAATTCAATCGGTTTGGTATTTTTCGAGTTAATGAGGAGAAAAAACAACCAAATTTCAGATGGCTATAACTCTAAACCCGTTTGGCCGATTATGCTTATAAACAAACTGAAATGTCGCGATCTGATGCACATCCTAACCTGAAAACTTCAAGCCGCTATCTCTTTCCGTTCTCAAGTTATCGTACAACAAAAATATTTTTTAATAATTTTCTAGCCATACGATTCGCACAAAATTTCTCAAACGTGCTTAGGTTCATATTCTACAACTACTCACCAAGTTTCAATTCGATCGGATTTATATTGGTTAAAAACAAAATTATTACTCGGAAACCATTGGGCCGATTATGCCCATTAACGAACTTGTCCGTCGTATTGGGATGCGCCACCTACCCTGAAAATTTCAAGTCGCTAGCTTTTTCCGTTCTCAAGTTATCGTGGCAACGGCCGGACGGCCGGCCGGACAGAATCAAATTTGACCTCGAATTCTTCATTGGGGAGTCGAACTAAATCGTTGGAGACCATTTTCGTCAAAAAATTCGAAAGTTACAGACATTTGGGCAAAATGATAACGCGATGTTCCCCAGAACAAACGCGCAAAAAGTCAGATTATTATGATGTAATCACGTTTATCATAAAATTTGAATATCGTAGGTACAACAATGTATTAGTTCCGGAAATGCAGAGATAACAGATGACGCATCTCTCATAATTACAAGTTAAAGAGGTTATTCGTAGAATTAATAGTTTTGCACGGAATTTCCGTTTTACCGCAACGAATAAATTAAGCATAAAGAAAATGCAGACAGCCAACCGCAATTCTCTTTTTATGGGAATCCTGGCTTCGGTGGCATGAGGCAAAGTTCACTCTGTCTCGCAGAAATTTACTCTCTAGTTTTGTACTGATTCTATTCAAATTATCAACAACGTTCCCTACATAATTATTTGGGTATAAATGCAGACAAATGGTTTCGGAGATATACTCCTTTGAAATTTAATTTTCCCAATATTTCCCGTTCGTAAACAAGATAACTTTCGAAAGAAAAACTTAGAGACTTAAAATTTGCAGGATATTTCTATTTGGGGTCTGAGTACACGTCTTGAGTAGGCAAAATCGGCCTAATGGCTTCGGAGAAACACCCATTTGAAATTATATATTACTAATATTTTCAAAACTACATATAGGTAGCCCAGGAAAGTTAGTGCTAAAATGAGGTCTAGCCGGCTAGCCCCTAAAAATTGCTCCAGAGCTGGAAATCGTTTTAACCCCTGAATACCAGGTATCTGAGTTTGCGACGGTCTCTAGGTTGTGCTTCAGATTTGAGAGCCTAAAAACTTCGAAATTTTCGCACTTTTTTCAGTATTTCACTTATAACTCGAGAAGTATGTATCCTACAGAAAATTTTAGTCTATTCCTTTTTAAAGAACATTACATTTAGCGTCTAATGGCGTTAGAAACATCGAAATCGGTTCAGCAGTTCAGCTGCAATCGACCGTCAAAGATGAGCAATTTTTTGCAAACTTATAGCTCAAAATTTGACAACTCTTAACTTCTAACGCTGTTAGGTCGAAAAAGACTGCGATTGAAAAGTGTTATGGTACTGAACTTTTAGAAAATTTTATTGTAAATCAGATGCTTTTTGAAATTTGAAATTCGCTCACTGCAGTGCTGAGATATGAATTTTAAGCCGAAAGAGTCCGTAGCGCCAAATTTCAAACGCAGGTCTGAACTCAACATTTCTACCTTTTTCCTTTTTTTCAACCTAAAGTAAACGTAATCAATTGAATTTAAACTCAAGTTATTTTGAATAATTGAGAACAAACTTTAACAGTTATGTAGGTATTCATTATAACTTCATTCACTACGTTTAAGATTTTTTTGGAGTACTTAGTTGATCACTACGTATCGCATAATTCAGTTTGTTACTCTTCTATAAAAAAAATGGTTCAAACCCTGTGGACAGGAGCTTTTTGGCGCTCTTGTTCAAACAGACAAATTATATCTCCGAAAGTATTGGTTTCTCAGAGTTGGGAATTATATCAATGGAATCTTAGGATAGAACTGCATCATAAAATAAAATAAATTAAACAAGAATCCATTGATATCATTCCCAACTCGGAGAAACCAATACTTTCGGAGTTATGATTTGTCAAAGTTTGAACAAGAGCGCCAAAGCTCCTGTCCACAGGGCTTTCCCACTTTTTCAGTTTGGCTTCTATGCGTCAATTCTAAAGAATTTTAAACGTAGCTCTATGACTCATCTCATGTTGGATTTATATACATCAGGAAATTATAATTAGAGTATTCTATGAAATCATATAGAATAGAGAATAATTATTGAAATTTTGAAAAATCATGTCTACGAAAGTATTAGTTTGTTAGAGTTGAGAATGATTTCAATGGATTCTTGTGATGAAACTGCATCTTAAAAAAAATTGAATTTAAAATTTGTTATGAAAAAAAAAATTTTTTTTGTTACTCCGAAACCACCTGGCCGATTTTGCCCAGTAACGAACTTAACCGAGATATTTATCTCCTAAACCTACCCTGAAAATTTCAACTGTCTAGCTCATACGCTTCGAGAGTTATCGTGTTAACGGCCAGACGGACGGACGGCCGGACATAATCAAATTTGACTATAGATTCTTGATCAGTGAGTCGAACCAAATCGTTTAAGACCATTTTCAGCCAAAAATTCCAAAATTACAGACATTTGCGCAAATTGACAAGCATTCTGTTTCGAGGAGCTAGAGCGCCAAACATACTGACCTCATAAGATATATATATATATTCTTTTGACTGAGAGCTGTATATGTGTTAGCAGAGGTTGGTGTAACGGGGTACCATACAATTCGACGTATGATACAAGAGCTTAGGGAAAAACCTCAGCAAAAAAACCCTGTCTCCCCGTGAGTGTCGTGATTTGTAACTATTGTTCACAAAATTTACTGCAATTTGAAAATATTGATAGGCATTTATTTCTTCAATATGGACTCCTTCGTCAAAAAACGGAGAGGTTTCTCCAAGGTACCCGAAACTCCTGAAAAATGAAAAGACAAGAGGAGAAGAACGAACAAATTATAAATACTACATAACCTTTCAAAAGTCTCCTCTCACAAATATAATTCTCTGTAGGCGCATGGGTTCTCTTGGAGAAGAATCACCTCCGCTAGTTTTCAAAAATATTCCTTCTTGTTCAGAAATCCCTTCAATATTTGAATTCGAAAAGGAAAATGTTGCTCGTAAGGCCAGGAGGGTCTCTTTCGAAACCAGGTCTATCTATTAATGTCATTCTCATCCCTAACAAACTAATACTTTCGGAGATATGATTTTTCAAAATTTCAATAATTATTCCCAATTCTATATGATTTCATAGAATACTCTAATTATGATTTCCTGATGTATATCCAACATGAAATGTGTCAAAGACCTACGTTTTGAAATTAATTACGAAAATTCTTGAGAATTGATGCACAGAAGCCAAATTGAAAAAGTGGGAAAGCCCTGTGGACAGGAGCTTTGGCGCTCTTGTTCAAACTTTGACAAATCATAACTCCGAAATTATTGGTTTTTCCGAGTTGGGAATGATATCAATGGATTCTCTGAATTCCAAAACATAGAACAACTAAATTTGAGCACTCGCCCACGTACTGTGGTATCAAATTCTCCCAAAGAGGCTACAAGTTTTGGAGTACAGGGTTGTGTTCGAAAATTAACTCCACGGAGTAGAGTAGAGTTTTTGAAGGTTTGACAGATTTACTCTAGAGTTTACTCTGACACTGACACTGACAGTGACAGAAGGTGCCAATATCGGAAAATAGATAATGTTGGTTTAAGAAAGAACCTATTATTATTGTTTTCTTACATATATGTAACTCTAATCATAAATATATATTGTGAGCAGTATTAAAACTATTAAATTACCTCACAGAATTAACATTCATAAAACTTTGAGATACTAGATTTTCCGTCCCATGAGTTATGTCAATTTTGACAGGAGTAAAATGAACTCGGAGTCGAATACTCTGACATTTCGAACGACAGTCATGGTGTAAAATTTACCCAACCTTTCAGTTTTCGAACGCAATGGAGTAAATATTACTCTACGGAGTTAATATTCGAACACAACCCTGAGAGTTCAAGAAAGAGTTAAAGGAATTGTTACTTTTGAATTGTTTTTATGGTGTGGGTGAATATTTGAATTGGCCTATTGTTTGAGCTGTTTTTTTCTTCTGTAAAATTATCTCTTCTTCATCACTAAGATGTTAATCTTTTCTTTCTGACGTATTCTATACAGATGTATTCTGTCTATAAGAATGAATAAAATATTATTATTATTATGTATGTAAAATCCATGGAGATCACATGATGGATTGGAGTAAAACAAAGATTCTCATGACAGACTCTGATTACATTAAAAGGAAACTTAAGGAGTCGAGTTGTACTTTGTCGAACAGATAATGCAAGTTTGCAAATTTCTCAATTAGAATTGACCATATTTGGTTGAATTTGTCGAAGAAGGAGTTGAAACTTTCTGTGCAAAGTAATACTATCTTTTCGAAAGCATGAGTGTTGTAATTGCCTTCTGCAACGAGTATTAAACGATATTTTCTCTATTTCAGGCAAGTTTTGTAAAATATTGTTGACATTTAATGAAAACTTCGGATTATACATCCTAGAGACTTTTGTATCTATTGTATCTTGGCAGTTGGTGTGACTGTTACGAAAGTTGACAGATTACGGAATTTGAATTTGAATCGTGCGTAGGGCATGGAGATAAGATTTAAAACAGTTTCCTAATAGCATACATGATTCAAAATTAGCAAGAAGGAAATCTCTAGTACCTTATCATTTAATGAAAATAACTTTTCCTCTCAACAATTATTTCACTATATCCAGATTATATTATTTTGACAACTGACGTGTTGTGAAATTTGATAGGATCGAATGTCAGTACTGACTACCACAAAACAAAGAATATAATAAGAAACAATGCGGAAATTAGTTCATTACAGTACTGTTTTTAGCGCTGTAATGAACTCATTACGTTACTGAAATAGAGAGAAATAATTACAACATTGTTACATAGGCTCCTGACAAATATCTTGTGTTTCTAATGCTGAAGCCATGTACAAAATAATACCATTTTCATTTTAGAGATATTTTTCCACATTTTTTAATTTTTTTTTTTTGTTTTTTTTTTTTTAATGTTTTTTCCGTATTTGTGAGAGAAAACCCAGAAAAAAACCATTTAGTATTGAATATATCCCCCTACATATCCTTCAATGATTACCATACTCAAGAGTAGTCATTGACAGCATGCTTTAGTAACGCTTCATCTCAGAAGATGGAAACATCGTTTCCGAAAAATATGTCGTATGACATAATATAACAATAAAATTTGTAGTGGACAAGGGTGTAGAAAAAAACCCCAATTAAATGAAGAATGCACCTCCCAAAGTATTCCTTAACGAGTAATGTTTCAGTTCAAATTACTGCTGCATGTTCGCCGCCTCTGATGAATTTCATTCAAAAACATTATATTTCAAGATTGAGGAATGACAATTAACTACATCTTGTATAGTTATTTGATTATTATTAACATTGAAGCAGTGGATATTACCGGGTCAAATTATTTTAATATCCTTAACCTTGATTGTCTTATCTCTGAACATATATTCACTCAGATTGAAGCTTCGTTTCATTGTAAACTAACGAAATTTTACGTCCACTACCCTTTTGTCATATTCGAATTTAAGAAAGTGTCCCAGATAAAATTTAAATTTTCGCTACGGCGCATGCATCCTGAACTCGAAGAAACTAGTTCCTTCCATTGTTTTGGTTTGAGATCTTCAATGTTGCTCAAATGACCGTGGCAGCGAGTTCAGTTCTTCTGCTTTCGATCTGCTTGTTTTCACGTGAGTATATACAATTCTATTTCGATATTTGTAACCACGTAGAAACATCAAAAATTTCCCATTCTAATAATATCAACAATATTCTTCTTATTGTTAACATCGAGAAATCAATGAGAATGTACTTGATGTTACCCCAATTTGCATGGAGCAAAATATCGTTTCTTTCGATAACTATAATAAACATTCGGCGCTCTTGTTCCTCGGAAGTGCTTATCAATTTACCCAAATGTCTGTAATTTTAGAATTTTTGGCTGAAAATGATCTTGAACGAATTGGTTCGACTCACCGATCAATAATCCATGGTCGAAATCAATTCTGTCCGGCCGGTCCGGCCGTAGGCACGATAACTCTCGAACGAAAGGAGTCAGAAGATTGCAATTTGCAGGGTGGGTTTGGAGCGTAAATATATCGGTCGAGTTCGTAAAGGGGCAAAATCCACTTATTGGTTTCGGAGTTATGGCTGTTTTTAGTAAGGACATTTTTTATTAATATTTCCGAAACCAATCACTCGATCTATCTGAAATTTAGCATCAAATTGTAGAATAATGACTTTTATATGCATGCGAAGTATTGTATTGATCGGACTGCCGTAAAGTGCCTAAAAAAATTTTTTTTTTAATATTGTTTCTACAATAACTCTGGAACAGAATGAGCTTGGCAGTTGAAATTTACATGGTAGGTTTGGGAGATAAATATCTCAGATAAGTTCTTTATTGGGTAAAATCGGCCAGATGGTTTCGGAGTAACGAAAAATATATTTTTTTTTTACATTAAAAATTTCAAGTTAATTTTTTTTAAGATGCATTTTCACCATAAAAATCTGTTGATATCATTTTCAACTCTAACAAGCTAATACTTTCGGAGATATGATTTTTCAAAATTTCAATAATGAATCGTACTTCTATGTTTTCACAGAATGCTGTACTTAATTGTTCTATCTATGAATTATTATATGATCTGTGTTCTTGCATGTCATCTTATTTTCCTTTGAAAGATAAATGTCAAAATTAATTCTGGTTCGTTATTCTTGATATAAAATACACCCCTGTTCTAGAAAACAAAGTATGATTGAATGCAAAATGACCAATGAAATAACCTCAGCCCTCAGCTATCGTAAAAATATGAGGATGATATGATATTAAACTTCAGGTTCAGAATATTTCCAGTTAAAACAAAACTGCAATATTGTCTAAGTTTTAATTGATATAATATAATTTTCAGAATAGATTTGAGGAATGAATAACTCGGATAAGTTCGTTATTGGGGAGAATCGGTCTGTTTGAATTTAATTTCTTTCATGATGTAGTTCTATCGTAAGAATCCATTTATATCATTCCCAGAGACCAATAATTTCGGAGATATGATTTGTCAAAGTTTGAACAAGTGCGCCAAAGCTCCTGTCTACAGTAGTCTAGTCAACAAGTGCATTTTAGGTCAAAATTTTTGCGTATTCTCCGAAAATTATGATTGAGGTGTCATTCGATTCGGAGTGGCATGTATGATAGATAGTTTTTGAGAAAATGCTTAGGCTGCTCGCAAAAATTGCAAGTTATAAACAATTGAGTGAAAAAAAAGAAGGAGGTTTAAGTTTTCGCCAATATCTCAAAAACTATTCGATATAATTCGAATTTGAAAAAATGGGTTCAAGCCCTGTGGACAGGAGCTTTCTGGCGCTCTAGTTCAAACAGACAAATTATATCTCCGAAAGTATTGGTTTCTCAGAGTTGGGGATTATATCAATGTATTCATATGATAGAAATGCATCATAAAGGAAATTCAATTCAAATAATATTATATTTATCAAGATTAAATGAGCAATCATGAGAATGAGAACTGCACCATGGAAGAAATCAAATTAAATCTAGCCAATTTTGCCCAATAACGAACTTAACCGAGATATTCATCTCTCTAACTTACTCTGAAAATTTCAACTACCTAGCTCATTCCGTTCGAGAGTTATTGTAGAAAAACTTTTTTTAAATTTTCAAAATTTTTTTTGACACTTTGTGGTAATCTGGTCAATACAAAGCTTCACATGCGTATAAAGGTCATGATTCTACAATTTGATGCTAAATTTCAGATAGATCGAGTGATCGGTTTCGGAAATATTCATGAAAAATTTTTTTACTGAAATCGGATATAACTGCGAAACCGCTTGATGGATTTCGCCCGTCAGAGGTTTTTACGCTCCAAACCCACCTTGCAAATTTCAATCCGCTAACACCTTTCGTTCGAGAGTTATCTTGCCTTCGGCCGGCCGGCCGGCCGGACAGAATCGATTTCGACCTCAGATTCTTGATCAGTGAGTCGAACCAAATCGTTTGAGACCATTTTCAGCCAAAAATTCCAAAATTACAGATATTTGGGCAAATTGATAAGCACTCTGTTCCGAGGAACTAGAGCGACAAAAAAACAAGTTTCGTATGACAATTGCCCAAAACAGGTTTAAAGTACCTACAAATAGTAGATATTCCATCAAATATGTATGAAAGAAGAGAAGTTATAATGAAAAATTACCTTGTAATCGATCAAAAATTTCCTGATCTACGTTCACCAAATTTTCTCCTCTCTCGAACTACAGAATTATGCTTTCAATATTTTCACGGGGTGAGGTCCCCGTTGCATCGCTAAAATACGAGTATTTCAACCCCAATATTTTGGAAGTTATAATATTCCCTTCCGTCAGTCCCGTCATAAATTGAGAGAACTGAGCATTCTATGTCTATGGATGAAAAGCAGTCTCACTACTCTCAGATCTCTTACTTCATGTTCCGTTCCGAAATGTAAGACTTTTCTGAGAAAAACTAATTTCGGATCAAACAACTGAGATTTTTCTCACTTCGCTCTCAATTCTTCGATTGATTAGATAATGTCATGTCTCAGGAAAATAAGTTGACATTATGACAATTCATACATAGACTAATTATATCATTCTGTGACAACGTAGAAATACGATTTATTATTGAAAAATCATATCTCCGAAAGTATTAGCTTGTTAGAGTTAAAAATGATATCATTGGATTCTTATGGTAAAACTGCTTATTGAAAAAAATTTAATTTGGAATTTGTTTTGTAAAAAGAAATTTTTTTTTGTTACTCCGAAACCATCTGTCCGATTTTGTCCGATAACGAACTTAGCCGAGATATTTATCTCCCAAACCTACTCTGAAAATTTCAACTGTCTAGCTCATTCCGTTCGAGAGTTATCGTGCCTACGGCCGGCCGGCCGGACCGGCCCTACAGAATGAATTTCGACGACGGATTCTTGATCAGTGAGTCGAACCAAATCGTTTAAGACCATTTTCATCGAAAAATTCGAAAATCACAGACATTTGGGCAAATTGATAAGCACTCAGTTCCGAGGAACTAGAGCGCCAAAAAGATTCAAATAGAGGAGGAAATTTCCTAAGAAAATGTCCTGACTGCTGGAACTGTAGGACTAATGTTTATAATTTTCCCAGAGGGTTGAAAATACGCCCGAAAACGGGTACTCCGGCTTACGCAAGCCTCGCCCCCTTCGTACCTTTGATGAATAAATATTATATAAACTTATTAAATATGGAAATAAAAAATTTTAAAAATTCAGGTGCCTGCAGGATAGATCAATGAACAATAGTCCAAAATGTTTATCGCGATTTTTGCGCGTATGTTCTGGGGAACATCGCGTTATAGTTTTGCCCAAATGTCTGTAACTTTCGAATTTTTTGACGAAAATGGTCTCAAACGATTAAGTTCGACTCCCCAATGAAGAATTCGAGGTCAAATTTGATTCTGTCCGTCCGGCCGTACGGCCGTCCGGCCGTCCGTCCGTCCGGCCGTTGCCACGATAACTTGAGAACGAAAAGAGCTAGCGACTTGAAATTTTCAGGGTAGGTGGCGCATCTCAATACGACGGACAAGTTCGTTAATGGGCATAATCGGCCCAGTGGTTTCCGAGTAATAATTTTGTTTTCAACCATTATAAATCCGATCAATTTAAAACTTGGTGGGTAGTTGTAGAATATGAACCTAAGCACGTTTGTGAAATTTTGTGCGAATCGTACGGCTAGAAAATTTTAAAAAAATTATTAAAAAATATTTTTGTTGTCACGATAACTTGAGAACGGAATGAGATAGCGGCTTGAAATGTTCAGGTTAGGATGTGCACTAGAACGCGACATTTCAGTTTGATTATGAGCATAATCGGCCTAACGGTTTTAGAGTTATAGCCATCTGAAATTTTCTGAAATTTGGTGGTTTTTGTACCTCATTAACTCGAAAAATACTGAACCGATTGAATTCAAACATGGTCATTAGTTGTAGAATGCCAACGCAAAAATGTTTGCAAAATTTGGTGAGGATAGCATTTGTAGAAAATTTTTAATAAATCATTGAAAATAAAAAAAAAAAAATTTTATATATCAGTAACTATTCGTTTGAAATTGCTGAAATTTTGCGAGAGCCTTCATAACCTAACTCTACTGCCAATTTTCAAGTTTTAATACGATCGGTTAAATATTGTTGGAGATTCGAGCATTCTTGTGTGAGTTCAGTAGATGGGTAACCGTTGCCTCGATAACTTTCGAACAAAAGGAGATAGAAACTTGCAATTTTCAGGGTAGGTTGCGTATCCGAAAGGGAGAGTTGGGTTCAATTTTGGGCATAATCGGTCTAAGGGTTTCCGAGTTATACCCACCTGGAATATTATTTCCTTGATAACTCAAAAAATAAATATTCGATCGAATTGAAGCTTGCTAACTAGTAGTGGAAAATCAGCATAAAGACGTGTTTAAAATTTTTTTATTAAATATTTAAAACTGTAATTAGTTCTTTGAAATACCATTGAATAGAGAAATTCTTGTAAGTTAACAAAATATCTTTATTTGAACAATGAAAAAATATCATTTTATTAAAAAATATCATTTTATTAAAATGATAGTTTGACTATCCAATTGCTTATTTTCTTTATAATATTTTTGCTGTAAGTCAGTATAGCTTAGAACTTTCAAAGTTTCAATGTTTCTTGAATTATAGACTTTACAGAATAAAATAGGTAGGTATACTTCTAATAGCTTAGAACTTTCAGAGTAAGTTCCAACAATATTAATTTAAATGATATTATAAATAAAAAAAAAAATTGGTTCAAGCACTGACGTGAAGTCAGAAGCTTTTGCGCGTATGTTCTATTGTCCATTCTCCTGTATTGGACACTCTTCTTAATCGAATTTACCATGATGAATTCTATTGTCTATTCTCCTGTATTGGACACTCTTCTCAATCGAATTCACCATGATGAATTCTATTGTCCATTCTCCTGTATTGGAGACTCTTCTTAATCGAATTTGCCATGATGAATTCTATTGTCCAGAATGGACAATAGAATTCATCATGGCAAATTCGATTAAGAAGAGTCTCCAATACAGGAGAATAGACAATAAAAATCATCATGGTGAATTCGATTGAGAAGAGTGTCCAATACAGGAGAATAGACAATAGAATTCATCATGGTAAATTCGATTAAGAAGAGTGTCCAATACAGGAGAATGGACAATAGAACATACGCGCAAAAGCTTCTGACTTCACGTCAGTGCTTGAACCAATTTTTCAATTAGTAATCCATCAGTTAATTAACAATTTTTTGTAGCAAGAACATTAACATTGCAAGTCTTCTAATACATTAGATTCCTATTGGAAAATTTAAAAAATTGTTGAATTTCGTTTTGTTGTGAACAATTTACTTAAGTGAAAAATTATAAAGCTTCAATTTATAATATAACTATTGATCCGTTTTCTTATGATCAGAAATTACTCAAAAATGATTTTCAATAATTATTATCTCCTATTGTTTGAAAAATTGTTATAAACCAATGCGTTGTTTATGAGATAATTTAATTTTTTATTTGAAACTTAGTTGAAGTTTAATAATTTTTCACTTATGTAAATTGTTAATAAAAAAAGAAAATTGACAATTTTTCAAATTTTCTAACGGGAATCTATTCCAAGACCTTTGAAAAATAGCTCCTCGAAAGAAAAAAAATCTCAGATTAATAGTTTAACAATTATCGCACTTGCTATGTTAATGTTCGTGCTACAAAAAATTGTTAATTAATTAATGGATAACTAATTGAAAAGTAGCGATTAACATTTTTGGACAACGGATTATTGTTCAGAGATCTACCTACCTACAGACGCCTGAATTTTTTTCAATTTTTTATTTCAATATTTAATAAGTTTAAATAATATTTATTCATGAAAGGTCCGAAGGGGAGTATTTTCAACCCTCTGGAAAAATTATAATTATTGGTTCTAGTTTCGGAAGTTGGGACATTTTAGGAAATTTCACCTCTTCATGAATATTTATTTCAAATTTGAATTATCTCTGATAGTTTTTGAGATATTGACAATAAACCAAAGCCCCTTTTTTTTCACTTAATTGTTAATAACTATTGCAATTTTAACGAGCGGCCTTGGCATAAACTATCTACATGCCATTCCGAATCGAATTGAACCTCAATCATAATTTTCGGAGAATACGAAAAAATGTTGACCTAAAAAGCACTTGTTGACTAGACTACAGGGCTTGAACCAATTTTAAGATAATTTCCAGAATATTTTCATTTTGTTTATTTGACGGATCTATTAGATATCAATAAATTTAAGTTCTGTACCGTGTCACAAATCAGTGAAATATATCAACCATAGAACCACGAGGGTGATTTAAATATGTTGCTTAATCATAAAAATCACAAAATTAAATAATTCGTTGATAACAACTCAATTATTATATTCTAATATTATATTACTTATTTCAGGTACCTCACAACACCCAACTGGTACATGCCAAACCAATTTCAGTTGCACGCCCGTATCCGAATGTCAAATAAACATCGACGTCGCATACCCCTGCAATCACGGTAGAAATATATGTTGCCCCGAACTAGAAAGTCAACAATCCATCAAAATAATTACGAAGAAAAATGAATCGTTAAACACAACCGATAGGAGAGATGAGTGGAACAATTTAGTGAATATTTCGCATAAATTCGATAAATATAACGAAGAACCAAACTCCAATAAAAGGAATGAGAACCACAGAAATGAAAATGACGAATTCGTGCAAAATTCCGGTCTCAGTGGATTCATTTCGAACAGACCTATTTTCATCAATCGCCCAGATGGCTTTAAGTCTACCACATCAACCCCAATTTCAGCAGGAAGTTTCGAAGAAATCAGATTCAATATACCACTTTATAAAGAAGATTCCAAAGAAACAGATCCACTTGGTTCTAAGAATATTGATCACGGGAAGAGAGTGTACCAGAAGAATGAGGATAAATTAGTTATAAAGAGACGGAGACCTTTCAAAGAAAATTGTGGTTTGACATTTGCCGACAACAAGGTCACCGGAGGTACAATTGCAGAAATTGGTCAGTTTCCATGGATGGCTTTGCTGGCATTCAAACGTAAGCATTTTATTGATTCAGAATTTGAATTTACCTATAGTCCAAGGGCGTAGCCAGGGGGGGGGGAGGGGTTGGCTCCTCATATCTCCGAAAGTATTAGCATGTTAGAGTGGAAAATGATATCAATGTATTTTTATGGTGAAACTGCATCTTAAAAAAAATTGAATTTGAAATATGTAAGTTAAGAAAAATTCCGATCCATCTGGCCTATTTTACCCACTAACGAACTCAACCGAGATATTTGTCTCTCAAATCTACTCTGCAAATTTCAACTGCCTAGCTCATTCTGTTCGAGAGTTATTGTAGAAACAAAATTTAAAAATTTAAGAAAAATTTGTTTGACACTACTTCACGGCTACCCGATCAATACAAAACTTCGCATGCGTATAAAAGTCATTATTCTACAATCTGATGATAAATTTCAGATAGATCGAGTGATCGGTTTCGGAAATATTCATAAAAAATGTTTTTACTAAAAACGGCCATAACTCCGAAACCGCTTGGTGGATTTGGCCCGTTAACGAAATCGTCCGAGATATTTCCACTCCAAACCTACCCTGAAAATCCTCTAACTCCTTTCGTTCGAGAGTTATCGTGTTAACGGACGGCCGGACACAATCGATCTCGACCACGTATTCTTGATCAGTGAGTCGAACCAAATCTTTTGAAACCATTATCAGCCAAAAATTCGAAAATTACAGACATTTAGGTAAATTGATAAGCACTCTGTTCCGAGGAACAAGAGCGCCAAAAAGAATAAAAGTAGCAGAATAACGCGGCTGCGAAACTTCTAAAGGAACAGTCGTACCTATGGAATTTCCCACTTTTCGAAATTCTCAAGCCTACAGAAGACATTTCAATATCTTGTAGCACAACTTGAAATACACAAGTTTCAAAATGTAGTATTACTACGAAACCCGAGTCACTGTTGAATAAAATATAGTGATAGGATAGGAAACTAAGTCATTTCATTCGAGAGTTCAACATGTCCTAAGGCAGAATGAAGTTGTCCTATGGCAGATTTCAGTTCTGTATAGCACTTCCTGATACTTTGTACTCTGCTTCTTCAAAACTGCTTTCGGCATTTTCAATTTCCTAGCGATGAGTTCTTTATTATTCGAAGATAATGATCTATGAAATCTTCCTTAAGATGGAACATTTTGTTGATTATTGTGGGTAGAAATCCTCGAAAAAAGTCCTCAAGATCGTTTTGGCAATACCATAAAGAGAAGTTACAGGAGATATCTGATTCTAGTACGGTTGGCTCAGTGGTAGAGTGTTTGACTTAGGAGCCCGAGGCCCCAAGTTCAATCCCGAGGATAGGAAAGACATTTTCTAGTCACGGTAATCTCCACCATTCTCTGTTGGGTCAAAAATTGACAGTGCTGTACCTAATGTGGCGTAAGTACACAGTAACAAAGCCTACACAGAACACAACTGATTCTCCCTACTCGCTCAAGCTCTCGAGAGCCTATGAGGGGTATCCTTGGGGACCTAGGAGAATCAGTATAATAATATAATAGATAAAATAAATAATAGTTGATACTCCCTATATTTCAGGAGTTTGGAAGAGCAGGGCCTGTCAGAAGTACTATCCCTCGCCTTTTTGAAGTCAGCTAGGCAAGTAGAAACAGAGGGGTTTATTATGGCCTGTCAAGATGGGGTGATAAATACCATATAAATACCATAAGGAACATCATGAAAGTGGACACCCCAACAACTTGCAGAGCATGCCACAGTCAGCAGGAAACTATTATGCACGTTCTGTATGCTTGCGGAGTCCATGCTCCATCAGGATATGTGGAAAGACACAATGCGGCACTCCGAATTCTCTACTTCCATGTGAGAGAGGTTTATGGTATAGACAAAGAACCAGTGCTGCCATATGTGCCTCTGGACATTGAAGCAGTTGTTGAAAATTACAGAGATCGCATCTACTGGAACTATCCACGCCATAAAGCCAGATATACTCCTGCTGGACAAAGAAGTCAAGGAATTGTTTGTCGTCGAATTTTCCTCCCCCGCAGAATAAAATGTGGTGATGAAAGAAGAACAGAAGACGAAATTATATCTCCGAAAGTATTGGTTTCTCAGAGTTGGGAATTATATCAATGTATTCATATGATAGAACTGCATCATAAAGGAAGTTCAATTCAAATGATAGTTTATTTATCAAGATTAAATGAGCAATCATGAGAATGAGAACTGCACCATGGAAGAAATCAAATTAAATCTGGCCAATTTTGCCCAATAACGAACTTAACCGAGATATTCATCTCCCTAACCTACTCTGAAAATTTCAACTACCTAGCTCATTCCGTTCGAGAGTTATATCTATGTCTATGGATGAAAAGCAGTCTCACTACTCTCAGATCTCTTACTTCATGTTCCGTTCCGAAATGTAAGAATTTTCTGAGAAAACCTAATTTCGGAGCAAACAACTGAAATTTTTCTCACTTCGCTCACAATTCTTCGATTGATTAGATAATGTCATGTCTCAGGAACATTATGACAATTCAAACATAGAATAATATCATTCTGTGACAACGTTGAAATACGATTTATTATTGAAATTTTGAAAAATCATATCTCCGAAAGTATTAGCTTGTTAGAGTTAAAAATGATATCATTGGATTCTTATGGTAAAACAGCTTATTGAAAAAAATTTAATTTGGAATTTGCCTTGTAAAAAAAAATTTTTTTTTGTTACTTCGAAACCATCTGTCCGATTTTGCCCAATAACGAACTTAGCCGAGATATTTATCTCCCAAACCTACTCTGAAAATTTCAACTGTCTAGCTCATTCCGTTCGAGAGTTATCGTGCCTACGGCCGGCCGCCCGGCCGGACATTATGACAATTCATACATAGAATAATTATATCATTGTGTGACAACGTTGAAATACGATTTATTATTGAAATTTTGAAAAATCATATCTCCGAAAGTATTAGCTTGTTAGAGTTAAAAATGATATCATTGGATTCTTATGGTAAAACTGCTTATTTAAAAAAATTTTATTTTGAGTTTGTTTCGTAAAAAAATATTTTTTTTTTGTTACTCCGAAACCATCTATCCGATTTTGCCCAATAACGAACTTAGCCGAGATATTTATCTCCCAAACCTACTCTGAAAATTTCAACTGTCTAGCTCATTCCGTTCGAGAGTTATCGTGCCTACGGCCGGCCGGAGAAAATGATTTTCGACCACGGATTCTTGATCAGTGAGTCGAACCAAATCGTTTAAGACCATTTTCATCGAAAAATTCGAAAATTACAGACATTTGGGCAAATTGATAAGCACTCAGTTCCGAGGAACTAGAGCGCCAAAAATACAAGGATTTAATGTTTGAACTGGGGATCCTGTATTCAAGGCATAAAGTCAGGATGGTCGTACTAATCATAGAATGCCTAGGCGGAATGAGAGCGAACTACATGACCGAAATGAAGACTATTCCAGCCTGCAAATCTCTGGCCGTGACTTAGCGCACAGAATGCAAAAGGCGGTGTTGCTCAGATCACTTCGAGTCATCAGGTCTCATCAACTGTGAAGGCCGCTTGCAGCTCATCTCTTTTGTTAAGGGACGCTGTAAGGGCAGGACGAAGAACCACTCCAAGGAACGTGCGAGAGGTTTTTTAGTGAGTAACCCAACAACTAGAGTCTCACACCCCTGAGAGAATCGGACCCTCTCAGGGCGGGCCTATAAGAGGTTTTTCCTCTCAAGCGGAAAAAGAAGCTGATACTCAAAATATATCAAAGGAAAGTGTAGTCTTTTTCGCGCTGTTCAGGTGTCTGTTCCAAATGTCTATAATTTTCGAATTTATCGCCGAGGATGGTCGCAAACGATTAGTCTCGACTCACTGATGAAGAATGTGAGGTCAAGCTTGATTCTGTCCGGCCGTCCGTCAGCACAATTACGCTCGAACGCAATGAGTTAGAGAGTTGAAATTTTCAGAGTAGGTTTGGAGTTCAAATGCGCTGGCTGAGTTCGTTAATGGACAATATCCGTCGGGTAGTTTCGGGTTTATAGCCATCTAAAATTTTGTTTTTCCAATAACTCGAAAAATACTGATCTGATTTTTTTTCAGAGGCTGCCCAACCAAATACTCAATTCCTGTGCGGTGGGTCACTGATAACGGACAGACATATTCTGACAGCAGCACACTGTATCATCGAGAACAGACCCTTAGAATTGTAGGTAATACATATTTCGAATTCATTTTCAAAAATATCTTCCATTCATAATAGTTATTTATGTACCAAGGACGAAAAACTGTTTATTATAGTCGAGTCTACAAATTGATATCCGAGGCGGAGCCGAGGATATCAAGCAGGCGAGACAATATACACTTTTTTGCCGAGATGCATATTAGATTTTTTCGTCGACCTCTACATTTCACAATAGCAAATGACATACACTTATGTTTGTATTGAACCGTATCATGCCGTATTCAAAGTGACCACAGTGGACGAAAAAGTAATTTTGCGGATGAAAAAGTACTTTTTCGTCCGCAAAGTACAGTCGATTTTACGCAAATTAGTACGTAAAATGCCACTTTTCATAGAGGTCGACGAAAAATATTATTATTTATTAAAATATTCGGAAATATTCAAACTCCATTGAAATTTTATTGAAGGCACATATTTGAGTTTATATCAGATAGGTCAGTGCATCAGATTTCTTCATCTTCGAACTGAATCAATGTTCTTTATTAGGTACCTACGCATGTGCAATTTGATATACCCTTTAGGAATAGTCATAAAAAAATTAATATTGCCATTTCAAAATATTATTTATGACGTCATATCTCAAACTTGGGACACGCTGTATAATATTGTCTTACACCAAAAAGAGCGCAATTCAAAATACGTATCGACCTGTCCGAGCATATATACAACAAATAATCGGTCTAACGGTTTCGGAGTTATACCCACCTGGAATACTCGTTGCAAAAGGCAATTCCAACACTCATGCGTTCGAAAACTCGCTCCTTCGTCGCTCGTTTTCGAATTTCGCATTCGTGTTTTAATAGGAGCTCATTCTGCAACTTGTTTTAGAATATACTATTCTCTATTTCAGTATCGTAATGAGTCAATTCCAGCACTGAAAACAGTGCTGGAATGAACTCATTCCCGCATTGTTTCTAGTTATATTTTTCGTTTTGTGGTAGTCAGCACTGACATTCGATTCTATCAAATTTCAACACACGTCAATTGACAATACAACATAATACAATACAATACAATATAAATTTCGCATTCGTGTTTTAATAGGAGCCCATTCTGCAACTTGTTTTAGAATATACTATTCCTCGATAGCTCAAAAAATATAGACTCGATCGAATTGAAGCTTGGTAATAAGTTGTAGAATATCGTGTGTAAAATTTTGTAAGAACCGTACCCCTAGAAAATTTTGAAAAAATCAAAAAATATAGACTCGATCGAATTGAAGCTTGGCAAAGTTGTAGAATATCGTGTGTAAAATTTTTTAAGAACCGTACCCCTAGAAAATTTTGAAAAAATCAAAAAATATAGACACGATCGAATTGAAGCTTGGCAACAAGTTGTAGAATATCGTGTATAAAATTTTGAACCATACCCCTAAAAAAAAATCTAAAAATTACGAAAAAAGGAATTAGGTTCAAGCAACACGTCAGGAGCTTTTGCGCGTATGTTCTTTTGATCATTCTCCTTTATTGGACACAGTTAATCGAATTCACCAAAATAAATTCGATCGAGTCTACTTTGTGGGTTATCGAGTAAATAATATTCCAGGTGGGTATAACTCCGAAACCGATAGACCGATAATGCTCAAAAACGAAATTAACCCTCCTAGTTGGATGCGCAACCTGCCCTGAAAATTTCAAGTTCCTATCTGCTTTCGTTCGAAAGTTATCGAGACAACGGTCACCCATCCAGCTACTGAACTCACACAAGGCTGCTCGGATCCAACAATATAGATCCGATCGTGTTCAAACTTCGAACTTGGTAGTAGAGTTAAGTTCTGAAGGCTCTCGCAAAATTTCAGCGATGTCGGACAAATAGTTTCTGATATAAAGAATGTTTTTCAATGATTTTTTAAAAATTTTCTGGTGATATGATCCTCACAAAATTTCAGATGGGTATAACTCCGAAAACCGTTTGGCTGATTATACATATAAATAAACTCAAATGTCGCATTCAGATGCACAACCTAACCTGAAAATTTCAAGTCGCTATCTCTTTACGTTCTTAAGTTATCGTGGCAACGGCCGGCCTGACAGAATCAAATTTGAACTGGAATTCTTCATCAGGGAGTCGAACCCAATCGTTTGATACCATTTTCAGCGAAAAATTCGAAAACTACAGACATTTGGGCAAAATGATGACGCGATGTTCCCCTGAGCCAAAAACTGTCTTTGATTAAGTGTGGATGCATGCAGCATCAAATAACAATTATGGAATAAAAAGTATCAAATAACAATTATGAATTACCAAGTACAAAAATGCAGCATTCATGCACTCAAATTAACAATTAAAAAATAAAAACCCCCAAGTCAATGAGCCGTGGTATTAATTTTTTCAAAATAACCTCTGTTCCCCCTATATTAAAAAAAAAATGTTTGAAATTCAATTTTCCAATGTGATAAGACGAAACCAACATAAATACACACCAAATAAATTAAATATTTTACAAAGTGAGGTTATATTTACATCATCGGACTGTCTAATCTGCGTTCAGCTGCGCACGAGTTGCGTACAAGTACAAAATCTCGTTCAATTAAAGTAGAAAGTTAAAAGTTGGCGTACTCCTACTTGTTATTCGTTAATTGATCATTGTTACTTGGCTGCATGAACACTCTCATTGAGATATATGAAGTTCAACTTTAACTCACTATTTGTAATTGTTAATTGTTACTCGATACTCGTTAATTTGGGCTGCATGAATCCACATGAATGTATTCCAAGTTAGATACTAGCAGTGTATTTCGATGACTACGCATCACCGAACTTCAAGGATCTTCTTTTATATTTCAGAGTTTTCGTACGACTGGGCGAATACAATTTGACCTCACAAAGAGATTGCATAAGCTTTGGAAATCAGGATGTATGTGCCGATCAACATGTCGATATACCAGTAGATTATGTCACCATACATCCAGAATACAACCGAACAACCTTAAAAAATGATATCGCTGTTGTAAGATTCCGAGACGAAGTCATAGAATCTGGTGAGTAGCTCTTTTCTCAATTGAAAGTTACGATCTTTACTCGATTTCCTTGAATATCATCTTCTAATCTATCTAATATATAAAATTTTCCTGTCACAATGTTAGTTACCGTACTCCTCCGAAACGGCTTTACCGATTTTTACCTAATTTTATATGCGTATTCAGTAGGTCTGAGAATCGGCTAGTATCTATTTTTCATACCCATAAGTGATAAGGGTTGTTCACCCTTAAATTTTTTTTTTATTTTTGGACGAAATTTTGTGTTTTTATTTTTTCATCCCGCTCGATAACTGATCAATTATCACTTGGTAAGTTATCCCAGAGGAAGAGCTAATTAAAACCAAGTCGCCGTATTTTTTGTGAATGTTTTTCACTCTTTTTCGATCAAAATTTCCCTGAGCTTATGGCAAAGCTAAAATTTTTGTACAAAAAAATTATTTGTTTTTATTGAAGCATCAAGGCAGTTTATTCCTGCTATACTTAGTGCTAGATTTTTTAAAATTTCCGCGTCTTTCTGGATCAACACTCATTTGCCAGACTATACCGGTGTCACGTCCCAGTAAACAGCACGGAGTAGGGATGAGAACGAAGCCGGTCTCCTGTCTTTCGCACTTTTTCTCACTTTTCTTAACCAGATACGTTTGAGTGGGTAGTTCGTATTCGCAATTGAACCCGGAAGGTGGCGCCGCAATCGGGTTCTAGGTATTTTTTAGAATTACGTGTTTGAGTGGGTCCCTGGATAACTTGGAAATTCAATTGTCCCGGTAGGAGGCGCTACAATCGGGTTCTAGGTTTTTTTTTTAAGATTTTTCGCATTCGGAAATAAAATTGCAACCGCAATCACCGATTTGGCGCAGGCGAAGTTGCTTGGGTCAGCTAGTAATATATGAAATTTAGCGATAGGAAAATTGTCTATATTGTGTATATGAATAGTTGCGAAAAGATTTAGGGGGTGATTCCTTGGCAATAAATAGGGTAGGTCTTTCATATAAACGTCTTTTCTTTTTTGCGCCCCCACCCCTGCTTAGTTACAGCCTCCGAAAAAAAAAATTAAAATCTGCTTTTCGGGAGCCATCTTTAGGGGGCTGTAACTACTAGCAGGGGGGGGGGGGCTCAAAAAAGAAACAAATTAATGAAAGACCCACCCTATTTTTTGACAGGGACTCACCCCCTAAATTTTTTGCAGCTATCCATATACATATTTATATGAATACATACATCACCAAAATTCTTGGCTCAAGTGAAGAAGAGGATATTATAGAATAATTTTGATTTGTATACAGGATGTTCCAAAATTCGATGTCAATCCGAGAGCGGGTGTAGGCCAAGTCATAATAGTTTTATGTAAAATTAAAAAAATTAATATTCTCCAAATTATAGGGTTTCAAAAAAAAACAGAAAATCATCACCCTGTAATGGTCTTTTAACGCCCGCTACTAAAAATCTTAATTTTAATTTCAATTTCATTTTATTATGTATGTAAAAGTTGGAGCATCTAATAAGGATTTCAAAATGGTATAACACTTGCTTTCTTGGGTATTTTTTTTCGTAAAGAAACCCACATCCATAAATTTGGGTTTGAAGAAGCTCAACGCAAATTTGGTGCCGCGTGTGTTAACACCGGGTCAAAAACAATAACGAATCGACGATTCGCAAGCCTTTGTGGAGCTTTTTAACCATAATAAATTCCTTGCATAGGCAGACCCTCATCAAGCAAAGCCACTAATCCACTAATCAAATTCTGTTACCTGACATGTCTGCAGATATTTAATCAAAACTTACTTGATTACAATAATAGGTCTCTTTCATGAATTTTTTCATTATTGAAATCGATTATTATATCCCTGAGAATACTGAAAATGTTCAACCGCCGTCAAAAATTTCAATTTTCAACGAGGAAACTATCATTCAAATTTGATTGTACATAATGCCTGTTTAAACGATCGAAACTTGGCGCCAGTCCGTGACGTAACCCGTCATATCTACTCTCACTCTCTTCTCGTGTCCGTTTCACTCTTTATTCCAGTGTAACACAGCTCCCTATAAAGGGCTCGTCGTCCGCATTGGCTGTAACAAGCAGATGATAAATTTTGATTACGTCATCCGTTAGAGCAACGATTCAGAAGCGTTTCACCTAATTTGAAATTGCTCCTTGATTTACCGATTTTCAATACCGAAATATTCAAATTTTAAAAATTATGAAAGTGTATGAGGGCATACATGATGGTGCATGGTATTGCAGTAGATTCAAAACATGAATTTATGATATTTCGTGTTACATGTGTGAAATAACTTCTTGATCATTAATAACGACCTTTTCAGATTATATTCGGCCAATTTGTTTGCCATTCGACAAAAACTGGATCTATTCTGAATTGACAGGTCAAAATTTCACAGTCAGTGGATGGGGAAAATCAGAGTCAGGTGAGTCGAGAAATTTTGATTCTTAATCAAAAACGTTAATTAGAGAATAATGTGTCTCATAGATAAAAAAAACTCCATGCCAAAATTAATTACATTCTGAATATCCTGCATTGAGCATCAACTGAATTCAAATTTTAAAATAAATAAAATAGTGAACTTACTTGGCAAGAATACGAACCCGGATCTCGCTGGCAGGCCATCTAGGTATTGTTACAATTCTGAGATTTACATGAAATTGAAATTTCAAAGAAGTAGAAACCAGTCCTATCGTTTATTTCCACAATCTATCAATATATCACGCGCTGGCTTTTTAGCCTTAGTGGTTCATTTGTTTATTTCAAAAGTGAATTTTTTATGGAATTTGTGGTAATGTTGTTGCTATAATGTATATATATTTACATATAGATGTTACTTTATGCAGAATCTATGTTGTTATTAATGTTATTATTGTTGTAATGTTGTTGTAGTATTCTGCTTGTTGTCATTGTACCTGTAGCACATGGTTTATTGTACCTTTGTCTTTGGAAAATAAACATTATTATTATTATATATATATATAAGAATCAATGCCACTTTTCGTTGTGATTTCATAACTCAAGAACAGGCTCACCTATCCAAACCAAATGTTTAGGCTTTGTTCGGGCTATTTAGTAGATGGTTTATGTGAAGTTTGCACAAAATCGGCCGAGCGGTTCTTCATTTATCAAAGGAACCTTTTTGAAAATGTCACTATAAACGTGATGTTTTTTTGGATTTTAGGGGGGGGGTTTGGGGGGAATTTTAAAAGGGTTTATCGAGGAACAGTACGGAAGTTTCGTAGAGTTTCGCGTTTTTGGAGCGAAAAGATGCGGGTGTATTTAAAAAAAATCGCGAAAACGCCGATTTTGGCAAAAGGAGCAGAATTGTAGAAAGGAATTCGGAGGAACGGTGGCGTTCGGAACGACGGTATTTGCGGGAACGCGAAGACGAGATTCGAAATTAGTCCGTAACTGAGCCCTTTTGTCGATCCTCTCTTTCGTTTTCCCGGAAGAACGATAGAAAAATGTGACTTTTCGCGAAAATCGACAAAATTCTGATGTTTCACGTATTTCTGTGGCGAATTTCAACACGGCTCCTTCAAGGTCGACGTTTTCGGTATGAACGAGCGAAGAGAAATGTCAAATCGAATTGGAATTTCGAACGGAATTACTCGAAAATCCTGGAACCGTCTAGAAAAACTGCGAGAAATATGAACGAGTAACCGATTTCGATCGATCGCTTGACAGGATTGACGATATTCTGAAAATCGGAAGACGGAAATCATCCGAGTACTAAAAATATTTATTTGGTACATAACCGGAGTCGATTCACGTAGGGAACGTGGCCGAGTGAGCTGAGGCGTTGGATTGGGAATTTATAGCTCCCGAGCCTCGCGGGGCGGCGGGATCGAAGCTCGGAGCGTCCGAAATAGCTTTCTCTTAATTTTTTTTTCATTTTTGCCCAATGAAAAACTAGAACGACCGTTACTCCAGTGAACGTGTCTTGGGATTTGGATCTTTTCGTTAAGTTACGAAATCTATACGGAATATCCGTTCGATCGGGCGGATTTTTGCATTAAAATTACTCAAAATATTCAACTTAAGCAGAAAATTAACGGTCGAAAATTAAGACCCCCAGACAGAATCGATTTGCCCTTGAATTCTTCATCAGTGAGCCGAACCTAATTGTTTGAGATAATTTTTGTCGAAAAATTCGAAAATTACAGATATTTGTGCAAAATGCTAGCACGCTGTTACTTAGAACATGCGCGCAGAAATTTTTTTTTTCAACAGATTGTGCCATTTTTTCATAGTGCTTCGAGTTACGTGCCAAAAATTGTAAGAAGAAATCTTGAGTTGAAGTACACAAAATAAAAATAATTATTGGAACTTATAGTGGCAATGCTCTGTTGGAAACAAAATGCAGAGATTTGTTACTTGATGGAAATTCAATTAATAATGATACAAATTTTTTATTTTCCACAGTGTGACTAAAAAATTGTCGTTCTTGAATGAATAAATTTGTGCATATAAAAGATTTGAATCAGTATTTATTCCAACATGCAGAGATGAACGCAGGGTTTGAACGCTTCCAAAATATTGATTCTGATGAGGATATAAAGAGTGATCTAGATATAAGATTTTTAACTGAAATATAGGAATCGCTGTTACATGTGATAAATGAATTATTCGACAGTTTTGTAGGTCAGGATGTAAAACAACATCATGGAACATTCAACACCACACTGTCACTAACTGCGTATCTGTAAGACGGTGGTTGCACGGTCAATCTGGTATCAATCTGACATCAATCTGACCATCAATCTGCACCATCAGTCTACGCGTATACAATCAGTTTCCCGTCAATCTGACATCAACCATGGATTGATGTCAGACTGAACTGATGCCAAATTGACCGTGTAATCTCCTTCTCAACAGTATTACAAGAGATGATAGCATTCTGCTCATAGTAACTCGTGAATTAGTTTGGTAAACCTTATTCAGGCATGGAGTTATCCACTAGAATTAACACACAGAAGGTATCACTGAATTGTCGGAAGCAAGAACAGACACGGACTTATTTGCCCTCGACGGTGTATTATTCACACTCGGGACAGAGTGCTTATCAATTTGCCCAAATGTCTGTAATAACCGAATTTTTGGATGAAAATGGTCTTAAACGATTTGGTTCGACTCACTGATCAAGAATCCGTGGTCGAAATTCATTCTGTCCGGCCGGTCCGGCTGTAGACACAATAACTCTCCAACGGAATGAGCTAGACAGTTGAAATTTTGAGAGTAGATTTAGGAGATAATTATCTCTGTTAATTTTGTTATTGGGAAAAATCAGCCTGATGGTTTTGGAGTAACGAAAAAAATATTTTCTTTTTACATTACAACTCTTGGATTCAATTTTTCTTAAGATGCAGGTTCATCATAAGAATCCATTGATATCATTTTCACCTCTTACACCCTAATTCCCTCGGATATATGATATTTAAAAAATTCAAAAATATATCGCACTTCTATGTTTCGCAGAATAGGAATTCTATCAGTCTGTGTTCACTATTCATTCATGTCATCTTATCTACCTCATACGTCATATTTATTGGCGCTCTTGTTTCTGTTCTAGTTTGTTTATATAATTCGTATTTTGAAAATATTTTGCATTGGAAATCAAGGTTCCACATCTTGAATTTGTGAATATATACAAGACTGTTTTGATACCGAAAATAAATTGACTTTTTGCATATTGAATAATTTATGTGCAAATATTGGGGATAATGTTCCAGAAGATTTAGAATTGGTTCATTTTAACGATGTAGTTTATGAAGGCAATAGGAACGAACAACATAATGGAATCATCAAAAGAAATTACTGTTCGTTGACCACTGAGGTTAATATTACCTTTTACTTCCGTAGTGAGACATGTTCCTATATATACAGTATTTTCATAATGTTGCTAGCAAAAAAATGCTGAAATATGGAGCTACAGTTGTGTATCAAATAATTTTTTTTTAGTTAAGGTTCATAATACAGAATGAATGTGTTAGTGGTATGAACTATTGAATTATGAAAAGAGGATAGTATTTTATTAATATATTTTGAACTAGGTATTAAAATAATTTGTTCGTCAGCCTATACATATTCAAATATCAGGAATGAATGGACAATCTGCTATGATTGTCTCCAGCCTTGCTTTAGACATTTCGATGATACTTTCCTTAGGTATTTCGAGTTGTGAAAACTATTCCACGAGGTTAAATCATTGCAGTTTGCTCATTTAATCTTGATAGATAAACTGTTATTTGAATTTAATTCCTTTTATGATGCAGATCTATCATAAGAATCTATTGATATAATTCCCAACTCGGAGAAACCAATACTTTCGGAGATATGGTTTGTCAAAAAATGAACAAGAGCCTCAAAGCTCCTGCCACAGGGCTTTCCCCCCTTTTTTTTCTATTTTATATCGACAGTATTGAACATTTACTGATATACTCTCTTTCTAGGTGATTTATTCGGTTCAGACATTCTCCAGTATGCAAAAGTTACAACTTGGGATCAACAGAAATGCAACAACTCATTACCTGCAAAAGTCAAGCCCCTTAGCGAAACACAACTGTGCGCCAATGGTCCGAATACAGAAGATGCTTGCAAGGGTGACAGCGGAGGACCTTTGATAAACATTACCCTTGACAAGAGCCTGGAAGTGAGGCACATTCAGTTCGGAATTGTCTCGTTTGGGACAGCAACTTGTGGCGATAAAAACTTGCCTACGATATACACGAGAGTCGATAAATATCTTAAATGGATATTAGACACTGTCACTTGAAAGTTAATAATAAAGCGTATAAATAGTAAACAGACAGCAGTCACTTAATTTTATGTTGAAGAATAGCCTACTGATGAATTATTCGGATCTGTCGAATATTTTCTTGTTATATACATATTATGTTAGGCATAAAATAATACCAATACCGGGTTACTGCGCCCAACGTGGGGCCAATGAAACAGGATAAACAAATAAGGACTTCTAGTCTACTGAACAAGCGCTTTTTAGGTCAAAATGTTTGCCTATTCTCAGAAAAATATGATTGAGGTGTCATTCGATTCGTAATGGCATGTAGATTGTTTTTGAGAAAATGCTAAGGCCGCTCGCAAGAATTGTAATAGTTATAAACAATTAAGTGAAAAAAAAAGGAGGGGGTTTAGTTTTTCGCCAATATCTCAAAAACTATCTGAGATAATTCAAATTTGAAAAAAGATTCAAGAAGAAGTGAAAATTTCCCAACTCCCGGAGCTAGGACCAATATTTATAATTTTCTCAGAGGTTTGAAAATACTCCCGAAAACGGGTACTCCAGCTTGCGTAAGCCTCGCCCCCTTCGGAACTTTCATGAATAAATATTATTTAAACTAATTAAATATGAAAATTAAAAAATTAAAAAATTCAGGCACCTGTACAATAGATCAATGAACAATATAATCCGTGGTACAAAAATGTTTATCGTGACTTCTCAATTAGTTATCCATTAGTTAATTAACAATTTTTTGTAGCATGAACTTGCAAGTGCGATATTTGTTAAACTACTAATCTCAGAATTTTTTCCTTTCGAGGACCTATTTTTCAAAGGTTGTGGAATAGATTTGCGTTAGAAAATTTGAAAAATTGTTAATTTTCGTTTTGTTTATTAACAATTTACTCAAGTGAAAAATTATAAGCTTCAATTATGTTTTCAAAAGAAAATTTTGAATTATCTCATAATCAACGCATTGGTTCATAACAATTTTTTAAACAATAGGAGATAATAATTATTAAAAATAATTTTTAAGTAGTTTCTGATCATAAGAAAACGGATCAATAGTAATATTATAAATTGAAGCTTTGTAATTTTTCACTTAACTAAATTGTTCATAACAAAACAAAAATTAATAATTATTAAAATTTTCCAATATGAATCTATCCAAAGACCTTTGAAGAATAGCTTCGCTAAAGGAAAAATGTTCTGATTAATAGTTTAACAATTCTCGTACTTGTTAATGTTCGTGCTACAAAAACTTGTTAATTAACTAATGGATAACTAATTGAAAAATCGTGATAAATATTTTTATACCACGGATTATTGTTCATTGATCTATCCTGCAGGTGCGTTAATTTTTTAAAAATCTTATTTTCATATTTAATAAGTTTAAATAATATTTATTCATGAAAGGTCCGAAGGGGGCGAAGCTTGAGCAAGCCGGAGTACCCGTTTTCGGGCGTATTTACAACCCTCTAGGAAAATTATAAATATAGGTCCTATACAGTTCCGGCAGTTAAGATTTTTTGGCGCTCTAGTTCCTCGGAACTGAGTGCTTATCAATTTGCCCAAATGTCTGTAATTTTCGAATATTTCGATGAAAATGGTCTTAAACGATTTGGTTCGACTCACTGATCAAGAATCCGTGGTCGAAATTCATTATGTCCGGCCGGCCGTAGTCACGATAACTCTCGAACGGAATGAGCTAGCTGGTTGAAATTTTCAGAGTAGGTTTGGGGGATAAATATCTCGGCTAAGTTCGTTATTGGGCAAAATCGGACAAATGGTTTCGGAGTAACAAAAAAAAATTTTTTTTTTTACAAAACAAATTCCAAATTAAATTTTTTTAATAAGCAGTTTTATCATAACAATCCATTCATATCATTTTTAACTCTAACAAGCTAATACTTTCGGAGATATGATTTTTTTAAATTTCAATGTAAATCGTATTTCTACTATTTCACAGAATGATAGAATTATTATGTGGGTATTCTATAAATTGTCATAATGTCAACTTATTCTCTTGAGACATGACGTTGTTTCATTCGAGCAATCGTATAAATATGAGAATGATAATATAATATCATACTTTTTGTTGGTTGATATTTTCATGCCGATGATCAATCCATATGATGATGGGAATGGTAATGGTAAGTTAATAATATTGAGTTCAGAATATCTCCACTAAAAACAAAACTGGAATATTGTAGATTTGAGGAAAGATATATATTATCGTTCATCATATAACTGAGGAGTGAATATCTCGGATGAGTTCGTTGTTGGGTAGAATTCGTCTATTGGTTTTGGATTGATAATTTTTGGCACTCTTGTTGAATTTAAATTCTTCTATGATGTTTGAATTCAATTTCTGCTAAGATGAAGTTCTAAATTTTAATAATGAATCGTACTTCTATGTTTTCACTTAATGCTATAATTATTCTATCTAAGCTTTATTATATGATCTGTGTACTCGTACATTTCATCCTGTTTTATATGAGAGAGTCAAATTCATTTCAGCTATTTTAATTTGGTTTCTTCCATGGTGCAGTTCTCATTCTCAGATTGCTCATTTAATCTAGATAAATGAACTATTATTTGAATTGAATTTCCTTTATGATGCAGTTCTATCATAAGAATAAATTGATATAATTCTCAACTCTGAGAAACCAATACTTTCGGAGATATAATTTGTCTGTTTGAACTAGAGCGCCAGAAAGCTCCTGTCCACAGGGCTTGAACCAATTTTTTAGAGAATTTCTTCCTCTATTCGAAACTTTTTGGCGCTCTAGTTCCTCGGAACTGAGTGCATATCAATTTGCCCAAATGTCTGTAATTTTCGAATTTTTTGATGAAAATGGTCTTAAACGATTTGGTTCGACTCACTGATCAAGAATCCGTGGTCGAAAATCATCCTGTCTGGCCGGTCCGGACGGCCGTAGGCACGATAACTCTCGAACGGAATGAGCTAGACAGTTGAAATTTTCAGAGCAGGTTTGAGAGATGAATATCTCGGCTAAGTTCGTTATTGGGCAAAATCGGACTACAGATGGTTTCGGAGTAACAAAAAAAATATTTTTTTTTTCGCGAACGGAATGAGCTAGGTAGATGAAATTTTCAGAGTAGGTTAGGGAGATGAATATCTCGGTTAAGTTCGTTATTGGGCAAAATTGGCCAGATTTAATTTGATTTCTTCCATGGTGCAGTTCTCATTCTCATGATTGCTCATTTAATCTTGATAACTGAACTATCATTTGAATTGAACTTCCTTTATGATGCAGTTCTATCATATGAATACATTGATATAATTCCCAACTCTGAGAAACCAATACTTTCGGAGATACAATTTGTCTGTTTGAACTAGAGCGCAGAAAGCTCCTGTCCACAGGGCTTGAACCCATTTTTTCAAATATGAATTAACTCTAATTTTTGAAATATTGGCGAAAACCTAAACCTCCTTCTTTTTTTTGGCGCTCTAGTTCCTCGGAACTGAGTGCTTATCAATTTGCCCAAATGTCTGTAATTTTCGAATATTTCGATGAAAATGGTCTTAAACGATTTGGTTCGACTCACTGATCAAGAATCCGTGGTCGAAATTCATTCTGTCCGGCCGGCCGTAGGCACGATAACTCTCGAACGGAATGAGCTAGAGAGTTGAAATTTTCAGAGTAGGTTTGGGGGATGAATATCTCGGCTAAGTTCGTTACTGGGCAAAATCGGACAGAAGGTTTCGGAGTAATAAAAAAAAATTTTTTTCGGCAACCGTCCGGGAAGTGCCCACTTCCCGGACGCTTTTTCTTTGAGAAAGAAGCATTTCCCGGCCTAGTCCGGGAAGTACGTACTTCCCGGACTAGGATGGAAGAATCACGTCGTTTTGGTCATTGTAAATATGAAAATCTTGGTAGGTATATTTTTGATAAATAAAGTTACCATAGCACTGAGAAAACGGCTGACAGTTCATATAAAATTAGTTGTCAACAATTTGATATGTGATATTTTCTGTTCTGTTTAATTTGAATAAGAATCAAAATATATAAAAAAGAAATGTGTCGTCTCATTGATTTGTTATTCTACACGGTTGCCGAAAAAATATTGTACGCAACACGCCCGAAAAAGGTTTTTTTGGACTCATAGACTTCTAGGGCTCGCTTACGCTCGTCCTAGAATTTTGTCTATTCGTCCAAAAAAACCCTATTTTCCGGACTTGTTACGTAAATTAGGTACTATTTTTTTACAAAACAAATTCCAAATTAAATTTTTTTTAAAAAAATAAGCATTTTTATCATAAGAATCCATTCATATCATTTTTAACTCTAACAAGCTAATACTTTCGGAGATATGATTTTTCAAAATTTCAATGTAAATCGTATTTCACAGATTGATATAATTATTCTATGTATGAATTCTCATAATGTCAACCTGACAGAAGGGAATATTGTAACTTCAAAAATATTGGGGTTGAAATACTCGTATTTTAGCGATGCAACGGGGACCTCACCCGAAAATGTTTGAAAATATTACGTAAATATTGAAAGCATAATTCTGTAGTTCGAGAGAGGAGAAAATTTGTTGAACGTAGATCAGGAAATTTTTGATCGATTACAAGGTAATTTTTTATTATTACTCATCTTCTTTCATACATGTTTTATGGAATACCTACTATTTGTAGGTACTTTAAACCTGTTTTGGGCAATTGTCATACGAAACTTGTTTTTTTGGCGCTCTAGTTCCTCGGAACAGAGTGCTTATCAATTTGCCCAAGTGACTGTAATTTTGGAATTTTTGGCTGAAAATGGTCTCAAACGATTTGGTTCGACTCACTGATCAAGAATCCGAGTGCGAAATCGATTCTGTCCGGCCGGCCGACCGGCCGTAGGCACGATTACTCTCGAACGAAAGGAGTTAGCGGATTGAAAATTGCAAGGTGGTTTTGGAGCGTAAATATCTCGGACAAGTTCGTTCGATCTATCTGAAATTTAGCATCAAATTGTGTAATCATGACCTTCATACGCATGTGAAGTTTTGTATTGACCAGATTACCGCAAAGTGTAAAAAAAAATTTTGAAAATTTAAAAAAAGTTTTTCCACAATAACTCTCGAACGGAATGAGCTAGGTAGTTGAAATTTTCAGAGTAGGTTAGGGAGATCAATATCTCGGTTAAGTTCGTTATTGGGCAAAATTGGCCAGATTTAATTCGATTTCTTCCATTGTGCAGTTCTCATTCTCATGATTGCTCATTTAATCTTGATAAATAAACTATTATTTGAATTGAATTTCCTTTATGATGCAGCTCTATCATATGTATACATTGATATAATTCCCAACTCAGAGAAACCAATACTTTCGGAGATATAATTTGTCTGTTTGAACTAGAGCGCCAGAAAGCTCCTGTCCACAGGGCTTGAACCCATTTCACTTAATTGTTTATAACTATTGCAATTTTTGCAGGCGGCGTTAGCATTTTCTCAAAAACTATCTACATGCCATTCCGAATCGAATGACACCTCAATCATAATTTTGGGAGAATACGCAAAAATTTTGACCTAAAAAGCACTTGTTGACTAGACTATACTGAGATTTTCAACGTAGTTACAACAATAGGCAAATAAGTTTGTTGAGTATATTCTCACAAAATAATCCAGTCCAAATACTTGTGCAAACAATCTATATTCCGTGAAGTAGTTATACAATACATTTATTCATCTTAAAATATTTTAAAAAATATTCAGCGTTACAAAACTGATATTTATTCTGCATGTCATGTGTCAATAATACATAGACACTGACAAACAGCGATCAGATGAAACTGTCGAAGTTCCTAGATACATTTTAAAAGTGCTGTCGATGATAGTTTTATCCTTCTTCTGCAAGTTCTGTTGCTTCAAATTTGCCTTTGTCTTCATCTTGGATTTCTCTTGTCAATTCCGCTTCATCCACTTCCTCACGATACGCCTGAATACCTTCATCTTTCATCTCGTTGTAATAATAATTTCCGGAGAGATCACTGACACTTCTTCGTGGTTTTACCATATTACACTCTTTGTAGACTGCTTCCAGAATTTCATCTTTTGTTTTCGGATATTTTATCTGGAAAAATATGCGTATGTTGCAATGACTCAATCTAGTCTTGGTAATTAGAGATAAGTTATCAAATCAACAAGTCCAGAGCGTTCCTGCCAATCGGGTCCTTCATAAATGGCATCGCCATTTTTCATTATTACGGTATCGCCATTTTTCATTATTATTTTTGAAAACGCTAAACAGCGTTCATGGCCATTGGGAAGATACTGTCTGAGCTCTGTGGGACTCGTTCTCGATTAATATCGAGTCAATGGTGGCATATGATTTCACGCTTCAAATATTCACTGGTGGGGAGAGGCTGATTTCCGTGTTTCGTCTCATAGGTGGCGTGGGCGATTATAATGATCGACCAAGCCGGCTCTGAGAGGCTTAACCCGGGTCAGTTTAGTTGAATTTGTTGGAAAAGCTACAGAGTACTGATGAAGGCCAAGAAGCCAGAAACGCGTCTGCTCTTGCTTTCTCGGCAAATCAATAATCCCCCTGGGGTCTATTTGATTTGTGAAATATATGCATAAGTATAATAATTATACGGAGCCATTTATGAAGGACCCGATTGGCAGGAACGCTCTGGACTTGTTGATTTATTAACTACGGTATCGCCATTTTTCATGATTAGATAAGTTATCAATCAATTTATATGGGATACTACAGACTTCCTCACATCCTGTAAAACTGAATCTTTTTTGGCGCACTGCTCAGGTGCAAAGAGTGCCAAGAAATGTTTCATACGATTAGTTGAAATTTTCAGAGTAGGTCTGGAGACCTTGTATAATAAAAAATATTTCAGAGAATTCTGTATCTCAGAAACTATCCGTCAGATATCGTTTAAACTCTATTCTTGAATTGAACTCGATCAGATCCATATTGGTGAAGATATTGCCGAAATATCAAAATAGTTCAACGATCGAGGCGTACTGGTCCAGTTTTTACTCCCGACAAACTAAGTTGTAATCAGTTTTTCCTCGGAACAAAGTGCTTATCAATTTACCAAATATCTGTAATTTTTTCGTTTTTGGATGAAAATGGTCTTAAACGATTTGGTTCGACTCACCGATCAAGAATCCATGGTCGAAATCAATTCTGTCCGGCAGGCCGTAGGCACGATAACTCTCGAACGAAAGGAGTTAGAGGATTGTAATTTGCAGGCTAGGTTTAGAGCGTAAATATCTTGGACCAGTTCGTTAACGGGCGAAATCCACGTAGCGGTTTCGGAGTTATGGCCGTTTTTAGTCAAAATATTTTTATCAATATTTCCGGAACCGATCACTCGATCGATCTGAAATTCTGCATCAAATTGTAGAATTATGACCTTCATATACGTGCGAAGTTTTGCATTGATCGGATTGCCGCAAAGTGTCAAAAAAATGTCAAAAATGTTGTTTCCACAATAACTCTCGAACATAATGAGCTATGCAGTTGAAATTTTCAGAGCAGGTTTATGAGATAAATATCTTGGTTAAGTTCGTTATTGGGCAAAATCAAACTGATTGTTCCGAAGTAACGAAAAAAAAAATTTCACCTACAAATTTCAAATTCAATTTTTTTTAAGATGCAGTTTCACCATAAAAATCAATTTATATCATATTCTCCAACAAGCTAATACTTTCGGAGATATTATTTTTAATTTTTTTTTAATTTTTGACGTGCCTGAAGAGTGAATTTAATTCCAGTTTTAAAACCCCCCCGAAATTAATTCCTGGCTACGCCCTTGGAATAACAGGTTCATTCCCTTTGTAAAATGGATAAATCATCCATTGCATATCGGTTGAACAACAATTAGAAGATATTTTGCCAGTTATATAGAGCAATTTCTATCTCGAAGAAATTTATTCAATGTTAATTCGTACTAAAGTACTAAAATCAAACAAATAATTCTTATTCATTTATTCTTCGATAATCCAAGCTTCGTGATTCGTGAAACCCACCGTAAGTATGTATATACAGATAACTTTGTGATAGTTTCCTATTGCTTTTTCAAATTAATCAAAGCAATAATGGAACTCTCGGCGAATATTGTGTGCTGAATTTTGAATTGAACCGTATTCTAATGAATTGGATAGAATATTATCGGATATCAGTATATGGAATTCAATTTTTTTTTTCATTTAATTTTATTATTATACTGATCCTCCTATGTCTTCCCCAAGGGGACCCCTCATAAGATCTCGAGAGCTTGAGAGAGTAAAGAGAATCATTTGTGTTCTGTGTAGGCTGTGTTACTGTCTCCCTACGCCACCTTAGGCGCAGCACTGTAAATTTTTGACCCAACAGGGAATGGTGGCGATCACCTTGACCAGAAAATTTCTATCCTAGCCTCGGGATTGAACTTGGGGTCTCCGGCTCCTAAGTAAATGCTCTACCACTGAGCCAACCGAACTGCTGATTATAATAACTGATTAGTTAATTCATAGAACAGTTCTATGTTATGAGGTTGAATTGAATAATAGCCTGCATCATTCATAGAAGATTCACGATTTCATGGATTTCATAGAATTTTCTTGTTATTTTCCAACTAGTTTTCGTTCATTTTATTCTCCTTCAAGAAATTGAACTAATTAATATAATTAAATAATCATTAAAGGATACTGTGGGAGGTATATTCATCATTGAATGGTTTCTTTCTGGGTTTTCTCTCCCAAACTCTGAAAAATATCTGTAAAATAAAAAATTAATTATTTTGTGATTTGCTTCTGCGTGAGAAACGCAAGATATTTGTCAGAAGCAATCAATCGAACAATGTTGCCTAAAAAATAACAACGAAACAACATCAACGAAGAAACAACTATATCGTAACGTTTCGGAATCTATATCAGACTCCTGCTTCAGACGCTGAACGAAAAAATCTTCAGAATTATTTTGTTGATTGTTATTCTCGAATCTCTCGAAGAAGGAGTCTGATAAAGACTTCGAAACGTTACGATATAGTTGTTTCTTCGTTGATGTTGTTTCATTGATATTTGTTAGGCAACATTGTTCGATTGATTGCTTCTGACAAATATCTTGTGTTTCTTACGCAGAATCAAATCACAAAATAATTAATTTTTTATTTTATAGATATTTTTCAGAGTTTGGGAGAGAAAACCCAGAAAGAAACCATTCAATAATATAATCAAACTCTTCATGAGTTGGGACAAATCTACAGATTTCCAGATATAAATCTTAATCGAAAAATGACGTTCTTTGAATGTCCAATGGCCAATTTTATTTTCTTAATATACCTGGATCTCTGGCAAATCTTAAATTTCAGAAATGTAATATACATGTAACCGATCAGTTAAATATGTTTATTGATATTTATACGAACGAGCGCGCTAAAAAAGAATCCGACGTCAGTCAGAAGAAAATTGTTCTTCCATGGATTTGATAAATATCTCCTAATAATACCAGTGTCAATTTTTGCGTTGATCAATTAGTATTGATTTATCATTCTTTCCCATTTTCGTTAATTGATGAAGGTTGAGTGGAATTGCAGTCCCACCCTTTAACTCAGTCACATTACATGTCTTTGGGGATATCCGTTCAATTTGTGCATTATTACTTACTAGCATACAGCTGATGTTGAACTACACTGAAGGGTATGTACATTTTTTTTTGTGTTGTTTATATTATTAGTATGATGTATTTGATGAACTTTTTGAGGGAATACACTAGAAACGATATTAAAATATTTTGCTTAGAAATGCGTTTACACCATTATTACTACATACATATTCAAAGGTGTGGAGACAAAATTTCTTCAAAAGCTGTTTAAGTTGATACGTATACCGTTTCTTGGCGCTCTTGTTACTGGTAACAGGGTGCTTATCAATTTGCCCAAATGTCTGTAATTTTCGAATTTTTGGCTGAAAATGCTCTCAAAACCATTTGGTTCGACTCACTGATCAAGAATCCGTGGTCGAAATCGATTCTGTCTTCTGGACAGAAGACAGAACACGAAGACAGAAGACAGAACACGATAACTCTCGAACGGAATGAGCTAGACAGTTGAAATTTTCAGAGTAGGTTTGGGAGATAAATATCTCGACTAAGTTCGTTATTGGGCAAAATCGACCTGATGGTTTCGCCTTCGGAGTAACGAAAAAAAAATTTTTTTTTTGAATTACAAATTCCAAATTCTATTTTTTCTAAGATGCAGTTTCATCATAAGAATCCATTGATATAATTTTCAACTCTAACAAGATAATACTTTCAGAGATATGATTTTTCAAAATTTCAATAATACATCGTACTTCTATGTTATCACAGAATGCGAATTCTATCTGTCTGTGTTCTATCTGTGTTCACTGTTGATACATATAAGTCGAATTTAAGCGAAAAACCGGAACAGTGCGGTTAAGACCAATCCCTTGCTATTATAACCGATCGGTTATATTTAGTAAGGGATTGGTCTTAACCGCACTGTTCCGGTTATTCGCTTAAATTCGACTATAATCTTATATATCTTATATTATATGTTCTGTGATCTTATCTACCTATGACATATATGTCAAATATATTGATTTCTGTTCCAACAAAGTATGATTGAATGCAAAATGAACAATTATAGGATATTATAATTACCCCTACCCTTGATGCCCTTGGATAATCCATATGATGATGAAAATATATTTAGAATATCTACAGTGAAAAACAAGCCGGAATATTGGCTAAGTTTCAATTGATATAATATAATTTTCAGGGGAGATTTGAGGAATGAATATCTCGGATAAGTTCGTTATTTAATTTTAATTTAGTTTCGTTTATGATGCAGTTCTATTATAAGAATCTATTGATATCATTCCCAACGCTGAGAAACCAATAATTTAGGAGATTAATTGTCAAAGTTTGAACAAGACTGCCAAAGCTCCTGTCCACATGGCTTCCCCACATTTTTCTATTTGTGTCCATACTCTTCGATTTTTTTCGAATTATCTTCTTAACTTTGGAACCACCGAACGAAGGAAGTTGCGCTGATTTTTTCTTACTTTTACTCTACTTTATTATGAACATAATTTAGTTACTGAATCTGATTGAAAAGTACATACACATATTGACATATTTGTCATGAAGATATCGTCGGTTGAATGCAGAACTATACTAAGTCCAAAATTCATACTTTTCAGGAGACACATTATTTTGAATAAGTCAAGGACTGATTGAAAATCTTTAAAAATTCTTTCATTTAGACCTTCAACTCCAACATCCTGATTGTTTTGTGAGTTTCAAAATCCGTTCAAAATGTAATTTTTGAAAAATTGGGACATAATATAGTTTTGTATGGACATACGTTAGTTCTTCATATTGGAACTATTCTATGTCTACAATAATACACTTAAAATGCTATAGTTTTTATAAATAATTATAAGAATAGTTTTCTTCTTCATTTAACGGACAAGATGAAAATGGATAGTCTTGGTTGAATATAATATTTTTTACGTATTAGTCATGGTAAAGTTGTTATAAAGGATTCAAATATAATTTATTAACTAAATCCTATACATTTAGATTATTTCACAGTCTTATAACGAAACAGTCTTGAAAAAATTAAATGAACAACTTGTGAGATCCAACAAAAGAAATTTCATTTGAAATTTGTAGGAAATTAAACTCTTCATAAAATATGAAAAACAATGAAAATAACGAAAAATTTATGGTGAGATTATTAGTGACGAGTATCATCTAAATATGACTAGGATGTTTCAAAGAACTCTACTCATTATCTTCTTCATCCATTTGTTGAGTAGTAAATGGTAAGTCTTTGAAAAAATCGTGATAAGCTTGAGTTATAACACCTTTGGCACAGAGAAATTGCAAATGGTCATACTTTTTTTTTTGTTAACGGTAACTTTCTTGAATAGAGACGCACGAGATCAATATCGTTTATACTGCCGATGGATAAATATTTTCTTCCACGTTGAACTAAATTTAGCTTTCTGAACTGGTCATCCTCATATCCTGTCTTGAAAAACAATGAAAAAGGAAATTCTGGATTGAACTCGATAATTTTGAATTTGTTAATAAGCACTTTGTTATTATCTTCGTCTTTGTCGAAGTTAATGGCAATTTTGGATTGAAGATTTTTCAAATCAAATACATCTTCTTGAGATATTTCTTGAATTGTATACAAAGGACGTTTCTTTTTAGCAGTTCGTACTACAGAGTACCACTGCTCTGGCGTATAAATAGGAATATTTCGTGCTGCTTTTTCAATCACACTGTGAACACTATCTCCTTCACTTTGTGTGTGTCCTGGTTCGAAATAGGTATGTCGTATTTTGATATTGAAAACCATAGATGCATAACTATAAAATGCAAACAGGAATTTGTTTCGGTTCTGACCCAAGTAATTGTCAGAGAAAAATTAAAACTCGGAGATAGAATTTTCAATGCCAGCTTTTATAAATTTTAATAGGCAGCTACCTATTTCTGAAGAACCTCTTCGGGCAATGCACTCGTACCACATTAAACAGTCACATTCCTTTGTAGATAAATTATAAACTGTGAAATTATAAGTCGATAATTTCAGTTTATAATATGTCAAACCCACATTAGATTTTGGAACAGGGAGTACCTGCTGCAAATCAAAGACAGCTGAACAAAAATGGGGTTCGTTTTTGGCAAAATCTTTGGCATCATTTTTCAATTTACGTGACAATTCTTTGTTCCTTTGATGTTGATGGTACCCTTCTTCCAACTCAGCTTTATCTTTTGCATTTTCAAAATTATGACAATAGTCGCATAAATCTTTTTTTGGAACAAAGAACGAAAGATTAAACTCTTTGTTGAATATTTGGCGATATATACTTTCAGTAGCAAAATGTTCCATATTTTTCTCTTGGCAGTATTCCAAGTAGAGACTATACATTTTTGCCACATTGAGTGTGGCAGGCAAATATTTCTTTTGAGTGCTTTTTCTGCAATAGTGACTCTCTACTGTTTCGAAGGCATTAATGTGATGGCGAACTGAGTTTTTGACTGACTCGTCCAGGGCCGAATTTTTGCAAGCTCTTCCTCTTCTGTCGGCTAATACTACTCCTGACATAGTCAATTTTGATACCACAGTACGTACCATTTGGCCACTGATACTCAAAGTATTCAGGAAGAACGTTTTGCATACAGAACTTCTTTTTCCTTGTGATGGCAAATAATAGTTGAAAGTATAGTTTCTTTTACCTTGGCCTATATTCTCATCATCATTTGTTATTGTTTTCTTTCGTTGGCGATGTCTTTGTTTTTCTTCAGTGGATACGAATTTGGAAATAAAATCACGTTGACGATTAATGTCTCCTAGTTACCATATTTTTGAGAATATTTCTCCGATATTCCTCTGAGAATTTTTCTGCACACTTTTTTCGGCAGTTTTGACAGGGTGGTTTCAGTTTTCTTTCGGACTGTAGGTTTCCTTTCCAGTTGATATATTCTTTTCCAGTATTCCTAGACTCTTTAATTTTAGATCTTCTCCATGTCTCCACTCATCTTCTCTTCATTTTTGTCAACTTCCTATGGGTCTGGTTTTCACCTTCCTCATTATTTTCTTGTCTTTCCATTTTTTCATGGACAGGTATGAAATCTGGATCACTACTATCATAATCAGTTGTATATGGACCTGGTTCCGGAGATACTATGTTATCTCCATAATAATTCACATTTTTCAGGATGGTTAAGGGTGACTGGGACTTGGGAGGGATGAATTCATTTATTTCAAGAATGTCGAAATTGGTTCGATAATATGAGGCTGTACTGAAATTAAGAGTTTCATATGGCAATAAATGGTCAAGAATTTGTAAATCTGAAGATATTTTCATCAGATGTTCCATTTTATCGGAATCCACTGGATCTGGACTAACGGGAACTGCAAGCAAAAGTAATAGCCATTAATATTTACTTATTGATTGATATATTGCTTCAAATTACAAACACTGAAACTAAATTTTTTTGGGAACAACTCCCTATTTTATCATGACTGTTCACCTACAAAATCCGTAACTTGATTTTGAACCGGAGTCATCTGAATTCTGTTTGTTGTATAATTCGCTGCATCTGCAAAAATTGTATTATTCGTACGTATTTTGAAATTTTCTTGAATTACAAACCATGAAGGATAGTATCCTCTGCTGGCAAGAGGTTTAGAATTTTCTGAGCCCTGCTGCAAGCCATACCGTTGTTTCAGTAATACGCTGAAGTATACTATGTCCACTATCTCCAGAGCTATGTCCTTATGATATGGATCAGAACTATGCTATGTCCACTTAATCGCTAGAAAGTATCATACATCCGCACTCATCATAGTTCTGCACTCAACTGAAGCGCGATTGAACTATCACGTGAGTTTAAACAAAATTGAGAAAGTGGGGTAAGGATATCATTTGGACCTGAAATACTTCTGCATGAGATAGAGAGCCGCATCAAGTACCATTTTAAGCTATAAACCGATTTTCGGGAAAAATGGACTTGGAATAGTTCTGCATTCAACCGACGATAACGTTAAAGAAATTCATACTTCTGATAAACAATTTACATACAATGTAAACAATGTGCACCAAGAGAAATATATGGCCTGTCAATAAGATAAAATGAGCAAAATAACATCCATGATTTGAAGCAAATAAAAATAAAAGTCAATAAATAAACAAACAAATAAGTATAAGTACAATCAGATAAAAATGTGGGAAAGCTCTGCGGGCACGAACTTTGGCACCCTTGTCAAACTACTATCGACTAATTATTCAACCTTTGACAAATCATATCTCCGATAGTATTGGTTTCTGAGTGTTGGGAATGATATCAATCGATTCTTGTGATAGAACTGCATCATAAAAAATTATATTCAAAACGTAGGTATATGACTCACCTCATATGTTGGATTTACATACATCAGCAAATATTAATTAGAATTCATGAAATCATAAAATTAAGATTAATTATGGAAATTTTGAAAAATCATATCTCCGAAAGTATTAGTTTGTTAGAGTTGAGAATAATATCAATACATATATATATTCTTTTGACTGAGAGTCTTATATGTGTAAGCAGAGGTTGGTGTAACGGGGTACCATACAATTCTGCGTATGATACAAGAGCTTAGGGAAAAACCTCAGCAAAAAACCCTGTCTCCCCGTGAGTGTTGTGATTTGTAACTATTGTTCACAAAATTTGCTGAAATTTAGAAATATTGATAGGCATTTATTTCTTCAATATGGACTCCTTCGTCAAAAAACGGAGAGGTTTCTCCAAGGTACCCAAAAATCAACCTGAAAAATGAAAAGACAAGAGGAGAAGAACGAACAAACTAAAAATAATACATAACCTTTCAAAAGTCTCCTCTCACAAATATACTCTTCTGTTGACGCATGGGATCTCTTGGAGAAGAATCGCCTCCGCTAGTTCTCAAAGATATTGATCTTAGAAATCCCTTCAATATTGAATTCAAAGAGGAAATTGTTGCTCGTAAGGCCAGGAGGGTCTCTTTCAAAACCAGATCTGGCCAGTCCAAGTGATGATTATTCAGAACTTCAGATGTTCGAAGACCGCTACAGGGCCCATATGTAGGGCTATCATCTCCCATAGATGCATGTTTTTACTTTGTATTGTGTAAAATAATGAAAAAACGAGCAGGAAAAATTTACGACATAATTTAATATGTAATCATGACATATCAATGGATTCTCATAATGAAAAAGCATCTTAGAAAAATTTAAATTTAAAATTTGTAAGTGACCAAATAGTATGAATTTACCTGGGATTGCCTCTCAAATAGAGTTGGCTGTTGATTCACTCTACCAAACATCAATTCCATTCGTAAACAGTGTTCTTCATTTCTGAGACGCTCTTCTTCCTTTCGCATTCGTAACCTCATTTGGAGATCTTCTTCGTGGCTGTAGGTCAGAGTTTGCCAAACTGGCCTTTTTCTCATTATCTTCTCCCTCCATCTTGCTTCCTCCTTAACTCTCACCTCTTCTAGTTTTTGGTCCATGTGATCCTGGAGACGTTTCCTTAAAAGCGTCAGAACTTCTTGAAATTAAGCTTAAGTCAATATCATAAATTGGTTTCTATGGAAATATCATAATGGGCCAAACGGTTTTGGAGATATACCCATCTGAGATTTTGTTTTTATTTCCTTAATAATTCAAAAAAATTTAATTGAAACAAGAAAAAAATAAAAATTTTTGGGATGCGCATCCGAATGCGATGGTAAATTTCGTTAATAGGCATAATCGACCAAACGTTTTCGGAACCATCTAAAATTTTTTCTTTTTAAGAATTTTTGAACTTTATTTCGAAATATGTATACAGGATGTTCCTGAATTGGAGGTAAAAACGAAGAGGGGAAAAACTTGAGAAAAATTCAAATTTTAACACCCTGTACGTTTGGAGTCCCACGTTTATGATACTCTTTTTTCTTAAAATTACTCAAGGAATCTCCTCTTTTCATTTGCACCTCCAGTTTAGGAACATCCTGTATATAAACTTGTTGACACCTACCTAGCAGATTCGATCCGTAGCACAGCTGCTAAATTGGATCTGCTGACTGCCCTCAACCCTGAAGCAGAATTTGTTCTACTCGAGCTACTTGAAGACATCGTTTTATTATCTCTTTTACACTGAAATAATAGTGTTAATTATACATACATTTTTGTAAATTAAACAATGCCAAACGAGTAATTGACCATAAAGTTGCATAGTGTTGATTATTGTATAAATGGTATGAGTTCACCTCGACCTATAATAATATACTGTATAACTAGCTGACCAGGCGACCTCTGTTACGCTTTAGAGGTAATAAAAAAGCAGATTTTGGATTTTATGATACACGTTTATCATAAACGTTCGCTGGCCGTCCGGGATGAAAATTATCTTATGTCCGTCTCCTCGTTCTAAGCTACCTCCCCACCAACTTTCAGGCAAATCGGTACAGCCGTTCTTGAGTTATAAATAGTGTAACTAACACGCCTTTCTTTTATATACTTTATTTTATTTATATATTTTATAGGTAATGCATATTGAGTCACCGTTAAAACACAATCCCTTTTTGGTGCACTTGTTCCTCGGAACAGAGTGCTTATCAATTTTGGCTAAATGTCTGTAATTTTCTAATTTTTGGCTGAAAATGGTATCAAACGATTTGGTTCGACTCACTGATCGGAAATCCGTGGTCGAAATCGACTCTGTCCGGCCGGCCGTCCGGCCGGCTGTCCGTTATCACGATAACTCTCGAACGAAAGGAGTAAGAGGATTGAAATTTGCAGGGTATGTTTGGAGCGTAAATATCTCGGACGAGTTCGTTAATGGGTGAAATCCACCAAGCGGATTCGTAGTTATGGCCGTTTTTAGTAAAAACATTTTTTATGAATATTTCCGAAACCTCGATCTATCTGAAATTTAGCATCAAACTGTAGAATCATGACCTTTAGAGGTTACCGTAAAGTGCCAAAAAAAAAATTTGAAATGTTTAAAATTTTGTTTCTACCTTAACTCTCGAACGGAATGAGCTAGGCAGTTGAAATTTTCAGAGTAGGTTAGGGAAATATCTCGGTTAAGTTCGCTATTGGGTGAAATAGACCAGATGGTTTCGGTTTACGAAAAGAAATTTTTTTTTAACTTCAAATTTCAAAATAATTTTTTTTAAGATTCAGTTTCACCATAAAAATCTATTGATATCATTTTAAACTCCAACAAGCTAATACTTTTGGAGATATGTTTTACGAAATTTCAATAATGAATCGTACTTCGATGTTTTCACAGAATGCTATAATTATTCTATCTATGATTTATTATATGATCTGTATTCATACTTGTAGATGTCATCCTGTTCTATAAGAGAGACTCAAATTCAGTTAAGCTATTTTAATTTGATTTCTTCCATGGTGCAGTTCTCATTCTCAGATTGCTCATTTAATCTTGATATATGAGCTATTCTTTGAATTGAATTTCTTTTTTGATGCAGTTCTATCATCATAATATATTGATATAATTCTCAACTCTGAGAAACCAATATTGTCTCAATAATAGGACGTTAATTAATAATATATCAATTTGCAAACATTCGAGAATAATCTATGCCGTATCTGTGGTCGCGTAAGGGCATATACATTATGATAATCTATCTGAATTTCGAGGTAGGTACCTATTTAGTGAATGCTTTGTTTGTGGCACAAATCACTTCATCGTGTACAATTGTGCCGTGAGTAAAAGAACACCCTGTATAGTAATGGTTTATTTTCAACGATGTAGGTCTCGAAAGTATATTTTTTACACAAATTAATGAAATTGTACAATTGTGGCATGGAAAATAGCAAGTTGCAATTGACATTGAAAGGAAACCACCCTGTATGAAGATTTCGGACGAATACATTATGATAATCTATCTAAGGTGCCTATTTAGTTAATGCTTTGTTTCTGGCACAAATCATTCAATAGCGTACAATTGTGCCGTGAGAAAAAGAACATCCTGTATAGTAATGGTTTATTTTCAACGATGTTGGTCTCAAAAGTATATTTTTCAACACAAATTAATGAAATTGTGACTCAGATGTGATAATATCATCAGAAAATATAGTTCAAAATCAAATATACGCCATTAACCGTAGCGATACCTAGTGGCCTTATTCAGAAGATGGAAAATTATTTCCTTCTTAGGTAAATTTTTCAGAGTTCTAATGTATTTTATAATAACCCGGCCGTAGACGAATCCATCAAATTAAGTTTCATAAAAAACGGTTCCTCCAATCTTGAGTTATAAATGGTGTAACCAACGTAACTTTGCTTTATATATTAAGAAGAGGGCGTTAAGGATATGTATCCAATTATCCATACAATATGCCTTCCCAAAAATGCCCAAATGACGCACGGTCGTACGATCATGTCCCAATTAGGACATAGTGTAAGCCCGTTCTAATAATAAAAAATAATAATAATACAGATTTTGGTTGATATTTTTTTTATAACGGATACCAACCTTAGATTTCGATCTTCTGAATTTGAATGGTCTAGGACTGGTGCTTATAAATTCGTTCTTCAGATCCTCTAATTCCTTGTCATAATGATCGTGAAATTTCTTGAAATCGGGTATCTTCTTACTCCTCATAAAGTCTGGAAATTCATCACAATATGTCATCGTCTTGTACGATTTTGGACAAACATCGTAAATTGTTCTATTCTGCTCTCTCTTCGCCATTGACGGTGGAAGTGAGGCAGCTTTCAACATCTCAGCAGCCCTAATCTTCTTCTGAAGTGATCTGGAACACGGAATTCGACCCAAGAGTAAATATTTCAGAAGCAAAACTAGTCAGAATTGGTTTGCTAAAATATAGGTTGAATTGATTTGAATTATATCGTTTCTGTATAGCAAAATGACTAATTCTTAACAGAGGTACCTACCTATAAAATTCATCCTCATACATCTTGTGGTAGATATAGTTGCTGAATAAACTCTTGGGCACAGGTTTTGCCTTGAATCGTTTTACTTCTTCCTTTTCTTCTGGGAATATACAAGGCGAAGACTTCGACAGCCTCTTCGTTAAAACTTGTATTTCTTCGTCACGTTTTGTGAAAGAAAATGGTCGCATTTGTGATAAAAGATCAGCTTTCCTCCGCTCTCTAACTAAATGATTCCTAAAAAAATATCCAAAGAATTTCACTGAAACTTCCTTTTCAAAAATATTATATTTTCTAAGATATACATAAGCGTAGAAAAATCAAATGGAATGAATTAATTATCTTGGTTACTGTATAAGCTAGTTCAAAATCCCGAAACACGTCAAATTCAAATTTTAAATTGTCATTCTTCTTCGTAAAAGGCGAACCCTACCTTTAACCCCCTTCGAAAGACATGTAGGTGCAACCCCCAATCTTTCAAATATAAAGTATGGGCTTGTGATACATCGTTTGGAAGGTCTCGTCATTCTCTATTCAGAAATGTTATCACCTTCAGGTTTATTGCAAAAATCAAATAAGAAAAAGATAAAATCAAGTGATTAGCGAAATTTTGAGGAAATGACGTTTGTTCCTCTGTTAGACACTGAGGATTTTCGGTAGCCAAGTAGCGACAATTTTGATGATTAGCATGGCCGTTGAGAGTGAACTCATCAGAAAACAAAACGTCTACTAATTGGATAATATTGTTATCCAACATATCCATCATTTGTTCACCAAAGGAAGTGTTCCTATCAAAATCGTCTTCCAAGAACTCCTGGGTATAGGTATCATTTTATTATAGGTATGCATTTTATTTTGTTTTAATATGTTTAGAATCAACATTCAATGTCAGCCACATTGAATGTTGTGGATGCATGTCTATTTATGTGGATTTCCTTCAAAGTCGAACATCACATCTAATTTCACATCCTCACACAGAGTATTAGCAGCTGGTTTTTTGGCGCTCTAGTTCCTCGGAACTGAGTGCTTATCAATTTGCCCAAATGTCTGTACTTTTCGAATTTTTGGCTGAAAATAGTCTTAAACGATTTGGTTCGACTCACTGATCAAGAATTCGAGGTCGAAATCGATTCTGTCCGGCCGGCCGTAGGCACGATTACTCTCGAACGAAAGGAGTTAGAGGATTAAAATTTGCAAGGTGGGTTTGGAGCGTAAATATCTCGGTTAAATTCGTTAATGGGCAAAATCCATCAAGCGGTTTCGGAGTTATGGCCGATTTCAGTAGAAACATTCTTTATGAATATTTCCGAAACCGATCACTCGATCTATCTGAAATTTAGCATCGAATTGTAGAATCATGACCTTCATACGTATGCGAAGTTTTGTATTGACCAGGTTACCGCAAAGTGTCAACAAAATTTTTTGAAAATTTAAATTTTTTTTTTTACAATTACTCTCGAACGGAATGAGCTAGGCAGTTGAAATTTTCAGAGTAGGTTAGGGAGATGAATCTCTCGGTTAAGTTCGTTATTGGGCAAAATAGGCCAGATGGTTTCGGAGTAACGAAAAAAAAAATGTTTTTTAAGTAACAAATTTCAAATTCAATTTTTATTTAAGATGCAATTTCACCATAAAAATCCATTGATATCATTTTCAACTCCAACAAGCTAATACTTTCGGAGATATGATTTTTCGAAATTTCAATAATGAATCGTACTTCTATGTTTTCACAGAATGTTATCATTATTCTATCTAAGCTTTATTATATGATCTGTATTCATACTCTTACATGTCATCCTGTTCTATAAGAGAGAGTCAAATTCATTTCAGCTATTTTAATTTGATTTCTTCCATGATGCAGTTCTCATTCTAAGATTGCTCATTTAATCTTGATAAATAAACTATTATTTGAATTGAATTTCCTTTATGATGCAGTTCTATCATAAGAATACATTGATATAATTCTCAACTCTGAGAAACCAATACTTTCGGAGATATAATTTGTCTGTTTGAACTAGAGCGCCAGAAAGCTCCTGTCCACAGGGCTTGAACCCATTTTTAATCTTCCTTACATGCCCAAACTGGCCAAACTTTGCTTCCCTATTTTACTACCCTTGGGTTATAGGCGGCAAATTCGGAAATTTCTCATCAAACAAGACTACTTCTTTTTGTGGTCGGGTGTTATCTCCGTAACCAATCATTTATAAAATTGTTATTTTGAGCATTTCCGTTAATCAAACCATTATTCAAAATTGAATGAAATTCAAACACAAATTAGACAATTTATAAACAACAACTTATCAGCACAAAACAATTTGCGGAGGTGTTCTAAAGAAACTAACATTGCCACTGAAAGTGTTCTACGTAGTTTTCATGGTACCATCTGGAAAACACAATGTTATGGTTTTTCATTTTCTTTCCATCACATTTCGAAAGCAAATAAGTATGGTATTATTGTGATAATATTTGGGAATGTTCGAGGGAATATTATAATGAATTTCGGTAATAACATGATTTTATTTTTTCTGTTTTGAGGATTGTACCTTTCTTTCGAAGGGAGTTGAAGGTAGGGTTCGTATCTCGTATCGATCGAGGATCAATAATAAAGCAATCGTTGTTTCTCTGAGTTGACGCTTGGATTAATCTTTCGTTGTCCGAATAATTACGTCTGAGATTTCTGTTCAGCTTACTGCTGGACCGTAAATAACGCCCCTGCTATATGTATACTCACTTATACTCCTGATCCGCCATTATTTTATCAAACAGGGGGATCTGCGACTCGATAGGAACAGGGTGTGCCCGGAACATTTCTGATTTGTCCTTCCCTTTGCCCGAATTCATTTCCGTCATACATTTTTCGACAATTTCGTTTTCTTCATCCCTGAAATTCAATCATAGACTGAAGATATCTGCGGCCTCAACCAGAATATTCAAAGATTATTCTACCTGACAGTCATCTGAAATGGTTTAGGGATCGTTATGCCACAACTCGTCAGTTCGCCTGCATTCTCCTTCTTGGCCCCATCGGAAAATTTCCTCGCATCTGCCTCCGAAATGTCATCGCACATTTTTTCTGAACAAAGTGGCTCTTTAGAGCTGCCCAACGGAGACAACAAAACTGCTGATTTAGGCCTTTTCACTGACTCTGCAGGGCTGCTGTTGGAACCCGATTTGTAGCTTTTAACGCTGAAGGGTGTTTCTATGCGAACAGATCTTCTGGAAGGTGGTTTTGTCTCTCTGTCTGATAGCGAAAGTAGTTCTAGGTCTTCGTAGTTTTTCAGATTCTTGCTCTTTTTGCTCAATATAGGCGTCATACAGAACGGTTTGCTCTTGGCAGTTGAAGTTTTGGTATCATCGATTTTATTTCCTACGAATGAGATATATATACAACAAGTACGTGGTATAAACTGAGGCTAGCAATTTTCAGAATATGAGAATGTTCGAATTGTCAACATATTCGGTATCTCAAAAACTGGCCACATAACTTATACAGTGCTTCCCAGCAACTCCGCACGAAGAGGGACTTTTCTTTTATATCAATATTTTCGAATTGTACTCTTTACAAAAAGTTGGTGCATCAAAAATAATAAAAATTGATATAAAAGTCAGACAACTGTGACCGGTTTGAGCGGAAATCGCCATTTTTGAAGAAAAATGTCCACTATCTCAGAAATTTCGGACATTTTGTGTGAAACGCTTTAAGTAAACCTGTTTGAAATTACAATTTAGATCAATGTTGAAAAATTCAGATCGGAAAACCGTAAGAAATAATTTTCCCTTTCTTGCTAATACTATTTTAAAAATTGAATAATTACTGAACGAAATTTCTTTTGAGGACTAGTCAATATTAGTGTCAGCATAGAAAATTTTGTCTGAGCTCAGTTTTTCGACATTTCTTCGAATTTTCGCAAATCTGTGATAATAGAAAATAATTAACTGAAGTTGAAATTGTACTAACGATAGATATTCATGACAAAATTCTATTCCATTCAAAAATGTAACTATAAATTGGCAATTCACAGCAATATTTGCATTCTTGGGATTCTCGGACGTGAATTGAATGTGAAATTGAAAGATTTAAATGACGAAAATCAGAAAAGGAATAACTTTGCACCAGAATGAAACTACTTTTGAGGGAAAATTCGAACAACTGTCGAAATCTAAGTTCAAACAAAATTTACTAGTTACAATCATATTCATGCTGACACTAATATCATGTAGTCACCGAAAAAAATCCATTAGGTAATTATTCAATTTTTAAAAGAATTATGAGCAAAAAAAAATTTATGGTTTTCCGACCTGAAATTTGGCACATGGATCAAAATTGTTATTTCAAACAAATTTACTTCATATCATTTTTTGGCGCTTTTGTTCCTCGGAACAGAGTGCTTATCAATTTGCCCAAATGTCTGTAATTTTCGAATTTTTGGCTGACAATGGTCTCAAACGATTTGGTTCAACTCACCGATCAAGAATCCGTGGTCGAAATCGCTTCTGTCCGGCCGTCCGGCAGTCCGTTAACACGATAACTCTCGCACGGAAGGAGTTAGAGGATTGAAATTTTCAGGGTGGGTTTGGAGCGGAATTCTCTCGAACGAGTTTGTTAACCAGCAAAATCCATCGAGTGGTTTCGGAGTTATGTTCGTTTTTAGTAAAAACATTTTTTATGAATATTTCACTGATCACTCGATCTATCTGAAAATTACCATCAATTTGTAGAATAATGACCTTCATACGCATGCGAAGTTTTGATCTATATACATCAGGAAATTATAATTAGAGTATTCTATGAAATCATATAGAATTGAGAATAATTATTGAAATTTTGAAAAATCATATCTCCGAAAGTATTAGTTTGTTAGATTTGAGAATGAAATCAATGGATTCTTATGATGACACATCTTAAAAAAAATTTAATTCAAAACTTGTGATGTAAAAAAATAATTGTTTTCGTTACTCCGAAACCACCTGGCCGATTTTGCTCAATAACGAACTCAACTGAGATAATTTTATCCTAAACCTACTATGAAAATTTCAACTATCTAGCTCATTCCGTTCGAGAGTTATCGTGTTAACGGCCGGACAGAATCGGTTTCGACCATGGATTCCTCATCAGTGAGTCGAACCAAATCGTTAAAGACCATTTTCAGCCAAAACTTCGAAAATTACAGACATTTGGGCAAATTGATAAGCACTCTGTTCCGAGGAACAAGAGCTCCAAAAACATACTCCTCCCTTTTTTGATCAGATGCGCTGTTTGCAAGGAGAACGGATTTTAAAACGTCTCATCATAGAACAGTATTATAATAAATTATCGGATTTAACTGAATCTCCATATTTTTGATCGTAGATGCATTCATAATTGATCACTAATTCTGGGACACCCTGTAGAAGTATTTAAAACAAAAATGTTCATCCACTGACATAAAAATAGAATATTATATCAATTTCACTGACGATTTATTTTACCTATCTTAAGCATTTGATAATCATTAACCCATTCTATCGATCTATCAGTCAATTTATTCTCCGTCCGCAAATACTCGTTATACTGCTTCTGTTTCTCCTTCAAGTTTTCCAATTTCCTATAGAAATCCCTATTGGACAGATGATTAACGTCGTCGTATTCGGGTATACTGCCGAAAAATTCCAAAAAAGTTTTCGTAACATCTTGTTTAGCCCCCGCACCTTGGATCTTTCTATCCTTCAGTTTGATCTCGTTGGATTCGATACTCAGTTTTCTCGCATCATTTTCCAGCTCGTTCCGGTACTTCTGTTCGTAAAATTGGGAAAGTTTTCGGGATTTCGGTCTGAATATCTTAGAACGCGAGGAGGCATTTGAAGCTGAACTATTTCGGGTGGACATCACAGTCCGAAGCCGTTGTCGAAACTGATTTTTCCGCATATTATAGTCATTCAATTTCCATGGCTACCAAAATATTGATTTCTTCAGCGCGGAAAGATCAATGAAATGTGGTAACAGTTTGATTGGCGAATGCCAGGATGTGTGAATGAAAATATCAAATGCTTAAAAGTGAACACTACAAAAGTAACTACACTCTTGTCCACTACAGTTTTTGTCGTCTGACATATGTTTCGGAAACAAAGTTTCTCTATTTCAGTATCGTAATGAGTTCATTCCAGCATTGAAAACAGCGCTGGAATGAACTCATTCCCGCATTGTTTCTAGTTATATTTTTCGTTTTGTGGTAGTCAGCACTGACATTCGATCCTATCAAATTTCAACACACATCAATTGACAATACAATATAATCTGGATTTAGTGAAATAATTGTTGAGGAAAAGCTTTATTTTCATTAAAAAATATGGTACTAGAGATTTCCTTCTTGCTAATTTTGAATCATTCATGCTATTAGGAAACTGTTTTAAATCTGATCTACATCCCTACGTACGTTTCGAGTTCAAATTCCGTAATCTGTCAACTTTCGTAACAGTCACACCAACTACCAAGATACAATACAAAAGTCACTAGGATGTATAATCCGAATTTTTCATTAAATTTCAACAGTATTTTACAAAACTTGCCTGAAATAGAGAAAATATCGTCTAATACTCGTTGCAGAAGGTAATTCCAACACTATGCGTTCGAAAACTCGCTCCTCTGTCGCTCGTTTTCAAATTTCGCATTCGTGTTTTAATAGGAGCCCATTCTGCAACTTGTATTAGAATATACTATTCCATCTTCAAAGACGAAGCGTTACTAAAGCATGCTATCAATTTCTACATTACAGTGGGTTGACAATATACCCTTAGTCATAAACCAATTAGTGGGAATAATGGGATGTTAATAGGGGTTAGATCATTATTGTTAAAAATATCCTTTCTCTTTATACATTTCGATACCTTCAAGAGTTCCTAAGTACACTTTATTGGAATTTTTCAACAATTTAACGGAATTCTCTGAAATTGAGTGGCCAGCTGTTAAAACATGATTTGCAACCGCAGATATATAATAATAACAATAATAATATTTGTTAATCCTTTTAGACATATACAGGGTGAGTCTTTCACCACTGCATTAATTTTAACCAAAGATTCCTCTCATCAAATGAAACACTTTTTTCATTTAACAATTTTCCAATTCAGCTCAGGTAAAAAGATACAGGCTGTTGAAATTTTGAAAAAAAATCAGTTTTTATTTTGTAGCTTTACATCCTTTTTTCGAATAAAATGAATGTTGGCGTAAAGTTTCCTATAACTATGATACATATTTTCCAAATATTAGTTATTTTCTACTTCTACTGGTTTTCTAGTTATGGACTCGTGGATTCATAAAACTAAACGAAATTAGCATAAAGAAAGCATATAAAGTTTTTCTTGAGCCATTTCAAGAATATTCCATCGTTTTAGAACATTATATTATTCTTCATCATTTCTCCTTAAACGCACCGTTTTCGAGATATTCTTCATTGAATATTTTAGAATGGAAAACTCCAGAAATTTCACTACTTTTATGGATCCGTCCCTGAGCGTTGGAATCCCGAATCAAGCTGTAAACCACGTTACCATGCCTTATTCTCGTCCGCCAACAATGTCACAGATAATTTATATGCGGGAGTGTATTAGCACATTGTGAAGTCTTTAAACGCTTGTAACTTTTTACCTGAGCCGAATCTGGAAAAATGGTAAATGAAAATAGAGAGGAATCTTTGGTTAAAATTAATGCAGTGGTCAAAGACTCACCCTGTATACAGATATGTATAGGACAGGTCAGAAAAAAAACTACAATTAAATTCAAATTACGCACGATAATAATCGGCCACGCTATAAAAACCTTGCTTGATTAGTTTATCCTTAACTACCTTTTTAAATTCTTTCAGCTCTAGAGACTTAATGCATTTAGGAAGATGATTGAAAAGTTTGATGCACTGGTATGTAGGTGCATATTCAAACCTGGTGGTATTATGCTTCGGAATATGGAACAATTCTCCATTCTAGTTGACGTCGACATTGTTGTTCCAAATGTGTCCCGTGTATGCTCTTCATACCGAGTGAGAATGTTTCTGGTTCTTTGCCCGACTCAACACTTGTTACAATCTAAACATTTAATTTCATATATACCCGATTTTAACATGTCCGGAGTTTTATCGAATGTATTTCCTAGGAGTTGTTTAATTTTCATGGAAGTTTTGAAGGCCAGTTTTATTAGAACTTTTTTGGCGCTCTAGTTCCTCGGAACTGAGTGCTTATCAATTTGCCCAAATGTCTATAATTTTCGAATTTTTTGATAAAAATGGTCTTAAACGATTTGGTTCGACTCACTGATCAAGAATCCGAGGTCGAAATTCATTCTGTGCGGCCGGTCCGGCCGGCCGGCCGTAGGCACGATAACTCTCGAACGGAATGAGCTAGACAGTTGAAATTTCCAGAGTAGGTTTGGGAGATAAATATCTCGACTAAGTTCGTTATTGGGCAAAATCGGATGGTTTCGGAGGTACAGAAAAAATTTTTTTTTTTACAAAACAAAGTCCAAATAAAATTTTTTTCAATAAGCAATTTTACCATAAGAATCCAATGATATCATTTTTAACTCTAACAAGCTAATACTTTCGGAGATATGATTTTTCAAAAGTTCAATAATAAATCGTATTTCTACGTTTTCACAGAATTATATAATTATTCTATGTATGAATTGTAATAATGTCAACTTATTTTCCTGAGACATGTCATTGTCTAATTCCTTCCTAATAGTTGGTTCGAGAAACGTCAAAATCGACTTAGAGAGACGGGGTCTGAGAACGGCCGTTCTAGGCAGTTTTCGGGCCTAAAAGTTGAGGAAAAGTGAAGATAAGGGTAAAAATCCGTCAAATAAAGCCCCATGTGGCGATTTTATGTCGAAAAGTGAAAATTAAGAATATATATCCCAGGTAAGTACCGAAGTTTTATTCAAATACCGGAGATCGACAAGATCGTACGAGGAGCCCGATAGCCCGGGGGTCTAATCCGTTGAGTTTTCGGTTTCGGAACGAGAGAAGGCGGGCTCAAATACCGGAAAGGGAATTAAACTTTTTGGCGCTCTAGTTCCTCGGAACTGAGTGCTTATCAATTTGTCCTATTGTCTGTAATTTTGATTTAAGATGCAGTTTCACCATTAAAATCCATCGATATCATTTTCAACTCCCACAAGCTAATACTTTCGGAGATATGATTTTTCTAAATTTCAATAGTGAATCGTACGTACTTCTATGTTTTCACAGAATGCTATAATTATTCTATCTAAGCTATATTATATGATCTGTATTTATATACTCGTACATTTCATCCTGTTCTATAAGACAGAGTCAAATTCATTTGAGCTATTTTAATTTGATTTCTTCCATGGTGCAGTTCTCATTCTCAGATTGCTCATTTAATCTTGATAAATAAACTATTATTTGAATTGAATTTCCTTTATGATGCAGTTCTATCATAAGAATCCATTGATATAATTCCCAACTCTGAGAAACCAATACTTTCGGAGATATAATTTGTCTATTTGAACTAGAGCGCCAGAAAACTCCTGTCCACAGGGCTTGAACCAATTCTTTTTTCAAACAATTGTTACGTCGGGCAAACAACCAGAACATTCTCACATGGTATAAAAAAGCATACGGGACACATTCGGAACAACAACATCGATAAATATGCGGTTGCAAATCACGTTTTAACAACTGGCCACTCAATTTCAGAAAATTCCGTCAAATTGTTGAAAAATTCCATTAAAGTGTACTAAGGAACTCTTGAAGGTATCGAAATGTATAAAGAGAAAGGATATTTTTAACAATAATGATCTAACCCCTATTAACAACCCATTATTCTCACTAATTGGTTTATGACTTGGGATATATTGTCAACCCACTGAAATGTAGAAATTGATAGCATGCTTTAGTAACGCATCGTCTTTGAAGATGGAAACTTTGTTTCCGAAACATATGTCACAATGAAAAACTGAAAGTGGAAAAGAGTGTAGTTACTTTTGTAGTGTTCATAATGAGTCCACATCAGTGAACTAGAATATAAAAGTGGAAAACAAGGCCACGAAGTCTTATGCTAAATTTCGTGAGGATCGTATCACTAAAAAATTTGAAAAAAATGGTCCAAGTTTACACACGTCTTTATGACGATATTCTACAACTAGTTACCAAGCTTCAATTCGATCGAGTCTATATTTTTTGAGTTTTCGAGGAAATAATATTCCAGGTGTGGGTATAACTCCAAAACTATTAGACCGATTATGCTCAAAAACGAACTTAACCCTCCCATTCGGATGCTCAACCTTCCCCAAAAATTGCAAGTCCCTATCTCCTTTCGTTAGAAAGTTATCGAAGCAACGGTAATCCATCCAGCTACTGATGAATTCAGACAAGGCTGCTCGGATCTCCAACAATATATATCCGATGGTGTTCAAACTTGTAACTTGGCAGCAGAGTTAGGTTCTTAAAGCTATAGGAAAATTTCAGCGATGTTGGACGAATACTGTCTGATATATACAATATACATACATAGAATTTTTGTCAATAATTTTTTTTCCATTTTCTAGTGATACGCTTCTACAACTAATAGCCATGTTTGAATGCTTCTCTTCTTCTTCTTCCTCTTAATTTAGGCCGTAGGGCCTGTAATTTCCAATTCAACTCTTTCTTGTGAGATTGATGTCCAGGAATCTTTCCATCTTTTGGGGGGTCTGCCTGGAGGTCGTCGGGTCTGTGGTCGACCATCCCGTGCAATTTTCGCTACCCTGCTCAGATCCATTCTGTTTATGTGGTCGTTCCATTCTCGTCGCCGCTTTCGTCCCCATCTAACCACGTCCTCGATCTCACATTCCTTTCTAACATCATTGCTTCGCTTCATATCTCTGAGAGTGTAGCCCGCTATACTTCTGAGTGTTTTCATTTCTGTTGTTCTCAGGATGTTTTTTGTTTTTTGGTTATCAGCCCGAGTTTCTATGGCGTATGTTAGTACAGGTCTTACGCAGGTCTTATAAATCTTGGTTTTAGCTCGGGTATTCATGTACTTGTTATTCCATATCACCTCTCTCAGGGCACCGGCTATTCTGTTGGCTCTATATGCTTGGTCTCTCACTTCGTGGGTTCTATTCTGGCTATGGGTAAGTTGCACTCCCAGGTATTGAAACTCCATCACTTGCTCAACAGTGTTATCTTCAATTACCAGTTTACATCTTATGGGTTCCTTAGCGATGACGAGTGTTTTAGTTTTCGTAGTAGATATCTTCATGTTGTATTCTGCCGCCTTCTGATAAAAAGCGTGCAAGAGTCTCTGCAGGTCATCCTCGTTTTCAGCTATGATGACTGCGTCATCTGCGTAGCATATGATTTTTATTTCTCCAGTAGTGAGCCTGTAATCTCTACCTGCCTTCTTGACATGAGTGATGATCTCGTTCATGATGATGTTGAACAATTGAGGACTTAGAGAGTCTCCTTGTCTTATCCCAGCTGGTGTTGGGATTTCTCGGGACAACTTCTGGTTCAATGGTATGTGGGTGCTTGTATTGAGATTCAGTTGTTTTATAATATCCACAATAGTCCCAGGTACTCGTTTCCTCCTCAGAATATTAATAACATCTCCCAGTTTTACTCTATCGAAAGCCTTGGTAAGATCGATGAAACACATAAAAGCGGGCTTGTCATACTCTATGGCTTTTTCGATGATCTGTCTGACGATGAAGATAGCATCTATGGTCGATCTGTTCTTCCTGAATCCCTGTTGTTCCTCCGCAATTGTCATGTGTTCACTAAGCATTGTTTCCAGTATTTTCGTGAACAATTTCATGGTTGAGCTCAGCAGTGTTATGCCTCGGTAATTTTCAGGACATTTCTTGTTGCCCTTCTTGAACACTGGTATGGTTATACTCTTCTTCCATTCCTCGGGTATCTTTATAGTTTTCAAAATTTTGTTATACAGGGCAGTTAGTTCTTCCATCAGTTCGGGACCTCCGTTCTTCAATAACTCATTTGGTATTTCATCTAGGCCTGGCGCTTTCCTGTCTTTTAGTTTTCTGGATGTCTCAGTTGTTAATTGAATTGGTATTTCAATAGGGTCGCTATCCTCTATAGTATCATCAGGAATGGTTTCGGCAGAGTAAAGTGTCTGAAAATAGTCACTCCACTCTGTTTCGTCTATCTGTTGGGTTTGTGTGTATTCACTTATATCCTGCTTCCTTCTTCTTATCATTCCCCAAACTTTTCTCTGTGCACCGTACAGATCGTGCTTCATGTCGGTGGTGAAATTTTCCCAGTATTTCCTCTTGATATTCCTTATTTCTGAGTTGACTTTGTTTCTTATTTGATTAAGTAGTTATCTCTATTTCCAGGCGTTTTGTTGCTTCTGTATGACAAGTAAGCATTCCTTTTCTCCTTTGCGAGCTCTTTGACCTTTGATGTAAACCATTGTTTGTAATGACATTTTGTATTGGGGCTGATTTTTCTTTTGCCCAGAGCTTCTTCTGAGGCTGCTATGATGTTCGATCTTATTTTTCTCCAACAGCTTTCCACATCGTCGTGCTCCTCAATCCGATTCCCACCAATTTTCTGTGACAGACGAACCATGTAGAGATATTTTGTTGAAGAGTCTTTGATTGATTCGATGTTGAATTTTTCCCTGACGACAATGGTGCTTTTTCTCTTTTTCTGTATACTCATGCGTAATCTACAGAGAACTAAAAAATGATCAGACCCTATGTTAGCTGAAGTTAGAGTCCTCGTATCTAATATTTGAGTTGGATGAATAGCTCGGTTTGATATTATATAGTCGATTACCGAGCTCTGTCCTCGAGAATTCTGCCAAGTGATTTTCTGTTGTGGTTTGTGTCCAAAAGAGCTGTTATTTATCCGCATGTTGTAGCGAGTGCAAAAGTCAATTATTAGGGCTTCTCCATGTTCATTTATGTGGTCTTCGTTGAATCGATGTTTTATATTGGGTATAATACTATTTCCTATTCTATAGCATTCAGATCACCCATTATGAGAAGTTTTTCTGATCCTGGTATCTTCCTCACTTCTGTCTCCAAAGCATCGTAGAATGAATATGTTTCATCCTTGTTTTTACCAGTATCTGGCGCATATACACTGATTATGTGGAGTTTTCCCGATCCAGTTTCTAATGACACCACAAGAATTCTCTCACTCACGTACTGTATATCTTGAATAGAGTGCTCGTATTTTTCTGATACCAACAATCCTACTCCCGCAACTGCTCTTTTGTGTTTGGCTACTCCACTGTATGCCAGTACGTATCCAGGTAGTTTGATAGTCCCCTTGCCTTGCCATGTTTGAATTGGATCGGTTTAATATTTTTAGAGTTGAGGAAGTAATAACCAAATGTCAGATTGGTATAACTCCAAAACTGTTTGACCGATTATGCCTATAAACAAATTCAAATGTCGCATTCAGATGCACAACCTAACCCGAAAATTTTAAGTCGCTATCTCTTTCCATTCTCAAGTTATCGTGACCTAAATAATATTTTTTAATAATTTTTTTTTTAATTTTTTAGTGATACGATTCTCATAAAATTGCACAACGTCCTTAGGTTTGTATTCTACAACTTCAGCCAAGTTTCAATTAGATCGGATTAGTATTCGATGGAAACAAAATTATTACTCGGAAACCATTGTTTCCGAGTTGTTGTCGCTCGTATTGGGTTGCGCCACCTTCCTGAAAATTTCAAGTGGCTATCTCTCAAGTTATCGTGGCAAAGGCCGGCCGGCCCATTTTAGGCGAAAAATTCGAAAATTACAGACATTTTGGCAAAAGGATAACGCGATGTTCCCCAGAACATACGCGCAAAAAAAATTTGCGAGTCTTCAAAACCTAATTTATTCAAAATTTATTAAACTCAATCGGATCTATATTGTTGGAGATAATGGAAAAATATTGGAAACCGAGCAGCGTTGAATATGAGTTAAGTATCTAGATGGTTGACCATTACACTATGATAACTTTCGAACGGAAAGAGATAGGGATCTTGCAATTTCCAGGGTAGGTTGCGCATCCGAATGCGACGGCTGATTACTTTATTGTCAGTTTCGGCCAAATGGTTTCGGAGGTATATACCGTGTGAAATTATTATTTCGTCAAAAATAAAAAAATAGGGATTCGACTGAATTGAAACTCGCTAATTAGTTGAATAATGTCGACACGCAAAATTTCGTAAGCATTGTATCACTACAAAAACAAAATAAAAATATTTCTGAACTTGCAGATAACCTTCAAGCTGAATTTTATTATCCTAAGTGTCTAAAAACATATTCGATCAAATAGAAATATAGTAATGCAGTATATCGTGAGGGTATGCGAGGCGCGAAAAGACAAACGAACAGTGCTTTTAAAGAATTTTTTATTGAATAATATCATATATCACAGTCACCTGATAAATTTTCAGTTGAGAAAAAATTATTGACCACATAGGTATTTATTGGCGCTCTTGTTCCTCGGAACAGAGTGCTTATCAATTTGCCCAAATGTCTGTAATTTTCGAATTTTTGGCTGAAAATGGCCTTAAACGATTTGGTTCGACTCACTGATCTAGAATCCATGGTCGAAATCGATTCTGTCCGGCCGTTGAGACGATAACTCTCGAATGAAAGGGTCTAGAGGATTGAAATTTGCAGGATAGGTTTGGAGCCTAAATGTCTCGGACGAGTCCGTTAATGGTCGAAATCCACCAAGCGGTTTCGGAGTTATGGCCGTTTTTAGTAAAAATATTTTTTATGAATATTTTCGAAACCGATTACTCGATCTGTCTGAAATTTGGCATCAAATTGGAGAATAGTGACCTTTATATGTATGCGAAGTTTTGTATTGATCAGGTTGCCAAAAAGAGTAAAAAAAAATTTTAATTTTTAATTTTTTTTTCTACAATAACTCTCGAACAGAATGAGCTAGGCAGTTGAAATTTTCAGAGTAGGTTTGGAAGATAAATATCTCGGTGAAGTTCGTTATTGGGCAAAATTAGCCTGATGGTTTCGGAATAACGAAAAAATAATTTTTTTTACATTACAAATTCAATTTTTTCTAAGATGCAGTTTCGCCATAAAAATCCATTGATGTCATTTTCAACTCTAAGAAGCTAATACTTAATAATAATAATTTCAATAATGAATCGTACTTCTATGTTTTCATAGAATGTTGTACCTGTATTCTATCTATGAATTATTATATGATCTGTGTTCTTACATGTCATCTTATTTTCCTATGAGAGATAAATGTCAAAATTATTTCTGGTTCGTTATTCTTGATATAAAATACACCTCGTGCTCTAGAAAACAAAGTATGATTGAGTGCAAAATGACCATTGAAATAACCTCAGCTATCGTACAATTATTAGGATGATATGATATTATACTTTTAAGGTGATAATATAATGCCCGCGGATAATCCATATGATGATGGAAATATATTCTTTGGTAAGATACATCATCAAATTGGGTTCAGAATATCTCCAGTAAAAACAAACTGCAATATTGTCTAAGTTTTAATTGATAAAATATAATTTTCAGAGTAGATTTGAGGAATAAATAACTCGGATAAGTTCGTTATTGGGGAGAATCGGTCCGTTTGAATTTAATTTCTTTCATGATGTATTTCTATTGTAAGAATCCATTTATATCATTCCCAGAGACCAATTATTTCGGTGATATGATTTGTCAAAGTTTGAACAAGAGCGCCAAAGGTCCTGTCCACAGGTCTTGAACCAATTTTTTTTTATGTTCGTGTGACCAGCTGATATCATCCATCACTCTATGACTAGCCTACTTTTTTGCGCGCATGTTCTGGGGAACAGAACATGCTCGCATTTTCCCCAAATATCTGTAATGTTCGGATTTTTTGCCGAAAATGATCTCAAACAATTAGGTTCTACTCACTAATGAAGAATTCAAGGTCAAATTTGATTCTGTCCGGCCGGCCCGCCTTTGCCACGATAAAGAGAACGAAAAGAGATAGCATCTTGAAACTTTAAGCATTGGTGGCGCGCCCAAAAACGACAAGTTCGTTAATGGGCATAATCAGCCCAACGGTTTCCGAGCACTAATTTTGTCTTCAACCATTACAAATCTGATCAAATTGAAACATAAGACTATGAGAATGTTTGTTAAGATCGTATCGCTAGAAAATTTTTAAAGAATTATGAAATAGACATCCAAAAGGAGGCTCAAATTCTCGCCACATTTTAAAAATCATATATTATTGGAAATAATATACATTGGCACAACAAGCAATATACTAACTAATTTCGAATAAAATCAAAGAAATCGAAATAAAAAGCAAACAATAACAAAAATAAATATGTAATATTATAAGACAATAGGTAATACACTCAATTTATAGTTTCAAAGAAATCCATTGATCCAATTATGAAGCAGCATGATTCTTCAACAGACCCTGAAACAGATAAATTATCATCATTAATATTTTATTTGATTGGTAGATAGTTGATACAAAATGGACTTCTAAAAGTAGGGCACTTGGGCCAAATTTTCTAGATAAATTGCAATGGAATTTTTCAAGCAAAGGGCTGGAAGGGGGTCAAGAATGATCCGATATTTATATCGGTTACTATGATGCAAATAACAATAACAACAATATTTTTGAGGGTTAAGGTGTAATCAGAGGAATGAAAAAATAACAATTTTATTATTTAAAATTGTTATTTTTTCATTAAAAATATTGTGGTTATTGTTATTTGCATCATAGTAACCGATATAAATATCGGACCATTCATTTTGTTTGCCAGTAAATTATGTTATTTTATAAAAGTAAAAATATAGCATCAATGAATAGGGTTTCGACTTGATTTGACAGAAATTTCAGAAAAAAAAATTATAATTTTAAAAGCAATGGCTGTTTGTGTTGATACAGTTCTAACCGAAGCAAAAAACGTGGACAATAACGTACATTGCTTCAAGACCTCTGGAAAATCATTACTATAAAGTATTAATAGAAGGGGGGCAACGTTACTTATCTGGGGAACCCCCACTGACTCCAACGAAAACTTTCTGTCTACGATTTTGAAGGTAGGTTTGAAAAAGACTCAGTTGGTTCTTACGAACACCACAGCCTTCAAGCACGTGCGAGAGCACAGCATCTGTGATCTATTATGCCCCCCCCCCTCCTCCTGGAGCTGTTCAGATGTTTCCCAAAGTACAGCTTCCCGTCCAGTTTCAGAGATCTGATAACCTTCAGCATATGGGACGGCTTTTAGAAGGTTATGTCTCCATCCTTCAAGATCCCATGGCACAAACATTCTTTGAGTTAGATTCCAATAGCGAGGCAGTCTATTCAGGTGTCTCTAACTCCATTTCTACTGATCCCTAGGTGCTCTCTGAGGCGACAATGCCCCATAAGGAAGGCCGTGAGGATATCTACTATATTATTTGCTGAGATCAAGATAAATTTTTGATTCCTCAGTATCAAAGCTCCTGAGAAATATTATGGGGTGCTCCAAACCTGGAAGATTCAGTCAGATTGCTTCTCTGTTGGTTTCTTCTTTATCCCTGAACTTTTTTGGCGCTCTAGTTCCTCGGAACTGAGTGCTTATCAATTTGCCCAAATGTCTGTAATTTTCGAATATTTCGATGAAAATGGTCTTAAACGATTTGGTTCGACTCACTGAGCAAGAATCCGTGGTCGAAATTCATTCTGTCCGGCCGGCCGGTCCGGCCGGCCGGCCGTAGGCACGATAACTCTCGAACGGAATGAGCTAGAGAGTTGAAATTTTCAGAGTAGGTTTGGGGGATAAATATCTCGGCTAAGTTCGTTATTGGGCAAAATCGGACAGATGGTTTCGGAGTAACAAAAAAAAAAATTTTTTTTTACGAAACAAATTCCAAATTAATTTTTTTTTAATAAAAAGTTTCATCATAAGAATCCACTCATATCATTTTTAACTCTAACAAGCTAATACTTTCGGAGATATGATTTTTCAAAATTTCAATAATAAATCGTATTTCAACGTTGTCACAGAATGATATTATATATGAATTAGATATGAATTGTCATAATGTCAAATGATGTTCCTGAGACATTATCGAAGAATTGTGAGCGAAGTGAGAACAATCTCAGTTGTTTGCTCCGAAATTAGTTTTTCTCAGAAAATTCTTACATTTCGGAACTGAACATGAAGTAAGAGATCTGAGAGTAGTGAGACTGCTTTTCATCCATAGACATAGATATAACTCTCGAACGGAATGAGGTAGGTAGTTGAAATTTTCAGAGTAGTTTAGGGAGATGAATATCTCGGTTAAGTTCGTTATTGGGCAAAATTGGCCTGATTTAATTTGATTTCTTCCATGGTGCTTTTCTCATTCTCATGATTGCTCATTTAATCTTGATAAATAAACTATTATTTGAATTGAATTTCCTTTAGGATGCAGTTCTATTATATGAATACATTGATATAATTCCCAACTCTGAGAAACCAATACTTTCGGAGATATAATTTGTCTGTTTGAACTAGAGCGCCAGAAAGCTCCTGTCCACAGGGCTTGAACCCATTTTTTTAATTTAATTTCTTTCTTGATGCAGTTCTATCATAGAAATCCATTGATATAATTCCCAACTCTGAGAAACCAATACTTTCAGAGATATAATTTGTGTGTTTAAACAAGAGCGCCAAAAAGCTCCTGTCCACAGGGCTTGAACCAATTTTTTTTAAGATGTGCTTCTCTAAGCCACATAAAGGGGGTTTTTAGCCGGTTTGTTGGCCTCCTCTACTTAGTACCTTATCTAGGGATCTTCTAGTTGTGCTTTGTTCTGCCTTGTGTGCCACGCTACTGCCGCATAGGTGTCAAAATCTATCGCAGTATTTTTGGGGTGTAACCCCAAGTATTTCTTTTTGGCGCTCTTGTTCCTTGGAACAGAGTGCTTATCAATTTGCCCAAATGTCTGTAATTTTCGAATTTTTCAATGAAAATGGTCTTAAACGATTTGGTTCGACTCACTGATCAAGAATATGTGGTCGAAATTCATTCTGTCCGGCCGGCTGGCCGTAGGCACGATAACTCTCGAACGGAATGAGCTAGACGGTTGAAATTTTCAGAGTAGGTTTGGGAGATAAATATCTCGGCTAAGTTCGTTATTGGGCCAAATCGGACAGATGGTTTTGGAGTAACAAAAAAAAGTTTTTTTTTACACAACAAATTCCAAATAAATTTTTTTTTCCAATAAGCAGTTTTACCATAAGAATCCAATGATATCATTTTTAACTATAACAAGCTAATACTTTCGGAGATATGCTTTTTCAAAATTTCAAAAATAAATCGTATTTCTATGTTTTCACAGAATGATATAATTATTGTATCTATGGATTGTTATAATTTCAACTTATTTTCCTGAGACATGACATTGTCTAATTAATTTCAGCAATCGAAGAATTATGAGAATAAAGTGTATTCCGAAATGTGAGCGAAGTGAGAAAAATCTCAGTTGTTTGTTCCGAAATTAGTTTTTCTCAGAAAAGTCGGAACGGAACATGAAGTAAGAGATCTGAGAGAAGTGTGACTGCTTTTCATTATGCTCAGTTCTCTCACTTAATGACGGGACTGACGGAAGGGAATATTATAACTTCAAAAATATTATGTTGGTGTTGAAATACTCGTATTTTGGCGATGCAACGGAGACCTCACCCAAAAATGTTTGAAAATATTACGTTAATATTGAAAGCATAATTCTGTAGTTCGAGAGAGGAGAAAATTTGGTGAACGTAGATCAGGAAATTTTTGATCGATTACAAGGTATTTTTTCATTATTACTTCTCTTCTTTCATACATGTTTTATGGAATATCTACTATTTGTAGGTACTTTAAACCTGTTTTGGGCAATTGTCATACGAAACTTGTTTTTTTTGTAATTAGAATCTGTTTGAATATTCTAGAATTTATTTTTCAAATTTCTTTTTGGGCGCATGTTCTAGGGGAACATCGTCCTATCATTTCGTCCAAATGTCTGTAATTTTCGAATTTCGAGCTGAAAATTGGCTAATAGACTAATTCGGACTCCCTGATCACGAATCCAGTGTCAGATTTTTGGGTGCCGTCCGGCCGGCCGGCCGGTTTTCCGGCCGTAGGCACGATAACAGGAGCACCGAAGGTCCTATCGACTTCAAACTTTCAGGGTAGGTTTCTGATCAAAATGCGACGGTTAAGTTCGTTAACGGGCAAAATCGGCCGGACGGTTTAGGAGTTATAGACATTTAAAATTTTGAGGTTATTTCCCTGATATTTCAGGAACTAAAGAAGATGTTGAATCGAAACTTGGTAGTCAGTTCGAGGATATAAACGCGCAACTTTTGGCAAAATTCTGTTATGATCGAAATGTTGGTAATTTTTAAAAAAATATTTCTTTTAATTTTTTCGAAAAAAAAATTTTTTTTTCGTGAACTATTCATCAGATTGCAACAAACACTTGTACTAACGTCAATTGTAGTATTTTGCAACATTGTGCAAAATTTTGGCTCTATACGATTTCAATTTCTGGAGATGCTCCAAAAAACTCCTGTCCACAGGGCTTGAACCAATTTTTGGTTATTAAACTACTCTGCCTAAAATGTAATATCAAAATACTTCGAAATGACTTGGACTTTCTTCTATTTTTAAGAACCTCCAACAACTTAATCTGGTCTTCAATGCTCCTTACCTCTCCTACGACTATTTTACAAAAAGGTTAATAAAATTTCAAGTTACCTTCAGCGGTTCGACAGCGTTAACAGCTTGAAGACCTAAACTTCTCAATAGGACCACAGGTGGGAAATCCGTGCTGTACAATCGATGCAAACCGTCAATAGCTAACATAGTCGGTACATTATGTCGTTGACGCTCTGTTTCATAATCTTTCAAATACAATATTTTTCCTGAAATAAACGATCAAATTAGAATTAAGTGATTAAGGATTCGTGGTCAAATTAAATGATGTCCGTCGGTCAGGCTGTCCTGCTGTTCGTTTATGCAATGTTGTCATATAGATAGTCTGCATCGTCGGCTCTGACTCCACCTTACGACAAAAGAATGAACATCATGAACATCGCTAAAGGTTTCCGCATCACAGAGAGTTTGAGATCGTAAGGGCTTTCCTAGGTGGCTCTGGTAAGATCTTCTTTCCAGTACATCGCTACCATATGGTTTAAAATTCCTAGAGCTCCTTCGTTTCTCATTCAGTTACTAAGTTTCGCTGATGATTAGTAAGAACCATAAAAGCGTTACTTATCTGCCCTGGATGACAGTTTCCTCTTACGGTAGGGTGACCAGACGTCCGTCATTGTGACGAACAGTCCGTCATTCGTACAAGATGACCGTCATTGACAAGCGTCCGTCATTGTGTCCGACAAAGTCCGAGCCGCGATACTTTCACAATCTTGTATCACGTGGACTGCGAGACGGGTGGATATCGCGGAAGTAGGACCCTTTTTGCGCGTATTTTCTGGGGAACATCGCCCATACCCATACTCGGAAACCATTGGGCCAATGGTTTCCGAGTAATAATTTTGTTTACAACCAAAATAAATCCGATCGAATTTAAACTTGGTGAATAGTTGTAGAATATAAACCCAAGCACGTTTGTGAAATTTTGTGAGAATCGTGTCACTAGAAAATTTAAAAAAAATTATTAAAAAATATTATTTATGACACGATAACCTGAGAACGGAAGGAGATAGCGGCTTGAATTTTCAGGTTAGGTTGTGCATCTGAATGCGACATTTGAATTTGTCTATAGGGATAATCGGCCAAACGGTTTTGGAATTACACCCATCTGAAATTTGGTTGTTATTTCCTCAATAACTCAAAAACACGAAACCGATATAATTCAAACATGGTTATTAGTTGTAGAATGCCAACGCGAAAATTCTTGCGGAATTTCGTGAGGATGGTATAACTAGAAAATTTTAAAAAAATTATTGAAAAAAATTCTATATATCATAAACTATTCGTCCGGCATGACTGAAATTTTGGAAGAGCCTTCAGAACCTAACTCTACTGCAGAGTTCCAAGTTTGAACACGATCGGATCCATATTGTTGGAGAATCGAGCAGCCCTTTGTGAGTTCGGTAGCTGGATGCGAATCGTCGTATTTTTGCGAGAACCTTCAAAAGCATGAATGTCATGATGACGTATGTTCTTGGGAAAATCGTGTTATTTCATCACAAATGTATGGGAGATGATAGCCCTACATTAGCGGTCAGACCTGGTTTTGAAAGAGACCCTCCTTAGGAGGAGGCAACTAAATATTGAACGGATTTCTATGAACAAGAGTGAATATCTTTGAGAAATAGAGAAGGCGATTCTTCTTCAAGAGATCCATGAGAGGGGACTTTTGAAAGGTTATGTATTATTTTTAATATGATATCGCTGAAATTTTGCTGAAGGCTTCAAAACTTAACTTTAAATTAACCACACTTTCTGATCTTGTAAGGTGAGAGGCTCATTTGTGGATATTAGAGTGGGTAGAGAGGAATTTTAGGCCAGTTTTTCTATCACTAATGAGAATATATCTTTATGTTTTTCACCTCAACACCTTTAGATCTATCAATGGGCATTCATTGGTTAAGAATAAGTAATTGAATATTACTGGAATTCAATTGAATTTCATTCAATATGTTAGTAACTAAACTTATAATTTTCTTTACTTTGATTATTTAAATACGACATTAATTCCAGTAACATTTTTCTAGAATAATTATGTATTCTTCTGCTAAAGAAGAATTGAAGGTAGACAATAATGTGTTAATTTTTTCATCATTGCGCTCTAGTTCCTCGGAACTGAGTGCTTATCAATTTGCCCAAATGTCTGTAATTTTCGAATTTTTCGATGAAAATGGTCTTAAACGATTTGGTTCGACTCACTGATCAAGAATCCGTGGTCGAAATTCATTCTGTCCGGCCGGCCGTAGGCACGATAACTCTCGAACGGAATGAGCTAAACATTTGAAATTTTCAGAGTACGTTTAGGAGATAAATATCTCGGCTAAGTTCGTTATTGGGCAAAATCGGACAGATGGTTTCGGAGTAACAAAAAAAACATTTTTTTTTTTACAAAACAAATTCCAAATTAAATTTTTTTCAATAAGCAGTTTTACCATAAGAATCCAATGATATCATTTTTAACTCTAACAAGCTAATACTTTCGGAGATATGATTTTTCTAAATTTCAATAATAAATCGTATTTCTACGTTGTCACAGAATGATATAATTATTCTATGTATGAATTGTCATAATGTCAACTTATTTTCCTGAGACATGACATTATCTAATCAATCGAAGAATTGTAGCGAAGTGAGAAAAATCTCAGTTGTTTGCTCCGAAATTAGTTTTTCTCAGAAAAGTCTTACATTTCGGAACGGAACATGAAGTAAGAGATCTGAGAGTAGTGAGACTGCTTTTCATCCATAGACATAGAATGCTCAGTTCTCTCAATTTATGACGGGACTGACGGAAGGGAATATTATAACTTCAAAAATATTGGGGTTGAAATACTCGTATTTTAGCGATGCAACGGGGACCTCACCCAAAAATGTTTGAAGATATTGAAAGCATGATTATGTAGTTCGAGAGAGGAGAAAATTTGGTGAACGTAGATCAGGAAATTTTTGATCTATTACAAGGTAATTTTTCATTATTACTTCTCTTCTTTTATACATGTTTTATGGAATATCTACTATTTGTAGGTACTTTAAACCTGTTTTGGCAATTGTCATACGAAACTTGTTTTTTTGGCGCTCTAGTTCCTCGGAACAGAGTGCTTATCAATTTGCACTAGTGTCTGTAATTTTGGAATTTTTGGCTGAAAATGGTCTCAAACAATTTGGTTCGACTCACTGATCAAGAATCCAAGGTCGAAATCGATTCTGTCCGGCCAGCCGGCCAGCCGTAGGCACGATAACTCTCGAACGAAAGGAGTTAGCGGATTGAAATTTGCAAGGTGGGTTTGGAGCGTAAATATCTCGGACGAGCTCGTTAATGGGCGAAATTCATCAAGCCATTTCGGAGTTATGGCCGATTTTAGTAAAAATACTTTTTATGAATATTTCCGCAACCGATTACTCGATCTATCTGAAATTTAGCATCAAATTGTAGAATCATGACCTTTATACGCATGTGAAGTTTTGTATTGACCAGATTACCGCAAAGTGTAAAAAAAAAATTTGAAAATTTAAAATTGTTTTACTACAATAACTCTCGAACGGAATGAGCTATGTAGTTGAAATTATCAGAGTAGGTTAGGTAGATGAATATCTCGGTTAAGTTCGTTATTGGGCAAAATTGGCCAGATTTAATTTGATTACTTCCATGGTGCCCACCTGGAATATTATTTCCTTGATAACTCAAAAAATAAATATTCGATCGAATTGAAGCTTGGTAACTAGTAGTAGAAAATCATCATAAGGACGTGTTTACAATTTTGTAAGAACCGTACCCCTAGAAAATTCGAAAAAATTTGAAAATTTAAAATTGTTTTACTACAATAACTCTCGAACGGAATGAGCTAGGTAGTTGAAATTATCAGAGTAGGTTAGGTAGATGAATATCTCGGTTAAGTTCATTATTGAGCAAAATTGGCCAGATTTAATTTGATTACTTCCATGGTGCAGTTCTCATTCTCAGATTGCTCATTTAATCTTGATAAATAAACTATTATTTGAATTGAATTTCCTTTATGATGCAGTTCTATCATAAGAATACATTGATATAATCCCAACTCTGAGAAAGCAATACTTTCGGAGATATAATTTGTCTGTTTGAACTAGAGCGCCAGAAAGCTCCTGTCCACAGGGCTTGAACCCATTTTTTAATCAAATAGATACGCTAACCTAGATCGCTGCCAGCATATGCTGCTTCACCCAAAATTCCATTCAAACACTTGATATCACCAAATCCCAAATTCGCCCCTTGACCAGCCAATGGATGGACCCTATGCGCAGCATCTCTGAAAAAACAAATCAACTTTTGTAGTTAAATAAATACGACAGTTGCTTTTATTCACGGAATAAGGAAATTGAGAAAAATACAATCAAATGATGCATGTACTGTGGTTGTTGCTATCATTACAGACATTTTGTGTACTCAAAACTAAGCAGTGAAAGCGAAAAACGGAACTACCATTGTTAAATCTTGTTCTACTTCACGTTGTAAACGATGATGGCTCTAGAGTCGACAGATTTTAGTACAAGCTATAAAGATTAGTGTCATTCCACTGTTTTGCCGAGATTATGCAGAGAGCATTTAGCTCTTGCTAAAAGCTACAACTACAAAATAACGATTTGAAAATGATAGTCACAAAATACCAGTAAAAAATCACGGTTACAAAATAACAGTACGAAATAACGGTTGAAAAATAACAGTAACAAAATAACGGTTATAAAATAATAGTTACAAAATCACGGTTATAAAATAACCTTTACAAAATCTATGATCTATCGGCGAAAACTGAAGTAGAACCTTCTATTTTTACATTATTTGGACCGTATTCCGGCCGAAACTGTTTCCAAGAGTTTCCGCATCATGTATTCTATGCATCTATTACTGACCCTACGTTAATGCTTTCAACACTTACCCTACCAACGCCACTCCTTTCTGCACATAATTCACAGCGTGTCCTATTCCCAATGGATAGGCAGCTCTACTTTTCTCATGACAATTGGATATTTTCGGAGGTATCTGACGATTTCTGTTCGAAGGACAGTTCAAAGCATACAGTAATTGGTCGAATACCCTGGAACTTTGTTCCACAATGAAGTTACTCTTTGGACTATTCGACTATGAAAAAAAAACAATTCGATTCATAAGAGTACGTTTTCGATTTTCGTTGAAATTATACAAATTATTTTTTAACTTGACCACATTTTACATATATTAAAAAAAACTAATATGTATTTGTAACAAATCAAAATTAAATTCATTAATTAATACACAACATAGGAAAAAACCTTGAAGACATTAAGAAACTAACAACATCCAACCCAAACTAGTGCATAGGAATTTTACTCACCAAACTATGATTTAGCTCATCGGTGAACTCTTGTTCTGTCGAAGAAAGTAATTTTTTCGCATGATCTGCAGTGGTACACCAAACTAAAGAACTCAGTTTACTACTCAGCTGAAAGTATACAGGGTTATCAAGGTCATGATCTATTAGGTGCATATAAAGAACGGGTGCAGATACCACAATTCAATTGTTCAATTTATTTCGAAGAGAATGATCAGATATGACGTATTTACAGTGATATAACTGATAGGACGGAAATTTCCAAAACTGAATGAAAATGTCTTTCAGAAATGTTTCAGAAATTATTGAGAAATATCGACTGTTGAAAGATTACTCTAATAAATTAGAAAATAGTGATAAATTACAAATTGGTAATTGGAGAGTTTACACAAGCTTGCCAGAAACGGACATTAAAATATATTTCTCTATTTCAGTATCGTAATGAGTCCATTCCAGCACTGAAAACAGAGCTGGAATTTACTCATTCCCGCATTGTTTCTAGTTATATTTTTCGTTTTGTGGTAGTTAGCACTGACATTCGATCCTATCAAATTTCAACACACGTCAATTGACAATACAATATAATCTGGATATAGTGAGATAATTGTTGAGGAAAAGCTTTATTTTCATTAGTAAATATGGTACTAGAGATTTCCTTATTGCTAATTTTGAATCATTCAAGCTATTAGTTAACTGTTTTAAATCTGATCTCCATGCCCTACGTACGTTTCAAATTCAAATTCCGTAATCTGTCAACTTTCGTAACCGTCACACCAACTACCAAGATACAATACAAAAGTCACTAGGAGGCATAATCCGAATATTTCATTAAATTTCAATAGTATTTTACAAAACTTGCCTCAAATAGAGAAAATATCGTCTAATACTCGTTGCAGAAGGCAATTCCAACACTCATACGTTCGAAAACTCGCTCCTTCGTCACTCGTTTTCGAATTTCGCATTCGTGTTTTAATAGGAGCCCATTCTGCAACATGTTTTATAATATACTATATACTATAAACTATCAGTTGACGGTTCAGACAAATTTCAAATTGAAATAAACCAGAAAAGTTCAGAGCTTTCTGTCAAAAGGGCCTCCAGATGGATTATATAATTCTTATACTTATGTATTTAATTAACGAATCAAATTAACATCCCAGGATTTCATTGATATACCGGGTGGCCCACCTCAGACGCGGAGCTCGTTTTGAGGGAGTAAATGAATGTATTTTGTGATGTGTGTCCGGTGTTCAAAAGCACAATTTAAAATTATTTTCATATAAACAGGCTATTCGAAAACAAAGATATAGATTAGAGTTACATTTTTCAAATGTAACAACCTGTATTTGACCTCAAAAATGGAATGGCAAGCTCAAATTATGATGAGTTTCTTCAGATCACTTTATACCTTAGAAGCACCATTTACGAGAAAATTGCGAAAAATTGAAAATATGGAGTTTTTGCGCGCATGTTCTGAGGAACATCGCGTTATAGTTTTGCCCAAATGTCTGTAACTTTCGAGTTTTTTGACGAAAATGGTCTCAAACGATTTAGTTCGACTCCCCAATGAAGAATTCGAGGTCAAATTTGATTCTGTCCGGCCGGCCGTCCGGCCGTTGCCACGATAACTTGAGAACGAAAAGAGCTAGCGACTTGAAATTTTCAGGGTGGGTGGCGCATCCCAATACGACGGACAAGTTCGTTAATGGGCATAATCAAACCAGTGGTTTCCGAGTAATAATTTTGTTTTCAACCAATATAAATCCGATCGAATTGAAACTTGGTGAGTAGTTGTAGAATATGAACCTAAGCACGTTTGTGAAATTTTGTGTGAATCGTATGGCTAGAAAATTAAAAAAAAAATATTAAAAAATATTTTTGTTGTCACGATAACTTGAAACGGAAAGATATAGCGGCTTGAAGTTTTCAGGTTAGGATGTGCACCAGAACGCGACATTTCAGTTTGTTTATGAGTTATAGCCATCTGAAATTTGGTTGTTTTTTGTTCCTCATTAACTCGAAAAATACTAAACCGATTGAATTCAAACATGGTAATTAGTTGTAGAATGCCAACGCGAAAATTCTTGCAAAATTTCATGAGGATAGTATTTGTAAAAAATTGAAAAAAAATCATTGAAAATTGAAAAAAAAAAATTCTATATATCAGTAACTATTCGTTTGAAATTGCTGAAATTTTGCAAGAGCCTTCATAACCTAACTCTACTGCCAAGTTTCAAGTTTTAACACGATCGGTTGAATATTGTTGGAGATTCGAGCATTCTTGTGTGAGTTCAGTAGATGGGTGACCGTTGCCTCGATAACTTTCGAACGAAAGGAGATAGGGACTTGCAATTTTCAGGGTAGGTTGCGCATCCGAAAGGGAGAGTTGCGTTCGTTTTTGGGCATAATCGGTCAAACGGTTTCCGAGTTATACCGACCTGGAATATTATTTCCTTGATAACACAAAAAATAAATATTCGATCGAATTGAAGCTTGGTAACTAGTAGTAGAAAATCATCATAAAAACGTGTTTACAATTTTGTAAGAACCGTACCCCTAGATAATTCGAAAAAAATGACGAAAAAAAAATTTTAAGAACCGCACCCCTAGAAAATTTCAAAAAAATCACGAAAAAAAAAATTGGTTTCAAGCACTGACGTGAAGTCAGAAGCTTTTGCGCGTATGTTCTATTGTCCATTCTTCTGTATTGGTCACCCTTAATCGAATTTCCCATGGTAAATTATGTTGTCTATTCTCCTGTATTGGACACTTAATTAGGATTTACCATGGTAAATTCGAATTAAGAGTGTCCGATACAGGAGAATGGACAACATAATTCACCATGGTAAATTCGATTAAGAGTGTCCAATGCAGGAGGATGGACAAGAGAACATACGCGCAAAAGCTTCTGACTTCACGTCAGTGCTTGAACCAATTTTTTTAAATAGTAATTAATGAAGAAACCAGTTGCGCCAGCGAAACAGACCGTATTTTTTCGAGTAGACGTATTAGCTACTTCTATACAGAAAATAAAAAATTAACTCTGGAATATACAGAGTGATCATAATTAATTTTCAAACATCAACTACAAATAATGGTCTAAAACTTTCTTATTTTAAATGGCACACCCTGTATTTCTATATCTCGATGAACGTAAAAATTAATTTCGAAACAATCTTCATAAGGTTTTCATAAACCTGATAGTTTCTCAGCAATTTTCGAAAATTTCGACCATTATTTATAGTTGATGTTTGAAAATTAATTATGATCACTCTGTATATTCCGGAGTTAATTTTTTTTCTGTATAGGAGTAGCCAATATGTGTACTCGAAAAAATACTGTGGGTATTGCTGGCGTAACTGGTTTCTTCATTAATTGCTATTTATAAAAACTCCATATTTTCTATTTTTTACCATTTTCTCGTAAATGGTGCCTATAAGGTATAAAGTGATCTGAAGTAACTCGTCCCAATTTGGGCTTGCCATTCCATTTTTTAGGTCTAATACAGGGTGTTACGTTTAAAAAATGTAATTTTGGTCTATATCTTTGTTATCGAACACCCTGAATATATGAATAATCTCATAGTGAAAACAATTGATGACTATAGAAGGAAAATTAAGTTAAATTGTTTCAATAGTGGGATCTTATTTAATGCTGCATTATAAGAATTGAGTGAGTAAATAAGTTTCCTCAAACAATTTCAATTAATTTAACTATCAGATTATCAAGTTTTTTTGTTGTTCTATAATAGATATCATTAAAAGTTTTCTATGTAGAACGGTGCAGTGCAGGATTATATTAGCAAATTGTGAAAGCTTTAAACGCTTGTAACTTCTTACATTATACGAATCTGGAAAAATTGTAAATGAAAAAAGTCTTTTGCATAAATAAAGGTATATATGGTTAAAATGAATGTACAATTCAATGGCTCATCCTGTATAAACGCTCACGCCACCTATGAGACAAACGAAAGAACTCGGCCTTTCCCCATCACAAAACATTTTTTTTTCTTGTGATTTCTTCACTGTCCCAATACAATCCTAACAGATCATTCAAATAACATTTTTATTCGAAATCTTACCGGTAATAAAGCTATTGGTCCTGTTGGCAAAAACTTTTGCCACGCTATGGTGTTGTCACATTGCTGTAGAAAAATTAGAAATAGATCAAAATTAAAAACTGAGTGAACAGTTGATAATTACTTTGAATCGCAATTTACCTGCTCCAACTCCAATGTTGCAACAACCCCCATTCTCTGGTAGCAGTGAGATACATACTGTGTTCCCAATTTCTGACGAACTTGAGAGGAGAATCCATCGCAACCCAACTGAAATAAATGATATTGGTGGATTAAAAAACGTTTACACATTATACGCATTACACACATACATACAAAGAGTTAAATACATGCATACATAGAGTTAAATACATACATACATACATAGAGTTAAATTATTAAATGGTTTCTTGATGGGTTTTCTCTCCCAAACTCTCAAAAATATCTATAAAATAAATAAAAAATGGGTTCAAGCCCTTTGGACAGGAGCTTTCTGGCGCTCTAGTTCAAACAGACAAATTATATCTCCGAAAGTATTGGTTTCTCAGAGTTGGGAATTATATCAATGTATTCTTATGATAGAACTGCATCACAAAGGAAATTCAATTCAGATAATAGTTTATTTATCAAGATTAAATGAGCAATCTGAGAATGATAACTGCAGCATGGTGTTTATTTCAATAAAAGACTGTTGTAATCTCGACCATTTATTGTACAAATGTACAACTTCTACATTCGTCATGACATTGACTCGGCCTATCTTTCCTTGTCAATGTCACCATACATATTCTATGCTACGTTCTGTTAGCTGTGACATTCGTAGCTACGTTCCGTAACACATGGAAGAAATCAAATTAAATCAGGCCAATCTTGCCCAATAACGAACTTAACCGAGATATTCATCTCCCTAACCTACTCTGAAAATTTCAACTGCCTAGCTCATTCCGTTCGAGAGTTATTGTAGAAAAACTTTTTTTAAATTTTCAAATTTTTTTTTTGATACTTTGCGGTAATCTGGTCAATACAAAACTTCACATGCGTATAAAGGTCACGATTCTACAATTTGATGCTAAATTTCAGATAGATCCGAGTGATCGGTTTCGGAAATATTCATAAAAAATATTTTTACTAAAATCGGCCATAACTCCGAAACCGCTTGATGGATTTCGCGCATTAACGAGCTCGTCCGAGATATTTACGCTCCAAACCCACCTTGCAAATTTCAATCCGCTAACTCCTTTCGTTCGAGAGTTATCGTGCCTACGGCCGGCCGGCCGGCCGGACAGAATCGATTTCGACCTCGGATTCTTGATCAGTGAGTCGAACCAAATTGTTTGAGACCATTTTCAGCCAAAAATTCCAAAATTACAGACATTGGGGCAAATTGATAAGCACTCTGTTCCGAGGAACTAGAGCGCCAAAAAAACAAGTTTCGTATAAAAATTGCCCAAAACATGTTTAAAGTACGTACAAATAGTAGATATTCCATAAAACATATATGAAAGAATAGAAGTAATAATGAAAAATTACCTTGTAATCGATCAAAAATTTCCAGATCTACGTTCACCAAATTTTCTCCTCTCTCGAACTACATAATTATGCTTTCAATATTTACGTAATATTTTCAAACATTTTTGGGTGAGGTCCCCGTTGCATCGCTAAAATACGAGTATTTCAACCCCAATATTTTTGAAGTTATAATATTCCCTTCCGACAGTCCTGTCATATATTGAGAGAACTGAGCAGTGAGCATTCTATGTCTATGGATGAAAAGCAGTCTCACTACTCTCAGATCTCTTACTTCATGTTCCGTTCCGGAATGTAAGACTTTTCTGAGAAAAACTAATTTCGGAGCAAACAACTGAGATTTTTCTCACTTCGCTCACATTTCGGAATACACTTTATTCTCATAATTCTTCGATTGATTAGATAATGTCATGTCTCAGGAAAATAAGTTGACATGACAATTCATACATAGAATAATTATATCATTCTGTGAAAACGTAGAGATACGATTTATTATTGAAATTTTGAAAAATCATATCTCCGAAAGTATTAGCTTGTTAGAGTTAAAAATGATATCATTGGATTCTTATGGTAAAACTGCTTATTGAAAAAAATTTAATTTGGAATTTGTTTTGTAAAAAAAAATTTTTTTTTTGTTACTCCGAAACCATCTGTCCGATTTTGCCCAATAACGAACTTAGCCGAGATATTTATCTCCCAAACCTACTCTGAAAATTTCAACTGTCTAGCTCATTCCTTTCGAGAGTTATCGTGCCTACGGCCGGCCGGACCGGCCGGACAGAATGAATTTCGACCACGGATTCTTGATCAGTGAGTCGAACCAAATCGTTTAAAACCATTTTCATCGAAAAATTCGAAAATTACAGACATTTGGGCAAATTGATAAGCACCCAGTTCCGAGGAACTAGAGCGCCAAAAATTAATTACTTTGTGATTTGCTTCTGCGTGAGAAACACAAGATATGTGTCAGAAGCAATCAATCGAACAATTTTGCCTCATAAAAATAGCAACGAAACAACATCAACGAAGAAACAACTATATCGTAACATTTCGGAGTCTATATCAGACTGCTTCGTCAGACGCTTAACGAAAATCTTTAGAATCATTTTGTTGATAGTTATTCTGAAATTCGAGAATTGTCACATTTTAGAATAACTATCAACAAAATAATTCTAAAGATTTTCGTTAAGCGTCTGACGAAGGAGTCTGAGGAGACTCCGAAACGTTACGATATAGTTATTTCTTCGTTGATGTTGTTTCGTTGTTATTTGTTAGGCAACATTGTTCGATTGATTGCTTCTGACAAATATCTTGTGTTTCTTACGGAGAAGCAAATCACAAAATAATTAATTTTTATTTTATAGACCTCCCACAGTATCCTTTAATGATTACATAGAGGTAAATTGTTTTCTACGGATTTTGAACCCAGGAAGGCCTGTAGCGAAGGCGAATCAATTTTTATCTTAATTCTACTGTTACGTTAGTTTGTCACTGAACTCCTCCTTAACGACGTGACCGATTTTGGCAAAATTTTGTGTGTGTGTTTGAGTGGATCCCTGGATGGTTTTGATTCACGAATCGGATTATTGGAATTTTTTTTCGAATTGATTTCGACCACGGATTCTTGATCGATAGTCGAACCAAATCGTTAAAGACCATTTGTATCCAAAATTTCGAAAATTACAGACATTTGGGCAAATTGATAAGCACTCTGTTTCGAGGAACTAGAGCGCCAAACATATTGATGACGTCACTGCTTGGTAACGGAAAATGACAGAAGACTAAAAATTACGGGAAAATGCTCCTTAAAAAAAATTGGTTCAAGCATTGACGTGAAGTCAGGAGCTTTTGCGCGTATGTTGTATTGTCCATTCTTCTGTATTGAACACTCTTAATCGAATTTACCATGGTAAATTATGTTGTCCATTCTCCTGTATTGGACACTCTTAATTCGAATTTACCATGGTAAACAACAACAACATAATTTACCATGGTAAATTCGATTAAGGGTATCCAATACAGAAGAATGGACAATACAACATTCGCGCAAAAGCTCCTGACTTCACGTCAGTGCTTGAACCAATTTTTTTTTTCGTTATTTTTTTCGAATTTTCTAGGGGTACGGTTCTTACAAAATTTTGAACACTTCTTTATGTTGATTTTCTACAACTAGTTACCAAGCTTCAATTCGATCGAATCTTCATTTTTTGAGTTATCAAGGAAATAATGTTCCAGGTGGGCATAACTCGGAAACCATTAGACGGATTATGCCCAAAAATGAACTCAATTCTCCCATTCGGATACGCAATCTACCCTGAAAATTGCAAGTCCCTATCCCTCGATAACTTTCGAAACTACTGAACTCACACAAGACTGCTCGAATCTCCAACAATATTTAACCGATCGTGTTAAAACTTGAAACTTGGCAGTTGAGTTAGGTTCTGAAGGCTCTTGCAGAGTTTCAGCAATTTCAGACGAATAGTTACTGAAATATAGAATTTTTTTTTTCAATTTTCAATGATTTTCTGAAAATTTTCTACAAATACTATCCTCAAGAAATATTGCAAGATTTTTTGCGTTGGAATTCTACAACTAATAACCATGTTTGAATTAAATCGGTTTTGTATTTTTCGAGTTAATGGGGAACAAAAAACAACCAAATTTCAGATGGCTATAACTCTAAAACCGTTTGGCCGATTATCCTGAAATCTTCAAGCCACTATCTCTTTCCGTTCTCAGGTTATCGTGACAACAAAAATATTTTTTAATAAATTTTCAATAATTTTCTAGCGATACGATTCTCACAAAATTCACAAACTTGCTAAGGTTTATATTCTACAACTATTCAATTCTTTCGGATCTATATTGTTTGAAACCAAAATTATTACTCGGAAACCATTGGGCCGATTATGCCCATTGTCCGTCGTATTGGGATGCGCCACCTATCCTGAAAATTTCAAGTCGCTAGCTCTTTCCGTTCTCAAGTTATCGTGGCAACGGCCGGCCGGACAGAATCAAATTTGACCTCGAATTCTTCATTGGGGAGTCGAACCGAATCGTTTGAGACCTTTTTCGTAAAAAAATTCGAAAGTTACAGACATTTGGGCAAAATGACAACGCGATGTTCCCCAGAACGTACGCGCAATAATACGCTTACTGTATGAATTCTGCGTACGTTGAAACGTAAAATTTGAAAATTTCAGAGGAGGTAATATTTTTTTTTCGATTGCAAAGGTTTATTATTCGTGACGGTTTATTATAAACCGAAATGTTAAATTGAGTTAAGAATAAGACGAACATCATTCACCGATTGGTAATCCTTCCAGATGCATTCCTCAGGAGATTTACGACATTCTAAACATTTTTATTTGACGTAAAAATACACTACACTTCTCTTTAAGTCCCAGAGAATTATACTCCTCCTATATCAACTAAGAAATACATAAAATAGATGCATTCGAGGGCTCCTTCAATATTCCATGAATAAATATGGGAAAAGTTCTTTGAAAGGCCCGAAACAAGAATTACTAGAAGCGATTAAAAAGGTTTCATGTATAAACTCCCGCGCTTATGGAGATCTAAAAACAGAAACCTGGGTCTAAACACAATCTTGAGATCGACAGAAAACGTTGGATATTTCGCGAAACCCAGACATGCCTGAGTGAATTTGTGTAAATGTTTGTGCGGTGCTATTTTTCACTTCTGGAAGAATTATTGTTCATTATTATTCAGATTTAGCTTTCCCAGAAGCCTTAGCATTTATGCTATTTTCGAAGATATTTGGTAAGTAACATTGAAATAATGTTTCTCATGAGCTGACATAACAATGAAAAGTATAATATTTTAATATTAATTTTATATTGTTGCTATTCGTCCATCAAATCAGTGAGAATATTATGATGTATGTTGTCAAACATGATCTGATAGATTGCACATGTGTTGAAACATTTTCCGACTTCATCTATTATTTTGCTGCGAGTTCTATTAAAAATATTCACACTGTTTACTCAACTTTAAAATAATAATATTGAAAGCACTCACGTTAGGTCGTGGCCTTCAGCGCGCTCATCCTCTTAAAGATCAATACAAGATGTCCTGAAATTATTGCAACAAAATTTGTTCACAGATTCTCGAGACCAAATAGGAGACCCCTATTTTTGATTCTTGTCGGAGTTAAAGCCCCTTAAAATAGTAATTTCTTTTTGGCGCTCTTGTTCCTCGGAACAGAGTGCTTATCAATTTGCCCAAATATCTGTAATTTTCGAATTTTTGCCTGAAAATGGTCAAGGTAGGTGGCGCATCTCAATACGACGGACAAGTTCGTTAATGGGCATAATCGGCCCAATGGTTTCCGAGTAATAATTTTGTTTTCAACCAATATAGATCCGATCGAATTGAAACTTGGTGAATAGTTGTAGAATATAAACCTTAGCACGTTTGTGAAATTTTGTGAGAATCGTATCGCTAGAAAATTTTTAAAAACATATTAAAAAATATTGTTGTCACGATAACCTGAGAAGTTTGTGAAATTTTGTGAGAATCGTATCGCTAGAAAATTGTTAAAAACATATTAAAAAATATTGTTGTCACGATAACCTGAGAACGGAAAGAGATAGCGCCTTGAAGATTTCAAGTTAGGTTGTGCATCTGAATGCGACATTTGAGTTTGTTTATGAGCATAATCGGCCAAACGGTTTTAGAGTTATAGTCATCTGAAATTTCGTTGTTTTTTGTTCCTCATTAACTCGAAAAATACTAAACCGATTGAATTCAAACATGGTTATTAGTTGTAGAATGCCAACGCGAAAATTCTCGCAAATTTCGTGAGGATAGTATTTGAAAAAATTTTTAAAAAATCATTGAAGATTGAAAAAAAAATTTTTATATATCAGTAACTATTCGTCTGAAATTGCTGAAATTTTGCAAGAGCCTTAAGAACCTAACATACTGCCAAGTTTCAAGTTTTAACACGATCGGTTAAATATTGTTAGATATTCGAGCAGCCTTGTGTGAGTTCAGTAGATGGGTGACCTTTGCCTCGATAACTTTCGAACGAAAGGAGATAGGGACTTGCAATTTCCAGGGTAGGTTGCGTATCCGAATGGGAGAATTGAGTTCGTTTTTGGCCATAATCGGTCTAACGGTTTCCGAGTTATACCCACCTGGAATATTATTTCTTTGATAACTCAAAAAATAAAGATTCGATCGAATTGAAGCTTGGTAACTAGTAGTAGAAAATCAACATAAAGACGTGTTTAAAATTTCGTAAGAACCGTACCCCTAGAAAATTTGAAAAAAATGACGAAAAAAAAAGTTTAAGAACCGCAAAAATATCACGAAAAAAAAATTGGCTCAAGCACTGACGTGAAGTCAGAAGCTTTTGCGAGTATGTTCTATTGTCCATTCTTCTGTATCACCCTTAATCGAATTTACCATGGTAAAATATGTTGTCCATTCTCCTGTATTGGACACGAATTAAGAGTGTCTCTGAGAAACCAATACTTTCGGAGATATATTTTGTCTGTTTGAACTAGAGCGCCAGAAAGCTCCTGTCCACAGGGCTTTAACCAATTTATATTACTGAATATATGAGTAACCAAAATTTCGGCTGAATTAAAAATAAGCCTCTAATAGTGATATGTTTGTATAACAAATTGAACTCTTGAATCAGATCCAACCAACCAAGATACATACAGATCAAACATGAACACACGATCGTTCACTCAGCGACCGCAATATTTGAGGATAAAAATTTGCGGAAGTTTCCAAACATCCGGTTTTTGCCTATTCCTTTCATCTAGCGGAAATCTATCAGGATATTAATAGAAAAAATATTTTACATTTTTAGTTCGTTTTGAAATCGATCGTATATCATAGACATGATAACTTGGTATTTTCAGAGGAACCACTTACTATTGTTTTGGCAAGATTCCTGGTAAAGATTTGTTCTGGAATATTCAGGTCACGGATATCATTTTTTTAATTAATCGCGCATTGCTCCGTCACTCTTGGGGAAATAGCGAATTTTATTGGAGTTGCGGCAACGTTATGAAACCTCGTCGAAATAAAATAAAGTGTCTCATTTCAAAAATATAGGTTGGAATTCTGAACATTATTCGATTCTATTCACGATGCTTAGAGCGTCAGAAAGAAGCACCTACTACAGGATATTCTAGTTCACTGTAGACTGATTATGAACACTACACTAGAAACTACATCTTGTCCACTACAAATTTTGTCGTCTGACATGTTTAGAAAATGATGTTTCCATCTTCTGAGACGAAGCGTTACTGAAGCAATTAAATCAATATCAATTACTACACTTAAGTATGGGTTGACATCACACCCTTAGTCATAGACCGAGACCGATTACAACATTAAGTTGTTAATAGGGGTTAGATCATTATTGAGTAAATCATCTTTTTTCTCAAGGCTGGTTTATGCTGGCCGGTAACTTTATCTTAACCTTAAATAATAATACATTTAATCGAATTCGATTAAGAGTGTCCACTACAGGAGAACAGACAATAGAATTCGCCATGATAAATTCGATTAAGAGTGTCCAATACAGGAGAATGGACAATAGAACATACGCACAAAAGCTTCTGACTTCACGTCAGTGCTTGAACCAATTTTTTGGCGGTCTAGTTCCTCGGAAATGAGTGCTTATCAATTTGCCCAAATGTCTGTACTTTTCGAATTTTTCGATGAAAATGGTCTTAAACGATTTGGTTCGACTCACTGTTCAAGAATCCATGGTCGAAATTCATTCTGTCCGGCCATAGGCACGATAACTCTCGAACGGAATGAGCTAGACAGTTGAAATTTTCAGAGTAGGTTTGGGAGATAAAAATCTCGGCTAAGTTCGTTATTGGGCAAAATCGGATAGATGGTTTCGGAGTAACAAGAACCTTTTTATTTTTACACAAAAAATTTCAAATTAAATTTTTTTCAATAAGCAGTTTTACCATAAGTATCCAATGATATCATTTTTAACTCTAACAAACTAATACTTTCGGAGATATGATTTTTCAAAATTTCAATAATAAATCGTATTTCTACGTTTTCACAGAATGATATAATTATGCTATGAATGAATTGTTATAATGTCAACTTATTTTTCTGAGACATGACATTATCTAATCAATCGTAGAATTATGAGAATAAAGTGTATTCCGAAATGTGAGCGAAGTGGGAAAAATCTCAGTTGTTTGTTCCGAAATTAGTTTTTCTCAGAAAAGTCTTACATTTCGGAACAGAACATGAAGTAAGAGATCTGAGAGAAGTGAGACTGCTTTTCATCCATAGACATAGAATGCTCAGTTCTCTCACTTAATGGCAGGACTGGGAATATAATAACTTCAAAAATATTATGTTGGTGTTGAAATACCTACTCGTATTTTGGCGATGCAACGGGGACCTCACCCAGAAATGTTTGAAAATATTACGTAAATATTGAAAGCATAATTCTGTAGTTCGAGAGAGGAGAAAATTTGGTGAACGTAGATCAGGAAATGTTTGATCGATTACAAGGTAGTTTTTCATTATTACTTCTCTTATTTCATACATGTTTTATGGAATATCTACTATTTGTAGGTACTTATACCTGTTTTGGGCTATTTTCATACGAAACTTGTTTTTTTGGCGCTCTAGTTCCCCGGAACAGAGTGCTTATTAATTTGTTTTTCGTAATTTTTAAAAAACGTTCTACTGGTACTGTCCTCACAAAACTTCACACACATCTTCATGTTGATATTCTACAACTAGTTAGCAATTCCATTCGATCGAGTTAGTATTTTTTGAGTTATCGAGGAAATAATATTCCAGATGGGTATAGCTCTGAAACCGTTGGGCCGATTATGGCCAACAGCGAACTTAACTCTCCCATTCAGATGCGAAACTTACCCTGCAAATTTCATGTCCCTATCTCCTTTTGTTCAAGGTTTATCGAGACAACGGTAACCCATCCAGCTACTGAACTCAAATAAGGCTGCTCGGATCTCCAACAATATAGATCCGATCGTGTTCGAACTTGGAACTTGGTAGTAGAGTTAGGTTCTGAAAGCTCTCGCAAAATTTCAGCCATGTCGGATGAACAGTTTCTGATATGTATATAATTTTTTTCAATGATTTTTTTTAAATGTTTTAGCGATACGATCCTCACGAAATTTTCCAAGAATTTTCGCGTTGGCATTCTACAACTAATAACCTGGTTTGCATTGGATCGGATTTTAATTTTCCTTATTGAGGAAATAACAACCAAATTTCAGATGGGTATAACTCCTAAACCGTTTTGCCGATTATGCCTATAAACGAACTCAAATATCGCATTTAGATGCACAAGCTAACCAGAAAATTTCAAGTTGCTATCTCAATCTGTTCTCAGGTTATCGTGACATAAATACATTTTTTAATATATTTTTTTCAATTTTCTAGAGATACGATTCTCACGAAATTTGACAAACGTACTTAGAATTTGAGCAGATTAGTAATTGTTGAAAACAAAATTATTACTCGGAAACCGCTGGGCCGATTATGCCCATTAACGAACTTGTCCGTCGTATTGGGATGCGCCACCTACCCTGAAAATTTCAAGTCGCTATCTCTTTTCGTTCTCAAGTTATCGGTGAGAATCAAATTTGACCTCGAATTCTTCATCAGTGAGATGAACCTAGTCGTTTGAGACCATTCTCGGCAAAACATTCGAAAATTACAGACATCTGGGCAAAATGATAACGCGATGTTCCTCAGAACATACGCGCAATAAATATTACCTTGAGTTTGTGAAAAATATCCATATATTATTATGAGGTTACTATGTATATGATGTCTATGATGTTACTATATGTTGTCTATGATGATGACAAAATTGGGTAGCAGTCTATAGATTTGCAACACTGCCGTTTCTAGGGATTTTAGGGATGTTTGGATGAAGGAACACAATTCAGTGAAATTTATTCGATATTTAATTATACCATTGTTTACTTATCTCAGTTTGTAGAACATGCATACCAATATATTTTATAATAACAAGGTGTATTTCCACGTCAGTTAGGAAATGTTGAAGCTACGTTTCATGGGGATTCAAAGGAAATAATGATTCAGAAATGTTGGGGAAATCTTTTTTCGAAATTGCATATACGTTCTAATAACTCTAAAATTATAAATAGAGGAAGTATATTGAATCATAAATTGCTACGTAGTTGCATATGATATTATGCTCCCTATCAACTATAATCTACTATAATATATATAATATAATATCATTAAGTATTCATTTCAACCTATTTATCGTTTCGTTCATTGATTCTAATAATAAAGTACCCCGTCTGCCTCTTTCGTTAATGTACTAAGGTGAGATTCTGAGTAATGATGCTGAGTATAATATACATTTGCAATCCAGCAGTGAAATCGATTTTCACAGTTTATGTTTCGAAGAACGTCAAATGGAAAATTTTATAAGAGCACTGATTTCGATTCAGAAGTTCGTAGGATGTGTATTAGCCTCGTTTTTGAAATGATCAATATCATTCACTGATTTGGACCGTACACTGCAGAAATTACTTGATATTTAAGATCGAAGCTCGTTATAGAAAACAAAATCTTAAATTGGCCAATGAACATTCATGTTCATGTATTTTATATCATGGGTAACGAACCAGAAATGAATTTGACATGTGTCTTATAGGTAGATAAGATGACATGTATGAACACAGATCATATAATAATTCATACATAAAATAATTACAGCATTCTGTGAAAACAGAGAAGTACGATTTATTATTTAAAATTTGAAAAATCATATCTCCGAAAGTATTAGCTTGTTAGGGTTGAAAATGATGTCAATTGATTATTATGATGAAACTGCATCTTAAAAAAATGGGTTCAAGCCCTTTGGACAGGAGCTTTCTGGCGCTCTAGTTCAAACAGACAAATTATATCTCCGAAAGTATTGGTTTCTCAGAGTTGGGAATTATATCAATGTATTCATATGATAGAACTGCATCATAAATGAAATTCAATTCAAATAATAGATTATTTATCAAGATTAAATGAGCAATCTGAGGATGAGAACTGCACCATGGAAGAATTCAAATTAAATCTGGCTAATTTTGCCCAATAACGAAGAGATACCGAGATAGCCGAGATATTAATCTTCCTAACCTACTCTGAAAATTCCAAATACCTAGAAAAACTTTTTTTAAATTATCAAAAAAATTTTTTGACACTTTGCGGTAACCTGGTCAATACAAAACTTCACATGCGTATAAAGGTCATGATTCTACATATTGATGCTAAATTTCAGATAGATCGAGTGATCGGTTTCGGAAATATTCATAAAAAATGTTTTTACTAAAATCGGCCATAACTCCGAAACAGCTTGATGGATTTCGCCAATTAACGAACTCGTCCGAGATATTTATGCTCCAAACCCACCTTGCAAATTTCAATCCTATAACTCTTTTCGTTCGAGAGTTATCGTGCCTACGGCCGGCCGGACAGAATAGATTTCGACCTCGGATTCTTGATCAGTGAGTCAAACCAAATCGTTTGAGACCATTTTCAGCCAAAAATTCGAAAATTACAGGCATTTGGTCAAATTGGTAAGCACTCTGTTCCGAGGAACTAGAGCGCCAAAAAAACAAGTTTCGTATGACAATTGCCCAAAACAGGTTTAAAGTACCTACAAATACCTACATTACCTACAATATTCCATGAAACATGTATGAAAGAAGAGAAGTAATAATGAAAAATTACCTTGTATTCGATCAAAAATTTCCTGATCTACGTTCACCAAATTTTCACCTCTCTCGAACTACAGAATTATGCTTTCAATATTTACGTAATATTTTCAAACATTTTTGGATGAGGTCCCCGTTGCATCGCCAAAATACGAGTATTTCAACACCAACATAATATTTTCGAAGTTATAATATTCCCTTCCGTCAGTCCCGTCATTAAGTGAGAGAACTGAGCATTCTATGTCTATGGATGAAAAGCAGTCTCACTTCTCTCAGATATTTTACTTCATGTTCCATTCCGAAATATAAGACTTTTCTGAGAAAAACTAATTTTGGAACAAACAACTGAGATTTTTCTCACTTCGCTCACATTTCGGAATAAACTTTATTCTCATAATTCTTCGATTAATTAGATAATGTCATGTCTCAGGAAAATAAGGTGACATTATGACAATTCATACATAGTATAAATATATCATTCTGTGAAAACGTAGAAATACGATCTATTATTGCAATTTTGAAAAATCATATCTCCGAAAGTATTAGCTTGTTAGAGTTAAAAATGATATCATTGGATTCTTATGGTAAAACTGCTTATTGAAAAATATTTAATTTGGAATTTGTTGTGTAAAAAAAAATTTTTTTTTGTTACTCCGAAACCATCTGTCCGATTTTGCCCATTAACGAACTTAGCCGAGATATTTATCTCCCAAACCTACTCTGAAAATTTCAACTGTCTAGCTCATTCCGTTCGAGAGTTATCGTGCCTACGGCCGGCCGGACGGACCGGCCGGCCGGCCGGACAGAATGAATTTCGACCACGGAACTAGCAACGGTGGAAAGTGAACTTTGTCGCTTGTCAGTTTTCATTTATTCGCTTGTCAGAATCTTCGAAATCGTCTCTAGCGGCACCATCGTTTATAGAGTGAAGTAGTACACAAAGTACGACAATTGTAGATCCGTTTTTCGGCCGAAAATTTTAACAGGAATTAGCAGGGAGTGTCGACACCTTGTTATTCTATGCATCTTGCTACGAACCTTTCATCGAAATGTCGAGAGCAAGGACGTAATTCGGACGTGATTAAACGCAGCCCACTGACTGAGTTTTTTTTTCGCAGAATCCACGAGAATGATCTAAGGATAAAGAGAATAAAGAAAGGGAAATCCCACTCATGTTTCTCATGTAATATGATACGTCTCGATAAAGTCCGCAAAAAATCGCGAGCAGACCAGAGAAGAAAATGGCATGACGAGGATATTGGAGGAGGATCCGATACCATTTCGAGTGAGGACGATGCATCCGAATATGACATAAGCGAAGCAGGAAGGGAGAAACCAACCCAAGAAATATGGAATGATGAGGAAATTTGGAACGATTTACAAGTATTTATCCAATTTTCCTACTCAGTTTTATAGCAGCCTCATTTAGCCCTCAAACTTATATACAGGGTGAGTCTTTAAATTGTACATTCATTTTAACCATAGATTCTTATCGTCAAATGAAACACTTTTTTCATTAAACATTTTTCCAAATTCGGCTGTAAGAAGATACAGGCTGTAGAAATTTCGAAAAAAATAAGATTTTATTTTGTAGCTTTGACATCTCTTTATCAAAAAAAATTAATGTTGGTGTGAAGTTTCCTATAACTATGATACCTATTTTCCAATTTATAATTTTTTCTTACTTCTACTGGTTTTCTAGTTATAGCCTCGTGGATTCATAAAACTAAGCGAAATTAACATAAAGAAAGCAGATAAAGTTGTTCTTTAGTAATTTCAGAAGTATTCTATCGCTTAAGAACATTAAATTATTCTTCGTCGTTTCTCCTTAAAGCACCGTTTTCGAGATATTCTTCATTGAATGTTATACAATGTGAAACTCCAGAAATTTCACTAATTTTATGGATCCGCACTTGAGCGTTGGAATCCCGAATCAAGCTGTAAACTACGTTACCATACCTTTTTTTCATCCACCAATCTCATAGATACATTATATTCAAGCTCAATGAAAAATTATATACGATTTACACTTATTTATTCAATATTGTGACGCGTTTCGTCGACACAGCGACTTCATCAGACTACATCATACTGTAGTACTGTAGTCTGATGCAGTCGCTGTGTCGACGAAAAGCGTCACAATATTGAATAAATAAGTGTAAATTGTATATAATTTTTCATTGAGTTAATAATATTAATATGGATTTGCATCAAGTAAAAGCCACAAGCATTAAATAAAAAAAAAATTATATTCAAGAGTGTATTATCCCATTGTGAAATCTTTAAACGCTTGTAACTTTTTACCGGAGCCGAATCTGGAAAAATGGTAGATGAAAAAAGTGTTTTATATGATGTGAGGAATCTATGATTAAAATTAATGTACTACTTTAAGACTAACCTGTAGATTTATTCCTTTTTGCGCACATGTTCTGGGGAACAGCGTGCTATAATTTTGCCCAAATATCTGTAATATTCGAATTTTTGCCGAAAATGGTCTCAAACGATTATGTTCGAATCACTGATGAAGAATCCGAGGACTAATTTGATTCTGTCCGGCCGGCCGTTGTCACGGAAGAGATAGCGACTTTTTTAGGGTAGGTGGCGCGTCCAAGTGCTACGGACAAGTTCGTTAACGGGCATAATCGGCCGAACCGGTTCCGAGTTTGTTTTCAAAATTTAAAAAAATATATGAAAAATATTATTTATTTTATGATTTCATGAGAACGGAAAGTGATAACGACTTGCAATTTTCAGGTAGGTTGTGTATCCGAATGCGGTAACAGGCATAATCGGCCAAACGGTTTTGCAGTTACACACATTTGAAATTCTCGACGCGCTAATTTTCGTGAATTTCGTGAATATCGTATCCTTAAATTACTTGAAACGTGAGTTTTCCGTATACAGATGTTTGACAAATTTCAATTCCGATACAATACATGACAGAATTAAAAATTCTGAGATCTAGATGAGATAAGTGTATAATTTTGGAAGAGGCCTTTGACGGACAAAATTTACATGAATAATATACCATATATTTTTGACACTATACTATATGTTTCCGATGTCATTCCATTTCCAAAATTTGTTGTGTGAACATCAGTAAAAAGGTCATTCTACTTTCAGAACTTGCAAGATGCCGAAAAGTGTATTCAGTTATTGAAATATGAGGATGGAGAGGCTATTCTGGAAGAAATCAACAGTGAAACCGCCTTATTGTTGGGTGTATGGTTAGAAAAAAACGAAATCGTTGGGAAGTTATTGGAGAAATACCAGAACAGTGAAGCTAAAGACGCATATGGAAGGTAATACATTTGGTTAATGAAAAAATGGGTTCAAGCCCTGAGGAGAGGAGCTTTCTGGCGCTCTAGTTCAAACAGTACTCCGAAAGTATTGGTTTCTCACAGTTGGGAATTATATCAATGTATTCTTATGATAGAACTGCATCATAAAGGAAATTCAATTCAAATAATAGTTTATTTATCAAGATTGAATGAGCAATCATGAGAATGAGAAAAGCACCATGGAAGAAATCAAATTAAATCTGGCCAATTTTGCCCAATAACGAACTTAACCGAGATATTCATCTCCCTAACCTACTCTGGAAATTTCAACTACCTAGCTCATTCCGTTCGAGAGTTATTGTAGAAAAACTTTTTTTAAATTTTCAAATTTTTTTATTATACTTTGCGGTAATCTGGTCAATACAAAACTTCACATGCGTATAAAGGTCATGATTCTACAATTTAATGCTAAATTTCAGATAGATCGAGTGATCGGTTTCGGAAATATTCATAAAAAATATTTTTACTAAAATCGGCCATAACTCCGAAACCGCTTGATGGATTTCGCCCATTAGAGAGCTCGTCCGAGATATTTACGCTCCAAACCCACCTTGCAAATTTCAATCCGCTAACTCCTTCGATTTCGACCTCGGATTCTTGATCAGTGAGTCGAACCAAATCGTTTGAGACCATTTTCAGCCAAAAATTCCAAAATTACAGACACTTGTGCAAATTGATGAGCAATCTGTTCCGAGGAACTAGAGCGCCAAAAAAACAAGTTTCGTATGGCAATTGCCCAAAACAGGTTTAAAGTACCTACAAATAGTAGATATTCCATAAAACATGTATAAAAGAAGAGAAGTAATAATGAAAAATTACCTTGTAATCGATCAAAAATTTCCTGATCTACGTTCACCAAATTTTCTGCTCTCTCGAACTACAGAATTATGCTTTCAATATTTACGTAATATTTTCAAACATTTTTGGGTGAGGTCCCCGTTGCATCGCTAAAATACGAGTATTTCAACCCCAATATTTTTGAAGTTATAATATTCCCTTCCGTCAGTCCCGTCATAAATTGAGAGAACTGAGCATTCTATGTCTATGGATGAAAAGCAGTCTCACTACTCTCAGATCTCTTACTTCATGTTCCGTTCCGAAATGTAAGACTTTTCTGAGAAAAACTAATTTCGGAGCAAACAACTGAGATTTTTCTCACTTCGCTCACAATTCTTCGATTGATTAGATAATGTCATGTCTCAGGAAAATAAGTTGACATTATGAAAATTCATACATAGAATAATTATATCATTCTGTGATAACGTAGAAATACGATTTATTATTGAAATTTTGAAAAATCATATCTCCGAAAGTATTAGCTTGTTAGAGTTAAAAATTATATCATTGGATTCTTATGGTAAAACTGTTTATTGAAAAAAATTTAATTTGGAATTTGTTTTGTAAAAAAAAAATTTTTTTTTGTTACTCCGAACCATCTGTCCGATTTTGCCCAATAACGAACTTAGCAGAGATATTTATCTCCCAAACCTACTCTGAAAATTTCAACTGTCTACAGACAGAATGAATTTCGTCCACGGATTCTTGATAGTGAGTCGAACCAAATCGTTTAAGATCATTTTCATCGAAAAATTAGAAAATTCAGTTCCGAGGAAACTAGAGCGCCAAAAAGCAATAATATATAGGGTGTTCCATTTGAAATATCGAAGTTGTTAGTACTTTTTGTTATAAGCGGCAACACCGCAGCAACGCTGACAATATTCTAGATCGATAGAGCAGAGGTTCCTACCCAAGAAACAAAATTTTCAATAAAATCGTACGTTCCGATTTTCCTAAAAGTCCAGGGTACCATCGACCGTGGCTCACCCTGTATATCTGCTGCGACTAGATCTTGCATATAAGTCCTTGCTAATGCGAATGAGTTTGTACCAGGGTAACAATACCATCAATTATTTTCAGATGTGCTATCCACCTAGCGGCTTACGTCGGCAACGCAGAGGGGCTCAAACTCCTAATACACAATGGTGCCAAAGTGGATGCCTGGGACAACAAATACAAAATCAACCCATTACACTGCGCGGCCAGCAAAGGAAGGCTCGAATGTATAAAAGTACTCTTGAGACATGGCGCCGACGTGAATGCGGGCATCAAAACCAGCAAGAGCCCTCTACATTTCGCTGTGTACTCTAAGGCAACAGATTGCGTTAAAGAACTGTTGGATAACGGAGCCATACCGAACACAACTCAAGTGAGAAAAATCCAAACAAAAATTCCGACGTGAAGTCAAAAGCTTTTGCGTTCTATTGTCTATTCACGCCACACGCACACTCACGAAATATTGCATGCACCTTCAACTTTTTTTTATTTATTTATTTTATTCATTTAATAATTTAAATATAAATTTTAAATAGTTATTTAATCAACTTCTCGATTAATGCGGTTGGTAATTAGTGCGGTTGGCTCAGTGGTAGAGTAATTGACTTGGGAGCGGAAGCACTAAGTTCAATTCCGAGGCTAGGAAAGAAATTTTCTAGTCACGGTAATTGCCACCATTCGCTGTTGGGTCAAAAATTAACAGTGCTGTGCCTAAGGTGGCGTAAGGACACAGTAACAAAGCCTACACAGAACACAACTGGTTCTCCTAACTCAGGTCAAGGGTCAAGCTCTTAGAGCTTTTGAAGGGTCTCCTTGTGGAAGACCCAGGAGGATCAGTATAATAATAACAATATAATATAATATAATAATATAATGACATCGATTAATAATCGAGAGTTTTCAATGTTCGAGATCATCAATCGCTAAATTAATGAACCAGTTGATTACACAATTTTTCCGTAGACCTCGTATCAAATTGAAAGAATTCTGGATTGGAAATTTATTTTTTTTCCAAAATAGACAAATTTGACATAATGAAAAATATTCATTTTGATATATTTATATTTATACTGACTGAAACAGAAACTGCAACACCCAGAAGGAGCTGTTTAAATTTTGATTTTTTTTTTGGTAAAGCATAGATAGTCTAGCAAGCAGTAAATGATTGCAAGTTGAAAAAGAAAAACGAAGGGTTTACATTTTTTTTTAATAAACTTGTTGATAATGTGTTTGTCCACCGCGATTATCTATACACTCCGCAACACGTCTTGGCATTGATGCAATAAGATGGTCTATTTCTTCTTGAGGGATACTATCCCAAGCTACCTGTAGTTCATGTATCAGAGCCGTCGAAGTCCGTGGGGGCTGGGGTAAATTTCCAAGCCTTCTACCCATGATGTCCCAAACATGCTGTATGGGCGAAAGATCGGGGGATCCGGGCGACCATGGCAAAAGATTCACATGGGTCGCTTCAAAAAGGTTTAAACTAATTCTGTCAACATGAGGTCGAGCATATCTTACTGAAATATTGGATTCTGAGTGGGTTAAGGTAAGGGAAAACATATGGCTCCACTATTTCTTGAAGGCAATGCAGCGCTGTCATTTTACCTCGAATAAAGACTAAAAACCTACTTGCATGTGCAATTGGGAACTTCTAAAACTCTGGTGGCGGGATTCGGCAACTAACCACGCTAGTAATAAATGTAAACAATCTCGTGTTGGACAGGTCAGTCGACGAAGTTTGACCGAAATTTTCATGGAAAATTTAAATTATAATTGACTTGAGATCATTGTTGGATTACTTTGTGATATATATTCAAATATTGATCATTATATAACTAATTTTATGGCACTTGATTGATATAAAGACTAAAACCAGTAAGTATATTCATATATGTTTGTCAAACTTACATTATATTTAAAAGTTCTTTCAGTTACTATTTGCGAATGATTAAGAAGGGACTCAGTTTATTAGAATTTCTGGAGTACCTACATAGGAGCTTCAACTTCTAATTCTAGAGTCCTTGTAGAAGGAGAAGAGGTTCTAAATGTAGATCATGTAATCGTGTGTGACAAAACAAATTGTGGTCCCAGTTTTATAGACATTTGTTCTTTATGTTTACAAAGTAGTACCCTTAATTCAGTACCACATAAAATTGATGGCCCATTAATGTGGAGAATGGTAAACTTAAAATAGAAGGTATGGTATATTCTTGTAAAGTCGGAGCACGGAGGAGGTGTAAACATATTACTGATGTATTAATTAAAGTTCAGGTGCATGATGTTCTAGTATATTTATGAGAATATAGTGTCAAATTGAACCAGATGAAGCTTTTGTAAAACAGTTACCAATAATTGAAATGATTTTTCAAAATATGATACATATATTATGTGAAAAGAATTATTGACAATAAGTGTAATTTTTGAGGTATAATAAAGTTTTTGTTTTGTTTCCAAGAGTTTTGATGATCATCTATTCAATTGAAAATATTAAAATTGTTTATATCTGTGAAACTTTTCAAAGCACTGTCACTGTTAAAAATATCACTTAAAGTAGGTAGGTATATATCGGATGTATCAAGCATAACACTAACATCACAAATGTTAAGTGGTCTGGTAACAATGAACACAACCAAGTCTACTACTAACATTATTATTGCTGCTTAACTAACTCAAGAGTGCTGGTGATGCTTATTTTTTCTTCTGAGGTTTTTCAGCACAGCAAACGTCATCTACACATTCCTTTCTCTTTCGAGGTACCTCCTTGTCCTCTGTTTGAAGATTATGTTGATGTAGTTCCATGTTAAGTACTCTTCGGTCTATTAGTTATCCTTCTAACGCATTTCCAATATTTATATTTGGTTTTCCGGAGGTAAGAAGTGAAAACTCAAACCTATACATTTTGGCATTATTTTCGCCCATGAATTCCATTGAGGCACACAACAATAGTCGTTTCTGGTCGAAGACATATTGGGCAGGATAATATTCACTATTTCAACTTGAATTTTTCTTTCAAACAAAAGTTTATTCACGAATACTGAACAAATAAACTCGAACACGTGGCTCATAACTAGCTTGGTTAGTTGCCGAATCCCGCCACCAGAGTTTTGGAAGTTCCCAATAGCACCCCATACCATAACGCCTACTGTCCGGTGTACAAGACGCTCAATATCAAACTAAGGTTCACGTCTTTCTCCCCGACGTCGTCTAACCCTTCTTCGGCCAACATGTGCACCCAAGGAGAATCGAGATTCATCAGATAAGACGACCTGATGCCATTCCACATTCCAATGTTGACGTTCTCCGCACCACTGTAATCGTTGCCGGCGATGCTCAACCGTCATAGGTAACACAAGATGGGGTCGATAATACTGCAGTCCAAAAGACCAGATCCGGCGGTAAACCGTTCGGACAGTTACAGGATGGCCTTGTTCTCCTAACCACTCATCAGCCAAATATCGAGTTGTCGCAAATCGGACTCTAATAGCCATGAGTGTTAGACGTCGATCTTGAACTACATTTGGGCCCATTCGACGTCCGGTGCCTACTCTTTTGGGCATTGTCAAACCACGCTTGACAACATCCCATAACTAGTTGTATTTCTACTAGTACGGTTAGCGATTTCTCGAAATGACAATCCCGCCTCCCGTAGACCAATAATTCGACCTCTTTCAAATTCACTCAGCTGGCTATAAATTCCGCGTACACGTGCTTTAGGAATTTTAACAACACCTAAACATCGACTTAGGATCTCCTCGAACAGCTGGTTTGTTGTAAAATTTAAAAAATTTGAAAAAAACCACTACAATATGTAAAAAATGTTTACATGAAAAAACCTTCATGATTTTTTTCTCAAAATTCTTATCATTTGCTCCTTGCTATACTATCTATGTTTTACCAAAAAAAATTTAAAATTCGAACAGCTCCTTCTGGGTGTTGAGGTTTCTTTGCCAGTTGGTTTATTTATATTATTATGTCCTATTGATAGTAGAAAGATTAATTTCATTCTATATTTATATAAATCAACAAGTCCAGAGCGTTCCTGCCAATAGGGTCCTTCATAAATGGCTTCGAATAATTAATATACTTATGCATATATTTCACAAGTCAAATAGACCCCAGGGGGGTCATTGATTTGCCGAGAAAGCAAGAGAAGACGCGTTGCTGGCTTCTTGGCCTTCATCAGTACTCTGTAGCCTCTCAACAAATTCAATTAAACTGACCCGGGTTAAGCCTCTCAGAGCCGGCTTGGTCGATCATACCTAATCGCCCACGACACCAATTATACGAAGCCATTTATGAAGGACCCTATTGGCAGGCACGCTCTGGACTTGTTGATTTATTAACAACGGTATCGCCATTTTTCATTATTACTATATTTATATATTTACCGCCGACACAACTTTTGAAACGTTTTGTATGTTCTATGAGACCTGAATTTTTTGATCGCCAGTGTATAAATCAGATAAATCGTATGTTCCAGGTTTTCAGCGAAACACCCTTGCACGTAGCAGCAGCCTTGGGATCCTCCGAAATTATCAGTCTCCTTCTGAAACACGGAGCGGCCGTAGATATCCAATGCGGCTTCGACAAAGTAACGCCCCTCCATCTAGCGGCAAGCGAAGGAGATCCGGAATGCTGTCGTCATCTGATCAAAGCTAAAGCCCCCACCAACGCCCGCAACCATAAGCAACAGACACCGTTGCATCTAGCCGCCCTATCCCAATGCGCCGAAACCCTCGAGATCCTCCTGGCAGCCGGCGCTGATCCCAACGCCATAGACATCGATGGTCGCACCCCCTTACACAGCTCTATAGTCAAGGTGACCAGAACCTGCGAGTGTGTCCGGTTACTTCTGAAATACGGTACGGAAATCAACAAACCGGATGCCTTCGGATACACCTCCTTGCATTTGGCAGCCCTCAACGAGTTCTCCCACTGCGTGATGTTCCTGATCAACAACGGCGGTGATGTAACCGCCAGGACCAACGGGGGCATATCAGTGCTGAACTTCATCACCAGAAAAACCCCGAATGTCATACCCAAATACCTCATGAAATTCGACGAATCCATTCGACTAAACGACCACGAAATTGGAGACGTGGACTGTGAGCTAAAACTAGACTTCAGAGCCTTGGTGCCGAGTATGGGCAACAAAGAGACCGAACTCCTCCTCAACTTCATCGAAGTAGGCCACAAGGACATTCTTAAACATCCCCTGGTAGAAACCTTTCTGTTTTTAAAATGGAGGCGAATACGGAAATTCTTCTTATTCAGTCTCTTCTACCACTCCCTATTCGTCTCTTTATTCTCATTATACATACTCGGAGTCTTCCTGAAAGATTGCACTCCTACAAATTCAAAAAGCACGTTTTGCGAAGTTAGCGAAATGACGAAAATCATCGGATATACTTTGATATGCTTAAATTTTCTCATGTTAGGGAAAGAATTATTCCAAATCGCACACAGCTGGAGGACATACATAAAACAGTGGGAAAACTGGTTGCAATGGATGATAATTATATGTGTCCTGGCTTGCGTCAATCCACACAGTTCCAGAATGAACATAAGGACTAATATTGAAATGTGGCAACACCACATTGCGGCTATAGGTATTTTCTTGACCTGGTTAGAACTCATGATGATTGTCGGTCGTTTTCCCACGTTCGGTCTATACATCCAGATGTTTACAACGGTTTCGATAAATTTCGTTAAATTCATGGCAGCATATTTCTGCCTACTCCTAGCGTTCGCTTTAAGTTTTGGCGTTATTTTCGCCAACTATAACTCCTTTAAAAAGCTCCCGTTGGTTCTCATCAAAGTAATTGTGATGATGTCTGGGGAATTGGAGTACGAAGACATATTTTTCGATGATACTCAACCAATAAAATTCCCTTTGACTGCCCAGGTGATGTTTTTGGCATTCGTCGTCTTGGTCACGATCATACTAACAAATTTGATGGTAGGATTGGCAGTAAGCGATATTCAGGGCCTGCAACAGAGTGCGGGTTTAGATCGATTAGTGCGCCAAGCCGAATTGGTGGCCCACTTAGAAAGCATGCTATTTTCAAAACTTCTTATATGTATTCCAAACAAATTAATGAAATTTCTCCATCGTCAAGCTTTGCTCTTGAAATCTGAATATCACTGGGCTCTTTATATAAGACCAAACGATCCGAGGGAGACAAGAATACCAAAAGATATAATAACAAGCATTTACAACTTAGTAGTGGAAAAAAGAGAAAAGTTGAGAAAAAGATTCAAGAAAAGGGTAACGGAACAGTACAGTGGAAATACAAATTCTTTCATCTCGCCAGGTTTGACTAGAATTAATTCTTATATGAGTTATGTGGCTACTGAACATCCCAAAAACAAATCTGTCAGATCTCAAGTGGACGAGCTTGGAAACGAGTTCATAGATTTCACGCGTAATTTTAAAATTCAGGTAGAGAAAATTTATAGACAGATATCTACGGATAAAAGTGATAAAGCAGGTAAATTACATAAACAGGCTTCGGTCGAAAATGATTATCAGATCATTTAAAACTTAACAAATTAAACCTCCATTTACACCTCCAAGTACTCTAATTGTTTGCTGCTGGTTTTCCAGTCCAATCAAAACAGATCTCAATACCAAAATAAAAAGAGATTGAAACTCCGCAATACGCAACAATCATCAACCGATAACAGGATGTAGGAAGTCAACAAGGAAAGTTATGTAAATATACAATGTATGTATGTCGTTCAATTACCCAATTTAGTATAATTGAATTGCAATTAGCTCTTATACCGTTATGATGCACTAGTGAAAAAAAATTATACTAAGAATATTATTGAATACAATCGGAACTAACACTTTCAAATTTTTATATCTTGTCTGTCAATAAATGAAAAATCTCTTCTCCAAATGAAATATGCAATTATTCTTTTCAAACGTTTCAAAACTATGTATTAAATACGTAATAATCTGAATATTCAGCTCTGGGTATAATTCGTTTTTAAAATCAATATAATATAATGGTGATTAATGAAAATTGGTTCAAGCACGCGCAAAAGCTCCTGGACTTCACGTCAGTGCTGGAACCAATTTTTTTTTCGTATTTTTTTTTTATTTTCTAGCGGTATGGTTCTCACAAAATTTTACATTTACATTTATGTCGATATTCTACAACTAGTTAGCATTTCATCATTTCATCGGGTCTATATTTTTTGAGTCATCGAGGAAATAATATTCCAGATGGGTATAACTACGAAACCGTTGGGCCGATTATGGCCAACAGCGGTCTTGACTCTCCCATTTAGATGCGTAACCTACCCTGAAAATTGCAAGTCCCTATCTCCTTTCGTTCGGGAGTTATCGAGGCAACGGTCACCCATCCAGCTACTGAACTCACACAAGGCTGCTCAGATCTCCAAGAATATAGATCCGATCGTGTTCAAACTTGGAACTTGGTAGTAGAGTTAGGTTCTGAAGATTCTCGCAAAATATCTGCCATTTCTGATATATAGATTTTTCTTCAATGATTTTAAAAAAAATTCTAGTTATACGATCCTCACTAAATTTTGCAAGAATTTCCGTGTTAGCATTCTTCAACTGATAACCATATTTAAATTGGATCACTTAAGTATTTTTCGAGTTATTAAGGAAATAACAACCAAATTTCAGATGGCGATAACTCCAAAACCGTTTTGCCGATTATGCTTATAAACAAACTCAAATGTCACATTCAGATGCACATCCTAACCTGAAAATTTCAAGTCGCTATCTCTTTCCGTTCTCAGGTTATCGAGACATAAAAAATATTTTTTAATAATTTTTTTAAAATTTTCTAGTGATACGATTGTCACAAAATTTTACAAACATGCTTAGGTTTATATTCTACAACTATTCACCAAGTTTCAATTCGATCGGATTTATATTGGTTAAACAAAATTATTACTCGGAAACCATTGGGCCGATTATGCCCATTAACGATCTTGTCCGTCGTATTGCGATGCGCCGCCTATCCTGAAAATTTCAGGCGCTAGCTCTTTCCGTTCTCAAGTTATCGTGGCAAGGACCGGACGGACAGAATCAAATTTGACCTCGAATTCTTCATCAGGGAGTCGAACCCAATCGTTTGAGACCATTTTCGGCGAAAAATTCGAAAATTGCAGACATTTGGGCAAAATGATAACGCGATGTTCCCCAGAACATACGCGCAAAAATGTGGTATGTAACGGTTGTTATGGAAAAAATAATTTTGAAAGATATAAATTGAGGCTTTGTCCAAGGTTGTGTTCGAATATTAACTCCAAGGAGTTGAGTAGAGTTTTTGAAGGTTTGACAAGATTTACTCTGGAGTTTACTCTGAGAGTGACAGAAGGTGCCAATATCGGAATATAGGTTATGTTGGTTTAAGAAAAAACCTATTATCATTGTTTTCTTCACATATATGTAACTCAAATCATGAATATATATTGTGAGCAGTATTAAAACTATTAAATTACCTCTCAGAACATTCATAAAACAGTGGGGCAAAAATACAAGATTTTCCGTCCCATGAGTTATGTCAATCCGACTTTTTGAACGACAGTCATTGAGTAAAATTTACTCAACTCTTCCGTTTTCGGACACAATTTGGTAAATATTACTCTACGGAGTTAATATTTGAACGCAACCCAATGAACCTGGCTAAATAATTCATTGTTTCTATAGCAACAGTAAAACTGCCACCAGCAGAGAAATTGGGCTTTCCTGTCATCCTATCAATGAAAATATGACATTGTATGTTTCAAATAAAAGTAAATTGTGTAATATTAAAAATATACTGTTCCACAACTAATTTTATGCCTCATTTATTGTAACCACTAGATATTTACATGATCGTACTAGGGCATTGCCATTTCTCCCAAATGGCAGCATTTTGGGACATTTCAGCTGAAAATTCAATTCCGCTCATTTTTTTGTTACCTCAACAGAAATATCTTGAAGAGCTGATCTTTATACAGTAGATTTTAAACTCAAATATTGATACAGCATTTTTTTTATTTATATTTTGTTTTCTCGATTACTTAAAAAGTTACATCACAATATGAGCTAAGCAAATTGAATTAAAGATGCGAAAATATTCAAAAATCTTACCAGTAATTTACTGCAGAACACTGATCCATTATTTAGAGTTAATTGATGCATTTCAGCCCCATTAGACAACATTAAATCTTGCATTGAAACTTCATGAAGAACTTCGACATTAGCAATGTTTTTGAGCTCTTCATAAGCACTGCCCAAAATTAAATTGTTTTCTACAATATATGCCAAATTTTCATCCATATAGTCACCCTTGAAATTAATGACTGCTTGAGAATTAGCCTCCCATATCTGAAGAAGAAACTCTCATGAACATATACTCTCCATGTCTAATTCCTTTTTCATTGAAATTTTGTCTCGTTTATCGATAAGTACTGCCGATTTAAAAATATACCTGCATTGCGTTCACTTTACCATATCGGGCAGACTCTATGTGCTTCCAGATACCTATATCATTCAATAAATTGTATGTTGCCTTATTCAGTGAGGATACACGATTAGAATACTGTTCTGGTATTTTCCATTCTCGTTTTTTACTACTTTCTAGAAGTAGTATTCTTTTATCTGCCAAGCGATTGTTTTTTCCTAGAGAAGTTCAATATTGAAACGTGAGTTTTATGGGGATGAATAACAATTCGTTACCTAGTGCACAGGCCAGAGTGGCCCCAATTACTCCTCCACCAACAATAATTATATCATGTGTATGCGAAGAATTAAATCGGCTACAATTTCTCAATAGGGATTTATGATGAAGTTCTATACAATTTGTATAGACTTTTCTTAATCGTATCATCTTCCTGAATAATTTCGATATGTAATTAAATATCAAATCCTCCTTTGAAAATCAAAATCTATGGATTATATATTATATAAGTAGGGTTATGTTTTACTTCTTGTACAAAAGAACTACCACAGATTACAGAAACAAGTTTCTGTAATCTGTGAGAACTACTTAGATTTGCAGTGCAGCCAACATTAGTACTTCAAAATTTTAATTTCAAGGATTGTTCCAACTGTACAATAATGCATTTGTCTCAGATCAAAGAGCGCCGTAGCCCCTGTCTACAGGGCTTTCCCACACTTTTAGTTGTATTCAACTGGAATTGGTGGGTCAGTTGTCTGGGATTGTTTCATTAATTAAATTAACTTTAATCTTAAAAATTTGCAAAGCAGCTATATACAGGCGAGAAATGCCTGTAATTCTTACATAACTTAACTAATGTGCTCTATTCGACTTTTATTATGGTCGTTAAATATAAATAAAAAATTTCCAAATTTGGAAAAACATCATTACGATTGGATCAAAGAAATGGTGTTCTAACTTGTGCTTAAAATCATCATGGTCCCCAAGTTCTTTCCAAAGTATCTTGGTGGTGAAGTTTAGAAATAGAAAGTGATGGGCTCCCTTGTTTCTACGTTCTATAATCGATAACCCAAGGGCGTAGCCAGGGGGTGGGGTGGTTTGTTATTTTTCTTAAAAAAAAAATTTTGCTGCAGAAAGTGACCCATACACCCCCAAAACCTCCGAAATTAATTCCTATTTCAAAACCCCCCCCCCCCCCCCCCCCCCGAAATTAATTCCTTGCTACGCCCTTGCGATAACCTATTCTAAAGGATGAGCATTGCTTCTGTATATTACATTACTCCAACCCACTATCGATATAACACTAATTTATTGCCCACTCGAGCAAACAAAATTCATTTGGGCAGAAATGAAACAAATTTATTACGTAATTATTTATTTGGATTTATATTTATTTCAACTGAGAAATTATCTATTCTTCAAGAAAACAATATCTACATTAAATCTAATGTTGTACCTCATGAGAAAACAAGATCAATATTAAATCAAACACCTATATAAGTCTTCATTTCACTCTGATATGGAACGAGGCATCTTAGATGCACAAAAATTGAAGTCAACCAGTTTCTGTAACATAAAATAATACTCATTAGAATTATATAATTCCTACAATTTTTTAAATGTATTTTTTTCGAGATTTGGTTCTTTGGAATACATTCCAACTACAATCTGTTTTGACAAAATTTTTAATTTGACTCACCTCATATTAATTCATTGGTCATCTCCAGTATTCTCCGAACATAATAAATAATTACAAGTACTATGATCTCTGCTAGTCCGTTTATCTCATATCTCTCATCATAAATAATTTCTCAGTTTATGAATATTGTGTGTTAATGTGCAATGGTGTTTTGTTGAAGGGATTGAAAGGCACACCTCATTGAAAACAACTACTTTGAAAGTACAGGCAGTGTTCAATTTTACTTGGACATCGTTTTCAGTACCTTTTTTACACTGACGCCTACTATTCAATATTGTGTGAATATATTCCGAAAGTTTTTTCTCCAAATCAAGAAATGAAAAGTTGATTTTGATGGGAAACGGAGGCTCTCAATCTGAATCCTGCAAAAAACATTGTACATGAGATATTGATAATGAAGAAAATTTGATATAACCTACCTTCATTAAAAAATGTTGTTGTAGTATCATAGATATTCAGAAATTTGTTTGTCTATTTAGTCAATTTTGTCAGAAAATCGGTAAGTATTCTAAGTTTTACAATTATCATTATCAGCTCTAAACTGCTATGTGAAAGGTGAAATAATTCAACCAATAGTTAATGGTAGAATAGTTGTTGCTGTGCAGTTAACTTGAAAACGGGGGAAGTTTGGTTATTCTAACATTCTTATGGAATTTGTCCTTTCAAAGCCTCAATCATAAGATAAAAATATTATAAATAAACTTTCATACCCTGAAAATAAAAATTACCATTAGAGATAAATAAAGTTTACAGAAATCATACAATCAAAGAAAATTTCATTGAATTTATAAGAGTTACCTATCAAATTAGATATGTTAAGAAAATAAGGTCTGCGTCAAGGGGTCAAAATTCTTTGTTGCAAAGTTTAGGACAACTGTCCTTTATTATACTCATGTGCAGTTCGAGCACTATTTAGTTTCTTCCGTGTTCCATTTCATAAGTTCATATCAAGTGTTTTGCGATTTTTATTATGGATAAAAATCCATAATCCAATAATAAAAAAAAATATTATTGGATTATTCATTGACATAATAAGTGAAATAAATTTGGATGAATAATATAAATAAGTTGTGTTTCATTGATCAATTTCCTGTACTTTTTCGAAACTGTAGTTGATCGTGTTTTATTTAAATTAAAATACAATAGATGCAAGAAAAGAATTATACTCACTTCTAGAGTCCACTGTGCAGATATTATTTCCTCTGGTTGATTGCACATAAGTTAGTTGAAGTACCATTTCATACTGTACTAACATTGGAACATCTCTAAATTGAATGTTGATGGTGGTGGAAAACAGCAATTAATTATTTATTTATTTATCCCCAAATTGAAATTTAATTTTTAGAAAAATTATTCTGTATTCCATTAGAATGTAATTTACTGAATTGTTATTGCATAAGATATTTTGGTTTTTTTCACCATTTTTGTTTATATCTTTCAATAAATAATTACGGACATCAAGATCATTCTAAGGTCAATCTCCTAAAACTTTCTCATTTCTAATATTCTATACCTACTAAATGTTTTGATGTTTTTTTATGGATTTGGATGCGAACATTTCCTTATTCAGTCTCATCTACCATTCTCAATTCTTATTTTACTGGGACTCTTTCGAAAGATTTCACTCCACTACAAATTGCTACAAATCCAAGAGGCATGTTTTGCGAAGTAGCAAAATGAAAAAAATTATCAGATATACTTTAATCTGCTTAAATTTTCTTATTTTAGGGAAATCATTATTCCAAATCGCACACAGCTGGAGGACACACAGAAAACAGTGAGAAAACTGGTTGCCGTAGATGATAATAATCTGTCTCCTGGCTTGTATCCATCCAAACAGTTCTAGAATGAACATCTGGACAAATATTCAAATGTAGCAATACCACATTGCAGCTATAGGTAATTTCTTGACCTGGTTAGAACTCATGATGACTGTCGGTCCCACGTCTATACATCCAAATGTTTAGAACTTGTTTGGCCAACTTTGTTGATCTCATCGCAGCATAATTCTACCAACTCCTAGCGTTTGCCCCAAGTTTTGGCGATATTTTATCCCATATCAAATGTTGAGTTGAATCCAAATTTGCCGGACCAGTAGTTTTTGTTCGTCTTATTTACCTAATGAAGTCTCCAGCCACGAAAGTGGGGTGATTTTGATTCTGCGAAATTCATATTATAATCTCAAATGCCCGTATGTTTCTGGACTATTCCTTTTAACAAGTCGAAAAATAGATACATGAAAGTGTTCTTTTACTTTTTGCATAGTTTGGAACGAATTGCTATACCTAATGGAATTATGAACCCATTCAATTCGCATTATAAGATCCTTCCATGTTGTGATTGGGAAATTTTGAACGATATCCAAGATAATAAATGGAGATCAATTTTTTAACTTTTATTTTGGTACTCAATTTCTAATTGGATTTCTTGATTTGGACTTTGAAGATTGATAATCATTGCAAGATAATATCATCAATATTTTTCAAGATTTGATATTTCGATAGCCTTCCCTTCGTAGAGTTTATATTGTTGCTTTTGCCACAATGACAAATTCTGCAACTTATCCTCAAATATGCTACTATGAGGTGTGATCGATACATCGCAACTATACATTAAACTATTTGAAAACCACAACAATACTGCCATCCTCAAAATATTTCGGGATATTGCCTCATCTGGAGCTTCCAGCAAGTCCTCTTCTCCGTAAAAGTTCAAAAGACTCCTCATATTTGTTGGAAAGAAGTCGAACTTAATTACTTGACGATGAAGATTTTCCAATTTGCCAGTTTTGCAAACATTTTCCATAATTGAAAGTTTCAATTCAGAAGTAGCATCTCCTCGGGTCCCCCAAAAATAAAGCATCCGCACATTTGTATACATCTTACTCTCGGCTCTAATGTAATGGTTAAAATTTATTTCTTCCAGACCTACTGCACCTCTTGGAAATGATATATTGCTGCTACGCATCTACCTGAAAAATAATATTAGTATCTTACCCATAAAAAATTAGTATGTTCATATCCTGCTGCACTTAAGTTGCTTCGGGATCATATTATTCGATAATTTCGGTATTTTGTGTAGGAGAGATTTATTTTGCGTTTTTTCCAGTTTTCATTTTGACAATTCTTCTCATGTTCTTACGTTGTATACTCCAAATTATTATCAGCTGGAAATTACATAATTTGAATCAATATATAAGAACCAATTTTTTCTCTAATATTCGATTGTCAGAACAGAAATGACAACATTAATGGTATTAAATATTTATAAAGAATATCAACAAGTTTTATAATAAATATTGACAGCAGTACCAAACCAAGAATTTCTTTGCTTAGGCAAAGCTACTCATGCTGATGAGGTGTAATTAACTGAAACCGGTCCGTGGCTGCTAATTTTTGGCCATTAATTAATTCCTTATGCCATCCATAGGTAGCGGGTTTAAATCCGGCTCGAAGGACAATGTTACGAGCCATATTAATTCTGACGAAGATATCAAATGGTGCTTACCTAATATTCCTTTTTCCGTCTTCGTTAGCGTGAATTTAGTGCATTTTATAAAAGTTTCCATTGAGGAAGGGTTTTGTATAGTTGTCAAAATCATCAGCAGTTCCTTGGAGTTACATTGATCTAACAATATAAATTTGTATCTCTATTATTCATACGTGTTCCTCAACTGGTAATAGACAACTTATTCAGGGTGAAGTCTTCTAGATTTAGATGATCAGTTGTAATTTTACTTTTGAAAATTCCTGCATTGTTTGTTTTTGAAGGTCTTAATACGCGCCCCCTATATAATTTTGCACAGCCCTACGTAACTCCCATTGAAAATTCGAAAAATATAGCCTGGTCCTGTATTCTCGCAGATGGTCAAGGTCCTCTTCTTGCCACAAATGGTCCTGGTACTCTTCTCGCAAAAGACCCTGGTCTTCGTTTTCTCTCAAAAATGGAGTCCTGATTCTTCTCTCCCTATACAGCTCCTGGTTCTCTTCCTAATAGACCACCCTGATTCTTCTCTTCCCATGGTACTCTCCTATGCTGATTTCAGTCCTCTTTTTCTCGTGATAATCGTGGTCACCTTCTTACAGATGATCCTGGCCCCCTTCTTCTCATAAATGATTCTGGCCCACTTCTTACCATAGATAGTCCTAGTTTGCTCCATCCCACAAATGGCCATGTAACTCTTCTCCTCGCAAATGGCCGTGGTCCCCTTCTTCCCGCAAATGGTCCTGTTCTTCTGTTTCCATAGATGATGATTTTGGTACTCTTCTTTTCCTAAATAATTATTGTCCTGATTATACTCTTCTCATAGGTGATTGTTGCCCTATTCCTTCTTATAGATGGTGTTGGTCCTTTTCTTCCTCTGGACATTCCTTGGTATGCTTTTTCCCGTACATGATCCCTGTCTGCTTCTTTCGTAGATGGTCCTAGTTTGCTTCTTCCCGTTCAAGGTCCTGGTCTGCTTCTAGTCTTACCATAGATGGTCCTGGTCTGGTTCTACCCGTAGATGATCCTGCTCTGTATCTTCTTGTAGATGTTCCTGTTCATCTCCACCTAAATTGTGCTAGTTTGCTTCGTCCGATATAAAATCCTGATCAGCTTCTTTCCGTAGATAGTCCTGGTCTGCTTCTTCCTGTAGATGATCCTGGTCCGCTTTTTCCTGTAGATGGTGCTGGTCTGCTTCTTCTCGTAGATGGTCCTGGTCCGCTTCTTCTCGTAGTTAGTCTTGTTCCGCTTCTTCTGGTAGATGGTCCTGGTCTGCTTCTTCACGTAGATAGTCCTGGTCCGCTTCTTCCCGTAGATGATCCTGGTCCGCTTCTTCTCGTAGATGGTCCTGGTCCGCTTCTTCTCGTAGATGGTCCTGGTCCGCTTCTTCTCGTAGATGGTCCTGGTCCGCTTCTTCTCGTAGATGGTCCTGGACTGCTTCTTCTTGTAGATAGTCTTGGTCCGCTTCTTCTGGTAGATGGTCCTGGTCTGCTTCTTCTCGTAGATGTCCTGGTCCGCTTCTTCTCGTAGATAGTCTTGGTCCGATTCTTCTGGTAGATGGTTCTGGTCTGCTTCTTCTCGTAGATGTCCTGGTCCGCTTCTTCTCGTAAATAGTCTTGGTCCGATTCTTCTGGTAGATGGTCCTGGTCAGCTTCTTCTCGTAGATGTCCTGGTCTGCTTCTTCTCGTAGATGTCCTGGTCCGCTTCTTCTCGTAGATAGTCTTGGTCCGATTCTTCTGGTAGATGGTCCTGGTCTGCTTCTTCTCGTAGATAGTCTTTGTCTGCTTCTTCTCGTAGATAGTCTTGGTCTGATTCTTCTGGTAGATGGTCCTGGTCCGCTTCTTCTCGTAGATGGTCCTGGTCTGATCCTTCTCGTAGATGGTCCTGATCCGCTTCTTCTCGTAGATAGTCTTGGTCTGCTTCTTTTGGTAGATGGTCCTGGTTCGCTTCTTCTGGTAGATGGTCCTGGTCCACTTCTTCTAGTAGATGGTCCTGGTCTGCTTCTTCTCGTAGATAGTATTTGTCTGCTTCTTCTGGTAGATGGTCCTGGTCTGCTTCTTCTTGTAGATAGTTCTGGTCCACTTCTTCTGGTAGATGGTCCTGGTCTGCTTCTTCTCGTAGATTGTCCTGGTCCGCTTCTTCTCGTAGATGGTCCTGGTCTGCTTCTTCTCGTAAATAATTTTGGTCTGCTTCTACTGGTAGATGTCCTGGTCTGCTTCTTCTTGTAGATAGTCTTGGTCCGCTTCTTCTGGTAGATGGTCCTGGTTTGCTTCTTCTCGTAGATTGTCCTGGTCCGCTTCTTCTCGTAGCTAGTCTTGGTCCGCTTCTTCTCGTAGATGGTCCTGGTCTGCTTCTTCTTGTAGATATTGTTGGTCCGCTTCTGCTGATAGATGGTCTTGCTCTGCTTCTTCTCGTAGATGGTCCTGGTCCACTTCTTCCTGTAGATGGTTCTGGTCTGCTTCATCCAGTAGATAGTCCTGGTCCGCTTCTTCTCATAGATGGTCCAGGATCGCTTCTTCTTGAAGATGGTCCTCGTATTCTTCTTCTCGTAGATGGTGTTCTGTCTGTATCTTTCCATAGATGATCTTGGTCTCCATAGTTCGTCGTGGTCTACTTCTCCACATATATGGTCATGGTTGGCATCGATCCACATGTGATACTGGTCCTTTTCTTCCCCATTCTATTATCTATATCGTATATTAGACTGTTAAGATCTTTCACTGGTAGTATAAGCGTAATATTACCATTCAGCTCATGATGTGGTTCATCTACTATGACACATTTTGTCCGGTCTCAAAACTAAACTCGTTACTAAAATGAGTCTTGGTGGTTTAGGTTTATGGATCTCATGTACCGAAACATATGGTAGCACGCCACGGAATAGATAATGCTCCTCTACATCCTCCCATTCAATCATACTCAGTTCTTCATCAGGATTTCTTGGTTGTCGTTGTTGAGTCTTGTACCTATAACAGAAGTCGATACTAAATGGTTCAACTTCTTGATGACTGGTAGCAATTCTTTATCTCTTCTTTAACTAGGTTGATGAAATCATAATCGCCTCTTTTTCTCAACTTTGGCGCCGACTAGAGTGGCTTACACAGAAGTAGTAGCTGAATGGCTCACTTCTCCAATGACTAGTCTGTTACCTACAAAAGAAGTCATTTATAAATAGCTCACTTTTTTACCGATGACTGGCTGGTAGCATACATAGTAGTACGTACATACGTAGTCATACGTACTTCTCGTAAGTGCAGTCATCTTCGTCATCCTTCTATGCATTCAGAGCCGCCTCTTCATCTCCGTTTTGGGGTTGAGCCAGGCCTATAAGATAACTAGTTACTGGATGGCTCAATGTCTCTACGGCTGGGTGTTAGTAATCCTTAGTCTCTTCGGATGTTCATCTTGTTGTGGAAGTCCTCTTTTCGTTTTCCCATGAAATCATGGCCGCCTCTTCTGTTGAGTCTGGTGCCTATAAGAGAAATAGTGACTGGATGGCTCAAGTTCTCTATGGCTGGCTGGGTTGTAATCCTCCATCTCTTCGTATGTTCATCTTGTTGTGGAAGTGCTCTTCTCAGTCTTCCCATGAAATCATGGCTCAATTTCTCAATGGCTGACTGGTAGTAATTCTTCATCTCTTCGTAAGTCCATCTTGTTGTGGAAGTGCTCTTCTTCGTCTTCCCATGAAATCATGGCCTCCTCTTCATCTCGGGCTTAGCGTTGAGTCAGGTGCCTATAAGAGAAATAGTTGCTGGATGGCCCAATTTCTCAATGGCTGGCTGGTAGTAATTTTTCATCTCTTCGTCAGTCCATCTTCTTGTGGAAGTGCTCTTCTTAGTCTTCCCACGAAATCATGGCCGCCTCTTCATCTCGGTCTTGGCGTAGAGTCAGGTGCCTATAAGAGAAATAGTTGCTGGAAGGCTCAATTTGTCTATGGCTGGCTGGTAGTAATCCTCCGTCTCGTCGTGAGTCCATCTTGTTGTGGCAGACTTCTTCTCCGTCGTCCCATGAAATCATGGCCTCCTCTTCATCTCGGTCTTGGCGTTGAGTCAGGTGCCTATAAGAGAAATAGTTGCTGGAAGGCTCAATTTCTCTATGGATGGCTGGTAGTAATCCTCCGTCTCTTCGTGAGTCCATCTTGTTGTGGCAGCCTTCTTCTTCGTCGTCCCATGAAATCATGGCCTCCTCTTCATCTTGGTCTTGGCGTTCAGTCAGGTGCCTATAAGAGAAATAGTTGCTGGATGGCTCAATTTCTCAATGGCTGGCTGGTAGTAATTCTTCATCTCTTTGTAAGTCCATCTTGTAGGGGAAGTGCTCTTCTTCGTCTTCCAATGAAATCAAGGCCGCCTCTTCATCTCGGTCTTGGCGTAGAGTCAGGTGCCTATAAGAGAAATAGTTGCTGGAAGGCTCAATTTCTCTATGGCTGGCTGGTAGTAATCCTCCGTCTCTTCGTGAGTCCATCTTGTTGTGGCCGACTTCTTCTCCGTCGTCCCATGAAATCATGGCCTCCTCTTCATCTCGGTCTTGGCATGCCTATAAGAGAAATAGTTGCTGGATGGCTCGATTTCTCAATGGCTGGCTGGTAGTAATTTTGCATCTCTTCGTACGTCCATCTTGTCGTGGAAGTGCTCTTCTCAGTCTTCCCACGAAATCATGGCCGCCTCTTCATCTCGGTCTTAGCGTTGAGTCAGGTGCCTATAAGAGAAATAGTTGCTAGATGGACAAATCTCTCAATGGCTGGCTGGTAGTAATTCTTCATCTCTTCGTAAGTCCATCTTGTAGTGGAAGTGCTCTTCTCCGTCTTCCCATGAAATCAGGGCTGCCTCTTCATCTCGGTCTTGGAGTTGAGTTAGGTGCCTATAAGAGAAATAGTTGCTGGAAGGCTCAATTTCTTAATGGCTGGCTGGTAGTAATTCTTCATCTTTTCGTAAGTCTATCTTGTAGTGGAAGTGCTCTTCTCCGTCTTCCAATGAAATCATGGCCGCCTCTTCATCTCGGTCTTGGCGTTGAGTCAGGTGACTATAAGAGAAATAGTTGCTGGATGGACAAATCTCTCAATGGCTGGCTGGTAGTAATTCTTCATCTCTTCGTAAGTCCATCTTGTAGTGGAAGTGCTTCTCCGTCTTCCCATGAAATCAGGGCTGCCTCTTCATCTCGGTCTTGGAGTTGAGTTAGGTGCCTATAAGAGAAATAGTTGCTGGAAGGCTCAATTTCTTAATGGCTGGCTGGTAGTAATTCTTCATCTTTTCGTAAGTCTATCTTGTAGTGGAAGTGCTCTTCTCCGTCTTCCAATGAAATCATGGCCGCCTCTTCATCTCGGTCTTGGCGTTGAGTCAGGTGACTATAAGAGAAATAGTTGCTGGATGGACAAATCTCTCAATGGCTGGCTGGTAGTAATTCTTCATCTCTTCGTAAGTCTATCTTGTAGTGGAAGTGCTCTTCTCCGTCTTCCAATGAAATCATGGCCGCCTCTTCATCTCGGTCTTGGCGTTGAGTTAGGTGCCTATAAGAGAAATAGTTGCTGGATGGACAAATCTCTCAATGGCTGGCTGGTAGTAATTCTTCATCTCTTCGTAAGTCTATCTTGTAGTGGAAGTGCTCTTCTCCGTCTTCCAATGAAATCATGGCCGCCTCTTCATCTCGGTCTTGGCGTTGAGTTAGGTGCCTATAAGAGAAATAGTTGCTGGATGGACAAATCTCTCAATGGCTGGCTGGTAGAAATTCTTCATTTCTTCGTAAGTCCATCTTGTAGTGTAAGTGCTCTTCTCCGTCTTCCCATGAAATCAGGGCTGCCTCTTCATCTCGGTCTTGGAGTTGAGTTAGGTGCCTATAAGAGAAATAGTTGCTGGAAGGCTCAATTTCTGGTAATTGTTTAGAACTAAAAGAACTGTACTGGAGAAGTGAAAAAAATTGTACTTACCAAGTTTGGGCCCCAGATTACGAAAATGATAGCGAGAAGTCTGCAATTCCTTTAGTTTTTTCAAAAAAAAATTCCAAAGTTTCATTCAGGTAGGTGAGGTTATTCATAATTCTAGCCAGTTTTCCTCTATTTTCTCAATCAATAATCGTTGGAAATGATTTTATTATCAATTTCTGAGCGTTTCCTGCAAAATAAAGCCTTCATTTCGTCGAAATCGACGATTTTATACATTGTTTATTTTCGCTACGACAGCCATTTTAATTCAACTTACGGTAGGCAACCGTCGCGACTGGTGCAACGTTGCCAATGTCTCAAATCGAATGGCCAGTAACTTACAAATAGTTAGTGGATGGGATTGGGAGAACCCATTTTCGTTTACTTTTCCAACTGTGGTAGATGACCAATCCATTTCTGATGCTAAATCTTCCTGCTTTGTCTGAATAAGCCAATATGCAACAAACCTACATATTTCCGCAATTGACTTTGGAGTGCCAGAAAAAAATGAATTATTTTTTATGTATTTAACGAAGCCACATTTCTGCCGTTTCCGTCGATTCGGAACGGCGATAGTATTATTGCACATAAATTTGGAAAATGCAGGATAATATGTGCAAGGTGTGTTGCATTTTGGGCAATTCATTTCATTCATACAATCAATCACACCATGCTCTTTCAAAAAATCTTTCAAACGATCTTCATCTCTCAACACATAAATAAAATCTGTATGAGAGAGAAGACACCCCGTGCACACCATTTTAATTTAATATTAAAACAACTCACCTGTTCTAAACACTGTTCTAAATGAAATGAAAATGAAGTATGGCAAGTGTAAGCTAGAGTTTATATAGCAAATTCATTCTTGCCATGTGTTTCTCCAAAAAAGGGGCGCGAAATGATGATACCCTTAATACGTCATTATCTCGAAACAATATTCGAACTAATCAACGTAAATTTAACTACAAGTATGAGACATTGGCAACGTTGCACCAGTCGCGAAGGTTGCCTACCGTAAGTTGAATTAAAATGGCTGCCGTAACGAAAATAAACAATGTATAAAATCGTCGATTTCGACGAAATGAAGGCTTTATTTTGCAGGAAACGCTCAGAAATTGATAATAAAATCATTTCCAACGATTATTGATTGAGAAAATAGAGGAAAACTGGCTAGAATTATGAATAACCTCACCTACCTGAATGAAACTTTGGAATTTTTTTTTGAAAAAACTAAAGGCATTAAAGACTTCTCGCTATCATTTTCGTAATCTGGGGCCCAAACTTGGTAAGTACAATTTTTTTCACTTCTCCACTACGGTTCTTTTAGTTCTAAACAATTACCCAATTTCTTAATGGCTGGCTGGTAGTAATTCTTCATCTCTTCGTAAGTCCATCTTGTAGTGGAAGTGCTCTTCTCCGTCTTCCCATGAAATCAGGGCTGCCTCTTCATCTCGGTCTTGGAGTTGAGTTAGGTGCCTATAAGAGAAATAGTTGCTGGAAGGCTCAATTTCTTAATGGCTGGCTGGTAGTAATTCTTCATCTCTTCGTAAGTCCATCTTGTAGTGGAAGTGCTCTTCTCCGTCTTCCAATGAAATCATGGCCGCCTCTTCATCTCGGTCTTGGCGTTGAGTCAGGTGACTATAACAGAAATAGTTGCTGGATGGACAAATCTCTCAATGTCTGGCTGGTAGTAATTCTTCGTCTCTTCGTAAGTCCATCTTGTAGTGGAAGTGCTCTTCTCCGTCTTCCCATGAAATCATGGCCGCCTCTTCATCTCGGTCTTGGCGTTGAGTCAGGTGACTATAAGAGAAATAGTTGCTGGATGGACAAATCTCTCAATGGCTGGCTGGTAGAAATTCTTCATTTCTTCGTAAGTCCATCTTGTAGTGGAAGTGCTCTTCTCCGTCTTCCCATGAAATCAGGGCTGCCTCTTCATCTCGGTCTTGGAGTTGAGTTAGGTGCCTATAAGAGAAATAGTTGCTGGAAGGCTCAATTTCTTAATGGCTGGCTAGTAGTAATTCTTCATCTCTTCGTAAGTCTATCTTGTAGTGGAAGTGCTCTTCTCCGTCTTCCAATGAAATCATGGCCGCCTCTTCATCTCGGTCTTGGCGTTAAGTCAGGTGACTATAAGAGAAATAGTTGCTGGATGGACAAATCTCTCAATGGCTGGCTGGTAGTAATTCTTCATCTCTTCGTAAGTCCATCTTGTAGTGGAAGTGCTCTTCTCCGTCTTCCCATGAAATCAGGGCTGCCTCTTCATCTCGGTCTTGGCGTTGAGTTAGGTGCCTATAAGAGAAATAGTTGCTGGAAGGCTCAATTTCTTAATGGCTGGCTGGTAGTAATTCTTCATCTCTTCGTAAGTCCATCATGTAGTGGAAGTGCTCTTCTCCGTCTTCCAATGAAATCATGGCCGCCTCTTCATCTCGGTCTTGGCGTTGAGTCAGGTGACTATAAGAGAAATAGTTGCTGGATGGACAAATCTCTCAATGGCTGGCTGGTAGTAATTCTTCATCTCTTCGTAAGTCCATCTTGTAGCGGAAGTGCTCTTCTCCGTCTTCCCATGAAATCAGAGCTGCCTCTTCATCTCGGTCTTGGCGTTGAGTTAGGTGCCTATAAGAGAAATAGTTGCTGGAAGGCTCAATTTCTTAATGGCTGGCTGGTAGTAATTCTTCATCTCTTCGTAAGTCCATCATGTAGTAGAAGTGCTCTTCTCCGTCTTCCAATGAAATCATGGCCGCCTCTTCATCTCGGTCTTGGCGTTGAGTCAGGTGACTATAAGAGAAATAGTTGCTGGATGAGAGAAATAGTTGCTGGATGGACAAATCTCTCAATGGCTGGCTGGTAGTAATTCTTCATCTCTTCGTAAGTCTATCTTGTAGTGGAAGTGCTCTTCTCCGTCTTCCAATGAAATCATGGCCGCCTCTTCATCTCGGTCTTGGCGTTGAGTTAGGTGCCTATAAGAGAAATAGTTGCTGGATGGACAAATCTCTCAATGGCTGGCTGGTAGAAATTCTTCATTTCTTCGTAAGTCCATCTTGTAGTGCAAGTGCTCTTCTCCGTCTTCCCATGAAATCAGGGCTGCCTCTTCATCTCGGTCTTGGAGTTGAGTTAGGTGCCTATAAGAGAAATAGTTGCTGGAAGGCTCAATTTCTTAATGGCTGGCTGGTAGTAATTCTTCATCTCTTCGTAAGTCCATCTTGTAGTGGAAGTGCTCTTCTCCGTCTTCCCATGAAATCAGGGCTGCCCCTTCATCTCGGTCTTGGAGTTGAGTTAGGTGCCTATAAGAGAAATAGTTGCTGGAAGGCTCAATTTCTTAATGACTGGCTGGTAGTAATTCTTCATCTCTTCGTAAGTCCATCTTGTAGTGGAAGTGCTCTTCTCCGTCTTCCAATGAAATCATGGCCGCCTCTTCATCTCGGTCTTGGCGTTGAGTCAGGTGACTATAAGAGAAATAGTTACTGGATGGACAAAATTAATGTTGGTGTGAAGTTTCCTATAACTATGATACCTATTTTCCAATTTATAATTTTTTCTTACTTCTACTGGTTTTCTAGTTATAGCCTCGTGGATTCATAAAACTAAGCGAAATTAACATAAAGAAAGCAGATAAAGTTGTTCTTTAGTAATTTCAGAAGTATTCTATCGCTTAAGAACATTAAATTATTCTTCGTCGTTTCTCCTTAAAGCACCGTTTTCGAGATATTCTTCATTGAATGTTATACAATGTGAAACTCCAGAAATTTCACTAATTTTATGGATCCGCACTTGAGCGTTGGAATCCCGAATCAAGCTGTAAACTACGTTACCATACCTTTTTTTCATCCACCAATCTCATAGATACATTATATTCAAGCTCAATGAAAAATTATATACGATTTACACTTATTTATTCAATATTGTGACGCGTTTCGTCGACACAGCGACTTCATCAGACTACATCATACTGTAGTACTGTAGTCTGATGCAGTCGCTGTGTCGACGAAAAGCGTCACAATATTGAATAAATAAGTGTAAATTGTATATAATTTTTCATTGAGTTAATAATATTAATATGGATTTGCATCAAGTAAAAGCCACAAGCATTAAATAAAAAAAAAATTATATTCAAGAGTGTATTATCCCATTGTGAAATCTTTAAACGCTTGTAACTTTTTACCGGAGCCGAATCTGGAAAAATGGTAGATGAAAAAAGTGTTTTATATGATGTGAGGAATCTATGATTAAAATTAATGTACTACTTTAAGACTAACCTGTAGATTTATTCCTTTTTGCGCACATGTTCTGGGGAACAGCGTGCTATAATTTTGCCCAAATATCTGTAATATTCGAATTTTTGCCGAAAATGGTCTCAAACGATTATGTTCGAATCACTGATGAAGAATCCGAGGACTAATTTGATTCTGTCCGGCCGGCCGTTGTCACGGAAGAGATAGCGACTTTTTTAGGGTAGGTGGCGCGTCCAAGTGCTACGGACAAGTTCGTTAACGGGCATAATCGGCCGAACCGGTTCCGAGTTTGTTTTCAAAATTTAAAAAAATATATGAAAAATATTATTTATTTTATGATTTCATGAGAACGGAAAGTGATAACGACTTGCAATTTTCAGGTAGGTTGTGTATCCGAATGCGGTAACAGGCATAATCGGCCAAACGGTTTTGCAGTTACACACATTTGAAATTCTCGACGCGCTAATTTTCGTGAATTTCGTGAATATCGTATCCTTAAATTACTTGAAACGTGAGTTTTCCGTATACAGATGTTTGACAAATTTCAATTCCGATACAATACATGACAGAATTAAAAATTCTGAGATCTAGATGAGATAAGTGTATAATTTTGGAAGAGGCCTTTGACGGACAAAATTTACATGAATAATATACCATATATTTTTGACACTATACTATATGTTTCCGATGTCATTCCATTTCCAAAATTTGTTGTGTGAACATCAGTAAAAAGGTCATTCTACTTTCAGAACTTGCAAGATGCCGAAAAGTGTATTCAGTTATTGAAATATGAGGATGGAGAGGCTATTCTGGAAGAAATCAACAGTGAAACCGCCTTATTGTTGGGTGTATGGTTAGAAAAAAACGAAATCGTTGGGAAGTTATTGGAGAAATACCAGAACAGTGAAGCTAAAGACGCATATGGAAGGTAATACATTTGGTTAATGAAAAAATGGGTTCAAGCCCTGAGGAGAGGAGCTTTCTGGCGCTCTAGTTCAAACAGTACTCCGAAAGTATTGGTTTCTCACAGTTGGGAATTATATCAATGTATTCTTATGATAGAACTGCATCATAAAGGAAATTCAATTCAAATAATAGTTTATTTATCAAGATTGAATGAGCAATCATGAGAATGAGAAAAGCACCATGGAAGAAATCAAATTAAATCTGGCCAATTTTGCCCAATAACGAACTTAACCGAGATATTCATCTCCCTAACCTACTCTGGAAATTTCAACTACCTAGCTCATTCCGTTCGAGAGTTATTGTAGAAAAACTTTTTTTAAATTTTCAAATTTTTTTATTATACTTTGCGGTAATCTGGTCAATACAAAACTTCACATGCGTATAAAGGTCATGATTCTACAATTTAATGCTAAATTTCAGATAGATCGAGTGATCGGTTTCGGAAATATTCATAAAAAATATTTTTACTAAAATCGGCCATAACTCCGAAACCGCTTGATGGATTTCGCCCATTAGAGAGCTCGTCCGAGATATTTACGCTCCAAACCCACCTTGCAAATTTCAATCCGCTAACTCCTTCGATTTCGACCTCGGATTCTTGATCAGTGAGTCGAACCAAATCGTTTGAGACCATTTTCAGCCAAAAATTCCAAAATTACAGACACTTGTGCAAATTGATGAGCAATCTGTTCCGAGGAACTAGAGCGCCAAAAAAACAAGTTTCGTATGGCAATTGCCCAAAACAGGTTTAAAGTACCTACAAATAGTAGATATTCCATAAAACATGTATAAAAGAAGAGAAGTAATAATGAAAAATTACCTTGTAATCGATCAAAAATTTCCTGATCTACGTTCACCAAATTTTCTGCTCTCTCGAACTACAGAATTATGCTTTCAATATTTACGTAATATTTTCAAACATTTTTGGGTGAGGTCCCCGTTGCATCGCTAAAATACGAGTATTTCAACCCCAATATTTTTGAAGTTATAATATTCCCTTCCGTCAGTCCCGTCATAAATTGAGAGAACTGAGCATTCTATGTCTATGGATGAAAAGCAGTCTCACTACTCTCAGATCTCTTACTTCATGTTCCGTTCCGAAATGTAAGACTTTTCTGAGAAAAACTAATTTCGGAGCAAACAACTGAGATTTTTCTCACTTCGCTCACAATTCTTCGATTGATTAGATAATGTCATGTCTCAGGAAAATAAGTTGACATTATGAAAATTCATACATAGAATAATTATATCATTCTGTGATAACGTAGAAATACGATTTATTATTGAAATTTTGAAAAATCATATCTCCGAAAGTATTAGCTTGTTAGAGTTAAAAATTATATCATTGGATTCTTATGGTAAAACTGTTTATTGAAAAAAATTTAATTTGGAATTTGTTTTGTAAAAAAAAAATTTTTTTTTGTTACTCCGAACCATCTGTCCGATTTTGCCCAATAACGAACTTAGCAGAGATATTTATCTCCCAAACCTACTCTGAAAATTTCAACTGTCTACAGACAGAATGAATTTCGTCCACGGATTCTTGATAGTGAGTCGAACCAAATCGTTTAAGATCATTTTCATCGAAAAATTAGAAAATTCAGTTCCGAGGAAACTAGAGCGCCAAAAAGCAATAATATATAGGGTGTTCCATTTGAAATATCGAAGTTGTTAGTACTTTTTGTTATAAGCGGCAACACCGCAGCAACGCTGACAATATTCTAGATCGATAGAGCAGAGGTTCCTACCCAAGAAACAAAATTTTCAATAAAATCGTACGTTCCGATTTTCCTAAAAGTCCAGGGTACCATCGACCGTGGCTCACCCTGTATATCTGCTGCGACTAGATCTTGCATATAAGTCCTTGCTAATGCGAATGAGTTTGTACCAGGGTAACAATACCATCAATTATTTTCAGATGTGCTATCCACCTAGCGGCTTACGTCGGCAACGCAGAGGGGCTCAAACTCCTAATACACAATGGTGCCAAAGTGGATGCCTGGGACAACAAATACAAAATCAACCCATTACACTGCGCGGCCAGCAAAGGAAGGCTCGAATGTATAAAAGTACTCTTGAGACATGGCGCCGACGTGAATGCGGGCATCAAAACCAGCAAGAGCCCTCTACATTTCGCTGTGTACTCTAAGGCAACAGATTGCGTTAAAGAACTGTTGGATAACGGAGCCATACCGAACACAACTCAAGTGAGAAAAATCCAAACAAAAATTCCGACGTGAAGTCAAAAGCTTTTGCGTTCTATTGTCTATTCACGCCACACGCACACTCACGAAATATTGCATGCACCTTCAACTTTTTTTTATTTATTTATTTTATTCATTTAATAATTTAAATATAAATTTTAAATAGTTATTTAATCAACTTCTCGATTAATGCGGTTGGTAATTAGTGCGGTTGGCTCAGTGGTAGAGTAATTGACTCGGGAGCGGAAGCACTAAGTTCAATTCCGAGGCTAGGAAAGAAATTTTCTAGTCACGGTAATTGCCACCATTCGCTGTTGGGTCAAAAATTAACAGTGCTGTGCCTAAGGTGGCGTAAGGACACAGTAACAAAGCCTACACAGAACACAACTGGTTCTCCTAACTCAGGTCAAGGGTCAAGCTCTTAGAGCTTTTGAAGGGTCTCCTTGTGGAAGACCCAGGAGGATCAGTATAATAATAACAATATAATATAATATAATAATATAATGACATCGATTAATAATCGAGAGTTTTCAATGTTCGAGATCATCAATCGCTAAATTAATGAACCAGTTGATTACACAATTTTTCCGTAGACCTCGTATCAAATTGAAAGAATTCTGGATTGGAAATTTATTTTTTTTCCAAAATAGACAAATTTGACATAATGAAAAATATTCATTTTGATATATTTATATTTATACTGACTGAAACAGAAACTGCAACACCCAGAAGGAGCTGTTTAAATTTTGATTTTTTTTTTGGTAAAGCATAGATAGTCTAGCAAGCAGTAAATGATTGCAAGTTGAAAAAGAAAAACGAAGGGTTTACATTTTTTTTTAATAAACTTGTTGATAATGTGTTTGTCCACCGCGATTATCTATACACTCCGCAACACGTCTTGGCATTGATGCAATAAGATGGTCTATTTCTTCTTGAGGGATACTATCCCAAGCTACCTGTAGTTCATGTATCAGAGCCGTCGAAGTCCGTGGGGGCTGGGGTAAATTTCCAAGCCTTCTACCCATGATGTCCCAAACATGCTGTATGGGCGAAAGATCGGGGGATCCGGGCGACCATGGCAAAAGATTCACATGGGTCGCTTCAAAAAGGTTTAAACTAATTCTGTCAACATGAGGTCGAGCATATCTTACTGAAATATTGGATTCTGAGTGGGTTAAGGTAAGGGAAAACATATGGCTCCACTATTTCTTGAAGGCAATGCAGCGCTGTCATTTTACCTCGAATAAAGACTAAAAACCTACTTGCATGTGCAATTGGGAACTTCTAAAACTCTGGTGGCGGGATTCGGCAACTAACCACGCTAGTAATAAATGTAAACAATCTCGTGTTGGACAGGTCAGTCGACGAAGTTTGACCGAAATTTTCATGGAAAATTTAAATTATAATTGACTTGAGATCATTGTTGGATTACTTTGTGATATATATTCAAATATTGATCATTATATAACTAATTTTATGGCACTTGATTGATATAAAGACTAAAACCAGTAAGTATATTCATATATGTTTGTCAAACTTACATTATATTTAAAAGTTCTTTCAGTTACTATTTGCGAATGATTAAGAAGGGACTCAGTTTATTAGAATTTCTGGAGTACCTACATAGGAGCTTCAACTTCTAATTCTAGAGTCCTTGTAGAAGGAGAAGAGGTTCTAAATGTAGATCATGTAATCGTGTGTGACAAAACAAATTGTGGTCCCAGTTTTATAGACATTTGTTCTTTATGTTTACAAAGTAGTACCCTTAATTCAGTACCACATAAAATTGATGGCCCATTAATGTGGAGAATGGTAAACTTAAAATAGAAGGTATGGTATATTCTTGTAAAGTCGGAGCACGGAGGAGGTGTAAACATATTACTGATGTATTAATTAAAGTTCAGGTGCATGATGTTCTAGTATATTTATGAGAATATAGTGTCAAATTGAACCAGATGAAGCTTTTGTAAAACAGTTACCAATAATTGAAATGATTTTTCAAAATATGATACATATATTATGTGAAAAGAATTATTGACAATAAGTGTAATTTTTGAGGTATAATAAAGTTTTTGTTTTGTTTCCAAGAGTTTTGATGATCATCTATTCAATTGAAAATATTAAAATTGTTTATATCTGTGAAACTTTTCAAAGCACTGTCACTGTTAAAAATATCACTTAAAGTAGGTAGGTATATATCGGATGTATCAAGCATAACACTAACATCACAAATGTTAAGTGGTCTGGTAACAATGAACACAACCAAGTCTACTACTAACATTATTATTGCTGCTTAACTAACTCAAGAGTGCTGGTGATGCTTATTTTTTCTTCTGAGGTTTTTCAGCACAGCAAACGTCATCTACACATTCCTTTCTCTTTCGAGGTACCTCCTTGTCCTCTGTTTGAAGATTATGTTGATGTAGTTCCATGTTAAGTACTCTTCGGTCTATTAGTTATCCTTCTAACGCATTTCCAATATTTATATTTGGTTTTCCGGAGGTAAGAAGTGAAAACTCAAACCTATACATTTTGGCATTATTTTCGCCCATGAATTCCATTGAGGCACACAACAATAGTCGTTTCTGGTCGAAGACATATTGGGCAGGATAATATTCACTATTTCAACTTGAATTTTTCTTTCAAACAAAAGTTTATTCACGAATACTGAACAAATAAACTCGAACACGTGGCTCATAACTAGCTTGGTTAGTTGCCGAATCCCGCCACCAGAGTTTTGGAAGTTCCCAATAGCACCCCATACCATAACGCCTACTGTCCGGTGTACAAGACGCTCAATATCAAACTAAGGTTCACGTCTTTCTCCCCGACGTCGTCTAACCCTTCTTCGGCCAACATGTGCACCCAAGGAGAATCGAGATTCATCAGATAAGACGACCTGATGCCATTCCACATTCCAATGTTGACGTTCTCCGCACCACTGTAATCGTTGCCGGCGATGCTCAACCGTCATAGGTAACACAAGATGGGGTCGATAATACTGCAGTCCAAAAGACCAGATCCGGCGGTAAACCGTTCGGACAGTTACAGGATGGCCTTGTTCTCCTAACCACTCATCAGCCAAATATCGAGTTGTCGCAAATCGGACTCTAATAGCCATGAGTGTTAGACGTCGATCTTGAACTACATTTGGGCCCATTCGACGTCCGGTGCCTACTCTTTTGGGCATTGTCAAACCACGCTTGACAACATCCCATAACTAGTTGTATTTCTACTAGTACGGTTAGCGATTTCTCGAAATGACAATCCCGCCTCCCGTAGACCAATAATTCGACCTCTTTCAAATTCACTCAGCTGGCTATAAATTCCGCGTACACGTGCTTTAGGAATTTTAACAACACCTAAACATCGACTTAGGATCTCCTCGAACAGCTGGTTTGTTGTAAAATTTAAAAAATTTGAAAAAAACCACTACAATATGTAAAAAATGTTTACATGAAAAAACCTTCATGATTTTTTTCTCAAAATTCTTATCATTTGCTCCTTGCTATACTATCTATGTTTTACCAAAAAAAATTTAAAATTCGAACAGCTCCTTCTGGGTGTTGAGGTTTCTTTGCCAGTTGGTTTATTTATATTATTATGTCCTATTGATAGTAGAAAGATTAATTTCATTCTATATTTATATAAATCAACAAGTCCAGAGCGTTCCTGCCAATAGGGTCCTTCATAAATGGCTTCGAATAATTAATATACTTATGCATATATTTCACAAGTCAAATAGACCCCAGGGGGGTCATTGATTTGCCGAGAAAGCAAGAGAAGACGCGTTGCTGGCTTCTTGGCCTTCATCAGTACTCTGTAGCCTCTCAACAAATTCAATTAAACTGACCCGGGTTAAGCCTCTCAGAGCCGGCTTGGTCGATCATACCTAATCGCCCACGACACCAATTATACGAAGCCATTTATGAAGGACCCTATTGGCAGGCACGCTCTGGACTTGTTGATTTATTAACAACGGTATCGCCATTTTTCATTATTACTATATTTATATATTTACCGCCGACACAACTTTTGAAACGTTTTGTATGTTCTATGAGACCTGAATTTTTTGATCGCCAGTGTATAAATCAGATAAATCGTATGTTCCAGGTTTTCAGCGAAACACCCTTGCACGTAGCAGCAGCCTTGGGATCCTCCGAAATTATCAGTCTCCTTCTGAAACACGGAGCGGCCGTAGATATCCAATGCGGCTTCGACAAAGTAACGCCCCTCCATCTAGCGGCAAGCGAAGGAGATCCGGAATGCTGTCGTCATCTGATCAAAGCTAAAGCCCCCACCAACGCCCGCAACCATAAGCAACAGACACCGTTGCATCTAGCCGCCCTATCCCAATGCGCCGAAACCCTCGAGATCCTCCTGGCAGCCGGCGCTGATCCCAACGCCATAGACATCGATGGTCGCACCCCCTTACACAGCTCTATAGTCAAGGTGACCAGAACCTGCGAGTGTGTCCGGTTACTTCTGAAATACGGTACGGAAATCAACAAACCGGATGCCTTCGGATACACCTCCTTGCATTTGGCAGCCCTCAACGAGTTCTCCCACTGCGTGATGTTCCTGATCAACAACGGCGGTGATGTAACCGCCAGGACCAACGGGGGCATATCAGTGCTGAACTTCATCACCAGAAAAACCCCGAATGTCATACCCAAATACCTCATGAAATTCGACGAATCCATTCGACTAAACGACCACGAAATTGGAGACGTGGACTGTGAGCTAAAACTAGACTTCAGAGCCTTGGTGCCGAGTATGGGCAACAAAGAGACCGAACTCCTCCTCAACTTCATCGAAGTAGGCCACAAGGACATTCTTAAACATCCCCTGGTAGAAACCTTTCTGTTTTTAAAATGGAGGCGAATACGGAAATTCTTCTTATTCAGTCTCTTCTACCACTCCCTATTCGTCTCTTTATTCTCATTATACATACTCGGAGTCTTCCTGAAAGATTGCACTCCTACAAATTCAAAAAGCACGTTTTGCGAAGTTAGCGAAATGACGAAAATCATCGGATATACTTTGATATGCTTAAATTTTCTCATGTTAGGGAAAGAATTATTCCAAATCGCACACAGCTGGAGGACATACATAAAACAGTGGGAAAACTGGTTGCAATGGATGATAATTATATGTGTCCTGGCTTGCGTCAATCCACACAGTTCCAGAATGAACATAAGGACTAATATTGAAATGTGGCAACACCACATTGCGGCTATAGGTATTTTCTTGACCTGGTTAGAACTCATGATGATTGTCGGTCGTTTTCCCACGTTCGGTCTATACATCCAGATGTTTACAACGGTTTCGATAAATTTCGTTAAATTCATGGCAGCATATTTCTGCCTACTCCTAGCGTTCGCTTTAAGTTTTGGCGTTATTTTCGCCAACTATAACTCCTTTAAAAAGCTCCCGTTGGTTCTCATCAAAGTAATTGTGATGATGTCTGGGGAATTGGAGTACGAAGACATATTTTTCGATGATACTCAACCAATAAAATTCCCTTTGACTGCCCAGGTGATGTTTTTGGCATTCGTCGTCTTGGTCACGATCATACTAACAAATTTGATGGTAGGATTGGCAGTAAGCGATATTCAGGGCCTGCAACAGAGTGCGGGTTTAGATCGATTAGTGCGCCAAGCCGAATTGGTGGCCCACTTAGAAAGCATGCTATTTTCAAAACTTCTTATATGTATTCCAAACAAATTAATGAAATTTCTCCATCGTCAAGCTTTGCTCTTGAAATCTGAATATCACTGGGCTCTTTATATAAGACCAAACGATCCGAGGGAGACAAGAATACCAAAAGATATAATAACAAGCATTTACAACTTAGTAGTGGAAAAAAGAGAAAAGTTGAGAAAAAGATTCAAGAAAAGGGTAACGGAACAGTACAGTGGAAATACAAATTCTTTCATCTCGCCAGGTTTGACTAGAATTAATTCTTATATGAGTTATGTGGCTACTGAACATCCCAAAAACAAATCTGTCAGATCTCAAGTGGACGAGCTTGGAAACGAGTTCATAGATTTCACGCGTAATTTTAAAATTCAGGTAGAGAAAATTTATAGACAGATATCTACGGATAAAAGTGATAAAGCAGGTAAATTACATAAACAGGCTTCGGTCGAAAATGATTATCAGATCATTTAAAACTTAACAAATTAAACCTCCATTTACACCTCCAAGTACTCTAATTGTTTGCTGCTGGTTTTCCAGTCCAATCAAAACAGATCTCAATACCAAAATAAAAAGAGATTGAAACTCCGCAATACGCAACAATCATCAACCGATAACAGGATGTAGGAAGTCAACAAGGAAAGTTATGTAAATATACAATGTATGTATGTCGTTCAATTACCCAATTTAGTATAATTGAATTGCAATTAGCTCTTATACCGTTATGATGCACTAGTGAAAAAAAATTATACTAAGAATATTATTGAATACAATCGGAACTAACACTTTCAAATTTTTATATCTTGTCTGTCAATAAATGAAAAATCTCTTCTCCAAATGAAATATGCAATTATTCTTTTCAAACGTTTCAAAACTATGTATTAAATACGTAATAATCTGAATATTCAGCTCTGGGTATAATTCGTTTTTAAAATCAATATAATATAATGGTGATTAATGAAAATTGGTTCAAGCACGCGCAAAAGCTCCTGGACTTCACGTCAGTGCTGGAACCAATTTTTTTTTCGTATTTTTTTTTTATTTTCTAGCGGTATGGTTCTCACAAAATTTTACATTTACATTTATGTCGATATTCTACAACTAGTTAGCATTTCATCATTTCATCGGGTCTATATTTTTTGAGTCATCGAGGAAATAATATTCCAGATGGGTATAACTACGAAACCGTTGGGCCGATTATGGCCAACAGCGGTCTTGACTCTCCCATTTAGATGCGTAACCTACCCTGAAAATTGCAAGTCCCTATCTCCTTTCGTTCGGGAGTTATCGAGGCAACGGTCACCCATCCAGCTACTGAACTCACACAAGGCTGCTCAGATCTCCAAGAATATAGATCCGATCGTGTTCAAACTTGGAACTTGGTAGTAGAGTTAGGTTCTGAAGATTCTCGCAAAATATCTGCCATTTCTGATATATAGATTTTTCTTCAATGATTTTAAAAAAAATTCTAGTTATACGATCCTCACTAAATTTTGCAAGAATTTCCGTGTTAGCATTCTTCAACTGATAACCATATTTAAATTGGATCACTTAAGTATTTTTCGAGTTATTAAGGAAATAACAACCAAATTTCAGATGGCGATAACTCCAAAACCGTTTTGCCGATTATGCTTATAAACAAACTCAAATGTCACATTCAGATGCACATCCTAACCTGAAAATTTCAAGTCGCTATCTCTTTCCGTTCTCAGGTTATCGAGACATAAAAAATATTTTTTAATAATTTTTTTAAAATTTTCTAGTGATACGATTGTCACAAAATTTTACAAACATGCTTAGGTTTATATTCTACAACTATTCACCAAGTTTCAATTCGATCGGATTTATATTGGTTAAACAAAATTATTACTCGGAAACCATTGGGCCGATTATGCCCATTAACGATCTTGTCCGTCGTATTGCGATGCGCCGCCTATCCTGAAAATTTCAGGCGCTAGCTCTTTCCGTTCTCAAGTTATCGTGGCAAGGACCGGACGGACAGAATCAAATTTGACCTCGAATTCTTCATCAGGGAGTCGAACCCAATCGTTTGAGACCATTTTCGGCGAAAAATTCGAAAATTGCAGACATTTGGGCAAAATGATAACGCGATGTTCCCCAGAACATACGCGCAAAAATGTGGTATGTAACGGTTGTTATGGAAAAAATAATTTTGAAAGATATAAATTGAGGCTTTGTCCAAGGTTGTGTTCGAATATTAACTCCAAGGAGTTGAGTAGAGTTTTTGAAGGTTTGACAAGATTTACTCTGGAGTTTACTCTGAGAGTGACAGAAGGTGCCAATATCGGAATATAGGTTATGTTGGTTTAAGAAAAAACCTATTATCATTGTTTTCTTCACATATATGTAACTCAAATCATGAATATATATTGTGAGCAGTATTAAAACTATTAAATTACCTCTCAGAACATTCATAAAACAGTGGGGCAAAAATACAAGATTTTCCGTCCCATGAGTTATGTCAATCCGACTTTTTGAACGACAGTCATTGAGTAAAATTTACTCAACTCTTCCGTTTTCGGACACAATTTGGTAAATATTACTCTACGGAGTTAATATTTGAACGCAACCCAATGAACCTGGCTAAATAATTCATTGTTTCTATAGCAACAGTAAAACTGCCACCAGCAGAGAAATTGGGCTTTCCTGTCATCCTATCAATGAAAATATGACATTGTATGTTTCAAATAAAAGTAAATTGTGTAATATTAAAAATATACTGTTCCACAACTAATTTTATGCCTCATTTATTGTAACCACTAGATATTTACATGATCGTACTAGGGCATTGCCATTTCTCCCAAATGGCAGCATTTTGGGACATTTCAGCTGAAAATTCAATTCCGCTCATTTTTTTGTTACCTCAACAGAAATATCTTGAAGAGCTGATCTTTATACAGTAGATTTTAAACTCAAATATTGATACAGCATTTTTTTTATTTATATTTTGTTTTCTCGATTACTTAAAAAGTTACATCACAATATGAGCTAAGCAAATTGAATTAAAGATGCGAAAATATTCAAAAATCTTACCAGTAATTTACTGCAGAACACTGATCCATTATTTAGAGTTAATTGATGCATTTCAGCCCCATTAGACAACATTAAATCTTGCATTGAAACTTCATGAAGAACTTCGACATTAGCAATGTTTTTGAGCTCTTCATAAGCACTGCCCAAAATTAAATTGTTTTCTACAATATATGCCAAATTTTCATCCATATAGTCACCCTTGAAATTAATGACTGCTTGAGAATTAGCCTCCCATATCTGAAGAAGAAACTCTCATGAACATATACTCTCCATGTCTAATTCCTTTTTCATTGAAATTTTGTCTCGTTTATCGATAAGTACTGCCGATTTAAAAATATACCTGCATTGCGTTCACTTTACCATATCGGGCAGACTCTATGTGCTTCCAGATACCTATATCATTCAATAAATTGTATGTTGCCTTATTCAGTGAGGATACACGATTAGAATACTGTTCTGGTATTTTCCATTCTCGTTTTTTACTACTTTCTAGAAGTAGTATTCTTTTATCTGCCAAGCGATTGTTTTTTCCTAGAGAAGTTCAATATTGAAACGTGAGTTTTATGGGGATGAATAACAATTCGTTACCTAGTGCACAGGCCAGAGTGGCCCCAATTACTCCTCCACCAACAATAATTATATCATGTGTATGCGAAGAATTAAATCGGCTACAATTTCTCAATAGGGATTTATGATGAAGTTCTATACAATTTGTATAGACTTTTCTTAATCGTATCATCTTCCTGAATAATTTCGATATGTAATTAAATATCAAATCCTCCTTTGAAAATCAAAATCTATGGATTATATATTATATAAGTAGGGTTATGTTTTACTTCTTGTACAAAAGAACTACCACAGATTACAGAAACAAGTTTCTGTAATCTGTGAGAACTACTTAGATTTGCAGTGCAGCCAACATTAGTACTTCAAAATTTTAATTTCAAGGATTGTTCCAACTGTACAATAATGCATTTGTCTCAGATCAAAGAGCGCCGTAGCCCCTGTCTACAGGGCTTTCCCACACTTTTAGTTGTATTCAACTGGAATTGGTGGGTCAGTTGTCTGGGATTGTTTCATTAATTAAATTAACTTTAATCTTAAAAATTTGCAAAGCAGCTATATACAGGCGAGAAATGCCTGTAATTCTTACATAACTTAACTAATGTGCTCTATTCGACTTTTATTATGGTCGTTAAATATAAATAAAAAATTTCCAAATTTGGAAAAACATCATTACGATTGGATCAAAGAAATGGTGTTCTAACTTGTGCTTAAAATCATCATGGTCCCCAAGTTCTTTCCAAAGTATCTTGGTGGTGAAGTTTAGAAATAGAAAGTGATGGGCTCCCTTGTTTCTACGTTCTATAATCGATAACCCAAGGGCGTAGCCAGGGGGTGGGGTGGTTTGTTATTTTTCTTAAAAAAAAAATTTTGCTGCAGAAAGTGACCCATACACCCCCAAAACCTCCGAAATTAATTCCTATTTCAAAACCCCCCCCCCCCCCCCCCCCCCGAAATTAATTCCTTGCTACGCCCTTGCGATAACCTATTCTAAAGGATGAGCATTGCTTCTGTATATTACATTACTCCAACCCACTATCGATATAACACTAATTTATTGCCCACTCGAGCAAACAAAATTCATTTGGGCAGAAATGAAACAAATTTATTACGTAATTATTTATTTGGATTTATATTTATTTCAACTGAGAAATTATCTATTCTTCAAGAAAACAATATCTACATTAAATCTAATGTTGTACCTCATGAGAAAACAAGATCAATATTAAATCAAACACCTATATAAGTCTTCATTTCACTCTGATATGGAACGAGGCATCTTAGATGCACAAAAATTGAAGTCAACCAGTTTCTGTAACATAAAATAATACTCATTAGAATTATATAATTCCTACAATTTTTTAAATGTATTTTTTTCGAGATTTGGTTCTTTGGAATACATTCCAACTACAATCTGTTTTGACAAAATTTTTAATTTGACTCACCTCATATTAATTCATTGGTCATCTCCAGTATTCTCCGAACATAATAAATAATTACAAGTACTATGATCTCTGCTAGTCCGTTTATCTCATATCTCTCATCATAAATAATTTCTCAGTTTATGAATATTGTGTGTTAATGTGCAATGGTGTTTTGTTGAAGGGATTGAAAGGCACACCTCATTGAAAACAACTACTTTGAAAGTACAGGCAGTGTTCAATTTTACTTGGACATCGTTTTCAGTACCTTTTTTACACTGACGCCTACTATTCAATATTGTGTGAATATATTCCGAAAGTTTTTTCTCCAAATCAAGAAATGAAAAGTTGATTTTGATGGGAAACGGAGGCTCTCAATCTGAATCCTGCAAAAAACATTGTACATGAGATATTGATAATGAAGAAAATTTGATATAACCTACCTTCATTAAAAAATGTTGTTGTAGTATCATAGATATTCAGAAATTTGTTTGTCTATTTAGTCAATTTTGTCAGAAAATCGGTAAGTATTCTAAGTTTTACAATTATCATTATCAGCTCTAAACTGCTATGTGAAAGGTGAAATAATTCAACCAATAGTTAATGGTAGAATAGTTGTTGCTGTGCAGTTAACTTGAAAACGGGGGAAGTTTGGTTATTCTAACATTCTTATGGAATTTGTCCTTTCAAAGCCTCAATCATAAGATAAAAATATTATAAATAAACTTTCATACCCTGAAAATAAAAATTACCATTAGAGATAAATAAAGTTTACAGAAATCATACAATCAAAGAAAATTTCATTGAATTTATAAGAGTTACCTATCAAATTAGATATGTTAAGAAAATAAGGTCTGCGTCAAGGGGTCAAAATTCTTTGTTGCAAAGTTTAGGACAACTGTCCTTTATTATACTCATGTGCAGTTCGAGCACTATTTAGTTTCTTCCGTGTTCCATTTCATAAGTTCATATCAAGTGTTTTGCGATTTTTATTATGGATAAAAATCCATAATCCAATAATAAAAAAAAATATTATTGGATTATTCATTGACATAATAAGTGAAATAAATTTGGATGAATAATATAAATAAGTTGTGTTTCATTGATCAATTTCCTGTACTTTTTCGAAACTGTAGTTGATCGTGTTTTATTTAAATTAAAATACAATAGATGCAAGAAAAGAATTATACTCACTTCTAGAGTCCACTGTGCAGATATTATTTCCTCTGGTTGATTGCACATAAGTTAGTTGAAGTACCATTTCATACTGTACTAACATTGGAACATCTCTAAATTGAATGTTGATGGTGGTGGAAAACAGCAATTAATTATTTATTTATTTATCCCCAAATTGAAATTTAATTTTTAGAAAAATTATTCTGTATTCCATTAGAATGTAATTTACTGAATTGTTATTGCATAAGATATTTTGGTTTTTTTCACCATTTTTGTTTATATCTTTCAATAAATAATTACGGACATCAAGATCATTCTAAGGTCAATCTCCTAAAACTTTCTCATTTCTAATATTCTATACCTACTAAATGTTTTGATGTTTTTTTATGGATTTGGATGCGAACATTTCCTTATTCAGTCTCATCTACCATTCTCAATTCTTATTTTACTGGGACTCTTTCGAAAGATTTCACTCCACTACAAATTGCTACAAATCCAAGAGGCATGTTTTGCGAAGTAGCAAAATGAAAAAAATTATCAGATATACTTTAATCTGCTTAAATTTTCTTATTTTAGGGAAATCATTATTCCAAATCGCACACAGCTGGAGGACACACAGAAAACAGTGAGAAAACTGGTTGCCGTAGATGATAATAATCTGTCTCCTGGCTTGTATCCATCCAAACAGTTCTAGAATGAACATCTGGACAAATATTCAAATGTAGCAATACCACATTGCAGCTATAGGTAATTTCTTGACCTGGTTAGAACTCATGATGACTGTCGGTCCCACGTCTATACATCCAAATGTTTAGAACTTGTTTGGCCAACTTTGTTGATCTCATCGCAGCATAATTCTACCAACTCCTAGCGTTTGCCCCAAGTTTTGGCGATATTTTATCCCATATCAAATGTTGAGTTGAATCCAAATTTGCCGGACCAGTAGTTTTTGTTCGTCTTATTTACCTAATGAAGTCTCCAGCCACGAAAGTGGGGTGATTTTGATTCTGCGAAATTCATATTATAATCTCAAATGCCCGTATGTTTCTGGACTATTCCTTTTAACAAGTCGAAAAATAGATACATGAAAGTGTTCTTTTACTTTTTGCATAGTTTGGAACGAATTGCTATACCTAATGGAATTATGAACCCATTCAATTCGCATTATAAGATCCTTCCATGTTGTGATTGGGAAATTTTGAACGATATCCAAGATAATAAATGGAGATCAATTTTTTAACTTTTATTTTGGTACTCAATTTCTAATTGGATTTCTTGATTTGGACTTTGAAGATTGATAATCATTGCAAGATAATATCATCAATATTTTTCAAGATTTGATATTTCGATAGCCTTCCCTTCGTAGAGTTTATATTGTTGCTTTTGCCACAATGACAAATTCTGCAACTTATCCTCAAATATGCTACTATGAGGTGTGATCGATACATCGCAACTATACATTAAACTATTTGAAAACCACAACAATACTGCCATCCTCAAAATATTTCGGGATATTGCCTCATCTGGAGCTTCCAGCAAGTCCTCTTCTCCGTAAAAGTTCAAAAGACTCCTCATATTTGTTGGAAAGAAGTCGAACTTAATTACTTGACGATGAAGATTTTCCAATTTGCCAGTTTTGCAAACATTTTCCATAATTGAAAGTTTCAATTCAGAAGTAGCATCTCCTCGGGTCCCCCAAAAATAAAGCATCCGCACATTTGTATACATCTTACTCTCGGCTCTAATGTAATGGTTAAAATTTATTTCTTCCAGACCTACTGCACCTCTTGGAAATGATATATTGCTGCTACGCATCTACCTGAAAAATAATATTAGTATCTTACCCATAAAAAATTAGTATGTTCATATCCTGCTGCACTTAAGTTGCTTCGGGATCATATTATTCGATAATTTCGGTATTTTGTGTAGGAGAGATTTATTTTGCGTTTTTTCCAGTTTTCATTTTGACAATTCTTCTCATGTTCTTACGTTGTATACTCCAAATTATTATCAGCTGGAAATTACATAATTTGAATCAATATATAAGAACCAATTTTTTCTCTAATATTCGATTGTCAGAACAGAAATGACAACATTAATGGTATTAAATATTTATAAAGAATATCAACAAGTTTTATAATAAATATTGACAGCAGTACCAAACCAAGAATTTCTTTGCTTAGGCAAAGCTACTCATGCTGATGAGGTGTAATTAACTGAAACCGGTCCGTGGCTGCTAATTTTTGGCCATTAATTAATTCCTTATGCCATCCATAGGTAGCGGGTTTAAATCCGGCTCGAAGGACAATGTTACGAGCCATATTAATTCTGACGAAGATATCAAATGGTGCTTACCTAATATTCCTTTTTCCGTCTTCGTTAGCGTGAATTTAGTGCATTTTATAAAAGTTTCCATTGAGGAAGGGTTTTGTATAGTTGTCAAAATCATCAGCAGTTCCTTGGAGTTACATTGATCTAACAATATAAATTTGTATCTCTATTATTCATACGTGTTCCTCAACTGGTAATAGACAACTTATTCAGGGTGAAGTCTTCTAGATTTAGATGATCAGTTGTAATTTTACTTTTGAAAATTCCTGCATTGTTTGTTTTTGAAGGTCTTAATACGCGCCCCCTATATAATTTTGCACAGCCCTACGTAACTCCCATTGAAAATTCGAAAAATATAGCCTGGTCCTGTATTCTCGCAGATGGTCAAGGTCCTCTTCTTGCCACAAATGGTCCTGGTACTCTTCTCGCAAAAGACCCTGGTCTTCGTTTTCTCTCAAAAATGGAGTCCTGATTCTTCTCTCCCTATACAGCTCCTGGTTCTCTTCCTAATAGACCACCCTGATTCTTCTCTTCCCATGGTACTCTCCTATGCTGATTTCAGTCCTCTTTTTCTCGTGATAATCGTGGTCACCTTCTTACAGATGATCCTGGCCCCCTTCTTCTCATAAATGATTCTGGCCCACTTCTTACCATAGATAGTCCTAGTTTGCTCCATCCCACAAATGGCCATGTAACTCTTCTCCTCGCAAATGGCCGTGGTCCCCTTCTTCCCGCAAATGGTCCTGTTCTTCTGTTTCCATAGATGATGATTTTGGTACTCTTCTTTTCCTAAATAATTATTGTCCTGATTATACTCTTCTCATAGGTGATTGTTGCCCTATTCCTTCTTATAGATGGTGTTGGTCCTTTTCTTCCTCTGGACATTCCTTGGTATGCTTTTTCCCGTACATGATCCCTGTCTGCTTCTTTCGTAGATGGTCCTAGTTTGCTTCTTCCCGTTCAAGGTCCTGGTCTGCTTCTAGTCTTACCATAGATGGTCCTGGTCTGGTTCTACCCGTAGATGATCCTGCTCTGTATCTTCTTGTAGATGTTCCTGTTCATCTCCACCTAAATTGTGCTAGTTTGCTTCGTCCGATATAAAATCCTGATCAGCTTCTTTCCGTAGATAGTCCTGGTCTGCTTCTTCCTGTAGATGATCCTGGTCCGCTTTTTCCTGTAGATGGTGCTGGTCTGCTTCTTCTCGTAGATGGTCCTGGTCCGCTTCTTCTCGTAGTTAGTCTTGTTCCGCTTCTTCTGGTAGATGGTCCTGGTCTGCTTCTTCACGTAGATAGTCCTGGTCCGCTTCTTCCCGTAGATGATCCTGGTCCGCTTCTTCTCGTAGATGGTCCTGGTCCGCTTCTTCTCGTAGATGGTCCTGGTCCGCTTCTTCTCGTAGATGGTCCTGGTCCGCTTCTTCTCGTAGATGGTCCTGGACTGCTTCTTCTTGTAGATAGTCTTGGTCCGCTTCTTCTGGTAGATGGTCCTGGTCTGCTTCTTCTCGTAGATGTCCTGGTCCGCTTCTTCTCGTAGATAGTCTTGGTCCGATTCTTCTGGTAGATGGTTCTGGTCTGCTTCTTCTCGTAGATGTCCTGGTCCGCTTCTTCTCGTAAATAGTCTTGGTCCGATTCTTCTGGTAGATGGTCCTGGTCAGCTTCTTCTCGTAGATGTCCTGGTCTGCTTCTTCTCGTAGATGTCCTGGTCCGCTTCTTCTCGTAGATAGTCTTGGTCCGATTCTTCTGGTAGATGGTCCTGGTCTGCTTCTTCTCGTAGATAGTCTTTGTCTGCTTCTTCTCGTAGATAGTCTTGGTCTGATTCTTCTGGTAGATGGTCCTGGTCCGCTTCTTCTCGTAGATGGTCCTGGTCTGATCCTTCTCGTAGATGGTCCTGATCCGCTTCTTCTCGTAGATAGTCTTGGTCTGCTTCTTTTGGTAGATGGTCCTGGTTCGCTTCTTCTGGTAGATGGTCCTGGTCCACTTCTTCTAGTAGATGGTCCTGGTCTGCTTCTTCTCGTAGATAGTATTTGTCTGCTTCTTCTGGTAGATGGTCCTGGTCTGCTTCTTCTTGTAGATAGTTCTGGTCCACTTCTTCTGGTAGATGGTCATGGTCTGCTTCTTCTCGTAGATTGTCCTGGTCCGCTTCTTCTCGTAGATGGTCCTGGTCTGCTTCTTCTCGTAAATAATTTTGGTCTGCTTCTACTGGTAGATGTCCTGGTCTGCTTCTTCTTGTAGATAGTCTTGGTCCGCTTCTTCTGGTAGATGGTCCTGGTTTGCTTCTTCTCGTAGATTGTCCTGGTCCGCTTCTTCTCGTAGCTAGTCTTGGTCCGCTTCTTCTCGTAGATGGTCCTGGTCTGCTTCTTCTTGTAGATATTGTTGGTCCGCTTCTGCTGATAGATGGTCTTGCTCTGCTTCTTCTCGTAGATGGTCCTGGTCCACTTCTTCCTGTAGATGGTTCTGGTCTGCTTCATCCAGTAGATAGTCCTGGTCCGCTTCTTCTCATAGATGGTCCAGGATCGCTTCTTCTTGAAGATGGTCCTCGTATTCTTCTTCTCGTAGATGGTGTTCTGTCTGTATCTTTCCATAGATGATCTTGGTCTCCATAGTTCGTCGTGGTCTACTTCTCCACATATATGGTCATGGTTGGCATCGATCCACATGTGATACTGGTCCTTTTCTTCCCCATTCTATTATCTATATCGTATATTAGACTGTTAAGATCTTTCACTGGTAGTATAAGCGTAATATTACCATTCAGCTCATGATGTGGTTCATCTACTATGACACATTTTGTCCGGTCTCAAAACTAAACTCGTTACTAAAATGAGTCTTGGTGGTTTAGGTTTATGGATCTCATGTACCGAAACATATGGTAGCACGCCACGGAATAGATAATGCTCCTCTACATCCTCCCATTCAATCATACTCAGTTCTTCATCAGGATTTCTTGGTTGTCGTTGTTGAGTCTTGTACCTATAACAGAAGTCGATACTAAATGGTTCAACTTCTTGATGACTGGTAGCAATTCTTTATCTCTTCTTTAACTAGGTTGATGAAATCATAATCGCCTCTTTTTCTCAACTTTGGCGCCGACTAGAGTGGCTTACACAGAAGTAGTAGCTGAATGGCTCACTTCTCCAATGACTAGTCTGTTACCTACAAAAGAAGTCATTTATAAATAGCTCACTTTTTTACCGATGACTGGCTGGTAGCATACATAGTAGTACGTACATACGTAGTCATACGTACTTCTCGTAAGTGCAGTCATCTTCGTCATCCTTCTATGCATTCAGAGCCGCCTCTTCATCTCCGTTTTGGGGTTGAGCCAGGCCTATAAGATAACTAGTTACTGGATGGCTCAATGTCTCTACGGCTGGGTGTTAGTAATCCTTAGTCTCTTCGGATGTTCATCTTGTTGTGGAAGTCCTCTTTTCGTTTTCCCATGAAATCATGGCCGCCTCTTCTGTTGAGTCTGGTGCCTATAAGAGAAATAGTGACTGGATGGCTCAAGTTCTCTATGGCTGGCTGGGTTGTAATCCTCCATCTCTTCGTATGTTCATCTTGTTGTGGAAGTGCTCTTCTCAGTCTTCCCATGAAATCATGGCTCAATTTCTCAATGGCTGACTGGTAGTAATTCTTCATCTCTTCGTAAGTCCATCTTGTTGTGGAAGTGCTCTTCTTCGTCTTCCCATGAAATCATGGCCTCCTCTTCATCTCGGGCTTAGCGTTGAGTCAGGTGCCTATAAGAGAAATAGTTGCTGGATGGCCCAATTTCTCAATGGCTGGCTGGTAGTAATTTTTCATCTCTTCGTCAGTCCATCTTCTTGTGGAAGTGCTCTTCTTAGTCTTCCCACGAAATCATGGCCGCCTCTTCATCTCGGTCTTGGCGTAGAGTCAGGTGCCTATAAGAGAAATAGTTGCTGGAAGGCTCAATTTGTCTATGGCTGGCTGGTAGTAATCCTCCGTCTCGTCGTGAGTCCATCTTGTTGTGGCAGACTTCTTCTCCGTCGTCCCATGAAATCATGGCCTCCTCTTCATCTCGGTCTTGGCGTTGAGTCAGGTGCCTATAAGAGAAATAGTTGCTGGAAGGCTCAATTTCTCTATGGATGGCTGGTAGTAATCCTCCGTCTCTTCGTGAGTCCATCTTGTTGTGGCAGCCTTCTTCTTCGTCGTCCCATGAAATCATGGCCTCCTCTTCATCTTGGTCTTGGCGTTCAGTCAGGTGCCTATAAGAGAAATAGTTGCTGGATGGCTCAATTTCTCAATGGCTGGCTGGTAGTAATTCTTCATCTCTTTGTAAGTCCATCTTGTAGGGGAAGTGCTCTTCTTCGTCTTCCAATGAAATCAAGGCCGCCTCTTCATCTCGGTCTTGGCGTAGAGTCAGGTGCCTATAAGAGAAATAGTTGCTGGAAGGCTCAATTTCTCTATGGCTGGCTGGTAGTAATCCTCCGTCTCTTCGTGAGTCCATCTTGTTGTGGCCGACTTCTTCTCCGTCGTCCCATGAAATCATGGCCTCCTCTTCATCTCGGTCTTGGCATGCCTATAAGAGAAATAGTTGCTGGATGGCTCGATTTCTCAATGGCTGGCTGGTAGTAATTTTGCATCTCTTCGTACGTCCATCTTGTCGTGGAAGTGCTCTTCTCAGTCTTCCCACGAAATCATGGCCGCCTCTTCATCTCGGTCTTAGCGTTGAGTCAGGTGCCTATAAGAGAAATAGTTGCTAGATGGACAAATCTCTCAATGGCTGGCTGGTAGTAATTCTTCATCTCTTCGTAAGTCCATCTTGTAGTGGAAGTGCTCTTCTCCGTCTTCCCATGAAATCAGGGCTGCCTCTTCATCTCGGTCTTGGAGTTGAGTTAGGTGCCTATAAGAGAAATAGTTGCTGGAAGGCTCAATTTCTTAATGGCTGGCTGGTAGTAATTCTTCATCTTTTCGTAAGTCTATCTTGTAGTGGAAGTGCTCTTCTCCGTCTTCCAATGAAATCATGGCCGCCTCTTCATCTCGGTCTTGGCGTTGAGTCAGGTGACTATAAGAGAAATAGTTGCTGGATGGACAAATCTCTCAATGGCTGGCTGGTAGTAATTCTTCATCTCTTCGTAAGTCCATCTTGTAGTGGAAGTGCTTCTCCGTCTTCCCATGAAATCAGGGCTGCCTCTTCATCTCGGTCTTGGAGTTGAGTTAGGTGCCTATAAGAGAAATAGTTGCTGGAAGGCTCAATTTCTTAATGGCTGGCTGGTAGTAATTCTTCATCTTTTCGTAAGTCTATCTTGTAGTGGAAGTGCTCTTCTCCGTCTTCCAATGAAATCATGGCCGCCTCTTCATCTCGGTCTTGGCGTTGAGTCAGGTGACTATAAGAGAAATAGTTGCTGGATGGACAAATCTCTCAATGGCTGGCTGGTAGTAATTCTTCATCTCTTCGTAAGTCTATCTTGTAGTGGAAGTGCTCTTCTCCGTCTTCCAATGAAATCATGGCCGCCTCTTCATCTCGGTCTTGGCGTTGAGTTAGGTGCCTATAAGAGAAATAGTTGCTGGATGGACAAATCTCTCAATGGCTGGCTGGTAGTAATTCTTCATCTCTTCGTAAGTCTATCTTGTAGTGGAAGTGCTCTTCTCCGTCTTCCAATGAAATCATGGCCGCCTCTTCATCTCGGTCTTGGCGTTGAGTTAGGTGCCTATAAGAGAAATAGTTGCTGGATGGACAAATCTCTCAATGGCTGGCTGGTAGAAATTCTTCATTTCTTCGTAAGTCCATCTTGTAGTGTAAGTGCTCTTCTCCGTCTTCCCATGAAATCAGGGCTGCCTCTTCATCTCGGTCTTGGAGTTGAGTTAGGTGCCTATAAGAGAAATAGTTGCTGGAAGGCTCAATTTCTGGTAATTGTTTAGAACTAAAAGAACTGTACTGGAGAAGTGAAAAAAATTGTACTTACCAAGTTTGGGCCCCAGATTACGAAAATGATAGCGAGAAGTCTGCAATTCCTTTAGTTTTTTCAAAAAAAAATTCCAAAGTTTCATTCAGGTAGGTGAGGTTATTCATAATTCTAGCCAGTTTTCCTCTATTTTCTCAATCAATAATCGTTGGAAATGATTTTATTATCAATTTCTGAGCGTTTCCTGCAAAATAAAGCCTTCATTTCGTCGAAATCGACGATTTTATACATTGTTTATTTTCGCTACGACAGCCATTTTAATTCAACTTACGGTAGGCAACCGTCGCGACTGGTGCAACGTTGCCAATGTCTCAAATCGAATGGCCAGTAACTTACAAATAGTTAGTGGATGGGATTGGGAGAACCCATTTTCGTTTACTTTTCCAACTGTGGTAGATGACCAATCCATTTCTGATGCTAAATCTTCCTGCTTTGTCTGAATAAGCCAATATGCAACAAACCTACATATTTCCGCAATTGACTTTGGAGTGCCAGAAAAAAATGAATTATTTTTTATGTATTTAACGAAGCCACATTTCTGCCGTTTCCGTCGATTCGGAACGGCGATAGTATTATTGCACATAAATTTGGAAAATGCAGGATAATATGTGCAAGGTGTGTTGCATTTTGGGCAATTCATTTCATTCATACAATCAATCACACCATGCTCTTTCAAAAAATCTTTCAAACGATCTTCATCTCTCAACACATAAATAAAATCTGTATGAGAGAGAAGACACCCCGTGCACACCATTTTAATTTAATATTAAAACAACTCACCTGTTCTAAACACTGTTCTAAATGAAATGAAAATGAAGTATGGCAAGTGTAAGCTAGAGTTTATATAGCAAATTCATTCTTGCCATGTGTTTCTCCAAAAAAGGGGCGCGAAATGATGATACCCTTAATACGTCATTATCTCGAAACAATATTCGAACTAATCAACGTAAATTTAACTACAAGTATGAGACATTGGCAACGTTGCACCAGTCGCGAAGGTTGCCTACCGTAAGTTGAATTAAAATGGCTGCCGTAACGAAAATAAACAATGTATAAAATCGTCGATTTCGACGAAATGAAGGCTTTATTTTGCAGGAAACGCTCAGAAATTGATAATAAAATCATTTCCAACGATTATTGATTGAGAAAATAGAGGAAAACTGGCTAGAATTATGAATAACCTCACCTACCTGAATGAAACTTTGGAATTTTTTTTTGAAAAAACTAAAGGCATTAAAGACTTCTCGCTATCATTTTCGTAATCTGGGGCCCAAACTTGGTAAGTACAATTTTTTTCACTTCTCCACTACGGTTCTTTTAGTTCTAAACAATTACCCAATTTCTTAATGGCTGGCTGGTAGTAATTCTTCATCTCTTCGTAAGTCCATCTTGTAGTGGAAGTGCTCTTCTCCGTCTTCCCATGAAATCAGGGCTGCCTCTTCATCTCGGTCTTGGAGTTGAGTTAGGTGCCTATAAGAGAAATAGTTGCTGGAAGGCTCAATTTCTTAATGGCTGGCTGGTAGTAATTCTTCATCTCTTCGTAAGTCCATCTTGTAGTGGAAGTGCTCTTCTCCGTCTTCCAATGAAATCATGGCCGCCTCTTCATCTCGGTCTTGGCGTTGAGTCAGGTGACTATAACAGAAATAGTTGCTGGATGGACAAATCTCTCAATGTCTGGCTGGTAGTAATTCTTCGTCTCTTCGTAAGTCCATCTTGTAGTGGAAGTGCTCTTCTCCGTCTTCCCATGAAATCATGGCCGCCTCTTCATCTCGGTCTTGGCGTTGAGTCAGGTGACTATAAGAGAAATAGTTGCTGGATGGACAAATCTCTCAATGGCTGGCTGGTAGAAATTCTTCATTTCTTCGTAAGTCCATCTTGTAGTGGAAGTGCTCTTCTCCGTCTTCCCATGAAATCAGGGCTGCCTCTTCATCTCGGTCTTGGAGTTGAGTTAGGTGCCTATAAGAGAAATAGTTGCTGGAAGGCTCAATTTCTTAATGGCTGGCTAGTAGTAATTCTTCATCTCTTCGTAAGTCTATCTTGTAGTGGAAGTGCTCTTCTCCGTCTTCCAATGAAATCATGGCCGCCTCTTCATCTCGGTCTTGGCGTTAAGTCAGGTGACTATAAGAGAAATAGTTGCTGGATGGACAAATCTCTCAATGGCTGGCTGGTAGTAATTCTTCATCTCTTCGTAAGTCCATCTTGTAGTGGAAGTGCTCTTCTCCGTCTTCCCATGAAATCAGGGCTGCCTCTTCATCTCGGTCTTGGCGTTGAGTTAGGTGCCTATAAGAGAAATAGTTGCTGGAAGGCTCAATTTCTTAATGGCTGGCTGGTAGTAATTCTTCATCTCTTCGTAAGTCCATCATGTAGTGGAAGTGCTCTTCTCCGTCTTCCAATGAAATCATGGCCGCCTCTTCATCTCGGTCTTGGCGTTGAGTCAGGTGACTATAAGAGAAATAGTTGCTGGATGGACAAATCTCTCAATGGCTGGCTGGTAGTAATTCTTCATCTCTTCGTAAGTCCATCTTGTAGCGGAAGTGCTCTTCTCCGTCTTCCCATGAAATCAGAGCTGCCTCTTCATCTCGGTCTTGGCGTTGAGTTAGGTGCCTATAAGAGAAATAGTTGCTGGAAGGCTCAATTTCTTAATGGCTGGCTGGTAGTAATTCTTCATCTCTTCGTAAGTCCATCATGTAGTAGAAGTGCTCTTCTCCGTCTTCCAATGAAATCATGGCCGCCTCTTCATCTCGGTCTTGGCGTTGAGTCAGGTGACTATAAGAGAAATAGTTGCTGGATGAGAGAAATAGTTGCTGGATGGACAAATCTCTCAATGGCTGGCTGGTAGTAATTCTTCATCTCTTCGTAAGTCTATCTTGTAGTGGAAGTGCTCTTCTCCGTCTTCCAATGAAATCATGGCCGCCTCTTCATCTCGGTCTTGGCGTTGAGTTAGGTGCCTATAAGAGAAATAGTTGCTGGATGGACAAATCTCTCAATGGCTGGCTGGTAGAAATTCTTCATTTCTTCGTAAGTCCATCTTGTAGTGCAAGTGCTCTTCTCCGTCTTCCCATGAAATCAGGGCTGCCTCTTCATCTCGGTCTTGGAGTTGAGTTAGGTGCCTATAAGAGAAATAGTTGCTGGAAGGCTCAATTTCTTAATGGCTGGCTGGTAGTAATTCTTCATCTCTTCGTAAGTCCATCTTGTAGTGGAAGTGCTCTTCTCCGTCTTCCCATGAAATCAGGGCTGCCCCTTCATCTCGGTCTTGGAGTTGAGTTAGGTGCCTATAAGAGAAATAGTTGCTGGAAGGCTCAATTTCTTAATGACTGGCTGGTAGTAATTCTTCATCTCTTCGTAAGTCCATCTTGTAGTGGAAGTGCTCTTCTCCGTCTTCCAATGAAATCATGGCCGCCTCTTCATCTCGGTCTTGGCGTTGAGTCAGGTGACTATAAGAGAAATAGTTACTGGATGGACAAATCTCTCAATGGCTGGCTGGTAGTAATTCTTCATCTCTTCGTAAGTCCATCTTGTAGCGGAAGTGCTCTTCTCCGTCTTCCCATGAAATCAGAGCTGCCTCTTCATCTCGGTCTTGGCGTTGAGTCAGGTGACTATAAGAGAAATAGTTGCTGGATGAGAGAAATAGTTGCTGGATGGACAAATCTCTCAGTGGCTGGCTGGTAGTAATTCTTCATCTCTTCGTAAGTCCATCTTGTAGTGGAAGTGCTCTTCTCCGTCTTCCCATGAAATCAGGGCTGCCTCTTCATCTCGGTCTTGGCGTTGAGTTAGGTGCCTATAAGAGAAATAGTTGCTGGACGGCTCAATTTCTTAATGGCTGGCTGGTAGTAATTCTTCATCTCTTCGTAAGTCCATCTTGTAGTGGAAGTGCTCTTCTCCGTCTTCCCATGAAATCAGGGCTGCCTCTTCATCTCGGTCTTGGCGTTGAGTTAGGTGCCTATAAGAGAAATAGTTGCTGGATGGACATATCTCTCAATGGCTGGCTGGTAGTAATTCTTCATCTCTTCGTAAGTCTATCTTGTAGTGGAAGTGCTCTTCTCCATCTTCCAATGAAATCATCGCTGCCTCTTCATCTCGGTCTTGGCGTTGAGTCAGGTGACTATAAGAGAAATAGTTGCTGGATGGACAAATCTCTCAATGGCTGGCTGGTAGTAATTCTTCATCTCTTCGTAAGTCCATCTTTTAGTGGAAGTGCTCTTCTCCGTCTTCCCATGAAATCAGGGCTGCCTCTTCATCTCGGTCTTGGAGTTGAGTTAGGTGCCTATAAGAGAAATAGTTGCTGGAAAGCTCAATTTCTTAATGGCTGGCTAGTGGTAATTCTTCATCTCTTCGTAAGTCTATCTTGTAGTGGAAGTGCTCTTCTCCGTCTTCCAATGAAATCATGGCCGCCTCTTCATCTCGGTCTTGGCGTTGAGTCAGGTGACTATAAGAGAAATAGTTGCTGGATGGACAAATCTCTCAATGGCTGGCTGGTAGTAATTCTTCATCTCTTCGTAAGTCCATCTTGTAGTGGAAGTGCTCTTCTCCGTCTTCCCATGAAATCAGGGCTGCCTCTTCATCTCGGTCTTGGAGTTGAGTTAGGTGCCTATAAGAGAAATAGTTGCTGGAAAGCTCAATTTCTTAATGGCTGGCTAGTGGTAATTCTTCATCTCTTCGTAAGTCTATCTTGTAGTGGAAGTGCTCTTCTCCGTCTTCCAATGAAATCATGGCCGCCTCTTCATCTCGGTCTTGGCGTTGAGTCAGGTGACTATAAGAGAAATAGTTGCTGGATGGACAAATCTCTCAATGGCTGGCTGGTAGTAATTCTTCATCTCTTCGTAAGTCCATCTTTTAGTGGAAGTGCTCTTCTCCGTCTTCCCATGAAATCAGGGCTGCCTCTTCATCTCGGTCTTGGCGTTGAGTTAGGTGCCTATAAGAGAAATAGTTGCTGGAAGGCTCAATTTCTTAATGGGTGGCTGGTAGTAATTCTTCATCTCTTCCTAAGTCCATCATGTAGTGGAAGTGCTCTTCTCCGTCTTCCAATGAAATCATGGCCGCCTCTTCATCTCGGTCTTGGCGTTGAGTCAGGTGACTATAAGAGAAATAGTTACTGGATGGACAAATCTCTCAATGGCTGGCTGGTAGTAATTCTTCATCTCTTCGTAAGTCCATCTTGTAGCGGAAGTGCTCTTCTCCGTCTTCCCATGAAATCAGAGCTGCCTCTTCATCTCGGTCTTGGCGTTGAGTTAGGTGCCTATAAGAGAAATAGTTGCTGGAAGGCTCAATTTCTTAATGGCTGGCTGGTAGTAATTCTTCATCTCTTCGTAAGTCCATCATGTAGTGGAAGTGCTCTTCTCCGTCTTCCAATGAAATCATGGCCGCCTCTTCATCTCGGTCTTGGCGTTGAGTCAGGTGACTATAAGAGAAATAGTTGCTGGATGAGAGAAATAGTTGCTGGATGGACAAATCTCTCAGTGGCTGGCTGGTAGTAATTCTTCATCTCTTCGTAAGTCCATCTTGTAGTGGAAGTGCTCTTCTCCGTCTTCCCATGAAATCAGGGCTGCCTCTTCATCTCGGTCTTGGCGATGAGTTAGGTGCCTATAAGAGAAATAGTTGCTGGATGGACATATCTCTCAATGGCTGGCTGGTAGTAATTCTTCATCTCTTCGTAAGTCTATCTTGTAGTGGAAGTGCTCTTCTCCGTCTTCCAATGAAATCATGGCCGCCTCTTCATCTCGGTCTTGGCGTTGAGTTAGGTGCCTATAAGAGAAATAGTTGCTGGATGGACAAATCTCTCAATGGCTGGCTGGTAGTAATTCTTCATCTCTTCGTAAGTCCATCTTGTAGTGGAAGTGCTCTTCTCCGTCTTCCAATGAAATCATGGCCGCCTCTTCATCTCGGTCTTGGCGTTGAGTCAGGTGGCTATAAGATAAATAGTTGCTGGATGGACAAATCTCTCAATGGCTGGCTGGTAGTAATTCTTCATTTCTTCGTAAGTCCATCTTGTAGTGGAAGTGCTCTTCTCCGTCTTCCCATGAAATCAGGGCTGCCTCTTCATCTCGGTCTTGGCGTTGAGTTAGGTGCCTATAAGAGAAATAGTTGCTGGATGGACATATCTCTCAATGGCTGGCTGGTAGTAATTCTTCATCTCTTCGTAAGTCTATCTTGTAGTGGAAGTGCTCTTCTCCGTCTTCCAATGAAATCATGGCCGCCTCTTCATCTCGGTCTTGGCGTTGAGTCAGGTGACTATAAGAGAAATAGTTGCTGGATGGACAAATCTCTCAATGGCTGGCTGGTAGTAATTCTTCATCTCTTCGTAAGTCCATCTTATAGTGGAAGTGCTCTTCTCCGTCTTCCCATGAAATCAGGGCCGCCTCTTCATCTCGGTCTTGGCGTTGAGTTAGGTGCCTATAAGAGAAATAGTTGCTGGATGGACATATCTCTCAATGGCTGGCTGGTAGTAATTCTTCATCTCTTCGTAAGTCTATCTTGTTGTGGCAGACTTCTTCTCCGTCATCCCATGAAATCATGGCCTCCTCATCATCTCGGTCTTGGCATGCCAATAAGAGAAATAGTTGCTGGATGGCTCGATTTCTCAATGGCTGGCTGGTAGTAATCTTGCATCTCTTCGTACGTCCATCTTGTCGTGGAAGTGCTCTTCTCCGTCTTCCCACGAAATCATGGCCGCCTCTTCATCTCGGTCTTGGCGTTGAGTCAGGTGCCTATAAGATGAATAGTTGCTGGAAGGCTCAATTTCTCAATGGCTGGCTGGTAGTAATTCTTCATCTCTTCGTATGTCCATCTTGTTGCGGAAGTCTTCCTCCCTGTCGTCCCATGACATCATGGCCGCCTCTTCATCTCGGTCTTGGCGTTGAGTCAGGTCCTATAAGATGAATAGTTGCTGGAAGGCTCAATTTCTCAATGGCTGGCTGGTAGTAATTCTTCATTTCTTCGTAAGTCCATCTTGTTGCGGAAGTCTTCTTCCCTGTCGTCCCATGAAATCATGGCCGCCTCTTCATCTCGGTCTTGGCGTTGAGTCAGGTGCCTATAAGATGAATAGTTGCTGGAAGGCTCAATTTCTCAATGGCTGGCTGGTAGTAATTCTTCATCTCTTCGTATGTCCATCTTGTTGCGGAAGTCTTCTTCCCTGTCGTCCCATGAAATCATGGCCGCCTCTTCATCTCGGTCTTGGCGTTGAGTCAGGTGCCTATAAGAAGAATAGTTGCTGGAAGGCTCAATTTCTCAATGGCTGGCTGGTAGTAATACTTCATCTCTTCGTATGTCCATCTTGTTGCGGAAGTCTTCTTCCCTGTCGTCCCATGAAATCATGGCCGCCTCTTCATCTCGGTCTTGGCGTTGAGTCAGGTGTCAGTCTCAATGGCTGGCTGGTAGTAATTCTTCATCTCTTCGTAAGTCCATCTTGTTGTGGAAGTGCTCTTCTTCGTCTTCCCACGAAATCATGGCCGCCTCTTCATCTCGGTCTTGGCGTTGAGTCAGGTGCCTATAAGATGAATAGTTGCTGGAAGGCTCAATTTCTCAATGGCTGGCTGGTAGTAATTTTTCATCTCTTTGTAAGTCCATCTTGTAGTGGAAGTGCTCTTCTTCGTCTTCCCACGAAATCATGGCCGCCGCTTCATCTCGGTCTTGGCGTTGAGTCAGGTGCCTATAAGAGAAATAGTTGCTGGAAGGCTCAATTTCTCAATGGCTGGCTGGTAGTAATTCTTCATCTCTTCGTAAGTCCATCTTGTTGTGGAAGTGCTCTTCTTCGTCTTCCCACGAAATCATGGCCGCCTCTTCATCTCGGTCTTGGCGTTCAGTCAGGTGCCTATAAGATTAATAGTTGCTGGATGGCTCAATTTCTCAATGGCTGGCTGGTAGTAATCCTTAATCTCTTCGTACGTGCATCTAGTTGAGGAAGTGCTTTTTTCCGTTGTCCCATGAAATCATGGTCGCCTCATCACCTCAGTCTTGGGGTTGAGTCTAGTGCCTATAAAAGAAGTTGCTGGATGGCTCAATTCCTCTATGGCTGGCTGGTAGTAATGATTCATCTCTTCGTTCGTCCATCTTGTTGTTCAGGTTCTCTTCTACATCCTCCCATGCACTCATAGTCACCTCTTCATCTCATTCTTGGCGTTAAGTCAGGTGCCCATAACAGAAGTCGTTGCTGAATGGCTGCTACATCCTCCTATGAAATCTTAAGTCATCTCTTCAACTCAGTTTTGCCGTCGAGTCCTATAACAGAAGTAGTAATTTATGAACGGCTCACATTCTTCCGATGACTGGCTGGTAGCAACCCTTCCTCTCATCGTATTTACATCTTATTAGTGTGGACATCTTCTCCATCCCCCCATGAAATCATAGAAGGCTCTTCAATCTCAGTCGTGGCGCTGAGTCGGGTGCCTATTAACAGAAATCGTTGCTAGATGGATCCATTTCTCGATGACTGGCTGGTAGCCTCCATCTTGTTGACCAGGTCTTCTCCGTTTTCCCATGAAATCAGTGTCACCTCTTCATCTCAGTCGTAGCGTTAAGTCTGGTGCTTATAACAGAAGTCGTTGCTGGAAGGCTCTCGATGATTGGCTGCTTAAAATCCTTGACCTCTTCATAAGTCCATCTTGTTGACCAGGTCCTCTGCTAAATCCTTTCATGACATCCTACAAAAGAAGACATTTATGAATGGCTCACTTTTTTCCGATTACTGGTATCAACCCTTGCTTTCATCGTACGTACCTCTTGTTAGAGTGCACATCTTGGCGTTGAGTCAGGTGCAGATAATGGACGGCTCTATTTCTCGATGGCTGACGGTGGCAATCCTTCATCTCTTCATACGTCAAGGTCCTCTTCTCCATTCTATCATGAAATCATAGTCGCCTCATCAGATCAGTTTAGGCGTTGAGTTTATTACTTATAAGATAAGTAATTGCTGAATGGCTTACTTCTCCGATGATTGTCTCGAGTAAACCCTCATCTCATCCTACGTACTCCTCTTCACTATCAGGGTTTGCTGTTTAGTTATTGTTTATTAGGTAGCATTATTCGATATATTGGTTCTGAAAAATATGTGTTTCTGACGCAGAAGCAATTCCAAAACAATTAAAATGATCTTATTTCATATTTTGAATTTGAGAGAGCCTTCGAATGATGAAAGCATCTCCCGGAGTATCCTTTAATGACTTCCTAGTTGATACTAGTGCCTGTAACATAAGTTTTTATTGGAGGCCTCACTTGCTGGATGAACGAGTGGTAGAAATTCTTATCTTGATCTATAGGCCATAGCTGGAATTTATGGTCCTCTTCTTTATCACACCATATCAACTTATGGCAATTCATAAGATGACTGAACTGTAACATAACAGAAGTCATTACCATACGCTTCAATTGATTGACTGGCAGCAAAAAACCTATCGTCTCTTCGTCATGTTTTAGGACTATTCGGAAAAATTTATGTTTCTAGTCTGCTCATTCAATGGTCATCTCTGGATCAGGAATTTCTCGACTGCAACGTTCAAAGTGCCTGTAACAGAAGTGGTTATTGGATGCCTCATTTCCTCGATGGCTGTTAGAAATTCTCTCATCTCCTGGACATAGTGGATCCGTCCGCAGTTGGGTTTGGTGGTCCAATTCTCATCAAGAACTGTCCAACACAATGACGGAACTGTAACGTTGACATTGGCGCCTATAACAGAAGTCGTTAACGAACGATTCACGCTCTGAATATTTGACTGACGGCAGAAGTTCTTTCTCATATCTTCTGCTAGTCCGCCTAGAAAGGATTATGTTCCTCCCCTCCTTTAAGTTATATCAATGGTCTTTTCTCTGTCAGGGTTTCTTCTTCCGGTAGAAATGCCATCATCTCTTGATTAATCTTGTAAATCTGGTCGCAGTTGGGATTAATAACTGTCCTTTCTCTCGACTATCCACCTAGCGTCCTCGATGACTGCGCGGTAGAAGTTCTCAATCACTTGTTGCTGTTTTCGTATTGAAGGCCTTAAGGTTGCATTGCTGGTCTGAGTTTCTGACATTCCAATAATATCTGTCTATCAGGATGACTGAACCGAAACGTTGAGACTGGCACCTATAACAGATGTCTTTACTGAACGACTTACGAATGTTTGGCTGGCAGCAGATATTCTCTCATATCTTCTTTTTTAGATCTGCCCAGAAGAGTTCATGTTCCTCCTGTCTTCCTACGAAGATACCAATGGTCTTCTCTGTGTGAGAGTTTTCTTGACAGAGACGTTCACTTTGGTGCCTGTAACAGAAGAGGTTATCGGAGGCCTCACTTCCTCGATGACTGGCTGCTCATCTCTTGGTTAATATTGTAAGTTAGCTGGTAATTGGAATAATTGATCATCCCCTCAATGACAACTATCCATTAGGATGACTGAACACAAACTTTCTAATTGGCGCCTATAACAGATGTCGTTACTGAAGGACTTACGAATGTTTCACTGGCAGCAGAGATCCTCTCATATATTCCACATGTTTTAGATCCACCCAGAAAAGATCATGTTTCTCTTCTGGATCAAAAATATCGATGATAGTTTCTGTTTATGTTTTGCTGACCGCGACATTGACTTTGGTGCCTGTAACAGATATTGTTATTGGTAGCCTCCCTTCGTCTGGTAGAATTTCCGTCATATCTTGATTAATCTTGTAAATTTGGCCGCAGTTGGGATCAATTGTTCCCTCTCTTGACTATCCACCTAGCGTCATCGATGACTGGCCGGTAGAAATTCTCACATCTCTTGTTGTTGTTGTTGACTGGCAGTAGAAATCGTCTCTTATCTTCTCTTTTAGATCCGCTCAGAAAAGATAATATTCCTCCTGTCTTCCTTCAAATATAACAATAGTCTTCTCCGTGTGAGAATGTTCTTGACCAAGACATTGAGTTTGGTGCCTGTAACAGAAATGGTAATTGGAGGCCTCACTTTCTCGATGACTGGCTGGTTATCTCTTGATTAATATTGTAGATCAGGCGGTAGTTTGAATTTATGACCATCCCTTCATCGAGAACTATCCATCAGGATGACTAAACTGAAACGTTGATCTGGCGCCTATAACAGATGTCGTTACTGACTTACGAATGTTTGATTGACTGCGGAAACCCTCTCATACTTTCTACATGATTTAGATTCACCCAGAAAAGATCATTTTCCTCCTCTGCTCCTTCGAAGACATCGATGGTGGTCTCTCTGTGAATGTTTTCTTGATCGCGACGATGACTAACGCCTGTAACAGAGGTGGTTACTGGAAGCCTCACTTCCTCGGTGAGTGGCTGGTATAAATTCTCCCATTTCTTGATTAATATTGTAGATCAGGTATTAGTTGGAATTAATGATCATCCCCTCACTGAGAACTATCCATCAGGACGACTGAACAAACACGTTCTGATTGGCGCTACTGAACGACTTACGAATGTTCGACTGGCAGCAGGAAACCTCTAAACTCTTCTACATGTTTTAGATCCACCCAAAAATAGTATGGTCCTCCTCTCGTATTTCAAGGATATCGATGGTCGCCTCTGTGTGAGAGTTTTCTTGACAGATATGTTGATTTTGGTGCCTGTAACAGAAGTGGTTATGGAAGGCCTCACTTCTTCGATGCTGGCTGGTCGCAATCCTTCATCTTTGCGTATGTCCATCTTGTTGATCAGGTCCTCTTCTCCATCCTCCCATGAAATCATAGTCGCCACTCCATCTCAGTCGTGGGGTTGAGTCAGGTGCCTATAACAGAACTCGTTGCTGGATGGATCAATTTCTCTTCATCTCTTCATACGTCCATCTTGTTGTGGAAGTCCTCTTCTACATCCTCCCATGAAATCATAGTCGCCACTCCATCACAGTCGTGGGGTTGAGTCAGGTGCCTATAACAGAAGTCGTTGCTGGATGGCTCAATTTCTCTTCATCGCTTCATACGTCCATCTTGTTGTGGAAGTCCTCTTCTACATCCTCCCATCATATTCAACTCTTCATCGAAGTTTGGGCGTTCAGTCTATTACAGTTTCTCGACTTTGGTGCCTGTAACAGTAGTGGTTATTGGAGGCCTCACTTCCTCGATGCTGGCTGGTCGCAATCCTTCATCTCTGCGTACGTCCATCTTGTTGCGGAAGTCTTCTTCTCCGTCATCCCATGAAATCATGGTCGTCTCTTCATCTCAGTCTTGGCGTTGGGTCAGGTGCCTATCAGAGAAATAGTTGCTGGAGCCAGATTGCTCAATTCTTCTATGGCTGGCTTCTCTTTCATCTCCTGCATCTCTTTGTTCGTCCATCTTGTTGTTCAGGTCCTCTTCTCCATCTTCCCATGAACTCTCTTAGTCGCCACTCAATCTCAGTCTTGAGGTTGAGTCAGGTGTCTATAACAGAACTCGTTGCTGATGACTCAATTTCTCGATGCCTGGCAGGTAGCAGCAACCCTTCATCTCATGCTATTGGTGTGGCCCTTTTCTCCATCCTTCCATGAGATCATTTGCACCCTTCATCTCGGTCTAAGAGTTGAGCTAGGTGCCTGTAATAGAAGTCGTTGCAGAATGGTTCATATTGTTAATGACTAGCGGGTAAGAAACCTTCATATTTTCTTACCTACATCTTGTTGAACAGGTCCTCTCATATCTTCTCTTTTAGAACCGCCTAGAAAAGACTATGTTCCATCTCTGTTCCTTCAAAGATATCCATAGGCATCTCTGGGCGAGAATTTTCTTGACCACGACATTGAATTTGGTGCCTGTAACAGAAGTGGTTATTGGAGAACTCACTTCCTCGATGACTGGCTGCTGGTCATCTCTTGATTAATATTGTAGTGTAGCCGTTAGTTGGAATGAATTGTTATCCCCTCAATGACAACTATCCATCAGGATGACTGAACACTAACGTTCTGATTGGCGCCTATAACAGATGTCGTTACTGAAGGACTTACGAATGTTTGGCTGGCAACAGAAATCCTCTCATATATGCCACATGTTTTAGATCCTTATATCATGTCTCTCTTCTCCATCAAAAATATCGATGTTAGTTTCTGTTTGTTTTGCTGACCGCGACGTTGACATTGGTGCCTATAACAGAAGTGTTATTGGGGGCCTCACTTTCTCGATAACTGCCTGCTATACATTCTTTCATCTCTTGGATTAATATCAGATCAACCCGTAGTTGGAATTGCTGGTCCAATTCTCTATCATCCCCTAGGTCCCTCTATCCATCAGGATGACTGAACACAACTGTTGCTACTTTTGCCTATAACAGATGTCTTTACGACTTACGACTGTTTGACTGGCAGCAGAATTCCACTCATATCTTCTACATGGTTTAGATGATTATGTTCCTCTTCTTCAAAGATATCGATGGATGTTTTGCTGAGCGCGACGTTGACGATGGTGCCTGTAGGAGAAGTGCTATTCGAGGCCTCACTTCCTCGATAACTGGCTGGTATAAATTCTCTCATCTCTTGATTAATATTGTAGGTCCGCTGGTAGTTGGAATCAATGGTCATTTCCTCAATAGGAACCATCAATCAAGCTGAATTTTATCGTTGAAACTGGCCCCTATAACAGAAGTCGTTACTAAACGACTTACACAGTGATTGACTGTCAGCAGAAAACCTCTCATATCTCTTCTACATGTTTTAGGTCCAACCAGAAAGGATTTTTGTCATCTCTAGAATTTGGCATCTCTTGAAATCTCGGTTCAGATATTTATGACAGTTTAATTACTTTCGTCTCAAAGGGACACCGACTAAAAAATAGATCTGTCGTTTGGCACAAAAGCAAAATACTCACATTCATTGTCTACTGTTCATTGAATCAAACTCTAGCCAAATTTCCTCAAGAGCATTTATAGACGACAGGCAATGTTTCGAAAGAGAGATCTTGGGTAGGTACAGTTTTAAGTATGTTCAACCTAAGCATTAAGCCAATATCGCTTCTGACAAATCTTAATGCAGCATTCTAGAAAGGAGTGTTTGAGCGGGCATGAACACGAGCATCACTTATCCATTTCATGAAACATCAGGCAACAAAAGCAAGGATTTTCATCAACTGCGAAACTCAATTGCAAAAAAATCATGAGAATTTCCAACAGATGCAGTTACTAAGTTGGTCAGTACAGAATCAATTCACGCTTTCCTTCAAACCAATTGCAAAATCGTGAATCACGATTATAAATGGGCTTAAAGTTCTCAATCCATAAAAACAAAGTCTAATACCTCCCTCTTGCTCTGTTCGAAGAGATACATAGTTCTTCCCACATTCCTATTTATAATTTTTACAGTTATGTATGTCAATCATCACTTCAATCTATAAACAAACAAAATAAGAAACATCCAAATGTTACCTTGTTAGAGACCGTTATTAGTTTTCAAATTAGAACTCTATGCAAAAAGGGGTTCTTTTAAGTATCTACTCCCCTCTACTAAGATACTTCAGACTACAGGACTTGTGCTCACTTTCCTTTCGAGGTATCAAGGCAGGAAGCAACTTAATTACTCAGAAACATCCAAAGACTAAAACAATAGATCTTTCTACCGAAACAACCCAAAAATACTCACATTCTTTCTACAGCACCAACATTCTGAAACATTGTAAGGATTCTTCCAAATGTGCATCGAATCATTTCACAGAAGTTCTATACAGATCACCATTCCACAATTAAGGTAAACAAATCATGAAGATTATATAAAGTTATAATTCAAATAGTTCACCAAATTACGAGCATGCATTCTGTAACAGAAAGTTAACAAAATCGAGGCACCACTCGCTTGCTATAACAGCATCACTATTGTGGTTATTTACACTTCAGGTAGATAAAGCAAAGTTCATACTAGTTTAGCAACTTACGTGCATCGTACTTGTTAAAATAGTAGTTCAAAAGCCAGGAATTGCGTGAAACTAAAAATCAATATTATATGCAACTGGAAACCTTAGGTGAACTGCATGTCAAATCATTAGCTCCTATCCATTAATTTGGTTGTAGAATTAATGTAGTAAATTTCAGGCCAGATATGAGCGGGTTCAATTGCTACGACCTGTGCTTTTGCCAGTTCAATTGCAGCAAATTTGGAGTTGAATGTGATATACTGGAAGAAGATTCAATAGACGGAAAGATTGTTTTACCTTGCTGTCTGCGTTTGGGAAGATTCAAGATACTTCTGACTAATTTCCTCTAAATAGTATATCAATCTCCTATCTAGCTCATTCCCTATTTTGTTTCAAACTCGTCAAGTACCCCATTGAGTTTTACTTCGATTTGAATGATGAACAGGACCAACTTGATTCAACAGAAGGAAAGACAAGTCGTTACGAAGAATCGGAGATAGGTACTCACAGTCTATTTTCTACAGATTGTTGCTTGGGAAATTTCCATAACTAACTCTTTCAATTGAAACTGCGCTATTTTTCATCACGGATATTCCAAGACATCAAAGCTTATGCTAATATCTAGAAAAATTTCATTACGTGGAACAAAAGGAAGGTACTCACAGTTTTCAAATTACTTCCCATATCATTGATCGTTCCAATATTCGGATTGAGATCCCATAAATTTGAAGATATGTAAAACGCTCTTCTAAAAATTGATTAAGAATGTTTTTTCCAAGATCAAATTCACCATTGGTTCATTTAGATATCAGCACAAGAAAAAATTACCCAAGACGATGTAAGAAAAATAAATAGCAATCACAGGGAAATAAACTTTAAGAATTCAATCACCGAAATTGAAAATAATGTATTATTCAGAATTAAGTGTACATGGTATATCAAGCGCAATTAATGATTCACAAGTGTTATATTTCAAATGTGCATTCTATTCCATAGATTAAAAACTACGCTGTTGAAAATACTGATTATACATGCAATCCAGAAATATTGTTGCAAGAAAAACTGTAACGTCTACTTCACTCTTCCCAATATACCCGAAGCTTCCACATAATTTTATAGCATTGCAGACAAACTTTAGCAAGACCTTAAACACAATTCATAGTCTGCGAGCACAATGATTTTGCATGCAAAAGGCAGTGCTATCCAAAAGTTTAATACAATTCGAAAATTCATTTTATCCATAAGACAATTGGTACAAATCACACAATTCTACCTAGACGTCATTATGTTTAACATATAATTTGTATAAGTTTGAAATATATGTGTTATTAGATTTGCGTCACCTTAGTAGTGTTAAGAGTCGAAAAAATGTTCATTTTTCACTGGTCATTTAATCATAGCAGTATTCATATTCTGTTAAAACAGTAACGGAATATGAATTTTAGACTGACCACAATCTAAAATCAAATGACAAATGGACATTTATACGTTACCGTAAAGTTGAAATTTGATTTCGAATTCCGACCTATTTGAAATCCCTCAAGTTCCTCTTGAATCTGATTTCATTTTACGCTCTTATGATATATATTTATACATGCAGATTGTTATTCTTCACAGAACGGTCAGACTAAAAAATATATTCTTTTGGAGCAAATGCAAAATACTAACATTGTTTCTACATTTCAGCCAATGAATTACAAAATATTTTCATTGCGTTTGAATGCCATGAGAAATAATCATATAGTCGAACATGACTTCCATATTTTTCAGTAGAATATGTATCAACTAAATTCATATATGTTGGGTAGAACATTCAATTATATTTTCGCATCTATTGTCACCATATTAAATTTTTTCTTTTAGTTGTTACTCACTACAAACAAAATCACTACTCAGTTCTTTCAACTTGGCCATGCACTGCGCAATATCTTCTTGAACAATTATATAAACCACAATTCTATTGTAAAATTTAGTATCTGATGGTGCTAGCAGTTATCCAGGTGTGCAAGACAGACGAAAATCATTCATGATTCAATTGCGGCAACGACATTAATTAACAATTACACACATTGTTACTGGGCCTAGGAATGAGTGTCACTAGAAGAGGGGTCCTCCGTCTTGTGCAGAGTTTTAATGGTCAAGTTAAAAGCTAATATTCTAAAAAATATTTAGTCAAAGAAATGAAAATGTTACCTTATCTACCTTTGCAGCAAAGCATCAATACCAGAATCTACACAAATGTAAGGGGGAAATTGCCAACTGTTAGTCAAATCGTTACTCGATATTTTGCATTTTGGTGAATCCAGACAACCTATGACATGCCAAACCTTTCTCGGTATCCATACAACATATTGTTGAAGCGAATAAGGCGAATCATTTTCAAGTTTACCAACTCGTGCATACAATTATTAATGGTGAAATCTAAAAATTCGTATTATATGGAACTAAATTAAGTTAGAACGTTACCCCTAAGGTGCACTGCATGCCATATAATTTGGTCCTATCCACCAATTCGATTGTAGAAGGAATGTAAATTTCAAACCAGATATAAACGGGTCCAATTGCTACGACCTGTGCGTTTGCTAGCTCAATTGCAGTGGAATGCCATATACTGGAAAAGATTCAATCGATAGGAAGATTTTTTTTACCTTCTTGTAGCGCCCTTTTTGAAAAAAAACTGGTTCTGGTAGATTCAACAAACATCTGACAAATTTCCTTGAACTAGCCTCAATCTCCTATCTAACGACATTGCCTATTTTGTTTCAACCTCATCTTGTACCCCATTGAGTGATTGAGATTTGAATGGTGAATTGGACTTGATGCAACAGAAGAAAGGCAAGTTGTTATGGAGAAACAAAGATACTCACAGTAGATTTTCTACGGAATGATTTATTGGAAATTTTCATAATAAACTCCTCCAATTGAGACTGGTATGTTTTAATAAAAGTTGAATCTAAAAATTTGTTTTCAAGTATGACGAATTTTCAGTTTCCTTGGGGCGGATATAGAATCAGTTTAGAGAGAAATAAATCTAATATCTCACTTTCTCCTCGAAAAACGGTATTTTCCATCACGAATATTCGAAGAAAGAGGCAATTCAATCCTAATCCTCTCAATATAAATACTTTTCCCCATCATCACTTATGCTAACATCTAAAAAAATTTCATTACGTGAAACAAAAGGAAGGTACTCACAGTTTTCAAATTACTCCCCATATCATTGACCTTTCCAATCTTCGGATTGAGATCCCACGTATTTGAAGATATGTAAAACGCTCTTCTAAAAATTGATTTAGACTTTTTTCCCAAGGTCAAGCTCACAATTGGTTCATTATCATATCAGCACAAGAAAAGATTACCCAAGATGATGTAAGAAAAATAAATAGCAATCACAGGAAAATAAACTTGAAGAATTCAATCACCGAAATCGAAATTAATGTATTATTCATAATAAAGTGTACGTGGTATATCAAGCGCACTTAATGCTTCACAATTGTTATATTTCAAATGTGCATTCTATTCCATAGATTAAAATCTACATTTTTGAAAATACAGATTATACATGCAATACAGAAATATTGTAGCAAGAAAAACTGTAACGTCTAATTCAATCTGCCCAATATACCCGAAGCTTCCAAGTCATTTTAGAGCATTGCAGACAAACTTTAGCAAGACCTTGAACACAATTCAGTTTCTGCGAGCACAATGATTATGCATGCAAAAGGCAGTACTATCCACAAGATTAATACAATTCGAAAATTCATTTTAACCATAAGACAATTGGTACAAAGCACGCAATGCTATCTAGATGTTATGTTGAACATATAATTTGTATATGTTTGAAATATGTGTTAATAGATTCGAGTCACAGTAGAAGTGTTATGAGACGCAAAAACGTGTATTTTCACTATTCAACCAACCTTACAGCCTGCAAGTGATAAGTGATAAACATATTGGACGACTCACATAGTTGATTGATGTTCGGTTGGTCTCAATCCCTTTCTCTCTAATCATACCTCCATCTACTAAGAACTCGTTTAAGTAAAGATGCATGTGTTCCTTTTAGATCATATTTGATAAATATTTGGTCAGTCCCTATTCATCATAGCAGAATTCATATTCCGTTAAAATAGTAACGGAATATGAATTTTAGACTGACCACAATCTAAAATCAAATGTTAAATGGGTCATTTAAATGTTACCGTCAAATTAAAATTTGATTCCGAATTCCGAATAATTTTACATCCCTCAAGTTCCTCTTGAATTTTCCTCCCAGCTGGGACATTTTGGATGGTTGACGTCATTTGAAGGTATTTTCATGTATGTGTTGATTGTTATTCTTTACAGGCCGGTCATCATAGACTAAAAAATATATTGTTTTGGAGCAAATGCAAAATACTCACATTGTTTCTACAGTTCAGCCAATTAGAACTCCAAAATATTTTCGTTGCCTTCGAATGTCATGAGAAATATTTATATAATCAAACATAACTTCATATTTTCCGGTAGAATATGGTCAACTAAGTTCGTATACTTTCAATTTTATTTTCGCAACTATTGTCACCATATTAATTTTATTCTTTTTATTTCTTTTATTATCAACTATCAGTTGTTACCACTGTTTCCACGTCCTTGACCTGTTCTAGTATTTTTTTCTTATTTGTACGAAAGGATATTTGAAGTGTCTTCAATCTATTTCCCGTTGAAGGTATCAATACAGGCTATTGATTCATTGTTCTCAAACAACCAGAGACTAAAAATGATATTATTTTGGAACAAACGCAAAATATATACTAATATTCTTCATTTAGATATCTTGTTCAAGTGTCCACCAATTTCGATGAAAAATCTCATAAAATACATAAACACTACCATAAAATTTAGAGATACAATAGAAAACAGTTTGCTCATCCATTCTCAAGAGATTTCATAATATTACTTTTCTATAACTAGTTATCACTGGTAACGAATCCCGCTGTGGCATTCTAAAAAAAAGTGAGCACGAAACCAAATGCATGATACTCGCTACAAACATATAATAACTCATCACTTCTAACAACTTGGCCATGCACTTAGAATCTGCACAATTTCTTCTCGAACAATTATATATATATACACGCCAATTCCACCGTAAAATTTAGTATGTGATGGTACTCTAGTAGTTAATACTCAACGGAAAAATAGAGGGAAAGCGAGGAATTTGTAGGAAGAAGTACTCGTGGCTCCGAAACCTTCGTCAATGGACAGGCCTATCAGGAGATGAATTGTTACACGCCGCACAAGATCGAGAAAGATATCGGCAAATTGTCATGGAAGCTACCAACGCCTAAATATGGGCACGGTACTGAAAGAAGAAGGTACTCTAGTAGTTATCCACGTGTGCAAGAAAGTCAGAATTAATTCATGCTTCTATTGCAACGATATTGATGTTAATGAATTGTATACAGTTATACTGGGTCCAGAAATGTATGTCACTAGAAGAGGAGTCCCCCAACTTGTGCAGTTTTAATGGTCAAGTTCAAATACAATATTCTAAAAAATATTTAGTCAAAGATATGAAAACGTTACCTCATCTATCTGCCCTTTCAGGGGACCATTAATACCACGATCTACACAAATGTAAGGAGGACATTGCCAACTGTTAGTTAAATCGCTACTGGATATTTTGTATTTTGGTGAATCCAGACAACCTATGACAAGCCAAACCATTCTCGTTGTGCATATGACATATTAGTTAAGGCGAATCATTGTCAAGGTGTGCAACTCGTACATACAATTATTGATGGTGAAATCTAAAAATTAGTATTATATGGCACTAAAGAGATACAGCCTTAGGTGCAATACAGACCATATCCAAACATAAATCACATAAGTTTCACATAAATGAAAATTGCAAACAGGAACAGATCAAAATAAACAGAAGTAATTCCTAGCATTGGTGTTATTGGAGGTCAAAAGAAGGTACTAGTTTGTTAGCAGCTGTGATATCCAAGAGATTATTCAGTCAAAATAAAATGAGACGTTACCTTATTACAAGACTTATTCTGTTCCAGTATATTCGAAAAATATCTAACTAGTTCTGTTATAAGCCACACTCATCTAAAAACAATTTTGTTACCAAGAACTGGAACGAGATACTCACAGTTGATGTGCTACGGAACTTTACTAGCCGTATTCATAAGATAACGACAATTTAATACCAGATATTTGCTTCAATCTAATAATCAGTAGGTGGAAAATACAGCCAACTCCATTTGTATTTCTCCCAAATTTGATTGTGACAGAATGATGAATTTCAAACGGACTTCAGATTTAAATCTTAATAACCAGATCCAATTGAACTTATGTGGTTTGAATTCAAGAGCAGTTCAAACGAAATTGACGGTGATATTCTGTAAAAGATTCAGTCAAAGGAATGAAGATGTTACCTGGTTCCCTTGTTTCGACTATATAATTCCAGTAACATCTAATAAATTTGCATTTCATTCGAGTCCTGTTCTATTTTCTTCCTGTGTCATAATGAACCTCTGACCCACTGACTTACGATTTGAAGAGTATCAAACCGAATGAGTCAAAAAAATTTGCAGACCAGAAACAACTCGAGACATTACCATTTAGGAGTCTAAAAAAGGTCGTTACGGAAATCCGAAGTACCTAAAGGTACTCACAATTATTTGCTATGGAACTTATCCTACGTTTATTCATGGTATAATGCGAATTTTGCTCCAATCTAAAAATTAGTATTATATGGAACGTAGAACAATACACCTTGAGACCAAATCCTATTGTATGTCACTAGAAGAGGAGTCCCCCTACTTGTGCAGTTTTAATGGTCAAGTTCAAATCCTATATTCTAAAAAATATTTAGTCAAAGATATGAAAACGTTACCTCATCTGTCTGCCCTTTCAGGGAAGCATTAATACCACGATCTACACAAATGTAAGGAGGACATTGCCAACTGTTAGTCAAATTGCTATTGGATATTTTGCATTTTGGTGAATCCAGACAACCTATGACATGCCAAACCATTGTCGGTATGCATACGACATATTGCTAAGGCCAATCATTCTCAAGGTGTGCAACTCGTACATACAATTATTGATGGTGAAATCTAAAAATTAGTGTTATATGGCACTAAAGAGATACAGCCTTAGGTGCAATACAGGCCATATCCAAACATGTCACGTAAGTTTCACATAAATGAAAATTGCAAAAAAGAACAGATCAAAACGAACAGATGTAATGCCTAGCATTGGTGTTATTGGAGGTGAAAAGTAGGTACTAATTTGTTAGCTGCCCTGATAACCAAGAAATTATTCAGTCAAAGTAAATTGAGGCGTTACCTTATTGCATGACCATATTCTGTTCCAGTATATTCGAAAAATATCTAACTAGCTCTGTTATAAGCCTACACTCATTTAAAAACAATTTTGTCACCAAGAACCGGAATGAAATACTCACAGTTGATGTGCTAAGTAACTTTACTAGCCGTATACATAAGATAAGGACAATTCTTTACCAGAGATTTGCTTCAATCAACAGTTCGAACGAAATTGACAGTGGTATTCTGTAAAAGATTCAGTTAGAGGAATGAAGATGTTACCTGGTTGCCTCGTTTCGACTATATAATTCCAGTAACATCTAATATTTGCATTTCCTTCTCGAGAACTTTCCTATTTTCTTCCTGTGCTATATTGAAACTCACGAACGATTTGAAGAGTACCAAACCGAGTTAGTCAAAAAAATTTGCAGACCAGAAACAACTAGAGGCATTACCCTTTAGGAGTCTGAAAAAGGGTCATTACGGAAAACCGAAGTACCTATAGTTACTCACAATTGGCTTGCTATGGAACTTATTCTACGTTTATTCATAGGATAGGTAATGTGAATTTTGCTCCAATCAAAAAATTAGTATTATATGGAACATAGAATGATACACCTCGGGACCAAATCCAATTGTATTTCCATTTATTTTAGAGCAGTTCGGATGAAATTGACAGCGATATTCTAAAAAAGATTCAGTCAAAGTAATGAAAATGATACCTGGTTGTAAGCCTTGTTTCAGCTTTCTCATTCGGGTATATTCCATAAACATCTAATATGTTTGGATTTCCACCTAAAGACCTGTCCTATTTTGGCCTAATATTTTCTTGCTACGTCATAATAAAACTGCTTTTCTCACTTCAGTTGCAAAATCAACGTTAAGAAAAATTATATATAAATTGTTACTGGGTTTAGAGATATATCTGTAGGAGCCTTGCTACTTATGCAGAGTTTGTCAATAGCCAAGTACAAATCTAATATTCTAAAAAAGATTTAGTCAAAGAATTATAAATGTTACCTCTGCTATCTATTGTTCCAGGGAAACATATATACCACGATCTACACAAATGCAAAGAGGAAATAGCCAACTGTTAGTCAAATTGCTATTGGATATTTTGCATTTTGGTGAATCCAGACAACCTATGACATGCCAAACCATTCTCGTTATGCATACGACATATTGCTAAGGCCAATCATTCTCAAGGTGTGCAACTCGTACATACAATTATTGATGGTGAAATCTAAAAATTAGTGTTATATGGCAGTAAAGAGATACAGCCTTAGGAGCAATACAGGCCATATCCAAGCATGTCACGTAAGTTTCACATAAATGAAAATTACAAAAAAGAACAGATCATAACAAACAGATGTAATGCCTAGTATTGGTGTTATTGGAGGTGAAAAGTCAAAGTAAATTGAGACGTTACCTTATTGCATGAATATATTCTGTTCCATTATATTCGAAAAATATCTAACTAGTTCTGTTATAAGCCTACACTCATTTGAAAACAATTTTGTCACCAAGAACCGGAATGAAATACTCACAGTTGATGTGCTATGGAACTTCACTAGCCGTATACATAAGATAAGGACAATTCAATACCAGAGATTTGCTTCAATCAACAGTTCGAACGAAATTGACAGTGGTATTCTGTAAAACATTCATTTAGAGGAATGTTACCTGGTTGCCTCGTTTCGACTATATAATTCCAGTAACATCTAATAAATTTCCAAAGTACCTAAAGGTACTCACAATTGGTTAGCTATGGAACTTATTCTACAGTTTATGAGAAGATGTGAATTTTGCTCCAATCTAAAAATTAGTATTATATGGAACATAGAACGATACACCATGGGACCAAATCCAATTGTATTTCACTGTATTTTAAAGCAGTTCGGATGAAATTGTCAGCGATATTCTAAAAAAGATTTAGTCAAAGTAACGAAAATGATACCTTGTTGTATATAGCCTTGTTTCGGCTATTTCATTCTGGTATATTCCAGAAGCATCTAATTTGTTTGCATTTCTTTCCAAAGACCTGTCCTATTTTGTCCTAATATTTTCTCCTTATGTCATAATGAAACTTGCATTTCTCATTTCAGTTGCGAAAGCAACGTTAATGAACAATTATAATAAATTGTTACTGGGTTTAGAGATATATCCAGAGCCTTGCTACTTATGCAAAGTACAAATCTAATATTCTAAAAAAGATTTAGTCAAAGAAATGAAAATGTTACCTTGGCTATCTATCGTTTCAGATCAATACCACAATCTACAAAAATGTAAAGAGTTGAGAACTTCTAGTCAAATTGTTACTAGATATTTTTGTCAATCCATACAAGCCATAACATGCCAAACATTTATAAGTACGCAACACATTGTTGAAATGGATACTGCGGACATTATTAAGTTGTGCTACTCTTGTACTGAATTGTGGATGGTGTAATCGAAAAATTAGTATTATATGGAAATGAATACAAATGTTACCTCGTCTAACTATCGTTTCAGTTAAGGATCAATACCACAATCTACGCAAATGTAAAGAGGAAGTTGCGAACTGTTAGTCAAATTGCTACTGTATATTTTGCGTTTCGGCGAATCCATAGAAGCTATGACATGCCAAAACTTTCTCAGAATGCAACATATTGTTGAAATGGATTGTGCAACTCTGCATTGAATGGTGGATGGTGTAATCTAAAAATTAGTATTATATGGAACTGAAAAGATACAGGCTTGGATGCAATACAGGCCAAATTAATTTCACTCAAATTTCACAGAAATATAATTTCAAACAGAACCAGATTCAATCCAAAGAAACAGCTATAATTCCCATCATTGATGCTTTTGGAGGTTTGTAATTTGTAATCAGCGGTGATATCCAAACGATTCAGTTAGAGAAATGGAAACGTTATACCTTATTAGTACGTGATTTGTTTCATATATTTGGTTCCAGTATATTCCAGTTATATAAGTTTTCTTTTATTAGCCTGCATGTCCATCTGAACACCTATCTCATTTTCCCCTCAATATTTTCTTCCTAAGCCGTGTCCAAACTGCTTCACTGTATATTGATTAGTGCACATCTTCATGCAATTGACGACTGAAAAATTTCGTTACAAAGAACCGAAACAAAAGATACTCACAGTCGATCTGCTATAGGACTTTTACTAGCGGTATTCATAGGATAACGACAATTTTGAACCAGAGATTAGCTCCATTCTAAAAATCAGTATTATATGGAACGTGGAGAGATATAGCCTGAGGACCAAGTACGTTTGTATTGGACGTCTGAAAAAAGGTCGTTATGGAAAACTGAAGTAGAGGTACTCACAGTTGGTTTGCTATGGAACTGTTTTTAGGTTTATTCACGAGATGTGAATTTTGAAGCAGAGATTTGGTCCGATCTAAAAATTAGTATTAGACGGAACGAGGAAAGATACAACCTGAGGACCCAAGTTAGTTATCTCAAATTTGATTGGGCCAATTATACTTATGCCATTTGGATATAAGGGCCATTCGAAATAAATTGACAGCGATACTCTGTAAAATAATCAGTTAGAGGAATGAAGATGTTACCTGGATTTGCGCCTAGATTCGAATAAATTTATTCTGTTATATTCCAGAAAAATCTAATAAGTTTTCATTTCCTTCTCGAAACCTGTCTTATTTTCTTCCTGTGTCCCGTTGACTCTCATTAGGAATTGTATCGAACTGAATTAATTGAATCATCAAAAATTTGCAACGAGGAACAACTCAACAGGTATTAGGTTTCTGAAAAAAGGTTGTTACGGAAAACCAAAGTAGAGGTACTCACAGTTGGTTTGCTATGGAACTTTTTTCTAGGTTTATTCAGGAGATGTGAATTTTTGCAGAGATTCACTCCGATTCAAAAGTTAGTATTATATGGAACGTCCAAATTTACAACCAAAGAACTAAATCCATTCCTACTTCTCTCAAATTTGATTGTGACAGAATTATGAATTTCAAACGGACTTCAGATTTAAATTCAAATCACCAAGTCCAATTATAATTGTGCCGTTTTGATATAAGAGCCACTCAAATGAAATTGAGCCACTCAAATGAAATTGACAGCAATACTCTGTAAAAGATTAATTTAAGAGGAATGATGATTTTACCTGGATATTGTCCTCGATTCAAGTATATTATTCCGGTATATTCCAGAAAAATCTAATTAGTGTCTCAAGAATTGTCTCATTTTCTTCATGTCATAATGAAAACGTTTGACTCTCGATTCGAAAGGTATCAAACTGAATTAATCGTGCTATCAAAAATTTGCAGAGCTGAACTAGAGGTATTATATGTCTGAAAAAAGGTTGTTATGGAAGACCGAAGTAGAGGTACTCACAGTTGGTTTCTTATGGAACTTTTTCTAGGTTTTTTCACGAGATGTGAATTTTAAAGTAGAGGTTTGCTCCGATCTATAACTTAGTATTATATATGGAACGTAGAAAGATACACCCTAAGGACTTTAGTTCATTCTTAGTTCTTAGTTTCGATTTAGGAGCCATTCAAATGAAATTGATAGCGATACTCTGTAAAAGATTCAGTTAGAGGAATGATGATGTTACCTGGATGTGGGCCTCGATTCAAGTAAATTATTCCGGTATATTCCAGGAAAATCTAATAAGTTTGCATTTCCTTCTCTAGACCTGTCTTATTTTCTTCCTGTGTCATGAACATATTCCCAATTGAATCTCGATTCGAATAGTAGCAAACCGAATTGATCTTGTTATAAAAAATTGGTAGAGCGGAACAACTTGTGGTATAAGGTGTCTGAAAGAAGCTCGTTATGGGAAATCGAAGTAGAGGTACTCACAGTTGGTTTGTTATGGAACTTTTTCTAGGTATATTCACGAGATGTGAATTTTAAAGTAGAGATTCGCTGCGAACTATAACTTAGTATTATATGGAACGTGGAAAGATACACCCTAAAGACTCAAGTCCATTCCTAGTTCACCCAAATTTGATTGAGCCAATTATCCTTGTGCTGTTTGGATTCAGGAGCCATTAGAATGAAATGGATAGTGATACTCTGTAAAAGATTCAGTTGGAGGAATGAAGATGTTACCTGGATGTGAGCCCCGAGTTAGGTATATTATTTCGGTATATTCCAGAAAAATCTAATAAGTTTGAATTTCGTTCTCAGGATCTATGTTAATTTCTTCCTGTGTCCTGTTGATTCTCAATACGAATAGTATCGAACTGAATTAATTTTATCATCAGCAATTTGCAGCAAGGAACAACTCTAGGTATTAGGTTTCTGAAAAAAGGTCGTTACGGAAAACCAAAGTAGAGGTACTCACAGTTGGTTTGCTATGGAACTTTTTTCTAGGTTTATTCAGGAGATGTGAATTTTTGCAGAGATTCACTCAGATTCAAAAGATAGTATTATATGGAACGTCCAAAAGTTACAACCAAAGAACTAAATCCATTCCTAGTTCTCTCAAATTTGATTGTGATAGAATTATGAATTTCAAACGGACTTCAGATTTAAATTCAAATCAGCAGGTCGAATTATAATTGTGCCGTTTGGATATAAGAGCCATTCAAATGAAATTGTCAGCGATACTCTGTAAAAGATTCGTTTAAGAGGCATGATGATTTTACCTGGATATTGTCCTCAATGTAAGTATATTATTCCGGTATATTCCAGAAAAATCTAATTAGTGTGTATTCCCTTCTCAAGAATTGTCTCATTTTCTTCATGTCATATTGAAACCGTTTGACTCTCGATTGGAATAGTATCAAACTGAATTAATCGTGCTATCAAAAATTTGCAGAGCTGAACTAGAGGTATTATGTCTGAAAAAAGGTTGTTATGGAAGACCGAAGTAGAGGAACTCACAGTTGGTTTCTTATGGAACTTTTTCTAGGTTTTTTCACGAGATGTGAATTTTAAAGTAGAGGTTTGCTCCGATCTATAACTTAGTATTATATGGAACGTAGAAAGATACACACCCTAAGGACTTTAGTTCATTCCTAGTTGTCTCAAATTTGATTGAGACAATTATACTTGTGCTGTTTGGATTTAGGAGCCATTCAAATGAAACTGACAGTGATATCTGTAAAAGATTCAGTTAGGCGAATGAAGATGTTACCTGGATGTTTTCCTCGATTTAGGCATATTATTTCAGGTTTATTCATTGGGTAATGTAAATTTTAATACGTCTAATTGTAGCTAATATTGCAGAAATGACAATCCTGAAAGTTATCCTTGGTAGTTTCGATAAATGAAAAATTTTCAAGCAATTAGTTTTAAATTGCTTCAACACTACCCCAAAGATTCATATTTAACAACAGCTCCTATAATCCTCCATTTAGTTAATGAGATCCAAACCGCTTAAGCGTACTAGATTAAATTATTTTGAAATTCTTCTTCAAGATAAGAGGTCTCTTCTCGCTTATAGAAAATCCAAATTATGTTTGTGGATTCTAAAACAAAAAGTTCAGAACAGCAAACTCATGATACCAGTCACTACCAGCAGTTTCAATTCTCCAGATTTATAGACTTCGTACAGATTTAGTTGTCGAGGGTTTAATCTATTTGGATAGTAAGTTCCAAGGCAGAGTATCTAAAAATTAATATCATAATGACACTAATATGTTACCCCAAGATTGAATACAGGCCAAATCCTCTCACATTGATTACGACATAACTGCGGATATACAGATGAACAGATTCCTATCACTTGTCTCATTGGTATTCAAGAATGGTTGGAATGGATTCTGAAAAAGATTCCGTCGAAGGAAAAAAAGGCTTTACCTTGTATGATTTGCTTTGCAACCTGGCTTTTGTAGTTGATTTCAGAAACACCAAACTCTTAATGGCATGCATTTCCTGACCTGTTTCATGCTATCTTCAATATTTTCTTCTTTCATCATTGTTGGAAGTTGAATTTTTCTCAATTAGAAGAGTATAAAAGTGCACTACCCTGGAGATTAAACATATGGACACAGGGCAGATGCCATAGGACAGAGAACGGATTTTAAGTACTCACGGTTCGAATTTTTCACTAGCTATTACCACAAGATAATGAAGTTCAAACGGCAGAGAAATGGTCGAATCTATAAACCAAATATTTATGTGGAATTGGCTACCAAGGTGTGCTCGATAAGCCAAATATTTCACTTTGCAACATCAAGGACATTTGAGGATTTCAATCCATATAAACACCTCTAAGTAATCCGAACTCTGCTATTGAAGTACACAAGCAGGCTCATTCAAAGTTTGGAGGCAATATTCTATGAAAGATTCAGTTTAATAGAATAGGTTAACCTTTCTTATGCTGTTTCATCTATTTTGATTTACAGTATTCCTTAAGCATCCAAAATAGTTCTATTCTGTTCTAAAAATCAAGGATATATAGACCTTGGGAGAATTTTCAGTATTATTGTGATAAGAGATAATATTATGCATAATAATTTGCATCGGCAGATACTTCGAAGTCAATTGTTGCTAAATTATGTCACTGTACAGTAGTTACCATTACACATAGAATATCCCGAAATCCGTGATGTTAAAAATTTGGCCCAACCAATGGACTCTATCTAAAAATATCATATCCTGGGCAGTAGACAAGGATTTCAGGAACAGATCCATTTATTACTTCCAAAGATGTTCAAACTGGAATGCAACAGACTTAACACCCCAAATAATCCCCCCCTTGGTAAAAACGATGTAAATCGATAAAAAGCGAATATATTACCTTACTATTTGTCATTAGCTTGAAACGAATTATCGTGAAATTCTTCGTTATTTTTATTTATGACAAAGGGGAAATCCTAAAACATGATTAATAGAAAACAAATTACCTGAGGATTAATTTCAGCGCGATGGACTTCAAAGGAGACATTTTCAAGATACCTAAAACTCATTTCGCCCCAAGGGGAACATTTCAACCCTAAAATTAGAAGTAAATGCTTCCCCCAACATTGGAATAATTTCATGAAAACAGTTGAAAAAATGTTACCTGCCCAGCAGTAGGTGCATTGAATATTTCGGGCGAGGTTGAATTCCCATCTAATTCTCGAAGTGTCATAGAAATGAGTGGCAGAATTGTTCAGGGAACTATATCGGCTTAGAACTTCATTCTTCAAAAATGTATGTGGTACAGCATCTTTTCCGAGAAACGATGAATTTTTTTCAAATATTTTCATTGGAGGACATAATAAATGTTCCACTCATCTAAAAACGTTCGTTGAGTATTACTGCAGAATATCAGAATAATTAATATTTGTTGTGAAATGCCAATGGCATTTCATCATAGTGGAATTGCTTTTAAAATCCTCACTGTATAAGTTCGTCATATTTTCATTCAGCAGAATATGAGAAATATGATTGATCTGAAAAAGACAAGGACATCCATCTCCTCAAGAAAAATTCGTTATTTGGAGAACATGTTCGGTTTTAAACTTCCAATTAAGTTTTCGAGTGTCCAATGGAATATGGAACAAATATCCAGAGGTAGGGTAAATGCACTGGTTCGCCGACCGGCACTGGTTCTCGACCATTTCATGATTTCAGACCAAATAATAATAAAAATATATCAGGCAGTGAAAAAACCAATCGACGTACGGGTCCTGGAACATTGTTTCTCTTTCTAGATAGTTTGCATAGGGGGGGTATAAGTCAAACTTTTCGCGCTAAAAATCAGTTTATAACCGTCTATCATAGCAACAAGCCTTTCGTCGTCCACTCTAACAAAAGTGCTAAGTGATACGTAGTGAGAAAATAGTAAGTAACTTTTATTTTAATCAAATTTTGTTTGTGAATTTTTGTTTTATAGAAACTAGAATACACACTATTTAGGATACATCAATCAAAAACGAAATAAATATTTAAATTTTTGCAATATTCGGTGGTCGCGAATTGGTATAGGAAAATTCTCATATTTTAGTTCTCGACCGAAGTGGTCGAGAATCAATATTTAAATCTATAATTATTATTATTTCAATCGATATATTTCTATAGAATATTCCCCTTTTTCTTTTCATTATCTGAATAATTATTATATCTAGTTACTTAATATTAGTTCACGACCACCAAATTAAGGCGAAAACATGTTTATTTCCAGCTGTTATTTATTCATGGTCGAGAACCAAATATCCTATCCCTGGCTCTCGACCACTGGTGGTCGAGAAATAGTTAGTGGCAATATTTGGTTCACGACCGCATCATACTTTTTATAGACCAGCACCAGAAATAGTTTTATTTTGCTAAATTTAAGTGTGGTTTATTCTAGTGGCTCCTATAAACAACAAAAAAACACAAAACGAGACAACACTAAGCCAGCATCAAAGAAAATGAAGAGAAAAATGTACCAATACGACACCGAAGATTTGAAGAAAGCCCTTTCGGAAATACGGGCGAAAAATATGAAAATAAGGGAAGCGTGTAGGCGGTTTAATGTCCCAAAAACAACACTTCTTGATCGACTTTCTGGTAGAGTACCAGATAAATTGAGGAAACCTGGTCCGCCCCCATTATTGACCGTAGAAGGAGAGGAGCGTATAAAAAATTGGGTGATAAACTTGGCTAAGTGTGGCTTCCCGGTGAAGAAGGAGATGTTGATTAATACGGTTAGCAAAATAGCATCCGAGACAAATCCGGAGTTATTCAAAAACGGGGTACCTCAACAAACATGGTACTTAAATTTTTTAAAAAGAAATCCGGAAATTAGTCTGAAAGAAGCAGAGAGTATCAATAAAGCGCGAGCCATTGTTACGGAGGAATCAATTAGGAAATGGTTTAGGGAACTCGTACAATTTTTAACGGAACGTGACTTATTAAATATACTCACTGATGATCCCAGGAGAGTACTAAACGGTGATGAAACTGGTTTTTCGTTGTGCCCAAAAACGGGCAAGGTTTTAGGTCCAAAAGGTTTCAAAAATTTATACCAAGTTCACCAAGGCAATGAAAAAGAGAACGTCACCGTTTTAATCACCTTCAATGCGGAAGGTAAATGTGCGCCTCCTTTGGTCCTTTTCCCCTACATAAGGCCTCCAAGGGCATTGGTGAATAGTATGCCAACTGATTGGGTCTTGGGGAGATCAGAAAAGGGATGGATGACATCCGAAGTTTTCTTTGAATACCTTTGTAACGACTTCAATAAATGGCTACTGAGTGAAAACATTCCCAGGCCCATCATACTTTTCGTAGATGGGCATAAATCACACCTCAGCATGACGACAAGTCAATGGTGCGATGAAAACCAAATAATTTTATATGCTTTACCACCGAATACCACTCACATTCTACAGCCGGCGGATGTCAGTGTTTTCAGGGCAATGAAAGCTGATTGGAAGAAGACCATTCGCTTGTGGCAGAGTAGGCCAGAAAACATTAACTCTTCCGTTACGAAGATGAACTTTTGTTCAATTTTCAATGAGGTATTGGCAGACAGAACTGACTTTGCAATAAAGGTCCAAAATGGGTTCAGAAAATGTGGACTTTTTCCATTAAACCCGAGTGCGGTAGATTATACGAAGTGTGTCCTGAATAACTCGGAAAAGATAAAGATAACACAATCGAATTTAAAAACGCGAAGATCTAGTGAAACCGTTTCACAACGAGACATCAGATCTGCAAAGAAGGTCATAAATAAAATAAAAAGTAATTTGGAGTCTTACGGTTTAAATGTAGATGTTATTATGAACGAAATAGATTGTCTGGGAGAAGCAACAGTAACTCCAAGAAAGAGTTCAGAAGGAAATAAAGAAAATTCTGCCGCTCTAACGTCGGGCAATCAATCTGACATTCATAAGGCTATATCACAGTCAAATTCGATGAATGTGAACGAAATCGATATAACCGATATCAGCTTGCCAAGTTGCTTTACAACATCTGTTGTAAATGATTTACGAAATGAAGTCATACCTGTGATAGATATATCGGACCCATTCATGAACTTCGATTTCATAACTTCTAGTGTTAATCACACAATTGAAGAAAACACGGCCTTTATGGAGACTGCGTCTATACACCTAGGAGGAAGGGATGAAAATTTTAATATAAATCCGGAATATGAAAATAACCTGAAATCAGCCTCGTACAATGAAACACTAATGAGCGTCGCTGAGACAACAGGACAGCCATTTGAGATCCTTACAGACAACGAAATACAAATATACAGACCTTCCCTACACCAAGCTTTCGACAATCACCTGACTTATCCTAATACAATCAAAAAGAGTATAAAAACGAATAGAAAAAATATGGGAACAGCTCCAAGTGCGATATCGAGCGATAGATGGAGGGAATTTTATAAAAAAAAAGATGAAGAACAACAGAAAAAGAATATGGAAATCCAAAGGAGAAAAGAGGAGCGGAAAAGAATCAAAGAAATAAATAATAACAAGAAGAGATTGACGAAAGAAAAAAAACCGATTACGGCTGCAGAAATTCCAGCAACTTCAAGAAAAATGAATAAAATTCCTTGCGCCTTGTGCGAAGAGAGTTTGAACAGTGATACGGAAGATGATGACAAAAAAAATATCGGATGTGACTTTTGTGAAAATTGGTTTCACAAGAAGTGTACCGAATTTACTGACATTCCCTACAGTGAAGCCGCAGCAAAAGACTATAAATGCGATTTATGCTAAATCGAATGAGTATTATGATTAAAAGAAGTGATAATTAAGTTACCAAAGAATGAATAATTTGAGTTCCTATTTTGAAAATGTATACCTACTTTTATTTTTTTATATTATATATTTTTTAAATTTTATATTTATATAAAAATATTTATTAGAAGAAATTAAATTTATTTTATTTAAGTTTCTCTCAAGTTGTTTTTTATATAAACATATGACATTAAAATACTTAAACCTAGACGGGTGACGACAGGTAGTGGAATCACTTTTCTGGTGGTCGAAAACCAACACGAAAATGGTCGAGAAGTCTGCGGCGTGGTCGAGAACCAACGTTTTTCAAGTTTTCTGGCATTTTGTGCATTTTAAAGGTAAGGTGACCGAAAATCGCTCCAAATAATATACAATAATATTTTTTATTCTCCAACGAATCGTTTAACACCAGCACCATCAAAATGTGATGAGAAAAAGTGTGAAAAATTCGTGATCTAAACCGAGGATTTCCTTAACTGGTCGAGAACCAGTGCATTTACCCTATCAATTTTTGATCTCAGTAACTCCATATGATTGAATTAATTTCCTCAAAACTCGTAATCTGTAAACGATTTATCAAAGGAAACACATTAAATTCGAATTAAAATAACGATTTCACGTCGATATTTTTTTCACAAAAGCATTTCTATATCGATGATATAACTGAGATTTGGTTTCACGTTTCATGCAAAAGCAGAAAATAGTTAATGGCTTGAATATTGTGACGATTCAAAAATAGAACAAAATTGCCCAAAATCTAAGAGTGCAAATAAGTGAAATATTTGTAGTTATGCAGGGTCCCCCATTGGTAATCAAATTGAGAACCCTAAATAATTTCGAATACAATCGTTTGAAAGTTTAAAATTTTAAGGCACTATTTTTCTATTCTACAATCAACAACTTTCTTCAGTATCAGGTAAATAAATTAATTTGTGGGAGTAAAATATATATATTTATCAAGAGAAAATATCACCCTGGTATTGAACAGAGTAATTAATCAAACTCTGCGACAGTTTGCCAATGTCACTGCAATTGTTGTATAGCTTGATTTATAATTAAAAAAATTGGCGGAATACATCACATAAACTATCTGTCTTGTACAGTTGTCAATATATAAAAAAAGGTGGTAATCACTTGATAAAATTTCAAGATTATGGAGGCTGTGTTAATGTTTCCTGGATCAATCTCGTTGCCACCATATTATCCAGACATGACACCAAGTGACTACTTCCTTTTTTTGTCCCTTGATAACTGTACGAAGCATGGACAGATCAGAACTCCAGTTGATGTAATGAATGCAACGTCAAATTTTTCCACATTAATTGGCGTCACATTGACAAACAGTGGTTGAGTGTGCTCGTAATTACTTTGACTAATACCAGTGTATAATTTTTCTCAACATTTACTTTTAATTTAGGGATATGAATTTAAAATAAATAATGATCAAAATTTCCACCAAACCTCTATATTCAAGGACAGTTGTTTTGCTACACTGTAGCTTCTTCGAGTGCTTCTCATATTGCATCAGTTCATTCAAATGTACAACCCGAAGAAGTCAGTGTGGCAAAACAAACGTTCTCAAAGAAGTTCGTGGAAATTTGACTCATATTTATTGAAAATGAATTTCAAGTAAGGCTGAAACAATCAAAAACTATGGATATCAGTATACAACACGCCGGATTTCTAAGAATTTCAGAGTATCGTTAGAGAAATCTTCAATTTATCTACTGTATAACATTAATATCAACTCCTGTCTTACCGAATCTTCAAACCGAAAATTAAACGAGATCTGTAAGCGGCATGTCGGTTTCCTTTTCGTTACATTTAGAACAACCGGTGGTTTCCCCTCAAACAGCTATTGAGGTTGCAGAACAGTCTTTCGAGCAGATGCAGCAATTAATAATGGTAAGTTGGTGGGCAGCCTCCTCTAATATGTTCCTCAGCTATCTTTGGGGGTTAAGTTTACGGAAAATTGGTTTTATCAATGTGCTCCTATTTCAGTCGGCAAGTGAATGTTCTGCCAACCTAAGGGGGTAACACCAGTCATCAGTAATAATAGTGTGTAGGATCTAGATATCATAATATTATCGAAGTTTACTAAACATAAATAAGTTCAAATGTATCGTCAGAATATATGGGTAAATTTCAAAGTAGAAATAAGACTGAATGCAAAGTGTTAAAGCTGATCAGACTCCACAAACACTCAATCTTATTTCTGCTCAAACATATTTAATAATTTCTCGAAATTCCTCAGGTAACAGAGATTTCACTTTCCATTTGCAGTAAATGAAAATCTCTGTTAATGGGAAAATTATTGCAGTATCGATATAACTTTCTTCATATTAATCATTTGCATAGAACAGTAATATATACCTTTAACATTACTGTTCCTCCCAGATACCACCGAAATTCCAAAATATGTTCGAAAATGGAAACTACATGCTGCACACCAAGAAAACTTCTTCCAGTAGTCTCAATATCCTCAAGAGTTTAACGATTTTCCTCTAGTCACATACATATCGACCCAAAGTCCTGAACAAACTCTCTAACCTCAATCAGCTCCACATTCGAAATTGAAGAAACATGGCACAAAGAATCTCTTTGCGAGTCGCTGCCACTAGACCTCTTTCTTGCTCATGTAAAATCAAAATAGTATTAAAACCAGGGAAAGGTACAGGAAGAACATATGCATACAAATATTTGATATCTTTCCAAACTAGATTTTTATTTTTTTTATAAAACATAGAAAATTCTTCTATATACAATTATTTACACAACTATCACAGATATGAACAATATTTTGAAACTATTTAAATTGTAAATTATCACATTTTATTATGTACGTTGTCGATATCAACTGATGGTACATAAAGAGCCATAAATTTTTGGTAAGGTAAATTAATAAAAAATTTGGAAATGGTACTCTGTAGCTTTACTTCAATGCGCAAGCGCAATCTAAATCAGGTCAACCTAATTATTCAATTGCGCATGCGTGAAATGCAACATGGATGCGGCAACGCCCAAAGTTTCGAGGTTGTATCAAATTTGCACCCAAAATGATTGAATAATCTTGAAAAAACGCGAAATGAAACAATAAAACAATCAGTTTATTCTAACCTACAACCAAAAATTTATAGCCTACCAAGACTAGCCAAACCTGAGAATAGCAGTCCTCCATAGCGGCAGTATGGCGTCCTCTCATACTGGAAGGAAAAAATTAAATTGAATATCACATTATCGTTTCCATTCCGGATATATACAAGATCATCTAGTAATGACGCCTTTGATTTCTTTGAGTTGATTCATAAAATCGTCTAGTTCTTTATCGAATGCACTTATGACGGGGTCGTTCGTGAATTTATTTTCCGTATCTTGAATTTCCTCGGGACTCCTATATTCTTCGTAGACGGACCTCCTAAATGGTTGCGTTCTTTTCAAATATTTCAAGCGTTTGAGCGAACTGGATAAAATTGCAATGGCGAACAAATTTTGTTTTGTTAGCTTAGCATAACGTGACTTTTTTGTCTTGATACTGTGAATCCAAATATTTAAACTCGTTTTGCTTGAAATAACGGGCAATTCTGCAACGTAGCTCTGGTGCGGCGCCATGATGATTTTAAACAACACGGATTACAGGTAATGCAATAGATTTTTCAAAACGCACCTCTTAATATGTTTTCTCAATAGGTATCTTCAACTAGAATACAGATCATGTGGTTCTTCTCGGATGCACAATTAAAAAATTTCAGCCTCAACTTCTTCAATCTTCAGCACTACAGCACAACACCTTCTACTTACATCGCATTCTGGCAAACTGGAGGTCAAATTAAGATGACGGCTATTTATATGCGCACTGTCTACCGGAAATGTATTCCTACGCCAACTTCAACAAATAGATCCAAGGATAATTGCTGTTTTCACCGAAAATATCCAGGAAATATGAGATCAGAAACTGCCAACCGAATTATATTTTTTTTATAATGAATAATAAGTGAACAAGAATTCATCAGCATAAATGTAAATAGGATTTTATCCACTCGTTTTTGGCGGAGTAATTTTCTCTGAAATAACCTTCGGGCGTTGTTCATTTGGACCATTAAAACTAGATAATAATAGAATATTAATGGAAGAATATTCCACATTTATTTTTCTGGTGATGTCTTTGAACCTATTGGGGACTGGGGATTGGGAAATACCATTTTTGAGTGCACGTTCATCTTGTTATGTATTTGTTGAATCAGAACGATGATGAACCTGCATAACAACGGGAGGAGAATAAAAATTGTATTTAAAACATTTACTGTTAAACTGAAAATGGTCTCAAACGATAAGGTTCGACTTCAGATCTAGACTCGCTGATGAAGAATTCGAGGTCAAATTCCGGCGGGTCGTCTGCTGGCACGATAACTTTCGGACGGAAAGACCTAGCGACTTTCAATTTTCAGGGTATAGGCTACGGATCCGAATGTGGCGGTTGAGTTCGTTAATGGGCATAATCGACCAAACGGTTTTGGAGTTATACCCATTTGAAATAATGTTTCTTCAATAACTCAAATTAAACAGATGTCAGATTCCGCTGAAATTTTGCACAAACCTTCAAACCGTCATTCTACACTTGGGTACCGAATGTCAGCTTGATCGGCTATGTACTTATGGTATTATCGTGGAAATAAAAAGTTGAGCAGGTATCTACTTCTTCTGCAATTTCAATCATGTAAATCTCAGAATTGTAAAAACAGCTCGATGACCGAGATGTTAGCGTGCTCGCCCGTCGTACAGCAGATCCGGGTTTGGGTCCCCGTTGGGTAAGTTCACTATTTTATTCATTCTGAGATTTTAATTCAGTTGATACTTGATGCCCCGAATGAATTTTTTCAAGTGTTTATGCTTAAAAGACGGCTTGAAGGTTCATGCAGTATTTCGTGAGGGACAATAGAACATACGCGCAGTGCTTTTCTCAAATTTAATGTTTATGAAAATACCCCACGAATATTACATGACTAATTACTAAATATGTAAGTAAAAGATAAGAATATTCAAGCGAGATTCCGTGATTAGCTTTATTTTTGCGCGTATGTTCTGGGGAACATCGCGTTATCATTTTGCCAAATGTCTGTAATTTTCGAATTTTTCGCTGAAAATGGTCGCAAACGATTGGGTTCGACTCCCTGATGAAGAATTCGAGGTCAAATTTGATTCTGTTCGGCCGGCAGGCCATTGCCAAGATAACTTGAGAACGGAAAGGGCTAGCGACTTGAAATTATCAGTTCGTTAATGGGCATAATAGGCCCAATGGTTTCCGAGTATTAATTTTGTTTTCAACCAATACTACTACAACAATTCATCTACTCGGTGAATAATTGTAGAATATCCTTAGCATGTTTGTGAAATTTTGTGAGAATCGCAATACTAGAATATTTAAAAAAAAATATTAAAATAGTAATTTACGTAACAAGTCCGGAAAATAGGGTTTTTTTGGACGAATAGACAAAATTCTAGGACGAGCGTAAGCGAGTCCTAGAAGTCTATGAGTCCAAAAAAACCTTTTTCGGGCGTGTTGCGTACAATATTTTTTCGGCAACCGTGTAGAATAACAAATCAATGAGACGACACATTTCTTTTTTATATATTTTGATTCTTAGTCAAATTACACAGAACAGAAAATATCACATGTTGACAACTAATTTTATATGAACTGTCAGCCGTTTTCTCAGTGCTATGGTAACTTCATTTATCAAAAATTGGTTCAAGCACTGACGTGAAGTCAGAAGCTTTTGCGCATATGTTCTATTGTCCATTCTCCTGTATTGGACACTCTTAATTCGAATTTACCATGGTATCATCAATATCACAATATCAGTACACTCACAACGAATTTTCCAAACTGTAAAATGGAGAAAACGGGGCATTTCATTTTCTGAAATTCATAATTTTCGTTTCGTTAGCTAAAGTTCCTTTTCTCAACACGAAGTACACATATTATGAATTTGATTTTTATTAACTGATCTTATTGGTTCTCTGTAAATTCATATCAATCGACGATGTTACCTTCCTAAATTCAGAAAATTGGATTTAAAATCTATAGATTCACATTGTGCAGGAACACAATAGATTACAGGTAGCACAACAAAATAATTGATGGGAACATCACTGGTGTTAGCACAGAATCCTTTAAGGGACCTTAGGGTTTAATGTTATCACTCCCACCTATCGTACAATACCTGAAGTTCGATTTCTTTTACAGAAACCCTCTCACTCAACTATACTCGATGACCTACATGTATTATTCATTCGTTGGATGTTTCATCACAGTTCTGGTGGGATGGACAATCTCCTACTTTACAGAGAGCAGTGATGATATCTACGATGAGACGTTAGTTCATCCCATCGCTCGCAAGATGGCGAAGGTATTCCCTGGAAAAAAGCGGAGGTATCTTGAAAAAACGAGGACTCCCGGCGAACCAAGATCCGGTTCAATGAAGCCGTCAGCAAGCAATCCGAATTTCGAGAAAAAAAACGGATTAAACGGCAGTACCAGTGTTTGCAATTCCAACCATGAAGTGCCTATGGAAACCCTTGAAGTTTATAAAACCAAATTATGATCAATTCATTGATTCGATGGACAATAACAATTTGCTGATATTTTAGCATTCAGTTCGTATTTGATATTTATTACTGCTGTGATTCATTAGTTGTTAAACTTCAGTTATCATTTAGGAACTAATCTTGCGGCCTTTCATAATTACAATGTGGTTGTAGTCACAAAACTATAGTTGCCAGCTAAAAGAAACGTCTCAACTCGAATTATCCATTCATTTTTTTCGCGAAGTATTTAATTTATCGATTCATGCTTGTTTTAATTCATACATACACTTTTTTCGTAGGTATAAACTGTAATTGAAGTTTCCTAGATAATAATCTTATTAATATTGCAAATAATTGTATTGGTACTTATTTGATAATACTCAAGATTTATATATATAGTAATTGTTCGTTCACTTTGGTACTTATTCCATACATTTCATATCAGCTTTTTTGTACAGGTTATGAAATTTTGTAAATCACTAAAAACGAACTCAAATGAAAAATTATATATGATTACACTTATTTATTGAACATTGTGACGCGTTTCCTCGACAAAAGTATGAATCATATATAATTTTTCATTTGGGTTAATATGGATTTGCGACCGGCATCAATTTTTCACTAAAAACTAGTTTTATCCATTTAGAACATATCATATAATTTTTTTAGTGACTAACAATATCAATTTCCCCACTATTTTGTTTAGTCAATTTACTTACTTATGTAAATATTAATGTTTAATGAAGAATTGAATGATTTTTATCGAAAATTGTGCATTATATTTCTGTGTTACAACACTAACAATGTTTTTCATAATACTATTTATCTACATTTGATTCAATGAGTGTAAGAGAACAAGTTACTTCATTTATATTAAATGTTTCAAATAGACGCTAAGACGTCTTGAAAAAAACAATTACATAGTTTTTAATATAAAAGTGTGTATTCATTACATAACCCTCAATTAGGATGAAATATCGATACCTAATGGGAACTGGAATTCAAGGATATTATCGGTAACTATTATATCGTCATTTATACTGGATTATTCTGGGCCAGGAATATTCAACCTACACATTTTGCGATAAAATATATATCAGCCACCTTCAGTTTTTAGCGACATGAATTTGAATGTAAATGATTTCAATAAGTATCATAATCTCTTATAATCCGCATTGTCATAATGATTTCATCCCCTTCTCCAACAAGGCAACTTACACTCTCATGGAGCAACGGCTACAACATGGCTCTTCAAAATTTAATGTGACACTGGTTTCATGGCCTTCTCGTTCCACAGACCTTTTACCAATCGGATATAAGTGGGATATATATGAGCAACCTACTGGGCAATTCCCGGACATGCTTCGAGTTTTCCTTAAATTCATCAAGAACAATTATTGAAAAACTATGGCATTTTACCTCGAAATTCACATCCAAGTTCAGTCATGAGGCGTTTATGCCAAAAGTAGACCAAGCCACAAAATATTCACTTCCGAATAATTGAAGAAAGGAAATTTCACAATTTCGACGATAATAAGAATTTTGAAATTTAGTTGAATTCAGGTAAATGTTTGTATACCACAGATAGATTTTGCACATTTTTTTTCCAAAAATTTGAATCTGATTGCGGCCACTTATGCAAACACAAAAATTGGATGATTGATGCTTGAGCCACTTTTGCAAATACTTTATTTCATTGACTTCCCAATAAAAAAATATCATGGTGTGGAATAATTTATTTTCAGTTACAAAAGACAACAAAAAAAAACAAATCTTCAATAAAATTAATTTATTCTGTTTCTAAATGGTTCGTTCCTCTTTGTTGCTTTCAAAAACAATTATTGTGTATTTTTTTACACTTGCACTGTTGACCTGTTGACGATCAAATTTGTGGTATACTAGTGTAATATAGCCAAGCAAAGATAGCAAGTTTCGGTATTTCTTTTCTTGTACGGGCTTGACCACTTGGGTCCCCCAAACAGAGCAATAAGTTTCGCCAATTCTTAGTCCGATTTTCTTTTGTTTTAAAGAACAGCGTGTTACAATTTTGGCCATATGTCGGCAATTTTCGAATTTTTTGCCGGAGATGGTCTCAAATGATTAAGTCAAATTCGATTCTGTCTGGCTGGCCGTTGCCACGGTAACTTTAGAACGGAAAGAGATAGTGACTTGAATTTTTAAGAGTTGATTGCGCATCCGAATGCAACGGTTAACTTCGATAATGGGCATAATCGGCCAAATGGTTACGGAGTTGAAATTTTGTTTTCAAACAATACACATCCGTTCGAATTGAAACTTCATAACTAGTTGTAGAATGCCCACACAAAGAGGAGGATCGTATCACTAGAAAAATTATCAAAAAATATTATGTATATCAGAAACTATGCATCCGATATCGCCGAAATTTTGTGATAACCTTCAGTACCAAATTCTTAATTTGAACTTGATCGGTTCTTCGATTCGATTCGACTCTTATGCTCTGACTTTCTTACTTCTAGTGGTCTTGATGTTTCTCCTGTGTATATGATTTGCCACAAATACAAGGAATATTATATACACAGTTTTTTGATTTTTGTTTTTCATTAATGGGTTTTGTCTTCGTTAATAAAGACCTGAGATCATTTTGTGTTTTGAAGACGGTTCTTATATTGAACTTAGAACAGATTCTTCTGATTTTTTCAGAAAGAGGTGTTATTAAAACACTTTACGATAGAGCTAACCTTATTTGTTCTACTCTTGAAATTCGAAATAAAGAAATTGATTTCATCAAAAAATTTCTTGTAGATAATGGATATCCTAGACAATTCATAAATACATCAATCATGAATTGAGATAGAAGAGCAAATAATCAACCACAACAGAATAATCAACAGAATAATCAACAAGAACAGCAACCCAATATGCTGAATGTGGATCCCTTATGTTCGTGGCCTTTCTGAAAAAATCAGAAGAATCGGTTCAAGCTTCAATATAAGAACCGTCTTCAAAACACAAAATGATCTCAGGTCTTTATTAACGAAGACAAAACCCATTAATGAAAAACAAAAATAAAAAAACTGTGTATATAATATTCCTTGTATTTGTGGTAAACCATACACAGGAGAAACATCAGGACCACTAGAAATAAGAAAGGCAGAGCATAAGAATATCTTGAGAAATAGAGACATACAGAAATCAAAAATAGCAGAACATGTATGTACAATCCAAGGAGATCACATGATGGATTGGAGTAATACAAGGATTCTGGTGACAGAAACTGATTATATTAAAAGGAAACTTAAGGAATCAACTTGTATTTTATTGAACAGAGAATGCAATTTTACAAATTGCTGAATTGGTATTGACCATATTTGGCTGAATTTATTGAAAAAGGAGGTGGAACTTGGAAATTTCTATACAAAGTAAAACTATGTTAGCTATGATTTTCAAATACTGTCAATGTGACAATTCTCGAATCTCAGAATAACAATCAACAAAATAGTTCTGAAGATTTTTTCGTTAAGTGTCTGAAGAAGGAGTCTGATATAGACTCCGAAACGTTACGATATAGTTGTTTCTCCGTTGATGTTGTTTCGTTGTTATTTGTTAGGCAACGTTGTTCAATTGATTGCTTCTGACAAATATCTTGTGTTTCTTACGCAGAAGCAAATCAAAAAATAATTAATTTTTTATATTATAGATATTTTTCAGAGTGTGGGAGATAAAACCCAGAAAGAAACCATTCAATAATGAGAAATACGCCAAGCACCTTCGATAGCCTCTTTAAAACATTAACAAAACCTTCGAAATATTGGAAAGCCGAGTTTGAAGAATATTTGCTGTTATAAAGAGCAAATAGGAATCAAAATATTTTAGAGTGGTAGAAAGTGATGATAAAGTTCTTCCTACACTTTCCAAAATGGCCGATGATTTATTAATGACTAAATCCGTACCTGTTGAAAGATTATTTTCCACAGCAGGTATGATCATGTCATAAACACATATATCATTGAAAGAATTCTTGATCATCGAGAAATTTACAAGATGAAATTAACAATGTTTAAAATCCAAAAAAATTTTGTACATGTACATATATTTTTATATAAGATCGTAATAAATATAGCTTTACAGGATTAATTATTGTTATCTATCATTTCGTTTATATATTATAATATTTATTATCATTATTCTGTATTAAAGGAGAGGAGACGAGACAACTGATAACGAGACGAGACCGAGACGAGATTTTTTATACTCTCGCCTACTCTCGTCTCTAGTGAAGCCCTAAGCCGAAGCCAATAAATGCGCAGCCACTGTACTTTTACATCAGTTACAGTATTCATAGGATTAGTTTTAGTGATTATCCCTTCTCCTTTGTTGAGAAAAAGTTACTAGATTTCATGACAATCACGCTGAAGGGATTCTTCGTCTTGGTCTCAAGAACCACTTGCACCCAATCCATAAGAACATAAATTTGTTTCTAGTGTCTCTTGCATTTCCCTATGAGTCCAAAGTCTTGATCGTATAAACTGAAAAGGCATGGTCCATTAATTACTTCCACTTTGTATCCTCTAGCTGAGGCCATGTCAATGCAACCGCAATGGTCGCTTCACATAACAAACTTTCTTGTGGCAACGAAGTTCTTAATGTAGTGTGCAAATTTCATGGAGTCCTCGTGACTGAAAAATATTAGGTGCGCTTTCAAAGTATCAACAAACTCGCGGTAAAACTGTATATAGTACAGAACATCGAATGCGTCGTGACTGAATGTATGCAAAAGTGGTTTATCCGACACCTTGTGGCGAATTACTAAATTAGGCTTGGGTTGATATTGTACGCTTCAAACTCAATTTTACAATTTTTGTGGCTTGTTCCACTTTCAACCTAAACAAAACACATTATGTAAAAATTGCATTCGAATTCGTGAACTCTGAATACAATGGTTTCAGTACTTACATTCATCAGTGGCGGCTATATGAGGCAGCCACATATAAATTTGGAAAATTACACGCATCAATCGAATATTGTGTTATTTATATTATTTCATTTCTTCATCACTTCTTCAGTCACAATTTCAATTTTTTTTACTACATACTTGTACACATAAGCATGTATAGCATAACTGCGCTTCATCAAACGACAATGCAATAGTAAAATACTGCCCTGGCTTTGTACCAAACATTAAATATTCCATGTGTATCCATCTCACTTCCTCTTTAAAAAGTAAATGGTCATAGGCACGCACCTCTTTCGTCATCTAGTAAAGCGCGAAATGATAATTCTGAGGCATGCCTCAATGTTTTCATTGATGTTTTTGCCCATCGGATTGGCGAAACGGTCGTAAATTTCGGTTTCCGCATCACTTGCGAACGACAAACAGCACTTCGAGACATTCACATAAGTTTTTACTTTTCAGCAGAGCTTTTAGTTTGGTTTGTTACTCTACGAACTGTGATCTGTAAATTATTTTAATTCTCCTACCATATTATCCCAATTCGACGAATAAATTACTAACCGAAGACCCAAATTAGCGGACCCAGTGGATCGTCATAAATTCGCAACCTAAATGTGAATATCGGAAATACTTTTATAATTTTTTCAAGAATCAGCAACATTCCTATTATGTCGAGTCATTCTTATGAGATCAAATTATGTACATATTTTTTCAAGACTCAAGTATGGGTTGAAGTACCATTATGCCCGTTCAACAGAGAATTCAACAAGAAATAAAGGATAATGCAGAAAGAATGGTAAATAAAATAGAAGAATAATCTAAAGAAATGAAGGAGAATGCAGAAAGAATGGAAAAGAGAATTATCAAAAGAATCAAAAACAGAAAAATGGGAGCTGAAGATAGAAGAACAAAATAAAAAATAAACGAAAATATGATAGACATACAACAAACGCAGGAAAAATTTGAAAGGAATATTAGCAATACAATTGCAGAATTTCTTGACAATGTCGAGAATTGTGAAGAGAATATTGTAATATTACATAAAAGGGAAGAAAGGAGTTTTTAAATGAGAAATAATTATTATAGAAACAAATATTATGAAAAATGTGGAAGAACTAATGATCATGGGGAAATTAGTGGAATGAGAAGCGATAGACATTGGGAAATAATAGTAAATGGATATATAAGGGGGAATAGGAAATAATTGGAGAACAAGGTAAACACAATTAATCAATTTATGAAGGAATATCAGTAAAAAGAGGATACCAAATATAAGCGAATTTAAAACCAAAAAATTTCAAGCCGCTATCTCATTCCGTTCTCAAGTTATCGTGACAACAAAAATATTTTTTAATAATTTTTTAAAAATTTTCTAGCCATACGATTCGCACAAAATTCCACAAACGTGCTTAAGATCATATTCTACAACTACCCACCAAGTTTCAATTCGATCGGATTTATATTGGCTGAAAACAAAATTATTACTCGGAAACCACTGGGCCGATTATGCCCATTAACGAACTTGTCCGTCGTATTGAGATGCGCCACCTACCCTGAAAATTTCAAGTTGCTAGCTCTTCTCGTTCTCAAGTTATCGTGGCAACGGCCGGACGGCCGGACGGCCGGACGGCCGGACGGACAGAATCAAATTTGACCTCGAATTCTTCATTGGGGAGTCGAACTTAATCGTTTGAGACCATTTTCGTCAAAAAATTCGAAAGTTACAGACATTTGGGCAAAACTATAACGCGATGTTCCCCAGAACATACGCGCAAAAATATACCTACCAAGATTTTCATATTTACAATGACCAAAACGACGTGATTCTTCCGGCCTAGTCCGGGAAGTACGTACTTCCCGGACTAGGCCGGGAAATGCTTCTTTCTCAAAGAAAAAGCGTCCGGGAAGTGGGCACTTCCGGGACGGTTGCCGAAAAAATATTTTTTATGTCACGATAATCTGAGAACGGAAAGAGATAGCGACTTGAAAATTTCAGGTTAGGTTGTGCATATAAATGCAACATTTGAGTTTGTTTATAGGCATAATCGGCTAAATGGTTTTGAAGTTATACCTATCTGAAATTTTGTTGATATTGCCTCAATAACTCGAAAATTACAGAACCGATTAAATTCAAACTTGGTTATTAGTTGTAGAATGCCATTGTATAGAATTGAAAACATTTCTTTATATCAGTAACTATTCTTCTGGTTCCGACATCGCTGAAATTTTGCGAGAGCCTTCAGAACCTATCGCTACTGTCAAGTTCGAAGTATGAACACGATCGGATATATATATTGTTGGAGATTCGAGGAGCATGTGTATTTTTTCCAATAAATGTGGAAGACTCTATATCTGAATATATGTGAAAATGCATGTTGTAATTTATTTTCGTTGATGTTGCTATTTATTTTCTTAAAGTTTATTCATATTGGAAAAGAAAAAAAATTGGTTAAAGCACTGACGTGAAGTCAGAAGCTTTTGCGAGTATGTTCTATTGTCCATTCTTCTGTAATGGACACCCTTAATCGAATTTACCATGGTAAATTATGTTGTCCATTCTCCTGTATTGGACACTCTTAATACGAATTTACCATGGTAAATTCGAATTAAGTGTCACCCATCTACTGAAATCACACAAGGCTGCACGAATCTCCAACAATATTTAACCGATCGTGTTAAAACTTGAAACTTGGCAGTAGAGCTAGGTTCTAAAGGCTCTCGCAAAATTTCAGCAATTTCAGACGAATAGTTACTGATATATAGATATTTTTACCATTTTCAATGATTTTTTAAAAATTTTCTACAAATAGGTTCCTCACGAAATTTTGCGAGAATTTTCGCGTTGGCATTCTACAACTAATAACCATGTTTGAATTCAATCGGTTTGGTATTTTTCGAGTTAATGAGGAACAAAAAACAACCAAATTTCAGATGGCTATAACTCTAAAACCGTTCGGCCCATTATGCTCATAAACAAACTCAAATGTAGCATTCAGATGTAACCTAACCTGAAATCTTCAAGCCGCTATCTCTTTCCGTTCTCAGGTTATCGTGACAACAAAAATATTTTTTAATAATTTTTTAATAATTTTCTAGCGATTCGATTCTCACAAAATTTCACAATCGTGCTTAGGTTTATATTCTAAAACTATTCACCAAGTTTCAATTCGATCGGATTTATATTGGTTGAAAACAAAATTAATACTCGGAAACCATTGGGCCCATTATGCCCATTAACGAACTTGTCCGCCGTATTGAGATGCGCCACCTACCCTGAAAATGTAAAGTCGGTAGCTCTTTCCTTTCTCAAGTTATCGTGGCAACGGCTGGACGGCCGGCCGGACAGAATCAAATTTGACCTCGAATTCTTCATTGGGGAGTCGAACCAAATCGTTTGAGACCATTTTCGTAAAAAAATTCGAAAGTTACAGACATTTGGGCAAAATGATAAAGCGATGTTCCCCAGAACATACGCCCAATAGATATCTGGATATAGATTAGATCGTAATGGTACAAATGACTAGTAACCGATGTCCCACGCCATCCTTCCTTAATCCAAACTATTGATCTGATTCTGAATCATTGACGTCATTTCGGTCATTGAGATTTAAGATTTAAGTCGAATTTAGCAAGAGATTGGTCTTAACCGCTCTGCTCTGGTTACTCGCTTAAATTCGATTATAGATTTGCATTTGTGACGTGCATGCGAGTCATGCAGCGTAATTACTAATTTCCAAGAAATTCAAGATGAGTCAGAGTTGCTGATTCCATTTGTTCTGTTTTCTGTTATCTTTTGTAGGTATTCTAAAGAATTTATCAGAGTTTTCTGTAACTTGCTGTCCTTGCGATGTGCATGCAAGTAATGCAACGTCAATGTTCCAAGAGATCCAAGATGAATCAGAAATGCAAGAATTTATTCCTTTTGTTCTGTGTTATACTTTTGCTAAGTGTGAAAAGTAGACATTTTTTCATCTGACATAAAAATAGTTCGTCTAAAGTCTTAACAAACGATTTTTATGTCAGATGTAAAAAATGTGTACATTTCGAACTTAGCATTTATAGGTATTCAATAGTATATTATTCTATAAAACAATTGTATATTCTAAAACAAGTTGCAGAATGGGCTCCTATTCAAACACGATATTCGAAAACGAGCGACGAAGGAGCGAGTGTCCGCGGACACTCGCTCCTTCGTCGCTCGTAACAGTCCTTCGTAACAGTCACACCAACTGCCAAGATACAATACAAAAGTCACTAGGATGTATAATCCGAATTTTTTCATTAAATTTCAACAGTCTTTTACAAAACTTGACTGAAATAGGAAAAATATCGTCTAATCCTCGTTGCAGAAGGCAATTCCAACACTCATGCGTTCGCGAACGCATGAGTGTTGGAATTGCCTTCTGCAACGAGGATTAGACGATATTTTTCCTATTTCAGTCAAGTTTTGTAAAAGACTGTTGAAATTTAATGAAAAAATTCGTATTATACATCCTAGTGACTTTTGTATTGTATCTTGGCAGTTGGTGTGACTGTTACGAAAGTTGACAGATAACGGAATTTGAATTTGAATCGGCATGGAGATCAGATTTAAAACAGTTTCCTAATAGCATGAATGATTCGAAATTAGCAAGAAGAAAATCTCTATTACCTTATTTTTTAAGGAAAATAAAACTTATCCTCTCAATAATTATTTCACTTTTCACTAAATCCAGATTATATTATATTGACAAGTGACGTGTGTTGAAAGTTGAAATGTGATAGGATCGAATGTCAGTGCTGACTACCACAAAACGAAAAATATAACTAGAAACAATGCGGGAATGGGTTCATTACAGCATTGTTTTTAGTGCTGCTATTCATTAAGATACTGAAATAGAGAGAGAATTTATAAGATTTTTTCGCAACTTGGCTTAGTGCCTGAAAACAGGTACCACATCTAGTTTCTGAAGAAGTCCAGTATAGAAATTCATACTTAAGAATTGTTCCGTTATAAAACTCTGATATAATGATAACTATTCATGAAAGAGGAAGGGCACGATTCCCATGTGCCTGCCTGAGAAATTCATTTTATTTTCGGTTAGATTCCGTTATTATACAGGTACTGTACCTTCACCGGTACCTGGACACCTGGTTTATATTCTTCAGTCAGCAATGAAAAACTCGTTTACAGCATGAATTAAATTCTGCGAATATAATTGAGGCAAGTTTTGACTGTTCCACCCTTAGACCATTTCCGCCCTTCCAAGAATAATAATTAAAGATGGCCAACTTTCATCTTTGTTTCTTATTGCGCTTATGTTCTGGGGAACATCGCGTCTTCATGGTTAACCGAAAATTTGAGATTCATGATGAAGCTCCGTGATAATGCTCTTTCTGTGTATAAACGCACCAAAGCTGTTACAGACTATAATTATTATAAGGTGTTGCGGAACACAGTCACTGGTGCCATAAGAAGAGAAAAAGCAGCTTATTTGGAATATCAGTCCCGACGAGGTTATAATCGTGGGTGCCTCTGGCCCTGGCGGGCAATTGATTCGTTAAACATCAAAAGGAAACCTAGGATCGAAATTCCGGATAACTTAAAATTTCCCGAACAGATTAATAGTTATTTCTCTTCGGTTTATACTCCAAAAAATAGTTGTCCGCAGACAACTCATTATTATAGAACAAATAAATTGAGTCATAATTTGGAATTTTCATTTGATCTGTCTACAGTACAGGAAATTGAAGAAATTATCTTAGATCTGAAGTCTAATGCAGTCGGCAACGACAATATTTCAGCGGGGATGCTGCAGTGTTGCTTGCCAACTATTGCCCCTTATGTAGCACATATTGTTAATTGCTGTCTAGAGGAGGGCTACTTTCCAAAGTTGTGGAAATATGCGATTGTTAAGCCCCTTCCTAAGGTTAGCAACCCTAAATGTTTTGGGGATCTGCGCCCAATAAGTATACTTCCTGCTATTTCTAAGATTATAGAGAAGGTGGTTTATAAGCAGATTTACAGTTATTTGGTTGAGAACGCAATCCTGCCTGATGCACAGTCTGGTTTCCGTAAGGGTTATAGTGCGACAACACTTTTACTGAATATGACGGACTACATACTGCGGTCTTTGGATTCCGGTATATCTACAGCTGTCGTACTATTGGACTATTCGAAAGCTTTTGACACGATTGACCATGATCTGTTGTCGGCAAAGCTAGAATATTGCGGTTTTGATTCCGTGTCATGTGAGTTTTTTCGTAATTATCTTAGTGAACGTTACCAGAGGGTTGTTGTCGAGGAAAACGCTTCTAACTTTTCGGAGGTCTCCTCGGGCGTCCCTCAGGGGTCGGTCTTGGGACCTCTCCTTTATTTGATTTATGTATTTGATATTCAGAAATCTTTGAAATATGTTAATACCCAATCATTTGCTGATGATACACAAGTTTTCTATTCCTATCTGCCGCACCTGTCTGGTCTTGCTTCGGAACGTGTCAACCTTGACCTTTTGTCTCTGCACACATATTTAACTGCACACAACCTGAAACTGAATCCTGAAAAGTGTATAGCAGTGATATTTAACCCAAAATTGTTTACAAACATATCAAACGATATGCTTCTTCTTATTCAGGACAAACCTCTGAAGATAGCTCATAGCGCTAGGAACTTGGGAATGGTATTTGACTGCAGACTTCAGTTTGAGGAACACGTTGCGTTATTGATTAAGAGGTCATATCTAGCAATCAGACACCTATATCGCAATAGAAAGCTTCTGAGCTTCCAACTAAGAAAGAAACTATGTGAATCATTGGTTCTGTCTGTCTTAAATTATGGGTTAGTGCTTTATTTTCCCTGCTTATACAAAGTGACAAAGCAGCGTCTCCAAAGAATCCAAAACTACTGTTGCAGATTCATCTATGGACTTAAAAAATATGATAGTGTGTCAAAAAAAATACATCAGCTCGGTTGGTTGCGTGTTGAAGATTTGTTTAAACACCATATGGCCTCTTTAGTTTTCCGAATAGTTTCTACCTCGACACCACCATACCTCAGAGAAAAATTAATATTTAGGGGAGATGTTCGTGGCCGTGTAATAAGAAATCCGTACATAGTGGAGTTGCCTAGATATCGTCTAGTTGAGTTTCAGAAATGCTTTTCATATAATGCTGCAATAATTTATAATAGCGTCCCAAACAGTTTCAAGACACGTAGCTTATATTATTTTAAAAGACAGTACAGGTCACTGTTGCTTCAACTGGATGGTGAGAGGTTGCGGCTTGATTTGCGGAGGTTGTAGGGTTGACTGTTCTGCTTCATTTATTTTTTCCCTTTTGGGAATTTTGTTGTTAACTTTGTAATAACTTGCATGGCTGGATATATATTTGCTTGTATATGCTTTTGTTTGTTTTCCGTTTCAATGCTGCTTTGAATTTTGAGTTTTTTTCCGTCTAGTTTTATAGAATGGTGTAACTTTTGTATATTGTTGAGAATTTATAAAGGAGTAATAATATTTTCACATAGGCCATTTTGGAATAAAATGTTAATTTTGGTTGGTTGAGGTTAAGTGGAGTAGCATCTTGCTAGACTTCGCCTCATTTTTATTATATTATAATATTGTAATATTTACAGTATAAATTTATTAATTATTTTTATTATTATTTTGCCCAAATGTCTGTAATTTTCGAATTTTTCGCCGAAAATGGCCTCAAACGATTGCGGTCGACTCCTTGGTGAAGAATTCGAGGTCAAATTTGATTCTGGGGGCGTTGCCACGATAACTTGAGAACGGAAAGAGATAGCGACTTGAAATTCTCAGGGTAGGTGGCGCATCCCAATACGACGGACAAGTTCGTTAATGGGCATAATAGGCCCAATGGTTACCAAGTAATAATTTTGTTTTCAACCAATATAAATCCGATCGAATTGAAACTTGGTGAATAGTTGTAGAATATAAACCTAAGCACATTTGTGAAATTTTGTGAGAATCGTAACGCTAGAATATTAAAAAAAAATTATTAAAAAATATTTTTTATGTCATGATAACATGGCAACGGAAATAGATAGCAATTTGAAATTTTCAGGTTGGGTAGTGCATCTGAATGCGACATTTGAGTTTGTTTACAAGAATAATCGGCCAAACAGTTTTGGAGTTATATACCCATCTGAAAATTGATTTTTATTTCCTCAATAACTCAAGAAATATAAAACCGATACAATTCAAGCATGGTTATTGGTTGTAGAATAACAACGCAAAAGTTCTTGCAAAATTTCGTGAGGATCGTATGTCTAGAAAATTTTTGAAAATTCATTGAAAATCATTGAAAAAAATTCTATACATTAGAAATTATTCATCCGACATGTCTGAAGTTTTGCAAGAGCCTTCAGGGTAGGTTGCGCATCTGAATGGAAGAGTTAAGTTCGCTGTTGGCCATAATCGCCCTAACGGTTTCGGAGTTATATCCATCTGGAATATTATTTCCTCGATAACTCAAAAAATATAGACTCGATCGAATTGAAGCTTGCTAACTAGCTGCAGAATATCGACATAAAGACATGTGTAAAATTTTGTGAGAACAGTAGGTACCGCTAAAAAAATTCAAAGAAATTACGAAAAAAAAAATTGGTTCAAGCACTGACGTGAGTCAGGAGCTTTTGCGCGTTTATTCTATTGTCCATTCCCCTGTATTGGACAGTCTCAATCGAATTTACCATGGTGAATTCTATTGTCCGTTCTCCTGTATTGGACACTCTTAATCGAATATTGGCAGCTGGTGCATGATTGGAGGTTTTTGGCTGGCTTCTCTGTATGAGGTCTTTATAGAGTTTGCATCCACATTTTTGGGTTTCTGACAGCTTTTAGAATCATGTTGTTCTCAACATTTAACACAGTTGTGAGGTCGATGGCAGTATGCCTTAGAGCAGGGGTCACCAATTAGTTTCATTGGAGGTCCTTTCAGAAAATCTGTATATCTGTCGCGGTCCGTTTAATAGTATTATGATGGCATAATAATTTTACTATCAGTTAATCTAAATCCAATATCATTAATTAGTAAATACAAGCCCTGTGGACAGGAGCTTTCTGGCGCTCTAGTTCAAACAGACAAATTATATCTCCGAAAGTATTGGTTTCTCAGAGTTGAGAATTATATCAATGTAATAATTCAAACTTTTCGGAAGGTTTTCAGTTTTTACTTTGAACGAGATAAGGAAGAAATTGCACAAAATGAGATTTTAACCAAAATTTGATAAAAGTACAGTTAATAATGCTATATTCATCTGCATTGGATACTTTTAGTCGAATTTGCCATCGATATAATCAGTTTTCAGAGCTTTTTAATAAGATATGAATAATTTTCGTACCATCGCAATAGAAACTCCTTCTCTGAAATACGACGATAATTCATTATACATCAATTTGTAACTTAACTTCCCAGAGGTGGTATATAAACAAAATATTCAATTATATGACAATCAAAGTATAGTTTTTCAATATTTTGTTCACAATCATATTCCTAGTTGTTTCCAATCAGATCAATATTTTCTTCTGTTCGGTAAAACATTGCATTCAACTCCTAGTCCTGTCACCAGATTCCCCACTAATAGATATTTGAAAAAACCCTTACATCCTTACCTTTCAACTGAGACGGTCTACTCTCTGGTATTTTCAGTAATAAATTAACTGCCAGATCGCCAACCCACTGAATTAACTGTTGAAGACTTTGCAGGGTAGTGGGTTCCACTGTGAATTCCTTGGCTTCCAAGTGCATCAGAAGTTTATCAACATCACACTGGCCTTCATTGATCACATCTGAAAGCAACGTTCATGAAAAATGAGAAATGTCTTAAATGAAATATAATTGAACATTGATTTACCTGTGTTGTATATTTTGCATCATATTTTGCCTCAGGATTCTCAGTTTCATTGAATTTCTTACTGGCATCTGGAATGAATCAGAGAATTACATGAAGCAATAATTCCTCTCGAGAACACAGACCATAAATTTCACACAGACACAGACACTGAACTTAATAACTGATCCAAATGGAAAAAAATTATTTCTAATATAATATCATTCAAAAATACCCACGTGTTAATAGAGACTTCGTTAGTCTGTAGAAGAAATCAACCTAGTTTTATAATTCAAACTTTTCGGAAGGTTTTCAGTTTTTACTTTGAACGAGATAAGGAAGAAATTGCACAAAATGAGATTTTAACCAAAATTTGATAAAGGTACAGTTGATAATGCTATATTCATCTGCATTGGATACCTACTTTTAGTCAAATTTGTCATCGATATAGTCAGTTTTCAGAGCTTTTCAATAAGATATGAATAATTTTCGTACCATCGCAATAGAAACTCCTTCTCTGAAATACGACGATAATTCATTATACATCAATTTGTAACTTAACTTCCCAGAGGTGGTATATAAACAAAATATTGAATTATATGACAATCAAAGTACAGTTTTTAAACATTGATTTACCTGTGTTGTATATTTTGCATCAAATTTTGCATCAGGATTCTCAGTTTCATTGAATTTCTTACTGGCATCTGGAATGAATCAGAGAATTACATAAAGCAATAATTCCTCTCGAGAACACAGACCATAAATTTCGCACAGATACAAACACTGACCTTGGGCCGCAAAAAACAAAATATTCAATGATGTATCCATCAATGTGGAGAGTTCTTAACCATTGAATTACCTGTATTGAATATTTTGCATCAAATTTAAAGAATCTGGAATGAATCAAAGAATGACATAAAGCAATAATTCCTTTCGTGAACACCGACCATTAATTTCTCACAGATACAAAAGCCTAAAGACAGAAAGAAGATAATTTTTCATGCAAATTGAAAAAAAATGATAAATATCATTCAAGAATAATCATGTGTGAAGAATACTCACTGTCTGGTTGCAGAATCCATGCTCCATCAGGATATGTAGAAAGACACAATGCGGCACTCCGAATTCTCTACTCCCCCTGTGAGAGGTTTATGGTATAGACAAGGAACCAGTGCTACCATATGTGCCTCTGGAGATGGAAGCAGTTGTTGAAAATGAGAGCTGGCTTCTACCGGAACTATGCGATTCCAAAATCTCGGCAGATCAACGCCATAAAGCCGGACTTACCCCTGCTGGTCAAAGAACTCAAGGAATTGTTTGATGATCCTGTATCCAAGGCACAAGTTAGGATGATCGTACTAATCATAGGATGCCTAGGCTGAATGAGAGTGAACTACGTGACCGAATTGGAGATTACTCCTGCCTGCAAATCTTCGAGTCATCAGGCCCCATCAACTGTGAAGCACGCTTGCAGCTCATCTCTTTTGTTAAGGGATGCTGTAAGGACAGGACGAAGAACTACTTCAAGGAATGCGCAAGAGGTTTTTTAGTGAGTAACCAATCAACAACTGTAGTCTCACACTCCTCGGACCCTCTCAGGGTGAGCCTATAAAAGTTATTTCCTCTCGAGCGAGAAAAAATTCATTGTTTCCAAATTTTATCACAGATAAATTGTATCAAAACAGAAAATATATTACCCAAGAAATATTAATTTATCCATAAAGAGAATCACAAAACGATCAGGGTATTCCTTCTCTCCTGTTTACAGCAATCCAGAAATTCATCCATATCATATGGCTCAGCTTCAATTTATTTATTTATTTATTTAACGTGTCTCGACATCTCAGGCCATTGACACGAGGGACAGTTTACATTAATGGTCTATTTTGTTGCATGTGTAATATGTACAGTAATATGAACAAAGTTATTACAAAGAATGAGAATAAACTATGTCAATACGTCAAAAAAAAGGCTATATGTATGAGTTTCTTTAATAAAACATATTATTATTATTATTATTATTATTATACTGATCCTCCTGTATATTGTTGATAAACTTTGTCAATACGTCATAAAAGGCTATATGTATGAGTTTCTTTAATAAAACATATTATTATTATTATTATTATTATACTGATCCTCCTGTATATTGTTGATTCTATTTGTATTTGCGAGCTCAGATTGCCTCTCAGGTTTTCCTATAGTCCATATTTGCGGCGTGCTTCTCCGTAACGTGTACAATGTAATAAAATATGTTCCACAGTTAGGCGCATGTTGCAATGCTCACAAATGGGTTGTTCTTCTGCAGACATCAGGTAGGCGTGGGTCAGTCTTGTGTGACCTATTCTGAGTCTCCTTATCACAACTTTGACGCCTCTTGAAAGGCTAATTTTTGGGTGGCTCTCTATATAGGGTTGGATGCTCGGTTGGATGTCTCAGCTTCAATTAAAAAGCTGTATATACCTACTTTTCTAAAATTGCCTTCCATTATCAAGTGTACCCTGGAGATTCTTGGGCAGATCATTGAATAGTTTGATACACATATACCTTGAATTATTTTGTGACATTGACAGTCTATAAAAGGGGGTAATATTTTTATTAATTTTTCTTGTGTTGTTCAGATTTTTGTGATTTTCAAAGGGTTCCTTGTGGTCCTGCAGAAACTTCAGGCTGTGTTATATGTATAAACCTGTCAGAGTTAGCAGATTGTTTGAGCGAAAACTCCCCTGCAAGACTGTCTTTACTATATATTCTAAACATGGATCTATCATTTATGTATATTGTATGTATTAGATGTATTAGAACTCGGCCAAAAATATGACCAGTTTTTTTTGGATGTTTGTTTTTAGAGTCAAATTTATATTCTTGGAAAATTATGTTTTTTTTGGAGATTTGGGTGAGTTCAGTACCTGGATGGGTGACTACTCTGGATATAAATTTGAACAGCGCGCCAAAGCCCCTGTCCACAGAGCTTTCCCACTTGTTTAGGATGCAGTTATATCATAATGCTCTATTGATATCATTCCCAACTAGGAGAAACCAATACTTTTGAAGATATGATTTGTCAAAGTTTGAACAAGAGCGCCAAAGCTCCTGTCCGCTGGTCTTTCCCACTTTTTGTAGCATATTTTCTGATAACGGTTGTCGCTTTTTCCGATTTTCGTGGCATTCTCCACCTTTAAATGAAAATTCAAAGTTACCTTATATTCATACGTTTCCCAAGTAGTTCAGAAATTAAGAATTTTAACAAATATTTAAAAAATATTAAAATAATTTAAAAGGCAAGGAAAATCAATTACTCTCCTGCTCAAAACCGCCTTTGTATATTTAATGTTGAATTATTAGGAAGCAACCAACTCCCGCTGAAAAACGCGCGTAAAACGTAACAGAATATTTGACAGATGAGTAGTTCTCTTTAATGTGGCAAACTTCATATTGGTATGTCCCGTTTTGAACAGTATCTTGGACTTGCGTCCAACGCATACGTCATACTCACGGTCAGTCTGGTATCAGTCTCGCATCAGTATTACCATCAATCCGGATCATCAGTCCATCAATCTACGCATATAGAACCAATTTCCGTCAATCTCCTATCAATCCACGATTGATGTGATGCGAGACTGATACCAGACTGATACCTAAAAGTTGGATGACATGTGTCATCTTGGACACAGATCACACGATAATTCATAGATAAAATAATTAGAGCATTCTGTGCAAAAAGAAGTATTATTGAAATTTTGAAAAATCATATCTCCGCAACTATTATGTAGAGTTGAAAATAATATCAATGTATTCTTATGGTGAAACTGCATTTCAAAAAAAAATCGAATTCGAAATTTGTAATGTAAAAATATTTGTTTTTTGTTACTCCGAAACCACATGACCGATTCTGCCCAATAACGAACTTAACCAAGATATTTATCTCCTAAACCTACTCTGAAAATTCAGTCCGGCCGGCCGGACAGAATCGATTTGGACCATGGATTCTTGATCAATGAGTCAAACCAAATCATTTAATACCATTTACAGCCAAAAATTCGAAAATTTCAGATATTTGGGCAAATTGATAAGCACTCTGTGCCGAGGAACAAGAGAGCCAAAAACAAATTAATTAATTTTTACCAAAGGCTGGAGATATTTGAATGAAATTTTCAAGACTCAATTTCCAGCGTGGTTTCAAGTTTTCTGATGGTCACCTTTAGTCTTTATTCGAGGTAACATGACAGCGCTGCTTTACCTTCAAGAAATAGTGGAGCCATATGTTCCCCCTTACCTTAACCGGCTAGAGAATCCAATATTTCAGCAAGATAATGCTCGATCTCATGTTGCCAGAGTTAGTTTAAACTTATTTGAAGCGACCCATGTGAATCTTTTGCCATGGCCGCCCCGATCCCCCGATCTTTCGCCCATAGAGCATGTTTGGGACATCATGGGTAGAAGGCTTGGAAATTTACCTCAGCCCCCACGGACTTTGGTGACTCTGAGACATGAACTACAGGTAGCTTGGGATAGTATCCCTCAAGAAGAAATAGACTACCTTTTTGCATCAATGCCGAGACGTGTTGGGGAGTCTATAGATAATCGCGGTGGACAAACACATTATTAATGTTAATGTAATTCATTAAAAAAAATTGTAAACCCTTTTTTTTCTTCAAATTTCAATCATTTACTCCTCGCCATACTATCTACGTTTTCCAAAAATAAAAAATTTAATTTAAACAGCTACCTCTGGGTGTTGCAGTTTCTTTGTCAGTTAGTATATCTCCTACTGTTTAGTAAGAATTAATTAATTTGATTTTTTCTAATTAAATTTGAATGGCCGGTACTTTGTAAACGAAGCATTTCCCGAATATAGTTCATGAATCAAATTCATATTATTTTTCGATTCTCTATCTTCTCCTGGATTTTCCGCCCTTCAAACTGGAACTCCCTCTATAGGTACGGAGCCCTGAACGAACCATCTTGATTTGAATATTTATTTAAAACTTTCCTTTAAGTTAAAATGTTTCATCTCTGGAAAAATCTTGAAATCGAGTACTTAACAAGAAAATCATTTTTGCGCGTATGTTCTGGGGAACATCGCGTTATAGTTTTGCCCAAATGTCTGTAACTTTCGAATTTTTTGACGAAATTGGTCTCAAACGATCAAGTTTGACTCCCCGATGAAGAATCCGAGGTCAAATTTGATTCTGTCCGTCCGGCCGTCCGGCCGTACGGCCGTTTGTTATATATATATATTCTTTTGAACTTGAGCATTACAATTTGTTTTGTATCTAACAATAAAGCATGTGTATGAAAGAAGTGTTAGCAGAGGTTAGTGTAACGGGGTACCATATTATTTGATATAATATGATACTAGAGCTTAGGGAAAAAACCTCAGCAAAAAAACCCTATCTCCCCGTTAGTGTTGTGATTTATGAAAATTGATTTTGTTAACAAAATATGCTGAAATATTAAATATTGAAGGGCATCTTTTTCTTCATTATCGCTTCTTCCTTCAACAAGCAGAGAAGATTCTCCAAGGTCCGAAACCCAATCTGGAAAAGGAAAAAACAAAGGGAGAAAACGAACAAATTAAAATGGAATATTCTATATTTCATTAAATAGATCATTTAGTTAATAATTGTCGCATATATAGATTCAAAGATGGTTTTAGGGCTATTCATAATGTTTCTGAATGGCCGTTTGTTGCCACGATAATTTGAGAACGAAAAGATCTAGCGACTTGAAATTTTCAGGGTGGGTGGCGCATCGCAATACGACGGACAAGTTCGTTAATGGGCATAATCAGCCCAGTGGTTTCCGAGTAATAATTTTGTTTTCAACCAATATAAATCCGATCGAATTGAAACTTGGTGAGTAGTTGTAGAATATGAACCTAAGCACGTTTGTGAAATTTTGGGCGAATCGTATGGCTAGAAAATTTTAAAAAAATTATTAAAAAATATTTTTTTTGTCACGATAACCAGAGAACGGAAAGAGATAGCGGCTTGAAAATTTCAGGTTATGTTGTGCATATGAATGCCACATTTAAGTTTGTTTATGAGCATAATCGAACAAACGGTTTCAGAGTTATAGCCATCTGAAATTTTCTGAAATTTGGTGGTTTTTTGTTCCTCATTAACTCGAAAAATACTGAACCGATTGAATTCAAACATGGTTATTAGATGTAGAATGCCAACGCGAAAATGTTTGCGAAATTTGGTGAGGATGGCATCTGTAGAAAATTTTTAATAAATCATTGAAAATAAAAAAAAAAAATTCTATATATCAGTAACTATACGTTTGAAATTGCTGAAATTTTGCGAGAGCCTTTACAACCTAACTCTACTGCCAAGTTTTAAGTTTTAATACGATCGGTTGAATATTGTTGGAGATTCGAGCATTCTTGTGCGAGTTCAGTAGATGGGTGACCGTTGCCTCGATATCTTTCGAACCAAAGGAGATAGGGACTTGCAATTTTCAGGGTAGGTTGCGTATCCGAAAGGGAGAGTTGAGTTCATTTTTGGGCATAATCGGTTTAACGGTTTCCGAGTTATACCCACTAAGAATATTATTTCCTCGATAACTTGAAAAATATAGACTCGATCGAATTAAAGCTTGCCAATTAGTTGTAGAATATCGACTTGAAGACGTGTGTAGAATTTTGTGTGAACCGTATCGCTAGAAAATTAAAAAATATATTTTTTATGTCACGATAACATGAGAAAGGAAAGAGATAGCGATATGAAATTTTCAGGTTAGGTTGAGCATCTGAATGCGACATTTGAGTTTGTTCATGAGCATAATCGGTCAAACGGTTTTGGAGTTATATTCATCTGAAATTTGATTGTTATTTTCTCAATAACTCGAAAAATATAGAATCAATCCAATTCTAACTTAGTTATTAGTTGTAGAATGCCAACGCGAAAGTTCTTGCAAAATTTTGTGAGGATCGTATCACTAGAAAATTTTTAAGAAATCATTGAAAAAAAATTCTAGATATCAGAAACTATTCATCCGACATGGCTGACATTTTGCGAGAGCCTTCAGAACATAATTCTACTACCAAGATCCAAGTTTGAATACGATAGGATCTATATATGTACATATATGAAATTTATTCCATTTTTTGCGCGTATGTTCTGGGGAACATCGCGTTATAGTTTTGCCCAAATGTCTGTAACTTTCGAATTTTTTGACGAAAATGGTCTCAAATGATTAAGTTCGACACCCCAATGAAGAATTCTAGGTCAAATTTGATTCTGTCCGTCCGGCCGTCCGGCCGTACGGCCGTCCGTTGCCACGATAACTTGAGAACGAAAAGAGCTAGCGACTTGAAATTTTCAGGGTAGGTGGCGCATCCCAATACGACGAGCAAGTTCGTTAATGGGCATAATCGGCCCAGTGGTTTCCGAGTAATAATTTTGTTTTCAACCAATATAAATCCGATCGAATTAAAACTTAGTGGGTAGTTGTAGAATATGAACCTAAGCACGTTTGTGGAATTTTGTTTGAATCGTATAGCTAGAAAATTTTAAAAAAATTATTAAAAAATATTTTTGTTGTCACGATAACTTGAGAACGGAATGAGATAGCGGCTTGAAATTTTCAGGTTAGGATGTGCACCAGAACGCGACATATCAGTTTGTTTATGAGCATAATCGGCCAAACGGTTTTAGAGTTATAGCCATCTGAAATTTTCTGAAATTTGGTGGTTTTTTGTTCCTCATTAACTCGAAAAATACTGAACCGATTGAATTCAAACATGGTTATTAGTTGTAGAATGCCAACGCAAAAATGTTTGCAAAATTTCGTGAGGATAGCATTTGTAGAAAATTTTTAATAAATCATTGAAAATAAAAAAAAAAATTCTATATATCAGTAACTATCCGTTTGAAATTGCTGAAATTTTGCAAGAGCCTTCATAACCTAACTCTACTGCCAAGTTTCAAGTTTTAATACGATCGGTTAAATATTGTTGGAGATTCGAGCATTCTTGTGTGAGTTCAGTAGATGGGTGACCGTTGCCTCGATAACTTTCGAACGAAAGGAGATAGGGACTTGCAATTTTCAGGGTAGGTTGCGTATCCGAAAGGGAGAGTTGAGTTCGTTTTTGGGCATAATCGGTCTAACGGTTTCCGAGTTATACCCACCTGGAGTATTATTTCCTTGATAACTCAAAAAATAAATAGATGATCGAATTGGTGCTTGGTAACTAGTAGTAGAAAATCAACATAAAGACGTGTTTAAAATTTTGTGTGAACCATACCCCTAGAAAATTTGAAAAAATGATGAAAAAAAAAATTTTAAGAATCGTACCCCTAGAAAATTTTAAAAAAATCACGAAAAAAAAAAATTGGTTCAAGCACTGACGTGAAGTCAGAAGCTTTTGCGCGTATGTTCTATTGTCCATTCTTCTGTATTGGACACCCCTAATCGAATTTACCATGGTAAATTATGTTGTCCATTCTCCTGTATTGGACACTCTTAATCGAATTCACCATGGTAAATACTATTAAGTGTCTAATACAGGAGAATGGACAATAGAACATACGCGCAAAAGCTTCTGACTTCACGTCAGTGCTTGAACCAATTTTTATACATAATATGCAAAGAACTGAAAGGTATTTTTAAAAATTTTCTGGAAAAGAGCTACAATTTAGAGAGAACCTTTTTGAATTTTATTTATGAATGAACATGATAAGGGGTTTATCACAATGGTCTAATATTTTCCAAATGAAACAGTCGGGTATATACGAAATAGTCAGATCAGTTAGTAAACGTATCAATCTGAGATGAAATACATTTATAAATACAAATAAATAAAATGTGTAAGGTTGAATGAACAATAAATAATACATAAATTATTTTATTTTATTTGTCTAAAACAATTTATTAAGGAATCTAAAATTTGATGTGAACTATAGCTCACATTCATATTGTAACTGTAACAAAAAAAATTGCGGCTACAATTTTCCGTAGAACTTGTATTGCCGAAGATAGACTTCAAATTACTGTTTAGTGCAGCAACCTTGCTCGAAATATCTTCCAACTCCAATTTTACTATATGTTGCGTCCTCTTGGAGATGAAGTTTCCTAACAGGTAACCTAGAATAAAACATTGTATTTAATTCTTAGGAAATAAAAATATTTCAGTGAGGAAGTGAAAATTGGTTCAAGCACTGACGTGAAGTCAGGAGCTTTCGCGCGTATGTTCTATGGTCCATTCTCCTGTATTGGACAATTTTTGGGTTGGCATTCTACAACTAATAACCATGTTTGAATTGGATCGGTTTCGTATTTTTCGTGTTATTGGTCGCATTCAGCGGACGAACCGCTCAGCCACTTTACGCTACCGCTACCTAGCACAAATCAAATGTGCTCCATAAATAGCCTCCGCTCCACAACGTGTTGAGTTCGAAGGGCATGTGCCACCGAACGTTTTGGTAACGGTTGCGCAACTGTTTCGTCCGCTGAATGCGATAATTGAGGAAATAACAACCGAATTTCAGATGGGGATAACTCCAAAACCGTTTGATCGATTATGCCTATAAACAAACCCAGTTGTCACATTCAGATGCACAACCTAACCTGAAAATCTCAAGTCACTATCTCTTTCCATCTCAGGTTATCGTGACATAAATAATATTTTTTAATAATTTTTTTTTTATTATCTAGCGATACGATTCCCACAAAATTTCACAAACGTCCTTAGGTATGTATTCTACAACTACTCACCAAGTTTCAATTCGATGAGATTAGTAATGGTTGAAAACAAAATTATTACTCGGAAAACGTTGGGCCGATTATGCCCATTAACGAACTTGTCTGTCGTATTGGGATGCGCCACCTACTCTAAAAATTTCAAGTCACTATCTATTTCCTTTCTCAATTTATCGTGGCAACGGCCGGCCGGACAGAATCAAATTTGACCTCAAATTCTTCATCAGTTCTAGTTTTAAATTTGAACGGTTCTATATTGTTGGGAGATATTGGCAAAATATCGAAATATTACAACGATTACAGTTTACTGGTCCACTATATTACACTCGAACGACAAACTTGTCAATAGTTTATGACCCGAAGTTTAACGAATTTCATGATGCAGTTGATAGAATTAGAAATTTAATGTATGTGGTCATGACATTTTTATAAGGAAGATCATGTTTTCCCAATAACTAAGAAAATATCAATCTGATCGAATTAAAACTTCGATCATAGTTAAAAATACCGACCCGAAGAATTATGCAAAATTTCGTAGGGATCGTATGACTAGAGAATTTAAAAATTGGTTCAAGCCCTGTGGACAGGAGCTTTCTGGCGCTCTTGTTCAAACAGACAAATTATATCTCCGAAAGTATTGGTAAGAGTTGGGAATTGTATCAATTGATTCTTATGATAGAACTGCATCATAAAGGAAATTCAAATCAAATAATAGTTTATTTATCAAGATTAAATGAGCAATCTGAGAATGAGAACTGCACCATGGAAGAAATCAAATTAAAATAGCTGAAATTAATTTGACTCTCTCTTATAGAACAGGATGACATGTACGAGTATGAACACAGATCATATAATAAAGCTTAGATAGAATAATTATAGCATTCTGTGAAAACATAGAAGTACGATTCATTATTGAAATTTCGAGAATATCTCCGAAAGTATTAGCTTGTTAGAGTTGAAAATGATATCAATGGATTTTTATGGAAAAACTTCATCTTAAAAAAAATTGAATTTGAAATTTCTTCGTTACTCCGAGATCATCTGGCCTATTTTACCCAATAACGAATTCAACCGAGATATTTACCTCCCAAACCTACTCTGAAAATTTCAACTGCCTAGCTCATTCTGTTCGAGAGTTATTGTAGATTCAAAATTTGAAATTTTTTTTTCCCTTTACAGCAATCCGATCAATACAAAACTTTTCATGCGTATAAAGGTTATTATTCTACAAATTGATACTAAATTTCAGATAGATCCAGTGATCGGTTTAGGAAATATTCATAAAAAAATGTTTTTACTAAAAACGGTCATAACTCCGAAACTGCTTGATGGATTTCGCCCGTTAACGAACTCGTCCGAGATATTTACGCTCCAAACCTACCCTGCAAATTTCAATCCTCTAACTCCTTTCGTTTGGGACTTATCGTGTTAACGGACGGACGGACGGCCGGACGTACGGCCGGACAAAATCGATTTCGACCAAGGATTCTTGATCAGTGAGTCGAACCAAATCGGTTGATACCATTTTCAGCCAAAAATTCGAAATTTACAGACATTTGGGCAAATTGATAAGCACTCTGTTCCGAGGAACAAGAGCGCCAAAAAATATTTTGTGTTACAGACACAAGTCAGATATGGCTGAAATTTTCCCGCCAAGTTCTAGATTCAAACTCGATCGGATTAGTATTTCTCGAATTATTGATAAATATTAAAATTGGTTCAAGCACTGACGTGAAGTCAGGTGCTTTTGCGCGTATTTTCTACTGTCTACTCACCTCTATTGGACACTCTACTACGAATTATCAAACATCGATATACACCGTTTTCTCAGCTTTTCTAATATATGAATATATTTCATACCATTTTAATGACAGACTTCAGTATAACGAGTTAATCGTCTATAATCACAGAATGTTTAATTCTCAAATAATAATTAGGTAGTCTATTGGAATTGAAATACGAAAAAACTTACGACTCAAGTAACACCGGTTACGATATTCACAAAATTCCTCGAAAATTAGTGGGTAGGCATTCTACAAGAAATCACCGAGTTTTAATTGAATCAGATTTGTATATTTTGAGTTATAGAGGAAGTAACAACAAAATTCCAGATGAGTATAACTCCTAAATCCGATTATGCAAACTAATTAGTTTGCATAATCGGATTTAGGAGTTATACTCATCTGGAATTTTGCGAATGCGGCATTTATGTTTGTTAACAAACATAAATGCCGCATTCGGATGCGCAACCTATCCTCAAAATTCCAAGTCGCTATCTCTTTCCGTTCTCAAGTTATCGTGAGATACATAATATTTTTTCGTAATTTTTTAAAATTTTCTAATGGCACGGTCATCACAAATTTTCACACACGTCTTTATGTCCATATTCTAGAGCTAGTTACCAAGCTTCAATACGAGGTCTGTATTATTTGAGTTATGCATGGAGAAATTAATATTCTAGATAGGTATAACTCCGAAACCGTTGGGCCGATTATGGACAAAAATGAACTTGACTCTCCCATTCGAATATGCAACCTACCCTGAAAATTGCAAGTTTGTTTTCAACCAATACAATTCCGATCGAATTGAATAGTTGGTTAATATAAACCTAAGCACGTTTGTGAAAATTTGTGAGAATCGTATTACTAGAAAATTTAAAAAAATTATTAAAAAGTATTTCCTGAAAATTTTCTAGTAATACGATTCTCACAAAATTTCACAAACGTGCTTAAGTTTATATTCTACAACTATTCACCAAGTTTCAATTCGATCGGATTTGTATTGGTTGAAAACAAAATTATTACTCCATTGCGCCAATTATGCCTATTATTGAACTTGACCGTCGTATTGGGATACGGCACCTACCCTGAAAATTTCAAGTCGCTATCTCTTTCTGTTCTCAAGTTATCGTGGAAACGACCTGCCGGCCGGACAGAATCGAATTTGACCACGAATTCTTCATCAGGCAATCGAACCCAATCGTTTGAGACCATTATTGGCAAAAAAACGAAAATTACAGACATTTGGGCAAAATGATAACGCGATGTTCCCCAGAACATACGCGCAAAAAAATTGAACTAATACAGTAGACCAATTTCACATGAAATTTTTAGCGAAATCGTGATTTCCGTCGACTAGACTGCCCTAGTATTACCAAAGACGTCGAAATATTGATAAATATTATTATAAATACTATATTAGGAATTTTCCATTCAAAATGAATACATACCTACGCGTCAAGTTTTTTCGAATTCTATGACCATGGAAGATATCGATAAGTCAATGTTCATTCCTTCATTTGAATTCAAATTAATCAATTCTCTTGATTTTACAAAGATATTCACCAATTGTTAGTGTTATATTATATTACATTATTACACATTACTCTTTTTCTCGATTTCCTTCATATTTTCTCTGTGATGTTCTCGAAACCTAATTTTCTATGAAGTGGTAGGTATACGTGACTATAGAAAGTACACATTTTCATATTTCATAGAGAATATTTTCCCATTCACTGTGATTAATACCCAACATAGACATAAAATAACATGGACTGGTTGTGAGAAAGAGACCATTGAAATCAGCATTGAAAAAAGACAGAATAGTTAAAGGCAAACCACGGTATATGAATATTTTCTTATAATTTGGCGTTTGGCAAAACCACAGAATACAAAACATAGGTTTCCTTTATTCTCTGACCTTCCTTGTTACTGTATTGTTTGGTTTCGTGTATTGTGTATGTGTTTTGGTGATTTGTAGACAGAATATTTAAAGGCAAAACATTTTCATTTAAATCCGACAATCGTTTCTGAATATTCTGATACTTATAAAAAAAACATCATTATTTTTATACCATTATTTGCCTTTAAGTATTCTATCCTTCATAACATCTCTCTCTCTAATGTATTCCGCAACGAACTGTGTGATAAAGTTACGTGAGGGCCAGTCCATGTTATTCTATGTCTATGATACCCAACAACGATTACGTTTAACAATAACTCCAATACACAAAACAATATAATGTTGAACAAAAGAATTGAATGGAATAAAGTTAATTCTGCTATTGATTCAGTATGCTGGTATTTTTATAAACAGACATATACAACAATATTATGCAGAACAGTGAGTAGATATTGCTTTTAATTCGACAGAAATTTGCAGCTTTCTGTGAGTTCAGTTCCTGGATGGGTTACCGCCCTGACTATGAATTTGAACAAGCGCTCCAGAGCGGACTCACCTCACTTCAGTGCATTTCCAACTCTTCAATTACCTATTATTATTTCATTACAATTATCTCAATTCTGTAACACAGAATAGATTCGTCAAATTATTTTGTAGCTACATTGTGCCTCGTCTGATGTATCCAGATATGTGATATGTGTAGGTATATAAATCCTGCTTATATATTGGTGACAAAAACAATGTTATTACGCAATTCGATTCGTTACGAATCCTAAGAATAGTGAGTTCAGTCAAGTATTTATATAAATAAAATCCAAGAATGTATTTGATTTGGGAGTCGTTTAAATGTTCATAAACCTTGTTATCTACACATAAAATTGACGTAGCAGAAGTTATTTCACTCGCAAATCAAATTCTATTCGGTACTTGAAATACTTTAAAACAAACTTTCTCTGGAAGAAAATTTGTTTTATTTATGTTTAGTTTATGTGGGGAAACACACATGTATAAATATGTTAACCATCTTAGCCTGGATGTATATCAGTTAAAACTTGGAATAATTCTGATAATTCTGAAGATGATGTAGTGTGATGAAGTCGCTTTGTCGACGAAACGCGTCACAATATTAAATGAATAAGTGCAAATCGTATATAATTTTTCATTGAGTTAATATGGATTTGCATCAAGTAAGAGCCACAAGCATTAGATTTCTGAAGATTTTCGCTTGGTTTCTGATGAAGAAGTCTGATTTATTCTCCGAAACGTTACAGAATAGTTTTATAGCTTTATCATTGATTTTGTTTCGTTATTGTTTATTAAGCAACATTGTTCTAAATATTGCTCCTGACTAGTGTTTCTAAGGCAGAAGCAATTTCAAAATAATATATTTGCGCGTATGTTCTGGGGAACATCGCGTTATCATTTTGCCCAAATGTCTGTAACTTTCAATTTTTTTAACTAAAATGGTGTCAACCGATTTGGTTCGACTCCCCGATGAAGAATTCGAGGTCAAATTTGATTCTGTCTGGCCGGCCGGCCGTTGCCACGATAACTTGAGAACGGAAAGAGTTAGCGACTTGAAATTTTCAGCGTAGGTGGCGCATCCCAATATGACGGACAAGTTCGTTAATCGGCATAATCGGTCCAATTGTTTCCGAGTAATGTTTTTGTTTTCAACCAATATAAATCCGATCGAATTGAAATTTGGTGAATAGTTGTAGTATATAAACCTAAGCACGTTTGTGAATTTTTGTGAGAATTGTATAGATAAAAAATTTAAAGAAAATTATTAGAAAATATTTTTTATCTTATGATAACTTGAGAACGAAAAGAGATAGCGATTAAAAATTTTCAGGTTTGATTGTGCATCTGTATGTGACATTTGATTGTTTATGAGCATAATCGGCAAAACGGTTTTTTAGTTATACCCATCTGAAGTTTGGTTGTTATTTCCACAATAACTCGAAAAAAAACTCTTTTTTCCAGCTTTAATCCCTAAAATAATCAATTGCAATGGTGTATAGTTGCTTTACAACATGGAAAATTTCGGAATATCACAGAAAGAGATATGAAGTTGCGGTCTACGGGAGGTCCTTGTCCAACTCTTTGAGAACAAGTACAGGATTCGAACAATATATTTCTTTTATTTTTTCACTTATACAGGGTGAGCAAAGGAAGTCATGTTTTGTTAGCAAAGTTTGAGACCATAGACTCTCAATTTTTGATCTTGCACCAAATACATTAAGTCTTACATATTTTTCTCTGCCGTTTCCAAATTTGTAAATAAACTTTTGAAATATTGATGTATTATAGTTGTCGAAACCTACTTATCAATTTTTTCAAACCGGACCCTACATAAGACTTTTTTGCGGGAACATCGCGTTATCATTTTGCCCAAATGTCTGTAATTTTCAAATTTTTTGCCGAAAATGGTCTCAAACGATTGGGTTCGACTCCCCGATGAAGAATTCGGGGTCAAATCTGATTCTGTCCGGCCGGCCGCTGCCACGATAGCTTGAGAACGGAGAGAGCTAGTGATTTGAAATTTTCAGGATAGGTGGCGCATCCCAATACGACGGACGAGTTCGTTAATGGTCATAATCGGCCCAATGGTTTCCGAGTAATAATTTTGTTTTCAACCAATATTAATCCGATCGAATTGAAACTTGGTGAATAGTTGTAGAACAGAAACCTAAGCACATTTTGTGGGAATCATATTAGTAGAAAATTAAAAAAAAAATTATTAAAAAATATTTTTTGTCACGAAAACCTGAAAACGAAAAGGGACAGCGACTTGAAATTTCCAGGTTAGGTTGAGAATCTGAATGCGACATTTGAGTTTGTTTATGAGCATAATCAGCCAAACGGTTTTGGAGTTACACCCATCTGAAATATGTTGCTATTTCCTCAAAAACTCGAAAAATACAAAAGCCATCCAATTCAAACATGGTTATTAGTTGTAAAATGCCAACACGGAAATTCTTGCAAAATTTTGTGAGTATCGTATTACTAAAAGTTTTTTAAAAATCACTGAAAAAAATTCTATACATCAGAAACTATTCATCTGACATGGCAGATATTTTGCGAGAGCCTTCAGAACCTATCTCTACTACCAAGTTCCAAGTTTGAACACGATCAGATCTATATTGTTGGAGATCCGAGCAGCCTTCTGTGGATTCAGTAGCTGAATGGGTGACCGTTGCCTCGATAACTTTTTAACAGAAGGAGATAGGGACTTGCAATTTTCAGGGTAGGTTGTGCATATGAATGGGAGAGCTAAGTTCGCTGTTGGCCATAATCGGCCCAACGGTTTCGGAGTTATACCCATCTAGAATATTATTTCCTCGATAGCTCAAAAAATATAGACCCGATCGAATTGAAGCTTGCTGTAGAATATCGACATGAAGACGTGTGCACAATTTTGTGAGGACCGTACCACTAACAAATTTTAAAAAAATTACGAAAAAATATTATGTATCTCACGATACCTTGAGAACGGAATGAAATAGCGACTTGCAAGTTTAAAGGGTAGATTGCGTATCTGAATGCGACATTTGAGTTCGTCAATTAGCATAATCGGCCAAATGGTTCTGGAGTTATATCAATCTGAAATTTGGTTATTATTTCTTCAATAACCCAAAAAATACGACGCCGATTAAATTCAAACATGGCAATTATTTCTATAATGCCGGCGCAAAAATGTTTACAAAATTTCGTGAAGATCGTATTACTAGAAAATTAAAAGATTGGTTCAAGCATTGACGTGGAGTCGGGAGCTTATGCGCGTATGTTCTATTGTCCATTCTCCTGTATTGGACACTCTTAATCGAATTTACCATGGTGAATTCTATTGTCTATTCTCTTGTATTGGACACTCTTAATCGAATTTGGACAATAGAACATACGCACTAAAGCTCCTGCCTTCACGTCAGCCCTTGAACCAATTTTTCATTCTTTTAATAATCACCACTGTGGGCAAGGAACATACGAACCAAATATTACAAAAATGTATAGGGTGGTTCATAAATGATGAATTATTGAAAAAATGGGGAAAATTAATAAATCACCCTGTATCTTTGTTACGTTAGACCCATAAAATAGAGGTTCCTTAGAAGTACCTCGGTATCATCCATCTACCTTCACGGTATGCGTATTTCCCAAGGAATCACCCTGTAAGTTCCAAAATAACAAGGTGATTACCAGTTCAATATTTGAATGTCAAACGTCATACTGTAACATTATATGCGCGGACTTAAACGTAAACATAAAATGAGTCTTACCGCCTACTAGAGAGAAAAAGGCCACCAAAATAAGAAAACTACAACACAGTCTTTTGCTGACGGACTCGGCAGCAGAAGGATCACCACCTCGGCTGGTCTCTACACTCAATATCCGATGCATATTTCCGAGTGTGTTCGTTGCTGCGATTTAAAGAATAACTGGTTTATTATTTTCTATTTAAAAACCACTGACATCATATATGTGTCCGCATTGGCATAAATAAAACAATCTTCAGGTTTTCGCAAACAGAAATAGTAATAGGTAGAACTCGGAACTGCAGACAGGACTGGACTCAGAGTATTCCAGACTTATGACCAATTGACGATTGCAGTACCCCAATTCAATACTGCCACTACAAAATTTTCGGGACCAGAAAACATTATGTTATAAAACAATAATCTAGGGGATTTCACTTCTATACGTTTGTCGAACTTATGAAACATGTCATTTTATTGTCATATTGTCAATAATGATTAATAATCATTTTTTAGCGAGGATACCGCTTATAACCCGGTTATTAACAACGGTTTGTCATCAATGTCAAAATTTATTCCCCCACCACATGACCGCGAAAGGTTGTATGTGTTTTCACTAAAACGTCAACGGTTAACCGTAGTCCTAGTAGTAATATTTGTTTACTTTTTATTATGCAAACCTTACTTATTCTAACGTTTGATAAACAATTAACATCAATTACATGCAAATGTTGAATTTATTTGACGAAATGCTATTCACTAACGAGAATTATTGTGTCTTATTGGAATTTCTCAACAGTGTATTACATCCAAATAATAGTCCCACTTCCCAGTACTGATAGCACTATTCAAATTATGGATAATGCACTTCAGGCTAGACCTAGGAGATATCTGGCTTGAAATATATACTGAATTTGTGTTTTTTCAATTGTTTCGAATGAAAAAAGAAACCTTCCATAATTAAATTTGTTTGATGAAATTATAGAAAATGATTCTCACCACCTAATTAAGAAAAAAAAAAAAAGCACTGACGTGAAGTCAGTACTCTTTGGCGCGCGTGTTCACGGTGGCTAATTTGAATTGAATGATTCAAAAATTAACAGTGCTGTATCTAAGCTGCCATCAGGATAGAGTAACAAAGTTGGAAAAGAACACAAGTGACTCTCCTTAGTCGCACAAGCTCCTAGAAGATTTGGGAGGGTCAGTATAATCCTAATCATGTTTATAGCACGCGCGCCAAAGCAGATTGACTTTTTACACTTTTTCTTTCATTGTTAAGTCTATCTGCTTTTGCGCGCGTGCTATAAACATGATTAGGATTATACTGACCCTCCCAAATCTTCTAGGAGCTTGTGCGACTAAGGAGAGTCACTTGTGTTCTTTTCCAACTTTGTTACTCTATCCTGATGGCAGCTTAGATACAGCACTGTTAATTTTTGAATCATTCAATTCAAATTAGCCACCGTGAACACGCGCGCCAAAGAGTACTGACTTCACGTCAGTGCTTTTTTTTTTTTTTCAAGTTCCTTTAACAAATATAGCTATCAATACAGTTTGGCTGTTAGCTTTACCGTAGATCAGAAAAAAAATCGGTTGTGGGTCCTCCGTTAGGGACGCAATTGCATCTTCTCCAAATCCGAACGCATTTTAATATAGATCTACCGAATATAGTTATTTATAAATTCGCTTCAGGGCCACCATACAGACATTTCAAATCGGAAACATCGCTATTTCCCCCAAACTGACTTGTGTCCGTGCACTGAATTGACATGAATATTCTTTTAAAACCTCACAATATCGGCTCTTTACTCCCAACATAACCCAAACAACCCAAAACCATTCACTTCTCGTCTGCGCAAGCGCAGTATACTCGTGGCTGCAAGTCCTCCCAAAATTACACACCTCATGAAAAACTCCGATTCTCCAACACTAGTGGTTCAGGAGATATCGCTTTTTGAATCCACGCATGCGCAGACCCTCACCAGGGGATTCTATAGCGGAAAAGCATCCGCCACCCCAAAACCCCAATCCTCTCTGACGAAAGCACCAGCAGTTAAATCACTGATGGTCTGCTCATGCGCATAACGAAAAATGCCCGTAAGGGGTTACATCCATTTCGATATTAGCCCCAGGGCCACGGTACGGACACTTTAACTCTGAAACAACGCTACATCCCCCAAACTAACTTTTCCTTGCACTGAATTGCTATGAATATTCTTTTAAAACCTCATAATATCGACTCAGCACTCCCAACATAACCCATCCAACCCAAAAACAGTCACTTCTCTTCTGCGCATGCGCAATCTACTCGCGGCTAAAAGTCCTCTCAAAATAACACACCTTACAAAAAACTCCGATTCTCCAACACTAGTGGTTCCGGAGATATCACATCTTTAATCCACGCATGCGCAGACCCTCAACAGGGGATTCTATAGAGGAATAGCATCCGCCACCCCAAAACCCTACTCCTCTCTGACGATATCACCACCAGTTAAATTACTGATGGTCTGCTCATGCGCATAACGAAAAATGCCTGTAAGGGGTAACATCAATTTCAAAATTAGCCCCAGGGCCACGGTACGGACACTTTAACTCGGAAACAACGCTACATCCCCCAAACTGACTTGTCCTTGCACTGAATTGCTATGAATATTCTTTTAAAACCTCATAATATCGACTCAGCACTCCCAACATAACCCATCCAACCCAAAAACAGTCACTTCTCTTCTGCGCATGCGCAATCTACTCGCGGCTAAAAGTCCTCTCAAAATAACACACCTTACAAAAAACTCCGATTCTCCAACACTAGTGGTTCAGGAGATATCACATCTTTAATCCACGCATGCGCAGACCCTCAACAAGGGATTCTATAGAGGAATAGCATCCGCCACCCCAAAACCCTAATCCTCTCTGACGAAAACACCACCAGTTAAATCACTGATGGTCTGCTCATGCGCATAACGAAAAATGCCTGTAAGGGGTAACATCAATTTCAAAATTAGCCCCAGGGCCACAGTACGGACACTTTAACTTGGAAACAACGCTACATCCCCCAAACTGACTTGTCCTTGCACTGAACTGCTATGAATATTCTTTTAAAACCTCATAATATCGACTCAGCACTCCCAACATAACCCATCCAACCCAAAAACAGTCACTTCTCTTCTGCGCATGCGCAATCTACTCGCGGCTAAAAGTCCTCTCAAAATAACACACCTTACAAAAAACTCCGATTCTCCAACACTAGTGGTTCAGGAGATATCACATCTTTAATCCACGCATGCGCAGACCCTCAACAAGGGATTCTATAGAGGAATAGCATCCGCCACCCCAAAACCCTAATCCTCTCTGACGAAAACACCACCAGTTAAATCACTGATGGTCTGCTCATGCGCATAACGAAAAATGCCTGTAAGGGGTAACATCAATTTCAAAATTAGCCCCAGGGCCACAGTACGGACACTTTAACTCGGAAACAACGCTACATCCCCCAAACTGACTTGTGCTTGCACTGAACTGCTATGAATATTCTTTTAAAACCTCATAATATCGACTCAGCACTCCCAACATAACCCATCCAACCCAAAAACAGTCACTTCTCTTCTGCGCATGCGCAATTTACTGGCGGCTAAAAGTCCTCTCAAAATAACACACCTTACAAAAAACTCCGATTCTCCAACACTAGTGGTTCGGAAGATATCGCATCTTTAATCTACGCATGCGCAGACCCTCATCAGGGATCTGAATTCTATGGAGGAATAGCATCCGCCACCCCAAAACCCCAATCCTCTCTGACGAAAACTACAGCAGTTAAAGGACTTCTCATCTGCGCATGCGCAATACGGAAAATGCCCGGAAAGGGCAGCATAAACCTCAATAACATATGTTTCGGCATTAAAAGCAAAGTATTCCGCAAAATAGTAGTAATTTTTTTATTTTTTTCATGTCACGTGATCTTCACGAAATTTTGCAAAAGTGTTTGCTTTGGTCTTTTGCATCTAACTACTGAGTTTCAATTTAATCAGATCAGTATTTCTCGAGTTATCGGGAAAATAAAATTTTCAAATTTTCAAAATTTTTTTTTGCCACTTTAGGGCCGTCCGTTCAACACAAAACTTTGCAGTCATATAAAGGTCATGATTCTACAATCTGATGCCAAATTTCAAAAAGATCGAGTGATTGGTTCCGGAAATATTCATAAAAAACGTTTTTATTAAAAACGGCCTTAACTCCGAAACCGCTCGGTCGATTTCGCCCGTTAACGAACTTGTCCGAGATATTTACGCTACGAAACTACCCTGCAAATTTCAACGCTCTAAGTCGTTCCGTTCGAGAGTTATCGTGCTAACGGCCGGACCGGCCGGCCGGACCGGACGGACAGAATTGAATTTGACCTCGAATTCTTCATCAGGGAGTCGAACCCAATCGTTTGAGACCATTTTCGAAAAAAAATTCGAAAAATACAGACATTGTGACGAAATGATAGCACGCTGTTCCTTGCGGAACACGCGCGCAAAAAAGTAAAGAGGTGGGTACTAACCAGTACAACAAGAACGTAGTCTTCTAGTCTTTTTGCGCGCGTGTTCCGCAAGGAACAGCGTGCTATCATTTCGTCACAATGTCTGTATTTTTCGAATTTTTTTTCGAAAATGGTCTCAAACGATTGGGTTCGACTCCCTGATGAAGAATTCGAGGTCAAATTCAATTCTGTCCGTCCGGTCCGGCCGGCCGGCCGGTCCGGCCGGCTGGTCCGGCCGGCCGGTCCGGCCGTTAGCACGATAACTCTCGAACGGAACGACTTAGAGCGTTGAAATTTGCAGGGTAGTTTCGTAGCGTAAATATCTCGGACAAGTTCGTTAACGGGCGAAATCGACCGAGCGGTTTCGGAGTTAAGGCCGTTTTTAATAAAAACGTTTTTTATTAATATTTCCGGAAGCGATCACTCGATCTTTTTGAAATTTGGCATCAGATTGTAGAACCATGACCTTTATATGCCTGCGAAGTTTTGTGTTTAACGGACGGCCCTAAAGTGGCAAAAAAAAATTTTGAAAATTTGAAAATTTTGTTTTCACGATAACTCGAAAAATACTGATCTGATTAAATTGAAACTCAGTAGTTAGATGCAAAAGACCAAAGCAAACACTTTTGCAAAATTTCGTGAAGATCACGTGACATGAAAAAAATAAAAAAATTACTACTATTTTGCGGAATACTTTGCTTTTAATGCCGAAACATATGTTTTTGCTGCCCTTTCCGGGCATTTTCCGTATTGCGCATGCGCAGATGAGAAGTCCTTTAACTGCTGTAGTTTTCGTCAGAGAGGATTGGGGTTTTGGGGTGGCGGATGCTATTCCTCCATAGAATTCAGATCCCTGATGAGGGTCTGCGCATGCGTAGATTAAAGATGCGATATCTTCCGAACCACTAGTGTTGGAGAATCGGAGTTTTTAGTAAGGTGTGTTATTTTGAGAGGACTTTTAGCCGCCAGTAGATTGCGCATGCGCAGAAGAGAAGTGACTGTTTTTGGGTTGGATGGGTTATGTTGGGAGTGCTGAGTCGATATTATGAGGTTTTAAAAGAATATTCATAGCAATTCAGTGCAAGGACAAGTCAGTTTGGGGGATGTAGCGTTGTTTCCGAGTTGAAGTGTCCGTACCGTGGCCCTGGGGCTAATTTTGAAATTGATGTTACCCCTTACAGGCATTTTTCGTTATGCGCATGAGCAGACCATCAGTGATTTAACTGGTGGTGTTTTCATCAGAGAGGATTAGGGTTTTGGGGTGGCGGATGCTATTCCTCTATAGAATCCCTCGTTGAGGGTCTGCGAATGCGTGGATTAAAGATGTGATATCTCCTGAACCACTAGTGTTGGAGAATCGGAGTTTTTTGTAAGGTGTTTTATTTGAGAGGACTTTTAGCCGCGAGTAGATTGCGCATGCGCAGAAGAGAAGTGACTGTTTTTGGGTTGGATGGGTTATGTTGGGAGTGCTGAGACGATATTATGAGGTTTTAAAAGAATATTCATAGCAATTCAGTGCAAGGACAAGTCAGTTTGGGGGCTGTAGCGTTGTTTCAGAGTTAAAGTGTCCGTACCGTGGCCCTGGGGCTAATTTCGAAATGGATGTAACCCCTTACGGGCATTTTTCGTTATGCGCATGAGCAGACCATCAGTGATTTAACTGGTGGTGCTTTCGTCAGAGAGGATTGGGGTTTTGGGGTGGCGGATGCTGTTCCGCTATAGAATCCCCTGGTGAGGGTCTGCGCATGCGTGGATTCAAGAAGCGATATCTCCTGAACCACTAGTGTTGGAGAATCGGAGTTTTTTGTGAGGTGTGTAATTTTGGCAGGACATGCAGCCACGAGTATACTGCGCTTGCGCAGACGAGAAGTGAATGGTTTTGGGTTGTTTGGGTTATGTTGGGAGTAATGAGCCGATATTGTGAGGTTTTAAAAGAATATTCATGTCAATTCAGTGCACGGACACAAGTCAGTTTGTGGGAAATAGCGTTGTTTCCGATTTGAAATGTCTGTATGGTGGCCCTGAGGCGAATTTATAAATAACTATATTCGGTAGATCTATATTAAAATGCGTTCGGATTTGGAGAAGATGCAATTTCGTCCCTAACGGAGGACCCACAACCGAATTTTTTTCTGATCTACGGTAAAACTAACAGCCAAACTGTATTGATAGCTATATTTGTTAAAGGAACTTGAAAAAAAAAAAAAAGCACTGACGTGAAGTCAGTACTCTTTGGCGCGCGTGTTCACGGTGGCTAATTTGAATTGAATGATTCAAAAATTAACAGTGCTGTATCTAAGCTGCCATCAGGATAGAGTAACAAAGTTGGAAAAGAACACAAGTGACTCTCCTTAGTCGCACAAGCTCCTAGAAGATTTGGGAGGGTCAGTATAATCCTAATCATGTTTATAGCACGCGCGCAAAAGCAGATTGACTTAACAATGAAAGAAAAAGTGTAAAAAGTCAATCTGCTTTGGCGCGCGTGCTATAAACATGATTAGGATTATACTGACCCTCCCAAATCTTCTAGGAGCTTGTGCGACTAAGGAGAGTCACTTGTGTTCTTTTCCAACTTTGTTACTCTATCCTGATGGCAGCTTAGATACAGCACTGTTAATTTTTGAATCATTCAATTCAAATTAGCCACCGTGAACACGCGCGCCAAAGAGTACTGACTTCACGTCAGTGCTTTTTTTTTTGTGGTATATATCCAAGCCAGATTGCCTTCATTCTATTACCGTTTAATATAAGATTCGCTATTTGGCGGTCTGTAATGACGAAGTAATCCCCACTCCTTGGTTGTTTAGAGTATATTAAAAAAATTCCACGCTTTCCTTTGCATCAGCCGTTTTAATTGCTTTCAACAGTTTCAAACTTTCAATACTTTTGACAATTTCAAACTTTCAACAGATGTCAACCGCTAGTAACCCACCTCATGGACCCGGTTATATATTTTGATACCGGTATCAAATGTCAATATGACAGCTTTGGAGGGGAATTTCCGTTACCGCTTGTAACCACTCTCGCTAAAATGTAAAAATTATAACCGTTTGATACCGGTATTAAGCGGTAACGTCGCTAAAAATCGATTATTATTCAGCCAACACCTCCTAAAAGGAACGCCAATCAACTCTTCATCTCTTTTTACAATATGGCGGCGAAGATGGAGGAAAGTACAATTAACAGCTATCTTGTTTGTTAATAGTGAATGCTTAAATCATCTTTGAAGTCAAGTGGAGATTCGTACTAGTGGCGCTCTTGTTCCTCGGAACTGAGTGCTGATCAATTTACCCAAATGTCTGTAATTTTCGAATTTTTGGCTGAAAATGGTCTTAAACGATTTGGTTCGACTCACTGATCAAGTATCCGTGGTCGAAATCGATTCTGTCCGGCCGTCCGTTAACACGATAACTTTCGAACGAAGGGATTGAACTTTGCAGGGTAGGTTTTAAGCGTAAATATCTCGGACGAGTTCGTTTACGGGCAAAATCCACCTAGCGGTTTCGGAGTTGTGGCTGTTTTTAGTAAAAACATTTTTTTTTAATATTTCAGCATCAAATTGTAGAATAATGACCTTTATATGCATGTGAAGTTTTGTGTCGATAGGGTTAACGTAAAGTGTAAAAAAAAATTGTTTTAAACTTTCAGAGTAAATATCTCGTATGTTATTGGGCAAAATCGGCCTGATAGTTTCCATTACAAATATCAAATTCAATTTTTTAAAAGATGCAGTTTCACCATACAATTTCATTGATATCATTTTCAACTCTATAAAGCTAATACTTTCGGAGATATGATTTCTCGAAATTTCAATAATGAATCGTACTTCTACGTATGTTTTCACAGAATGCTGTACTTAATAATTCTATCTATGAATTATTATATGATCTGTGTTCTTACATGTCATCTTATTTTCTCATGAGAGATAAATGTCAACATTATTTCTGGTTCGTTATTCTTGATATTAAATACACCTCCTGTTCTAGAGAACAAAGTGTGATTGAATGCAGGATGACCAATGAAATAACTCCAGCTATCGTAGAATTATGAGGGATGATTAAACTTTTAAGGAGATAATATAATGCCCGTGGATAATCAATATGATGATGGAAATATATTCTTTGGTTTTAATTGATATAATATAATTTTCAGAGTAGATTTGAGGAATGAATGTCACGTATAAGTTCGTTATTGGGGAGAATCGGTCTGTTTGAATTTAATTTCTTTCATGATGCAGTTCTATCATAAGAATCCATTTATATTATTCCCAGAGACCAATAATTTCGATAATTTGTCAAAGTTTGAACAAGAGCGCCATAGCTCCTGTCCACCGGGCTTGAACCAATTTTGTTTTCAATTGAGGATGAACAAATAATTAAAATAAAGATGGACGGTTGCAACATATTTTATTCATCTATCTTTTCGAAGAACATTTTCTCTCAATTTATTGCATTCCACAGCAGCGAATATGGCGTACACAGACAATACATTAAATTTATACTCTCAATTCCTAATAAAAATTCATTTCAATACTGAACCTATCTATATGTTTAGGAAATATGTGATTATTTGGGGTTAGAGAACATCGACAAAATTTGCGAAGATTTCTTGATTATTTTCTTGACCAGCCTACATTGATCTTAAATGTCTCAACAATATTAGATAGCTTTAAACAAATTTTTAATATTTGTATACAGGGTGATTCATTGGGAAATGCGCAGTAAGGGTAGATAGAGGACACCGAGGTGCTTCTAAAAAACATATATTTTTTGGTCTAACGGTCTTTATAATAAAAATATAGGGTGATTTATTAATTTTCTCCATTTAACTTATGAACTACCCTATACATTCTGGTAATATTTGGTTCGTATGTTGTTTCTCCCTGTATATCAATGCTTAACAAATTCGGAAAGAGCATAAAAAAATTAGTAAAATTAAATGAATTTGGTGTTTCCGCATTTCCACTTTTTGGCGCTCTTAATCGTCCGGGACAGAGTGCTCATCAATTAGCCCAAATGTCTGTAATTTTTGAATTTTTGGCTGAAAATAGTCTCAAACTTTTGGTTCAAGATTGATCAAGAATCTGTGGTCAAAATCGATTCTGTCTGGTCATCCGGCAGGCCGACCGTTAACGATAACACGATAACTCTCGCATGAAATTAGCTAGACAGTTGACATTTTCAGGGTATGTTTGGGAGATAAATATCTGGGTTAAGTTCGTTATTCGGCAGAATCAGCATGTTTGTTTCGGAGTAACGTAACAAACATTATTTTCTGAATTACAAATTTCAAATTAAACTTTCGGAGATTTTTCATTGATTTTTCAAAATTTCAATAATACATCGTACTTCTAAGTTTCACAGATACCATATATGCCTTTGGATAAGCCGTATGATGTTGGAAATATATACAAGTATACAAGTATACAATATATATAAGTTTATCAAATTGGGTTCAGAATATCTTCAGTGAAACAAAACTGAAATATTGGTTAGGTTTCAATTGATATATGCTGCGTTTGTTTACCCACATCAGATGCATCTTTTACATTTCAAGCGTTTGTTTAGCCGCATTTTTCGCATCTTTTACATCTGAAATAGCGTTTGTTATTAGATTCAGATTACATTTTTCACATCTAGATTCGAAATGAGATGTAACCGCTGTAACCAGTTGAATTGTCAAAGTTGTCATATGAAATAATTCATTTGTGGTAATTGAGTGGCGTTTTGGGTTTTGGTATTGATAAATACTTTGATAAGGGAAGATATAAGAACAAATATATTTGTATTCTGTGTTGATAAACAAATAAACCTCTGAAGACTAGTTTGAACGAAATATTTCTTGAAAATGTATTTCGCATTAAAAAAGAATGAGAACAAAGTTGAAGTGGAAGAAACCCCAGATAAATATGTACATTTGAAAACTACCGGCTAGTCACAAGTCATTATTATTTTTTTGATTTGAGTTTTTGTTTACATCTAATAACTGTCATGAGCGTTTGTTTAAAATATTCTATGATCACATCTGCGAGACGTAACCAAAAAATCGGAGACATTTCAAGATGTATCTGATGTGATTAAACAAACGCAGCAATAATATAATTTTTTTAACGATGTTTTGACTGATAAGAAGTCGGAAATCATTCTTGTAACTTTATGTTGGTTTGAGAATTGTGGACATGCTTTACTTTCCTTTGTTTTCACGCAAAGCTGATATTGAATTAGGAATTGTAATAATTTGGTTGACCGTTAATTAACTGAACTAAGTAGGTAATGAAATGTTTGTATTTTGTTTAGACAGATCAAAAAATTGTTATGTAGTTTTGTTGCATTCTTGAATGAGAACATTAGTAGAAGGAGGAGATTGTCCTCCGAAATGTTGGCATTGTTAGGAGTTGATTATCATTACGAATAAAAATTGGTTCAAGCACTGACGTTAAGTCAGGAGCTTTTGCGCGCTGACTTCATGTCCGTGCTTGAATCAATTTTTTTTTCGTGATTTTTTGGAATTTTCTAGGGGTACGGTTCTTAAAAAAATTTTTTTTCGTAATTTTTTTCAAATTTTTCTTGGGATTAGGGTTCTTAAAAAATTTTAAACACGTTTTTATGTTGATTTTCTACTAATAGTTACCAAGCTTCAATTCGATCGAATCTTTATTTTTTGAGTCATCGATGGAATAATATTCCAGGTGGGTATAACTCGGAAACCATTAAACCGATTATGCCCAAAAACGAACTTAACTTTCCCATTCGGATACGCAACCTACCCTGAAAATAGCAAGTTCCTATCTCCTTTAGTTCGAAAGTTATCGAGGCAACGGTCACCCATCTACTGAACTCACACAAGGCTGCTCGAATCTCCAACAATATTTAACCGATCGTGTTAAAACTTAAAACTTGACAGAAGAGTTGGGTTCTAGAGGTTCTTGCAAAATTTCAGCAATTTCAGACGAATAGTTACTGATATATAGCATTTTTTTAAATTTTCAATGATTTCTTAAAAATTTTCTACAAATACTATACTCACGAAATTTTGCAAGAATTTTTGCGTTGGCATTCTACAACTAATAACTGTGTTTCAATTCAATCGGTTCAGTATTTTTAGAGTTAATGAGGAGAAAAAAACAACCAAATTTCAGATGGCCCATTATGCTTATAAACAAACTCAAATGTCGTGTTCTGATGCACATCCTAACCTGAAAACTTCAAGCCGCTATCTCTTTCCGTTCTCAAGTTATCGTGACAACAAAAATATTTCTTAATAATTTTTTAATGATTCTCTAGCCATACGATTCGCACAAAGTTTCACAAACGTGTTGAGGTTCATATTCTACAACTACTCACCAAGTTTCAATTCGATCGGATTTATGTTGGTTGAAAACTAAATTATTACTCGGAAACCATTGGACCGAGTATGCCCATTAACAAACTCGTACGTCGTATTGGGATGCGCCACCTACCCTGAAAATTTCAAGTCGCTAGCTTTTTCCGTTCTCAAGTTATCGTGGCAACGGCCGGACAGAATCAAATTTGACCTCGAATTCTTCATTGGGAAGTCGAACCAAATCATTTGAGACCTTTTCGTCAAAAAATTCGAAAGTTACAGACGCGATGTTCCCTAGAATATACGCGCAAAAAGTCCAAGTACCCATTATCGTCTTATTGGTATTATAATTTTCAGAGTAGATTTGAGGAATGAATATCTCGGATAAGTTCTTTATTCAATTTTAATTTAGTTTCTTTTGTGATGCAGTTCTATCATAAGAATTCATTTATATCATTCCCAACTGTAAGAAACCAATAATTTCGGAGATGATTTGTCAAAATTTGGACAAGAGCGCCAATGCTCCTGTCCACAGGGCTTTCCCACATTCTTTTTGGCGCTCTTGTTATTATATCAATCGACACCACTTTGGATAAAGAACATATGTATAAAATATTACAAACATGTATGGAGTAGTTCATAAGTTATGATTACTTGAAAAAATGGAGACCTGTATCATGGTTATAAAGTACGATAGACCCATGAAATATAGGTTGTTTAGAAGCACCTCCATATCCTCCATCTATCCTCACTGATGTATGCGCATTTCTCAAAGAATCACCCTGTATGAATCAATACCTACATTATTCTATTCTATGCATTAGCAGAGTATTTATATACATAAAAGAGTATTTTTTGTCCATATTAGAGACATATTAGAGTTAACAATTAACCTGTTTTTAATAATCAAGAGTCGAATTTAAGTGAGTAATCAGAAAATATTGGTTTTAACCACGATTTTTTGGTTACTCGCTTAAATTCGACTTTAATCAATGGAGTAGACCATAGACAAGATATACTGGAGTAGACTGACAGACATCATACAAAAATTTTCCAGCATAAAATCTGTGTACGTTGTCACACCTTCTGAAATAATCATCAATTTTCTATGAATAAAACTAGACGCATTCGAATCACAGAATTGATGAACATGTATCAAAACAAAGAAATTTAAAATTACGTTAACTCGCGATTGCCCTGTATAATTTGTTACCTACGTGTTCGCATATTTCTTCGAAATGTTAATTTCTACAATTGCAATATTGAAAAATAATCACATTTTTCATCAGTCTATTAGATGACAGTTCTCGAAAGAAAAATTACATTTTCGTTGAGTTTAAACACCGTTCAGATAAAGTACGTATATAATATTTTGTATGTAGTTTTGTATTCAGAATTCTCATACTTATACGTTATGGATTTTACCACCAACAAAATTCAATTTGTAGTTTTGAAACCCAAATAAAATCGATTCAATCCAAATCGTGTCCACATTTGGTGCAAATCTTGGCATTAGTTGAAGGATCGTTGGTCCCTGAAGTGTAGTGATCGACTGATCTGGATCTCATTCTTCGTTGACTAGAAGGGACCTCTAGTAAACCGTTATTATTTGGAGATGATCTGCATCCACTGCTATCTGCAAATATAAAGAATTATTATTGTTTGATACAAGGACAGATTAAACAGGTTGAAATGGGGGCTGGGTGTTTTTGCCCGTATGTTCTGGGGAACATCGCGTTATCATTTTTCCCAAATGTCTGTAATTTTCGAATTTTTCACCGAAAATGGTCTCAAACAATTGGTTTCGACTCCCTGATGAAGAATTCGAGGTCAAATATGATTCTGTCCGTCCGGCCAGCCGTTGTCACGATAACTTGAGAACGGAAAGGGCCAGCGACTTGAAATTTTCAGGGTAGGTGGCGTATCCAAATACGACAAGTTCGTTAATGGGCATAATCAGCCCAATGGTTTCCGAGTAATGATTTTGTTTTCAACCAATATAAATCCGATCGAATTTAAACTTGGTGAATAGTTGTAGAATATAAACCTTAGCACGTTTGTGAAATTTGGGAGAATCGTATCGCTAGAAAATTTAAAAAAATATATTATTCATGACACGATAACCTGAGAACGGAAAATTTTCAGATTAGGTTGTGCATCTGAATGCGACATTTGAATTTGTCTATAGGTATAATCGGCCAAACGGTTTTGGAGTTATACCCATCTGAAATTTGGTTGTTATTTCCTCAATACAACTCAAAATACATAACCGATATAATTCAAACATGGTTATTAGTTGTAGAATGCCAACGCGAAAATTCTTGCGGAATTTCATGAGGATGGTTTAACTAGAAAAAAGAAATTATTGAGTCATAGACCTACATTTTGAGTTTAATTTTTTTATGGTGCAGTTCTATCAAGGAATCTATTGATATCACTCCCAACTCTGAGACATCAATACTTTCGGAGATATGATTTGTCAAAGTTTGAACAAGAGCGCCAAAGCCCCTGTCCCAGTTTTTGGACCTCTTGTTCTTAAAAACATTACTATAATTCCGTGCCCTAATTTGGACTAACAATCAACCAACATGAAAACTAAGTAACTGAATAAGATGTAAAAAGAAAATATCCCAAAACATACAGTTCAGAAAGTTGGTACTCACCAGAATGTCCTGACGTCTCTTCATCCTCAACCAGTGGAGCCTCATCTGCCATAGAATGTCTATTGGTAGGAGACTCCAGCCCGTGGAAAAGATCCAGATGGGAATCTAGAGAAAACTGTTTTCCCGACATCAGGATTCCCTTGATCCTCCTCCTCATCGCTGCATCCCAAGAAAACAAAGGGGCACATACCCGATGTAAGATACTGTATAAGTCGCTCATTGAACCATAATTAGTGTCCGACCGAAACTGGTATTTCAGCCGAAACCGAAACCGAACTTTCGGCCAGGGTCTCATTTCGGCCGAAACCGAAACCGAAACTTTATATTTCATACTGAAATCTACTGTATTTTTTACAATTTTATTCGCATATACATAAAAATAGTTAAGGAGTGTTAAATAAAATAAAAAGACATTTTTTTGAGATCTTTATTTATTATTTTGGTATTATCAAGTTATCAAAATAATCAGTCAAAGTATACAGGGTGATTCCAAATCAGACGTGAACCTTAGAGGAGGTGTTAGTATGGATCATTTGCTGTGGTTTGAGCCATTTTTATTGAGGACCAAAAATCAACGGTTTCCGAGATATTTGAGTACTGGTTCTATTGAAAAAGAATTAGTATGATTTGAAAGGGGATATAAGAAGCAAATAGAGGAAAATAACGAATTCAATATTTTTTTGTTGCAACTCAGCTCGAAATTACATTAGAAAATGTACTCATAAATTATGTTCCACCATTCCATAGGCTAGCACGTGCCGTCTTTCTGATGTCTTCAGTTGTTATTTTCCGCCTGAAATTTACTCACGCTGTCTTTTGATACACATTCACTATTTTAAATGCCGGACATTCGAAAGGTTGCTTGTATAAAATCTGCTGAAACGAAACTAGTTAAGCAATCTAACGAAATCTTTTAGAGATTGAAGAAGTAATTTGGCAGTTTTTTAAAATAATTTTGGCATACAAAATTGTTAAATTCGAAATTGATATTAGATATTGATTTTTCATTTATTCATATACCATATTTCTAATCATACTAATTCTTTTTCAACCTCTTATACAGCATAGTTTTGATTTTTTCGTACATATCATATTCTTTTCTGATGAAAATAAACCAAAATTATCAACAAATTTGTTCAACGTAGAAAAAATTGACGAAATATGTACTATAAGTTCAGAAATCTTTTAAAAATCACTCGAACTCCAAAAACCGTTGATTTTCGGTTATTAATAAATATGGATTAAACAACAGCTAATGAGTCATACTCCAAGTTTCACGTCTTATTTGGAATCACCCTATGTAATCTAATTAATAATAATCATTAAAGTGAATTCTCATGAATTCTCAGTCTTAACAAAGATAGATCACAATAACTAAGGCCGAAACTAGATTTCTTGGTAGAAACTGGCCGAAACCGATACCGAAACCAAACTTTCGGTCGGTCACTAACCATAATCGAAGGACCGATTCTTACCTGGACTGTCTCGGGCATTTTGACGAAGTTTGATGGTTCGGGAGAATTGCTCGAGGACATCTTTTTGGTCGTAGATGGCCGCGAAGCTGCCGTTGACAATTTTCGGGGACATTGGTGAGTTTGCAAGGAGAAGGCTGGTGCCGAAGTTTTCGTTCTTGGTCTTGGTATCTGCAGAATTTTTCAAATTAAACATTTCCGTATACATTTTAACAACGACATCTATGATGAGTGTTGTTAAATCAGGTCCGTGGCAAGGAACTGAGATCAGACAGTCAATTAGCTCGGCAGACTGGGCAAATAGTTTTTTTGCGTGCATGTTCTGGGTAGGGCTTCACGCGAGAGCGAGATTTTTCTCGTCCCGTCTCGTAAAAGCGAGATGAGACGAGACGAGACGTTTACAAAATTATTATAGGCGATACCGAGACCACATACAAGTGCAACACGAGTGTCTCGTTTTTGGTCTCGTTAAATTTTTGGTTTGAAGTTTTATATACGACTCGACATCTTTTAACACCCACAGAAAACAATTGAATATAAACAGTTTCCACTATAATTACCAAAATATTTTGTCTATATTATGCATCGATCGTTCTAGAAATACACGATTTTTTAGAAGATTATTAATTCATTATGACCTTGCGATAATTGAGATTATTTTTCAAGAAAAAATAGAATTCACAACCATAAAACGGATGCCATTATGAATTCAATACTTAACGGACAACTTTTTTGCCCCTGACTCACGATGCTTTGAAAATTTCGTCTCTATCTGAACATCTGGAGATATGTATTCTCTTGTGCTCCTTGTAGTGAAGATGTGAACAATTATTGTATACATCTGTGGAACTACGTAAAATAAAACTGGTAAAGAAATGAAGCTATTCAATGTTTCGAAATGTGTTAAAAGGAATACGCCAAGAACACCCTCAATGATCTACCCACTAGGAAGATAGCCAAAGCTGTGGCGATCTAATCGGAAAATTCTAGATTTTTGTATGGGTTAGATACTAGAGAAAACATTTTGGCGTTTGACGGATTCACTCATTTCCTAATATTTTCCGAACGGATAGAGATACATAGGAAATAGATACATAAATCTAAACGTCGTCCACCGACCAATAATCGGGGAAAATTTGGATATCGCAACACCCTACTCCGATTTTTTTGGGCGGTGTGAACCTCCAAAATTGACCTATTTTCGTTCATTTTTTCACTCTAAGTGAAAATTTTCCCAAAGTACACCACTTAGGGAAAAACTAATTGCATATATTTGATCAGCGACCTCGATTTAATTAGACACGAGCTCCGTATCGATATACCATGAAAAAAATTTTTGGGTCGGCAAATATTTTTGACCCGGAATCGAAGGAAAATTCTTCTTTCCCGTCCGAAATCTATGATTTTCACATCTCAATAACCCCTCAATAACGCCCTCGATTCAGTGAATAGCCAAAGCCGTGGCGATCTAATCGGAAAATTCTAGATTTTTGTATGGGTTAGATACTAGAGAAAACATTTTGGCGTTTGACGGATTCACTAATTTCCTAATATTTAGATAAAGATACAGAGGAAATAGATACATAAATTTAAACGTCGTCTACCGACCAATAATCGGGGAAAATTTGGTTATCGAGATGTGAAAATCATAGATTTCGGACGGGAAAGAAGAATTTTCCTTCGATTCCGGGTCAAAAATATTTCCCGACCCAAAAAATTTTTTTCATGGTATATCGATACGGAGCTCGTGTCTAATTGAATCGAGGTCGCTGATCACGAATATGCAATTAGTTTTTCCCTAAGTGGCGTACTTTGGGAAAATTTTCACTTAGAGTGAAAAAATGGAAAATAGGTCAATTTTGGAAGTTTACACCGCCCGAAAAAATCGGAGTAGGGTCTTGTTGATTTTTGCCGTCATATATGGATCCTTTATCTATCGAATAATACGAACAATAAATGTCCAGATCGTACTCCGACCCTCTACGTTAAGGAAACCTTGGGCGATGTTCACCGACGTACATTCTTTTGCCTTAAGGGGGTCAGGGATGGCAAAGCCATCTACCTATATAAGACCTTTACGGACTGAAAACGCCCGGTTTAGTGTGGTTAAGTAAACCACCAACCAGTGAACTGAATGTACACTGGTTGGTCATTGAATTAAATTCAATTAGAATCAACTAGATGGCAGTGCCATCCCTGCCTTGACCCTCTTCCGGCAAAAGAATGAAAATCACTCATGGTTTCTTCATCGCAGAGGCTCGGAATTCGTAAGGATTTCCATAGGTGCCGCTGGTGGGATTCTTCCCCTATCAGGGGCTTTTTCTATGAAGCCAATTTCCAAGTTTGAACATGATCGGATCTATATTGTTGGAGATCCGAGCAGACTTGGGTGAGTTCAGTAGATGGATGGGTGACCGTTTCCATGGAAAATTTTGTACGGAAAGAGGTATTCTGAGGTTTTCACGGTAGGTTGCGCATCCGGATGGGGGAGTTGTTCGGCATAATCGGTCCAACGGTTTATACGAGTTATACCCACCTGGAATATTATTTTCTCGATAACTCAAAAAATACTGATCCGATCGAATTGAAACTTGGTAATTAGTAATATAATATCGATGCAAAGACGTATGTGAAATATTACTAGAAAATTTTAAAAATATTATGTATCTCGGGATAACTTGTCAACTTTCGTAACAGTCACACCAACTGCCAAGATACAATACAAAAGTCACTAGGATGTATAATCAAAATTTTTCATTAAATTTCAACAGTCTTTCACAAAACTTGCCCGAAATAGAGAAAATATCGTCTCGTCGACTCGTTGCAGAAGGCAATTCCAACACTCATGTTTTTCGCATTCGTGTTTAAATATCAGCCCATTCTGCAACTTGTTTTAGAATATACTATTCCTCGATAACTCAAAAAATGTAGACTCGATCGAATTGAAGCTTGTTAACTTTGTAGAATATCGAGATAAAGACGTGTGTAAAATTTTGTGAGAACCGTACCCCTAGAAAATAGAGCGTATTTGGCCCAAACTGAATCTTCTGAAGGGTCTCCGTGAGGAAGACCTAGGAGCGTCAGTATATTCATAATCGTGTCATTACCTAGCACGCTAAAGCAGATTGACCCCACGTCAGTGCTTTTTTAGCTTAATCACTTATTTGGCAGTGAAGTCAATCTGTATTGGTTCGTTTCAGAAACTCTTAGGACCTCGTGCGAATTAGAACAATCAGTTGTGTCCTGTTTAGGTTTTATTACTATATCCTTACGCCAGCTTAGGCACAGCACTGTTAATATTTGACCCGACAGTGAATGGCGGCCGCTACAGCCTGACTAGATCCCCGGATCACTCTATCCACTGAGGTTGAAGCACTCATTATTCAATTCTACGTGAACAAGCTCGCCAAAGAGTAGTGACTTCACTTCAGTGCTTTTTTATATTCATTAATTCTATTTGGAAAAATGGAGCGATATCGTTTGGGCTCAGATGAAAATTGAATTATTTATGGAATGTTAGTACGAAAAGACAGTTAAAATAAAATAAAATCAAATAACAGAAACAGTAATATCATTATTCAGTGACTTATAACAAATGTAAATAAATTATTTTCTTGAACAAATATTAACATGGGCTACTCTGTGACTTCAACATGGTAATGTAATATAAAGGATGGAACATCAGACATAAATGGTGAACCAGGTAACCGAAGGCAGAAGTACATGCAATCGAAAGATACGTGTAAATGAACCTAGAAAGAAACTATCAGAGATGTGATTTAGCAATCCACTCTGACAGTCAAGCTGCTATTAAAGCTCTGAGCTCCCATGTCGATGGTTTAAAGCACATATTTTATATTGTATGTCCACTTTTTGATATCTGTCTTCCTACGTTCAAAATACCACTTTACCCTAACATAGCAGTCTGTGCAAATATTGTATTGTCCGAATAACGAGAATAATATTTGCACAGACTCTATACAGGGTGAGTCTTTAAGTTGTACATTAATTTTAACCAAAGATTCCTCTTGTCAAATACAACACTTTTTTCATTTACCATTTTTCCAAATTCGGCTCTGGTAAAGAGATACAGGCTGCTGAAATTTTGAAAAAAAATCAGTTTTTCTTTTCTATCTTTGACATGGATATTCCGAATGGAATGAATTCTGGGGTGAAGTTTTCTATAATTATGATACATAATTTCCAATTAACAGTTTTTTCCTACTTCCACTCGTTTCCTAGTTATAGACTCGCGAATTAATAAAACTATGAGAAATTAGCATAAAGAAAGCAGATTGAGTTTAGCCTAAGTTATTATAAGAATCTACAATCATTTCAGAAAAATAAAGTATTCCTCATCATTTCTCCTAAAACGTACTGTTCTCAAGATATCCTTCTTTGAATGATATAAAGTCTGATGAAAAATCCAGAAATTTCACTACATTTATAAATCCGCCCCTGGATAAGGAACCCTCAATCAAAACCAGAGATATGCTACCTCCATATCTCTGATCAAAACTGAAAGCCACAATGCCATCGTTCATAGATTATTATTTGGATTGAAAATTTCCTAAAACATTTAATAGGTGTCAAAGGATTGAGTTCTATTAATAAACATGTATGTAATAACTTGCGTTCATTCGCAAGTTCTTGATTCTCTTTTGGACAAATAAATAATTCAAAGCCTAAAAACTCATGTTTTGAACAATCCTTTGAAAGCAATCAAATATTTTACTTAAGAATAATATGTATGTGAAATGTATATTCAAATCAGGATGTACCTATCTACACAAATAAAAATATGATCAATTCTGCATAATTGATATCAGCTCTAGTAATCCCTGATTCCATGTCAAATACCTGTTTTCGTCTCTCATATTTTAGAATGTGTATAAATTATTATTTCTTAAGATTCAGATAGCTTACCTTTGAAATTTAATGATTTATTTTTATAATATTCGTACAACCGGACGCCTAATAGACCATTTCCATTGTTAGATATACTGCCGTATTCACAAAGCATTCAATCTCCGTAAGTCCTTACTGAGGTCCTCAGTTAAGGATAAATAAGAATCGCATCCTCAATTAGCGTATGTAACGGTGAAGAAACAGGCCTGTTTCACGTTAATTTTCACGTTAACTGAGATTGGGATTCTTAGTTATCCTTAACTGAGGACCTCAGTTAAGACTTAACGGAGATTGAATGCTTTGTGAATACGGCGGATAATCTATTAATCTTTACAAAACTTTAGATAAGTCAAAAACAATTCAATGAACATGAAAAAACGAATAAAATATGATAATTTAGTAAGACTAGCATTGCAAAACAGAATGTTTTGCCGTACATCAGCTGATTTCTATCATTGCATCTCACTCTTATGTTGGAGTCAATGCCTCTATCTCTAAGCTGTTCTTCTACTTATTATTAGATCATTGATATGAAGTTCAAAGTTCGATAATCGATTATTAGTGTTCTGTGCTGTGATTTATATTGAGGTTGGAATTGGAATTAATTTTCAAGTATCATTGAAGATATATAGGATATTTAAGGATTTTTCTCAATAGAAGATCATGAAATTGTGTATATTATTATAGGGGAAACAATTGGGCAATGAAGTATCGAGTATATAGCATAGGTATCAAGTTAAAGTTAACTGTTTTAATATTCAAGAATTGAAGAAATTTTTTGCTGTAAATGTTGCATGAAGGGCCAAATCATATTAATTGAGTGAGTAAATAAGTTTTCTCAAACAAATTCAGTGAATTTCTAGCATCAGATGATACAGATTTGGTCAATATACAATACGAGTTACATTGAAAGTAATCTGTGCTCTACCTACAGAGAAAATTTAGGGTAGTATCAGCCCATTGTAAAGTCTTTAAACGCTTATGACTTTTTACCGGAGCCGAATCTGGAAAAATGGTAAATGTGTTTCATTTGATGAGGGGAATATCTGGTTAAAATTAATGCACAACTTAAAGACTCACCCTGTATATGTCGACGTTCAAAATATCACTTTACCCTAACATTGGCAAAAATGGAGATACAACATCTGTGCTTTCAGCCATCGATTAAAATCTAATACGGGAGTGCTGAAGAAAACTTAATGAAGTATGAAGAACAATAGGATCTCCTTGGTCTGGGTTCCTGGTCACGTGGGAATTAGAGGAAATGAGGAGGCCAACATACTTGCCAAGAAAAGAGCACAAACCTCCTCTACCGGCCTGGAACTCTACTGTGGGCTTGGCAGATACACCTACAAAAGTGAATTTCGGATGCTAAGAGAGGTATTACTCTAGAGATCTCTCCAAGGAATGTATCACTCCAAAAAGTTCCTCGGAAACTTTGACACTGTCAGATCCAAGAAATATATGGACCTCAGGAAAAGCACGCTGCACCTCCTCACTGATTTCCGCACAGAGCATTGTTGTCTTAGGAAACATATGATGAGATCAGAAACTGACGAGTGCAGATTATTCGTGGAGGAGGATGAAACTCCTGATCCTGGTCATAGTGGTGCTGAAGAGTGTTCTAGCTTTTTACGTCAATTTTCGAACGTTACAACATAAAACTGACTACACCAAACATAAGACTGATAATTAATTTTTTTTCAAGTGCAAACCATAAAATAGCCTTACTCAATAACTTGATGTGATGAAATCTGGAGAAAACTATCAGAACTTTTTACTTTGAAAATATAATATTTGATTTGGATCAGGCGTGTACAAAAATGCCTGGTTCACCAACAATGTCTGATATACCTTCTATCAGTCGGTATACGAATTCAATCTCAGATTGATCCCCAATATAATTTGGAAAAGGACACAAAATAACTGTAACCTACTAAAAATAATTTCTCTATTTCAGTATCGTAATGAGTCCATTCCAGCACTGAAAACAGTGCTGGAATGAACTCATTCCCGCATTGTTTCTAGTTATATTTTTCGTTTTATGGTAGTCAGCACTGACATTCGATCCTATCAAATTTCAATACACGTCAATTGACAATACCATATAATCTGGATATAGTGGAATAATTGTTGAGGAAAAGCTTTGTTTTCATTAAAAAATATGGTAGGTACTAGAGATTTCCTTCTTACTAATTTTGAATTATTCCTGCTATTAGGAAACTCTTTTAAATCTGATCTCCATGCCCTACGTAGGTACGTTTCAAATTCAAATTCCGTAATCTGTCGTAACAGTCACACCAACCACCAAGATACAATACAAAAGTCACTAGGATGTATAATCCGAATTTTTCATTAAATTTCAACAGTATTTTACAAAACTTGCCTGAAATAGAGAAAATATCGTCTGATACTCGTTGCAGAAGGCAATTCCCACACTCATGCGTTCGAAAACTCGCTCCTTCGTCTTCGAATTTCGCATTCGTGTTTTAATAGGAGCCCATTCTGCAACTTGTTTTAGAATATACTATTCTTGTACTATGATTGCTCTTAGGTTGGAACATGATTTATATATTATTTACATCCTTGTCTTCCTAATGTCTGTCTTTCAAATCGAACAACACGTTAAACAGATAACCGATTGCACTCGACTCGACAATAAATAAATTACGAACTTGATTTGGAAGAACTACGGCACTCTTCAATGCCTAATAAATTCGAACATATCGTTTAAATCTGATGAAGTACCTCCAAGCGGAACCCTGGGTTTCTTAGTCTCGTCCGTTTCTCTCAAAATATCTGTGGCAACTGTTTCGATTTCCTTCCAATCCCTGATGATGTCTTCAACGGTTGTTCTCGGCGAGGTCACGGTGAACCTTATGACGTATTTTCCTTTGAAAGATGCCGGTACAAGATGGATGTTGCGTCGGGAATTCAACCTCTTCCACAACTGTTCTGTGATGTGATTCTCGCCTACGAGTCTGAACACCAACATGCCAAGGTGTCTTTCGGCGGGTATTTCGAAGCGCTTGTCTGATTTGACGAAGGATTCTAATTTTTTGGCCAGCGATACTCCCTGAAACGGAAACAAGTTCGTGTGAGAAGTGATGGTGGGCACAATGGATATGGATTATTGCTGAGGATTCGAGAACCTATAACAACTAAAAACTATAGCCTATTAATTAAAATGGAACGATATGCCTTTCAACAATGCATCGAAATTGTTCAAATTCAGTACAGAATATAAAGATGTCAGTACCCTTTAGCGCACGTGTTCACGTTGACTAATTTGAATTGAATAATGAGTGTTTAAAGCTCAGTGGATAAAGCGAGCCAGAGATCTACCCAGAGTGTAGTGGACACCATTCACTGTCGGTCAAAATTTAACAGTGCTGTGTCTAGGCTGGCGTAAGGATAGAGTAACAAAGTTGACAAAGAACACAACTAACTCTCCTTAGTCGCACAAGCTCTTGGGAGATTCTGAGGGATCTCCTTGTGGAAGACTTTTGTAGCCTTTTTCTTTCATAGTGAAATCAATCTGCATTTGTGTTATAGATATGATTATGATCATACTGACCCTCCTAAGTCTCCTAAGCTCCTAGAAGCTTGTGCGACTAAGGAGAGACAGTTGTGTCCATTCTCGGCTTTGTTATTTTGTCCTTAAATCAGCTTAGACACAGCAATGTTCATTTTCAACTCGACAGTGAATGGTGTCCACTACCCTCTGACTAGATCTCCGGTTCGCGCTGAGCTTGAAGTACTCATCATTCAAATCAAATTAGCCAACGTGAACAAGCGCATCGAAAGAGTATTAACTTCACGTTAGTGCTTCTTTATATTTTTGCGCGTATGCTCTGGGGAACATCGCGTTATCATTTTGCCCAAATGTCTGTAATTTTCGAATCTTTCGCTGAAAATGGTCTCAAACGATTGGGTTCGACTCCCTGATGAAGAATTCGTGGTCAAATTTGATTCTGTCCGTCCGGCCGGCCGGCCGTTGCCCCGATAACTTGAGAACGGAAATAGTTAGCGACTTGAAATTTTCAGGGTAGGTGGCGTATCCCAATACGACAGACAAGTTCGTTAATGGGCATAATCGGCCCAATGGTTTCCGAGAAATGATTTTGTTTTCAACCGATATAAATCCGATCGAATTGAAACTTGTGGCTAGAAAATTAAAAAAAAATATATTAAAAAATATTATTTATGACACGATAACCTGAGAACGGAAAGAGATAGTGGCTTGAAATTTTCAGATTAGGTTGTGCATCTGAATGCGACATTTGAATTTGTCTATAGGTATAACCCAATACTAAAATGAAGATGGGTTTCATAGAAAAGGAACAAAAAAACTTTTTTGAAAATATTACTATAAACGTGACGTTTTTTTGGATGTTAGGAGGGGGGTTAGGGGGAAATTTCCAGGGGTTTTATCGAGGAAAAATAAGGAAGTTTCGTAGGGTTTCGCGTTTTCGGAGCGAAAAGACGGGGGTGTATTTTAAAAAAAATCGCAAAAACGCCGATTTTGGCAAAAGGTGCAAAATTGTGTGGAGGCATCCGGAGAAACGGTGGCGTTCGGAACGACGGTATTTGCGGGAACGCGAAGACGAGATTCGAAATTAGTCCGTAACACGGCCCTTTTTTCGATTCTCTCTTTCGTTTTCCCGGAAGAACGATAGGAAAATGTGACTTTTTCGCGAAAACCGACAAAATTCTGACGTTTCACGTATTTCTGTGGCGAATTTTAACGCGGCTCCTTCACGGTCGACGTTTTCGGACCGAACGAACCACGATAAATGTCAAATCGAATTTGAATTTCGAACGGAATCACTCGAAAATCTTGGAATCGAATAGAAAAACCGTGAGAAATATGAACGAGTAACCGATTTCGATCGATCGCTTGACAGGATTGACGATATTCTGAAAATCGAAAGACGGAAATCGTCCCAGTACTATAAAATGTTTATCTGCCAGAAAATCGAATATGATTCACGAAGCTGGCATGGCCGAGCGGTCTAAGGAGTCGGTAAATAGATTTATAGCTCCCAAGCCTCGCGGAGCGGCGGGATCGAATCTCCGAGCGTCCGAAGTAGCTTTTTCTTAGTTTTCTTTCAATTTTACCCAATGAAAAACTAAAAGGAGCGTTCTCCTGTAAACGTATCTTGGGATTTGGATCTTTTCGGTAAGTTACGAAATCTATAATGAATATCCGTTCGATAGGACGGATTTTTGCATTAAAATTACTCAAAATATTCAAACATTAAGCAGAAAATTAACTATACAGGGTGTTTCAAGTAAAATGTCACCCCTACAGATCTATCGTAAGGAGAATTCTCAACACTGTAAAACTGTAAAAAAATGTAGATCTACCGGAAAAATGCAGATCTACCGGAACAATGTAGATCTACTGTAAAAATGTAGATCTCCCAGAAAAATGTGGATCTATTGCTAGGTAGATCTGCTGGCTCATCTGAATCCCAAAATATGGACTGCTGGCTACTAGTTAATGGGCATAATCGCCCAATGGTTTCCGAGAAATGATTTTGTTTTCAACCGATATAAATCCGATCGAATTGAAACTTGTGGCTAGAAAATTTAAAAAAAATATATTAAAAAATATTATTTATGACACGATAACCTGAGAACGGAAAGAGATAGTGGCTTGAAATTTTCAGATTAGGTTGTGCATCTGAATGCGACATTTGAATTTGTCTATAGGTATAACTAGTAGCCAGCAGTCCATATTTTGGGATTCAGATGAGCCAGCAGATCTACCTAGCAATAGATCCACATTTTTCTGGGAGATCTACATTTTTACGGTAGATCTACATTGTTCCGGTAGATCTGCATTTTTCCGGTAGATCTACATTTTTTCGGTAGATCTACATTTTTCCAGCAGATCTACATTTTTTCGGTAGAACTACATTTTTCCGGTAGATCTACATTTTTCCGGTAGATCTGCATTTTTCCAGTAGATCTAAATTTTTTTGGTAGATCAATATAATCGGTAGATAAATTGAATCGGTAGATCAATTGAACCGGTAGTTCAATGCCATCTAACGGGTCCTGTTGTGATTCTGAGAATCATTCACACCCGAAAGTACCATCGAAATATGTCAGGAGTTTTTGAGTTGCTAAAAACCGAATATAGCGTTACATACAGAATCGTATTGTGAACCTTTGTGCCTTCCGAAATACAATCACAAAGATTCATCAAAAACGGTATAGCCATTTTTGAGTTCCCGTAAACCGATTATAGTGTCACCTACCGGGGAATATTGTGGATCTGGAACTTTGTCAGATACACGCACAAAGTTTCATCGAAATCGGTCCAGTCGTTCTTGAGTTGTTATAAACCGAATGCAGCACCACCTAACGGGTTTCTATTGTGACACTGAGAGCCACTCAAACACGTACACAATGTTTCAAATGTATCAATGTATCAAAATCGGTCGAGGCATTTTTGAGTTTCTACAGACCGATAGCAGCGCCACCTACCGGGGTATATTGCGGACCTGACAGATACTCAGATACACACACAAAGTTTCATCGAAATCGGTTCAGCCGTTCTTGAGTTTCTATAAACCCAATACAGCGGTTTCGGAGTTGACATTTTTTTAAAAACACCCCGTATAGCAGCGGTTATCATTTCGTAACGGTTTTACAGTGTTGAGAATTCTCCTTACGATAGATCTGTAGGGGTGACATTTTACTTGAAACACCCTGTATAGTTAATTTTCTGCTTAATGTTTGAATATTTTGAGTAATTTTAATGCAAAAATCCGTCCGATCGAACGGATATTCATTATAGATTTCGTAACTTACCGAAAAGATCCAAATCCCAAGATACGTTTACAGGAGTACGCTCCTTTTAGTTTTTCATTGGGTAAAATTGAAAGAAAACTAAGAAAAAGCTACTTCGGACGCTCGGAGATTCGATTCCGCCGCTCCGCGAGGCTTGGGAGCTATAAATTTATTTACCGACTCCTTAGACCGCTCGGCCATGCCAGCTTCGTGAATCATATTCGATTTTCTGGCAGATAAACATTTTATAGTACTGGGACGATTTCCGTCTTTCGATTTTCAGAATATCGTCAATCCTGTCAAGCGATCGATCGAAATCGGTTACTCGTTCATATTTCTCACGGTTTTTCTATTCGATTCCAAGATTTTCGAGTGATTCCGTTCGAAATTCAAATTCGATTTGACATTTATCGTGGTTCGTTCGGTCCGAAAACGTCGACCGTGAAGGAGCCGCGTTAAAATTCGCCACAGAAATACGTGAAACGTCAGAATTTTGTCGATTTTCGCGAAAAAGTCACATTTTCCTATCGTTCTTCCGGGAAAACGAAAGAGAGAATCGAAAAAAGGGCCGTGTTACGGACTAATTTCGAATCTCGTCTTCGCGTTCCCGCAAATACCGTCGTTCCGAACGCCACCGTTTCTCCGGATGCCTCCACACAATTTTGCACCTTTTGCCAAAATCGGCGTTTTTGCGATTTTTTTTAAAATACACCCCCGTCTTTTCGCTCCGAAAACGCGAAACCCTACGAAACTTCCTTATTTTTCCTCGATAAAACCCCTGGAAATTTCCCCCTAACCCCCCTCCTAACATCAAAAAAAACGTCACGTTTATAGTAATATTTTCAAAAAAGTTTTTTTGTTCCTTTTCTATGAAACCCATCTTCATTTTAGTATTGGGACTAGTGGCCCGCAGTCTTTTGTTGGAGGCTTCGATTAGTCAGTAGTTTTCATTCATAGATATAATTTAATAAAAAAAAAATAAAAAAAAAATTTAAAAAAAAAATGGAGAAAAATATTTTAAAAAAAATGAAAAAAAAAATTATAAAAAAAAATATTGAAAATTTCAAAATTGAAGAAAAAAAAATTATTAACAAAATTTTAACAATAAAAAAAATTTAAATTATAAATAAAATGGAATTATAAAAAAGAGAAACACCCTGTATACACATTTCTGCAAAATATATTATAAGAATACATCCAAGGTTCCTATTCAGATAACGCTTTGTTTGTGGCAAAAATCAAATCAATCGCGTAATATTGTGCCGGTAGAAAAAGAACAGCCTGTATAGCAATGGTTTATTTTCAACGATGTAGGTCCCGAAAATATATCATTTATCACAATTGAATACAATAGTACGATTTGTCGTGAAAAGCAGCAAGTTGCGATTGACGTTAAAAGAATAACACCCCGAATGGAGTTTTCTGAAAAATATATTATAAGAATCCATCCAAGGTTCCTATCTGAATAACGCTTTGAGTGTGGCAAAAATCAAATCAATCGCGTAATATTGTGCCGATAGAAAGAACACCCTATATATTAATGGATTATTTTCAACGATGTAGGTCCCGAAAGCATTTCTTTTATCACAATTGAATACAATAGTACGATTCTTCGTGAAAAGCAGCAAGTTGTGATTGATTGATTAAAAGAAAAACACCCTGTATAGAGATTTCTGAAAAATATATTATAAGAATCCATCCAAGGTTCCTATTTGAATAACGCTTTATTTGTGGCACAAATCAAATCAATCGCGTAATATTGTGCCGATAGAAAAAGAACACCCTGTATAGTAATGGTTTATTTTCAACGATGTAGGTCCCGAAAGTTTATCTTTTATCATAATTGAATACAATAGTACAATTTGTCGTGAAAAGCAGCAAGTTGCGATTGACGTTAAATGAAAAACACCCTGTATAGAGATTTCTCAAAAATACATGATAAGAATCCATCCAAGATTCCTATTTAGATAACGGTTTGTTTGTGGCACGAATCAATTCAATCGTGTAAAATTGTGCCGTGAAAAAAAGAACACCCGGTATTACTATACCGGGTATATGGTTTATTTTCAACGATATACACAACACAACACAAAGTTTCATCGAAATTGGTCGAGCCATTTTTGAGTAACCATAAATCGATCGGGGTGCCCCCTACAGTATGCTATTGTGAATCAGAAACGCGCCGAATCAAAAACACAAAGTTTCATCAAAATCGGTTCAGCCATTTCTCAGTTTCTGTTGACCGTATATTGTGGACCTGAGACCTACACAGACACAAAAATTCATTGAAATCGGTTGAGCCGTTTTCGAGTTCCCATAAATCGATATGTCGCCCCCTTCCTGATGCTATTTTGAACCAGAGACCCACCGAAACACATACAGAAAGTTACATCAACATTTTTCCAGCCGTTTTTGTGTTCCTACAAATTGATTACTGCATCCTATAGTAAACCTCAGGCCCACTAAATCTCATTCTAAAAGTTTTGTTAAAATCGGTCCATCCGTTTTTGAGTTCCAATAGACCGATAGTTGTGCCACCTACCGGATCGTATCGTGAACCCCAGGCCACAGAAACACTTAATCAAAAATGGTATCACAGATTAATCTGTATCGGTATAGCCGTTTCTGAGTTCCTGTAAATCGATTGTAACGCCACCTACCGGATCCAATTGTGAATATTAACCTCTTCGAGATATATCGAAACACACACACACAAAGTTCCATCACAATCGTTCATGTCGTTTCGGTGTTGACATTTTCCGAAAAACAACCCTCGAGATTCCCGCCAAATCCCTCTCCTAACATCCAAAAAAACACACGAACGACATATTAAAAATGTTTCCCTTAATCCTCTTCGATGACTCCAATTCTTCACGTGAGTATTATTTAGTATTGAAACAGCAGAACTTCTATAGCTATAGATCAATATTTTTGCAGTGTAGATCAATCGAAAAAAATTGAATGACTCTTCCGGGATTCGACCCGGGGTTTCTGACTCAGAAAGCTAGCCTCTTGACCCGCAGATCTACCTAGCCAGTAGATCTACATTTTTCCGGCAGATCTACATTTTTCCGGTAGATCTACATTTTTCCAGTAGATTTACATTTTTCCAGTAGATTTACATTTTTCCAGTAGATTTACATTTATCCAGTAGATTTACATTTTTCGAACTTGAAAGTTCGAAAACGTTCGGGCCAGGAGGATCAGTATAATAATAATAATAATAATAATAATAATATCTGAATTTCTATAGACCTACTCACATACACATACTCACATATACACACCAAGTTTAATCGAAATCGGTGCAGCCGTTCTTGAGTTTCTATAAACCGAATACAGCGGCACCTACCGGTCACCTATTGTGACCCTGAGACACACTCAATCACGCACACAATGTTTCATTAAAATCGGCCAAGCCATTTCTGAGTTTCTATCAGAGAAATATTTCTATTTCTCTGGTTTCTATAGACCGATTGCAGCGCCACCTGCCAGGGTATATAGCAGACCTGACACACCTACTCAGATACACACACAAACTTTCATCAAAAGCGGTCGAGCCATTTCACCTACCGGATGCTTTTGTGAAGCCGTTTCGGAAAACAGCCTGTATAACAGCGGTTATCCTTTCGCAACAATTTTACAATGTTGAAAATACTGTTCATGTTAAATTGTTATCTTGAGGTGGCACCTGGGCCAATTTGCCTATCAGAGAATTATGGAACTCTCCCCACGATTGCAGGATTTTTGACCAATTCCGTTGGAAGCTCGAATTCTATTTGACAATTGGACCCTCATTCGGACTGAAAACCATGACGTTGAAGGAATCGCGAAAAGATTTCGTACAGAAATACGATACGATTTCTACAACGATAACATTCGAAAATACTCACGTTTCGTAAAAGATTCCAAAATTCGAAAGAAAGATTAAATTCAGTCGATATCCCATCATACTTCATACAACCAACTGTCAACAACTAAAAAATGTTTCCTTAGAATACATTCGATAGGATTTCGAGATCGTATATAAATGCCTGCAAGTGAAAAATCGGTAATATCGTCGAAAGTATAGATCGATAATTACCTTATTTTACGTTCTCCACTTTCGGACCGTTTCATCAAAAATCTTTCCTCGAAGATAGGTATCTACCAGTCATTTCAACTTAGAATTTGATAGAATACATTATTTCTCAAATATCAAAAATTCTGCCATGCGATAGGTCGAAATCGGAGACTCTATCATATTTCTTCTGATTTCTGGCAATGTATCTTCACGATTCAAGATTTTCGACAAATTCCGTTCGAAATTCTAATTAGATTTGACATTTATCGCAACTCATTCGCAAAGAAAACGTCGATAAATTCAAACTGACAGAAGTAAAACATCCACGTTTCATCTTCTATAGCAGGACCCGAAGTCGGTCGAGCGAAGCCGAACCGGTCTAAACGTCACATTTCACCGAGGTTTTCAAAATATGTCAAAGTTTGCGATCTTTTTACGGAAAAAGAGAACGTTTTATCGAAAATCGAGATCCGTTACGGACTACCAACGAATCTCGTCTTTCGGACCCCGACGAAATACCTTTTCGAGCGTCGCATCCTCGCCAGATCTCTCCCATACCGATTCGCACATTTAGCAGAAAAGGCCGTTTTCGCCCGAATTTACGATTTATTTAAAAATACTCCCCAAGTTTTCTCTCGTCAAAGACGGATACCCGGAGAAAATTTCTTCTTTTCTCGTTCCCTTTTCCGCCTCGAATGCCGCCTCGCCCCTCGAATAACCGACGAAAAAATCGAAAATATCGACCTCCTCGAGGAAAAAATCTTTTTTGACTTCTCTCTGTGATCCCGAGATCTTGGCGTTAGTAATATATTGTAAATTGTAATAATAACTCTTAATCGAATTTACCATGGTGAATTCGATTAAGAGTGTCCAATACAGGAGAATAGACAATAGAATTCACAGGGCCGTCGCTACCGGGGGGGGGAGGGAGGGGAGCCTCCCCCCCCGGATCATATCTCAAAGGGCGCCAAATTGACCGCGGATATTTGAAAAACTACAGCAAAATGACATAATGAAAACAGATTTTTTTTGAACTACTACTTGCATAAGATGATTATTATTATACATTAAGTACAGTGACTGTAACGAATGATTGCCTACCCTACTATCAACTCAATTTATTTGTACTAGACCGACAGCATTGTAGAAAGCTTTGTTGCTGCTAGAGACTATAGATGGCAGGAGTGGGGAATTCCCAGCCTTCCCCGGCTATACAATATACATAAAAATCGTTCAATAGAAAGAAACATAACCTACTTCTTCTTATATAAATTATTCCTGAATAGTGAATATGAATATTGTTTGAAATTTAAAATCGAAAACCGAATATCGATATGGATCCTTGCCAAAATAACAAACCGTCTGGAGCGGAATTGAGCAGGACAGCCCAGAAAAGAAAAATTGAAACGGAAAAAGGCCCAACTGTCATGAATACATGGCTAAGGGCGAGATGATCAAGCACTGACGCAAAGTGAGGAGCTTTTGGCGCATGTTCTATTGTCCATTCTCCGAAATCGAATTAACCGATTAAGAACCAATTTGTTTTTTTTAATTTCTACGGTTCTCACTAAATTTTACACAAGTCTTTATGTCGATATTCCGCAACTAGTCCAAGCTTCAATTCGATCAGGTCTATATTTTTTGAGTTATCGTGAAATAATATTCCAGGTGGTTATAACTCCGAAACCATTGTGCCGATTATGCCCAAAAACGAACTTAACCCCCCATTCGGATGCGCAACCTACCATGAAAATTGCAAGTGCCTATCTCCTTTCGTTCCAAAGTTATCGAGGCAACAGTCAGCCATCCATCTACTGAACTCACACAAGGCTGCTCGAATATCCAACAATATCTATCTGATCGTGTTCAAACTTGGAACTTGGCAGTAGAGTTAAGTTCTGAAGGCTCTCGCAAAATTTCAGCGATATCGAACGAATATTTTAGGGAATATAGAATTTTTTTCAATGATCTTTTTTAAAAATTCTAGTGCTATTTGCGCGATTTCGCGTTGGCATTCTACAACTAATAACCACGTTTGAATTGGATCGGTTTTGTATTTTTCGAGTTATTGAGGAAATAACAACCAAATTTCAGATGGGTATACCTATGAACAAACTAGCATTAAGATGCACAACCTATCCTGAAAATTTCAAGGCGCTATCTCTTTCCGTTCTCAAGTTATCGTGGCAACGGGTTTCCGGTCAGACAGAATCAAATTTGACCTCGAATTCTTCATTAGAGAGTTGAACCAAATGGTTTGCGACAATTTTCGAAAATTACCGACATTTGGGCAAAATGATAACGTGTGATGTTACCCAGAACATGCGCGCTAAAAAGAGGACTGTATTTTCGAATAGATTGAAAAGAATAAGTTTTGGCCATTGCTGAGTTTTTAAGGGAAGTAGCACCTTGTGAATCCTCATTTAACAACTGCACTGACAGGTTGATTTTCAGTGTCTATAAAACATAACATTTTTTTTTCGTGATATTTCGGTAAAATATTCGATTGAGTGACATCGAAGATTTAATTTTCTATATGCATACTACAAAAATTTTCAGGGTGATGAGTACAAAAATATAAATATTGCTTAAATTCAGGAATTACAAAAAACTCATTCAATATTCCAAATAGCAGATATTTTCGAAGAATTGTTGGAACATTCCACTCTAGATAGCAGGGTCACATGAAATTATTGTTATATCATTTTTCGAAAATTGCCTTTTTAATATTTATAAAATCTTCAGATTATTCTTATCATCTCGAAAGCTTGATATTTATATTTATTTTTGTCAAATACAATTCTTTTTTGGCCCTGGATCTTTTGAGAGATGCAAACAATTTTTTTCACTCAAAAACACAAATTCAGAACGCGGTGTTCTTTGTAAAATAATTTTCATTCATAGTTACATTAATTTATAATTCATTCTTTATTAAGAAACTATGTAGTATTTATCAATATATGTACACTTTATCTATATGTGTGTTTTTCGATTTTTGTCTATTTTTTCAAATTAGGGGCGCCAAAAGACGTTTCTCCCCCCCCCTCGGAATAGCTCTTAGCTACGGCCCTGAGAATTCACCATGGTCAATTCGATTAAGAGTGTCCAATACAGGAGAATGGACAATCGAACATACGCGCAAAAGCTCCTGACTTCACGTCAGTGCTTCAAACAATTTTTTTTTCGTGAAGTCAGGATATAATGCAATGATGAAAAAATTAACATATTGTCTACCTTCAATTCTTCTTTGGGAGAAGAATACATAATTATTCTAGATAAATATTACTGGAATTAATGTCATATTTAAATAATCAAAGTAAAGAAAATTATAAGTTTAGTTACTAACATATTTAATGAAATTCAATTGAATTCCAGTAATATTCAATTACTTATTCTTAACCAATAAATGCCCATTGATAGGTCTAAAGGTGTTGAGGTGAAACATAAATATATATTCTCATTAGTGATAGAAAAACTGGCCTAAAATACCTCTCTACCCATCACGAGATTTTATATCGACAAATGAGCCTCTCACCTCACAAGATCAGAAAGTGTGGTTAATTTAAAGTTAAGTTTTGAAGCCTTCAGCAAAATTTCAGCGATATCATATTGAAAATAATACATAACCTTTCAAAAGTCCCCTCTCACAAATATACTCCTCTGCAGGCGCATGGATCTCTTGAAGAAGAATCGCCTTCTCTATTTCTCAAAGATGTTCATGGAAATCCCTTCAATATTTAGTTGCCTCCTCCTAAGGAGGTTCTTTTTCAAAACCAGGTCTGACCGCTACAGGACCCTAATGTAGGGCTATCATCTCCCATAGATTTTTGATGAAAAACTATGTCATCATGACATTCATGGTTTTGAAGGTTCTCGTTAAAATACAACGATTCGCATCCAGCTACCGAACTCACAAAAAGGTGCTCGGTTCTCCAACAAAATGGATCCAATCACGTTCAAACTTGGAACTTTGCAGTAGAGTTAGGTTCTGAAGGCTCTTGCAAAATTTCAGCGATGCCGGACGAATAATTTATGATATATTATTTTTTTTTTCAATTATTTTCAATAATTTTGTTGAAATTTTCTAGATATACCATCCTCACGAAAATCCGCAATAATTTTCGCGTTGGCATTCTACAACTAGTATAACCATGTTGGAAATATATCGGTTTTGTATTTTTCGAGTTATTGAGGAAATAACAACCAAATTTCAGACGGGTATAACTCCAAAACCGTCTGGCCGATTATACCTATAGACAAATTCAAATGTCGCATTCAGATGCACAACCTAACCTGAAAATTTCAAGCCACTATCTCTTTCCGTTCTGAGGTTATCGTGTCATAAATAATATTTTTTATAATTTTTTAGTGATACGATTCTCACAAAATTTCACAAACGCGCTTAGGTTTATATTCTACAACTATTCACCAAGTTTCAATTCGATCGGATTCATATTGGTTGAAAACAAAATTATTACTCGGAAACCATTGGGGCGATTATGACCGTTAACGAACTTTTCCGTCGTATTGGGATGCGAGTCCTACGCAGAAAATTTCAAGTCGCTAGCTCTTTCCGTTCTCAAGTTATCGTGGCAACGGCCGGCCGGACGGACAAAATCAAATTTGACCTCGAATTCTTCATCAGGGAGGCGAACCCAATTGTTTGAGACCATTTTCGGCGAAAAATTCGAAAATTACTGACATTTGGGCAAAATGCGATGTTCCCCAGAACATTGGCTAATTAGCCCATAAGGACCCCGTTATGGACACTCCACCCTCGGACATTACGCTATTTCCTCGAAACTGGCTATCACACTCACATAATTGAGATGAGGTGGTAATATTGCACACTTACAGAATTGAGATGAGATGGTAATATGGCCCTCCAGTTCCTGCCCAGTCTCTCAACCCTCAGAGAAATTTTGAAAAATAATTTAAAATTCCACACATCCAGATCCCTGATGAGGGTCTGCGCATACGTGGATTAAAGATGCGATATCTCCCGAACCACACTAGTGTTGGAGAATCGGAGTTTTTTGTGAGGTGTGTAAATTTGGGAGGACTTGTAGCCACGAGTATATTGCGCATGCGCAGACGAGAGGTGAATTGTTTTGGGTTGTTTGGGTTATGTTGGGAGTAATGAGCCGATATTGTGAGGTTTTAAAAGAATATTCATGTGAATTCAGTGCACGGACACAAGTCAGTTTGGGGGAAATAGCGTTGTATCCGAGTTGAAATGTCTGTATGGTAGCCCTGAGGCGAATTTATAAATAACTATATTCGGTAGATCTATATTAAAATACGTTCGGATTTGGAGAAGAGGCAATTGCGCTCCTAACGGAGGTCCCACGACCGCAATTTTTTTCGATCTACGGTAAAGCTAACAGCCAAACTGTATTGATAGCTATATTTGTTAAAGGAACTGGAAAAAAAAGCCATGACGTGAAGTCAGTACTCTTTGGCGCGCGTGTTCACGGTGGCTAATTTGAATTGAATGATGAGTACTTCAAGCTCAGTGGATAGAGCGAGCCGAAGATCTACCCAAAGGATAGTGGACACCATTCACTGTCGGTTCAAAAATCAACAGTGCTGTATCTAAGCTGCCATCAGGATATAGTAACAAAGTTGGAAAAGAACACAACTGACTCTCCTTAGTCGCACAAGCTCCTAGAAGATTTGGGAGGGTCAGTATAATCCTAATCTTGTTTATAGCACGCGCGCAAAAGCAGATTGACTTAACAATGGAAGAAAAAGTGTAAAAAGTCAGTCTGCTTTGGTGCGCGTGCTATAAACATGATTAGGATTATACTGACCCTCCCAAATCTTCTAGGACCTTGTGCGACTGAGGAGAGTCAGTTGTGTTCTTTTCCAACTTTGTTACTCTATCCTGATGGCAGCTTAGATACAGAGAAAACCCAGAAAAAAAAACCTTTCAATAGCTTAGATACAGCACTGTTAATTTTTGAACCGACAGTGAATGGTGTCCACTATCCTTTGGGTAGATCTTCGGCTCGCTCTATCCACTGAGCTTGAAGTACTCATCATTCAATTCAAATTAGACACCGTGGACACGCGCGCCAAATAGTACTGACTTCACGTCAGTGGTTTTTTTTATTTCTTGTCAAGTTTCAATTCAATAAGATCAGTATTTTTCGAGTTATTGTGAGAACAAAATTTTACTGAAACAGTTCGTAAACATAAAAGTTTTCTCGGACGTCGTGAAACATCTTCTTGGCCAGCTATTGTATAATCGGTGCTTGTGTAGCTCACAGTGTGGCCGTTTATACTAATTCGAAATTGATGATGGAGTTCTTAATGAGTATGACTATGCGTTCATTCCTTGCATCTTAGTTATAGTCCAAACACCGAAAACATCTAGTCCACTTTTTCACATGCGCAGTCCCGCATGTAAGGGCACCAAAAGTGCCCTAATTACACTCAAAACCACGTTCCTGCAACAACGCTGCTCCAGGAGATTAGACTCTTTCATCCGCGCATACGTGGACACTCCTCACAGGTTTCTGTGGGAGCACAGAATCCCTACACTGGAGCTTTCTGGTATAGGATGGTGAAAAATCCACGAATATTTTTGCCTGTGAAAGTTCAAAGAGACCCTTCTCGCAAGTTCATTTGCTTTCTCATTTCCTTCAATACCACAGTTCCTGGCACCCGAAACATTAATTTCTAAAAATATAATAGCAGTGTTAATGGTTAGTAGCAAAAGCAACTGTAGTAACGAAAATCAGAACAAACCTACTTAGTTATTAGATTACGTCACTACCATTTGGGCCGAATACTTCACGATAGCAACTTGTTTTTGAATTTTTTTTTCTTTAATTAGATTCTTTACAAATAATCTTCATATGAACATTTCTGCCGGATTTAAGGTTCAATTTCTGAAAGTGTGTTCTTTCCACTGTGATATATCAATTAATTAAAACATTACTTACATGTCGTATATGTTTTTGGAGCCCAGTTATACCATAATTTCTAATCACGAACCATAGTTTAAGCGCCCTGAATTTTTTACTCAGCGGAATTTGCCAATGCTGAAACATGCCAACATTGAAATTGTATACGGGAATGAGATATTCCGGCTTTGTCTTACCATAAAGTCGATTGCCAAGCCTGAATACTCATGTTGTAAATATAGAGGATCCACGTTGAATGTTTCATGTAGGGCAATGCAATCCTTCACCCTGTAATCGTATTAATTTAAATTATTAATAGTATAACGCATCGCTGTACGTTCCTTTTTGATCCAGGCGGAGTTTTGTTTATGTTTTGCTTGCGAAAAATTTGTCGATTATATTGACATTGGATTCGAGGTTGGGTCTCGGTAGTGCCAAGTGACGTATAAGGAATTGTGTTCAGGGGACCGGATGGGTTGGCAATATTGTTTCGTTTTGACGTTCTGAAATTTTGTCAGAATCGACGTCGGTCAGATAAGATGGTCCATTTTGTGGAAGTTCAGCGAAGGAGGCATTATGTTACACTCATTTTAGAAACTTTATAAGAATTATTGGAATCTTCTTAGTTGGATATGGTTTCGAAAATCGAATTAAGTTAGTGAGGGTTATATTGGTTTGATTTGGAAAGATAACAGGTAACCTTCACTTATCTCGAAAGAGGATTTAAAGACATTTTGCAAATACATGTTGACCACGTGAATGTTCTTTGGCAACTTTGACCGAACATTGCTGTGTATTTGAGGAATTATTTGGTGGAGGTACGGCCAGATTTAAATTTGAAGCAAACTTATACAAGATAACTCCAACTATCAGGGGTTTTTATGTTAGGAAGAGTAGAACTGAGGCATTGGATTATATACAAGGTGATCAGTAAGTAACGCTGTGAGACAGCCAACGTAGGGTTGCGGATCCCGAGTATACACAAGGTGGTCAGTAAACAACGCTGTTGACATCCAATCCAGGGTTGCAGATTACGAGCACCGAGGGAAAGAAGACAGTATTGCGAGCCATCGACGTAATTCTACGTTTAGAAATAAGCATAGAGGAGGATACCTGGGTAGATGGACGGAATAGGAATAGCCAGCAAGCAAGTTATAGGAAATAGATCTCAAAATATATCTTATACATGCTATATACGACCTGAACATAATATCATCAGATTATATAAATTATGATTGTTGTAAAGCGGAAATTGGGGAAAGATTTGTGTTAATCGTATATGATTATAGATAAAAATGTGGATGCGCCTGAGCTCAAGCGACGCGATTTCGAATCGAGGAAGAATATCTACGTACAATTTCCACCGTACCCTATTCAGGGTTTCACAGTGGTTTTTTTTTGTTCAATCTAAATATCTGGGTTGTAAGCTACTGGAATAAATTGTTTGTTCTTAGCGAATATTATTTTGGTAAATTCAGGAATTATTAAATTACGCTGGGGTATCTGGGAGAATTAAATTTGCCTAGTGCCCATTTACTAGGTTCCCTTTTGGAATCCACTTCCATCTCCACTGAAGTTAGACCGCGGATCCCCGGGTACTAGTGGCTCCGAGTTCAACAGTCGTGGAGGATATATAGCATAGCACCACACTTGGTATTTCACACCGAACAGTCTGAAGGATTTTACACAAGGATCTACATACATCTCCAAAATCAAAATCGTAAAGAACCGATTATGTGGGACTCAATATCCTCGAAGTTATTTAAAAAAAATAAAATCATTAATGCTGAACAAAATAATAATTTCATTTGTAAAAACTGATTTTCAACCTTTTTAAAATGACTCGTTATATTGCGCCATCCTGTATAATAATATGGATTAAATTTTCTTTGGGGATCCATCCTCCATCCTGTCAAATTTATGCACAATTCTTGGTGATCCAATGATGACAAAAAAAATACAGATAATCGGTTTAAAGCAATATAATTACGGAATATTCCAAATTTATAAAAGACAAAGTCATATGAAGCCATTTATAGTGATATAGTATCATAAAACATTGTGAAAATAAATAAAAATTTTTATGAATTCAATTTTATACATACCACATAGCTGTGCATTCGAAATTAACCAAGAGCCATTTGGAGGGGTTGAAAGCTATGGAGTCTGCGTACTCAACACCTTTCAACCAACCTCTGAATTCTGGGCATATGAAAGCTGATCCTGCGTACGCTGCGTCTATGTGTAGCCATAATTTTTCTCTTTGGCATACTTCTCCTATTTCTTCCAAATGATCGAAAGCACATGCTCCTGTTGTTCCTAATGTTGCACAAACCTGCGGAATATGTGGATCAATCAATTTATTATTATTGAAATTAATTTCTTCATCTTGAATTTTTGGCAACACAATGAATATATAGACAAGAGATCTGAGCAGCCTTGTGTGAGTTCAGTAGCTGGATGAGTGACCGTTACCTCGACAAATTTTGAACGAAAGGAGATAGGGACTTGGAAATTTTCCGGGTAGGTTGCGCATCCGAATGGGAGCATAAAACTCTAAAATATAGACTCGGTTGAATCGAAGCTTGGTAACTAGTTGTAGAATATCGACATAAGGACGTGTGTAAAATTTTGTGAGAACCATACCCCTAGAAAATTTTTAAAAAATTACGAAAAGAAAAATTGGTTCAAGGGGAGAATGGACAATCGAACATACGCGTAAAAGCTCCTGACTTCTCGTCAGTGCTTGTTTAAAATCCCGCGAACGGTAGCAATCATTACTGGAAGAAGTATCCAAATAAAAACATTCCTAATTGCATCCCATGGGAAGAGGCGATTCTTCGTCCCAGTTAAGAAGATTGGCCCAATCACTTATTTGCAGAGAGAATCTATATCACATATTTCAGTCAATTAATTCGAGAGAATTCTGCCCCAGATTAAGCTGTATATCCGATTTATCTTCCCACTGCATGTAAGATGGAACAGAAATCCAATCAACTATAGGCCGACAGAGGTTTACTGAATTGAAAGAATATTTGCTTGATTTGTCTGTATTTCAGTTTCTTAAGAAATATTCAAATATCACTTCCAAATTTTATTATAAAGTTATACCGGGGGAATTTTGATATTACCCGAAAACTATAGTCATTGCAGAAAAAAAATTGTATAGACCAATGTCTGACATCTTATAAGCACAAGTAATCGTAGCAACGGTCTCCCATCCAGATGCTGAACTCACCCAAGGCAGAACTTCCAATATTTTTGCCGTACAGAGTGCTTATCAATTTACCTAAATGTCTGTAATTTTCGAATTTTTGGCTGAAAATGTTCTTAAACCCATTGGTTCGACCAACTGATCATGAATCGTGGTCAAAACCGATTCTGTCCGGCCGTTCGGCCTGCCGTAACCACGATAACTCTCGAACGGAATGAGCAAGACAGTTGAAATTTTCAGAACAGGTTATGGGAGAAAAATATCTCGGATAAGTTCGTTATTGGGCAAAATCGTCCAGGTGGTTTCAGAGAATGAAGAAAAAAAATTTTTTACATTACAAATTTCAAATACATTTTTTTTATTGCAGTTTCATCATAAGAATCCATTGATATCATTCTCAACTCTAACAACCAAATACTTTCGGAGATTTGATTCTTCAAAATTTCTTAATTCTATTTCTCTAGTTTCGTAGCTACAGGGTAAAAATGAAAGTTTTGGAGCTCTGGTTTCTCAGATCAGAGTGCTTATCAATTTGCTAAAATGTCTGTGATTTTCAAATTTTTGCTGAAAATGGTCTCAAACGTTTTGGTTCGACTCACTGATCAAGAATCCATGATCAAAATCGATTGTTTCCGGCCGTCCGTTAACACGATAACTCTCGAACGGAATGAGCTAGGCAGCTAGATATTTTCAGAGTAACTTTGAGAGATAAATATCTCGGTTAATTTCATTAGCGGGCAAAATATTCGCGGTAACCAAAAATATTTTACATTACAAATCCAATTTATTTTAGGATGCAGTTTTATCATATGAATCCACTGATATCATTCTCAACTCTAACAAATTAATACTTTGGGAAATATATATTTTTAGAAATTTCAATAATTAATCGTAATGTTATGATTTTTTGAATTTAATATTTTTTATGAAGCAGTTCTTTCATAAGCATCCATTGATATAATTCTCAACTCTGAGAAACCAATGCTTTCGGAGATATGATTTGTTATGATTTGTTAGATTTGAACATGAGCACCAAAACTCCTGTCCATAGGGCTTTTCCACATTTTGTTTTTATCTCCAACAATATAGATCCAATCGTGTTTAAATTTAAAACTTGGCTGTAATGTCAGGTTTTGAAGGCTCTCGCAAAATTTCAGCGAAATCGAAGAAATAGTTTCTGCGATACAGAATTTTTTACAATGACGACCGTTCTGTCGATTATGCCTATTGACAAACTCAAATGTCGCATTCTATCCTAAAAATTGCAAGTAGCTATCTCTTGCCGTTGGCAAGTTATCGTGGTAACGTTAAACCATCCAGATTCTGAACTCGCCTCTCGTTTTCCAGTATATTTTCAATTTGCAATTTTCAGGGTAGGCTGCGCATCCGAATGGGACCCTTCAATTCGTTAATGGACATAATCGGTTCAAACGATTTCAGAGTTATATCCATCTGAATTTTGTTGCTATTTCCTCAATAACTCAATATAGGTAAATTCGATCCAATCTGAACTTGGTATCTTGGTAAGTACTTGTAGAATGTCGATATATGTCTATATTTCAAAAGGTATTTGTTAAATTCCGCTCAAACCTTCAATGTATTCATATGATAGAACTGCATCATAAAGGAAATTCAATTCAAATAATAGTTTATTTATCAAGATTAAATGAGAAATCTGAGAATGAGAACTGCACCATGGAAGAAATCAAATTAAAATAGCTGAAATGAATTTGACTCTCTCTTATAGAACAGGATGACATGTACGAGTATGAACACAGATCATATAATAAAGCTTAGATATAATAATTATAACATTCTGTGAAAACATAGAAGTACGATTCATAATTGAAATTTCGAAAAATCACATCTCCGAATGTATGTATTAGCTTGTTGGAGTTGAAAATGATATCAATGGATTTTTATGGTGAAACTGCATCTTGAATAAAAATTGAATATGAAATTTGTTACTTAAAAAAAATTTTTTTTGGTTACTCCGAAACCATCTGTCCTATTTTGCCCAATAACGAACTTAACCAAGATATTCATCTCCCTAACCAACTCTGAAAATTTCAACTGCTTAGATCATTCTGTTCGAGAGTTATTGTCGAAAAATTTTTTTTTTAATTTTCAAAATTTTTTTTTACACTTTGCGCTAACCTGGTCAATACAAAACTTCCCATGCGTATAAAGGTCATGATTCTACAATTTGATGCTGAATTTCAGATAGATCGAGTGATCGGTTTCGGAAATATTCATAAAAAATGTTTTTACTAAAATAGGCCATAACTCCGAAACCATTTTATGGATTTTGCCCATTAACGAACCTGTCCGAGATATTTACGTTCCAAACCCACCTTGCAAATTTCAACTCCTTTCGTTCGAGAGTTATCGTGCCTACGGCCGGCCGAACCGGCCGGACAGAATCGATTTCGACCTCGGATTCTTGATCAGTGAGTCCAACCATATCGTTTGAGACCAAAAATTCGAGAATTAAAGACATTTGGGCAAATTGATAAGCACTCTGTTCCGAGGAACTAGAGCGCCAAAAAGACGGCTTGAAGGTGTATTTTGTGAGGGCGTTTTAAGAATTTTTATTAATGGAATAGTTTCTAGTAGTCATCAGTCATAATATGACAGCTGCCAAAATATGACAGCTGCAAAAACAGAAGACATTGAAAATGTATCCCCAAAACTGTGACTTTGTCAAATTGGGCAATTATTTGGGTTGCTATAGCTCTAATGTCTAAAACAAGTAGAATAATGCCATCAAATTAATCGTAATATCCAAAGAAACTCACATGGAATGGCAGCAGTCCAGCTTTTCTGTCATTGGTGATGGCTTCTTGAAGCGCATTTCCTCTCATCGACAAATTATCGTCACTTTCGATGAATCTGATATTCACTAATCCTATCAGTGCAGCCTTTTCCACACTGGAATGTGCTTGGTCTGAACAGTACGCGACCAATTTGTTGGTTATGTTGGCTTCTTCCGGGTACATTGCTCTGTAGTGTTTGAGGGCTCTTGTCCTCCCAGCTAGAAGACAGACCAGAGTCGCTTCGCTCGCTGTAGGCTAAAAATGATGATATCAATCATATTTTGTTTATATAGTACCAGGCGTGTTGCTAGGTTTTGATTTGCAACTAAAATATTATGTGGTTCAAGCATATTTCACCTTTTGAAATCATTAAAAATCAGAAAAAGTAAAAATTTTATTCTAACAATGAAATAAATGAATGAAGTGGATCAACTGAAACAAAGTGGTCCACTTGAGACAACCCAAATCAAGGATACCTCAACATCCAGCTCCAAATAGAAGCTCCGAAATATACGAAAATCACAGCTGTCCGGTGAAAACAAAGTGTCTACTACAGACAGCTTTGCAGTAGGTGCCAATAGTCACCTCGACAGGTCCACCAGAAAAGTGATGAATGCAAATCGTAGCCTTCATCCTAATTGCTCGATACAGAGAATGTGTCTTCCACGAACGCGGGGATTTGAAAAGTTTGGAATACCAACACCATCAACAAACGTTAGGAATCGCAATAAGAATATTGAGAAGTGAAGACCCACTTCTATGGTACCCTGTTACACTAACCTCTACCAACGGAAAGTTTAATATAATATTTTGTAGTTTTATTATCATTTCTGATTCACTTTTTGGTTCGCTACAGATCTCAGACTTGAATTTGACGAATCAGAAGTTAACTTATATTGACTACTGAAAAGTTAACATTCACCAAACAATCGGTACCTTCCAAGATAGAATAGATGAACATTTAAAAAGATTTCTGAATTAAACAAATATTTCCTCTCATTACTAACATTGCGTCAAACATTACTTGACAGGCTATTTCGAGAAGTGTTCATCAATTGACATGAAATTCTGAATGAATATGATTACATCCAAAGCTATTCACTGATATTACCTGTATAACTCCTCCACCAGTCTGTCCTGATGTTCTGTGAAGAAAATGATCTGGCAATCCAATCATTTTTGCCAACCAATTCATCACAACCATTTCCAACTCAGTGCAAGCGGGACTAGAAGCCTGTAAGTAAATGGATACAACTTGAAAGTTGAATAAATTTTAAACAGAGAACATGCGAACTGAATGGCGTCAACCACACTTTATGGTGGAGGATCTGCTTGTGACAGAATTTCCGTGAAGTTTCCAGCGAACGACATTATTTCCGTCGACAAGACTTTAGTTGTATTACGTTATTACGAAATATTAATAATTATTATAAATATTATTCAAAAGATCGCTTTTCTATCACAAATGAATCAATACGTCAAGTTTTTCGATTCTACGACCGCATAAGGTATTGATGAGTCAATGTTCATTGCTTCATTTGAATTATAAGAAACATATACCCAATAGTGGCGAAGTACTGGGAGAAAATCTTAGCAGCGTCACCTAGGAAGATCATTTCGAACTTCAACCCTCTGTGATGCCGAAACCTTGAGCGATATTCAGTGACGTTCAATCTTTTGTCGCAAGAGGTAGTCAGGGACTGCAATACAGGAGACAGTGGTGAATGTGTCTTTCTTAGTTATGAGCAATTGACTGCAGTCACCTTTAGTTTAGTCAACAAGTGTGTTTAGGTCAAAATTTTTGCGTATTCTCCGAAAATTATGATCGAGGTGTCATTCGATTCGGAATGCCATGTAGATAGTTTTTGAGAAAATGCGTAGACCGCTCGCAAAAATTGCAATAGTTATAAACAATTAAGTGACAAAAAAATTGGTTCAAGCACTGACGTGACGTCAGGAGCTTTTGCGCGTATATTCTATTGTCCATTCTCCAGTATTGGACACCCTTAATCGAATTTACATTCGATTAAGGGTGTCCAATACAGGAGAATGGACAATAGAACATACGCGCAAAAGCTCCTGACTTCACGTCAGTGCTTGAACCAATTTTTTTTTCGTAATTTTTGTGAAATTTTCTAGGGGTACGGTTCTTACAAAATTTCAAACACGTCTTTATATCGATATTCTACAACTAGTTACCAAGCTTGAATTCGATCGAGTTTATATTATTTGAGTTATCGAGGAAATAATTTCCAGGTGGGTACTCCGGAACCGTTGGACCGATTATGCCCAAAAACGAACTCAACTCTCCCATTCGGATACGCAACATATCCTGAAAATTCCAAGTCCCTACCTCCTTTCGTTCGAAAGTTATCGAGGCAACGGTCACCCATCCATCTACTGAACTCACACAAGGCTGCTCGAATCTTCAACAATATACAGGGTGAGTCTTTGACCACTGCATTAATTTTAACCAAAGATTCCTCTCATCAAATGAAACCCTTTTTTCATTTAACATTTTTCCAAATTCAGCTCAGGTAAAAAGATACAGGCTGTTGAAATTTTGAAAAAAAATTAGTTTTTATTTTGTAGCTTTGACATCTTTTTTTCGAATAAAATGAATGTTGGCGTTAAGTTTCCTATAACTATGATACATATTTTCCAAATATTAGTTATTTTCTACTTCTACTGGTTTTCTAGTTGTGGACTCGTGGATTCATAAAACTAACCGAAATTAGCATAAAGAAAGCATATAAAGTTTTTCTTGAGTCATTTCAAGAATATTCCATCGTTTTAGAACATTATATTATTCTTCATAATTTCTCCTTAAACGCACCGTTTTCGAGATATTCTTCATTGAATGTTTTAAAATGGAAAACTCCAGAAATTTCACTACTTTTATGGATCCGTCCCTGAGCGTTGGAATCCCGAATCAAGCTGTAAACCACGTTACCATGCCTTATTCTCGTCCGCCAACAATGTCATAGATAATTTATATGCGGGAGTGTATTAGCACATTGTGAAATCTTTAAACGCTTGTAACCTTTTACCTGAGCCGAATCTGGAAAAATGGTGAATGAAAAAAGTGTTTCATTTGATGAGAGGAATCTTTGGTTTAAATTAATGCAGTGGTCAAAGACTCTCCCTGTATATCCGATCGTGTTCAAACTTAGAACTTGGTAGGCGAGTTAGATTCTGAACGCTCTCGCAAAATTTCAGTGATATTGGATGAATAGTTTTTGATATATAGAATTTTTTTCGATAATTTTCAATGATTTTTAAAAAAATTTTTGGTGATACGATCCTCACGAAATTTCGCAGGAACTTTCGCGTTGGCATTCTACATCTAATAACCATGTTTGAATTGGATTGCTTCTATATTTTTCGATTTATTGAGGAAATAACAACCAAATTTTAGATGGGTATAACTCCAAAACCTTTGGCCGATTATGCTTATAAACAAACTCAAATGTCGCATTCAGATGTACAACCTCACCTGAAAACTTCAAATCGCTTTCTCTTCCCGTTCTCAGGTTATCGCATATTGAAAAATATTTTTTAATAATTTTTTTAAAATTTTCTAGCAAAACGATTCTCACAAAATTCCACGAACGTGCTTAGGTTTATATTCTACAACTATTCACCAAGTTTTAATTCGATCGGATTCATATTGGTTGAAAACAAAATTATTACTCGGAAACCATTGGGCCGACTATGCCCATTAACGAACATGTTCGTTACCCTGAAAATTTCAAGTCGCTAGCTCTTTCCGTTCTCAAGTTATCGTGGCAACGGCTGGAAGGCCGGCCGGACAGAATCAAATTTTACCTCAAATTCTTCATCGGGGAGTCGAACCAAATCGTTTGAGACCATTTTCCTCAAAAAATTCGAAAGTTACAGACATTTGGGCAAAATGATAACGCGATGTTTCCCAGAACATACGCGCAAAAAAGGAGGTTTGGATTTTCTCCAATACCTCAAAAACTATTTAAGATAATTCAAATTTGAAAAAAGATTTAAAAAAGGAGGAAACTCCCTGAAAAAATTGGTTCAAGCCCTGTGGACAGGAGCTTTCTGGCGCTCTTGTTCAAACAGACAAATTATATCTCCGAAAGTATTGGTTTCTCAGAGTTGAGAATTATATCGATGTATTCTTATGATAGAACTGCATCATAGAGGAAATTCAGTTCAAATAATAGTTTATTTATCTAGATTGAATGAGCAATCTGAGAATGAGAACTGCATCATGGAAGAAATCAAATTAAAATAGCGAAAATGAATTTGACTCTCTCTTATAGAACAGGATGACATGTACGAGTATGAACACAGATCATATAATAAATCATAGATAGAATAATTATAGCATTCTGTGAAAAATAGAAGTACGATTCATTATTGAAATTTCGAAAAATCAAAACTTCGAAAATATTAGCTTGTTGGAGTTGAAAATGACATCAATGGATTTTCATGTTAAAACTGCATCTTAAAAAAAATTTATTTTGAAATTTGTAAGTTAAAAAAAAATGTATTTCGTTGCTCCGAAACCATAGGCCTGTTTTGCCCAATAGCGAACTTAACCGAGATATTTATCTCCCTAACCTACTCTGAAAATTTCAACTGCCTAGCTCATTCCGTTCGAGAGTTATTGTAGAAACAAAATTTACAAATTTTCAAAATTTTTTTTCACACTTTACGTTAACCCGATTAATACAAAACTTCACATGCATCTAAAGGTCATGATTCTAAAATTTGATGCTAAATTTCAGATAGATCGAGTGATGGGTTTGGGAAATATTCATAAAAAATGTTTATACTAAAAAACTTTACGCTTCAGACCTACCCTGCAAATTTCAATCCTCTATCTCCTTTCGTTCGAGAGTTATCGTGTTAACCCACGGACGGCCGGACTGAATAAATTTCGACCACGGATTCTTGATCAGTGAGTCGAACCAAATCGTTTGATACCATTTTCGGCCAAAAATTCGTAAATTACAGACATTTTGCAAATTGATAAGCACTCTGTTCCGAAGAACAAGAGCGCCAAAAAGTCCCAACTCCCGGAACTGCAGGATCAATATTTATAATTTTCCCAGAGGGAATTGTTCTTAACTATTGCAATTTTTGCGAGCGGCCTTAGCATTTTCTCAAAAACTATCTACATGCCATTCCGAATCGAATGACACTTCAATCATTTTCGAAGAATACGCAAAAATTTTGACCTAAAAAGCACTTGTTGACTAAACTACTTCTTCTATGTTTGAAATTAAAGAAATCTATAATATCGGCTTCAATTATTAAGCACTGTATTTTTCCTCTTTATTATAACTCACATATTCGTAATTTAATTTCTCCAATTTCTTGAACCATATTTTTCGTGATTTATATTTAAATCCTTTTCATCCTTTTGAGTGCTTCGATCCTTAGAAAGCCCTGGGCATACTGCTTCCAACGAACGGCCGACGGATGGAATTTTTTGTCGATTTTTCGTATTTTCTACGTATTCTGATTCTAGTACTGATTAATTTATCGGAAATTCCTCTGTTCGGAATGAGGTGTTTAAATGATTTAATTAGAATGATTACGATAATAAACATACTCGGTAACAATCATGGAAAAATATCTAATTCGAAAACAATTAAAATTATAGGAACTCTTTTCATTCAATAATTTACATATTCAACAATCTATGATATTATCAGTAATTATTCTTAATGACGTTTAGAATCATCCATGTGAATGGAAAGAGTTAGAAAAAGGGGGAAAGCCCTGTGGCAGGAACTTTGGCGCTCTTGTCCAATCTTCGACAAATCATATATCCGAAAGTATCAGTTTCTTAGAGTTGGGAATGACATCAATTGATTATTATGATAGAACTACATCATGAAAGATTATTAAAATCCGTTTGCATCTTATCTTTATATGACGGCCCAATTTTGGCTACAGTTGTTTCAAAACTATCAGTAGTCATTTTGAATAATTGAGTAAATGAAATAGCCAGTTTTATTTATGAATCAAATCTGATGTAATCAGTCCAGGGAGAACTCAAACCAGAATACTTATGTGTGAAATCTTGAAGAGTTTTACCAAGGAATAACTACTACATTAGTTGGAAATCCCGTTCTAAAACTTCCATAATTAGAGAATGACTCGTAAATTATGCTCGACTTGCATCATTCATTTTCGACCAAAAAACTCTGCCTATGAACTTAGCGAATCCAAATTTCAAATTGTTCGAATGCTTACATCAACCAGGATCTCCAGAAATACACTTTCAGTTTCCTTTGACATTAATGACGTTTATCTTTCAAACTGAATCTACCGCAAACAGATAGAACACAGACAGATATAATTCGCGTGAAAACATAGAAGTACGATGTATTGAAATTTCGAATAATCATATCTCCGAAAGTATTAGCTTGTTAAAGTGGAGAATAATATCAATAGATTTGTATGATGAAACTGCACCTTAAAAAAAAAATTGTTTTTGTTGTTACTCCAAAACCAACCGAGAAATTCCGCAAAAAATTATGAAAATGGCACACCCTGTACAAAGCGATAGCACTGTCGTAAATCGGGGAATGATTCGGGAACAGATTTTCCACTCTCCATCAGTCTCAATAAACTTTGTGCAAAATTTGAGTTGTGCATGTGTGCTTATTGAATTTTGAAAAGATTCACCGTGTATATTGGGGTCCCTCATATGGACTAATTTCGCTATCTAATCCAGCCTTAAACGGATTATACTGCTCCCTATTTAAACCTAGGTCAAATCAATAGCGCTTGGAATAAATACGATTCGATACATCAACATACAGTGTGTGGATAAAGTAATGAACAAAATTTATGAAGGTGTAACTTACCTAAATGACGGTGTAAATTATTGTTACCGTTGATAACATTTTTTTTTGAGAAAATAGCACATTTACATTGGGTTTTACAAAGCTTTGACAGCTCTTGATTGCCGAATTAGTGCGATTTTCAGTTCATTTTGGCGCTCTAGTTCCTCGGAATTGAGTGCTTATCAATTTGCCCAAATGTCTGTAATTTTCGAATTTTGGCCGGCCGTAGGCACGATAACTCTCGAACGAAAGGAGTTAGAGGATTGAAATTTGCAAGGTAGGTTTGGAGCGTAAATATCTCGGATAAGTTCGTTAATGGGCGAAATCCATCAAGCAGTTTCGGAGTTATGGCCGATTTTAGTAAAACACATTTTTTATGAATATTTCCGAAACCGATCACTCGATCTATCTGAAATTTAGCATCAATTGTAGAATCATGACCTTTATACGCATGTGAAGTTTTCTATTGACCAGGTTACCGCAAAGTGTAAAAAAAAAATTTCAAAATTAAAAAAAAAATTTCTACAATAACTCTCGAACGGAATGAGCTAGGCAGTTGAAATTTTCAGAGTAGGTTAGGGAGATTAATATCTCGGTTAAGTTCGTTATTGGGCAGAATAGGCCAGATGGTTTCGGAGTAACGAAAAAAAAATTTTTTTTTAAGCAACTAATTTCAAATTCAATTTTTATTTAAGATGCAGTTTGAGCATTAAAATCCATCGATATCATTTTAAACTCCAACAAGCTATACGTTCGGAGATATGATCTTCTAAATGTCAGTAATGAATCGTACGTACTTCTATGTTTAACAGAATGCTATAATTATTCTATCTAAGCTTTATTGTATGATCTGTGTTCATTCTCGTACATTTCATCCTGTTCTATAAGAGAGAGTCAAATTCATTTCAGCTATTTTAATTTGATTTCTTCCATGGTGCAGTTCTCATTCTGAGATTGCTCATTTAATCTTGATAAAAAAACTATTATTTGAATTGAATTTCCTTTATAATGCAGTTCTATCATAAGAATACATTGATATAATTCCCAACTCTGAGAAACCAATACTTTCGGAGATATAATTTGTCTGTTTGAACTAGAGCGCCAGAAAGCTCCTGTCCACAGGGCTTGAACCCATTTTTATTTCTTACAGTAATAATTATATCATTTTCTGAAAAAAATTGTTATCTACGGTATCAATTTTTTACACCATCATTCAGATCATTTCAGGTGTAATAAAGCGGCAAAAAAAATTGGGATGGTCATTTAAAAAAAAATTGACCTGTCCGAGCGTTTCCCTTGAAAACATTCCATAAAGCAGTTATGAATTTTGATCCTTACTTTATCCACAATCTGTTTTATTTCTATGCTTTTCCTTACCCACGTGAATCCTAGACTGTTAATTGCATCAGACAGCATTTCTCCTAAAATTGATGGATAACTATTTAATGCAGGAAAATACGCATGCATGTAAGGGCTCTGCCAGTGGGTGACGCCGGGCATAATGATGGTTTCTACATCCTCGAAAATCTCGATCCAGGACTGGGGTTCCACAGGGGCGCAGTCTGGGATCTGTTTTTTCAGGAATCCTGGTTTCTTGTTTGGGAAAACTTTTCTCTCTCGGATGTTCTCCAAGTAGTCAGCTATATAGTCTATCATTTCTTTTCCTGCAATTATTAAATTGAATATTCAGATCTACATAAGGTGCATTCGTTAAATACATCTGAGCGCTCGGATCGCTCAATCGTGTTTGTTATCTACAAATCGAGTACACCGAGTGATCAAAATGGTGTATGGTCATTACCTCAGCGATTGCTCGGACGTCACTCGAAAAGCTCCGAGCAAATCGGTGGAGCGGATCGAGCTATCAATTCCAATGTCAATAAAACCGTCAAACGTTCAACGAAATAATTACCCAAAAAAAATTGAGAATGATTTATGAATGCGAAATTTGCCAAGGAACAACAGAAAACATTTCAGTTATATGAAAATACATATGGGAGAACGTATGTTTTTTTAAACATGATTCTATGTTAGCAAGGTACCACACCCAAATCATTAATTGCTTCTCCATTGCGACTTCAGGATGGCCTCTCGGCACATTAACTTCATGAACCTCATGCAATTTTATTAAAAAAGGCGACCGGAGTTTTTCGAAAATGATGCCTAAATTGATTATCTGTAAATCTCATAGCGGTATCTTCGGCAAAATACCCTATTTATTCTTCATGGTTGATTTCTCCATCTCCTGAATCACTATCGATTATCAATCTCTTCCCTATATGTAATACATTGAATAATAATTCATTATTCATATTTTTGAAATTTTAATATGACGGAAGCAGTATATTTAGGTTAGAATTTCAAACTCAGAATAAACAATCGCGTTTGGAGATGCCTAGACGCTCGAAAGAAATAAACAATCGCTCGAAAGACTCGAAAATCACGTGATCATAATATCCGCTCGATCTTATCGGCTCAGTGATGTAATTACCATATTCACCTATAGTGCCAACAAAGTACCAGGAGATCATAATTTTAACAGCCCGATTAAAGGGATTATCGAAATTCTTTTTGTTTGCTGAGTTGGCACAACTGTCCTCAATACTTACGCTGAGTTCGAGCGTCATTTGCCATTTTGTTTGTTTACAGTGCTCTAAAAGACACAGGGCGAAATATTCGACGATTTTAACTATAAGCAGATATTCCCTCGTGATTTGAAATAGCCACCTCAACGTTCAGTGTTCCAAGGAAAGTGTCTTTCAGGACAGATACGTACCGGTTTCATTGTCGTTACCAATTATAAGCGCAACTCAGCCACTAAATGACAAACGAAGGAGCCCTAGGAAACTTGTAGCGAAGTACTGGAGATAAAATCCTACCAGCGCCACCTAGGAAGATCTTTACGAACTCCAACCCTTTGTGATGCAGAAACCATTCTTTTGTCGCGAGAGGGAGCCAGGGACTGCAATGCAGACTACCTGTATGACATTGCTACATGAAAAGGCTCGGTTTATTATTATTATTATTATTAGCACGGGCTTGGTTCAGCCCTTCAGAACTGCGACAAATCATATATTTTGTTTTATTACCCTACTTATTCAATCTTAAGGATATTGCCAATGGTGCTGTATATATATTGTATATTGTTGTAGGGGGTAACGTTGCACTGCGGTCTATTGTGCCCCCCCCCGTCAGAGCTGTCGAAGTCATCACCATCTAGAACTCGCCATCTCCAGGGTTCTGATGAACTCTAGTATCTGGAATGGCTTCAAGGAGGCTACTTCTAATTTCAAAGCGGTCGGAAAAATTTCTAAGTAGTTATTTTTAGCCAAAACAAATATTATACTCATTCATTTTTTTTCGGAATTGAACTGACTGCCAAGGAGCTCCTGGAAGACGATTTTTATAGGAGCCCTTTTTTATTTTTGAACAAATGATGGACATGTTGGAGTGTGAGTGCACTTTTTCTCTCAACGGCCATGCTAATCGTCATAACTACCCCTACTGGTCTACCGAAAATCCTTACTGGATGTGAGAGGAACACACGCAATTCCCTCAAAATGTTAATGTTTGGGCAGGAAATGTTCGAAACCATAATATAGGCCCCTTTTCACCGAGGACAATTTGAATGGAGATAAATATTTAGCACCACAGTTTCAAAATGATGTCGTTCCAACTTTGGCCAATTGATATCCTGACCAAGGAAATTCGCAAGTTCCACGGAATACGATATGGTTCCAACAAGATGGAGCACCAACGCAATGTCCGGCAGTACCTCGACACGATATTTTCAAATCGGTGGATAGGAAGGCGAGGATCGATCGAATGGCCAGCGCGGTCCCCTGATCTTAACCAATTAGATTTCTTTTTATGGGGACATATAAGTGAAGAGCATTGAGTACAAAACTAAACCCCTTGATTTGAATGACCTAAATGATCGAATAACGCTTGCGATTAGGTCAATCACACCTGAGATGTTGAATAATGTTGGAAGAAATTTGTATTTGAGGTTAGGATGTTGGCAAGGCGTTGGCGGCGGACACTTTGAACATCTACTTCATTAACATTCATAATTTTTGGCGCTCTAGTTCCTCGGAACAGAGCGCTCATCAATTTGCCCAAATGTCTGTAATTTTCGAATTTTTGGCTGAAAATGGTCTCAAACGATTTGGTTCGACTCACTGATCCGAGGTTGAAATCGATTCTGTCCGGCCGGCCCGGCCGTAGGCACGATAACTTTCGAACGAAAGCAGTTAGAGGATTGAAATTTGCAAGGTGGGTTTGGAGCGTAAATATCTCGGACGAGTTCGTTAACGGGCGAAATCCATCAAGCGGTTTCGGAGTTATGGCCGATTTTAGTAAAAACATTTTTTATGAATATATCCTAAACCGATCACTCGATCTATCTGAAATTTAGCATCAAATTGTAGAATCATGACCTTTATACGCATGTGAAGTTTTGTATTGACCAGGTTACCGCAAATTTTGAAAATTTCAAAATTTACCATGGTAAATTCGAATTAAGTGTCCAATACAGGAGAATGGACAACATAATTTACCATGGTAAATTCGATTAAGGGTGTCCAATACAGAAGTATGGACAATAGAACATACGCGCAAAAGCTTCTGACTTCACGTCAGTGCTTGAGCAAATTTTTTTTTTCGTGATTTTTTAAAAATTTTCTAGGGGTACGGTTTTTGAAATTTTTTTTTTCGTAATTTTTTTCAAATTTTCTAGGGGTACGATTCTTACATAATTTTAAACGCGTCTTTATGTTGATTTTCTACTACTAGTTACCAAGCACCAATTCGATCGAATATTTATTTTTTGAGTTATCAAGGAAATAATATTCCAGGTGGGTATAACTCGGAAACCGTTAGACCGATTATGCCCAAAAACGAACTCAACTCTCCCTTTCGGATACGCAACCTACCCTGAAAATTGCAAGTCCCTATCTCCTTTCGTTCGAAAGTTATCGAGGCAACGGTCACCCATCTACTGAACTCGCACAAGAATGCTCGAATCTCCAACAATATTTAACCGATCGTATTAAAACTTGAAACTTGGCAGTAGAGTTAGGTTATGAAGGCTCTTGCAAAATATCAGCAATTTCAAACGAATAGTTACTGATATATAGAATTTTTTTTTTTATATTCAATGATTTATTAAAAATTTTCTACAAATGCTATCCTCACTAAATTTGGCAAATATTTTTGCGTTGGCATTCTACAACTAATAACCATGTTTGAATTCAATCGGTTCAGTATTTTTCGAGTTAATGAGGAACAAAAAACCACCAAATTTCAGAAAATTTTAGATGGCTATTACTCTAAAACCGTTAGACCGATTATGCTCATAAACAAACTGAAATGTCACGTTCTGGTGCACATCCTAACGTGGCAACGGCCAGACGGACGGCCGGACGGACAGAATCAAATTTGACCTCGAATTCTTCATTGGGGAGTCGAACTCAATCGTTTGAGACCATTTTCGTCAAAAAATTCGAAAGTTACAGACATTTGGGCAAAACTATAACGCGATGTTCCCCAGAACATACGCGCAAAAAACAATAAAACGTGCGCGCATAAGCTGAAAGTTTAATCGTTCAATTTTGTTTTCTATATTGTTACTTCTGTGCTGAGAATTACTGAAATCCATCTGAAATTGTCCTCCTGATCGATTTCAGTGATACAACAAACAATACAAATCAATAAAAGACTGCTATCAGTGCCGAATCTCTGTGAAAATGTATTCAAATTGTGGATAAGCAGGCGTAAACTGGCAACGCATTCACTGAAACGTCTTTAAAGAGAAAATAAATGTCAATAAAGGAAAGTATATGTTTTCTCGTGAAATGAGGATGCTTTTATTAACCGATAAAATTTATAGAATTCCCTATAGATAGATCTCTATTAGACAATAAATCGAGTAGGAAAATTTTTCAACGAATGGATTTTCATTCTTCCGTAGATGGTTCGGGTAAATTTGCTTCAACTGCTATAGGGTGATTCAACGAATTAACTGCTGAAGTCTATCGTTATATGCATCAGGTTGTTTCTAAACTGAAGCGATAGATTTTAAGGGGTAAAAGAAAGTTATGGGTTTAATTTTTTGGCGATCAATGTCTGTAAATTTCGAGTTTTTGGCCAAGAAAAATCCTTGGCCAAAGTTACTTCTGCCGCCAGCACGATTAATCTCGAAACCAATGAGTTAGAGTTGAGCTTTATAGGGATATGTTTGGAGTCCAAATGCATCGGTTGAGTTCGATAACGGGTAAAATCTGCCAAGGGATCTCCGAGGTACAGCCATCTGAAATTTTGTTTTCCATAAAATCAAAAAATACTGACCTGACCGAATCAAAACTCGGTAGTTAGTTTTAAAATACTGACACGAAAACTTATGCAAAATTTCGTACGTATCGTATGACTAGAAATTTAAAAAAAATATACAGGGTGATTCCAAATTAGACGTGAACCTTGGAGGAGGTGTTATGCAGCCCACACACGCACAATATTATTGTACAATATTTTATATTTGCGGAGCAACTTTTCATTACGCATTTAGTCCAAAAACCATTTTATTACTTTATGATAGTTCATTTGAAAAAAGAATAAAAGTACCCGAATAAACCGGCAGGAAAACTTTGAAACGAACGGACGTATCTGGAACTTCCCACTTTTGGAAATTCTTAAGAAATAAGCTTACAGAACACATTTAAATATCTTGTTGCTCAACTCAAAATGTAGTAGTACTACGAAACCCGAGTCACTGTTAAACTTTGCTAAAATATAGTGGTAGGATAGGAAACTCAGTAATTTCATTCGAGAGTTCTGTCCTGAGACAGAATGAAGTTTTCCTATTGCAGATTTCAGTTCTGTATAGCAATTCCTGATAGTTTCTCTCTGCTTCTTCTAAACTGCATTCGACATTTTCAATTTCAAAGCGAAGAATTCTTCATTATTCGAAGAGAATTATCTGTGATATACAGGGTCTTTCACGAGGAACCTCACCCATATTTATACGGGAAACTACTGAACGTATTTTCATGAAATTCAGCACTTATAAGTACTTCACGATGCTGATGAAATCTAAAATATTTTCAAGGCATGAGCACCTCCGGTTTTTCCGGAAATGACGTCAACTTCCGTTTTTCAAATTAGAACACCATTTTTTCATTGCAGAAATAGATTCCTTAGAAAATTTCAAGTTATTTTGATGTAACATTTTTCAGTTTTGGTTGGAAAATTCTCTCTGAGCGGGAAAATTCGAAAAAAAAATCGAAAATAGAGCTCCGCTGAAACAAGAATAACTTCGAGGTTTTTGGATGGAAAATTTTCATTTTTGGGATTTTTCAAGATGTAAGATTGATGTATCCACTTTAAAAATCGAAATCGCGATTCATGATACAGGGGGTGAAAAAATCGCTTTCAAAGTTAGGGATGACAAAATCGTGAAAAATCAATTTTTTCAAATTAGAACCCCATTTTTTTATGGCAGATATTGAATCTACGTTAAAAAATTATGTGAGTGTATGCATCACACCCTTACCCTAAAGTGGATATTTTCTGAGTTATTCACAAAAAACTGTTTTCCGTCTTGAATTTTCAGCTATTTCTTTTCCCTTCACGCCAAAAAGATGAAATTTTCAGGAACTGTTACTTAAACCATGTTTTAGATTTTACTACCCTAATATGCAAGAGAAAAAAGTTACAGGTTGTTCCTAAATAGATGGCGAATTTTGATTCGAATTTGTATCGGAAACCTCTTTATTTCAACTAATCGGCCATCGGTTTTCTCTCCAGTGATAAATAAATAATTCCTTATGAACCATATGCAAAAACTTACTATGTTTTACATTCTTTTTTTTTAATGATAGATATCATTAATTACATCTGCCAAATTCCTCTTTATTCAGTAGCATTTTGTGTTTACTATTAATTTGGTGATAATTCGTATTAAGTTATAAAATCGATCACTATGCCTAATTTTACCAATGAAGATTATTTAAATCTCATTCTACTTCATGGAGAATGTAATAAAGTTGTAGATAGAACGATTCGACTGTTCATTGAGAGGTTTCCTGACCGACCCAGACCAACGAGAGATACCATTAACAGAACCATGACAAACTTGAGAAATGTCGGATCTTTCGTTAAGAAAACTATACACAGAGAAAAAAGTGTAGTAGAAGATGAGAACAACGAAATTACAGTTCTTGCATATTTTCGTGTGAATCCTCAAAATTCTCTCAAAGATGCCGAGATTGATCTGGGATTATCTCAATCGAGTGTTTGGAGAATATTAAAAAAACATAAAATGCACCCATATAAATTCAATAGGGTACAGCATTTGAAGGAAACTGATTTCGTCAGGAGAACAGAGTTTTGCGAAGCTATGATGATTTGATTTCAAGAGAATGAAAACTTTTTGGACTGTATAATTTGGACAGATGAATCTAAATTCACAAAGAATGGTTCTTTCAATAGGCATAACAGTCATTATTGGGATGAAGAGAACAACCACCACTTCATACAATGGAACTTTCAAGAGACCTGGAGTTTCAATGTTTTTTGCTCCTTTAGACTATTATGTTTGGGGTAGGATAAAAAAATATTGTCTACTCAACTCCCCTGACTGATAAAGAGGACTGCATAGAACGAGTCAGAAATGCGTTCAGGTTTGTTTAGATTTTTAGATTCATAGTTTTGAAACTCAATTTGGTTTTTAAACACTTTTGCAGATCTCTTCCTCCTGATGAAATAAGAAGAGCAACGCACGAAGCATTCCTGAGACGTATAAATAAAAGTCTAGAAATTAACGTTCAAAACTTTGAGCATCTTCTCTAGTTATAACTGCGAGAGTTTGCCATGGTTCTCCTAATAGTAACTTGAAGTCGGTTTCAAGAAGGGGTGAAAAATCTACAGCATGGTTCAAATAACAGTTCCTGAAAATTTCATCTTTTTGGCGTGAAGGGAAAAGAAATAGCTGAAAATTCAAGACGAAAAACAGTTTTTTGTGAATAACTCAGAAAATATCCATTTTAGGGCAAGGGTGTGATGCATACACTCACATTATTTTTTAACGTAGATTCAATATCTGCCATAAAAAAATGGGGTTCTAATTTGAAAAAATTGATTTTTCACGATTTTGTCATCCCTAACTTTGAAAGCGATTTTTTCACCCCCTGTATCATGAATCGCGATTTCGATTTTTAAAGTGGATACATCAATCTTACATCTTGAAAAATCTCAAAAATGAAAATTTTCCATCCAAAAACCTCGAAGTTATGCTTGTTTCAGCGGAGCTCTATTTTCGATTTTTTTTTCGAATTTTCCCGCTCAGAGAGAATTTTCCAACCAAAACTGAAAAATGTTACATCAAAATAACTTGAAATTTTCTAAGGAATCTATTTCTGCAATAAAATAATTGTGTTCTAATTTGAAAAACGGAAGTTGACGTCATTTCCGGAAAAACCGGAGGTGCTCATGCCTTGAAAATATTTTAGATTTCATCAGCATCGTGAAGTACTTATAAGTGCTGAATATCATGAAAATACGTTCAGTGGTTTCCCGTATAAATATGGGTGAGGTTCCTCGTGAAAGACCCTGTATATTGTCGAAGTTGGAACATTATGTTGATGATGACATTGAAAGTTATCGTGGCAACGGACAGACGGCTGACCGGACAGAATCGAACCTGATTTTATCATCACTATCATCAAATTATTCATAAGTGTTTGAGATATTAGAGACATTTGGGCAAAATGATAACACTGTTCCTTAGAACAGGCGAGCAATAAAGGTAACGACACAAGCATCTTACCTCCGGCGCTTGATTACATACTTAAATTTTCAGTGGAAGTATCAAATCATGTGCCTTAATCGACACAAGTAAAGCCCTGGTTTCTCTGACCAGATCGGATCCGAAATATTTCGGTGAAATAGAACGAACAAACGCTCTAATTTCAGTCAATAAATTCTCCAAGAAATAAAAATGCACGGTCCAATACAAACAAAAAGTTCGCCGAACTGCGCCGTTTTAAGATCGTTCAAATCAAAGCCTTGTTGATTCCGACGAACTGCTGTCCGCACACTTCACCGAAATTTCGTTCCGATCTTTTATACAAACCGCTACACGTACTACACATACTACACTGGGTTTCACCGAAATCGTTGCCGAACTGTTCGTTCTATTACACCGAAATATTTCGAGCCGATCTTGTCAGAGAAACCAGGGCTTTATGTGAGAATTTTTGCGTCATTTCGATCTGCCAATTTTTGCGCGTATGTTCTGGGGAACATCGCGTTATAGTTTTGCCCAAATGTCTGTAACTTTCGAATTTTTTGACGAAATTGGTCTCAAACGATTCAGTTCGACTCCCCAATGAAGAATTCGAGGTCAAATTTGATTCTGTCCGTCCGGCCGTCCGTTGCCACGATAATTTGAGGACGAAAAGAGCTAGCGACTTGAAATTTTCAGGGTGGATGGCGCATCGCAATACGACGGACAAGTTCGTTAATGGGCATAATCGGCCCAGTGGTTTCCGAGTAATAATTTTGTTTTCAACCAATATAGATCCGATCGAATTGAAACTTGCTGAGTAGTTGTAGAATATGAACCTAAGCACGTTTGTGAAATTTTGGGCGAATCGTATGGCTAGAAAATTTTAAAAAAATGATTAAAAAATATTTTTGTTGTCACGATAACCTGAGAACGGAAAGAGATAGCGGCTTGAAAATTTCAGGTTAGGTTGTGCATCTAAATGCGACATTTGAGTTTGTTTATGAGCATAATCGGCCAAACGGTTTTAGAGTTATAGCCATCTGAAATTTTCTGAAATTTGGTGGTTTTTTGTTCCTCATTAACTCAAAAAATACAGAACCGATTGGATTCAAACTTGGTCGTTAGTTGTAGAATGCCAACGCGAAAACGTTTGCAAAATTTGGTGAGGATAGCATTTGTAGAAAATTTTTAATAAATCATTGAAAAAAAAAAATTCTATATATCAGTAACTAATCGTTTGAAATTGCTGAAATTTTGCAATGTCCTTCATAACCTAACTCTACTGCCAAGTTTCAAGTTTTAATACGATCGGTTAAATATTGTTGGAGATTCGAGCATTCTTGTGTGAGTTCAGTAGATGGGTGACCGTTGCCTCGATAAATTTCGAACGAAAGGAGATAGGGACTTGCAATTTTCAGGGTAGGTTGCGTATCCGAAAGGGAGAGTTGAGTTCGATTTTGGGCATAATCGGTCAAACGGTTTCCGAGTTACACCCACCTGGAATATTATTTCCTTGATAACTCAAAAAATAAATATTCGATCGAATTGAAGCTTGGTAACTAGTAGTAGAAAATTAACATAATGACGTGTTTAAAATTTTGTAAGAACCGTACCCCTAGAAAATTTGAAAAAAATGACGAAAAAAATGACGAAAAAAAAAATTTTAAGAACCGTACCCCTAGAAAATTTCAAAAAAATCACGAAAAAAAAAATTGGTTCAAGCACTGACGTGAAGTCAGAAGCTTTTGCGCGTATGTTCTATTGTCCATTCTTCTGTATTGGACACCCTTAATCGAATTTACCATGGTAAATTATGTTGTCCATTTTCCTGTATTGGACACTTAATTCGAATTTACCATGGTAAATTCGAAATAAGAGTGTCCAATACAGGAGAATGGACAACATGATTTACCATGGTAAATTCTTAAACCCTTAATCGAATTTACCATGGTAAATTATGTTGTCTATTCTCCTGTATTGGACACTCAATTTGAATTTACCATGGTAAATTCGAATTAAGAGTGTCCAATACAGGAGAATGGACAACATAATTAACCATGGTAAATTCGATTAAGGGAGTCCAATACAGAAGAATGGACAATAGAACATAAGCGCAAAAGCTTCTGACTTCACGTCAGTGCTTGAACCAATTTTAGATATTCAAAAAATATTAAAATTTTCCAACAAATATAACTCCCTACATCTCGAAAACTAAAGCTCCAACGACATATGTCTATAGGAAATTTCCCATCAATTCTGCCATTTTCTATACATTCCCTATAAATTTGTGACTCGTGTTCATTTGTTAATGAATTTTCTTTCTAAACATGGTAGACATTTGTTAATGTATTTTCTTTATAGACTTGATAGAAATGTAACGTGACATGGAGGAGCCTCTAACATCCAAAAATATATTGATAATTACATGAATGAGCACAGTTAAGCCAGGTTAAGTTAAGTCTGGTGGGTGCTTCAATTTTTTTTTCATTAAAAATTTAAATTCGATGGTCTCTAATACGTAACACTGGGTGGGATGGTTTGAAAAATCTTTTCGTCGCACAATTCCCAACGAGAAATTAATGAAGAGTATTTATTGAAATTGGTTGATTAAAAAAGAATTATTTAAATCTAATTAGTTCTTTCAAAAAATTCCCAGGACTTGAATCTTCGATTATCTCAGCCATTTCGCTTCCAATAATACCCTCAATAATTACTTTTGGTTTTTTATCTCGAATATGGCAATTTTCCGTGTTGACGCACCTAAACTTCACAGTAGTTCCATGAACTGAACCATGAAACATCCTAGTTGCTGAGAAACTAAATCAGAATATAAAATGAAACGAAAATCGTAAACAATCGAAATTATCCTAATATTAATTTAAATGTTCCCGGCATAGGCTATATTAATCATGGTCATTGTTTCGGGGAACCTCTTCAAAATCAATTATATACTGAAAGACACCAGACAAGAACAACCCCTTTTCATTCAGATTCGCATTCGAGTTGGAAGGGAATGATAGCATAAATGAACATGTCTCAGAAAGATTTTGTTAAAGAAGCAAAACAAATTTAGTTTTATTCACAGAATAATTCTTTGAATATCATTACCTACTTGAAAAGAAAACAAAGTGTACCTAGTTGAAAATAATTTATGACTCAAAAATAACATTCTAACAATAAACACAAAACACAAAATGGGTTCAAGTCCTGTGGACAGGAGCTTTCTCTTATAGAACAGGATGACATGTAAGAGTATGAACACAGATCATATAATAAATCATAGATAGAATAATTATAGCATTCTGTGAAAACATAGAAGTACGATTCATTATTGAAATTTAGAAAAATCATATCTCCGAAAGTATCAGCTTGTTGGAGTTGAAAATAATATCGATGGATTTTAAGGGTGAAACTGCATCTTAAATAGAAATTGAATTTGAAATTTGTTGCTTAAAAAAAATTTTTTTTCCGTTACTCCGAAATCATCTGACCTATTTTGCCCAATAACGAACTTAACCGAGATATTCATCTCCCTAACCTACTCTGAAAATTTCAACTGCCTAGCTCATTCCGTTCGAGAGTTATTGTAGAAAAAAATGTCTAAAATTTTCAAAAAAATTTTTTGACAGTTTGCGCTAACCTGGTCAATACGAAACTTCACATGCGTATGGAGGTCATGATTCTACAATTTGATGCTAAATTTCAGATAGATCGAGGGATCGGTTTCGGAAATATTCATAAAAAATGTTTTTACTAAAATAGGCCATAACTCCGAAACCGCTTTCTGCATTTCGTCCATTAACGAACTTGTCCGAGATATTTACACCCCAAACCCACCTTGCAAATTTCAATCCTCTAACTCCTTTCGTTCGAGAGTTATCTTGCCTACGGCCGGCCGGCCGGCCGGACAGAATCGATTTGGACCTCGGATTCTTGATCAGTGAGTCGAACCAAATCGTTTAAGTCATTTTCATCGAAAAATTCGAAAATTACAGACATTTGGGCAAATTGATAAGCACTCAGTTCCGAGGAACTAGAGCGCCAAAAAGTTGGAAAGCCCTGTGGACAGGAGCTTTGGCCCTTGGACAAATGTGCCAAAGCACCGAAAGAATTGGTTTCTATGAGTTGGGAATCATGGAAGAAATTAAAATTCTATTGCATGTTATCTTTATATGACGGTCCGATTTTGGCTACAAGTGTTTCAAAACTATCAGGAGTCATTCTGAAATATTGAGTAAATAAAATAACCAGTTTTATTCATGAAACAAATCTAATGTAATCCGTCCAGAGAGAACTCAACACAGAATACTTATGTAGAAAATCTTAAATAGTGTTACTAAGGAATAGCTACCTGTACATTAGTTGGAAATCCGTTCTAAATATTCCACAATTATAGAATGACTCGTGAATTATGCTCGACTTCCTTGCATCATTCATTTTCGACCCACTAACCAAAAAACTATGCCTATGAACTTAGAGAATCCAAATTTCAAATAGTTTTCATGCTTACATCAACAAAACTCTCCAGTAATACACTTTCAGTTTCGTTTGACATTAATGACGTTTATCTTTCACACTTCACATTATTTTATTTTTTGGTGCTCTTGCTTCTCGGAACAGAGTGCTTAATTTGCCTAAATGTCTGTAATTTTCGAATTTTTGGATGAAAATGGTCTTAAGCGATTTGGTTCGACTCACTGATGAAGAATTCGTTGTCAGAATAGATTCTGTCCGGCCGGTGCGGCCGTTAACACGATAACTCTCGAACGGAATGAGCTAGACAATTTTTCAGAGTAGGTTTGGGATATAAATATCACGGTTAAGTTTATTATTGGGCAAAATCGGCCTGATAATTTCGGAGTAAAAAAAAACAACAAGCTGATACTTTCGTAGATGATTTTTCAAAATTTCGATAATACATCGTACTTCTATGTTTTCACAGAATGCGAATTCTATCTGTGTTCACTATTCATCCATGTCATCTTATCTACCAGACATCTAAAATTTATTTCTGTTCTAGAAGACGAAGTATGATGAATGCAAAATGACCAATTATCAGATATTTTATACCTATACTATATACCCTATATGCCCTTGGATAATCGAAATGATGATGGAAATATATAATTTGGTAAGTTTATACAAATTGGGTTCAGGATATCTTCAGTGAATACAATGGAACTGGAATATTGGCTAAGTTTCAATTGATATAATATAATTTTCGCAGGAGATTTGAGGAATGGATTTCTCGGATAAGTTCGTTATTTAATTCTGATTTAGTTTCTTTTATGATGCAGTTCTATTATAAGAATCCTTTGGTATTGTATATTATTATATTGTATATTATTATTATACTGATCCTCCTAGGTCTTCAAGGAGACCCCCCATAAGCTTCCAAAGAGCCGAAGAGCTTGAGCGAGTAAGGAGTACCAGTTATGGTCTGTGTAGGCTTTGTTACTGTGTCCTTACGCCACCTTAGACACAGCACTGTTAATTTTTAACCCCACAGTGAATGGTGGCGATTACCGTGACTTGAAAATTTCTTTCCTAGCATCGGAATTGAACTTGGGCCTTCCGCTCCCAACTCTGAGAAACTAATAATTTCGGAGATGAATTGTCAATGTTTTTTGCGCGTATGTTCTGGGGAACATCGCGTTATAGTTTTGCCCAAATGTCTGTAACTTTCGAATTTTTTGACGAAAATGGTTTCAAACGATTAAGTTCGACTCCCCAATGAAGAATTCGAGGTCAAATTTGATTCTGTCCGTCCGGCCGTTGCCACGATAACTTGAGAACGAAAAGAGCTAGCGACTTGAAATTTTCAGGGTAGGTGGCGCATCCCAATACGACGGACAAGTTCGTTAATGGGCATAATCGGCCCAGTGGTTTCCGAGTAATAATTTTGTTTTCAACCATTATAAATCCGATCGAATTATAACTTGGTGGGTAGTTGTAGAATATGAACCTAAGCACGTTTGAAATTTTGTCCGAATCGTATGGCTAGAAAATTTTAAAAAAATGATTAAAAAATATTTTGTTGTCACGATAACTTGAGAACGGAATGAGATAGCGGCTTGAAATTTTCAGGTTAGGATGTGCACCAGTACGCGACATTTCAGTTTGTTTATGAGCATAATCGGCCAAACGGTTCTAGAGTTATAGCCATCTGAAATTTTCTGGAATTTGGTGGTTTTTAGTTCCTCATTAACTCGAAAAATACTGAACCGATTGAATTCAAACATCGTTATTAGTTGTAGAATGCTAACGCGGAAACGTTCGCAAAATTTGGTGAGGATAGCATTTGTAGAAAATTTTTAATAAATCATTGAAAATAAAAAAAAATAATTCTATATATCAGTAACTAATCATTTGAAATTGCTGAAATTTTGCAAGTACCTTCATAACCTAACTTTACCGCCAAGTTTCAAGTTTTAATACGATCGGTTAAATATTGTTGGAGATTCGAGCATTCTTGTGTGAGTTCAGTAGATGGGTGACCGTTGCCTCGATAACTTTCGAACGAAAGGAGATAGGGGCTTGCAATTTTCAGGGTAGGTTGCGTATCCGAAAAAGAGAGTTGAGTTCGTTTTTGGGCATAATCGGTCTAACGGTTTCCGAGTTATACCCACCTGGAATATTATTTCCTTGATAACTTAAAAAATAAATTTTCGATCGAATTGAAGCTTGGTAACTAGTAGTAGAAAATCAACATAAAGACATGTTCAAAATTTTGTAAGAACCGTACCCCTAGAAAATTTGAAAAAAATGACGAAAAAAAAAATTTTAAGAACAGTACCTACCCCTAGAAAATTTCAAAAAAATCACGGAAAAAAAATTGGTTCAAGCACTGACGTGAAGTCAGAAGCTTTTGCGCGTATGTTCTATTGTCCATTCCTCTTCGAATTTACCATGGTAAATTCGAATTAAGTGTCCAATACAGGAGAATGGACAACATAATTTACCATGGTAAATTCGATTAAGGGTGTCCAAAACAGAAGAATGGACAATAGAACATACGCGCAAAAGCTTCTGACTTCACGTCAGTGCTTGAACCAATTTTTTATTTTCGAGTCATAGGATCCCCACGAAATCTAGCTTAAGTCGTTGGTCAGCATTTTTCAACTAACTACCAAAATTAAATTTAACCAGATCAGTATTTTTGGAAATTTTGGAAAACAAAATTCAATCATCAATCGATCAGGATTAAAAACTCAGGTTAATACTTGAATTGAACTCAGTTAAACAATTTGTTTTGCGCTCTACGACTCTGAAAATACTTAAGGAAATAATAAAACAAAATTAATGAAATTTAATACAAAAATTTAGTTGGATGCAAATGCTTATATGAACTGGTTATATCACCTGGAGTTTTTCAACCCAAAAAATTCAAAATTCAAGGCGAGTCCATATTAACTCAAATGAAAAATTATATAAGTATGATTTACCCTTAGTTATTTAATATTAATATTAAATGGTTAAGTGCAAATCTAAAATAATTTTTAAATTGAGTTAACTTTTTTTTCATACTACAACTCGTCAAAAAGTCATCGCGAAATATTGAGGTGAAAGATTATCCATAACAAAATTGACCGCATATTTTTTCAACACCTATATTATTTTTTATTTCCCCCCCTCAAAGTGGACAGATTTTGATGAAAAGTTTGAATGTTTAATAATCGATTAATATATATAGTTTCATGATTTTATCCATAATACTTCAGGAGAAAAGCGCCAAACCCTATACTGAAATTACAAAATTTATCCCCAATACTTTTGTGTACCCACAACCTTCATTAACAAAATCTTATAATGAAAAATCGATTGAAACTGAGAAAAAAATTAATGTGAATCTGGACCAGATGTGAATCCCAACCAGATGTTTGACATTCCTTCGAAAATGCCATTTCAAGAAGCGTTATAACATTACTTTCATTACACAATTCCAGAGGTGCCATGGCATATAATTTTCTACCTATTCTACACTTTTTTGATGCTTCGGAAAATTTCTGAAAAATCGAATAAATAAGTCTGATATCAAGGAAACACAAACAGAAAATTCAGTAGTACTACACTGTTCCTAACTTCGTAAAATTATTTAACTACGATTAAATCCGAAGATGAGACACCCTGTATAATAAAATCAGTTCAATTCGCGAAGATTCATAGAAAGAATATTCACCAAAACTCACCTCTCACTCTGAATTCCTTAGCGTCCATATCTGAAACATTATCACCTTTTATTATCTCATAACAATAAATATGAGCTTCAAGTTGACACTACTCGGCTCAGAATTTGTGAAATAAAAGGCTACACAATTTTTTGAATAAGTAAAATTGAGAAATATATCGATTGCAAGTAATGGGAGCAAACAAAAAGAAAATTATGATATGCATAAAAAATGTTCCAATAAGCTTTTGAAAATGAATACAAAAAGATCAACAATCCTTCAGAGTCCCTGAAGAAATTTCATGGAACGTAACCTTCTGATATTACGAAGATACCCGTCAAAAGTTTTAAATTGAACAGTTCTAACTCACCGTTTTCCTCGCTTTTCCCAGAAGAAACCACTGAAATAGAAGTAGAATCTGAAGCCAAATGATATCAACAAGTGACAATGTGCTGTATATATATAAGGCTTCCCTCCACCACTCCCGCAGAGGGAAATATTGGCTTTACACAGGATTTATCCTAAATACTCAGTGCGGTCGTTGAATTTCCATCTAACCTTGATAAAAGTGATATCAATTGAAACTTTCAATGTCACTTTGGAGAAGGAACGAATTGCTTTGAAAATTTTCGAAAACTTTCATTATTTCCTTCTCGAAATATGTTAACTTTCCCTGATTAGTGGTCCTAATTTCCGGTCAAATGGCTGCTAGTTTGCGTATTTAAAAAAGTGGGAAAGCTCTGTGGACAGGAGCTTTGGCGCTCTTGTTCCAACTGTGACAATTAATCTCCGAAATTATTTGTTTCTCAGAGTTGGGAATTCTTATAATAGAACTGCATCACAAAAGAAACTACCTAAATTAAAATTAACTAACCAACCTATCCGCGATATTCATTCCTCAAATCTGCTCTGAAAATTATATTATATCAATTGAATCTTAGCCAATATTCTAGTTTTGTTTTCACTGAAGATATCGTCGGCGACACCGCAAAACCAAGTAACTGCAAAAACCAACATTTTCAGAAGGCACTAAAAACTTCATAATTTTCGATTGATGAATTAGTTTAAATTCAGAATAGTTACAAACCACTTGATATTGATTATCTCAGGGTCCGTTTACTCTTTGAAAAGAATTTGCATACCTGTGCTTACAAATACAATTGAATAATTACCGCCGAAATATCCTTTTTGAATTGTTATCAGTTACTTGGTTTTGCGGTGTCGCCGACGATATTCTGAACCCAATTCGATAAACTTACCAAATTATATATTTCCATCATCATATCGATTATCCAAGGGCATATAGGGTATGGGTAATTATAATATCCCATAATCGGTCATTTACATCATCATGATACAATCATACTTTGTTGGAACAGAAATAGATTTGACATGTCTGTCATAGGTAGATAAGATTACATGTATGAACAGTGAACACAGACAGATAGATTATTCTATGAAAACATAAGAGTACCATGTATTTTTGGTAAATCATATCTCCGAAAGTATTAGCTTATTAGAGTTGAAAATAATATCAATTGATTCTAATGATGAAGCTGTATCTTGAAAAAAACTGAGTTCGAAATTTTTTTTTCGTTACTCCGAAACTATCCGGCCGATTTTGCCCAATAACGAACTTATCCGAGATATTCATCTCCAAAACCTACTCTGAAAATTTCAACTGTCTAGCTCATAACTTTCGAGAGTTATCTTGTTAACGGACGGCCGGACAGAATCGATTTCGACCACGGATTCTTGATCAGTGAGTCGAACCAAATCGTTTAAGACCATTTTCAGCCAAAAATTCGGAAATTACAGACAATTGGGCAAATTGATAGCACTCTGTTTTGAGGAACAAGAGCGCCAAAAACAAATTCTTAAAAAGATCTGGCCTGAAGTCAGGAGCTTTTGTGCGCAAGTTCCATTCTATTCGCGCCTCGTACAAAGTCGATCGACCTGAAATTCGGTACACGATTGTAAAATGGCTGCTCGAAGGTAGTGGATTCTGACGGATAGTTTATGATAATATATCTAATTTTTGAAAAGAATAAATTTTTATTCACGAAATTTCGTATAAGACGCGTCAGCATTCTACAAGTAATTACCAAGTTTTAATTGGATCGGATTTGTATTTTTTGAGTTATTGAAGAAACAACAACAAAATTTCAGATAGGTATAACTCCGAAACCGTTTGGCTCATTATACCAATTAACGAACTGACATGTGGCATTCGGATGCGGAACCTACGCTGAAAATTACAAGTCGTGATCTCGTTCCGTTCGACAGTTATCGTGGCAAGAGTCACCGAGCTAGCTACTTAACTCGCCTAAGGCGGTTCGGCTTCCACTTTTTTTTCAATATTCGATTCTGCACGGCCGTCCGAACACGATAACTCTCGAACGGAATAAACTAGACAGTTGAAATTTTCAGAGTAGGTTTGGGAGATAAATATCTTGGTTATGTTCGTTATTGGGCAGAATTAGCCAGGTGGTTTCGGAGTAACGAAAAACAATTTTTTTTTACAATACAAATTTCAAATTCAGTTTTTTTCAAGATGCATTTTTACCATAAAAATCCATTGATGTCATTTTCAACTCTAACAAGCTAATACTTTCGGAGATGATTTTTTGAAATTTCAATAATGAATCGTACTTCTATGTTTTCACAGATTGCTGTACTTAATTATACTATCTAAGAATTATTATATGATCTATATTCTATCATGTTATCTTATTTTCTTATGAGAGATAAATGTCAAAATCATTTCTGGTTCGTTATTCTTGATATAAAATACACCTCCTGTTCTAGAAAACAAAGTATGATTGAATGCAAAATGACCAATGAAATAACCTCAGCTATCGTAGAATTATGGGGATGATACATAGACATAAAATAACGTGGACTGGTTGTGAGAAAGAGATCATTGAAATCAGCATTGAAAAAAGACAGAATAGTTAAAGGCAAACCACGGTATATGAATATTTTCTTATAATTTGGCGTTTGGCAAAACCACAGAATACAAACATTGGTTTCCTTTATTCTCTGACCTTTCTTGTTACTGTATTGTTTGGTTTCGTGTATTGTGTATTTGTTTTGGTGATTTGTAGACAGAATATTTAAAGGCAAAACATTTTCATTTAAATCCGACACTCGTTTCTGAATATTCTGATACTTATAAAAAAACATCATTATTTTTATACCATTATTTGCCTTTAAGTATTCTATCCTTCATAGCATCTCTCTCTCTAATGTATTCCGCAACGAACTGTGTGAAAAAGTTACATGAGGGCCAGTCCATGTTATTCTATGTCTATGGGATGATATGATATTATACTTTTAAGGTGATAATATAATGCCCGTGGATAATCCATATGATGATGGACATATATTCTTTGGTATATATTCTTTTGACTGGGTTACTGAGGAATATAACATGTGGTTTATCTTCCGCTTATCTGTCCTATTCAATAGAATTCAGTTGATAAACTGAAGATAAACTCCATTCAAATGCTTCAGAAACCGGCCCTGAGACTTTTATATGTGTTAGCAGAGGTTGGTGTAACGGGGTACCACCATACAATTATGCGTATGATACAAGAGCTTAGGGAAAAACCTCAGCAAAAAACCCTGTCTCCCCGTGAGTGTTGTGATTTGTAACTATTGTTCACAAAATTTGCTGAAATTTAAAAATATTGATATTTATTTCTTCAATATGGACCCCTTCGTCAAAAAACGGAGAGGTTTCTCCAAGGTACCCGAAACTCAACCTGAAAAATGAAAAGTCAAGAGGAGAAGAACGAGCAAACTAAAAATAATACATAACCTTTCAAAACTCTCCTCTCACAAATATACTCTTCTGTAGGCGCATGGGATCTCTTGGAGAAGAATCGCCTCCGCTAGTTCTCAAAGATATTGATCTTAGAAATCCCTTCAATATTTGAATTCAAAAAGGAAATTGTTGCTCGTAAGGCCAGGAGGGTCTCTTTCAAAACCAGGTCTGACCAGTCCAAGTGATGATAATTCAGAACTTCAGATGTTCGAAGAACGCTACAGGGCCCTTATGTAGGGCTATCATCTCCCATAGATGCATGTTTTTACTTTGTATTGTGTGAAATAATGAAAAACAGAGCAGGAAAAAATTTACGATATGATTTAATATGTCATCATGACATAATTCTATGGTATGATACATAATCAAATTGAGTTCAGAATATCTCCAGTAAAAAGAAAACTGCAATATTGTCTTAGTTTTAATTGATATAATATAATTTTCAGAGTAGAGTTAAGGAATGAATATCTCGGATGAGTTCGTTATTGCGAAGAATCGGTCTGTTTGAATTTAATTTCTTTCATGATGCAGTTCTATCGTAAGAATCCATTTATATCATTCCCAGAGACCAATTATTTCGGAGATATGAGTTGTCAAAGTTTGAACAAGAACACCAAAGCTCCGATCCACAGGGCTCGAACCAATTTTTTTAATGATTTTCCGAAATTTTCTAGTGATACGATCCTCACGAAATTTTGCAAGAATTTGCGCTCCGGCATTCTACGCCAAGTTTAAATTGGATCGGATACGTATTTTTTGAGTTATTGAGGAAGAAATATAAACAACATTTCAGATGTGTATAACTCCAAAACCGTTTGGCCGATTTTGTCTATTGACGAACTTAACTTTCGCATTTGGATGCGCAACCTACCTCGAAAATTTTACTTCGCTATCTTCTTCCGTTAGAAAGTTATCGTGGCAACGGCCGGCCAACTGGACAGAATCGAATTTGACTTAAAATTCTTCATCAGTGAGTCGCACCTAATCTTTTGGGACCATGCTCGGAAAAAAATCCAAATTACAGGCATTTGGACAAAATAATAGCACGTTGTCCCCTACAACATGCACGCAAAAATTTTGGGCATTAAAGTGACTTCAGGAGCTTAAGCTCACTAGCATAATGACGTTTCATAAAATTGGTTCAAGCACTGACGTGAAGTCAGGAGCTTTTGCGCGTATGTTCTCTTGTCCATTCTACTTTATTGGACACTCTTAATCGAATTTACCATGGTGAATTCTATTGTCTGTTCTCCTGTATTGGGCACTCTGAATTTACCATGGTAAATTCGATTAAGAGTGTCCAATACAGGAGAATGGACATGATCATCATGATATAGTTCTATCATAATAATCCATTGATATCATTCCCAACTCTGAGAAACCAATACTTTCGGAGATATGAGCCGTCAAAGATTGGACAAGAGCGCCAAAGCTCCTGCCACAGGGCTTTCCCCCTTTTTTAAAACTAAACCAGTAGGTACTATAAGAAGAGCTGAAGGCAGGTATTAAGGCTGAATCTTGATCAATTAGAATGTTTCTTCTAATTTCATGTGGATCTGCTGATAGGGATGTGTGAAAACACAAATAAAAATGGGTTCTTGCCCTGTGGACAGGAGCTTTCTGGCGCTCTAGTTCAAACAGACAAATTATATCTCCGAAAGTATTGGTTTCTCAGAGTTGGGAATTATATCAATGTATTCTTATGATAGAACTACATCATAAAGGAAATTCAATTCAAATAATAGTTTATTTATCAAGATTAAATGAGCAATCATGAGAATGAGAACTGCACCATGGTAGAAATCAAATTAAATCTGGCAAATTTTGCCCAATAACGAACTTAACCGAGATATTCATCTCCCTAACCTACTCTGAAAATTTCAACTACCTAGCTCATTCCGTTCGAGAGTTATTGTAGAAAAACTTTTTTTAAATTTTAAAATTTTTTTTTCGACACTTTGCGGTAATCTGGTCAATACAAAACTTCACATGCGTATAAAGGTCATGATTCTACAATTTGATGCTAAATTTCAGATAGATCGAGTGATCGGTTTCGGAAATATTCATAAAAAATATTTTTAATATAATCGGCCATAACTCCGAAACCGCTTGATGGATTTCGCCCATTAACGAGCTCGTCCGAGATATTTACGCTCCAAACCCACCTTGCAAATTTCAATCCGCTAACTCCTTTCCTTAGAGAATTATCGTGCCTACGGCCGGCAGGCCGGCCGGACAGAATAAATTTCGACCTCGGATTCTTGATCAGTGAGTCGAACCAAATCGTTTGAGACCATTTTCAGCCCAAAATCCAAAATTACAGACACTTGGGCATATTGATAAGCACTCTGTTCCGAGGAACTAGAGCGCCAAAAAAACAAGTTTCGCATGACAATTGCCCAAAACAGGTTTAAAGTACCTACAAATAGTAGAAATTCCATAAAACATGTATGAAATAGAGAAGTAATAATGAAAAATTACCTTGTAATCGATCAAAAATTTCTCGATCTACGTTCACCAAATTTTCTCCTCTCTCGAACTAGAGAATTATGCTTTCAATATTGACGTAATATTTTCAAACATTTTTGGGTGAGGTCCCCGTTGCATCGCTAAAATACTAGTATTTCAACCCCAATATCTTTGAAGTTATAATATTCCCTTCCGTCAGTCCCGTCATAAATTGAGAGAACAAATTGAGACATTCTATGTCTATCGATGAAAAGCAGTCTCACTACTCTCAGATCTCTTACTTCATGTTCCGTTCCGAAATGTAAGACTCTTCTGAGAAAAACTAATTTCGGAGCAAACAACTGAGATTTTTCTCACTTCGCTCACAATTCTTCGATTGATTAGATAATGTCATGTCTCAGGAAAATAAGTTGACATTATGACAATTCATACATAGAATAATCATATCATTCTGTGACAACGTAGAAATACGATTTATTATTGAAATTTTGAAAACTCATATCTCCGAAAGTATTAGCTTGTTAGAGTTAAAATTGATATCATTGGATTCTTATGGTAAAACTGCTTATTGAAAAAAAATTAGTTTGGAGTTTGTTCCGTAAAAAAAAATTTTTTTTTTGTTACTCCGAAACCATCTGTCCGATTTTGCCCAATAACGAACTTAGCCGAGATATTTATCTCCCAAACCTACTCTGAAAATTTCAACTGTCTAGCTCATTCCGTTCGAGAGTTATTGTGCCTACGGCTGACCGGCCGGACGGCCGGACTGAATGAATTTCGACCACGGATTCTTGATCAGATAGTCGAACGAAATCATTTAAGACCATTTTCATCGAAAAATTCGAAAATTACAGACATTTGGGCAAATTGATAAGCACTCAGTTCCGAGGAACTAGAGCGCCAAAAATGGGTTCAAGCCCCGTGGACAGAAGCTTTCTGGCGCTCTAGTTCGAATAGACAAATTATATCTCAGAAAGTATTGGACAGACAAAAATTCGAAAATTACAGATATTTTGGGTAAATTGATAAGCACTCTGTTCCGAGGAACAAGAGCGCCAAAATCTCGGACGTAACGGCTAACCGTCACTTCCAAACGTTGCGGTTAGACATCGCAACGAATTTGCATCTTAAGATATGTCGATGAGTAGAAACGAATTTTTATTTTCACCCTAAACTTCGAAATTCGCGATAACTAAAGTCCGATAAACAGTACCAGGCATAGATAAGAATGCTAATCTCGTAGCTAAACTCATTGGTTATTATCGTATTTTTCTAGTACCTACCTGACCCAAAAATTACATCTAATATTATATTCATCTAATTATTCCTAATATGAATTTTTGAATAATGTACGCACTCATTCTTTCAATGATAGATATACAGGTTTTTGGCCGAAATTAATTTGGAGATATTTCTGTAATCGATGAACGGATTTTAATGAAATTTGGTAGGAGTGTAGTGAACATACATTGTGTTTCATTCTATATAGTTCGAAAAACGTAGAAAATGTCAATTTCATATTGGCGCTTTTGTTCCTTGGAACTGAGCGTCAATCAATTTGGATCCTTTAACACGATAACTCTCGAACGGAATGGGCTAGACAATTGAAATTTTTAGGGTGGGTTTGGAACCTAAATATCTCGGTTAAGTTCGTTATTGGGCAAAATCGGCCGGACGGTTTTGAAGTAACAAAAAAAGTTTTTTTTTTACATTACAAAGTTTTAATTAAATTTTTTTAAGGTACAGTTTCATCATAAAAATTTATTGATATTATTCCCAACTTAAACAAGCTTATACTTTCGGAGATATGATTTTTCAAAATTTCAATAATAAATCGTACTTCTACGTTTTCACAGAATGCGAATTCCATATGTCTGTGTTCTATCTGTTTGCGGTAGATCCAGTTTGAAAGATGAACTTCATCAATGTCAAACGAAACTGAAAGTGTATTTCTGGAGTTTGGTTGATGTAAGCATGTAAGCAATTTGAAATTGGGATTCGCTAAGTTCATAGGCAGAGTTTTACGAGTCATTCCCTCATTATGGAATATTTAGAACGGGATTTCCAAGTAATGTACAGGTAGTTATTCCTTAGTAACACTATTTAAGATTTCCTACATAATTATTCTGGTTTGACTTCTCTCTGGACTGATTACATTAGATTTGTTTCATAAATGAAACTGGCTATTTCATTTACTCAATTTTTCAGAATGCCTCCTGATAATTTTGAAACACTTGTAGCCAAAATTGGACCGTCATTTATGTCATCTTATTTGTTTATATAATTCGTACTTTGAAAAATTGTGTGTGGGAAAACAAGGTTCCGCATCCTGAATTTGTGAATATATACAAATACAAGACTATTTTGATAACAAAAATAATATTGAATTGTTGAGTATTGAAACATCATCCCCAATAGTTGCACAACTATTGGGGATGATGTTTCAGAAGATTTAGAATTGGATCATTTTAATGATGTAGTTTATGAAGGCAATAGGAAAGAACAACATAATAGACTCATCAAAAGAAATTACTGTTCGTTGACCACCAAGGTCAATACTACCTTTTACTTCCTTAAGTAGTGAGACTTTTTCCTATATACAGCATTTTCATATTGGCACTCTTGTTCATCGGAACAGAGTGCTTATCAATTTTCCCAAATGTCTGTAATTCTCGAATTTTTGGCTGAAAATGGTCTTGAACGATTTGGTTTGACTCACTGATCAAAAATCCGTGGTCAAAATCATTCTGTCCGGCCTGCCAGCCGTTAACACGATAACTCTCGAATGAAATGGTCCTCATTCTCAGATTGCTCATTTAATCTTGATAAAAAATTGGTTCAAGCACTGACGGGAAGTCAGAAGCTTTTGCGCTTATGTTCTATTGTCCATTCTTCTATATTAGACACCCTTAATCGAATTTACCATGGTAAATTATGTTGTCCATTCTCCTGTAGTGGACACTCTTAATACTCTTAATTAAGAGTGTCCACTTCAGGAGAATGGACAACATAATTTACCATGGTAAATTCGATTAAGGGTGTCTAATACAGAAGAATGGGCAATAGAACATAAGCGCAAAAGCTTCTGACTTCACGTCAGTGCTTGAACCAATTTTTTTTTCGTGATTTTTTTAAAATTTTCTAGGGGTACGGTTCTTATAATTTTTTTTTCGTCATTTTTTTCAAATTTTCTAGGGGTGCGGTTCTTACAAAATTTTAAACACGTCTTTATGTTGAATTTCTACTACTAGTTACCAAGCTTCAATTCGATCGAATATTTATTTTTTGAGTTATCAAGGAAATAATATTCTAGGTGGGTATAATTCGGAAACCATTAGACCGATTATGCCCGAAAACGAACTCAACTCTCCCTTTCGGATACGCAACCTACCCTGAAAATTGCAAGTCCCTATCTGCTTCCATTCGAAAGTTATCGAGGCAACGGTCACCCATCTACTGAACTCACACAAGAATGCTCGAATCTCCAACAATATTTAACCGATCGTATTAAACCTTGAAACTTAGCAGAAGAGTTAGGTTATGAAGACTCTTGCAAAAAATCAGCAATTTCAAACGAATAGTTACTGATATATAGAATTTTTGTTTTATTTTCAATGATTTATTAAAAATTTTCTACAAATGCTATCCGCACCAAATTTTGCAAACATTTTCGCGTTGGCATTCTACAACTAATTACCATGTTTGAATTCAAATGGTTCAGTATTTTTCGAGTTAATGAGGAACAGAAATCCACCAAATTCCAGAAAATTTCAGATGGCTATAACTCTAAAACCGTTTGGCCGATTATGCTCATAAACAAAGTGAAATGTCTCGTTCTGGTGCACATCCTAACCTGAAAACTTCAAGCCGCTATCTCATTCCGTTCTCAAGTTATCGTGACAACAAAAATATTTTTTAATAATTTTTTCAAAATTTTCTAGACATACGATTCGCATAAAATTTCACAAACGTGCTTAGGTTCATATTTTTCAGCTACTCACCAAGTTTCAATTCGATCGGATTCATATTGGTTGAAGACAAAATTATTACTCGGAAACCACTGGGCCGATTATGCCCATTAACAAACTTGTCCGTCGTATTGGGATGCGCCACCCACCCTGAAAATTTCAAGTCGCTAGCTCTTCTCGTTCTCAAGTTATCGTGGCAACGGCAGGACGGCCGGACGGCTGGCCGGACAGAATCAAATTTGACCTCGAATTCTTCATTGGGGAGTCCAACTAAATCATTTGAGACCATTTTCGTCAAAAAATTCGAAAGTTACAGACATTTGGGCCAAACTATAACGCGATGTTCCCCAGAACATACGCGCAATAACAACAAATCTTGTCAAAGTTTGACCAAGAGCGCCAATGCTCCTGTCTACAGGGCTTGAACCAATTTTTTTTCGTTGCAAACATCCGACGTTGGAAAGTAACGAGAACAGAAGTAAATTAATCCCTACTATTTGTGAAAGGATCATACTATTTTCGCAAAATGTGGAAAATATCGACAGATAAAAGGCCGACTTTGTACCTGACGCAAGTTGATGTTGTTTAACCAATATCATATGATTTTATTTGAAGAATACTTACCATTATTCTTGAATAAAGATTGCGACACGTCCAACTACCCCTTAATACCAGTTTAAATTATGATTTATTTTGAAATGGATTATGAGGATTAATTTTTAATCCCTGTTTGTTCGTTAATAAACTCAATTAAAATATTATCTTATTAATCCTAGTGTAAACTTTCGATTATTGAATTTTTGAGAAGAACCTCTATTTTGTCTTATCATGTTTGATTTTTGGATGATGTGAATTACCCAATATATTCAGTTATGTGATGAGATGATGGAGAAATTGAATAAAGAGGCTTTGTAAGTTTAAGAAAATTCATAATAAAGATCATTTCACTTGATAGACAAGGGTCGATAACTTTTGAAAAAAATACTAGTAGCATATAACTTATTGAAAAATTAAAGGAAAAATTATTTACGGGGATCTGAGGTCGGGAAGTGGAAGGCGTGAGTTTTTAAGGGTAACAATAAGAGCGCTAACAAAGGATTTATCTCGATTTTCGGCTAAACCAAAAGTCCTAGGGAAAAAAGTTAAATGACCAAGTATTGGGTAATAAAAAGATCTACTACTTTTGTACTAACACTTAATTCACGTAACCTCAAAATTCATGTGAAAAATGTAAATAAGCAGTTATTCCTCGTTTTTACAATTTTTTGACACTAAACTCAGTATGTATGAATTCAAAATAACAAGCTTTTTCAAAATCTGTCAAAATATATAGGGTGTCCCATTTAAATTAAAGAAGTTGACGGTATTTCCGGTTAAACCGGAAGTACATCATCAACAAAAAACTGCACATCAGATGCATTTTGTTCCATTGCACTCACCTGCAAATTTTCATAAATATCGTTCTTTTCGTCTAAAAGTTATTTACTTGGTTCCATACTTTATCCCAACCCTATACAGGGTGAGTCTTTGACCACTGCATTAATTTTAACCAAAGATTCCTCTCATCAAATGAAACACTTTTTACGTTTACCATTTTTTCAGATTCGGATTAGGTAAAAATCTACAAGCGTTTAAAGATTTCACAATGTGCTAATACACTCCCGCATATAAATTATCTATGACATTGTTGGCGGACGAGAATAAGGCATGGTAAAGTGGTTAACAGCTTGATTCGGGATTCCAACGCTCACGGACGGATCCATAAAAGTAGAGAAATTTCTAGAGTTTTCCATTTTAAAACATTCAATGAAGAATATCTCGAAAACGGTGCGTTTCAGGAGTAATGATGAGGAATAATATGATGTTCTAAAACGATGGAATATTCTTGAAATGACTGTAGAAAAACTTTATATGCTTTCTTTATGCTAATTTCGTTTAGTTTTATGAATCAACGAGTCCATAACTAGAAAACCAGTAGAAGTAGAAAATAACTAATATTTGGAAAATATGTACCATAGTTATAAGAAACTTTACGCCAACATTCATTTTATTCGAAAAAAGGATGTCAAAGCTACAAAATAAAAACTGATTTTTTTTCAAAATTTCAACAGCCTGTAACTTTTTACCTAAGCCGAATCTGGAAAAATGGTAAATGAAAAAAAGTGTTTCATTTGATGAGAGGAATCTTTGGTTAAAATTAATGCAGTGGTCAAAGACTCACCCTGTATAATACTCTGAAAATTTCAACTGTCTAGCTCATTCCGTTCAAGAGTTATCGTGTTCACGGAGGGCCGACCGGAACGGCCGGACAGAATCGATTTTATCTCCTTCCGTTCTCAGGTTATCGTGACATAAAACTATTATTCAACGGTTTTTGAATAATGAATATTTTGAATAATGAGTATACCTCCCACAGTGTCCTTTAATGATTACATAAAACTATGTTTTAATCATTTAGTTTTCTAGTGATACTATTCTCACAAAATGCCATATTAAGTTTATAATTTTCTAGTGATACGGTCCTCAACGTATCTAGAAATTGCTAGACGGTCGCAAAGAATCGATTTTGACCACGGATTCTGGATCAGTGAGTCGAACCAATAAATTTTCATGCTGTTTGTTCCTCGGAACAGAGTGCTTATCAATTTGCCCAAATGTCTAGAATTTTTGGCTGAAAATGGCCTCGAACAATTTGGTTTGACTCACTGATCAAGAATCCGTGGTCGAAATCGATTCTGTCCGGCCGACCGGCCGTTAACACGATAACTCTCGAACGGAATGAGCTGGACAGTTGACATTTTCAGAGTAGGTTTGAGGGATAAATATCTCGGTTAAATTCGTTATTGGGCAAAATCGGTTTAATAGTTTCGGAGTAACGAAAAAAAATTTTTTTTTTTACTTTACAACTTTTGAATTCAATTTGTTTCAAGATGCAATATCATCATAAGAATCCATTATTATCATTTTCAACTCTAAGAAGCTAATACTTTCGGAGATATGATGTTTCAAAGTTTCAATAATACATCGTAAGTTCTTTGTATTCACAGAATGTGAACACAGAATCTGTCTGTGATCACTATTCATAAATGTCATCTTTTCTAGCTATAAGAGATTGTCAATTCGTAGTTGTTATTTTCTCTTCAAAAGCAAGTATTCGATTCTTGAATTTGTGAGTATATACAGGACTGTTTTGATGTAGTTTATGGGGGCAATAGGAAAGAAGAACATAATGGAATCCTCAAAAGAAATTACTGTTCGTTGACCACTGAGGTTAATATTACCTTTTACTTCCTTAAGTAGTGAGACATGTTCCTATATACAGTATTTTCATAATGTTGCTAGCAAAAAAATACTGAAATATGGATCTACATTTGTGTATCAAACATTTTTTATTGCGTTAAGGTTCATAATACAGAAAGAATGTGTTAGTGGTATGAACTATTAAATTTTAAATTTTGAAAAGAGGATAGTATTTTATTAATATATTTTGAACTATTAACATAGTTTGTTCGTAATCCACTACATACTAAAATATCAGGAATAAATGGCAATCTGCTATGATTGTCTGCAGCCTTGTCCTAGACATTTCGATGATACTTTCCTTAGGTATCTCGAGCTGTGAAAACTATGCACCGAGTGTAAGTTGCAACAACCCATTTCACGAGGTTGAATCATTACAGATTGCTCATTTAATCTTGATAAATAAATATAATGACAATTTTTGAAGCATTGTAGTTTGTTTTTTTAAGATAAATTTTGAAGCATGTTTTTTAAACGGCACTTTTTTCAAATTTAATTTCTTTCATGATGCAGTTCTATCATAAGAATACATTGATATAATTTCCAACTCTGAGAAACCAATACTTTCGGAGATTTAATTTGTCTGTTTGAACTAGAGCGCCAGAATGCTCCTGTCCACAGAGCTTGAACCAATTTTTGTCTTATTTTTGCTTGCAAAGCAGCCTTTTTTTAGCGTTCGTCTATTCACAAAATACTGCATGAACCTTCAAACCGTCTTTTTTCAACCGACTACTAGGTTTCAATTTGATAGGATCTGTATTTCTGGAAATTTTGGGAAAATAAAATTCGGCTTGAAGGTTTGTGCAGAATTCGAGCGGAATCTGAAATATTAAATTTCTGAAGTAAAATTTAATTTTTTTTCTAGTAATATGATCCTCACGAAATTCAGCTAAACTTTGCACGTCAGCGTTCTACAACTACTAACCAAGTTTCAATTGAATCGAATCTGTAGTTTTCGAGTTATTGAGGAAATAACAAAATTTCAGATGGGTATGACTTCGAAACCGTTTGGCCGATTATGCCCATTAACGAACTCAACCATCGCTATCGGATGCGCAACCTACCCTGAAAGTTGAAGTTGCTTCATCTTTTCGTTCGAAAGTTATCGTGGCAACGGTCGCCGGCCGGACATAATTGAATTTGACCATGAATTCTTCATCAGTGGGTCGAACCAAATCGTTTGAGACCATTTTTGACAAAATATTCGAAGATTACAGACATTCGGGCAAAATGATTGCAACGAAATATGCCAGATTGGAATTGGACTTGTTTTTCTATCATTTATTTTATGATTCTATTCTTGGAAATATTTTAAAGCTTTATTTATTATTCACAACGAACATAACATAATACTCGTATGATAAGAATGGAACGGTAAAACATTTTGATAAATCCCTATATTATTGTGTGACTAAACTCTTGAAGAAAATATTTTCAAAATGCATTTTCAAGGACTCAATGTGTACTACAGGTAGTTGATCCACGCGCAATTAAAAATAATAACAATGGCTCCAAAAATAGTGAAGTGGTGTCAGGAGCACCAGCGCGCACGTTCATCAGATGATGAATAGATTACACTGATTTGGAGCGCTAGCTGAATTTATCCAAAATATACTGACTGACAAAGAAACTGCAACACCCAGAAGGAGCTGTTTAAATTCAATTTTTTTTTTTGTAAAACATAGATAGTATCGCAAGGAGTAAATGATTGGAATTTGAAGAAAAACAAACGAAAGGTTTACAATTTTTTTAATAAATTTGTAAATAATGTGATTGTCCACCGCGATTATCCATAAACTCCCCAACACGTCTTGGCATTGATTCAATAAGATAGTCTATTTCTTCTTGACGGATAATATCCCAAGCTACCTGTAGTTCATGTATCAGAGCCGCTAAAGTCCGTAGGGGCTGGGGTGAATTTCCAAGCCTTCTACCTATAATGTCCCAAACATGCTCTATGGGCGTAAGATCGGGGATCTCGGCGGCCATGGAAAAAGATTCACATAGGTCGCGCATATCCTACTCTAATATTGGATTCTCGAGTCAGTTAAGGTAAGGGAAAATCTATGGCTCCTTTATTTCTTGAAGACAACGCAGCCCTGTCATGTTACCTCGAATAAAGACTTAAGGTGACCTACTTGCATGTGCAATAGCACCCCATACCATAACGCCTACTGTCCGGTGTACATGACGCTCAATATCAAACTAAGGTTCACGTCTTTCTCCCCGACGTCGTCTAACCCTTCTTCGGTCATCACGTGCACCCAAGGAGAATCGAGATTCATCAGAAAAGACGCCCTGATGCCATTCCACATTCCAATGTTGACGTTCTCTGTACCACTGTAATCATTGCCAGTGATGCTTAACCGTCAGAGGTAACACAAGATGGGGTCGATAATGCTGCAGTCCAAAAGAAATTATCCGGCGGTAAACCGTTCGGACAGTTACAGAATGGACTTTTTCTCCTAACCACTCATCAGCCAAAGATCGAGTTGTCGCAAATCGTTCTCTAATAGCCATAAGTCTTAGACGTCGATCTTGAACTTCATTCGTGCCCCTTCGACGTCCGGTGCCTACTCTTATTCGATTTTGGGCATTATCAAACCACGCTTGACAACATCTCATAACAGTAGTTGGATTTGTTTTCTTACGGTTAGCGATTTCTCGAAATGACAACCCCGCCTCCAGTAGACCAATAATTCGACCTCTTTCAAATTCACTTAGCTGGCGATAAATTCCGCGTACACGTCCTCTAGGCATTTTAACAACAACTAAACATCGACTTTGGATCTCCTCGAACAGCTGGTTTGTTTTACCAAAAAAAATAAAATTTAAACAGCTCCTTCTGGGTGTTGCAGTTCCTATGTCAGTTGGTATATGATATGATATGATATGATTTTACTACCTTCTGACTAATAAATGTCTTTCCTAACTCCTTCATTGAACTTGAAACTTATCTGCCAAGATGAGCCGTTAAGAACAGGGCTCAACCTGCCTTTTTGCGATGGAATAGTTTAATGGATAATTCCGCAGAAGGAGCACAGAAAAATCATGCCGTTGGTACTTGCCGACACGTGTTTCAGCTAATTGACTTCTTCAGGGCAAGGCAACCAAGGATCCCCAATTTGGTGGCAAACTGTCATACCGACACGGAGGAATCATAAGCAGCCAGTGCGATGCGAAATGAAGAAATCAGAATCGGATGTTCTATGGCTGACGGCAAACATTGGTTGCTCGCTCCTGTTGTGGTGTCACCTGTTTTCAGTTTTCATTTCATATTTTCCTTCCCTTCATGGATGTCTTTCCCTGAAGAAGCCAATTAGCAGAAACACGTGTCGGCAAGTAGGTACCAGCAGAATGATTCTTTATCCTTTTGCGGAATTACTCTTTAAACTTTTCCGTTTAAGTTTGACAACAAGTTGGAAAAGCTCTGTGCCCAGGGGCTTTGACACGCTGTTGAAATTTACATATAGCCAGAGTGATCACCCATCCAGGTACTGAGCTCGCCCAAAGCTGCTTAGCTCCAGGAAAAATTAATATATTCCCAATATTTACAAGAATATAAGTACAACTGCAAAATCTTGCGTAAAAAAAAACTAGTTGATTTTTTGGCCCAGAATGGTCACAAACGATTAGTTTTGTTTCTTCGTATCTGTATTTTACAACTAACTACCGCGCTTTGATTCGATCAGATCAGTATTTATCGAGTTATTGGGAAACAAAATTTCAGATGGCTATAACTCTGAAACCACTCGGTTGATTTTGACAATTAACGAACTTAGCCGGTGCATTTAGACCCCAAACCTACTATGAAAATTTAAGCTCTCTAACTCATTGCGTTCGACTGTAATGGTGCTGACGATCGGCTGGCCTGAAAGAATCAATTTTGACCTCGGGTTCTTCATCAGTGGTCGCATTCGGCAGAACCAAGATGCATAGAATAACAAGGTGTCGACACTCCCTGCTAATTTCTGTTAAAATTTTCGGCCGAAGAACGGACCTAGAACTGTCAAATCACGTACTTTATGTTCTACTTCACTTTATTAACGATGGTGCCGCTAGAGTCAATTTGGAAGATTCTGACAAGCGAATAAATAAAAACTGACAAGCGACAAAGTTCACTTTCCACCGTTGCTTGTTCATAAATCCAAATTAAAAGAATATAATGAAGCAGTTTGTTGAAAAATTAATTCACTTTTTGATTAATCAGAGATCTGTTCGGACATTATACGTAAACCCCATTTGTTTGGAACAGAAATTTCATCTTGCCAAGACATAATGCTAGGTCAAATAAGGGATTTATCAGTAAAGGAGTTTCTTTGGAACATTTTCAATGGAACTGTTAATGAAGAAATCTGTGAAATAATTATTTTTCCATTACAAAATATTACATCCAATGTCATTAGAATATAAGCATTTAATTTATGTATTTTGAAATACATTGAATAATACAGAATTTTCTGTAATACCTCTACATAATATCTTTCGATATCATATTATTATTCGAATGTATTAATTACCTTTATCATGTAAGGCTCATTATATATTTATTTATAGGCGCAAAATATATTTGATTCGATAGCTATATTATTCAGAACTAAGTATACTGATGAAATATCGAAAAGTGACTCATTAAATTGATAAACTAACTAAATAGAGAGTAGTGTATGTAGGTACTACGTTTCAATCTTTTATTCAATATATATTCAGTAGAAAAATGTTTTGAACAAATGTTCTAATTTTCAATACCCTACCTCTACCAGTCCACAAACCAGTTGCCATTCTTTTCGTGTAATAATATCCTTGAAACAAATAATATTATAGTATAAGAGCGCCAAAAAGAATGACGGTTTAGGAAAGCTATTCAACTTTGATGAAATCACACTGTGTGGTTGCTCTTTGCTCTGAACTTTGTTCTCTGCTAGTCCTTTCATCGTTTAAAAATAATATTGTTAGTTTTCATAACATGCCATTTCCATAATTTCTTTCCTTCTCAATATATAACTGAATTGTATAATGAATATAATTATTAGTTAATAGAGTTATACGTTAATGTTTCAACTGTTAAAACAGTTTATGTTCATCAACCGGCAAGATTATAGTAAATCAACAAGTCTTAGGGTTCTCCCATGTTGATTTATTAACAATTGACGATATCAGCGATCTTTCAATATTATTATACATAATTAATACCTATCTTGATACTCTAAATCTGCCCCTGATCCGGTAAGAACAAATAATTGTTAAAATTCTATTCGCATAAAAACGAAGTATTTTCGAAATGAAAATAGTATTTGATTAAAATGGTTCTGGACACTCGTTCAGAGTTCACACAGCAAACATTTGGATTACTTTCGGCGCGGAGAACAAGGACGTTGAACAAAATCTCAAAATACTATATTTCAGCAAACGGTACGACTTTTCACAAGAAACTAGAATAAACAAAGATTCAAATTTAATTTGAGATGTCGATAATTTTGTCCATAAAATTCCTAGTGCCGGCATCTATCGGCGAAAACTGAAGTAGAACAAAATCCTTGTATTTTGACCGCAATTCAGCCGAAAATATGTCAAAGAGTGTCTTCACCATGTATTCTATGCATCTATGGCAGAACCAACAGTTGTCACATTTCTATGATTTTTCTGCCGACCGGTACGCTCACTGTGGAACATGTTGAGTAGCGGTTGTCATTTTAAGGAGCGAAGATTTTTTCCTCTCAGCATCGGTAACATGTTGTAAGTTTGACAGTTGTGACATTTATTTCAAAAATAAGGATCGAAAAAATGGATACTGGGACATATATTTCCGACGGAAAGAATTACTTGCACTTGGGGACATTCTAAAATGGTCTTTGAATAAATCACCCATATATTGGGGAATTTTATGTTCATAAAAATTCTGATTCCTGGAAACAATTTCTCTGTTTTCATCTTCCAATAAAGGCAGAGGTTGAACCAATAATTTAACAAGTTCACTTGTTAAGTTGGCCGTAATATCATCATCTTCGAAGAGTAATGAAATGATATTTGAATTCATGATTGAATATTTATTTTTGTGACAGGCAATCAAAGGAAATTCGAATCACCTAACCTGAACTTCAAACATCTATGATTTGCCGACAGAAGGAGCTGTCCGTTCAGCAGATTACGATACCGCTACCGACCGGTAGCGTAGCGGTTCAAACTACCGATATTTCTGCCGAACGCGACCATTGAGTCCAAACGAATCGTTTGAGACCATTCTCGGCGAAATCTTCGATAAATACAGATATTTGGACGAATTAATAGGCAGCCCGCCACTCTGCTGGAAAATCCACGGTAACCTTCGTCTATGGCTTAGACTATAGACCCAAGATGCATAGAATAACATTCTATGTTATGTATTCTATGCATCTATTTTAGACCTAATCAAAGTTCTATGGTTACCTTCTGTCCACATCTTAAGCATAGACATAGAATAATTGTTATTTTATGTCTATGATCTTAAGTCAGTCATCAGTTGCAAGTTGAAGTTGAATTAATGGCTTTCTTTCGTTTGGTACTTTATGCATCGAAACTAAACCGCATCACCCAAAAACTCAAAGCAGAAAAAGAAGCAGCATCTGCCATTTCAAGAAGGGAGAAACCCAAATATGGTTGGAGATTGAAACTCAGCCACGCGTGGATAAATTGTAAACGACGCCTTAGTAATTGCTTCATAAATTTATACTTCTTGAAGAATACCGCATTCGATAGATTCCTGTATAGATTGAAGAAATATGGAAGTTTGGAGAATTATATCCTGAAGAGTATCCTTGGATTCATTGGCGGTTATTTGTTGACGTATTTGCTGTTTTTGTTTCTTGCAGTGCAGTTGAATGTCAGACTCACTGTAGCAACTGTTATTTGTTGTTTTCTTGGATGTATATTAACAATCGGGTTGGCATTTAGTCAAAATATAAGGTAGGTACGTAGAAATCTACACATATACGAGGAGAGATTGAGAACTTCGGAAATAAAACAGCTTAATAATTCTTAAAGAGTACTGACATGAGGTCAAGAGCTATTGCGTGCATGTTCCATTTTCTATACACGCCTCACACATCCTTACGAAATACTGCATGAAGTTCAGTATCAATAAAGGAAGCGTTGAACACTTCAAAAAAATGCTTTGATCCTTAACTGTATTTACATTTTAAAATGAAACAATTCCAAAAATATAGAGCCAATCAAGCTGAAATCCGATTATCTATCGTAAAATAGCGGCCCGGAGGTTTCAGCAAAATTTTAGCGGAATCTGACAGATAGTTTTCAGAATATAAAATTTTTCAAGAAAAATTTAAATTTTTCAAAATTTTTTTACTTTACGTTTCGTTTACTAGTTCTAATATCCACAAGAAATTCAGCACAATTTTGCGGGTTGGCATTCTACAACTAATAAGCAAGTTTCAATTTGATCGGATATGTATTTTTTGAGTTATTGAGGAAATATCAAAAAAACTACACATGGTTATAACTCCGAAACCGTTTGGTCGATTATACTCATTATTGAACTCAACCATCGCATTCGGATGCGATTTTACCATGGTAAATTCGAATTAAGAGTGTCCAATACAGGAGAATGGACAACATAATTTACCATGGTAAATTCGATTAAGGGTGTCCAATACAAAAGAATGGACAATAGAACATAAGCGCAAAAGCTTCTGACTTCACGTCAGTGCTTGAACAAATTTTTTTTTTCGTGATTTTTTTGAAATTTTCTAGAGGTGCGGTTCCTAAAAATTTTTTTTCTTAATTTTTTTCAAATTTTCTAGGGGGTACGGTTCTAACAAAATTTTAAACACGTCTTTATGGTGATTTTCTACTACTAGTTACCAAGCTTCAATTCGATGGAAAATTTATTTTTTGAGTTATCAAGGAAATAATATTCCAGGTGGGTATAACTCGGAAACCGTTAAACCGATTAGGCCCAAAAACGAACTCAACTCTCCCTTTCGGATACGCAACCTACCCTGAAAATTGCAAGTCCCTATCTCCTTTCATTCGAAAGTTATCGAGGCAACGGTCACCCATCTACTGAACTCACACAAGAATGCTCGAATCTCCAACAATATTCATCCGATCGTGTTAAAACTTGAAACTTGACAGTAGAGTTAGGTTATCAAGGCTTTTGCAAAATTTCAGCAATTTCAAACGAATAGTTACTGATATATATAATTTTTTTTTCAATTTTCAATGATTTTTTAAAAATTTCTTACAAATACTATCCTCACGAAATTCTCCAAGAATTTTCGAGTTGGCATTCTACAACTAATTACCATGTTTGAATTCAATCGGTTTAGTATTTTTCGAGTTAATGAGGAACAAAACATAACCAAATTTCAGATGGCTATAACTCTCAAACCGTTTGCCGATTATGCTCATAAACAAACTGAAATGTCGCGTTCTGGTGCACATCCTAACCTGAACTTCAAGCCGCTATCTCATTCCGTTCTCAAGTTATCGTGACAACAAAAATATTTTTTAATAATTTTTTTTAAATTTTTTAGCCGTACGATTCGCACAAAATTTCACAAACGTGCTTATGTTCATATTCTACAACTACTCACCAAGTTTCAATTCGTTCGGATTTATATTGGTTGAAAACAAAATTATTAATCAATAACGAACTTGTCCGTCGTATTGTGATGCGGCACCTACCCTAAAAATTTCAAGTCGCTAGCTCTGTTCGTTCTCAAGTTATCGTGGCAACGGCCGGACGGCCGGCCGGACAGAATCTAATATGACCTCCAATTCTTCATTGGGGAGTCGAACTAAATCGTTTGAGACCATTTTTGTAAAAAAATTCGAAAGTTACAGACATTTGGGCAAAACTATAACGCGATGTTCCCCAGAACATACGCGCAAAAATAAAATCATGTGATTAAAGAAATTCATTATAATATTCCCTCGAGTATTCCCAAATCTTATTACAACAATACTAAACTTATTTGCCTTTAAGATGTGAGAGAAAGAAATTAATAACCAAGTTCTAGATTTAAATACGATTGGATTTTCATTATTGAATGGTTTATTTCTGAGTTTTCTCTCCCAAACATATGTTAACTAAAAATTCATTATTTTGTGAATTACTTCTGCGTAAGAAACGCAAGATATTTGTCAGAAGCAATAAACCGAACAATGTTGCCTAGCAAACAATAACGCCACAACATCAACGATTAAACAAGTAAACTATGTAACGTTTCGGAGTCTAAATCAGACTCCTTCGTCAGACACTTAACAAAAATCTTCATAATTATTTTTTGTTGACAATTCCAGAATTTCAGAATATCTGTATAAACAAAAAATAATTCTGAGGATTTTCGTTAAGTGTCTTACGAGGGAGTCTGATTTAGACTCCGAAACTTCAGGAAGTTTAGTTGTTTCATCATTGATGTTGTGTTGTTATTGTTTGTTGAGCAACATTGTTCGATTTATTGCTTCAGACAAATATCTTTGTTTCCTGGAAACAAAGTATTCTTGGGCAATTTCAGTACTGGATGGATGACCGCTCGGGCTAATAATTTGAACAAGCGAGCCAAAGCAGACTGACTTCATGTCAGTGCTTCCGCAACATTTTAAATACCAAGTGGTTAGGACCCTATTCAAGGAACGAAATAAATAATGATTTAAATTTCAATGTTCCACTAGCTTCTTTGTTGAACAACAACTGTTTCGCCACATCAGCTTCTTCAAATAGAATAGGGCTAACCGCGAGAGCGAGATTTTTCTCGTCTCGTCTCGTTGTCGTCTCGTAAAATCGAGACGAGGCGAGACGAGACGTTTTCAAAAATATTATAGGCGATACCGAGACCACATACAGCGCAACACGAGAGTCTCGTTTTTGGTTTCGTTAAATTTTTTGTATGAAGTTTTATATACGACTCGATTTTTTTCAACACCCACAGAAAACAATTGAATATGAAGAGTTTCCACTATAATTACCAATATATTTTGTCTATATTATGCATCGTTCTAGAAATACACGATTTTTTAGAAGATTATTAATTCATTATGACCTTGCTTTCAAGAGGAAATAGAATTCACAACCATAAAAACGGATGAAATTATGAATTCAATACTCAACGGACAACTTTTATTGCCCCTAAATTGCTCCTTGTAGTGAAGATGTGAAAAATTATTGTATACATCTGTGGAACTACGTATAATAAAGCTGGTAAAGAAATGAAGCTATTGAATGTTTCGAAAAGTGTTATGAGGAATACGCCAACCAAGAACACCCTCAATGATCTACCCACTGGGAAGGCATTCTTAGAAAACTAATTGTTCAATTCTATTAAAAAATGTATCGACATCGATAGCCTATTTAAAACATCAACAAAACTTTCGAAATATTGGAAAGCTGAGTTTGAAGAATATTTGCTTTTATAAAGAGCAAATAGGAATCAAAATATTTTACAGTGGTGGAGAGTGATGAGAAAGTTCTTCCTACACTTTCCAAGATGACCGATGATTTATTAATGGCTACATCCGTACCTGTTGAAAGATTATTTTCCACAGCAGATATGATCATGACAAAAACACGTACATCATTGAAAAATGATGTGATGCAAGCGTGATTATGTTTGAATTCTTGGTCATCGAGTAATTTAAAAGTTGAAATTATCATTGTTTAAAATTAAGAATAATATGTACATGTACAATTATTTTTGTATGAGAGCGTAATAAATATAGCTTTACAAAACTATTCATTATTGTATACCATTTCGTTTATATACTATAATATTTATTATCGTTATTCAGAGTTAAGCGAGACGAGACGAGACGAGACAACTGATAACGAGACGAGAACGAGACTTAATTTTTTGGGAATTGGCGAGAGCGAGACGAGATCTTTTATACTCTCGTCTCATGTGAAGCCCTAAGATAGAAGCTCTTTCTCTCCTCCAAGTGCTCTATTTTTTTATTGAAAAGAATTCAGATGAGTAGAGATATCCAACTTCCGACTTCGCTCTCCATCAAATTGAGCGTAATTGATGTATTATCCATCCACCATGAATCACCCTGTAGAATGAGTATGCCGTTGACGAGTACGATGTTTTGAATAATTCATATACTGGTATTCTATTATTTTCTTAATTGGCGTTCTGCAATTTCAGATGCATTGTTTTCCTCACGTTGCCGCAGTTCTTCTCGAAGAGAGGGAGGCAAGCCCTCATAGCGTACGCCCTTATCCTCACATTGACTGGTCCGGCGAAAAATACGTTGAACAACATGGGCATAATGAGCGAATCTTTGGCTTGTGGTCAGGTGAGCTATACCACGAGTATCTTTATATTTTACCACGAACTTTTCGTTAGTCAAATGCAATCGTTTGGGACCATTTTATAAAAAAAAATAATAATGATAGAGTGTCTTTATTTATGTACTTACTGTATTATAGAAAACAAATAAAGCACCGGGGCGAAGTTAAGCTTACGCTGCTCTACTCAACCCCTTAAAACAAAAAACAAAAATTGGTTCAAGCACTGAAGTGAAGTCAAGAGCGTTTGCGCATATTTTCTATTGTCCGTTCTCCTGTTTTGGACACTCTTAATCGAATTTACCATGGTGAATTCTATTGTCCGTTCTCCTGTATTGGACATTCTCTTAATCGAATTCACCATGGTAAATTAAATTCTATTAAGTGTCCAATACAGGAGAATGGACAATAGCACATACGCACAAAAGCTCCTGACTTCACGTCAGTGCTTGAACCAATTTTTTTTTCTCGTTATTATTTTTAATTTTCTAAGGGTACGGTTCTCACAAAATGTTACACACGTCTTTATGTCGTTATTCTACAACTAGTTAGCAAGCTTAAATTGAACTGTTCTATATTATTTGAGTCATCGAGGAAATAATATTCCAGATGGGTATAACACCGAAACCGTTGGGCTGATTATGGCCAACAGCGAACTTAACTCTCCCATTTAGATGCGCAACCTACCCTGAAAATTGCAAGTCCTTATCTCCTTTCGTTCGGGAGTTATGGAGCCAACGGTCACCCATCCAGCTACTGAACTCACACAAGGCTGCTCTGATCCCCAACAATATAGATCCGATCGTGTTCAAACTTGGAACTTGGTAGGAGAGATAGGTTCTGAAGGCTCTCGAAAAATTTCAACCATGTCGGATGAATAGTTTCTGATATATATAATTTTTTTCAATGATTTTCAATGATCTTTAAAAAAATTTCTAGTGATACGATCCTCACAAAATTTTGAAGAATTTTTGCGTTGACATTCTTCAACTAATTACCATATTTGAATTGGATCAGTTTTGTTTTTTTCGAGTTATTGAGGAAATAACAACCAAATTTCAGATGGGTATGACTGCAAAACCGTTCGGCCGATTATGCTTTTAAACAAACTCAAATGTCGCATTCAGATGCACAACCTAATCTGAAAATTTCAACAATGGATTCTTTTGTTGAAATTACATCTCAAAAAAAATTGTATTTGAAATAGGTCTATAATGCGAAATTTCGTGAATATCGTATTATTAGAAAATCAAAATATTTCAATATTGATTTTTTTTCCATTTTTCCAGGAACAGCTCAAATCAGCCGTGAAGCAAATTCTAGATGTGATCAAGAAACCTTTTGTAGCTATCAAAGAAGCTTTGAAAGCAGTCGTGAAAGCTGTAAAAGAAGTCATAAAGAAAATTAAAGAAATATTAATAAAAATAAAAAGAATGGTCATGGCTATAAGTAAGTAGAAAACTTACTTAGTTTTCTTGAGCATTCCTCTTATATCGTTGATATCTTTCGCCTAAGATGATACAAATTTTCAAGAATATTCAGGGTGACGCAGTGCGGAAGAGGTGGAGGCTCACGAAGCCGACCCACTCATCATCATGTTCGTTTGTCGTTGAAGCTTGTTTCAAGAATTATAAGATTTTTTAAGATACGCGTCAGGTCTTTCATACTTATTGCAATCTTCCACCGCGTGCATCTCTTTTACAAACAATTCAACGTTCGAGATATGGGTTAATGACTTCCGTGTGTACACGGAAATTTGACTCCAAGCCTCAATAGACCACATTAGTTAGGTTAGGCGGGAAATTTGAATTACGATCCATCCGTGGATCCGAGCACTGAATTCCCCATGCATTTCTTATGGACCTAAAATTTACGCGAATTTCTCGCCTGTTTTTAGATACTTTGGCTAATTTCTTAAGGTTTATTTCGGTTGAAATAGATTCTGTGAACCTTTCTCAACCATCTAGAATCAAGTTCTCATAACAAAATTGTATATTTCCAAAATAATTAATAAATATAAAAGTGTTCACCAAATTCGATTAACGTACGTCTTAGCTCACTCGAAATCAGTCAAAAATAATAACATAACCCTAAATCGGCCTTGTAATGACGCACAACAGAAGTCATCTACGACATACGGAAATCTTTCGAACTAGAATGGTTTCAATTTTGATTTAAGAATAAATAGAAGTAGATTTTAATGTGGAAATAACATTAAAACATGCACTAATGGTGAAGGTACCCAATACTTGTTGTCTCTGTACTAACATTATCTTTTAAATAGGGTGGTTTCATCTCAAAGTTGAAATTCCTTGTTAAAAAATTTGAATATGGATCTCCCCGTCCCGCCAAGCGAATGATTCTAACCCAACTAATGTGGTCTATAGAGGGAGTCAGTCAACAGTCGTAGCCCCCAAAAATGTGGAACGCGTTCAGAGGTCTGTGCGAATCGTCGTATGATATGTTGTCTATGGTCGTATTTTTGCGAGAACCTTCAAAAACATGAATGTCATGATGACATATTTTTGCGCGTATATTCTTGGGAAAATCGTGTTATTTCATCACAAATCTATGGGAGATGATAGCCCTACATTAGCGGTCAGACCTTCTTTTGAAAGAGATCCTCCTTAGGAGGAGACAACTAAATATTGAAGGGATTTCTATGAACAAGAGTGAATATCTTTGAGAAATAGAGAAGGCGATTCTTCTTTAAGAGATCCATGTGCCTTCAGAGGAGTATATTTGTGAGAGGGGACTTTTGAATGGTTATGTAATATTTTTAATATGATATCGATGAAATTTTGCAGAAGGCTTCAAAACTTAACTTCAAATTAATCACACTTTCTGATCTTGTAAGGCGAGAGGCTCATTTGTGGATATTAAATCTCGTGATGGGCGGAGAGGAATTTTAGGCCAGTTTTTCTATCACTAATGAGAATATATCTTTATGTTTCACCTCATCACCTTTAGATCTATCAATGGACATTTATTGGTTAAGAATAAGTAATTGAATATTACTGGAATTCAATTGAATTTCATTCAATATGTTAGTAACTAAACTTATAATTTTCTTTATCTACTCCTATTAAATAATATATTCATTATTCAATTGCTTTCATTCAATTAATAGTATCTATAAACAAACACCGTGAGTAATAATAACTCACCGCTATAACTCATTACTATTCGTGGAATTATTCACCAGTTGAATATCAAGGTGGGTCTGTGCTTCTGTCACCTGAATAATTTTGACGTTTTGAAATAGAGTTGATACCTAATTACCGTGAATATTTTGCTGAAAACGATTAATTCTGATAGTGAAGATGAATTATTTTGTGCACCTCCAGAAATAAGAGAAGTAGCTAATGTCACCATACAGAATTTATTGCCGAAAGATCTCAAAATAAGTATAAAGTTGTATACAAATATTTTCAAGATTGGTGTAGCGGTAAAAACAAGTCATCGTTTACAGTGAATGTTCTTTGGCATATTTTAGTGAACTCAGCACCGTCTCTATGGACTACCTGCTCCATGCCAAGAAGCACATTCAACATAAATAATGGAATCAATATAGATAATTATTTAAAATTACGTGCGTTTCTTAAACGTCAATCAGAGAAACATGTAGCTAAAAAGGCAGAAAGTTTTACGCCAGAACAAGTAAATGATTTCATTAATGAAGCTCCTGATCAGAAATATCTGGCAACAAAAGTAGTAGATCTCATAATAATTCCATCGTTTTCATCATCTATACTCCATTCACTTTTATAAAGTCTCCCGGTTGGCCATGATTTAGGTCTATCACGTTTTTGTAACTAAAACACAGGCAGGTTGGCACTGCTGAAATATCGTCAAGGTCAAAACAATCCGCAGAGACGTTGCCAATTTCTACTCTCAACATAATCATAACAGACCATTATCTTCGAATATAATAAAGAACTCTTCGCTATGAAATTGAAAATGCCGAAAGTAGGAGTGCTATACAGAACCGAAATCTGCAATAGGAAAACTTAATTCTGACATGTTGAACTCTCGAATGAAATTACTTAGTTTCCTATCGGTATATTTTATTAAGGTATAATAATGACTCAGGTTTCGTAGTACTACTACATTTTGAAACTGGTGTATTTCAAGTTGTGCAACAAGGTATTTGAATGTCTTCTGTAGGCTTATTCCTTGAGAATTTCGAAAAGTGGAGAATTCCAGGTAAGTCTGTTCGTTTAGAAGTTTTCCTGCCGGGTTATTCGGGTACTTTTATTCTTTTTTCAAATGAACAATCACAAAGTAACGGAGTACTCTATCGATTATTTTTCAATAAAATTCCAACACTTGATTCTTGATTTCCATACAAGAAAATAGCATGATTGATGCTTCCAACCAGTTTATTTACGTGAAATATTTCCAGTAACAACAGAGGAAAAATTTTCTTCTACAGTCGTCAGGACTGTGGAATTATTGAATTCACATCTTCTCAAATTCATTATTTTTCCGAAGTAAATTCACATTGTGAAAATACGTAATTTAATTACTAGGACTTCTATGTAGAGAGGACAACGTTGCGTAGTTATCTGACAGGAAAATGACTATAACCTAACATTTTCAAAATATACATGGTGAAATGTGTCAAATTTTCGTGGCCAACCGGGAGACTTTATAAATGTGAATGGAGTATAGTTAATATCATAATTTATTTTAGATTTTGTATTTATTGTTATAGTCGTAGATAAAGTATAGTATTCAACTTGCGGTAATGGCCATAACTCACTTGATGAATTACAGCACTCGCCTCCGGCTCGCGCTGCAAACTTCATCTGCGTGAGTTATGACTTACATTACCGCTCGTTAAATAATATACTATTACTTTGATTATTTAAATATGACATTAATTCCAGTAAATTTTTCAAGAATAATTATGTATTCTTCTCTTAAAGAAGAATTGAAGGTAGACAATAATGTGTTACTTCACTAAAAAAAAAATTGGTTCAAGCACTGACGTGAAGTCAGGAGCTTTTGCGCGTATGTTCTATTGTCCATTCTCCTGTATTGGACACTTTTAATCGAATTTACCATGGTTAATTCTATTGTCTATTTCACTGTTTTGGACAGCCTTAATCGAATTCACCATGGTAAATTCGATTAAGAGTGTCCAATACAGGAGAACAGACAATAGAATTCACCATGGTAAATTCGGTAAATTCAATACAGGAGAATGTACAATAGAACAGACGCGCAAAAGCTCCTGATTTCAAGAAAAAAAAATTGGTTCAAGCACTGACGTGAAGTCAGGAGGTTTTGCGCGTATGTTCCATTGTCCATTCTCCTGTATTGAACACTCTTAATCGAATTTACCATGGTGAATTCTATTGTCTGTTCTCCTGTATGAGACACTCTTAATCGAATTTACCATGGTGAATTCTATTGTCTGTTCTCCTGTATTGGACACTCTTAATCGAATTTACCATATTGAATTCGATTAAGGCATCAACAAGTCCAGAGCGTTCCTGCCAATCGGGTCCTTCATAAATGGCTTCGTATAATATATATATATACTTATGCATATATTTCACAAATCAAATAGACCCCAGAGGGTTCATTGATTTGCCGAGAAAGCAAGAGCAGACGCGTTTCTGGCTTCTTGGCCTTCATCAGTACTCTGTAGCTTCCTCAACAAATTCAACTAAACTGACCCGGGTTGAGCCTCTCAGAGCCGGCTTGGTTGAATTTGTTGAGGAAGCTACAGAGTACTGATGAAGGCCAAGAAGCCAGAAACGCGTCTGCTCTTGCTTTCTCGGCAAATCAATGAACCCCCTGGGGTCTATTTGATTTGTGAAATATATGCATAAGTATATTTATTATACGAAGCCATTTATGAAGGACCCGATTGGCAGGGACGCTCTGGACTTGTTGATTTATTAACAACGGTATCGCCATTTTTCATTATTATTCGATTAAGGCTGTGCAATACAGGAGAATAGACAATAGAATTCACCATGGTAAATTCGATTAAAAGTGTCCGATACAGGAGAATGGACAATAGAACATACGCGCAAAAGCTTCTGTTTTTTGTAACGGTTCAAAACTTCGCTACTGGTAATCTGTAGAGCTAATCACGGTTAATTATACCGACATAGATTGACCTATATGGGATCCGTAATATTGCAAATTTTAAACAACCCATCAAACCATCTACAGAGGATCTGATGCTCACATTCGTTTCAGTTGGCGTCATCAAATCAGTATTTCAGTTCTTGGGTAGGGTGCTGAATCTCTGCAACAAGGAACTCGGCACTCCGTATCAGAGATGCTCGAGAGTGTTCGAAACTGCCATCACGGATTGCCAGGCCTCTCTGGGTCCATTCTTCAGCTGGGCGTGTTCCATAGGGTATCTTATGAACACTGTCTGTTACATCGTGAAGCCGTTCGATTTGATTTGCATGCTGGTGGACTTCATCAGCAATTCTATCATTGGAGTCGTGATGAGAAGTAAGTCGAGACGCTTTGATCTAGGTGATCAACGGCAAGAACTGCTGAAACGAAGAAATGTTAGTATGATTTCAACCAAATGGACAATGATTTCTTTGGATTCGCTAATTCGATTTCAGACAATATGAATATTGAGATATAATGACAATGAGCAGGGAAATACAAGTCCAATCAATCATAAAATCACTACTGACAAACACTATGAGAATCGATGATTAAACTTACCAGTAGAAACTTGTGGTGGTATTTTGAGCGACTTATTTCGCTGAGATTAGAGAACGAACTAGCTAGGCCGTATCAAGTGAGTTACTGTCAACCATTTATTGGCCCGGAATATACCACTCCTCCGGAACTTTGATACTGTCTTCTTCTTACTAGTCTGGCATAATCGATCTCTATGCGCAGAGTCAGCAAGATAATGTCAGAACATATAGGCCCCATCGGGGAGAACTATATGTACCTATCATACAATTGCTTCGTCGCAAATCAATATAATATAATTTAAAAGAAAAAAAAATATATATACACAGATATACAAAATGGGAACAGAACAAATGGGTTGCATACATTGTAATATCCCATGATTTAAATAGCAGTAATTTATATTTTCATGAAATAGCCATAAGTAAAGTACCGTGATTCCTATATGTTCGAAAGAAAACGATCTGTGAATAGGCTCCCTCACTCAGCTGATGCTCTCCATACAACAACTTACGGAAAATATAACAGGGAGAATCTGTGAACCATGAATAGACGCTGGCCACTTAATAACTGAAGCCACTTGAGGTTGAAGAAATATAAAAACAAAAAGCTTGGATGGGACCGTTACATATAAAAGGGTAACTTCTGAATAGTGTTGGAACTGGAAGCTCCACAGCGTCAGTAAGCAGCAATGTTAATACGGTAGAGTGAATGATTAATTTGTCTTCCCAGGTGTACCGAGAGTGGACCCAGAGTTAGTTCTATAACACCACGAATGTTTTTCTGCATTTTCAGGAACTTTGGTCACACATATGAAGCGGGAACATTGTTTGTTACTCAGAGCTTAGCTCTCTGATAGTTTGTCCAAATTCATTGACTCCTTCTGGCGAAGCTAAACGACACTGGCCCCATCTGCGGTTTGCACATCCCCTGTACATACCCTGCGCCTTCCGATAGCTGTAGGTCAAGCACTGGCTTTAGGAAGGAAGAGTGTTGGTCCAGCGCTGCTATTTAATTACCTCCTGAATGAACGAATAACGTAGAAAAAGTGTAGGTCGAGCACTGCTCTTTACTCACCTCTAGCGAGTATAAATGATGTATAAACACTAATGCTTACTGACCTCCGATCTGCAACTTATATTATCTCCCTTAATAATTGTAGAAATGTGAATGTACCAGTTGACGAGGACGATCATATTACTGGGGTTTTTTTTCTAACCTTCCTTTCCCCCCATTTATACAAAATGTATGTATCTGAACGCACAAACTTGTTTGAATCTTTCAACTTCCCGCTCAATTTCCTTGTTTCATTGAGTGTAACTTGGGTTGCCTATACAACGTGAGTAAGTATAGTCCAGTAGTCCTACGAATTCAGTTGACGATCACAAAACAGCCAAAGTTAGCTACATTGGGTCATATAGGTTTCAACAGTAGAAGTCCCTGTGATACTGAATGGTTATTAGAGTAATCAATAAAGAGGATCTTGTACAGATGGTTCCTATTGAAAAGACTGACGTGTAGTTGTTTTAAAGGGTCTGAAGTGGATCTGAAGTGCTTAGCTTGGCTTGGGGTTGGAAGATATAAAATGAAGACATCGGATTATCGAGGCCTCTTTTCTTTTGTGTGTGCAGCAACAAAGATATCTTTCCACAGGTTGAATAAATTCTCTGAATTGTAGTTGCAAGTTTTATGAACCACTATCAAGTAAGTCCCTTGCATTGACAATGAATATTTTACTCTGCTTCTATGTTCATTACTCCTTACAGTCAAGGGTAAGAATAATAATAATAATAATAATAATTGCAGAGAAATCATACAATTTTTCAGAATAAATTAAAGAGAAACAAAATAGCTGCAAAAGGACTTACGTCAGCGATACTGTTATTATTGTAAGCCCAAAAATATCAATGAAAAACTAGTCATTCATTCCCACACCTCATACCATAAGCTCCAAGAATGTGCACACCAGAGGAATCTAGAAAATTCAGCACAAACTTGCCCTCAGTTCTGTGTGTTCAGCAACATTTTTCAATACTTACTTTTGAACCGCGATGGATGACTCAGCCTTAGAGAGGCAGACATGCGGTTATACAGGAAATAGATCGAAAATGAAAAAGATCTGCCGAATAAAGATGTTCTATGAGCAGGTGGTGAAATTAATCCCCTAAATCTAACATTTACATTGTGAACGTCCGACCTAAACCTTATTTTGTTATACAGATATGGGGGCTTTCGAAAACAGATAATGGAATGGAACAAATCCACGGAATGCAGCTCCCTTCGCTTATCCATGCTCAACCATTGACAGCACTCCAACTTATGGATAACTGGTTCATATTTCCTTATGCCATAAATGAGCCTCAGGCAAGAACGTTGCACTCTCTGTATCCTTGTGTTATCAACAACCCGCAAGCATGGCCCATAAACAGCGTCACAATAATTGAAATGGCTCAAAACCAGTGAGTCAGTCAGTAAAATTTTAGAGTTTTGAGGGAGTTGACGTCTACTACCGTATAACTTTTTCAATCCTGAATACGCTCGCTGAACACAAGATGTGACGTGTTCGGTTAATCGGAGCTCTGTATCCAGAATAACCCCCAAATTACGTGCAGATCTTACCACAGGAATCTTGACACCCTCAACTCTGACATCCAAAAGAGACTCCAAATTTTTACTGTCTTATCCAAATACGAGAACCTTTGTTTTAATTGGATTCAAGGAAAGCTGATGTTCATTCGAATTTTTTACCAACCGATCGATATCCGCATTGATCTCACTTGTTGCCCGGTGCAATGCTGCTGACTCAAAAGTGAAGAGTAGCTGCGTGTCATCAGCGTACTCGAAGTCCACACAGTACTGCAGTCCATTGGTGACGATAAATGTATAAACGCAGAACAAAATTGGAGCAAGAACCGAGCCCTGCGGAACCCCACTTCCGACTAATCCCAACTCTGATCTACCTGTCAATGTCTCCACATACTAATACCTATTTTGAAGAGTTCGACATCAGAATTGCTTTACTCCAGTACTTAACAGTTATAAAAGCATTTTTGGGCAGGATCGGTACAACACGTATGATTGAGTTAATCTATGTTCGACATTATCATCTACATCTAGACAATCGGTGGCTTGTATCTTATTCACATTCTGACCAACCGTTATAGGCCTGATGATGTAATGATTTTATTAAATCGTGTTCATTTGACCTTGGCAAATGATTAAAGAGCAGTGCCAGACCTAACTCTTTCTTCTTTAAGCCAGTGTCTGACCTACAGCTATCAGGAGGAGCAGAATATATATGTAGGGGATGCGCTAATTGCAGTGGTAGTCGATGTCGTTTAACTTCACCAGAAGGAGCCCAACAGGGTTAATGAATCAGAGAGCTAAGCCCTGAGTAACGAAACTGTGTTCCTGCGTCCTGTGACAGTGCGGCCGAAGCTGATGAAAATGTTCCATTCTTTCATTTGATGGCGATAAAACTTTGTCAACCAATTGCACTTGCGGGAAGATTATAGAAATACTACAATTAACCCCACTTACGGTCTTCTCTTGGCCAATGTAGGATAGGAAGATATTATGAATCACGTTGCAAATTGGCGGAAGTGCAGGGCATGCTGCTTCATTTTTTTTGTTCTTCATACGGAGGGAGATGATTTCTTGTGATACCTATATCAAGATCGGGTAAAATGCGAATTTATAGTCTGCCAGCTGTCGTAAATGTACGTATAAATATCATTCAATTTAAATAAATGTATGAATTATCGAGCACAATATGAATATGTATATTTTTTTTTCCACAATTATTCCTTCTGCGGCGCAACGGGATAGGTAGTTTATAATAATAAGATGGTTGCGCTTCTCAGAAAATGTAATGGTTAGTTGCTAACCACGTATTTAGATGAATAAATTAATACACACATAAAAATGGCCTAGGAGACACCTGGTTACTTGATGTTTTTTAAATAAAATGTATCTTAGGATGGCAAAAAAAGAATTTTCCTTTGATAATTCGTGCTGTCCCCTAGATTATTTTGATGTGTGTAGTTCTAGGATCGATGATGAAACAATGGATGACTCTATTTAGTGCTAGTCTAGTGAACAAAGGACTACACGTTGTGTATGCAACCCAAGATACTTTTAGATACTCAGAGTACGAGATATTGTTGGGAAGTTCAACTCAGGAGGAAATGTAATAAAAACAGCATAATATAAACTGAAGATATTAATCCACGTTAGGTACCATTTTCCCAAGAGTGCGGAAAAGAAAGTAGAAATAAAACCGATCTTTCCAAATATTAAATCATTAAAAAAAAGTAGATATTCATCGCTGATGAATGTATATTGTACCGATAAGTCATCGGTACATGTAGTAAAATGATTAACTCAACACTCTCAACAGTATACAGGGTGTTTCCTAAACATGCGGCAAAAATTCAGGGGGTTGTTCCTTGGACTATTCTAAGAATATTTTGTCCTTTGATGATTTTTGAAAAACCTATTTGTTTCGAAGATATAGGGGAAACAAAATTTTGGATAATAACATTTTATTATGAAAAATTACATGAAAATTCAACTCAACCTACAAAAACTGTTGAAAATGACCACCTCTACCCAGCATACAAGCATCCAATCTTCTCCTCATTGACTGCCGAACCCTTTCAAAAACACCAGGATCATTTCTTATATTAAGTTACACCCAGCAATGATCCGATTTCGCAAGTCTTCCACATTTTCTACTGGAGTGGTATAAACTAATGATTTTAGATGGCCCCATAGGAAATAATCTAAGGGGTTTAAGTCCGGGGAACGAGCAGGCCATAAATGAGGTCCACCTCTTCCAATCCAGCGATCTCCGTATGTTAATGTTAAAAACTCACGAGCAACCAAACTAAAATGCGCTGGTGCACCATCGTGCATAAACCACATTGCATGTCTTATTGCCAATGGTACATCCTCCAAAAACAGAGGTAACGTTTGTTCTAAAAAGTTGCGATACACGTCCCCGGTAAGTCTTTCTGGTAAAAATATCGGCCCTATTAGGCAGTCACCCACAATACCAACCCAAACATTCAATGAGAACTGATGTTGAAAACGATCTTCAATTACCTCATGTGGATTTTCGTCGGCCCATTCATGGTTGTTATGAAAATTTCTTATTGCATTTCTTGAGAAATTCGCTTCATCGGTAAAAAGAATCAGCGTCAGTAATTGAGGAATTTGAACTAATGTGGTTAAAAGCCATTGACAAAATGCAATACGTGGGGGAAAATCAGTAGGAATAAGTGCCTGAACGCGTTGCATATGGTATGGGTATAACAAATTGTCTTTAAGAATTTTCCAAACAGTCTTATTACTCACATTCAAAGTATTGGAAATTTTTCGAGTAGAAGTACTAGGGTCTTCTTCGATCATGTCCAGCACATTCTCTTCCAGTTCCACCGTTCTTACTGTGTTTGGTTTTCCTGGTCCCCCCATTTTTTTCAATGCGCCTGTTTCATGCAGACGTTGATGAATATTTTGAAACAATTTTCTGTCAGGAATATTACGCCCAGGAAATCGTTCAATGTACAACCTCCTAGCTTTTAATGAATTTCCATCAGCAAGTCCATAAATGAAATGCATGTCAGTCATCTCGGCGTTTGTATAGCGATTCATAATAGTCAAAGATAAAATGTTAATTGCTAATACATCACAAAACGAATTCAAATGAAAACCGTGTTTAATCTGTATTCCTTTACCATCTGCACTTATCAATTTTTAGTCAAAAAACTGGCCGTTTTTAGTAATTGGAATGTTGTTAAACAAATTTAAAAATAAATTGTACCTACTTAGTAAACACAGTGCGGTACGCATTTTTATTTAAACTATTATTAATTTTAAAAATATGAAAAATGTTGTTCGCCCTGTATCTTCGAAACAAAGAGGTTTTTCAAAAATCATCCAAGGACAAAACATGCTTAAAATAGTCCAAGGAACAACCCCCTGAATTTTTGCCGCATGTTTAGGAAACACCCTGTATAACACAGAATATATCGTTAGGTTAACGATATGTTCTGTGGATATATCCACTTCAGATCTCTGAACCACTTCAAAACCTTCAATCGGAACCATTGAATCCATTGAAGCACAGAGCCTATTCACTGAGCGTTTTCTTCCGATCATAGGAATCACGTACATTACTATAATTATGGCTTTTTTTGTGAGAATTACTGCTATAAATAATGGAATGTTAGAATGGTTTTTAGAGATCAATTCTGCTGAAGGTCTCATATTGTTTGTCAGTAAATTGCGATTCTTGTGACAGTAGCCTTAGAAACTTGTAAAATACAGTAGTCTGAGAGGGCAACTGAAAGTAGATTGTCCTGTTTTCACTTACTGCTCCCCACCATATCATTGATCTTACCGACACTTCTCGTTTTACAGAAATCAAAATATTCATCAGACACGTGAAAACCATGTTCTATGTGAGAATAAAATTCTCTCATTCCTATCATTTCGAATCGAAATCCTCGAAGAGCATGCGAGAAATTGCGAGCAGCATCGTAGGAGAGATCAAAATGAGGACCAAGAAGATAGTATCAGTTTTCGAGTTCTTCAATTGTGCAGCGAGTTTGTTCTTCATATGTCTGATTTCCAGGTCTGATATTAATCTACCCAACTACACCTACCCAAAAGATTAACCACTTAGGAAAAAAGAATTGGTTAAAGCACTGTCGTGAAGTCAGGAGCTTTTGCGCATGTTCTATTGTCTACTCACCTCTATTGGACACTCTTAACCGAATTTGGCATCGATATATACTGTTTTCTCAACTTTTATAATATATGAATACATTTCATACCATTTTAATGACAACCTTCAGTAACGAGAGAATCGTCTATGATCAAAGAAGTTTTAATTGTGACATGAATTCTGATGGAATTGAAATATGAAAAAACTTACGCCTGAAGTAACTCCAGGATAGGATATTCACGAAATTGCACGAAAATTAGTGGGTCGGCATTATTATTATTATTATTATTATTATTATACTGATCCTCCTGGGTCTTCCAGAAGGAGACCCCTCATAAGCTCTAAGAGCTTGCCCTGAGTTAGGAGAACCAGTTGTGTTCTGTGTAGGCTTTGTTACTGTGTCCTTACGCCACCTCAGGCACAGCACTGTTTATACAAGTAATCACCGAGCTTTAATAGATCAGATTTGTACATTTTGAGTTATATAGAAAATAACAACAAAATTAATGAGTCCAAAACCATTTGACCGATTTTGTCAATTAACGAACTTAAATGTCGCATTTGGATGCGCAATCTACCCTGAAAATTGCAATTCACTATCTCTTTCCTTCCTCAAGTTATCGTGAGATACGTAATATTTTTTAATATTTTTTTTTATTTTCTTGTGGTACGATCCTCACAAAATAATATTCCAGATAGGTAGAAATCTGAAAACCTTGGGCCAATTATGCCCAACATTAAGAAACTTAACTCTTCCATTCGGATGCACCACCTACCCTGAATATTGCAGGTCGCTATATATCTCTTTTCGTTATCGAGGCAACGGTCACCCATCCAGCTACTGAACCTACCCAAGGCTGCGCAGATCTCCAACAATATAGATCTGATCGTGTTCAAGCTTGGAACTGAGATATAGAATCTCATTTTCAATGTTTTTTTCAAAATATTCTAGTGTTACGATCCTCACGAAATTGTGCAAGAATTTTAACGTCGGCATTTTACAACTAATAGCCCTGTTTGAATTGGATCGGTTTCGTAGTTCTCGAGTTATTGAGGAAATAACAACCAAATTTTAGATGGGTATAACTCCAAAACCGTTTGAACGATTATACATATATATATTGACAAACTCAAATATCACATTCAAATGCACAATCTAACCTAAAAATTGCAAGTGGCTATCTCTATCCGTTCTAAGGTTATCGTGACATAAATAATATTTTTTTATAATTGTTTATAAATTTTCTAGTGATACTTTTCTCAGAGAATTTCACAAACTACTCACCAAATTTCAATTTGATCGTATTCGTTTTGGTTACAAAAAAATTATTACTCGGAAACCATAGGGCCATTATGCCCATTAACGAACTTGTCTGTCATATGCACGCAAAAAGATCTTTCACTCGATAATAATAATCTAACCACTATTAACAACCCATTATTCTCTGACTAAGGATATAATGTCAACCCATACTTTTTGGCGCTCTTGTTCCTCGGAACAGAGTGCTTATCAATTTGCCCAAATGTCTGTAATTTTAGAATTTTTGGCTGAAAATGGTCTTAAACGATTTGGTTCGACACACTGATCAAGAATCGATGGCCGAAATTGATTATGTCCGTCCGGCCGTTAACACGATAACTCTCGAACGGAATGAGCTAGACAGTTGAAATTTTCAGAGTAGGTTTAGGAGATAAATATCTCGGTTAAGTTCGTTACTGGATGATTTCGGAGTACCAAAAAAAAAATTGTTTTTACATTACAAATTTTAAATTCAATTTTTTTTAAGATGTAGTTTCATCCTAGTAATCGATTGATGTCATTCTCAACTCTAACAAGCTAATACTTTCGGAGATATGATTTTTCAAAATTACACTAATTATTCTCAATTCTATATGATTTCATAGAATACTCTAATTATAATTTCCTGATGTATATAAATCCACCATGAGATGAGTCATAGAGCTACGTTTTGAATTTAATGACGAAAGTTCTTGAGAATTGAGGCATAGAAGCCAAATTGAAAAAGTGGGAAATCCCTATGGACAGGAGCTTTGGCGCTCCTGTTCAAACTTTGAGAAATCAGAACTACGAAAGTATTGGTTTCTCAGTATTGGGAATGATATCAATGGATTCTTTCTTGTTTAATTCATTTTATTTTATGATGCAGTTCTATCATAAGATTCCATTGGTATCATTCCCAACTCTGAGAAACAAATACTTTCGGAGATATAATTTGTCAAAGTTTGAACAAGAGCACCAAAGCTCCTGTCCACAGGGCTTGAACAATTTTTTTATCGGCGAGTTGAAAATAATCGTTTTAGACCATTCACGGCAAAAAACTCTAAAATTACAGACATTTCGTCATTACAATTAACAGGCACTCTGTTCAAGAGCCAAAAAGTGATTCATTTGATGAGAGGAACGTATGATTTAAATTAATGACTAGCTTAAAGACTCACCCTGTATACTTTTCAAATTTGTTTCGAAAAATATTCATTTCATACGACTTCTTTCAGAGTGATACATTATAGACACAAATATTTAACCAAGGAGAGATTTGATAACAAGTTCCTCACGAAAAATTTGGTAGATATCGATCTAAGAAGGGCCAAGATGGAAAAAGAAACTATTTTTCCGTTGAACCACAGGGAGCAAAAGAAATACATCACGGTAAGAGAATTTTTGAACCAATACATCTTCTGGAACCATTGAACTAGTGAAAATACACTGACCCAAATTTTCATTTTCGATTTATATGAATGACTTCATAGATATATGGACTGTGAATGAGAACGTGTTTTTGCGCGCATATTCTACGGAACAACGTGCTGTCATTTCGCCCAAATTTTAATACCGAAAATGGTCTCAAACAATTAGGTTCGACTCACTGATGAAGAATTCGATATCAAATTCAATTCTGTCAAATTGTCGACGAGGATAGCCGAGGCACTTCTGTCAAAGCCACTCGTGGAACACCTCAAGGGGGAGTAAGGTCTCCCCTTCTGTGGACGAGCTCCTCCACAGGCTAACAGGCTAGATGATGCCGATGACATAGTCCTAATGTTCAGAGGTAAATTCGAGAGCACCTTGTGTAACTTACTACAGGAGGGCCTTAGAATTATCAGGCAGTGGATCTTAGGGGTCGTCGCAGTATCTTAATACTGCGATGAATGTACGTCATGATTGTGAGACCCATAATTACGTATGGGGCAGTAGTGTGGTACCCAAAAACAAGCCAGAATAGAACGAGGAAAACTCCTCATCAAAGTACAAAGGCTGGACTGTGTGTGTATCACTGGAGCTACGGGAACCTGTCCTACCAGGTGGCTCTTGAGATTATCACAAATGTCACAACATGAAGTGTTGTGACATTTGTGATAATAAATAGTGATAAAGAAGTTGGCCCATGAAGCCATTCTCAGAATATCTAGGAAAGGAACAGGTAATGAGAGTATTAAAAACTAGAGAGCCTAGTCCTCTCTTACCAGGTACCTTTCATCAGCCAATCTTCTTAGTGACGAAATGATCAAGAAAGTAACTATCAAAAAAAACTTCACTACGATGCTCGGTAGGAAGAAAAAACTGGGACAGGGAATCCACCTTCCAAGTTCTTAAAAGAAATGCCATTAAATGGTACACAGACGGTTCAAGAACCACTACAGGAGCTGGCGCTGGAGTATGGGCCAGGCACCAAATGCTCACTATCGCTAGACTCCTATCCGAGCTTCTTTCAGGCAGAAATACTTGCAATAGAAAGATGCGTGGAAATGATCCTACAAAGAAACTATCAGAGATATGATATAGCCAGGGCCGTCTTAAACTATGCGGGGGCCCTTGGGCACACAATATTTCGGGGCCCTTTTTGGAAAGTGAAGAAAGCGAATAATACATTTTTTTACCATGATAACTCTTGAACGGAATGAGCTAGACCATTTTCAGAGTAGGTTTGGGATATAAATATCTCAGTTAAGTTTGTTATTGGGCGAAATGGTGGTTTCAGAGTAACAAAAAAAAATTCCCACTTTAGCGCGTATGTTCTGGGGAACATCGCGTTATCATTTTGCCCAAATGTCTGTAATTTTCGAATTTTTTTGCCAAAAATGATTTCAAACGATTGGGTTCGACACCCTGACGAAAATTTCGAGGTCAAATTTGATTCTGTCCGGCTGGCCGTTGTCACGATAACTTGAGAACGGAAAGAGAATTTTAAGAGTAGGTGGCGCATCCCAATAGGACGGACAAATTCGTTAATGGGCATAATCGTCCCAATATGGTTTCCGAGTAATAATTTTGTTTTCAACCAATACAAATCCGATCGAATTGAAACTTGGTGAGTGGTTGTCGAATACAAACCTAAGGACGTCAGTGAAATTTTGTGAGAATCAATTAGAAAGTTTTAAAAAAATATTATTTATATCACGATAACCTGAGAACGGAAGAAGATAGCGACTTGAAAATTACCGGTTAGGTTGTGCATCTGAATGCAACATTTGAGTTTGTTTATATGTTTAATCACCCAACCGGTTTTGGAGTTATACCCATCTGAAATTTGGTTGTTGTTTCCTAAATAACTCGAAAAATACAAAATTGATCCAATTCTAACATGGTTACTAGTTGTAGAATACCAATGCAAAAATTCTTGCGAAATTTCGTGAGGATCATATCACTAGAAATTTTTCAAAAAATCATAGAAAATCATAAAAAAAAATTCTTTATCTGACATCGCTGAAATTTTGAGAGAAAGGAAAACAGGAGATAGGGATTTGCAATTTTCAGGGTAGGTTGCGCATCCGAATGGGAGGGTTAATATCGTTTTTGAGCATATCGGTCTAACGGTTTCGAAGTTATTCCGACCTGGAATATTATTTCCTCGATAACTCAAAATATTTAGACTTGATCGAATTGAAGTTTGGTAACTAGTTTTAGAATATCGACATAAACACGTGTGTAAAATTTTGTGAGAAACGTTCACCTAAAAAATTTTAAAAAAATTACGAAAAAAAAAATTGGTTCCTGCTCCTGACTTCACGTCAGTGCTTGAACCAATTTTTTTGACTTATATTGATCCAAATACAAGCCATGTTTAGTCTTATATGACTTTTTTGTCTTAAATGGATCCTAACTAAGCTGATTAAGTCAAAATCAAGTCAAATGTTAGGGACATTTCATACTTCGAAAAGAAAGGAGGCAAAGTTTGACGTGATTTTGTTGTAATTTGGTTAAATAAACATAATTTTGATTTAAATTTCAAGACAAAAGTAAATATTATTTTCGACTCGGGTGCTTACTGTGCCCGACAAAAATGTTTTTAGAATAAATGTGAGAAAAATTGTCTGTCCTTCGGGGCCCCCCTAAGGATGGGGGCCCTGGGCACGGGCCCCGTGTGCCCTTATGGTAAAGACGGTATTGGATATAGCAATCCACTGTGACAGTCAAGCTGCTATTAAAGCTCTGAGCTCCCGTGTTATCGGGTCCAAGCTTATATGGGAGCGCCGAAGAAAACTCAATGAAGTAGGCAAGCACAACAGGGTCTCCTTGGTCTGGGTTCCTGGTCACGTGGGAATCAAACGATATGAGGAGGCCTACACATCTGCGAAGAAAGGACCACAAACCTCCATTATTGGCCTGGAACCCTACTGTGGGCTTGACAGATACAACTACAAAAGTGAATTTGATGAAAGAAGAAACTGAAAGAGGTATTTTCTGGAGATCTCTTCCCGGAATGTATCACTCCAAGAAATTCCTCCGGGATTTTGATACTGTCAGATCCAAGAAATATTTGGACCTCAGTAAGAACACGCTGCACCTCCTCACTGGTTTCCTCAAAGAGCACTACGGCCTCAGGAAGCTTATAATGAGATTATAGGGTTAGCAGAAACTGACGAGTGCAGATTCTGTTGGGAGGAGTATGAAACTCCTGATAACCTAATAACGGAATGCCTCACCATCTCAGACTAACGCAAGGAATGCACTGGGCAAAAAATCTGCAGGAGCGAAGACGTAGCCTCCTTGAAGCCATCCCAGATACTGGAGTTCATCAGAACTCTGGAACTGGAAGGCGAGCTGTAGATGGTGACGACATCGAAAGCTCTGACAGGGGCGGCACAATAGACCTTAAGGTCGAAGTGCAACGTTATCCCCCTCCAACAATATACAATATCATTAGAAAACATTTTTTCTTAAAACAAAATTTTCTTCATTTTCATTTATTTCCTTTCAACTTCAGAAATGATCAGTTTTCGGTGAAATTTGGCAAAAACTTTCGATCCGCTAGTTTACAATTGACTACCGGATTCCATCTCGATCGGCTTTGTATTTTTGGAATAATTTCAATTTAATGCATTTTCTCACGTCCTATCGCTTCCTTTATTCATACTCAACTTCATACAGTATCTCGTGGGGGTGTGTGAGGCTTTAATAGACAATAGAGCATAGTAGCAAAAGCTCATGACTTCAGGTCAGTGCTTTTATAATTTTTTTTTTTGATTCAGTTCAAATCTATCCGGCTACTCTCAAAAGAGAAGAAACAACTTTCGGAAGGATTAGCTTTATTGATGTCAACTGCTCTGAAGATTGGAACACACATGGCAATCGATTATTCCCTGTTCTGGATCATGAACCTTATCAGGAAATACGGAAAATTTCAATCCAAAGTTCAGCGTAAATATCCACCATAACTATACCGGGTGTCCTAGAATTCACTTTAGAGGTGATATATCCATCATTAGAGATTTATACAAGTTCTAGGACATCCAAAATAGCATATTCCTACTTCAATATCCGACGCTATTGTATTATATCGGCTTATAAGTTCCTGGCCTGACACACAGATGGCACAACAAATACAGAATATGATATGTTTTTGGCACCATCGATTTACCCGAATGTCTGTTATTTTCGAATTATTAGACACGATTACTTTCGAACTCCATGAGTAAGGGCCGGTTTCACAATTGCGAGTTAACTCGAGGTTGCGAGTTGACGCATGTATTTAGCGATATTCATGAATGCGTAACACTCGGGTTACCCGCAACCTCGGGTTAACTCGCAATTGAGAAACCGGCTTAGAGTGTTGAAATTTGCAGGATAGCTTTGGAGTACAAGTAGTGAACTTCTAATAATAACTACTGTCATGACGATCGGACGTTTAGTTCGAATGTTACATTTAAAGAGGAATAACTTTTTTATTTTCGAAACAGAAGAATTGAATTTTGTGCGATGGTAAAAGATCACTATTTGATGGGAAAACATCTTTCAAACCAAAAAGATTGGCCTAATTGATATAACTGTTATCCGAGCTCAACACCAGAAAATTCGACTATTATACCGAATGACCCCTATGGTGACTGTTATCTGTTTGCATATTTTCAGGCAGAAGTTGCTTTATCCTTGGCCTCTTGTTGATGAGTAAAATCTATTTGGATCAAAAAAGTTGTGTTTTCTTTAGGAGACCAGAAACTTATCAGCTGATTTGTTATTATCTCAATTATTTGTTTATTTTCAAGCTCCAAATATACCGACAATGCACATAGCTGGTCAAGGACTGTTGGCAGATCTTCTAAAAGCAGTTGTGAAGTCCTTCCAACCTATAGGAATGAGCTTAGAAATAGATACAGTTCCATGTTTGCCTATTCCTATTCCCCCGGATTTTGACCGATACGTACAAATAGGTAGGTATTTCACCTTCGATTTAGGAGTTATTCAAAACATAAATAGGGTGGCCCATGAAGAGTAGGAAATTCAAAGTTGACACCATGTTGTCGTATTCTTTTTGCTAATAATCAACTTTTTGACTAGTTCAAGGCTATTGTGCCAACAACTATGACGTCAGCACTTTGTGGTCGACTTGTCGAAATCAGCTGATAAGTGGCCAAACGAAAACATTTTCCATAAATGCACGTGCACCAAATGATTCCTCTGACAGGCGGGGAATGGTTTGGTAACGTGAAGATTTGCTTTTTGCAATTTGAAGTGACCATCTGTACTTTTCTAAAGTTCAATGAAAAATTATATACGATTTACACTAATTTATTTAATATTGTGACGCGTTTCGTCGACACATCGACTTCATCAGACTACATCATACTAAATTCTTAACAAGTAATGATCTGCCTATAGTGCCTATACCTAGATGACATGGATACAGAGTCTTATTAAAATCTAATTACATAATCTTACACTGTTAATTCTTTGTACCCATTTACAATAGGTAATTCATTCCTAACGCTTTTATAAATTGATTCTCTATTTGAATACATTGAGTAACGGTGAAAAATTTAGATCTAATTGTTCATTAACTAAATTACTCGTGTATGTATCCTTATGCGATGGAATACAATTATTCATAGATCCTCGTGTCATCCATTCGAACATAAAGTCGCGGCATTTCATAGTAGGTATGTTACACCGGCTAATTAATATACCTGTATCCCAAGAAAATTATCGAACAAACAGCGGCGAATAATGGATATGATACAGAGTTAATCAGAAAAATGTTGAAGAAAAAACAATACAGAAAAACAATTAGTTTAGTATGTCCAGAAATTAAGGTTAAAAATAAAATATTCAATAACTTAACATATTTCGGTACACCGAGTCAACATCTTAAAATATTCATTCAAAACCAACAGGTGAATATCACATTCCGGACAAACAATAACACGCAAAACTCATAAAGAACAATAAGTCAAAAAGGAATAAAGAAGATAAATCCGGTGTTTATCAATTAAATTGCGGGAGTTTTGGTATATCATACATAGGAAAAACTGGTAGAAATTTCGGCATAAGAATAAAGGAACATCATCACAGCTACGAAAACATCAAAATTAATTCAAATTATTCGGATCATTTATTAGCAGAAGGACATAAGTTTAATCCGGATTTCAAAATTCAACAACAATTTGAATAAAGGCAACTCAATAATTATTGGGATTTATTGGGAATTAGTGTAAATCGTATATGATTTTTCATTTAGTTAATATGGATTTGCATCGAGTAAAAGCTGCAAGCATTACATTTTCTAAAGTTTTCCAATGAGGAATCATTCGAACACGATTTAAATAGGATATCATTGCTTATTTTAAACAGCTCGTGTGGCTGGATGAATAGAAGCTCGAGTTAGTCATCAAAACGTTCGAATGGGTCGAATTTATTTTCAATTTATAGATTCTACCAGAGCTATCACAAATTAATCGATAATTTGGTCAGTAGAATGCCAAAATACCATGAAAGGCAAAAGGAACAATACCCTGACCCATGTCTAGTGCCTATTTCATTATAAAACCAAAATTTCGATTTTGTCCAGATATATATATATATATATATTTTTTTATAATTTTTAACTTCCAAATGACTAAACAAATTATTTCCCTTGTTTTCCACGTGAAACACTTTCTGTTTACAGAACACAACTGCCTCTCCTTATTCGCACAAGATCCTATGAGCTTCTGAGAGATCTCCTTGGGGAAGACCTAGGAGGGTCAGTATAATTATAATCATGTCTAGAGCAAGCTCGCCTATGCAGATTGACTTCACAATGGAAGAAGTGAAAACACTAAACAAGACATGATTAGGATTACACTGACCCTCCTAGGTCTTTCCCAAGGAGCTCCCTCAGAAGCTCCTAGGAGCTTGTGCGACTAAGTCAGCTGTGTCCTGTGTAGGCTTTGTTAATGTATCCTTACACCAGCTTAGGCACAGCACGGTTAATTTTTGATCCGACAGTGATTGGTGTCCACTACCCTCTGACTAAATCTCCGGCTCGTTCTATCCACTGAGCTTTAAGGTCATAATTCAATTCAAATTTGTCAACCTGAACGAGCGCACCAAAGAGTACACGTGCTTTTTTATTTAAGAATAAAACGGAAAATTCAATTCTGGAGCCCTTAGGATACCTACTTTTCATATTATTTTTCTGAGAGAACTGGATCACAGGAAACCAAATGAAAATACCTAAATTTCCCTTATCTCTTTTGTTAGCTTCAATTCTCGTCTTATGTCTGCTCTTAACGATACTTGAACCATATGGATTGCGTTGGAGGAACTCGATACTCTGTTACTACTTCCCTAAAAGAGCCAAGGAGCGAGCGGTTTGGTTGTACAATCACATCTTAAGATCCAGATCTTCTTTTTTGAAATTTGCCAGAAGACAACTGAGGAGGAAAGTGCTTGGTAGTAAGCAGATATCAAAAGTAACGTGTCTCGAATACTTGAGATCTAAGACAAAGTAAGTTGAATTGGCTATTTCTCAATTTGTTACCATCACTACAAAAGAAACTACAATCTTGTCCACTATACCAATTTTGTCTTCTGTCATAAGTTTCGGAATAGTATATTCTAAGGCAAGTTGCAGAATGGGCTGATATTTAAACACGAATGCGAATTTCGAAAACGAGTGACGAAGAAGCTAGTTTCGTACGCATGAGTGTTGGAATTGCCTTCTGCAACAAGTATTAGACCATATTTTCTCTATTTCAGGCAAGTTTTGTAAAATACTGTTGTAATTTAATGAAAAATTAGGATTATACATCCTAGTGACTTTTCTATTGTATCTTGGCAGTTGGTGTAACTGTTAAGAAAGTTGACAGCTCATGGAATTTGAATTGTACGTAGAGCATGGAGATCAGATTGAACAGTTTCCTAATATCATGAATGATTCAAAATTAGCAAGAAGGAAATCTCTAGTACCTTATTTTTTTATGAAAATAAATCCTTTCCTTTCAACAATTATTTCACCTTATCCAGATTATCTTATTTTGACAATAATTGACGTGTGTTGAAATTTGATAGGATCGAATGTCAGTGCTGACTACCACAAAATGAAAAATATAACTAGAAACAATGCGGGAATGAGTTCATTCCAGCACTGTTTTTAGTGCTGGAATGAACTCATTACGATACTGAAATAGAGAAACTCGTTTCCATATTTTAAGCGTTACTACAGCATACTACCAATTTCTATTTTCCATAATGTTGGGCTAGGTAGATGTCCATGACATCTTTGTAATTGTTGATGAAAATTTCGATATCAACGATTTTACCAGAATCTTAAACATTAAATACCCATCTATTAAGAATTGAAATTATCTAGAAATAATTCAAAATCAATCAGTTTTTGAATTTTTAGAAAACCTACCAATTCTGAAAATTACATTTCGTCTGATTGGGTTGCTCCCAGGTCACATAAACCAGCCAGCTTACATTTCCTCGTTAACCGGTTATTTAATATTCCGCTAAGCAATGTAAAGAAAGAAAAATGATTTTCCAAATTGCCGAAAAAAACGGGTATAGTCATCAACTAGTTCAGAAAAATATCAACAAACATAAAGATTAAAATCTCTTCGAAAAAAATAAAAATGCTAAAAAGTTTTCACGTTCCATCCGAACACAAACAACAAAGTCCAGAAAATTTTTAAAAAAGTTAATATACTGGCATACTAAACTTCCACGGAAATTAAACAACTTCTAGGAAATACATTCGATGAAACTCCGCATATGTTAAAATCTGGTATATGAAATTAAATGTTGTGATTGCAACAAGTGCTATGTCGGGCAAACAAGCAGAAACATTCTCACACGGTATAAAGAGCATGCGAGACTCATTCGGAACAACAACATCGATAAATCTGCTGTTGCACATCGCGTTTTAATAACTGGCCACTCAATTTCAGAAAATTCCGTGAAATTGTTGAAAAATTCCAATACATTGTAGAAGGGATCGAAATGTATAAGAGAATAGATATTTTACTCAATAATGATCTAACCCCTATCAACAACTACTCATTGTTCTCACGAATTGGTGTATGACTAAGGGTATAATGTCAACTCATACTTGTAGAAATAGATAGCATGCTTTAGTAACGTAGTCTCAGAAGATGGAAACATTGTTTTCGAAATATATGTCAGACGACAAAATTGGAAGTGGACTAGAGTGTAGTTAGAGAACTAATACCGAAGGGATTTATGTGTTGCAGCCTGTAATAATAATTTTACATATTTTTGCAGTAACAAATGCTTATTATTATTCCTGGGATCAGATAAACAACAAGCCTGTTTATTATGCGGAGAAGTATTCAGAAAATCTGAATCCCCAATTTCATGCCTGCGACCTGGATGTACTGCAATGTACTGTAGGCAATGCTTCGAAGATTTGGAAAACGTGTGCACAGTGTGTCTCTCGCCAATTGAATACGGAGATTTATCAGATTTCAGCGAAGAAAGGTAATGAAAAAACTCCAACAAAGCACTGACGTGAAGTCTGCTCTCGTGTGAAGTCATAGTGACACCTTGTCTTAACCTTTGAACTTCCCGCCCATTTTCCTTGTTTCATTGAGTGTAACTTGGGTTGTCTACACAACGTGAGTAAGTAGATAGAAAAGTATTACGGGTGATTCCGCAAAAGAAGCAGAGAAAACAATTCTGCTGGTACCTGCCGACACGTGTTTCTGCTAGTTGGCTTCTTCAGGACTGGGCAACCAAGAAACCAAAAAAAGGTGGAAAGATAACTGAAAACAGGTGGCACCTCATCAGGAGCGAGCAACCAATTTGTGCCTTCAGCTCTAGGACCTCCAATTCGGAGGTAAACTATGGCATCGGCACGAAGGAAGCCCATGCTACCTGTGCGATGCGACCTCAACCCGAGGATATGTATTAAAGAAAATAGGATAATGCGGATAAGTATATTTAAATAGAAAGTAGTCCTACCAACTCACTAGACGATCACAGTACAGCCAAGGTTAGAAAAATTGAAATAGTTCTCATGAACTCCAGTATCTAGGATGGCTTTAAGGAGGCTAGGTCTTCGCTCCTGCAGATTTCTTGCCCAAAGCATTCCTTGCGTTGGTTTGAGATGGCGAGGCATTCCGTTATCTGGTGATCAGGAGTTTTATCCTCCTTCTAACAGAATCTGCACTCGTCAGTTTCTGCTAGCCCTAATCTCATCATATGCTTCCTAAAGCCGCAGTGTGCCCTGTGAGGAAGCCAGTGAGAAGGTACAGCTTGTTCTTACTGAGGTCCAAGTATTTCTTGGATCTGACAGTATCAAATTTCCGGAGGAATTTCTTGGGGTTATGCATTCCGGGGAGAGATCTCCAGAAAGTATGTCTCTCAGTTTCTTCTTTCGTCCGGAATTCACATTTGTAGGTGTGTCTACCAACCCCACAATAAGATTCCGAGCCAATAAAGGGGGTTTGTGCTCCTTTCTTGGCAAGTGTGTTGGCCTCCTCATTTCCTATGATTCCCACGTGACCAGGAACCCAGACCAAGGAGACCCTGTTGTTCTTGCCTACTTCATTGAATTTCCCTGTGATACTAAACGGTTATTAAAGTAATTCAAAAAGCGGGATCGGTACAAACTCCTAACAGAAATGCCTTCTACATCAGTGAACCTTTCCAGAGATTCTTCCGATGAAGAATACATAGTCCCACCTAAACCTGTGGTTGAAACTGAAGAAGAGTTCGATTCTGGAATGACTTCAGACGAAGCAACAGACGGAGAAGAAGGATCGACCGATGATTACTCTTACGGCTATCAGGAAAAGGAGGATATACCTCGCATCCCTATCGATTACAGAACAGAAAGTTCCAGAGATTTGGAGAAGCAAAGCTCGCCCGACTACGTCAGCATGCAATATTTCGACGATGAGATCGAATTGTACAGTTTCAAACCGTTCGGATTCGAGGATAGAGACGAAGAAACGCAATTTCCAGAAGAATCCACTTCATCGGTAAGGTCCAGAGCCATCTCTAGAGATGGCCTGTAACACAGTCTGTCAACGCCGCAATTTATCGTCTCTTGGAGGCCTACTTCTTCAATGCGGTAGCGCGGGATTTCGTATATTTCGAAATTTAAAACACTAAGGGCCGGATTCTCAATTGCGAGTTAACTCGAGGCTACGAGTTACGCATGTATTTAACGATATTCATGAACGCGTAACACTCGGGTTATCCACAACTTTGAGTTAACTCGCAATTGAGAAACCGGCCCTAAGAGCATCCGCACACAGGCATACCGAATTGATGCGATTCCAATCTCCTGAGTTCCTTTCCTACACTACTGCGTTTCCATGGGAACCATGGATGGACAGTTAAAACAATTCAAATTCCAGCGCAGATAGAATCCAAAATATTTCAACTACCCCCCATATATATATACCGGGTGGCCCACCACAGACGCGAAGCTCGTTTTGAGGGAGTAAATGAAGATATTTTGAGAATATTTTTTTGTTATATATGTAGGGTATTCAAAGGCACAATTTAAAATTATTTTCATATATACAGGGTGTTCGAAGTCAAAGATATAGACCAAAGATACATTTTTTGAATGTAACACTCTGTATTTGACTTCAAAAATGGAATGGCAAGCTCAAATAATGATGAGTTTCTTCAAATCACTTTATACCCCAGCACTTACGAGAAAATGGCGAAAAATTGAAGATATGGGATTTCTGCGCGTATGTTCTGGGGAACATCGCGATATAGTTTTGCCCAAATGTCTGTAACTTTCGAATTTTCTGACCAAAATGGTCTCAAACGATTTAGTTCGAGTCCCCAATGAAGAATTCGAGGTCAAATTTTATTCTGTCCGGCCACGATAACTTGAAAACGAAAAGAGCTACCAACTTGAAATTTTCAGGGTGGGTGGCGTAACCCAATACGATGGACAAGTTTGTTAATGGGCATAATCGGTTCAGTGGTTTCCGAGTAATAATTTTGTTTTCAACCAATATGAATCCGATCAAATTGAAACTTGGTGAGTAGTTGTAGAATATAAACCTAAGCACGTTTGTGGAATTTTGTGCGAATCGTATGGCTAGAAAATTTTAAAAAAATTATTGAAAAATATTTTTGTTGTCACGATAACTTGAGAACGGAAAGAGATAGCGGCTTGTAGTTTTCAGGTTAGGATGTGCACCAGAACGCGACATTTCAGTTTGTTTATGAGCATAATCGGCCAAATGGTTTTAGAGTTATAGCCATCTGAAATTTCGTTGTTTTTTGTACCTCATTAACTCGAAAAATACTAAACTGATTTAATTCAAACATGGTAATTAGTTGTAGAATGCCAACGCAATCATTCTCGCAAAATTTCGTGAGGATAGTATTCGTGAAAAATTTTAAAAAAATCATTGAAAATTGAAAAAAAAATTCTATATATCAGTAACTATTCGTTTGAAATTGTTGAAATTTTGCAAGAGCCTTCATAACCTAACTCTACTGCCAAGTTTCAAGTTTTAACACGATCGGTTGAATATTGTTGGAGATTCGAGCATTCTTGTGTGAGTTCAGTAGATGGGTGACCGTTGCCTCTATAACTTTCGAACGAAACGAGATAGGGACTTGCAATTTTCAGGGTAGGTTGCGTATCCGAAAGGGAGAGTTGAGTTCGTTTTTGGGTATAATCGGTTGAACGGTTTCCGAGTTATACCCTGACCTGGAAAATTATTTCCTTGATAACTCAAAAAATGAATATTCGATCGAATTGAAGCTTGGTAACTAGTAGTAGAAAATCAACATAAAGACGTGTTTAAAATTTTGTGAGAACCGTACCCCTAGAAAATTTGAAAAAAAAGACGAAAAAAAAAATTTTAAGAACCGTACCCCTAGAAAATTCCAAAAAAATCACGAAAAAAAAATTGGTTCAAGCACTGACGTGAAGTCAGAAGCTTGAGCGCGTATGTTCTATTGTCCATTCTTCTGTATTCGACACCCTTAATCGAATTTACCATGGTAAATTATGTTGTTCATTTTTTTTTTCGTCATTTTTTTTAAATTTTCTAGGGGTACGGTTCTTACAAAATTTTAAACACGTCTTTATGTTGATTTTCTACTACTAGTTACCAAGCTTCAATTCGATCGTATATTCATTTTTTGAGTTATCAAGGAAATAATTTTCTAGGTCCGGGTATAACTCGGAAACCGTTAGACCGATTATGTCCAAAAACGAACTTACCTCTCCCATTCGGATACGCAACCTACCCTGAAAATTGCAAGTCCTTATCTCTTTTCGTTCGAAAGTTATCGAGGCAACGGTCACCCATCTACTGAACTCACACAAGGCTGCTCGAATCTCCAACAATATTTAACCGATCGTGTTAAAACTTGAAACTTGGCAGTAGAGTTAGGTTCTAAAGCCTCTTGCAAAATTTCAGCAATTTCAGACGAATAGTTACTGATATATAGAATTTTTTTTTTCAATTTTCAATGATTTTTTAAAAATTTTCTACAAATACTATCCTCACGAAATTTTGCAAGAATTTTTGCGTTGGCATTCTACAACTAAAAACCATGTTTGAATTCAATCGGTTTAGTATTTTTCGAGTTAATGAGGAACAAAAAACAACGATATTTCAGATGGCTATAACTCTGAAACCGTTTGGCCGATTATGCTTATAAACAAACTCGAATGTCGCATTCAGATGGACAACCTCACCTGAAATCTTCAAGCCGCTATCTCTTTCCGTTCTCAGGTTATCGTGACAACAAAAATATTTTTTAATAATTTTCTAGTGATACTATTCGCACAAAATTTCACAAACGTGCTTAGGTTTATATTCTACAACTATTCACCAAGTTTCAATTTGATCGGATCTATATTGGTTGAAAACAAAATTATTACTCGGAAACCATTGGGTCGATTATGCCCATTAACGAACTTGTCCGTCATATTGAGAGGCGCCACCCACCCTGAAAATTTCAAGTTGCTAGCATTTTCCGTTCTCAAGTCATCGTGGCAAAGGCCGGATGGCCGGCCGGACAGAATCAAATTTGACCTCGAATTCTTCATTGGAGAGTCGAACCAAATCGTGTGAGACCATTTTCGTAAAAAAAATCGAAAGTTACAGACATTTGGGCAAAATAATAACGCGATGTTCCCCAGAATATACGCGCAAAAATAGCATTCTTGATGCTATTATTATTATTATTCTTCACATCTATGAAAATCAACTTCAACTAATCCGATCATGCTTTCAGGGTAAGAAGAATTCAAGTGATCCGAACGAAACATCTTCTGTTGCTAGCAGTTTCGAGAAAGACAAAGAAGATCACCATTTCTCAAAGAAGAACCGGGATAGTGAGAGTTGTCTCTGTCTGGATCTCGATACGCTGGATGATCCTACTTCGGAGCCTCTTTCGGAGGATTTGGAGGTGAGTTGCGCACCAAATCGGAAAAACGAAAGTATGTTTCTGAAATGGGAATTAACTGGACACACGGTGAAATATTCGTCAAATATAACCATCAACAAATATTTCTCGTGAGCCGGACTAGCCACCTCATCGCTCAGTGTTACTCAGGGTAGATACGTGCCGGCTTCATGGGTGTTTCCAATCATCAGCCTAACTTAGCCACTGAATGACAGACGAACGTATCTTCTATATCTACTGTATTTAATTCCCAAATATCACACACTTGTAAACACTCCACAATTAACGAGTATTAGGATATTCAAACACTTCTATTCACATAAAGCACTAAAGAAACAATCGAACAAACCGAAATGCGAACGAACTCGAACGTTTCAATACTGGTTCTAACTGAATAACTGCTATGACCTAATACGTAAAAACATATTTTGTATTACACATGGAAGGTTAATTCAAATCGTCGGTCGCCCTCCGATGTAAAATAGGCAACGCCGCATATTCGGAGAAGACTGTGGGCTGTGATTAAAGTAGGCTATGGTCTAACCTACTAAACTGATTAGTAATTTATTCATCATTTGTAACAGTATAGCCAGTCTATAGTTTACTTTAAAATAGTAAATTACTTATTGGATCAACTTCGTACTTGAGAGTACAAACAATCAATATATTCTTCCGAATATTTGGAATTTGATTTCTGAAAATTTTTCAGCAAAAATTATCCACGAGTGAAGAGGAAAGAGGGCATTCGGACAGTACACCTTCTTCTAATGGAGCTAATTTAGATTATATTCAAGAACGAACTGAGGAAGAAGCTCTGATTCAGTTTCCTTCAGACGAGGTGAGTGTTTTATTCATTCATAATAGTGTTTTTAGTTAGTTGTTAGACCTATATTCGACAGTAATTCATTAAATTCTTAAGTTTGAACCTTAATGGGGTTGATTCTGTTCTGGGAGCGTGCAGAAATACGTCATTATCGTGATGTTTGAAATCACGAGAAATTATCTAGCCTGTGTGATTGTTTGGCCACTTACAGGACCGGCGCTGATGGCGAAACTGTGAAACAACTGTTTCAGGCGCCAACTTTTCTTATTTCATCCTTAATTCATCAAATCGAAACACACTTGCTTCGGGTGCAAAATTTATTTGCGTATGAATCGCATGAATCGCATGAATCGCATGAATTGCGTGAATCACGTCAATGGCATATATAGCGTGAATAGCATGAGTCGCATGAGTAACGTGAATCGCATGAATAGCGTGAATCACCCGAATCACATGAATCGCATGAATTGCGTGAGGTGCATGAATTTCGTGATTTGCTTGAATCTCGTGAATCGAATGAATCATGTGGATCGCATGAATCACGTAGATAACATGAATCAGGTGAATCGCATGAATTGCATAATTCACTTAATTCATGCGACTCACGTAATTCGTGTGATTCACGTGATTCATGCAACTAATGCGATCCATGCGTTTCCTGCGACTCACACGATTCATGCGATTCACGCAATTTGCGCGATTCACGCAATTCATGCGATTCATGTGACTCACGCGATTCATTCAATCACGCGATTCATTCAATCACGCGATGCTTGCGATTCATGCAACTCATGTGACTTACGCAATTCCTGCGATTCGTTTGATCCGCGTGATTCACGCAATTCACGCGGTTCATGCGATCTACGCTATTCTTGCGATTCACGCGATTCATGTGATTCATGCAGTCTACGCGTTCCACGCGATTCAAGCGACTCACGTGATTCATACGATTCACGCGATTCATGCGACTCGCGCGATTCATGCGAATGAATCATGTGAGTCGCATGAATCGTATGAGTTGCGTGAATTGCATGAATTGAGTGAGTCGCATGAATTGCGTGAATTGCATGAATTGCGTGAATCTCGTGGTCGCGTGAGTCGCATGAATCGCAAATTAAAAATAATACATAACGTTTCAAAAGTCCCCTCTCACAAATATACTTTTCTGTAGCCGCATATATCTCTTGAAGAACAATCGCCTCCGCAAATTTTCAAAGATATTCACTCTTGTTCATAGAAATCCCTTCAATATTTTAATCTGAAAAGGAGAATGTCTTTGCTCGTAAGGCCAGGAGGGTATTTTTCAGAACCAGGTTTTACCAATCCAAGCAATGATTATTCAGAACTTCAGATCTCCTAAGACCCTAATGTAGGGCTATCATCTTCCATAGATATATGCTTCTCTTTATGTTGTATAAAAAATTGGTTCAAGCACTGACGTGAAGTCAGAAGCTTTTGCGCGTATGTTCTATTGTCCATTCTTCTGTATTGGACACCCTTAATCGAATTTACCATGGTAAATTCGATTAAGTGTCCAATACAGAAGAATGGACAATAGAACATACGCGCAAAAGCTTCTGACTTCACGTCAGTGCTTGAACCAATTTTTTTCAAATCAAATCCAAAAGCTCTCAAAAAATCACCCGTTATTACATAAAGATATATTCTCATTAGTGATAGAAAAACTGGCCTAGAATTCCTTTCTACCCATCACGAGATTTAATATCCACAAATGAGCCTCTCACTTTACAAGATCAGAAGCCTTCTGCAAAATTCAAAGGTCCCCTCTCGCAAATATACTCCTCTGAAGGCACATGGATCTCTTGAAGAAGAATCGCCTCTCTATTCCTCAAAGATATTCACTCTTGTTCATAGAAATCCCTTCAATATTTAGTTGCCTCCTCCTAAGGAGGATCTCTTTCAAAACCAGGTCTGACCACTAATGTAGGGCTATCATCTAATCTCCTATAGATTTGTGATGAAATAACACGATTTTACCATGAATATATATGTATAATAATATGTCATCATGACATTCATATTTTATTTTTGGAGGTTCTCGCAAAAATACGACCATAGACAACATATCATACGACGATTCGCATCCACCTACCGAACTCACAAAAGGCTGCTCGGTTCTCCAACAATATAGATCCGATCGTGTTCAAACTTGGAATTCTGCAGTAGAGTTAGGTTCTGCAGGCTCTCCCAAAATTTCAGCCATGCCGGACGAATAGTTTATGATATATAGAATTTTTTTCAATTATTTTTAATTATTTTTTTTTTGAATTTTCTAGTTATACCATCCTCACGAAATTCTGCAAAAATTTTCGCGTTGGCATTCTACAACTAATAACCATGTTTGAATCCAATCGGTTTTGTATTCTTCGAGTTAATGAGGAACAAAAAACATCCAAATTTCAGAAAATTTCAGATGGCTATAACTCTAAAACCGTTTGGACGATTATGCTCATAAGCAAACTCAAATGTCGCATTCAGATGCACAACCTAACCTGAAATTTTCAAGCCGCTATCTCTTTCCGTTCTCAGGTTATCGTGACAACAAAAATATTTTTTAATAATTTCTTAATAATTTTCTAGCGATTCGATGCTCACAAAATTTCATAAACGTGCTTAGGTCTATATTCTACAACTATTCACCATGTTTGAATCCAATCGGTTTTGTATTCTTCGAGTTAATGAGGAACAAAAAACATCCAAATTTCAGAAAATTTCAGATGGCTATAACTCTAAAACCGTTTGGACGATTATGCTCATAAACAAACTCAAATGTCGCATTCAGATGCACAACCTAACCTGAAATTTTCAAGCCGCTATCTCTTTCCGTTCTCAGGTTATCGTGACAACAAAAATATTTTTTAATAATTTTTTAATAATTTTCTAGCGATACGATTCTCACAAAATTTCATAAACGTGCTTAGGTCTATATTCTACAACTATTCACCAAGTTTGAAATTCGATCGGATTTATTTTGGTTGAAAACAAAATTATTACTCGGAAACCATTGGGCCGATTATACCCATTAACGAACTTGTCCGTCGTATTGGGATGCGCCACCTACCCTGAAAATTTCAAGTCGCTAGCTCTTTCCGTTCTCAAGTTATCGTGGCAACGGACGGCCGGACGGCCGGCCGGACGGCACCACAGAATTAAATTTCACATTTGGGCAAAACTATAACGCGTATGTTCCCCAGAACATACGCGCAAAAAATTAAAAAATGAGCATGAAAGCTATTAATGAGATCTACGAATATTTTAAATTTCCGGTATGTTCCATTTAAACACGCTAGTACATTATCTACGTATCTAAAAACGAATAAATTGTTGGAATGTTGTATCATTGAACTCGCTGATGGAAGATACGAAATAAAACTGAACTATTTACTCCCTGAAATGATAGAACCAACTAGTATTTCTAGAATTGGTAATATTATTAATAGATCAAGTGAACAAAACTGAACAATAATTCAAAAAAATACTCTAATCCGCATAGATATATTCGATTTCGAAATTTGTTATTATCATACCAATTCCGAAATGTTTATGCACTGTCGTTGTTGTATTATGAATGATTACATTTTTCAGTCAGGCCTTATCGGAAATGAAACGGATGTTGAATCTGCAAGCTCGACAAATATATTCGATATTATCAATGGAGGAAATGAGGATTCTTCAGTGGACACTGAAAGTGAAGCAACTGAGGTAATGTATAAAATAAGATACACGGTTAAATATTTACTGATTTTGACCATCAACAAATATTCCGCGTAGCCGGGCTAGATCACCTCATCGCTCAGTGTTCCCCAATGAGGAAAGTATCATCCAGGGGCAGACTCAAACCCAGGGTTTCATGGTTATTACCAATCATCGGTGTGACTTAGCCGAACACTGAATGAAAACTGACGGCATTCTAGGAAACTTAAATCCATCGGTCGAGAACTGGTAGGGAAAGAATACCATCAGCGCCACCTATGGAGAATCCTTACGAACTCCGACCCTCTGCGATGAAGAATAGGTGGCCTCCATAGGTTGCGCTGGTGGGATTCTTTCCCTACCAGGTCTCGACCGATGGATTAGTTTCCTAGAACGCCGTCAGATTTCATTCAGTGTTCGGCTAAGTCACACTGATGATTGGTAATAACCATGAAACCCTGGGTTAGTGTCTGCCCCTGAATGATACTTTCCTATTTGGGGAACACTGAGCGACGAGGTGATCTAGCCCGGCCACGCGTAATATTTGTCGATGGTTAAAATCAATAAATATTTCACCGTGTGTCTTGTTTTAGTTATTGGCCATTAGCCACAGTTCACCTCATTCCATAAGGTAATGTATTCCAAATATGGAGTGTTGTATGTTGTATGGAACTCCGAAATGAAATAATAATCGTTTATATGACCTACACTAAAAATTTTTTTTTTGACGCTGTTCACCTGAACAGAGTGCCTATCAATTCGTCCAAATGTCTGTAATTTTCGAATATTTAGCCGAGAATGGTCGTGATTGATTAGTTTCTACCAACTGATCAACATTCCGAAGTCAAAATTGATTCTATCCGAAATATCAAAATATTCCAACGATCGAGATGTACAGTGGCGGAAACCGAAATGTGAACGATTTTTTTTTCCTATTGTAAATATGGCTCCATCCATGTATATCTATGGCTATATCGCGCAGTCGTAGACAACAAAAACTTCAGGATTTATTGAGGTAATTTAAAATAATCGGAAATAATTATAGAATGCCCCGACATTTAAGCGGACAGGCTAAGCCTCTGTGGGAATCACTATTATTTGTAGATCTGTATACCTACCTGTATAATATCTGCAAATAAATTATTATTATTATTATTATTATTTGCTGAACTGGAAGAGAATTGGTTGCTAAATGCGACAGCAGAAGGCTTAAATGTCAGTAAATCTTGCATTTTCAACTTGAAGCGACGCTGGCAGGAAGGGCGCATGCAACATCCGATCCGAGTTGGAATTAGAAGAATATCTGATCAAAATTAAGACAATGCGCTTATCAATATTATATTAAGGAGCATTCATTCGCAACTGCTGTTGAAGCGTGTCAGTTCACTGATTTCCCTGGATCCGTAGAACAGCGCGAAATAGAATCAAGGAATGTAACTTAAAAAACTATTCTGCGGCAAAGAAGGCATTCTTAACAGAAGACCATAAAATGAGGAGATTGCAGTTGAATATTTAAATATCGAAGGCAAGTTTTGGAGCTACTCTGAAAATTTCAACTGCCTAGCTCATTCCGTTCGAAAGTTATAGCAGAAATATTTTTTTTAATTTTCAAACTTTTTTTTGACACTTTTCGGTAACCTGGTCAATACAAAACTTCACATGCGTATAAAGGTCATGATTCTACAATTTGATGCTAAATTTCAGATAGATCGAGTGATCGGTTTCGGAAATATTCATAAAAAACGTTTTTACTTATATCGGCCATTAATCCGAAACCGCTTGATGGATTTCGCCCATTAACAAACTCGTCCGAGATATTTACGCTCCAAACCCACCTTGCAAATTTCAATCCTCTAACTCCTTTCGTTCGAGAGTTATCGTGCCTACGTCCGGCCGGCCGGCCGGACAGAGTCGATTTCGACCTCGGATTCTTGATCAGTGAGTCGAACCAAATCCTTTGAGACCATTTTCAGCCAAGAATTCCAAAATTACAGACATTTGGGCAAATTGATAAGCACTCTGTTCCGAGGAACTAGAACGCCAAAAAAATAAGTTTTCATCAGGTTTTTCAGTTAATAGAAGGAGATTAAAAATATATTTACTCTTCAGCAGTAACAAATAAACTTACTTATCAAGGAAAATTAGTATAGTGACATAGTAGAGCAACTCAAGAAAATTTTTATCCGTTTCATGTAAGACTCAACCTTTGTGAACTAAACATTTTCAAGCACCCAATCCAGTAAGAATAATGCCAATAGCACAAATCATATTGATTTTAAACAGTAAAGATTTTGAATATTCAAAGAATTTGGAGATTCGTCCAATTTTTATATCGGGGAATAAACAGGATGAAAAGAACTACTTTGGTATACGTGTCTAGGATTCCCTACCTAAGCTACTGGATAGTGTTATAGCCCATCAGTTGAAATTTTATTTTAAAGAGCGCTTCATAAATAAACAACATGGATTTTCCCTGAATAAGTGTTAACAACACAAAAAGACCTAGCGGAGTCAAGATACCCCCTCATAAATGAAAATTTGCAACCGTCTCTATATTTCAAGTTATCAAGATCCTAAATGCTTTACCTTGGACTCGAAACAGTCTCTCTAAACCTGAGCGGGTGTTCAGACAGGATGGTTCAAAGTTAGTCATCGATAATAATGTCCCAAATTCAGACATGTCCTCTCGTTTTTGGTGCTCTTGTTCCGCGGACCAGAGTGCTTATCAATTTGCCCAAATGTCTGTAATTTTCGAATTTTTGGCTGAAAATTGTCTTGAACGATTTGGTTGACTCACTGATCAAGAATCCGTGGTCGAAATCGTTACTGTCCGATCGGCTTGAGTTAAGGTTCATAATACAGAAAAGAATGTGTTAGTGGTATGAACTATTAAATTTTAAATTATGAAAAGAGGATAGTATGTTATTAATATATTTTGAACACTTAAGATAATTTGTTCGTAATCCACTACCTACTCAAATATCAGGAATGAATGGACAATCTGCTATGATTGTCTCCAGCCTTGCTCTAGACATTTCGATGATACTTTCCTTAGGTATTTCGATTTGTGAAAACTATGCACCGAGTGTAAGCTGCTACAACCCATTCCACGAGGTTGAATCATTGCAGATTGCTCATTTAATTTTGATAAATAAATTTAATGACAATTTTTGAAGCATTAAGGCATTGAAGCATTGTAGATTGCTCTTTTTTTTATAAGACAATTTTTGAAGCATTTTTTTTAAACGGCACTTGTTTTAAATTTAATTTCTTTCATGATGCATTTCTATCAAAGGAATCCATTGATATAATTCCCAACTCTGAGAAACCAATACTTTCAGAGATATAATTTGTCTGTATGAACAAGAGCGCCAGAAAGCTTCTGTCCACAGGGCTTGAACCCATTTTTTCCAATGAGTAACCAGAAATTATGACAATAAGAAATAGTTGATGATTTTATGGATTAAAGCTGGAAAAGTACTAGATTTATTTTTAATTTTGTGCTACCTCATTATCGAAACATCTAGACTCAAGTAAATAAGTAAAAGAGTTATTTACTGAAACATCAAATACATTTAGTCTTCCTTAGTTTCTTCTACTCTTTCCAAATTTGAAATAACATTTCAAATTACAAAAATGTATAGGGCGGTTCATAAGTTATGATTAATTGAAAAAATGGGGAAAATTATAACGGGTGTAAAGCGTATGCCTCTTTACCAAGCTGCCATGTTCCAGTCTGGTATGAAGAAGGCTATGATATGATGGGGTTTAACTCCTTGATAATATTTTTAATATGGATATCAAATATTCGACTTACGAATATGACACCAAAAGCTTCTTGAACAGCAATTGAAACGCGAATTTATCAAATTCTGTACCTATAAATCATCCACAGAAGCTACCAATTGGATCGAGTGGCTTAAGGACCTCCACCTCGTCTCCTGGAATAGAAAAACGCCATATCGAATTCATTGGTATCCGGAAACAGAAAGATAGGACCACAATTTCGACTGACTCATCACTACATAATAAAAAACCGTCACCGAAGAAAAAGTACCAAAGTACAATTTCAACAAAGACTTCTAAACAAGAATTTCCTATTAACATGAAACAGAGAAGATCCATTTTGAAAACAGATTCTGGTAGCAGCATCCTTACGGAAATAAAAGAATTGCAAGGAGAGGTAACGGTGCCTAAATTGAACTTGAGATCGTTGAAGAAAAGTGGTGAAAGCAGGACAACTGCATCTCCATCTCATCTGATGGAAGTAAAGAAAACAGTTGGTTATGACTCACCATCAGAAGCAACGAAAGGGATTGCTTCAATGCAGACTAGAATATCAAGAAAGACGGACAAAACAGAGAAGCGTTTGAAAGGTGGTGCAAATACTGCAATATATTCCTGTGCTGAAGGGGTAAGTGGTCAGAGAAAGCTTTAAAAGAACGAATATTATAGACAATTACAGAACAATAAAAATAATTTCATCAAAATTCATTGGACAGATGAGATTGATCATTTATATTCCATTGACAAAGCAGAGCCAATTCGTTTTGCTCTCAGGGCAATTTTTATTTTCGCTCGCGGTTTAAAGTTCGAGACAGGGACAGAACAATTCAAAATATTAGGTTATGCTTATCTGTTTTGATATGATACTATCAATTTACCAAAATGTAATTTTCGAATTTTTGGCCGAAAATGGTCTTGAACGATTTGGTTCGACTCATCGATCAAGAATCCGTGGTCGTAGGCCGTATGCTCGAACGGAATGAGTTAGACAGTTGAAATTTTCAGAGTAGGTTTAGGAGATAAATATCTCGGTTAAGTTCGTTATTGGGCTAAATCAATCTGAAGGTTTCGGAGTAATGAAAAAAAAATTTTTTTACATTATTAATTTCAAATTACATTTTTTTTTAAGATGTAGTTCCATCATAAGAATCCATTGATCTCATTTTAACTCTAACAAGCTAATGCTTTCGGAGATATGATTTTTCAAAATTTCAATCATACTTCGTACTTCTATGTTTTCACAGAATGCGAATTCTATCTATCAGTATTCACTGTTCATTCATGTCATCTTATCTGCCTATAAGATACATGTCAAATTTATTTCGGTTCTTGTTTGTTTATATAATTCGTACTTTGGAAATATTTTGTGTTGGAAAAGAAGTGCTTATCTCGAATTTGTGAATATAATAGGTTGCCAAATATCTCCCTTCCGCCTTTTTGTCTTTTGAATTTCGCGGCTATGTACAAAGCGCTACAGAGCTCGTAACTGGCAACACTATACATAATTTGAAAGGTCTTGACATAACCTACAAAACGACGCTACGCATGATTAGTTTGGATATTGCGTTCAACAGTTATAGACGTGTAAACAAGGAGTTCACTAACGCCGAAATTCGCGCTATTTTAAAGTTTTCCTTCGTTAAAGGCAAATCCGCTAGAGAAACGTTCCGTGAGATTAACGGTGTTTTGGGGGATGGTACTCTATCAGTTCGAACTGCGGAGGAATGGTTTCGACGATTCAGAGCCGGTGAAAACGACACCATGGATAAGCCAGCCGGCGGAAGACCAGTGATGACAAATACCGATCAAATCATGGAATACATCGAGTTAGACCGGCATGTGGCATCTCGTGACATCGCCCAGGAGATGGGAGTTAGTCACCAAACCATTTTAAACCATCTGCAGAAGGCTGGATACAAAATAAGCTTGATGTTTGGGTGCCGCATGATTTGACGCAAAAAAACCTTCTGGACCGAATCAACGCCTGCGATATGCTGCTGAAACGGAACGAACTTGACCCATTCTTGAAGCGGATGGTGACTGGCGACGAAAAATGGATCACATACGACAATATCAAGCGAAAACGGTCGTGGTCGAAGGCAGGTGAATCGTCCCAAACAGTGGCCAAGCGGGGATTGACGGCCAGAAAGGTTTTGCTGTGTGTTTGGTGGGATTGGAAGGGAATCATCCACTATGAGCTGCTCCCATATGGCCAGACGCTTAATTCTACCATCAACTGCGAACAACTGGACCGCTTGAAGCAGGCGATCGATCAGAAGCGTCCAGAATTGGCCAACAGAAAGGGTGTAGTGTTCCACCAGGACAACGCCAGACCACACACTTCGTTGATGACTCGTCAGAAGCTACGGGAGCTCGGATGGGAGGTTTTATCGCATCCACCATATAGTCCGGACATAGCGCCAAATGATTACCACCTGTTCCTGTCCATGGCGAACGCCCTTGGTGGTGTAAAGTTGAACTCAAAAGAGGATTGTAAAAAGTGGCTGTCCGAGTTCTTTGCAAATAAGGAGGGGGGCTTCTACGAGGGAGGTATTATGAAGTTGCCGTCTAGATGGAAACAGATTATCGAACAAAACGGCGCATAATTGAACTAAATCCGATCACTGTAACACTTTTTATAAAGCATTGAATAAAGAGCAAAAAAGCGGAAGGGAGATATTTGACAACCTATTATACAAGACTGTTTTGATACCAAAAATAATATTGACTTGTTGCATATTGAATAATCATTGTATAAATATTGGGGATAATGTTACAGAAGATTTAGAATTGGATTATTTTAATGATATAATTTATGAAGGCAATAGGAAATAACAACATAATGGAATCATAGAAAGAAATTACTTTTCGTTAACCACCGAGAATAATATTGGCTTTAACTTATTTAAGTAGTGAGACATGTACCTTCAACAGTATTTCCATAACCTTGCTAGCAAAAAAATAAATATTGATCAACGTTTATGTATCAAATATTTTTAAGTAACGAACACAACCCTGGGCTGTGTTCGAAAATTAACTCCACTGAGGGCCGGTTTCTCAATTGCGAGTTAACTCGAGGTTGCGAGTTGACGCATGTATTTAGCGATATTCATGAATGCGCAACACTCGGTTTACCCGCAACCTCGGTTAACTCACAATTGAGAAACCGGCCCGTAGTAGAGTAGAGTTTTTGAAGGTTTGACAGATTTACTCTGGTGTTTACTCTGACAGTGACAGAAGGTGCCAATATCAGAAAATAAGTTATGTTGGTTTAAGAAAGAACCTCTTATTATTGTTTTCTTCACATATATGTAACTCTTATCATAAATATATATTGTGAGCAGTATTAAAACTATTGAATTACCTCACAGAACATTCATAAAACAGTGAGACCAAGATACTAGATTTTCCGTCCCATGAGTTATGTCAATTTTGACAGGAGTAAAATGAACTCGGAGTCGAATACTCTGACATTTCGAACGACAGTCATGTAGTAAAATTCACCCAACCTTTCAGTTTAAGTACGCAATGTTGTAAATATTACTCTACGGAGTTAATATTCGAACACAACCCTGGGTTGCGTTCGAATATTAACTCCGTAGAGTAATATTTACCAAATTGCGTCCGAAAACGGAAGAGTTGAGTAAATTTTACTCTATGACTGTCGTTCCAAAAGTCGGAGTATTCGACTCGAGTTCAATTTACTCCTGTCAAAATTGACATGACTCATGGGACGGAAAAATCTCGTTTTTTGTATCACTGTTGTATGAATGTTCTGTGAGGTATTTTAATAGTTTAATACTGCTCACAATGTATATTTATGATTAGAGTTACATATATGTGAAGAAAACAATAATAATAGGTTCTTTCTTAAACCTACATAACCTATATTCCGATATAGGCACCATAATATATCATTGTCTATGATTGGCACCTTCTGTCACTGTCACAGTAAACTCCAGAGTTGAGTCGAATTTAAGCGAATAACCAAAGCAGAGCGGTTAAAACCAATCCCTTTCGGTCTTAACCACTTCATTTAAGCGAAAACGGTTATTCGATCGGTTTAGGTCCGCCGTTGTCACGAATCAGTTGTGAACAGATCACGAGCATAACCAAAATTTTGCGGTTTTAACGCAGCTCTGGAGTAGTTTTACGAACGGTCTATCGAATGAGCGGGAAATATAAAATGACGTAAAACGATCAAATTTATTATATTACTATCAATTATGAGGACACCGATTATTTATAATGTGCAAGTGGAGAATATTGAGGCAGCCAATTTGCTTTTTTTATTCAAACCTACATAAACGGTATTTACAATTTGTTTACATCATCATCATTCAAAATGTTTTTCCAAGGAATGGAAGACAACTCCTCTATAATTAATTCATAATTGGCATTGAAAAACTTGAAAACAGATCTAGACTTAACTGACTTCTCGATTGGTATGGTCAAGAATGTTGCATGATATACCTATTTTACTCTTTCTGTGCGATCTGAACTCTGCTGATTCTTGTTTCTTTCGGAATTATTTTGGTTCAGATTATTATTGGCATCATCTTTTAAATGTGAACTGTTACTCAAATTTAATTCCTTACACAACAGTTCCCGATCAGCTAGCTCCCCTTCTTCAGTTACTTCCCCATTAATATAAACTCGTATTTCACCAGTATTAGTCCAATTGTGTGTTATCTATTATTTTGAGTAAACTCAAAAAGTGATTGAGCATGTGCGTATGAAGAAACAACAGAAAATATATATCCGAATATATTCAAATATGTCCAAATATATACAAGCATATCCACAACTGATACAATAATATGCAAGAGTGATCTCCTGGGAAATTATTTATTCCGAAATTACTTTTACTTTTTCTGAAATTGGTTTTACTTTTCCCAAAATTAAACTTGAAAAGATATATTTATAGGAGTAAACTTATCTCTGGAGAAAATAAAATAAAATAGGTTAGTTTTCGCACTGAAAGATTGCGGTTAAAACCAATGCATTCAAGCGACAGAGATGTCGGTTATAAAATGTGACGTCAGATTGTCAACCTTTCGGTTCATCGCTTAAATTCGACTTAAATCTTGTCAAACCTTCAAAAACACTACTCTACTCAGTGGAGTTAATATTCATACAACCCTAGATTGTGTTCGAAAATTAACTCCACTTACAGTAGAGTAGAGTTTTTGAAGGTTTGACAGATTCACGCTGGAGTTTACTCTGACACTGACACTACTGACAGTGACAGAATGGGCCAATATCGGAGAATAGGTTATGTTGGTTTAAGAAAGAACCTATTATTATTGTTTTCTTCACATATATGTAACTCTAATCATAAATATATATTGTGAGCAGTATTAAAACTATTAAATTACCTCACAGAACATTCATAAAACAGTGAGACAAAGATACTAGATTTTCCGTCCCATGAGTTATGTCAATTTTGACAGGAGTAAAATGAACTCGGAGTCGAATACTCTACGGAGTTAATATTCGAACACAACCTTGGAGTGCTCCGAGCACAATGGAAATCGTTATAATTCTGTGAAAACACATCACTATGACATTTACTATACCTTTCAAAAACTGAAGTATAAGTCATTGTTTATCGTACATTATTTATTTTTGTTATAGAAATTTTCGCGAAAACCTTCAGTCCTTGAAGCCTATCCATGCCAGTCATTAGAAAGTCCCACGAACCTTTCATCAACTCATCTGTTTTGGAGTAAACCTTCAAGTTCGGTTTCCTCATTATTATCAAGTCTAGAACCAGCTGATCTATGCCAGCACCCCTCCAAGTCTGATCTGATCCATTTCGAGTCATCTGATACATCTATTTCTCCTCTTGGTAAGTGAAAAACTCTTGTTGAATTTAAGCGAGTAATCATAAAAACAGTGGTGAAGACCAATCATTTTCAAAATAACCGATTGGTTATGATAGAAAGAGATTGGTCTCAACCACCCAGTTTTGGTCGCTTAAATTCGACTAAAGTGTGGAAAAGCCAATTGGAATAGATTCATTATTTTGGTTACTGTACATATTTATGGAAAATCACGAAACACGTCAAATTCAAATTTTAGATTATCATTCTTCTTCGTGAAAATGCGAACCCTACCTCAACCCCCTTCGAAATCTTATTACAATGATACTAAACTCATATGCCTTCATGATGTTATAGAAAGAAATTTTAAAAAACATTACATTGCATGTGTTTTCCAGATGGTACCATGAAAACTACGTAAAATACTTTCTCTATTTCAGTATCATAATGAGTTCCAGCACTAAAAACAGTGCTGCAATGTACTTATTCCCGCATTGTTTCTAGTTATATTTTTCGTTTTGTGGTAGTCAGCACTGACATTCGATCCTATCAAATTTCAACACACGTCAATTGTCAATACAATATAATCTGGATATAGTGAAATAATTGTTGAGGAAAAGTTTTATTTTCATTAAAAATATGGTACTAGAAATTTCCTTCTTGCTAATTTTGAATCATTCATGCTATTAGGAAACTGTTGTAAATCTGATCTCCATGCCCTACGTACGTTTCAAATTCAAATTCCGTAACCTGTCATCTTTCGTAACAGTCACACCAACTACCAAGATACAATACAAAAGTCACTAGGATGTTTAACCCGAATTTTTCATTAAATTTCAACAGTATTTTACAAAACTTGCCTGAAATAGCGAAAATATCGTCTAATACTCGTTGCAGAAGGCAATTCCAACACTCATGCGTTCGAAAACTGGCTCGTTTTCGAATTTCGCATTCGTGTTTTAATAGGAGCCCATTCTGCAACTTATTTTAGAATACACTATTCTGTGCCAACACCTTCGCAAATTGTTTTGTGCTGATAAGTTGTAGTTTATAAATTGTCTAATTTGTGTTTGAATTTCACTAACTTGACTAACTTGACTTTGACAAGTGGTTGGTTACGGAGATTACACCCGAACACAAAAAAAAAGGTAGCCGCTTGTTGCATGAGAAATTCCCGAATGTGCCGCCTGTAACCAAAGGCACAATAAGTAAAATAAGGAAGCAGTTTTGCGGGTTTGGGCATGTAAGGCAGATTAAAAAAGCAGCTGCTAGTACAGTGTGTGAGGATATGGAATTAGATGTGATGCTCGACTTTGAAGAAAATCCTCATAAATCGAGTACAGATGCCTCCACAACATGGCAACAAATGTCAGCCATACATCGATTCTAAACATATTAAAACAAAATGAAATGCATCCCTATAAAATGATACCTACCCAGGAGCTCTTAGAAGATGATTTTGATAGGAGAACTCATTTTTGTGAACAAATGATGGACATGTTGGATAACAACATTATGCACGTTTTGTTTTCTGATGAGTACATTCTATTTTGAGTTCACTGTGGACTTATTATGAACACTATAAAAGTAACTACACTCTTGTGTAGTGTCATTGTAGTGGACAAGAGTGTAGTTACTTTTATAGTGCTGATGAGTACACTTTTTCTCTCAACGGGCATGCTAATCGTCAAAACTGCCGCTACTGGTCTACCGAAAATCCTCACTGGATGAGAGAGGAATACACGCAATTTCCTCAAAAGGTTAATGTTTGGGCAGGAAATGTTCGAAACCATATCATAGGCCTCTTTTCATGGAGGGCAATTCGAATGGCGATAATTATTTAGCACTACTTCAAAATTATGTCGTTCCAAATTTGGTAAATTTATATTCTGATCAAGGAAATCCTCTAGTTCCACGGAATACGATATGGTTCCAACAGGATGGAGCACCACCACATTACCAACGCAATGTCCAGAAGTACCTCGACGCAATATTTCCCAATCGGTGGGTAGGAAGGCGAGGAACAATCGAATGGCCAGCAAGATCCCCTGATGTTATAACCCATTAGATTTTTTCATGGGGATATGTGAAGAGCATTGTGTACAAAACTAGACCCCTTGATTTGAATGACTTCAAAAAATATAATAGCGCTTGCGATTGGGTCGAGCACTCCTGAGATGTTGAATAATGTTGGAAGAAATTTTTATTTGAGGTTAGGACGTTGTCAAGACGTTCGCGGGGAACACTTTCAACATCTACTTCATCAACATTCATAATTTTTCTGGTACATTTTAGTTTTTGATATTGTACCAAATTTTGTCACTTGATATTATTATTTTTTAATTTGATTTTTGCAATAAACATGAAAATTATAACATTTCTGAATAGAGAATGACGAGAGCTTTCAAACGATGTATCACAAACCTATACTCCTTAGTTTAGTATTTGGAAAATTGGAGGTTGTACCTGTCTTTCGAAGGCTTGAACTTAGCGTTCGCATTTTTACGAAGAAGAGTGACAGTTTAAAATTTAAATTTGACGTATTTCGGTATTTTCCTTAAATATATACAGTAACCAAGGTGATTAATTTATTCCATTTGGCGTTTGCACACTATATACTTTGCAGTCACGGAGTAATCTTTATACATATAAAATCATTGATACAGTTCAATAACAAGTATTGTTCAAGCGTAATTCAGCAATTGCATGGTTTTCCCCAGCGCCCTTGAATTATAATATTCATAATAAAAATTCATAATGTGCAAGTACTTTATTATTGGAAATATCAAGAATATTAGTATCATTATTAGTATAAAAATGCATTTTATCCTTTGAAAATAGTTGTTTATGAACCAAGGACGAAAAACTGTCTATTATAGTCGAGTCGGTTCCGCCTCGGATAGCAAGCAGTCGAGACAAAAGACAGTTTTTCTCCAAGATGCATATTACATTTTTCGTCGACTTCCACATATTTTTATGAATTTCGGACCCCTTAAATAATATCACAATAGCAAATGACACATATACACTCATGTTTGTATTGAACCGTATCCATAGTGACCACAGCACTGACATTTATTCATATAGACACTTATGTTTGTATTGAACCGTATCATGCCGTATTCATAGTAACCACAGCGGACGAGAAAGCACTTTCTCCTCCGCAAAGAACTTGCCTTCAATAATAGTCGATTTTACGGCCGCAAATGAGTACGTAAAATGCCACTTTTCATAGAGGTCGACGAAAAAACAAATTATTAACCAAAAATATGTTCGATTACTTGCAACGTTCCACAACAGCTGAAAAACTATACAATTCACCTCACCAAATCTGAAAAAGAGATATAAGGAAGTTTTGTACGTCATGTGAGACAGTAGGTATATCCGAAAATTTTCTATTCACAACGACAACATCTCCGCAGTCCATTCACTCAATTTACAGTATTCATAATGAACCAATAATTACAATTGTTCCAAAAAAGGGTCTCGAATAGTATATTCTAAAACAAGTTGCAGAATGGGCTGATATTCAAACACGAATGCGAAATTCGAAAACGAGCGACGAAGGAGCGAGTTTTCGTACGCATGAGTGTTGGAATTGCCTTCTGCAACGAGTATTAGACGATATTTTCTCTATTTCAGGCAAGTTTTGTAAAATACTGTTGAAATTTAATGAAAAATTAGGATTATACATCCTAGTGACTTTTGTATTGTATCTTGGCAGTTGGTGTGACTGTTACGAAAGTTGACAGATCACGGAATTTGAATTGTACGAAGAGCATGGAGATCAGATTTAACAGTTCCATAATATCATGAATGATTCAAAATTAGCAAGAAAGAAATCTCTAGTACCTCATTTTTTGATTAAAATGAACTCTTCCCCCTCAACAATTATTTCACCTTATCCAGATTATCTTATATTGACAATAATTGACGTGTGTTGAAATTTGATAGGATCGAATGTCAGTGCTGACTACCACAAAACGAAAAATATAGCTAGAAACAATGCGGGAATGCGTTAATTCCAGCACTGTTTTCAGTGCTGGAATGGACTCATTACGATACTGAAATAGAGAAACGCTATTTTTCGCTTATAAATCGCTTTTACTTTGCATCAAATCCTATAGAAGAGTGATTGTGTATGACTTATACTTCTTGTTTCAGGCAAAGGAAACGAAGATTCACCAATCTGCATCACACATGATTACAACATAGAAGATTCGAATAATTTCGGAAAACATTCAGTTTCGATGAGTACTGATATCACTACGACAAAACCTACTATCGAGAAAACCCATTCAACCGGAAAATCAAATAATAGTCTGGACACAAAAAAAAGCGTAAAAATATCCGAAACCTTGGAAGACACCTCCGATGAAGAGGGAAGACTCGAAGATACTGACGCTAGTAGCGATTTGAGTATAGACGTTCAAGAAAATATATTGGGAATTCCAAGGAGTAGGAGGAAGAAAGGGAAAATTGATTGGGAGCACGAGACGGAGCTTCGATCTGAACTTCCCGAAGAAAGCGAAGCCGTCGAAGAGAAATCTGAAGGGGATATTGGAAAGCAGAGCGAACCAGAACGAGAAATAGATATAAACACCAATAAAAGTTCTGGTAAATCGTCCTTTGAAGAGAATAAAGCGGACCATGAGCTAGACAATCCAATGGAGCACCCTAGAAATACCGATCCAAATCCTCCAGATCACGCCGAGAGGCTTGGATCAGATGAAAAATTTCAAATGCAAGATGACGATTTGCGGATCATCGCAACTAGAGGAGGAAAAAATTGTCGATGTTGTAAATGTAGGGATAAGCTTCCGATAACTCGTCACCCTTTTGGTGGTGAGCCAGATCGCAGAATATTATTGCAGATAGGGGTAGACAGCTGCACTCAAACCTCTATAGACCAAACGGATCAATATTCCCAGATTGAGTTTTGCTCAAAGACCACCAGAGATAGTTGTCCAGGGTTCAATAAAAGCTGCTCCGTGAGATGCAAACTCAAAGACGAGGGAGCAAGATCAAGCTTCGCATCAAAGCCAGATAAGTTTTGTTCTTGCAGTATCTGCAACCGAACGAAGAGTTCAGAGGAAGATCGTCCACCTCAAAGAGATAATAATCCTCGTGTTGATGATGAAAATTCTTACTCACAAAATAAGTGTAGTATACCACGTAGGAAAACAGTTGGTACTGTCTGCAAACCGCAGACTCGCGACCAGATCAGCTGCACAAAGAAACCATATGGAAAAAATCAAGAACTTTACCAATGCCAGAAATTCAGAGATAATGCCTCATCTCGAAAAGATAGCGACGAATCCTTCTCTTCCAACACGGAGGGTTACAGAGACAGATTCGATCTTCCCGATCAGGATAACGAGGAATATAAAAGGTTGGTTAGGGAGTTGGAGGAAAAACTTGTGGTCAGAAATAGAGAAAGGGTAAGAAAAACCATGAGAGAGTTTGAAAAATGCAGCATAAAGAATCAAAACTTAAGAAAGCCGATACTATACGACGAAAGTTCCTGTGGAGAAGAACCAATACTGGACAAAATAGTGCATTTGAAAACTGGTGACGGAGCTGATAAGGGAAGATTCCAACCTTTAACTCCTTGGAAAAGAAGTGTAGTCAAAGGTGTGAATACAATTGAAACTATGCCGAAAGAAATGCCACCAGGGTGTCGCAGAATATCACCAAGACCTCCTGGATATTGTTACGAAAAAGATCCAACACATTGGCAGATGGATACAGGCACTGGGGAGTGGTACAGGGTGTCCGATGTTGATATATGCGATCCTTATGACGTCTATGAGCCAGGGTTGAGATATTCTGAGCCAAGTCGACTGTGTAGGGGGAGAATGATGGCATACTCCGAGGAAGAGCCTAACTGTGAGGATTGTGATGACTTGAATAGACGGTATGGTCATAGAAGCAATATACTTTATTGCCCTCGTCACAGATTAAACCGCTTCCCACCTAGACATCGTAAAAGATAAATATTATTGCCTGGAAACTATACGAATAATGTATAGTTTCTGGAATTCTGATGTTACTAGTTTTATTTTTTAGTGATTGATTAAAGTATTGGTGAAAAATCTAGAGTTTCCTTATCGATATAAATAATGGTATTTTCCTCAAATGAATTTCAAACCTTTCATGGTTTTGTTTATGCGAATTTTAAAAAAACTAAAAAATTTAAAAAAAATTGGTTCAAGCACTGACGTGAAGTCAAGAGCTTTTGCCCGCATGTTCTATTGTCCATTCTCCTCTATTGGACAGCAGAACATACGCGCATAAGCTCCTGGCTTCACGTCAGGGCTTGAACCAATTTTATTTTTTCGTAATTTTTTTAACATTTTCTGGGGGTACGGTTCTCACAAAATGAGACACACGTCTTGATGTCGATATTCTACAATTAGTAACCAAGCTTCAATTCGATCTAGTCTATATTTTCTGAGTTATCGAGGAAATAATATTCCAGGTGGGTATAACTCCGAAACCCTAGGGCCGATTATGCCCAAAAACGAACTTAACTCTTGCATTCGGATGCTCAACCTACCCTAAAACTGCAAGTCCCTATTTCCATTCGTTCGAAAGTTATCGAGGCAACGGTCACCCATCCAGCTACTGAATTCACACAAGGTCGCTCGGATTTCCAACAATATAGATCCGATCATGTTCAAACTTGGAAATTGATAGTATGGTTAGGTTCTGAAGGCTCTCACAGCAGTGTCGGACGAATAGTTTCTGATATATAGAAGAATTTTCAATGATTTTTTGAAAAAATATTTATAGTGTTACGATCCTCACGAAACTTTGCAAGAATTTTCGGGTTGGCATTCTACAACGAATAACCATGTTTGAATTGGTCCGGTTTTGTATTTTTCGAGTTATTGAGGAAATAATAACCAAATTTCAGATGGGTATAACTTCAAAACCATTTGGCCGATGATACTTATGAACAAACTCAAATGTCGCATTCAGATGCTTAACCTAACCATAAAATTTCAAGTCGCTATCTCTTTCCGTTCTCAGGTTATCGTGACATAAATAATATTTTTTAATAATTTTCTTTTAATTTTCTAGTGATACGATTCTCACAAAAGTTCACAACCATTCTTAGGGTTGTATTCTACAACTACTCACCAAGTTTCAATTCGATCGGATTTGTATTGGTTGAAAACAAAATTATTACTCGCAAACCATTGGGCCGATTATGCCCATTAACGAACTTGGCCGTCGTATTGGGATTCACAACGTATACTGAAAATTTCAAGTCGCTATTTCTTTCCGTTCTGAAGTTATCGTGGCAACGACCAGACGGACACAATCATATTTTACCTCGAATTCTTCATCCAATTGTTTGAGACCATTTTCGGCAAAAAATTCGAAAATTACAGACATTTGGGCAAAATGATAACGCGATGTTCCCCAGAACATACGCGCAAAAACGATGAGGTCCGTAGATTTTTGATCTAAGAGGGAAACTCTTTTCCAGTATTTCTGACTCGGAATGTATACCATTGGCGTGCTTATCTCGAATGACTGACAGATTTACCCTTAGTGATTGTTTTCAGAGTTTCCAAATTAAAATCCAAAGTATTGGGAATTGTAAAATTTGAAGAATATTGTGAAGAATTTAAAGATTGTCCCTCTTTAGTCAAAAATGGACAGGTCTGAGTGTTTTTCTAAATTGTTGACTTAGTTCCAGAAAATGGCGACCCTCTATGTGATGTATACCAGGTGTCCTGTAACAGAAACTCGAGTAGGTATGAACTTCTGAGAGATTTTGGTTACAGAATGAAAAACGATCGAATTTTCGGGAGGTTTCAATTTTTTTTCGATGACCAAGAATTCGCATATCGAATAATAAAATTCCAGAATAGCACCAACGTGAACACAGGAGCATTTGCGCGCATGTTCTTTTGTGTTCACACCTCACACACCCTCACGAAATCCTGCATGACTCTATAAGCCTTCTTTTTGCGAGCATGTTCTGGGGAACATTGCGTTATGATTTCGCCCAAATGTCTGTAATTTTCGTATTTTTGCCGAAAATGGTCTCAAAGGATTGGGTTCGACACCCTGATGAAGAATTCGATGTCAAATTTGAATCTGTCCGACCAAGCGTCCGTTGCCACGATATCTTGAGTAGTGAGTACTTGTAGAATACAGACTTAAAGAGGGATGTGGAACATTGTAATAGTATCACTAAAAAATTTCTAAAAAATATTATTCATCTCACGATAACTTGAGAACGGTAAGAGATAGCGACTTGCAATTTTCAAGATAGGTTGAGCATCCGAATACAACATTTGAGTTCGCTAATAGGCATAATCAGCCGTGAATCAACAGTTCTGGAGTTATGCCTACCCGAAATTTTGTTTTTATTTCCTCCTTTACTCGAAAAATATAAAACTAATCCAATTCAAACATGGTAATTAGTTGTAAAATGCCGACGTGCATTTTTACGAAATTTCGTGAGGATTGTTTCACTAGAAAATTTATAAAAAATCATTGATAATACGTCCTATTTGAAAAATTGGGGGTTGTGCCCTTCTTTCGAAGGGGAAGTACTATCAATGATTTTTTGAAATTTTCTACCGATACGATTGCATTTTTACAAAGAAGAATAACAATTTAAAATTGACGTATTTCGGGATTTTTCATAAATATGTTCAGTAACCAAGATAATGAATTTATTCCATTTCGCTTTTCCACACTGTATAATAGTATGAGCGCGTTGAAATCACTACCAGGTAGAGTCTGAAAAATTGTCTAATCCTTTTCTCCCAACATCGAGATTTACATAAATGTACCTGACCAGAATGCGAGTGATATCAACTTGGACAAGAGCAAAACACATGATTATTTGGCATTAGAACAGTCAAAGTCAGTCTGTCTCACTCTAATCCGGGCCAGTAAAATAGTATACTACTTTTTATGACCCAAAAAAACAGATATTTGGGAAAGTTCGACACATACAGCTGTCCGCAAAAACTCAGGACGTAAATAATATGATGGAAACTCAAGTTCAATACGAAATTCATTAAGTGCTGTGTAGCTGCGGTATATTCCAACAGAAAACCGGCGACATTTTTGGAAAAATTCACATATAAATCGGGAAAATTTCCTGATGGATTCTATGTTTTTCTAGCCCTGTATATACGTAGAACCTACTTTTGGTCAATCGAATACCATTATTATACTTACATTTTAAATGAATACCGGAAATGAAATCAGGATGTAATTTAAACTTTCTTCTGAAAATTTGGAGTGAAAAATTAGGTATGTTAGGTGTTGGGATAAATCACACAATATTTATCCTTTCATCCAATTTTTTCGCGGAACAGCGTGCTATCATTTTGCCCAAATGTCTGTAACATCCTAATTTTCTGCTGAAAATGGTCTCAATATATTAGGTTAGACTAACTCATTCGATTCTGGCCGGCCGGCCGTTGCTACGATAACTTTCGAATGGAAAGAGATAGCGACTTGCAATTGTCAGGGTTTGTTGCGCATCCGAATGCCGCAGTTTAGTTCGTTAATGGGCATAATTGACCAAACGGTTTCAGAGTTATGACCATCTGAAATATATACATAGATCCGATCGAATTGAAACTTGGTAATTTGTAGTTAAATGCTGACGCGCAAATTTCCGCAAAATTTCGTGAGGATCATATCGCTAGATTTTTTTCTTCAAACATTTTATATTTCAGAAACTATATGTCAGATTCCGCTAACTTAAGCACAAATATTCACAAATATTCAAGCCACCATTTCAAAATAAAGTATCGGATTCCAGCTCGTTCAGCTTCTTATTCTAGCAATTATTGTGAAAATAAAATTTCGAAATGGTACCTACTTCTAAAATTCAAAATTGTTGCAAGCCCTGAGGACAGGAGCTTTCTGGCGCTCTAGTTCAAACAGACAAATTATATCTCCGAAAGTATTGGTTTCTCAGAGTTGGCAATTATATCAATGTATTTTTATGATAGAACTGCATCATAAAGGAAATTCAATTCAAATAATAGTTTATTAATCAAAATTAAATGAGCAATCTGAGAATGAGAACTGCACCATGGAAGAAATCAAATTAAAATAGCTGAAATAAATTTGACTTTCTCCTATAGAACAGGATGACATGTACGAGTATGAACACAGATCATATAATAAAGCTTAGATAGAATAATTATAACATTCTGTGAAAACATAGAAGTACGATTCATTATTGAAATTTCGAAAAATCATATCTCCGAAAGTATTAGCTTGTTGGAGTTGAAAATCATATCAATGGATTTTTATGGTGAAACTGCATCTTAAATAAAAATAGAATTTGAAATTTGTTACTTAAAAAAACATTTTTTTTTTCGTTACCCCGAAACCATCTAGCCTATTTTGCCCAATAAGGAACTTAACCGAGATATTCATCTCCCTAACCTACTCTGTTCGAGAGTTATTGTAGAAAATTTTTTTTTTACATTTTCAAATTTTTTTTTTACACTTTGTGGTAACCTGCTCAATACAAAACTTCACATGCGTATATAGGTCATGATTCTACAATTTGATGCTGAATTTCAGATAGATCGAGTGATCGTATTCGGAAGTATTCATAAAAAATGTTTTTACTAAAATCGGCCATTACTCCGAAACCGCTTTATGGATTTCACTCATTAACGAACTTGTCCGAGTTATTTAGGCTCCAAACCCACCTTGCAAATTTCAATCCTCTAACTCCTCTCGTTCGAGAGTTATCGTGTCTACGACCGGCCGGACAGAATCGATTTCGACCTCGGATTATTGATCAGTGAGTCGAACCAAATCGTTTGAGACCATTTTCAGCCAAAAATTCGAAAATAACAGATATTTGGGCAAATTGATAAGCACTCTGTTCCGAGGAACTAGAGCGCCAAAAACATGCCAATAGATATTGAAATTTCTATTCAAACCATCAACTTAGTGTGAAAAGGAATGTTATAAAAACACTTTACGTTAAAGCTAATCTAATTTGTTCTACTCTGGAAATTCGAAATGATGAAATTGATTTCATCAAAACATTTCTTGAAGATAATGGATATCCGCGGCAATTCATAAATACATCTATCATGAATTTAGATAGAAGAGCTTCTAATAAAATAACAATTAATCAACAACAACAGAATAATCAACAAGAACAACATCCCAATCTTATGAATGTGATCCCTTATGTTCGTGGCCTTTCGGAAAAAATTAGGAGAATCGATTCTTCAAGACACAAAATGATCTTAGGTCTTCATTATGACAAAACCCATTAATGAAAAACAAAAATCGAAAAACTGTGTATGTAATATACCTTTAATTTGTGGTAAATCGTATTCAGGAGGAACATCGACACCACTAGAAGTTAGAAAGTCGAAATATAAGAACAACTTAAGAAATAGAGACATACAAAATACAACAAGCCCTGTGGACAGGAGCTTTCTGGCGCTCTAGTTCAAACAGACAAATTATATCTCCGAAAGTATCAGTTTCTCAGAGTTGGGAATTATATCAATGTATTCTTATGATAGAACTGCATCATAAAGGAAATTCAATTCAAATAATAGTTTATTTATCAAGATTGAATGAGCAATCTGAGAAAGAGAACTGCACCATGGTAGAAATCATATTAAAATAGCTGAAATGAATTTGACTCTCTCTTATAGAACAGGATGACATGTACGTTGTACGCGTATGAACACAGATCATATAATAAAGCTTAGATAGAATAATTATAGCATTCTGTGAAAACATAGAAGTACGATTCAGTGCCAGTTTTTAAAAAAGGAGATGCCAATAACGCGGACAACTATAGGCCTATTTCCATTCTGCCTGTCTTCTCTAAAATCCTCGAGGAGCTGCTAAGGAGAAGGTTGATCGCATTTTTTAAGAAGAAAAATGTTCTGGGTGGAGATCAGCATGGCTTTACAGCTGGAAGATCGACCATTACCGCATTGAGTACCTTACTAGAGTATATCACAGAAGCTCTTGATGATAAGGATCAATGCGAAGTGTTGAGTTGTGATCTCTCAAAGGCATTTGACAGTGTTGTGGTTGACATACTGTTGAACAAGATGGAGTATTATGGGATACGTGGCACCGCTATCTCTATATTCAAGTCATTCCTTCGGGAAAGAAAGAACATTCTTGACTGGAAAGGTGAAATAACACCATACTCTACAGACCGGGGAGTTCCCCAAGGCTCTATTTTGGGACCCCTGTTATTTATTCTATATACGAATGATTTTCCTGGGAGTGTACCTGTCAGTGCGACTCTCCGCTTCGCTGACGACACCAATTTGTTCAACAGGGCCGGTTCTGTTGAGGCACTGACGCGTGCTTCTTCTTTATCTTTGCTGGCTGCACAGGGATGGTTCACTGCGAATGGTCTAAATTTAAATGTTAGTAAGACCCAGATTCTGAGATTTGGAGGCCACGGTGGGGAACATGTGAGGCTACTCGGGATTATCTTTGACAGCAATCTCACATGGAAACCATATCTGTCTGAATTATCAAGAAGGCTATCTACGGCCATATACACGATAAGGCGAATGAGAGCTATCTCCTCAACTGATGTCTGCAGGATAACTTATTTTGCCAACTTTCACTCTGTGGCAACATATGGTATACTTCTATGGGGATGTTCTTCTGATGCACATAGCATTTTTTTAAGACAGAAAGAAGCTCTTCGTGCTCTGTGTGGAGTCTCGACCAGAACAAGTTGTAGGCCTTTATTCAGACAAGAGGGGATACCCACTTTACCATCTGCTTACATTCTCGCTTGTATAAAATACGTGGTCGAGAATAGTTCAGACTTCGAAACTCTTGGAAGTTTTCATTGTTATGAAACAAGACACAGAGACCATCTACTCATTCGACATCATCGTCTCGGAAGAACCCAGACAAGTACAAATTACATGTGTGCCAAGCTATACAATAAGTTGCCGAATTCTCTGAAAGAACAAAGAGGAAAGAAATTTCTGATGTCATTGAAAAAGTTGCTGATACAAAATTGCTTTTATTCAGTGCAGGAATTTATGGACCATGATTTTTAAATGTAAACACACATTGTTTGTCTAATCATATTAGTATTTGTTATATACATCAGTTAATATCGCATTTATATATGTGTGTATGTGTGTATATGCCTATTTTTATGTTATTTCTTGACTTTCCATGTAATATTCAAATTTTGATGGTGCAATAAATATTATTATTATTATTATTATTATTATTCATTATTGAAATTTCGAAAAATCATATCTCCGAAAGTATTAGCTTGTTGGAGTTGAAAATGATATCAATGGATTTTTATGGTGAAACTGCATCTTAAATAAAACTGAATTTGAAATTTGTAACTTAAAAAAAATTTTTTTTCGTTACTCCGAAACCATCTGGCCTATTCTGCCCAATAACGAACTCAACCGAGATATTCATCTCCCTAACCTACTCTGAAAATTTCAACTGCCTAGCTCATTCCGTTCGAGAGTTATTGTAGAAATTTTTTTTTAAATTTTCAATTTTTTTTTTTACACTTTGCGGTAACCCGTTCAATACAAAACTTCACATGCCATTAAAGGTTATGATTCTACAATTTGATGCTAAATTTCAGATAGATCGAGTGATCGGTTTCGGAAATATTAATAAAAAATGTTTTTACTAAAATCGGCCATAACTCCGAAACCGCTTTATGGATTTCGCCCATTAACGAACTTGTCCGAGATATTTACGCTCCAAACTCACCTTGCAAATTTCAATTCTCTAACTCCTTTAGTTCGAGAGCTACCGTGCCTACAACCGGCCGGCCGGCCGCACAGAATCGGTTTCGACCTCGGATTCTTGATCAGTGAGTCGAACCAAATCGTTTGAGACCATTTTCAGCCAAAAATTAAATTATTACAGACATTTGGGCAAATTGATAAGCACTCAGTTCCTAGGAACTAGAGCGCCAAAAAATAATTCTGAAGATTTTCGCTTGGTGTCTGACGAGGAAGTCTGATCTCGAAACGCCACGAAATAGTTGTTTTATCGTTGATGTTATTTCGTTGTTGTTTGTTAGGCAACATTGTTCTATATATTGCTTCTGACATCTTCTGTTTCAACGCAGAAGCAATTAACAAAATAATAAATTTTACCGTTTTCTCAGCATTTATAATATGTGAATACATTTAATACCATTTTGATCACATACATTTAACGAGAGAATCTATGATCACAGAATTTTTAATTCTCATATAATATGTATTATCTTGAAATACGAAAAAACTTACGCCTCAAGTAACTCCAGGGACGAAATTCACGGAATTCCGCGAAAATTAGTGGGTCGGTATTCTACAAGTAATCACCGAGTTTGAATTAGGTCAGATTTGTATATTTTGAATTATGGAGGAAATAACAACAACATTTCAGATAAGTATAACTCCAAAACTATTTGGCCGATTAAGCCAATTAACAAACTTGACCCTGAAAATTGCAAGTCGCTATCTCTTTACGTTCTCAAGTTATCGTGAGATACATAATATTTTTTCGTATTTTTTTTTAAATTTTCTAGTTGTACGATTCTCACAAAATTTTACATACGTTTTTATGTCGATATTCTACAATTAGATACCAATTCTAGCGGATTTGTATTTTTGTAGTTATCGAGGAAATAATATTCCAGATGGACATAACTCCGAAACCGTTTGGCTGAATATGCCCAAAAACGAACTTAATTCATTCGGATGCACAACCTACCCTGAAAATTTCAAGTCCCTATCACTATGCGTTCGAAAGTTATCGAAGCTGCTCGGATCTCCAACAATATAGATCCGATCGTGTTCAAACTTGGAAATTGGCAGAACAGTTAGATTTTAAAGGCTCTCGCAAAATTTCAGCGATGTCGGATGAATAGTTTCGGATATATAGAATTTTTTCAACGATTTTTCAATGTAATTTTTTTAAATTTTCTAGTAATACAATCCTCACGAAATTTTGCAAGAATTTTTATGTCTTCATTCTACAACTAATTACCAAGTTTGAATTGTATCGGTTTCGTATTTTTTGAGTTATTGAGGAAATAACAACCAAATTTCAGATGGGTATAAGTCAAAACCGTTTGGCCGATTATACAAATGTCGCATTGAGATGCTCAACCCACCTCAGATTATCGTGACATAATATTTTTCAATAATATAATATATAAATGACAATTTTCTAGTAATTTCATAATCTTCTCTGTGTAGGTATTCTACAACTAGCTACCATGTTTCAATTCGATCGGATCTGTCTCCGTTGATGACAAAATTATCACTTATCCGTTAGGCCGATTATGCCCATTGAAGAACTTGTCCGTTGTATTCGGACGCGCCACCTACCCTGCTGAAACTTTCAAGTAGCTATCTTTTTCCGTTCTCAGGTTATCGTAGCAAAAGCCGGACATAATCAAATTTGACCTCAAACCTAATGGTTTGAGACCATTTTCGGCAAAAATTCCAACATTACAGACTTTTCGGCTAAATGATAACGCTATGTTCCCCAAAACTTGCGCGTAAAAAGATTAAGAATTATTATTTATCTCACGATAACTTGAGACCGGAAAGAGATAGCGACTTGCAATTTTTAGGGTAGGTTGAGCATCCGTATCCGACATTTGAGTTCGTTAATAGGCATAATCGGCCAAGTGGTTTTGGAGGAACAGCCATCGGAAATTTTGTTTTTATTTCCTCAATAACTCAAAAAATAAGAAACCTGGTTCGGTTTCTTGGTTCAGTCAAACTTTAGTTGTAGAATGCCGGCGCTTCACGATAATATAACTAGATTTTTTTTTTTAAATCATTGAAAAAATTTTTTTATTACTTTCAGGGTAGGTTGGGCATCCTAATATGACAGTTAAGTTGTCGGGTATAATCGGCTCCCAACGGTTTCGGAGTTATAGGTACCTATCAGGAATATTAGTTTCTCGATAACTGAAAACGGAAAGAGATAGCGACTTGCAATTTTCAGGATAGGTTAGGAATTCGAATGCAAAATTTAAGTTCGTTAATAGACATAATGGGCCAAATTGTTTTGGAGTTATACACATCTGAAATTCTGTGATCATAGACGATTCTCTCCTTACTCAAGTATGACATTAAAATGGCAAATGTATTCATAAATTCTTATGAAAGCTGAGAAAACATTATATATTGATGGTAAGTTCGATTAAGAGTTTCCAATAAAGATGACTAAAATATTATTAACAGTCGGTTTAAGGTTAAATTTGAATTTTTTCAGTTATCTTGAAAAATGTTATATTTCAGAAGTTATGCTCTATCGACTTCGTTTGAGGCATGAATAGACAATAGAACATGCGCGCAAGAGTTCAAGTCAATGCTTTTCTCAATTTTTGGCGCTCTTGTTCAACAGAGTGCTTATCAATTTGACCAAATGTCCAAATTTTTGGCTGAAAATGGTCTTAAACGATTTGGTTCGACTCACTGATCAAAAATCCGAGGTCGAAATCGATTCTGTCCAGCCGGCCGTTAACACGATAACTCTCGAACGAAGTTGAGGATTGAAATTTGCAGGATAGGTTTGGAGCGCGATTATCTCAGACGAGTTCGTTAACGGGGAAAAATCCACCAAGCGGTTTCGGAGTTATGACCGATTTAGTAAAAAAAATTTTGATGAATATTTCCGAAACCGATTACTCGATCTATTTGAAATTTATCATCAAATTGTAGAATAATGACCTTTATCTGAATCCGAAGTTTTGTATTGATATGGTTACCGAAAAGTGTCAAAAAAAATTTTTTAATTTTGTTTCTACAATAACTGTCGAACAGGAATGAGCTAGGCAGTTGAAATTTTCACAGATGGTTTGGGAGATAGATCTTGGTTGAGTTCGTTATTGGGCGAAATCAGCTGGATGGTTCCGGAGTAACAAAAAAAAATTTTTTTTTATTGCACATTTCGAATCCAATTCACAACAACAAGCTAATACTTTCGGAGATATGATTATTCTAAATTTCAAGAATGAATCGTACTTCTATGTTTCCACAGAATGCTGTACTTAATAATTCTATCTATGAATTATGATATGATCTGTGTTCTTACATGCCATCTTATTTTCCTTTGAGAGATAAATGTCAAAATTATTTCTGGTTCGTTATTCTTCTATAAAACAAAGTATGATTGAATGCAAAATGACCAAGGAAATAACCTCAGCTATCGTAGAATTATGAGGATTATAGGATATTATACTTTTAGGTGATAATTTAATTCTCGTGGATAATCCATATGATGATGGATATAATATTCTTTGGTAAGATGAATAATCAAATTGGGTTCATAATATCTCCAGTAAAAACAAAACTGCAATATTGTCTGAGTTTTAATTGATATAATATAATTTTCAGAGTAGATTTGAGGAATGAATATCTCGGACAAGTTTGTTATTGGGGAGAATCGGTCTGTTTGATTTTAATTTCTTTCATGATGTAGTTCTATCGTAAGAACCAATTCATATCATTCCCAGAGACCAATAATTGCGGGGATATGATTTGTCAAAGTTTGAACAGAGCGTCAAAGCTCTTGTCCACAGGGCTTGAACCAATTATTGGCGATCTTGTTCCTCGGATCAGAGTGCTTATCAATTTGCCCAAATGTCTGTAATTTTCGAATTTTTGGTTTAAAATGGCCTTAGACGATTTGGTTCGACTCACTGATCAAGAATCAAGAATAACACGATAACTCTCGAACATAATGAGCTAGACAATTGAAATTTTCAGAGTAGGTTTGAGACATAAATATCTCGGTTAAGTTCGTTATTGGGCGAAATCGGTCTGAAGGTTTCGGAGTAAAAAAAAAATTTTTTGAACTTACAAATTTCAGAATAAGTTTTTCTCAAGATGCAGTTTCACCATAGGAATCCATTGATGTCATTTTTAACTCTAACAAGCTAATAATTTCGGAAATATGATTTTTCAAAATTTCAATAATAATTCGTACTTCTGTGTTTTCACATAATGCGATAATTATTCTGTCTATGAATTATTATAATATGATCTGTGTTGATACATGTCAACTTATTTTCCTGACACATGATATGTCAAATTATTATATTTAATGCCCATGGTTAATCCATATGATGATGGGAATGGTAATGGTAAGTTAATAATATTGAGTTCAGAATATCTCCAGTAAAAACAAAACTGAAATATTGGCTAAAGTTTCAATTGATATAATATAATTTCCAGAGTGGATTTGAGGAAAAAATATATCGTTAATCATAGAATTGATGAACGAATATCTCGGATGAGTTCGTTGTTGGGTAGAATTGGTCTATTGGTTTTGGATTACTAATTTTTGGCACTCTTGTTGAATTTAAATTATTTTATGTTTGAATTTAATTCCTGCTATTATGAACTTCTATCAAAAGAATCCATTGATATAATTCCCAACTCTTATCAATAATTTCGAAGATATGATTTGTCAAAGTTCGAACAAGAGCGCCAAAGCTCCTGTCCACAGGGCTTGAACTAATTTATTATTTTTCCGTACTAGATTCCTAAGGGTACCTAACCATTTGGATATAGTGAACCAACATTCTTGTACATTCGGACGAGGAATGTTATCTAGAAGACATACCATCATCTTCCCGATAACATAAACAAATAATCAGTCCGGTTGCTGACGGCACATGTCATTAGTTTGTTCAATCCCCCATCTTATACACCTGTTATGCTTCATATACTCGTCCAATTATTATCTCAGGTAAATGTATTCCTAGTACAGTTTTAGCCTCATTTCGAGAAAGAATTTAAAGCGCGCACGACAAACATTTCCGACAGTTCGTGAGCAACAAATTCAGCAGAATATTCTTCGCAAGAATATCAAGATAAGGATACGTTCAACTTGTCCGCTAAAAAATCGTTTCACAACTTTGTTTTGAAGATGAGCATAATTGACCTAAGATAAACATTATCAATAACAACTCAAAATTCGAGGCAACCTTGTATAATTGTTGAATCCGCTGTGAAGGGACCATTTTCCGTGAAAAATGTCGCTGTGCAGATATGAGCAAGAGAGTGAGACTGGAGGGATAGTTTGTGAGTTTACCAAACAGAAGCATCTAGGTAGTGTCCTGCCGGTGGTAAATAGCCTTGACGATTTGATCAGGGAACTGAAGGTACTCTTCGAAAGTGACAGTGTTAATGTGGAGTTCTTGAATTACCTGATGAAGAGTTATAAGTCGAAACCTGCCGATTGGAAGAAATTCGCTAAGTTTGACCGATATAGGTGAGATTAATCGGTCGTATGAATTTTTGAAAATTTATCAGCACTGCATTATATTCCATAACTAAACAAGCACTGACGTGAAGTCAGGCGCTTTTGCGCGTATGTTCTATTGTCCATTCTCCTGTATTGGACACTCACTAAATCGAATTTACCATGGTAAATTTGATTAAATTCGATTGCTAATAAACGAACTCAAATGGCGCATTCAGATTATCAACCAAACCTAAAAATTTCAAGTCGCTATCTCTTTTCGGTCTTAGGTTATCGTGACGTAAATAATGTTCTTCAATAATTTTTTTTTAATTTTCTAGCGATACGATTCTCACAAAATTTCACAACCGCCCTTAGATTTATATTCTACAACTACTCAGCAAGGTTCAATTCGATCCGATTAGTATTGGTTGAGGGCAAAATTATTACTCGGAAACCATTGGGCCGATTATGCCCATTAACAAACTTGTCCGTCTTATTGGGATACGCCACCTACCCTCAAAATTTCAAGTCGCTATCTCTTTCTGTTCTCAAGTTATCGTGGACAGAATTAAATTTGACCTCGAATTCTTGATCAGGGGGTCCAACCCAATCGTTTGAGACCATTTTGGGCGAAAAATTCGAAAATTACAGACATTGTGGGTGAACTCCGAAACCATTAGACCGATTATGCTCAAAAACGAACTTAGCCCTCCCATTTGGATGCGCAACATACCCTGAAAATTGAAGGTCCCTATCTCCTTTCGTTCGAAAGTTATCGAGAACGGCCACCCATCCAGCTACTGAACTCGCAATAGGCTGCTCGGATCTCCAATAATATGGATCTAATCATGTTCATACTTGGAACTTGGTAGTAGAGTTAGGTTTTGAAGGCTCCCGCAAAATTTCAGCGATGTCGGACGAATAGTTTCTGATTTTTCAAGATTTTTCAAAAATGTTCTATTGACACGATCCCCACGACATTTCGCAAAAATTTTGACGTTGGCATTCTGCAACTAATAACCTTGTTTGAATTAGATTGGTGTTGTATTTTTCAAGTTATTGAGGAAATAACAACCAAATTTCAGATCGGTATAACTCCAAAACCGTTTGGCTGATTATACCTATAGATAAACTCAAATGTCGCATTCAGATTTACAACCTCACCTGAACATTTCAAGTCGCTTTCTCGTTCCGTTCTCAGGTTATCGTGACAAAAAAAAAATTTTTTAATAATTTTTTTTTTATTTTCTAGTGATATGATTCTCACAAAATTTCACAAACGTCCTTGGATTTGGTACAACTACTCACCAAGTTTAAATTTGATCGGATTTGTATTGATTGAAAACAAAATTATCCCTAGGAAACCTTTGGGCCGATTATGCCCATTAACGAACTTGCCCGTCGTATTGGGACCCACCACCTACTCTGAAAATTAGTCAATATCTCTTTCCGTTCTCATGTTATCGTGGCAACGGCCGGCCGGCCGGACGGACAGAATTAAATTTGACCTCGAATTCTTGGGCAAAATGATAACGCGATGCTGTTAATGTTAATGTGTTGCGCTATTCAGGCCTATCAATTTGTCCAAATGTTTGTGATTTTCTAATTTTTGGCCGTCCGGCCGTCAACACGATTGCGCTCGAACGCAAGGTTAGTGAGTTGAAATTTTCAGAGTAGGTTTGGAGTCCAAATGCACCGGCTTAGTTCGTTAATGGGAAAAATTCACCAAGTGGTTTTAGAGCTATAGCCATCTGAAATTTTGTTTTCCCTATAACTCGAAAAATACTGGTCTGATCGAATTAAAGCGCGAAGACTTATGCAAAATTTTGTGAGGATCGCATAGCTGGAAATAAAAAAAAAATGTGGCAAAGCCTTACGGACAGGGGCTTTGGCGCTCTTGTTCAAACTTTGACAAATCATATCTCCGAAAGTGTTGGTTTTTCAGAGTTGGTAATGGTGTCAATGGATTCTTATGATAGAACTGCATCATAAAATAAATTCAAACAATAAGGTGTCATTTAAAAAAAACAAGAGTGCCAAAAATTATTAATCCGAAACCACCACACCGATTCTACCCAATAACGAATTTATCTGAGATATTGATTCCACAAAGTTATATTATATCAATTAAAACTTAGCCAATATTCCAGTTTTGTTTTTACTGGAGATATTCTGAATCCAATTCAATTAACTTATCAAAGTACTTATATATTTCCATCATCATATGGATTATCCAAGGGCATTTTGTTTTCACCCAAAAATTATGATATCCTATTATAATCCTCATAATTCTACGATAGCTGAGGTTATTTCACTGTCATTTTGCATTCAATCATACTTTGTTTTCTATAACAGGATGTATTTTATATCATGAGTAACGAATTTTGAATAGAACCAGAAATAAATATGACAAGTCTCTTATCGGTAGATAAAATGACATGTATGAGCACAAATCATGAAATTCATAGATACAAATACGGACGTTAATTTATCAAATTTACAGCATTTTGTGAAATCATAGAATTAATTGATTTATTATTGAAATTTTGAAAAATCATATTTCCGAAAGTATTAGTTTGTTAGCGTTGAAGATGATATCAATGGATTCTTACGATGAAACTACATCTTAAAAAATTTGAATTTTGCCCAATAACGAAGCTAACCGGGGTATTTATCTCCCAAACCTTCTCTGAAAATTTCAACTTCTTCCATTCTTATATTCTATAACTATTCAGACAGAAACTATAACTTGTGAACGCGCGTGCAGCGTGGTCCAATTTTCATGAAATGTTGATACATAACCTTCTGAAGAATGGCGTTATCGAATGCCGTAATTGATTTTACTTTGTGGCGCCATCTATGTGCTAGTCCGGAAACAGTTTGATCAATGTGCTTTATTGATCGTTAAATGAACGAGCTCGCTTAATTTCCTGAAGTTATGCGAGTGATTCTGAAATTTTGATTAGATATCATGAAATAAATAGCGATATTACACAATAGTTCAATATCGAATGTTTTGACTGACGTTGAATTTATGGGATCAAGTCAGTGAAACTTCATATCAGGATAGGCTTGAAAAAAATATATGATTGCGTATATTTCTGCTCGCCATGCCTCGTTTAACAATTTTCTGATTGTGATATTTCCCCATTTATTCATGGCATGAAAGTATTCAAAGAACATAAACTTCTGTTATTCTTGGTATCCTTCAGTTTATTCAATTTTTTGTGCGTATTTTTTGCGTCTCTTGTCCATTATCCTTTATTGGACACTCTTAATCGAATTTACCATGGTGAATTTTATTGTCTGTTCTCCTGTATTGGGCACTCAGAATTTACCATGGTAAATTCGATTCGAATTCGAATTTGAAGTCAGGAGCTTTTTCTCCTATGTTCTATTGTCCATTCTCCAATATTGGACACTCTTAATCGAATTCACCATGGTGAATTCTATTGTCTGTCCTTCTGTATTGGACACTCTCAATCGAATTTACCATGGTAAATTCGGAGTGTCTATATTGAACACTCTTAATCAAATTTAACATGGTAAATTCGGAGTGTCCAATACAGGAGAACAGACAATAGAATTAACCATGGTAAATTCGATAAAAAGTGTCTAATAAAGGAGAATGGACAAGAGAACATACGCGCAAAAGCTTCTGACTTCACGTCAGTGCTTGAACCAATTTTCTTCTTCAATGATTTTTTAAAAATTTTCTAGTACCTACTACGGTCCTCACGAAATTTTGCAAGAATTTTCGCGTTGGCATTCTACAACTAATAACCATATTTGAATTGGATCGGATTTGTATTTTTTGAGTTATTGAGGAAATAGCAACCAAATTTCAGATTGTTATAACTCCAAAACCATTTGGCCGATAGTGCTAGTTAACGAACTTGAATGTAGTATTCAGATGCGTAATCTACCCTGAAAACTGCAAGTCGCTATTTCTTTCCGTTCTCAAGGAATCATGAGATACATACTATTTTTTCGTAATTTTTTTTTAATTTTCTAATGGTACGGTCCCCACAAAATTTTACACACGTCTTCATGTCGATATTCTACAACTAATAACCATGTTTGAATTGTATCGGTTTTGTATTTTTCGAGTTATTGAGGAAATAAAAACCAAATTTCAGATGGGTATAGCTCCAAAACCGTTTTGCCGATTTTGCCTATAAAGGAACTCAAATGGCGCATTAAGATTCTCAACATAACCGGTAAATTTAAGGGCACTATCTCTTTCCATTCTCAGGTTATCATGACGTAAATAATATTTTTCAATAATTTTTTTTAAACTTTCTAGCAATACGATGTTCACAAAATTTCAAAAACGTCCTTAGGTTTATATTATACAACTACTCACCAAGTTTCAATTCGATCGGATAAGTATTGGTTGTAGACACAATTATTACTCGGAAACCGTTACGCCGATTATGCCCATTAACGAACTTGTCCGTCCTATTGGGATACGCCACCTACTCTGAAAATTTCAAGTCGCTATCTCTTTCAGTTCTCAATTACACACAGTTGGGCAAAATGATAACGCGATGTTCCCCAGAACATACGCGCAAAAATGATAAACAACTATGATATTTATGAAACTAACAAGATGGAGATATTGATCAATTTTCAGGAAACACATCGAATATTGATGACCGCTATCATGACCGAATAAAAAAAAAAGCACTGACGTGAAGTCAGTACTCTTTGGCGCGCGTGTTCACGGTGGCTAATTTGAATTGAATGATGAGTACTTCAAGCTCAGTGGATAGAGCGAGCCGAAGATCTACCCAAAGGATAGTGGACACCATTCACTGTCGGTTCAAAAATTAACAGTGCTGTATCTAAGCTGCCATCAGGATAGAGTAACAAAGTTGGAAAAGAACACAAGTGACTCTCCTTAGTCGCACAAGCTCCTAGAAGATTTGGGAGGGTCAGTATAATCCTAATCATGTTTATAGCACGCGCGCCAAAGCAGATTGACTTTTTACACTTTTTCTTTCATTGTTAAGTCAATCTGCTTTTGCGCGCGTGCTATAAACATGATTAGGATTATACTGACCCTCCCAAATCTTCTAGGAGCTTGTGCGACTAAGGAGAGTCAGTTGTGTTCTTTTCCAACTTTGTTACTCTATCCTGATGGCAGCTTAGATACAGCACTGTTAATTTTTGAACCGATAGTGAATGGTGTCCACTATCCTTTGGGTAGGCCGGCCGGCCGGACCGGACGGACAGAATTGAATTTGACCTCAAATTCTTCATCAGGGAGTCGAACCCAATCGTTTGAGACCATTTTCGAAAAAAAATTCGAAAAATACAGACATTGTGACGAAATGATAGCACGCTGTTCCTTGCGGAACACGCGCGCAAAAATTGAAGACTTGCAAACACCTAAACAAATATTAAATTTTAATTTTTCCTGCTGTCAGTCAGACTTCGAATGCACACTTCTAAGTGAAACGGACCACTATGTCTCCTAGTTTTCTCCTGAACAAATTGCCTCAGTTCTTCAATTAAATCAATAGAAGTAAACTTTGTAACGTGCGTTCAAAAAAATTTGTGGTCAAGTAGGCTATTGAATTTTAAAACTTGCAATGTCACTCTGAATTACGTTCAGACGCAGAATATTGACGTTCAAAATTCCATAGCCTACTTGAAAACGAATTTTTAGAACGCACGTTATAAGGCTGAATTAATAGTTGGTTTAATTTTTTTATCCAGTCAGTCAGTCTTCGAATGCATATCTCTAACTTAAAAGAATCGTTATCTCTCCTAGTTTGCTGATTAACAAATGAATAAATGAATAAAATTCCCCCAGCTCTTAAATTAAATCGAAAGCGTCAATCTTATTATCAAGGCTGACTACTTTGTGAACTTTTCTGTTTACGAATAGAAGGGATTGTTAGTGTCAGAACTTAATCTTAGAATTCTCCTTAAAATTAAGTATTTCAAAGTACCTTTAACAAATACAAACGATTATGTATACCTATATATATTTAAAGACCTACCTATTTTCAATATTTTCGAATCCTTGGACGAAACAAGCCCTGTGGACAGGAGCTTTCTGACGCTCTTGTTCAAACAGACAAATTATATCTCCGAAAGTATTGATTTCTCAGAGTTGGGAATTATATCAATGTATTCATATGATAGAACTGCATCATAAAGAAAATTCAATTCAAATAATAGTTTATTCATCAAGATTAAATGAGCAATCTGAGAATGAGAACTGCACCATGGAAGAAATCAAATTAAAATAGCTGAAATGAATCTGACTCTCTCTTATAGAACAGGATGACATGTACGAGTATGAACACAGATCATATAATAAAGCTAAGATAGAATAATTATAGCATTCTGTGAAAACATCGAAGTACGATTCATTATTGAAATTTAGAAAAATAGTATCTCCGAAAGTATTAGCTTGCTGTAGTTGAAAATGATATCAATGAATTTTTATAGTGAAACTGTATCTCAAATAAAAATTGAATTTGAAATTTGTGACTTAAAGAAAATTTTTTTTTGTTACTCCGAAACCATCACGCTTATTTTGCCCAATAACGAACTTAACCGAGATATTCATCTCCCTAACCTACTCTAAAAATTTCAACTGCCTAGCTCATTCCGTTCGAGAGTTATTGTAGAAATTTTTTTTTTTAATTTTCAAATTTTTTTAGACACTTTGCGGTAACCTGGTCAATACAAAACTTCACATGCGTATGAAGGTCACGATTCTTCAATTTGATGCAAAATTTCAGATAGATCGAGTGTTCGGTTTCGGAAATATACATAAAAAATGTTTTTACTAGAATCAGCCATAACTCTGAAACCGCTTGATGGATTTCGCCCATTAACGAACTCGTCCGAGATATTTACGCTCCAAACCAACCTTGCCAATTTCGATCCTCTTACTCCTTTCGTTCGAGAGTTATCGTGCCTACGGCCGGACCGGCCGGACAGAATCGATTTCGAACTCGGATTCTTGATCAGTGAGTCGAACCAAATCGTTTGAGACCATTTTCAGCCAAAAATTGGAAAATTACAGACATTTGGGCAAATTGATAAGCACTCAGTTCCGAGGAACTAGAGCGCCAAAAAGTGGTTCTCTGCCATATTCCAAATCTTTATATCCTCTTAGCAAGTACTATTATGAGATTGCTGAGATAGCAATATGTTTCTAAAAAAAAAATGGGTTCAAGCCCTGTGGACCGGAGCTTTCCGGCGCTCTAGTTCAAACAGAATAAGTTGACATTATAACAATTCATAGAATACCCACATAATAATTCTATCATTCTGTGAAAACGTAGAAATACGATTTATTATTGAAATTTTGAAAAATCATATCTCCGAAAGTATTAGCTTGTTAGAGTCAAAAGTGATATGAATGGATTCTTATGATAAAACTGCTTATTAAAAAAATTTAATTTGGAATTTGTTTTGTAAAAAAAAAATTTTTTTTTTTTACTCCGAAACCATCTGTCCGATTTTGCCCAATAACGAACTTAGCCGAGATATTTATCCCCCAAACCTACTCTGAAAATTTCAACTCTCTAGCTCATTCCGTTCGAGAGTTATCGTGCCTACTGCCGGACCGGCCGGCCGGACAGAATGAATTTCGACCACGGATTCTTGATCAGTGAGTCGAACCAAATCGTTTAAGACCATTTTCATCGGAAAATTCGAAAATTACAGACATTTGGGCAAATTGATAAGCACTCAGTTCCGAGGAACTAGAGCGCCAAAAAATGACAGATCATATTGCTCAAAATCGATGATCAGAAGCAATATTTCGAATCTTGCTGTGGAAGCAATATCTTTTTCTTAGCAATATTGCTATGCGCAAACAGAATAGGTCTGAATTAGAATCATGAAAAACTTCGCATTTTTTCGCAATATAAGCCTGATATTTGAAATAGGTACCTAACTTATTTCATCGTTACTCTTTCATGCACCTACTTACAAAATTTCGGGGAATTCTGACGATAATTGGCCGAAATTTTGAATTTTCACCAACTCACAAATTCGAACTTGAAAATATTGAGAAAATTAAATTATTTCAAATTGTTTCATCTCCGAAACCACTGGGCAGATTTTGTCCAAGACAATGTATAGAGATTCCTCTAAATCTCTGCTGTTTTCGTAACATATTCAATATATTATTACCAATATTAAAAAAAAAAATTTCAGGTACACAAGAAACTTAGTAGACAGCGGAAATGGAAAATACAATCTTATGCTGCTTTGTTGGGGTGAAGGACATGGTTCGGGTATACACGATCATGCAGACTCACATTGTTTCATGAAAGTGCTTCAAGGATCTATTGAGGAAGTGAAATTCTCTTGGCCGTCTTGTGAAGGAGAGGAATTGAAGGAAATAGGAAGGACGAAATTAGAATTGAACGACACATGTTATATTAACAGTAAGTACGATCTGAGATCTAAGTGGTCTTTCAATGGGAACGGCCCATTTTCAACTGATATTACTCACGTACGGCAGCCATTTTTTATTTGTGACATTGACAGTTGCATTTGTCAATGTCTACCATTTAATCATGGAAAGGTACACGCTTCATGAACGTTTACAAATAATCCAAATTTATTATGAAAAATCGTGATCTGTTACTCTAACTTTACGTGCTTTAATTTCAATATTCTGTCGTTATAATCGGATAAAAGAAAAAATTGAAAGTTTAATGAAGAAGTTTGAAACAAATTTTACACTTCATGATGTTACAGTGACAGTGAAGACAAATAAATCCAAGAAGTGAAGAGAATATTACTGCCGTATCTGGAGTGGTGATAAGCCTGAAGAATATCAAGAACCGCCATTACATCCTGATAAAGTTATTCTGTCGTTATAATCGGATAAAAGAAAAAATTGAAAGTTTAATGAACAAGTTTGAAACAAATTTTACACTTCATGATGTTACAGTGCCAGTGAGACAAATAAATCCAAGAAGTGAAGAGAATATTACTGCCGTATCTGGAGTGGTGATAAGCCTGAAGAATATCAAGAACCGCCATTACATCCTGATAAAGTTACTGTTTGGTGCGGATTTTATGCTGGAGGAGTCATTGGACCTTATTTTTTTTCTACGAAGCTCAAAAGGCGGTTACTGTCAATGGAAATCGTTATCGTTCAATGTTGACCGATTTTTTATGCCCTGAATTGTTCGGTCTTGATTTGGAGAGCATGTGATTTCAACAGGATGGTGCCACTTGTCATACTGCCAATGACACAATGACTTTATTAAAAACAAAATTCGGTGACTCGATTATTTCAAGAAATGGACCGATAAATTATCCGCCTCGTTCTTGCGATTTAAGTCCATTGGACTTCTTATTTCTTTGGGGTGACATTAAGTCATTGGTTTACAGTAATCATCCACCAAAGTTAGACGATTTACAGATCAATATGACACGAGTAATTGTTAACATACGACCCGATTTGTGTGAGAGAGTCATGGAAAGTTGGGTTCAACGACTTCATTCGTGCCAGCGTTTCCGTGGTGGACATTTAAATGATGTTTATTTTCATAATTAATGGTATCTATTGTACTTCATAATAAATTTAAATTTCAATAATTTTCCTATAAATAATGTGTTTTATTTGCAAAACAAAATGGGGCGCTCTTAATGATAGACCGCTTATAAAACTTGCTTCTGCACTGTCCATCATCTGATCAATTTTCTCTATGTTCCAAGCGCCAAAGATGTAGGTAGCTTGAATTATAATATTCATAATACTCTATGGTAGGTCAATTAGTACTGGAGTAGTATATATTCTAAAACAAGTTGCAGAATGGGCTCCTATTCAAACACGAATGCGAAATTCGTACGCATGAGTGTTGGAATTGCCTTCTGCAACGATTTTTAGACGATATTTTCTCTATTTCATGCAAGTTTTGTGAAATACTTAATGAAAAATCGTATTATACATCCTAGTGACTTTTGTATTGTATCTTGTTAGTTGGTGTGACTACTACGAAAGCTGACAGATAACGGAATTTAAATTTGAATCGTACGTAGGGCATGGAGATCAGATTTAAAACAGTTTCCTAATAGCATGAATGATTCAAAATTAGCAAGAAGGAAATCTCTAGTACCTTATTTTTTAATGAAAATAAAACTTTTCCTCTCAAAAATTAGTTCGCTATATGCAGATCATATTATATTGACAATTGACGTGTGTTGAAATTGAATAGGATCGAATGTCAGTGCTAACTACCACAAAACTAAAAATATAACTAGAAAGAATGCGGGAATGAGTTCATTACAGCACTGTTTTTAGTGCTGTAATGAACTCATTACGATACTGAAATAGAGAAATCATATTTCTGGACGTTCCCTTAATACACGCTGTCCTGAAATGAATGCAACCAAATTTGGTCAACTATTCTCGAGACGAAATTAGGAGACCCCTATTTTTTATTCTTCCAGGAGGCTCTCTTTGGGAGTTATAGCCTTCCTAATTTCGGTATTTTGGAGATCTAGAACCATTCCTCCTAGAAGTATGAAATTTGAGAATTGATGCTCTTTGGTAAACCTAATCCTTCTGAAATATAACTTATTTCGGATAATTCAAAAGATTCATTCTTATACATAATTGAACAATGTTATAATTTTTTCAGATTCAATTGGTCTACATCGAGTAGAAAACTCATCAAACGTCGACACAGCCATCAGTTTACATCTTTACTGTCCGCCATACGATAAATGTTTAGTTTTTAACAAAAATACTGCACAAACAAGTGTTTCCACCGTCACATTCTATTCTATGTACGGAGTTAGACTCAAGGTGAGTACACAACGCGGAACAATCAAACCTTTATTTGGTTTACTAACGCAAATTTTATTCCTGTGTCCTTAGATATAGTAGGTAAAATAAAGGACGATAAATTAGAGTTAAATATTGATTGTTATGCTGTTAGATTGCTATTGTTGGAAATTAATTAAAGGATAGAAAATATCTCTCCAGATGTGCTCGGAATAAAATTAGTCCCCAGTAAAATTATTCCAATGAAGTAAATAAAATTTCACTTTTATTCAATGGATAATATTCAGTTTACTGTTAGGATAGAAACTCATCATACCATTTCACAAGGTAACGAGAGTATTAAGAACCAGAAAGCCTGGTCCTCTCTTACCAGGTACATTTCATCAGCCAATCTTCCTAGTGACGAAATCATGAAGAAGGTGAGCATCGAAAAAAACTTCACTACGATGCTTGGTAGGAAAAAAGACTGGGACAGGGAATCCACCACCCAAGTTTTTATAAGAAATGCCATTAAATGGTACTCAGATGGTTCGAAAACCACTACAGGAGCTGGCGCTGGAGTAGTCGATAATGTCGACATACAGTTATATGGTTGAGGGAACTGTCATAAATATATCTGAGTTAACCTACAATTCTGATGGGAGAGAGGTTGCAAAAGATAAACAAATTTCATCTTCTGACTCGCAATCCAATATTTCTCAAACAAATGAATGGATGGAAGTTAAAACACGAAAGAGCAGGAAATCTCAAGGACAAAGGGGAATCATTTGTGATGGTGCTAATTCAGGTGGAGCTGCTTTTGCTGGGGCTCCCCGCAAGAAATGGATTTATGTGGGTAGAATAGCTGGGAAGCGGGTCGATGTATCCGGGATTGAAGAGTACCTACATAAAGGTCTAAATACAACGTCCATTGAAGTTAGGAAATTAGAAATGAAAGGTAATAATTCTTCATTTACAGTAGGTGTCGAAACCGAAAAACTATATAAGGCAGTTATGGAAAAGAGTTTTTGGCCAGATGGAGTTTTACTTAGAGACTTCAAATTCGAAACTTTTTTCGGAATAGAACCAATGAAACCAAAATCATTGAAAACATCAACGAATAAAGTCTCTTCATCGAAAATTATTAAAATAATGCATATCAATATACAATGTTTGAATACAGCTTACAATGGACTTCTTAACTTCGTAAATGAAAAAGAACCGGATTTCCTCGCAATTACAGAACACTGGCAGAGCAAAGAACAACTTGAGAACTTCTGTATCTCAGGCTATGAGATAGTGACTAGTCTCTGCAGGGAAGAGGGGAAGCATGGTGGAATTGCGATTTATTCAAAAATAGGATATACATGTAAGGATAGGTTGGATATTACAAGGTTCTCTGTGATGGGTGTTATCGAATGTTGTGCGATAGAATGCTTCATAAAAGTTGACCTTAAACTTGTACTCTTATGTGTCTATAGACCAAACACAGCACCTCTTGCGGATCCAGACATCTTTTTCGAAAAACTTGTTGAAGTATTGAAGTGGATTAGTGTCAGTAAGAGTGATGCAATTGTTCTCACTGGTGATTTTAACTTTGATTTTCTCAAGGTACATAATAAGGGCACCAATATTATGATGACCATAATTGAAAGTTTTAATTTGAAAATGTTAGTTAGGGAACCAACAAGAGGAACTGCCTGTCTTGATAATGTTTTTGCCGACATCGAGAGTTGTAATGTTGAAGTTATCCAGCCACATCTATCTGATCATTCTGCACAGATAGGGTCATTTGATTTCAAAGATAGGTACCATAGAAATGCAAGTAAGAGGGTTGTCAGGAAGTTTAATGATGTGAATTTGAATAGATTTGTTGGGGAGTTGTCAGCCTTAGACTGGTCGGAGCTGTATAAATTTGAGCAGTCTGAAGTAGATGAAATGTGGAATTTCTTTTTTAGTAATTTTAATTTAGCGTTTCAATCTTAATTTCCTCTTGGTCCCATAAAGACATCTAATAATTATCAGATACATAATGATTTCAGGATTAAGTGTAGATCTGATCCTCTTATTGCTGGCCCTAAGGGAGAAGCTTGATATTTTATATGTGATCTCACAGCATATTCCAGATTATAAGAAAAATTATAAATCATGTAAAAGGCAATATGATATGGAAATCACAAAATTGAAACAGAAAATAATCGGTGACTCAATTCAAAATTCTGACAATAAAACCAAAACAACTTGGGGAATAATAAAGTCTCTAACAGGTAGAAATCAACCTAAACAGAACATACTTCCAAATGGTTGCATGCAAGAACTAGTACAAGACTTTAATAAACGTTTTGTGAATGCCTCTAGATGTACAGCTTCTCGTTCACATTGTGATGTTGGAGGTGGGTTGAGATATCTAGAAAAGTCGTTTTTTGTTTTTGATATTGAACTTAATGAAATTCTTAACGTGGTAAAACATTTTAAAAACTCATTTTCATCAGGATATTATCAGATTCCTAGTATAGTAATAAAAAAGGCTATTCAGTTTATTGTGGAGCCAATCAGGCATATTATGAATTGTGCATTTGTAACTGGTATTTTTCCATCTGCATTGAAACTATCAATGGTGATTCCTCTATATAAGTCTGGTGCTATTGACGATCTTAACAATTACCGACCTATCAATATTCTGACAACCTTTGCTAAAATCTTTGAAAAGGTTCTTTCTGATCGCCTAATTAATTTCTTCAAAAAACATGGCATTTTTTGCTCAGCTCAACACGGTTTTATGAATAAAAAAATACAAGTACAGAAATTTTTGAGCTGACTCAAACTGTTATTGTAGCTATTGAGTAGGGAGAAGTTCCTGTTGGCCTGTTTCTAGATATTTCCAAAGCCTTCGATTCTGTAGACCATAATAGATTACTAAGTAAACTCGAAGCATATGGTATACGGGATAATCAACTGAAATTAATAGAGAGCTACCTACAAGAGCGAAAGCAAAAAGTATCTATTACTGTCTGTGACAGAGGCTTTATTTCTGGAGAGGAAGATATCATTGGCGGGGTAGTTCAGGGTAGCATTTTAGGTCCTTTATTGTTTATTGTGTATATAAATGACTTACCTTCCAACATTGACCACTTGTTGAATACAATAATGTATGTCGATGACACAAATATTGTCAAGAGCTTACGGAATACATTTCAGTTGAATGAGGAATTAAATAATGCCTTTTTAAGTGTTAAAAACTGGTGCGCATCAAACAGTCTTAAATTGAATGCTCAAAAAACAGAATGTGTAATATTTCATTCCTCACGATCAAACCTCCAACTGCCAAATGAAATTTCTCTTGATGAGGATCTAGTAAAGATCTCAGAATCCACCAAGTTCCTTGGTGTTCATGTAGATTGTGAGTTGAGATGGGATGTACATATACATCACTTAAATAAAAGACTGAATTCTTCTATATATGCCATTAATGTTCTCAAGAAGTCTGTTGATCTGTCCACCTTAAAGATTTTTTATTATGCTGCTTTTCAATCGAATCTGTCATATGGTATTGTTTGCTGGGGAAGCAGATCCTTCACTGATAGCCTTTTTGTAAAACAAAAGTATGCTTTAAGATCTATCATGAACATGAAAAACAGGCAGTCATGTAGGGGTGTTTTTCGGGCTAACAATATTCATACCTTAACCAGATTATATGTCTACAGTTCCCTTAAGTTTTTAATTCAGCATCGGGAGGTTTTTGAGAAATACAGAAATAAAAATGTAAAGACAAGGCAAATGGACTGTTATCTGTATCCTATTCATAAGTTGACTTTGACACAGCATAATGCCATGTATATGTGCATGAAACTATTTAACGCATTGCCAAGGCAATTTCGTGATATAAAAACTGAGAAACAACTGCTGTATAAACTTAATTCCTTTATTTTGAGGTGTGAACCATATAATGTCCAAGAATACCTTGATTTTTGTAAGGCTGAAAAGTCGATTTTTCTTTAGTGTACCCTTGCTGACGTTTTTTTCTTGTGCATTTTTGACATGTACTTCGAACAAAATAAACCTATCTATCTATCTATCTATCTATATGGGCCAGGCACCAAATGCTCATTATAGCTAGGCTCTTAGCCAAGCATCTTTCACGCAGAAGTACTGGCAATAGAAAGTGGAAGTGAACCTAGAAAGAAACTATCAAAGATGTGATATAGCAATGCACTCTGACAGACAAGCTGCTATTAAAGCTCTGAGCTTCCATGATATCGAACCCAAGCATTAGCTTGGGAGTGCCCAAGAAAACTCAAAGAAGTAGGCAAAAACTGCAGGTTCTCCTTGGTCTGGGTTCCTGGTCACGCGAGAATCATAGGAAGTGAGGAGGCTAACACACTTGCCAAGAAAAGAGCACAAACCCCCTTTATTGGCCCGGAACCTTATTGTGGAGTTGGTAGACACACCTACTAAAGTGAATGTATCAAGCCAAGAAATTTCTCCGGAACTTTGATACTGTCAGATCCAAGAAATACTTTGACCTCATCAAGAACACGCTGCACCTCCTCACTGGCTTCCTCACAGGGCGCACTGCGGCCTCAGGAAGCATATGAAGAGATTAGGGCTAGCAGAAACTGACGAGTGTTGGGAGGAGGATTAAACTCCTGATAACCTTATTATGGAATGCCTCGCCATCTCAAACCAACGCAAGGAATGTTTTGGGCAAGAAATCTGCAGGAGCGAAGACGTAGCCTCCTTGAAGCCATCCCAGATACTGGAGCTCATCAGAACTCTGGAACTGGAAGGCAAGTTGTAGATGGTGGTGACATCAACAGCTCTGACGGGGGGGCATAATAGACCTTAAGGTCGCAGTGCAACGTTACCCCCTACAGCAATATACAATATATGCAATCCCTTCTTTTGTACAATGCGATACCTGCTAGTTTCCAGGTACCATTTATTGTATTTAAACATGATTTGCGATGTTGTTATGACTAATGTGTCTCATAATCATAATATGCTCTTTATAACAAGTAAGAATATTTCTTGTTTTTGCCCCGACATGTTGCAAGCTTGATTTGTTGCATATAGGCTATTCCGTGTGAAGTGATTCGTTTTGATTTCTACTTGAAATACCTCCCCAACCTTTGAAAAAGCTTTTTCGCCTTTATCATAAGTTTCGTTGTTGTTATTTTAGTATTTTGTGATCTAATTTATTGTCTTGATATTTTTAGGGAACAAACAAACCAGTACCAGAGCCAGAAGATAACTAATGCTGAGGTGTTCGTCTCCAACATTTGGACGATAGATTTTAATTAGCTGATCTGTATTTTTTTGTTTGGACATTTACTTAAGTTTAGTTGTACAAAATGAATAATATTCTAGTGTGAGAGTTGTCAGAAATAAAATTGTTATTGCGAAAAGATTTATGATATGATGAACACAATACCAAAAAAATTACAAATTCTTCTAAAGCACTGATGTGAAGTCACGAGCTTTTGAGCTCACGTTCTTTTATCTATCTCCGCCTCACACACCCTACGATAACCTGAGAACGTAAAGAGATAGCGACTCGCAATTTTGAGGTTAGGTTGAGCATCTGAATGCGACATTTGACATAATCGGCCAAACGGTTATGTAGTTATACCCATCTGAAATTCGGTTATTATTTCCTCAATAACTCGATCCAATTCAAAAACAGTTTTTAGTTGTAGTATGCCGACGCGAACACTCTCGAGGATCGTATCACTAGAAAATTAAAAAAATAATAATTGAAAATCATTGAAAAAAATTCAGAAACTATTCGTCCGACATCGCTGAAATTTTGCGAGAACCTTCACAACCTAACTCAACTGCCAAGTTCCAAGTTTGAACACGATCGGATCTATATTGTTGGAGATCCGAGCTGCCTCGAGTGAGTTCTGTCGCTGGATGGGTGACCGTTGACTCGAGAACTTTCGAACGAAAAGAGATAGTGACTTGCAATTTTCAGAGTTGATTGCGCATCCGAATGGGAGAGTTAAGTTCGTTGTTGGGCATAATCGGCCCAACGGTTTCGGAGTTATACCCATCTGGAATATTATTTTCGCCATAATTAAAAAAATACAGACCCGATCGAATTGAAGCTTGGTAACTAGCTCTAGAATATTGACATAGAGACGTGGGTGAAATTTTGTGAAGACCGTGCCACTAGAAAATTCAGAAATAATTACGAAAAAATATTATGTATCTGACGATAACTTGAGAACGAAAAAAGATAGTGACTTCAAATTTTCAGGGTAGGTTGCCAATCCGAATGCAACATTTATATATACCATCCTGGAGTTACTTGAGACATAAGTTTTTTCGTATTTCAATTACAATAGAATACATAATATGTCAGAATTAAAAATTCCTTGATCATAGACGATTCTACACTGAAGTCTGTCATTAAAATGGTATGAAATGTATTCATATATTATAAAAGCTGAGAAAACGGTGTATATCGATGCTAAATTCGTACTAGAGGTTCCAATAGAGGTGAGTAGACAATAGAACATACGCACAAAAGCTCTCGACTTCACGTCAGTGCTTGAACCAATTTTAATATTAATGGCAGAGTTTTCAGTTGTCATCCGTAAATAAATCACACTTCCTGATATGTCAGCTGCCAAAATAGCGGGCTATTCGAAATGAAACCTCCAATTAGAAAGCCCTGCACATATCGCCAATTTTTGGCGCTCTTGTTCATCGAAACAGAGTGCTTATCAATTTGCCAAAATATCTGTAATATTCGAATTTTTTGATGAAAATGGTCTTGTACGATTTGGTTCGACTTACTGATCAAGGATCCGTGGTCGAAACCAATTCTATCCGGCCGGCCGTAGGCACGATAACTCTCGAACGGAAGGAGTTAGAGGATTGAAATTTGCAGGGTAGGTTTGAAGCGTAAATATCTCGGACTAGTTCGTTAACGGGTGAAATCTACCAAACGGTTTCGGAGTTAACAGAAAAAACATTTATTGCGATGCGGCTTCAATACTTTGGATTTGAATTACACAGGGACGTAATGCCTTTTGGAAGATTTTGTTTGCATAGGGCTATAGAGCAATAGAAATCATTTCTAAATCCGCTTCAAACTCAATTTCGCACAAATTGTACATTCTGCGTTTTGAAAAGTTACTCCTCATATGATCTGTTCATACTCGTACATGTCATCTTGTTTTCCTATAAAACAGAGTCAAATTCATTTCAGCTATCGTAGAATTATGAGGATTATAATATGATATTATACTTTTTGGTGATATTTTAAATACCGTGGATATTCCATATGATGATGGAAATATATACTTTGTTAGGTTTATCAGAACGGGTTCAGAATAGCTCCAGTAGAAACCAAACTGGAATATTGGCTAAGTTTCAATCATCTTCAGAGTGGATTTGTGGAATTAATATCTCGGCTAAGTTCGTGATTTTTGGCGTCCTTGTTTGAATTTAATTTCTTTCATGATTCAATTGTATCATATTTGTTCATGATGCAGTTCTATTATAAGAAACCATTGATATAATTCCCAACTCTGAGAAACCAATAATTTCGGAGATGATTTGTCAGAGTTTGAACCAGATTGCCAAAGCTCCTGCCACAGGGCTTTCCTCCTTTTTTTATTTTCTTGTTTCTTAACCATCTAATTCTTCAAATATTCAAAATGTAAATATTGCGATGTCCGTATATCATGATTCCTCTCGATAAAACTAATCTCAAGCTTGTAAAACGTTCAACAAAATAATTAATGAATCGAAAAAAACAGATACTTATATTTTCCTGATACGTTGATTATTATATCTAATATGTATAGAAATCGATAGCGCGATAGGTTTGTAATGCAAACCACGCGTTACTAGGGTTTCTGTATTCATACATTCATTGAATCGCCCATCTCTTCCTCGGCGGTCTTGAAAAATCAGATAAGTTGCCTCAGATATGCATATCTAGTGGAATGGTTGTTTTACTAGAGAATTTTTGAAGAGGGTTAAACGATTACTGAGTAAGTCATCATTTTAATCTATTTACAGACCTTCGTTTCCAATGGTCACATTGGGCAATAGTACCCAGGACTTCGCGAAATATACGACTAATATAAGAAAACATGTCCTTGCTTGCAACTGACATCCATACTTCTAGATTTATAAATTTTGAAAGCTTTAGCTTTATCTACTATCGTTTTTGCGAAATCCCAGAGGAATCTGACATACATTTTATGAGAAATACATTTTTGCGAGTTTGTTCTGGGAAACATCGCGTTATCATTTTGCCCAAATGTCTGTAATTTTCGAATTTTTCGCCGAAAACGGTCCCAAACGATTCGGTTCGACTCCCCAATGAAGAATTCCTGGTCAAATTTGATTCTGTGCGGCCATCCGTCCGGCCGTCCGGCCTTTGCCACGATAACTTGAGGACAGAAAGAGCTAGCGACTTGAAATTTTCAGGGTAGGTGGCACATCCCAATACGACGGACAAGTTCGTTAATGGGCATAATCGGCCCGATGGTTTCCGAGTAATAATTTTTTTCAACCAATATAGATCCGATCGAATTGAAACTTGGTGAATAGTTGTAGAATATAAACCCAAGCACGTCGTTGAAATTTTGTGAGAATCGTATTGCTAGAAAATTATTAAAAAATATTTTTGTTGTCACGATAACCTGAGAACGGAAAGAGATAGCGGCTTGAAGATTTCAGGTTAGGTTGTGCATCTGAATGCGACATTTGAGTTTGTTTATAAGCATAATCGGCCAAACAGTTTTAGAGTTATAGCCATCTGAAATTTGGTTGTTTTTTGTTCCTCATTAATTGGAAAAATACAGAACTGATTGAATTCAAACAGGTTTATTAGTTGTAGAATGCCAACGCGAAAATTCTTGCAAAACTTCGTGAGGATAGTATTTGTAGAAAATCTTTAAAAAATCATTGAAAATTGAAAAAAAAAATTCTATATATCAGTAACTATTCGTCTGAAATTGCTGAAATTTTGCAAGAGCCTTTAGAACCTAACTCTACTGCCAAGTTTCAAGTTTTAACACGTTCGGTTAAATATTGTTGGAGATTCGAGCAGCCTTGTGTGAGTTCAGTAGATGGGTGACCGTTGCCTCGATAACTTTCGAACGAAAGGAGATAGGGACTAGCAATTTTCAGGGTAGGTTGCGTATCCAAATGGAAGAGCAAAGTTCATACCTGGGCATAATCGGTCAAACGGTTTCCGAGTTATACCCTCCTGGAATATTATTTCTTTGATAACTCAAAGAATAAAGATTCGATCGAATTGAAGCTTGGTAACTAGTAGTAGAAAATTAACATAAAGAAGTGTTTAAAATTGTGTAAGAACCGTAGCACTAGAAAATTTGAAAAAAATGACGAAAAAAAAATGTTGTAAGAACCGTAACACTAGAAAATTTCAAAAAAATTACGAAAAAAAAAATTGGTTCAAGCACTGACGTGAAGTCAGGAGCTTTTGTGCGTATGTTCCATTGTCCATTCTTCTCTATTGGACACCCTTAAGCGGATTTACCAAGTTAAATTATGTTGTCCATTCTCCTGTATTGGAACTTAATTCGAATTTACCATGGTAAATTCGAGAGTGTCGAGAGTGTCCAATACAGGAGAAAGGACAACATAATTTACCATGGTAAATTCGATTAAGGGTGTGCAATACAGAAGAATGGACAATAGAACATACGCGCAAAAGCTCCTGATTTCACGTCAGTGCTTGTTTGTGGGGAACATCGCGTTATCATTCTGCCCAAATGTCTGTAATTTTCGATTTTTTTGCACAAAATGGTCTTAAACGATTGGGTTCGACTCCCTGATCAAGAATTCCAGGTCAAATTTGATTATGTCCGGCTGGCCGGCTGGCGAACAAGAGATAGCGACTTGAAATTTTCAGGGTGGTGGCGCATCGTTAATGGGAATATTCGGCCCAATGGTTTCCGAGTATAATAATTTTGTTTTCAACCAATACGAATCCGATCGAATTGAAACTTGGTGGGTAGTTAGTAGAATACAAACTTAAGGACGGTTGTGAAGTTTTGTGAGAATCGTATCACTAGAAAATTTTAAAAAAATTATTAAAAAAAAATTGGTTCCAGCACTGACGTGAAGTCAGAAGCTTTTGCGCGTATGTTCTATTGTCCATTCTTCTGTATTGGACACCCTTAATCGAATTTACCATGGTAAATTATGTTGTCCATTCTCCTGTATTGGACACTTAATTCGAATTTACCATGGTAAATTCGAATTAAGAGGGTCCAATACAGGAGAATGGACAATAGAACATACGCGCAAAAGCTTCTGACTTCACGTCAGTGCTTGAACCAATTTTTTTTTTCGTGATTTTTTTAAAATTTTCTAGGGGTACGGTTCTTAAAATTTTTTTTTTCGTCATTTTTTTCAAATTTTCTAGGGGTACGGTTCTTACAAAATTTTAAAAACGTCTTTATGTTTATTTTCTACAACTAGTTACCAAGCTTCAATTCGATCAAATATTTATTTTTTGAGTTATCAAGGAAATAATATTCCAGGTGGGTATAACTCGGAAACCGTTAGACCGATTATGCCCAAAAACGAACTCAACTCTCCTTTTCGGATAAGCACCTACCCTGAAAATTGCAAGTCCCTATCTCCTTTCGTTCGAAAGTTATCGAGGCAACGGTCACCCATCTACTGAACTCACACCTCGACTCACACAAGAATGCTCGAATCTCCAACAATATTTAACTGATCGTATTAAAACTTGAAACTTGGCAGTAGAGTTAGGTTATGAAGGCTCTTGCAAAATTTCAGCAATTTCAAACGAATAGTTACTGATATATAGAATTTTTTTTTTATTTTCAATGATTTATTAAAAATTTTCTACAAATGCTATCCTCACCAAATTTTGCAAACATTTTTGCGTTGGCATTCTACAACTAGTAACTATGTTTGAATTCAATCGGTTCAGTATTTTTCGAGTTAATGAGGAACAAAAAACCACAAAATTTCAGAAAATTTCAGATGGCTATAACTCAAAAACCGTTTGGCCGATTATGCTCATAAACAAACTGAAATGTCGCGTTCTGGTGCACATCCTAACCTGAACATTTCAAGCCGCTATCTCATTCCGTTCTCAAGTTATCGTGACAACAAAAATATGTTTTAATAATTTTTTAAAATTTTCTAGCCATACGATTCGCACAAAATGTCACAAACGTGCTTAGGTTCATATTCTACAACTACCCACCAAGTTTCAGTTCCATCGGATTTATATTGGTTGAAAACAAAATTATTACTCGGAAACCACTGGGCCGATTATGCCCATTAAAGAACTTGTCCGTCGTATTGGGATGCGCCACCTACCCTGAAAATTTCAAGTCGCTAGCTCTTTTCGTTCTCAAGTTATCGTGGCAACGGCCGGACGGCTGGACGGCCGTACGGCCGGACGGCCGGACGGACAGAATCAAATTTGACCTCGAATTCTTCATTGGGGAGTCGAACTTAATCGTTTGAGACCATTTTCGTCAAAAAATTCGAAAGTTACAGATATTTGGGCAAAACTATAACGCGATGTTCCCTAGAACATACGCGCAAAAATATTATTTATGTCACGATGACCTGAGAACGGAAATAGATAGCGACTTGAAACTTTCTGGTTAGGTTCTGCATCTGAATGGGACATTTGAGTTTTTTTTATAGGCATAATCGGCTAAACGGTTTTGGGGTTATAGCCATCTGAAATTTGGTTGTTATTTCCTCAATAACTCGAAAAATATAAAACCGGTCCAATTCACACATGCTCATCAGTTGCAGAATGCCTACGCGAAAATTTTTGCGGAATTTCGTGACGATCGTATCACTAGAAAATTTCTAAAAAACTATTGAAAATCATTGAAAAAATTCTATATATCAGAAACTATTCGTCCGATATCGCTGAAATTTTGCGAGAACCTTCAAAAACTAACTCTACTGCCAAGTTCCAAGTTTGAACACGATCGGATCTATATTGTTGGATATCTGAGCAGCCTTGTGTGAGTTCAGTAGCTGGATGGGTGACTGTTGCCTCGATAACTTCCGAACAAAAGGAGATAGGGACTTTGTGGGCATAATCGGTCCATCGGTTTCAGAGTTGTACCCACATGGAATAGTAGTAGAGCTTCTTCTTTCCAATACATTTGTGCACGCCCCAAGATGTATTGGTCACCTAAATACCAAAATCAGACTCAATCCGATAGGTTTATGGTCTCGTTAATTGTTGAATATTTTGTCTAGACATGCGATCATCATGAAATTCTGCTTCTCAGTATTTTGCAATTTCCAAGTATTTGGTAAACCTAATTTTGGTGCTCTTGTTCCTCGGAACAGAGTGCTTTTCAATTCGCCCAAATGTCTGTAATTTTCGATTTTTTGCATGAAAATGGTCGTGAACGATTTGGTTCAATCAAGAATCCGTAGTCGAAATAAATTATGTCCGGCTGGCCGTAGGCACGATAACTCTCGAACGAAAGGAGTTAGAGGATTGAAATTTGCAGGGTAGGTTTGGAGAGTAAATATCTCGGACGAGTTCGTTCATGGTCGAAATCCACCAAGCGGTTTCGGAGTTATGGCTTTTTAATAAAAACATTCTTTATGAATATTTCCGGAACCGATCAGTCGATCTATCTGAAATTTAGCGTCAAATTGTATAATAATAATCTTTATATGCATGCGAAGTTTTGTATTGATCGGATTGCCGTAAAGTGGCAAAAAACAACAGCCGGCCGGTCCGGCACGATAACTCTCGAACGGAATGAGCTACATGCGCGCAAAAATAACGAACGACATTGGAATAAAATATAATATAATATGCATATTTGCATTTGAAAAAGGAAAATTATATTTTTTATCAGCAATACGACTGATAATTAATATGTAGCATAGTTGTTGAGTACTCAGGACCTAAGAAAAAGTGGGAAAGCCCTATGGACAGGAGCTTTGGCGCTCTTGTTCAAACTTTGACAAATCATATCTCCGAAAGTATTGGTTTCTCAGAGTTGGGAATGATATCAATGGATTCTTATGATAGAACTGCATCATGTAGGAAATGAAATTCAAATAAAAGGTAATTTATCAAGATTAAATGAGCAATCTGCAATGCTTCAATGTTTTAAGAGGTGTCATTTAAAAAAAAAACACTACCAAAAATTATTTTCTACCCAATAACGAACTTATCCGAGATATTATTTCCTCAAATCTACTCTGAAAATTATATTATATCGATTGAAACTTAGCCAATATTACAGTTTTGTTTTTACTGCAGATATTCTGAACCCAATTTGATTAACTTACCAAACTATAGGTATATTTCCATCACCATATAGATTATCCAAGAGCTATCTACGATAGCTGAGGTTGTTCCATAGGTCAATTTGAATCATACTTTGTTCTTTATAACAGGTGGTATTTTATGTCAAGAATTTTGAATAGAACTAGAAATAAATATGACATCATACTTAGTTATGTTTACATCATATACCAACCTAATACGTATATGGTTTACATGTCTCTTATCTGTAGACAGAGACAATACCCTCTATTTCTCTATGAGATGCCAATCACAGAATACTAATATATGACAATGATGACCCACAGAATAAATATACCTTACCTAGGGTATATTCTGTGTGATGACATATATGAGATCATCAAATTTATAGATACGGACGTTAATTTTCGATGACAGCATTCTGTGAAATCATAGACTTGAATTTGATATTGACATTTTGAAAAATATCATATCTCCGAAAGTATTAACTTGTTACAATTTAATTTGAAATTTGTAAAGTTAAAAAAAATTTTTTTTTTTCGATACTCCGAAACCATTACCCAATAACGAGATATTTATCTCTCGAAACCATTCTGAAAATTCCAACAGTTTATCTCATTCCGCTCAAGAGTTATCGTGGCTACGGCCGGCCGAACAGAATCGATTTTGACCACGAATTATTGATCAGTGAGTCGAACCAAATCGTTTGAGACCATTTTCATCCAAAAGTCGAAAATTACCGACATTTGGGCAAATTGATAAGCACTTTGTTCAGAGGAACAAGAGCGCCAATAATCTCCTACTTCATACATGAATTATTTAAATATTTGCCGAACTCGAAATCGATATTCTATTGTGGAAATATTTTCTGGAGCACATTTGTTTACTCAGTGATATAATTAAGATATGATTTTGTTTAGAGATAAAGATTTTCACCGTATCAGTATGCTACCTGATGGCAAGTCAAGATGCCCCTCCATGGCTCCTCTCCTTCATCCTCAAAGTAAGTACCTACCTATTCATTCATTGTTTGTGACATAAGTTCAAAATTAAGTACTAACCTTCAAGATGTTGCTGTCGAAATTTTATGGTAATATGACGTTTGTTCGAAAGTTACAGTGGTCTAGTGAAACAACTCGTTATTGGCTCTCTTGTTCCTCGGAACAGAGTGCTTAACAATTTGCCCAAATGTCTGTAGTTTTCGATTTTTTGCGCGTATGGTCTGGGGAACATCGCGTTATCATTTTGCCCAAATGTGAAATTTAATTCTGTGGTGCCGTCCGGCCGTTGCCACGATAACTTGAGAACGGAAAGAGCTAGCGACTTGAAATTTTCAGGGTAGGTGGCGCATCCCAATACGACGGACAAGTTCATTAATGGGTATAATCAGCCCAATGGTTTACAAGTAATAATTTTGTTTTCAACCAATATGGATCCGATCGAACTTAAACTTGGTGAATAGTTGTAGAATATAAACCTATGCATGTTTGTGGAATTTTGTGAGAATCGTGTCACTAGAAAATTTTTAAAAAATTATTAAAAAATATTATTTATGACACGATAACTTGAGAACAGAAGGAGATAGCGGCTTGAAATTTCCAGGTTAGGTTGTGCGTCTGAATTCGACATTCGAATTTGTCTATAGGTATAATCGGCCAAATGGTTTTGGAATTATACCCATCTGAAATTTGGTTGTTATTTCCTCAATAACTCGAAAAATACGGAACCGATATAATTCAAACATGGTTATTAGTTGTAGAATGCCAACGCGAAAATTCTTGCAGAATTTTGCGAGGATGGTATAACTAGAAAATTTCAAATAAATTATTGAATATAATTGAAAAAAATTCTATATATCATAAACTATTCGTCCGGCATGGCTGAAATTTTGGAAGAGCATTCAGAACCTAACTCTACTGCAGAGTTCCAAGTTTGAACACGATCGGATCCATATTGTTGGAGAACCGAGCAGCCTTTTGTGAGTTCGGTAGCTGGATGCGAATCGTCGTATTTTTGCGAGAACCTTCAAAAACATGAATGTCATGATCACATATTTTTGCGCGTATGTTCTTGGGAAAATCGTGTTATTTCATCACAAATCTATTGGAGATGATAGCCCTACATTAGCGGTCAGACCTGGTTTTGAAAGAGATCCTCCTTAGGAGGAGGCAACTAAATATTGAAGGGATTTCTATGAACAAGAGTGAATATCTTTGAGAAATAGAGAAGGCGATTCTTCTTCAAGAGATCCATGTGCCTTCAGAGGAGTATATTTGAGAGAGGGGACTTTTGAAAGGTTATGTATTATTTTTAATATGGTATCGCTGAAATTTGAATTCACCATGGTAAATTCGATTAAGAGTGTCCAATACAGGAGAACAGACAATAGAATTCACCATGGTAAATTCTATTGAGAGTGTTCAATACAGGAGAATGGACAATAGAACATACGCGCAAAAGCTCCTGACTTCACAAACAAAAATTGGTTCAAGCACTGACGTGAAATCAGGAGCTTTTGCGCGTATGTTCTATTGTCCATTCTCCTGTATTGAACACTCTTAATCGAATTTACCATGGTGAATTCGATTAAGAGTGTCCAATACAGGAGAATAGACAATATAATTCACCATAGTAAATTCGATTAAGAGTGTTCAATACAGGAGAATGGACAATAGAACATACGCGCAAAAGCTCCTGACTTCACGTCAGTGCTTGAACCAATTTTGTTATGAAGCTTTGGCTCACTTGTTCAAACTCTGACAAATCATATCTCCGAAAGTATTGGTTTTTCCGAGTTGGGAATGATATCAATAGATTCTTGTGATAGAACTGCATCATAAATTCAAATAATAGTTTATTTATCAAGTTTAAATGAGCAATCTTCAATGCTTTAAAAAATTATCATTTGAAATAAAATTAACAAACTGCAATGCTTTAACGCTTCAAGAATTGTCATTAAAAAAAACAACAGTCCCAAAAATTATTAATCCGAATCCACCAATAACGAACTTATCCGAGATATTCATTCCTTACATCTACTCTGAAAATGATATTATATGAATTGAAACTTAGTCAATATTCCAGTTTTGTTTTTACTAGAGATATTCTGAACCCATTTTTGCAAGCGTGTTCCGCAAGGAACAGCGTGCTATCATTTCGTCACAATGTCTGTATTTTTCGAATTTTTTTTCGAAAATGGTCTCAAACGATTCGGTTCGACTTCCTGATGAAGAATTCGAGGTCAAATTCAATTCTGTCCGTCCGGTCCGGCCGGCCGTTAGCACGATAACTCTCGAACGGAACGAATTAGAGCGTTGAAATTTGCAGGGTAGTTTTGTAGCGTAAATATCTCGGACAAGTTCGTTAACGGGCGAAATCCACCGAGCGGTTTCGGAGTTAAGGCCGTTTTTAGTCAAAACGTTTTTAATGAATATTTCCGGAACCAATCACTCGATCTTTCTGAAATTTGGCAGCACATTGTAGAATCATGACCTTTATATGCCTGCGAAGTTTTGTTTTGATCAGACGGCCCTAAAGTAGCAAAAAAAAATTTCAAAAATTTTAAAATTTTGTTTTCAGGATAACTCGAAAAATACTGATCTGATTAAATTGAAACTCAGTAGTTAGATGCAAAAGACCAATGCAAACACTTTTGCAAAATTTCGTGAAGATCACGTGACATGAAAAAAATAAAAAAATTACTACTATTTTGCGAAATACTTTGCTTAAAATGCCGAAACCTATTTTTTTGAGGTTCATGCTGCCCTTTCCGGACATTTTTCGTTGTGCGCATGCGCAGATGAGAAGTCATTTAACTGCTGTAGTTTTCGTCAGAGAGGATTGGGGTTTTGGGGTGGCGGATGCTATTCCTCCATAGAATCCAGATCCCTGATGAGCGTCTGCGCATGCGTAGATTAAAGATGCGATATCTTCCGAACCACTAGTGTTGGAGAATCGGAGTTTTTTGTAAGGTGTGTTATTTTGAAAGGACTTTTAGCCGCGAGTAGATTGCGCATGCGCAGAAGAGAAGTGACTGTTTTTGGGTTGGATGGGTTATGTTGGGAGTGCTGAGTCGATATTGTGAGGTTTTAAAAGAATATTCATAGCAATTCAGTGCTCGGACACTAGTCAGTTTGGGGGAAATACCGTTGTTTCCGAGTTGAAGTGTGCATACCGTGGCCCTGGGGCCAATTTTGAAATTGATGTTACCCCTTACGGGCATTTTTCGTTATGCGCATGAGCAGACCATTAGTGATTTAACTGCTGGTTTTTTCGTCAGAGAGGATTGGGGTTTTGTGGTGGCGGATGCTATTCCTCTATAGAAGCGATATCTCCTGAACCACTAGTGTTGGAAAATCGGAGTTTTTTGTGAGGTGTGTAATTTTGGGAGGACTTGCAGGCACGAGTATATTGCGCTTGCGCAGATGAGAAGTGAATGGTTTTGGGTTGTTTGGGTTATGTTGGAAGCAATGAGCCGATATTGTGAGGTTTTAAAAGAATATTCATGTCAATTCAGTGCACGGACACAAGTCAGTTTGGGCGAAATAGCGTTGTTTCCGAGTTGAAATGTCTGTATGGTGGCCCTGAGGCGAATTTATAAATAACTATATTCGGTAGATCTATATTAAAATACGTTCGGATTTGGAGAAGAGGCAATTGCGTTCCAAATGGAGGTCCCACAACCGCATTTTTTTTTCGATCTTTGGTAAAGCTAACAGCCAAACTGTATTGATAGCTATATTTGTTAAAGGAACTTGAAAAAAAAAAAGCACTGACGTGTAGTCAGTACTCTTTGGCGCGCGTGTTCACGGTGGCTAATTTGAATTGAATGATGAGTACTTCAAGCTCAGTAGATAGAGCGAGCCGAAGATCTACCCAAAGGATAGTGGACACCATTCACTGTCGGTTCAAAAATTAACAGTGCTGTATCTAAGCTGCCATCAGGATAGATTAACAAAGTTGGAAAAGAACACAAGTGACTCTCCTTAGTCGCACAAGCTCCTAGAAGATTTGGGAGGGTCAGTATAATCCTAATCATGTTAATCGCACGCGCGCAAAAGCAGATTGACTTAACAATGAAAGAAAAAGTGTAAAAAGTCAATCTGCTTTGGCGCGCGTGCGATTAACATGATTAGGATTATACTGACCCTCCCAAATCTTCTAGGAGCTTGTGCGACTAAGGAGAGTCACTTGTGTTCTTTTCCAACTTTGTTAATCTATCCTGATGGCAGCTTAGATACAGCACTGTTAATTTTTGAACCGACAGTGAATGGTGTCCACTATCCTTTGGGTAGATCTTCGGCTCGCTCTATCTACTGAGCTTGAAGTACTCATCATTCAATTCAAATTAGCCACCGTGAACACGCGCGCCAAAGAGTACTGACTACACGTCAGTGCTTTTTTTTTTTTATTAACTTACAAAATATATATTTCCATCATCATATGGATTATCCAATAGCTATCCATGATAGCTGAGATTGTATCATGATTCATTTTGCATTCAATCATACTTTGTTTTCTAGAACAAGAGGTATTTTATATCAAGAATTTTGAATAGAACTAGAAATAAATAGGAGATTATACTCAGTTTGAAATCTCTTATCTGTAGACAGAAACAATCCCTTCTATTTCTCCATGAGATGACAATCACACAATCATATATGACAATGACGACACATAGGATATATCTTACCTAGGGTATATTCTGTTTGATATGTATGAACACGGATCAAATTCATATTTACGATGACAGCATTCTGTGAAATCACAGAACTAAGATTTTAGGTTATAATTTTGAAAATTCATATCTCCGAAAGTATGAGCTTGTTAGGGTTGAAAATGAGATCAGTGGATTCTTATGATGAAATTGCATCTTAAAAAATATTGAACTTGAAATTTGTAATGTAGAAAAAATTAGTTTTTTTCGTTACTCCGAAACCAACTGGCCGATTTTGCCCAATAACGAACTTAGCCGAGATATTTATCTCCTAAACCTCCAAACTGTGCTCCACTGAGCAGATAACTTATTTCTAGGCTAGTACCAAAATTGGTATATATTTTTGGAGGCTGAGTTAAGAGGCGTCGTTAAAATATGACAAAGTCCCAAGGGTGTCAAAGTAAAAATAAATTTGGGAAGCCTGGTCTAGCTCATTCCGTTCCAGATTTATCGTGGTTACGGCCGGTCGGACGGCCGTACAGAATCTATTTTGACCACGGATTATTGTTCAGTGAGTCGAACCAAATCGTTTAAGGCCATTTTCAGTCAAAAATTCGAAAATTACAGACATTTGGGCAAAGGAACAAGATCGCATAAAATGGGAATTGGCACATATTTCATCACCTTACCTGAATTACATTATCTCCTCCCCAAAACACGCCCCTGAGGAAGCCATCGTCTTTGGTTTTTAGAAAAAAATTTAAAACTGCCAGAATCTTTTCCTACTAACAAGTAAAGGGTTTTCTAATAAGAGGTGTTATTTCGATATTCAAAGAAAAATGCCGTTTTTTAATATAAATGATCGGATGTTTATTTCATTATAAAGAAGAAGCTATGCCGTTAATAGTGGAAAATAACATCAGGCAAATGACCACCACGACCACGCTTACAGGACCATATCCTTTTAATGAAATTTTCCATAACCAAATCGCAAAGTGGCTGTCCTATGTCCTCGATAGCCTCACGAATTCCATCTTTGAGGTCTTGAATCGACGCTGGGCTATTGGCGTAGACCTTCTCTTTCACGTGGTCTCAAAGGAAGAAGTCGCAAGGTGTTAAATCGCAAGATCTCGGTGGGCAATTGTGATCACCTCTTCGAGAGATAACACGATCCGGAAACTTTTCCCGCAAAAGATCAATGGTTTCGTTGCTTGTGTGGCACGTAGCTCCATCTTGTTGAAAGTAAACCTTTTCCAGATCAATACCATCCAATTCCGGCCATAAAAAATCATTAATCATCTCTCGATACCGCAATCCATTCACTGTAACTGTTGCTGCAGCCTCATTTTCGAAAAAGTTGGTTCCAATGACTCCGCCGGACCATAAACCGCACCAAACAGTCACACGTTGAGGATAGAGAGGCTTTTCAACAATAACTCTTGGGTTTTCTGAGCCCCAGATGCGACAATTTTGCTTGTTGACGAAGCCACCGAGGTGGAAATGGGCCTCATCACTCAAGATGATTTTTCGATGGAATTCCGGATCATTTTCATGCATTTCAACGACCCAATCAGCAAAGACACGACGTTGTTGATGATCGGCCGGCTTGAGATCTTGTGTTAACTGAACTTAATAAACCTTAAGACCCAAATATTTATGCGATGTAATGACGTTTATGGAATGCCTAATTCCAAAGAACGACGAGGAATGGACAAACCTGGGTTTTCTTCAACATTTTCGGCTACAGCAGCAATATTCTCGGCTGTTCTTGAGCGAAGTGCACGGGTTTTATCCTTCACATAACTAACTTGTCCCAACAGCTCGAATTTTTCCACCAATTTCTTCATTGCGGTCCGACAAGGTGCTTCACGACGACCCAAAAATGTTCGAGTTTTACGAACCAAATTTTCACCATTTTTGCGCGCGTGTTCCGCAAGGAACAGCGTGCTATCATTTCGTCACAATGTCTGTATTTTTCGAATTTTTTTTCGAAAATGGTCTCAAACGATTGGGTTCGACTCCCTGATGAAGAATTCGAGGTCAAATTCAATTCTGTCCGTCCGGTCCGGCCGGCCGGCCGGTCCGGCCATTAGCACGATAACTCTCGAACGGAACGACTTAGAGCGATGAAATTTGCAGGGTAGTTTCGTAGCGTAAATATCTCGGACAAGTTCGTTAACGTGCGAAATCGACCGAGCGGTTTCGGAGTTAAGGCCGTTTTTAATAAAAACGTTTTTTATTAATATTTCCGGAAGCGATCACTCGATCTTTTTGAAATTTGGCATCAGATTTTAGAACCATGACCTTTATATGCCTGCGAAGTTTTGTGTTTAACGGACGGCCCTAAAGTGGCAAAAAAAAATTTTGAAAATTTGAAAATTTTGTTTTCACGATAACTCGAAAAATACTGATCTGATTAAATTGAAACTCAGTAGTTAGATGCAAAAGACCAAAGCAAACACTTTTGTTAAATTTCGTGAAGATCACGTGACATGAAAAAAATAAAAAAATTACTACTATTTTGCGGAATACTTTGCTTTTAATGCCGAAACATATGTTTTTGAGGTTCATGCTGCCCTTTCCGGGCATTTTCCGTATTGCGCATGCGCAGATGAGAAGTCCTTTAACTGCTGTAGTTTTCGTCAGAGAGGATTGGGGTTGTGGGGTGGCGGATGCTATTCCTCCATAGAATTCAGATCCCTGATGAGGGTCTGCGCATGCGTAGATTAAAGATGCGATATCTTCCGAACCACTAGTGTTGGAGAATCGGAGTTTTTAGTAAGGTGTGTTATTTTGAGAGGACTTTTAGCCGCCAGTAGATTGCGCATGCGCAGAAGAGAAGTGACTGTTTTTGGGTTGGATGGGTTATGTTGGGAGTGCTGAGTCGATATTATGAGGTTTTAAAAGAATATTCATAGCAATTCAGTGCAAGGACAAGTCAGTTTGGGGGATGTAGCGTTGTTTCCGAGTTGAAGTGTCCGTACCGTGGCCCTGGGGCTAATTTTGAAATTGATGTTACCCCTTACAGGCATTTTACGTTATGCGCATGAGCAGACCATCAGTGATTTAACTGGTGGTGTTTTCATCAGAGAGGATTAGGGTTTTGGGGTGGCGGATGCTATTCCTCTATAGAATCCCTCGTTGAGGGTCTGCGCATGCGTGGATTAAAGATGTGATATCTCCTGAACCACTAGTGTTGGAGAATCGGAGTTTTTTGTAAGGTGTTTTATTTGAGAGGACTTTTAGCCGCGAGTAGATTGCGCATGCGCAGAAGAGAAGTGACTATTTTTGGGTTGGATGGGTTATGTTGGGAGTGCTGAGACGATATTATGAGGTTTTAAAAGAATATTCATAGCAATTCAGTGCAAGGACAAGTCAGTTTGGGGGCTGTAGCGTTGTTTCAGAGTTAAAGTGTCCGTACCGTGGCCCTGGGGCTAATTTCGAAATGGATGTAACCCCTTACGGGCATTTTTCGTTATGCGCATGAGCAGACCATCAGTGATTTAACTGGTGGTGCTTTCGTCAGAGAGGATTGGGGTTTTGGGGTGGCGGATGCTTTTCCGCTATAGAATCCCCTGGTGAGGGTCTGCGCATGCGTGGATTCAAGAAGCGATATCTCCTGAACCACTAGTGTTGGAGAATCGGAGTTTTTTGTGAGGTGTGTAATTTTGGCAGGACATGCAGCCACGAGTATACTGCGCTTGCGCAGACGAGAAGTGAATGGTTTTGGGTTGTTTGGGTTATGTTGGGAGTAATGAGCCGATATTGTGAGGTTTTAAAAGAATATTCATGTCAATTCAGTGCACGGACACAAGTCAGTTTGGGGGAAATAGCGTTGTTTCCGATTTGAAATGTCTGTATGGTGGCCCTGAGGCGAATTTATAAATAACTATATTCGGTAGATCTATATTAAAATGCGTTCGGATTTGGAGAAGATGCAATTTCGTCCCTAACGGAGGACCCACAACCGAATTTTTTTCTGATCTACGGTAAAACTAACAGCCAAACTGTATTGATAGCTATATTTGTTAAAGGAACTTGAAAAAAAAAAAAAAGCACTGACGTGAAGTCAGTACTCTTTGGCGCGCGTGTTCACGGTGGCTAATTTGAATTGAATGATTCAAAAATTAACAGTGCTGTATCTAAGCTGCCATCAGGATAGAGTAACAAAGTTGGAAAAGAACACAAGTGACTCTCCTTAGTCGCACAAGCTCCTAGAAGATTTGGGAGGGTCAGTATAATCCTAATCATGTTTATAGCACGCGCGCAAAAGCAGATTGACTTAACAATGAAAGAAAAAGTGTAAAAAGTCAATCTGCTTTGGCGCGCGTGCTATAAACATGATTAGGATTATACTGACCCTCCCAAATCTTCTAGGAGCTTGTGCGACTAAGGAGAGTCACTTGTGTTCTTTTCCAACTTTGTTACTCTATCCTGATGGCAGCTTAGATACAGCACTGTTAATTTTTGAATCATTCAATTCAAATTAGCCACCGTGAACACGCGCGCCAAAGAGTACTGACTTCACGTCAGTGCTTTTTTTTTTTATAGTGAATTTTAATAATTTCAATGCGTTCTTGAAGCGTGTATCGTTCCATTTTTGCGCGCGTGTTCCGCAAGGAACAGCGTGCTATCATTTCGTCACAATGTCTGTATTTTTCGAATTTTTTTTCGAAAATGGTCTCAAACGATTAGGTTCGACTTCCTGATGAAGAATTCGAGGTCAAATTCAATTCTGTCCGTCCGGTCCGGCCGGCCGGCCGTTAGCACGATAACTCTCGAACGGAACGAATTAGAGCGTTGAAATTTGCAGGGTAGTTTTGTAGCGTAAATATCTCGGACAAGTTCGTTAACGGGCGAAATCCACCGAGCGGTTTCGGAGTTAAGGCCGTTTTTAGTCAAAACGTTTTTAATGAATATTTCCGGAACCAATCACTCGATCTTTCTGAAATTTGGCAGCAAATTGTAGAATCATGACCTTTATATGCCTGCGAAGTTTTGTTTTGATCAGACGGCCCTAAAGTAGCAAAAAAAAATTTCAAAAATTTTAAATTTTGTTTTCAGGATAACTCGAAAAATACTGATCTGATTAAATTGAAACTCAGTAGTTAGATGCAAAAGACCAATGCAAACACTTTTGCAAAATTTCGTGAAGATCACGTGACATGAAAAAAATAAAAAAATTACTACTATTTTGCGAAATACTTTGCTTAAAATGCCGAAACCTATTTTTTTGAGGTTCATGCTGCCCTTTCCGGACATTTTTCGTTGTGCGCATGCGCAGATGAGAAGTCATTTAACTGCTGTAGTTTTCGTCAGAGAGGATTGGGGTTTTGGGGTGGCGGATGCTATTCCTCCATAGAATCCAGATCCCTGATGAGCGTCTGCGCATGCGTAGATTAAAGATGCGATATCTTCCGAACCACTAGTGTTGGAGAATCGGAGTTTTTTGTAAGGTGTGTTATTTTGAAAGGACTTTTAGCCGCGAGTAGATTGCGCATGCGCAGAAGAGAAGTGACTATTTTTGGGTTGGATGGGTTATGTTGGGAGTGCTGAGTCGATATTGTGAGGTTTTAAAAGAATATTCATAGCAATTCAGTGCTCGGACACTAGTCAGTTTGGGGGAAATACCGTTGTTTCCGAGTTGAAGTGTGCATACCGTGGCCCTGGGGCCAATTTTGAAATTGATGTTACCCCTTACGGGCATTTTTCGTTATGCGCATGAGCAGACCATTAGTGATTTAACTGCTGGTTTTTTCGTCAGAGAGGATTGGGGTTTTGTGGTGGCGGATGCTATTCCTCTATAGAATCCCCTGGTGAGGGTCTGTGCATGCGTGGATTCAAGATGCGATATCTCCTGAACCACTAGTGTTGGAGAATCGGAGTTTTTTGTATTGTGTGTGATTTTGGGAGGACTTTCAGCTGCAAGTAGATTGCGCATGCGCAGAAGAGAAGTGACTGTTTTTGGGTTGTATGGGTTATGTTGGGAGTGCTGACCCGATATTGTGAGGTTTTAGAAGAATATTCATGGCAATTCAGTGCAAGGACAAGTCAGATTGGGGGATGTAGCGTTGTTTCCGAGTTAAAGTGTCCGTATCGTGGCCCTGGGGCTAATTTCGAAATTGATGTCACCCCTTACGGGCATTTTTCATTATGCGCATGAGCAGACCATCAGTGATTTAACTGCTGGTGCTTTCGTCAGAGAGGATTGGGATTTTGGGGTGGCGGATGCTATTCCTCTATAGAATCCCCTGGTGAGGGTCTGCGCATGCGTGGTTTCAAGAAGCGATATCTCCTGAACCACTAGTGTTGGAAAATCGGAGTTTTTTGTGAGGTGTGTAATTTTGGGAGGACTTGCAGGCACGAGTATATTGCGCTTGCGCAGATGAGAAGTGAATGGTTTTGGGTTGTTTGGGTTATGTTGGAAGCAATGAGCCGATATTGTGAGGTTTTAAAAGAATATTCATGTCAATTCAGTGCACGGACACAAGTCAGTTTGGGGGAAATAGCGTTGTTTCCGAGTTGAAATGTCTGTATGGTGGCCCTGAGGCGAATTTATAAATAACTATATTCGGTAGATCTATATTAAAATACGTTCGGATTTGGAGAAGAAGCAATTGCGTTCCAAATGGAGGTCCCACAACCGCATTTTTTTTCGATCTTTGGTAAAGCTAACAGCCAAACTGTATTGATAGCTATATTTGTTAAAGGAACTTGAAAAAAAAAAAGCACTGACGTGTAGTCAGTACTCTTTGGCGCGCGTGTTCACGGTGGCTAATTTGAATTGAATGATGAGTACTTCAAGCTCAGTAGATAGAGCGAGCCGAAGATCTACCCAAAGGATAGTGGACACCATTCACTGTCGGTTCAAAAATTAACAGTGCTGTATCTAAGCTGCCATCAGGATAGATTAACAAAGTTGGAAAAGAACACAAGTGACTCTCCTTAGTCGCACAAGCTCCTAGAAGATTTGGGAGGGTCAGTATAATCCTAATCATGTTAATCGCACGCGCGCAAAAGCAGATTGACTTAACAATGAAAGAAAAAGTGTAAAAAGTCAATCTGCTTTGGCGCGCGTGCGATTAACATGATTAGGATTATACTGACCCTCCCAAATCTTCTAGGAGCTTGTGCGACTAAGGAGAGTCACTTGTGTTCTTTTCCAACTTTGTTAATCTATCCTGATGGCAGCTTAGATACAGCACTGTTAATTTTTGAACCGACAGTGAATGGTGTCCACTATCCTTTGGGTAGATCTTCGGCTCGCTCTATCTACTGAGCTTGAAGTACTCATCATTCAATTCAAATTAGCCACCGTGAACACGCGCGCCAAAGAGTACTGACTACACGTCAGTGCTTTTTTTTTTATTAATGGCGTAGTTTCTACTTGTCAAATGTCAAAAAATGACAGCTTCAAAAGTGACACCTCTTATTGGAAAACCCTTTAGTTTTAGTTCACTATTTCTAAACTAATATTAAAACAATAATTTAGCCTTATTTCAGGGAGGAAATACCTATTTGGAGGAATTGGGGTGTTCATTCTGATTTTGGGAATAATTCTAGCTGTGTATCTCATCACTTCAACAAACAGCGAATCCTTTGTTTTGGATAGAACACCTTTATTTGCTGGGTAAGTGGAGGAATTAATAGATATCAGGAAAATAATTACCATAAATATTGACTCCAAAAATATCACACTAGCTGGCCCGGCGAACTTCGTACCGCCTACTTTATAAAAAAAATGCTCGGTATGAATGAAATTATATTTTTATTTTTGATTAATTGCACATGATGTTGCTTACTTACAAAACAGAGTTTTCCTGAAATACTGGCTATTTATAAGGTATCAATTTGATATAGACAGACACACACAGTTATGATACAGTCTCTTAATCAATTTAAAGCTTTCTGGTGAACTATATTTTTTGTTTTGTTTTGTGGTGCGTAAATAAACAAATATGATGGTTTCCCGACACGCGAATACGTGACGTTTAATTGTCCATGCGCTATGTCCACACATCAGAGGAAAAACAAAATTGTTACATAATGATAATCCATCCAAGGTACCTATTTAGTTAATGCTTTGTTCGTGGCACAAATCATTTCGATTGTGTGCAATTGTGCCGTGATATAAAGAACACCCTGTATAGCAATGGTTTATTTTCAATGATGTATGCCTCGAAAATATATTTTTTAACACAATTGAATGAATTTGTAAGATTGGCGTGAAAAACAGCAAGTTTCAATTGACGTTGAAAGAAAAACACCCTGTATGACAATTTCGGACAAATACATTATGAGAATCCATACAAGGTGCCTATTTAGTTAATGCTTAGTTTTTGGCACAAATCAGTTCAATCGCGTACAATTGTGCAGTGAGAGAAAGAACACTCTGTATAGTAATGGTTTATTTTCAATGATGTATGCCTCGAAAGTATATTTTTTAACACAATTGAATGAAATTGTACGACTATGGCGTGAAAAAGAGCAAGTTGCCATTAACGTCAAAAGAAAAACACCCTGTAGACATTTTTATATTTATTCATCTTTTAAACCTTCCCTGGACTTCCACAATTAATTTAAGACCAAAATTAGCCAAATCGGTCCAGCCGTTCTCGAGTTTTAACGAGACTAACGAACAGCAATTCATTTATATATATTTGTACTAGCTGGCCCAGCAGACTTCGTACTGCCTCCTCAACGCCTGCCCAACGCCAGGCCAACGCCAACTCCAAATCCAAATCCAACTCTAACTCCAACTCCATCTCCAACTACGACTCCGACTCCTACTCCGACTCCGACTCCGACTACGACTCCGACTCCGACTCCGACTCCGACTCCGACTCCGACTCCGACTCCGACTCCGACTCCGACTCCGACTCCGACTCCGACTCCGACTCCGACTCCGACTCCGACTCCGACTCCGACTCCGACTCCGACTCCGACTCCGACTCCGACTCCGACTCCGACTCCGACTCCGACTCCGACTCCGACTCCGACTCCGACTCCGACTCCGACTCCGACTCCGACGACTCCGAATCCGACTCCGAATCCGACTCCGACTCCGACTCCGACTCCGACTCCGACTCTGACTCCGACTCCGACTCCGACTCCGACTCCGACTCCGACTCCGACTCCGACACCGACTCCGACTCCGACTCCGACTCCGACTCCGACTCCATTTCCACCTCCATCTCCATTTCCTCCTCCATCTCCATTTCCACCTCCATCTCCACCTCCAACTCCAATCCAACTACAACTACTACAACTCCAACTACAACGCCAACTCCATAACCAATGCCAACCACAATACCTACTCCAACTTCAACTCCAACCCCAGCGCCAACTTCAACGCCAACTCAAACTCCAACGCCAAAAACATTTTCCAGTAGACCAAATTGTAAATCTAAACCATTCTCGAATCTCCACGAACACACACAAAAAATTTCATCAAAATCGGTCCAGTCGTTTAGGAGGAGTTCAGTCACATACACACGCACACAAGAAATATATATATTAAGATATAGATAAGATGAACTATCAAATCTGATAGTTCAAATTCACCCATTTGACCCCATATCTGACTGCTAATATCTTTTACTCTATTCCAGGAGAAATAATTTGGCACAAAACTTGGATAAGCTGGTAAAGGGTAATCTGAGCCTAATTAATTTGAATTCTGATTTGAGTAACGACACGGCATTCGTAGCGATTTGTCCACAATGTAACACCGATTTTATTCGACTGAAGAAAGGTCAAGTTGGTTCGCAGGTACGTTAATATCATCATTTTGCGCGTATGTTCTGGGGAAAATCGCGTTCTCATTTTGCCCAAATGTCTGTAACTTTCGAATTTTTTTACGAAAATGGTCTCAAACGATTTGGTTCGACTTCCCAATGAAAAATTCGAGGTCAAATTTGATTCTGTCCGGCCGGCTGGCCGTCGCCACGATAACTTGAGAACGGAAAGAGCTAGCGACTTGAAATTTTCAGGGTAAGTGGCGCATCCCAATACGACGGACAAGTTTGTTAATGGGCATAATCGACCCAATGGTTTCCGAGTAATAATTTTGTTTTCAACCAGTATAGATCCGATCGAATTGAAACTCGGTGAATTGTTGTAGAATATAAACTTAAGCACGGTCGTGAAATTTTGTGAGAATCGTATCCCTAGAAAATTATTAAAAAATATTTTTGTTGTCACGATAACCTGAGAACGGAAAGAGATAGCGGCTTGAAGATTTCAGGTTAGGTTGTGCATCTGAATGCGACATTTGAGTTTGTTTATAAGCATAATCGGCCAAACGGTTTTAGAGTTATAGCCATCTGAAATTTGGTTGTTTTTTTCTCCTCATTAACTCGAAAAATACAAAACCGATTTAATTCCAACATGGTTATTAGTCGTAGAATGCCAACGCGATAATTCTTGCAAAATTTTGTGAGGATAGTATTTGTAGAAAATTTTTGAGAAATCATTGAAAATTTAAAAAAAAAATTCTATATATCAGTAACTATTCGTCGAAAATTCCTGAAATTTTGTGAGGATAGTATTTGTAGAACATTTTCAAGAAATCATTGAAAATTAAAAAAAAAATTCTATATATCAGTAACTATTCGTCAGAAATTGCTGAAATTTTGCAAGAGCCTTTAGAACCTAACTCTACTGCCAAGTTTCAAGTTTTAACACGATCGGTTAAATAATGTTGGAGACTCGAGCAGCCTTGTGTGAGTTCAGTAGATGGGTGACCGTTGCCTCGATAACTTTCGAACGAAAGAAGATAGGGACTTGCAATTTTCAGGGTAGGTTGCGTATCCGAATGGGAGAGATAATTTCGTTTTTGGGTATAATCGGTTTAACGGTTTCCGAGTTATACCCACCTGGAATATTATTTCCTCGATAACTCAAAAAATAAAGATTCGATCGAATTGAAGCTTGGTAACTAGTTGTAGAAAATCAACATAAAGACGTGTTTAAAATTTTGTGAGAACCGTACCCCTAGAATATTTGAAAAAAATGACGAAAAAAAAAGTTTTGTTAGAACCGTACCCCTAAAAAATTTCAAAAAATTACGAAAAAAAAATTGGTTCAAGCACTGACATGAAGTCAGGAGCTTTTGAGCGTATGTTCTATTGTCCATTCTCCTGTATTGGACACTTAATTCGAATTTACCAAGGTACATTCGAATTAAGAGTGTCCAATACAGGAGAACGGACAACATAATTTGCCATGGTAAATTCGATTAAGGGTGTGCAATACAGGAGAATGGACCATAGAACATACGCGCAAAAGCTCCTGACTTCACGTCAGTGCTCGAACCAATTTTTGCAATTAAAATGTGTTTATTTGGTGAAGACGTGTTGAAGACATGTTGCAATGGAGAATATATTTCCATCATCATATGGATTATCCACGGGCATTATATTATCACCTTAAAAGTATAATTTCATATCATCCTCATAATTCTACGATACCTTAGGTTATTTCATTGGTCATTTTGCATTAAATCATACTTTGTTTTCTAGAACAGGAGGTTTATTCTATATCAAGAATAACGAACCAGAAATAATTTTGACATTTATCTGTCATAGAAAAATAAGATGACATGTAAAAACACAGATCATATAATATTTCATAGATAGAATAATTAAGTACAGCATTCTGTGAAAACATAGAAGTACGGTTCATTATTGAAATTTCGAAAAATCATATCTCCAAAAGTACTAGCTTATTGAAAATGAGACCAGGGGATTTTTATGGTGACACTGCATCTTAAAAAAAATTGAATTTGAAATTAGTAATGTAGAAAAAAATATTTTTCTCGTTACTCGGAAACCATCAGGCTGATTTTGCCCAATAACGAACTCAACCGACATATACAGTATGGTGCAATTGAAAGGAATAAATTCGTTATTTCGTAAACCGGCGACTTTAAGGAAAAATCCCGAAACCCGTCGATTTTTATTCTTAAACAGGCTATTGGTAAGGAAACCATTTTATTTTTGACGTCATTTTATTTTTGACGTCATATTAAATAATAATAATAAAATTTTATTAATTGTTAAAAAAAATAAAAAAATCAATTTTTGTACATTATTGATATGGCTGAATAGGTATTTAAAAGACCTTTCAAATAATGTACAACACCCACCTTTCCATCTGAAAATTTTAGCGATGACGTCATCACGCTCACATAGATGACGTCAAAAATGAAAAGGTATCCATATGAATAGCCCGTTTAAGAATAAAAATCGACGGGTTTCAGGATTTTTCCTTTAAGTTGCCGGTTTACGAAATAACGAATTAATTCCTTTCATTTGCACCATACTGTATATCTCCCAAACCTACTCTGAAAATTTCAATCCTCTATCTCCTTTCGTTCGAGAGTTATCGTGTTGACGGACGGAGGGCCGGACAGAATTGTTTTCGACCACGGATTCTTAATCAGTGAGATAATATTTGTTGATGGTTAAAATTTATGAATATTTCACTGTGTGTCTTTTACATATTTAAAACCTTTGAATTAATTTTCAGTTCTGGGTAGCTCGAGCAGGATGTGAAGAAAGCACCAGAGTATCAGATTCCATAACGCAACTCGACGTAATAGAAAGGATGATAAGGAATTATTCGGACTATTTGCAATTGGTTAGGACATCGAATGGTAAGTGATTCGTTTAAAAATTGTCTACTCAGTATGGATTTTCAGTTTGGATGCCAAATCAGAAGTGTACGACGTATGATCAATCAATTCCACTTTTCTGGTTTCCAAAAAGCCTCTCCTGGTGAAGAATGATCCTTCCAAGGTTGTTCTTATACCCTTATTACACTTTGCCTTTTTCATGTCTATATTTGCACCTATTTTCATGGCTATTTGTTGATTGAATTTACCCCCGAATGAGTGACACTGTAATCAAGAAAGCATTTCTCCAAAAAGGAATTAATGATTACTTTGCGATACTAGGCTACTTGTGAAAACTTCGTATCACTCGGGGATAGCCATCACAGATTATCTGGCCCTCGTAAGCTTAGTTGACGTCCTCATAGTAATAAACATACATTACATTTGTTACAAGTAAGACTTCTTTAGTTAGTGAGGGGCAGGCCCGCCCCATTATTAAATTACTATGCCACTGGCCTGATGTTTTGTTCCAGTGCCGAGTTTGTTGTGCAAGGATCCATTTTTCAATGACACCATTCACAGCCAATTTGGTCACCCCTAATGCTGGTTTCGGCCCGAAGAGGAGGATAGCCGAGCCCTCTCAAGCGAGTGGGTCAGCTCTTTCATTTCTTGCACCCACTGTGTGCCCCGGCATCCACCAGAGGTCAGCTCAGTTTTTGGCAGCCAAGGTTTCCAGGTGCTGTTTGCATTCCAGCACAAGCCTGGAGTTAATTCTCCAGCTGGCTATTGTCTTAAATGCTGCCTGACTGTCGGAGAGAATTCGTATGTTCCTATTGGAATAGCCCATAGGAATATTCTCCACATGTCGTGATGGCTACCTCTTCCGCCTGGACTATAGTGGTGCATTGCCCAAGCAACATCGAAAAGCTCATATTGGGTGCTGCCCCATACACACAGCTCCAGAGCGCCCACCCAACACTGAACCGTTCGTGAACCATGTTAGTTCACCGTGTGGTCTTGTCTCTCCCTCCGCGGGGAGCTTTAGCACCAGCTTGAAGCAAGAAGGATCAAATTTGTGACTAATGAGTCTCCCAATCCTAGCATGTTCGTATGACCGTTGTCTCCAGACACCGTTTAGCAGCAGCCTGTAGGCCCCCAGTCTCGCCTCGGCCCTCACCAGAAGGTGAAGGGGAGGGGGTCCCACGAGAACCTCCATAGCCGCAGTTGGAGTGAGGGCTTCACTATAGCATTTTAAATCTACTTAGTTATTCTCGAGCCCAAGCCTCATGTAGTGCAAATTAAAAAAAATTGGTTCAAGCACTGACGTGAAGTCAGGAGCTTTTGCGCGTATGTTCTATTGTCCATTCTTCTGTATTGGTCACCCTTAATCGAATTTACCATGGTAAATTATGTTGTCCATTCTCCTGTATTCGACACTCATGCAAGCACGTCAGTGCTTGAACCAAGTTTTTTTTCTTATTTTTTGAAATTTTCCAGGGGTACGGTTCTTACAAAATTTTTTTTTCGTCTGTTTTTCCAAATTTTTTAGGGATACGGTTAAACACGTCTTTATGTTGATTTTATACTAATAGTTACCAAGCTTCAATTCGATCGAATCTTTATTTTTTGAGTTATCGAGGAAATAATATTCCAGGTGGGTATAACTCGGAAACAGTTTAACCGATTATGCCCAAAAACGATCTCAACTCTTCCATTCGGATACGCAACCTACCCTGAAAATTGCAAGTCCCTATCTTCTTTTGTTCGGAAGTTATCGAGGCAACGGTCACCCATCTACTGAACTCACACAAGGCTGCTTGAATCTCCAACAATATTTAACCGATCGTGTTAAAACTTAAAACTCTGCAGTAGAGTTGGGTTCTAAAGGCTCTTGCAAAATTTCAGCAATTTCAGACGAATAGTTACTGATATATAGAATTTTTTTTTTAATTTTCAATGATTTCTTGAAAATGTTCTACAAATACTATTCTCACGAAATTTTGAAAGAATTTTCGAGTTGGCACAACTACTAATTATGTTTCAATTCAATCGGTTTAGTATTTTTCGATGAGGAGAAAAAAACAACCAAATTTCAGATGGCTCTAACTCTAAAACCGTTTCGCCGATTATGCTTGTAAACAAACTCACTACTCAGATGTCGTGTTCAGATGCACATCCTAACCTGAAAACTTCAAGCCATTATCTCTTTCCGTTCTCAAGTTATCGTGACAACAAAAATATTTTTTAATAATTTTTTATTGATTTTCTAGCCATACGATTCGCACAAAATTTCACCAACGTGCTTAGGATCATATTCTACAACTACTCACCAAGTTTCAATTCGATCGGATTCATATTGGATGAAAACAAAATTATTACTCGGAAACCATTTGGCCGATTATGCCCATTAACGAACTTGTCCGTAGTATTGGGAAGCCCCACCTACCCTGAAAATTTCAAGTCGCTAGCTCTTTCCGTTCTCCCGTTATCGTGGCAACGGCCGGACGGCCGGCCAGACAGAATCAAATTTGACCTCTTCATTGGGGAGTCGAACCAAATCGTTTGAGACCATTTTCGTCAAAAAATTCGAAAGTTACAGACATCTGGGCAAAATGATAACGCGATGTTCCTCAGAACATACGCGCAAAAAAGAACGCATAACAATTCCGTATAACAATTACCGTATAACCGTATAACAATTCGTTGTCGATTCGTTAGAGGTAGAATATCTGAATGTCCGGTACGCTAACGAAAAATCGCTATCTTAACCAGCAACAAAACGTTATCAAAAACCTCTACTCCTTTGATACAGATTAAATAACGAAAAACTATCATCCAAACGGTAAAGTTTTAATACAGATATTCTTTATCGAACAGATACCTATTTTGGGAACAAGAATTAATAAGAATTACGGTGGAAAAACATAATTTTAAATGTTTTTCTTATATTTCTGCGTTTCATCGTTCGGATATCTCAATCATCCCTCTCATTTTACCCCTATTATACCACATATTGTGTTAACGTATTAAATTAAATTTTCGTTCCTCATTTGGATTCGAACCTGCATACCTTAGCTCCAATTTTCGATCTGACCACCACCTTACCAATCCATCCATCCACTAACCTTGTTGTAGGGTATCACAAGTGCGTGAATTTTAACGACGGATTGGTGCAATGGATACACATAATAAAATCATGCGATATAACTGTCGATCGGAGACTGAATATTCACGATTAAATCTTAGAAAAAAAAGAAAATGGAAGCCCCGCATAATAAAATTCGTAGAAATAATGGTACTTAACCTTAATATTAATGATACGATGAAGGAATGCTGTGGAAGGAATATCAGTGTAAGAACTTCATCACTTTATTTTACATTTTTTACTCAAACGCTATAATCAATACTACGTATCATAATTTATTTTGATTTGTTACCACAGTTATTGAAGGCATAAACATAAACAATAACATTCCCTCCAGTGATGACAGTACTAAGCTGTGATACATAAGAGTTCACACATGACCTGTAAGTGATTAGCTGGCTACTGGTGATACAATACCTATATTGCTAGTGATCTATATTTATATTATCATGAGCTTTATTCGAATAAACTTGCCTGACCATTTTCGATCCAATGGACGGAAAGACAACAAAATATGTCCTTGTTGTGGAATTAAAAATGAACTTACTGTAATGAATGCCAACATTACACTACATATATAGGAAACCTATGAACAGTAGGACAATCCCGATTTTAACAATGATCTGTTCCTGTGTAGTGTGCATTAAATTAAAAAGTATTAAATATTGTAATATCATTGAATTTCAACGCGACAACGCGTTGTATGCGTTTGGCATGTGATAGTGATATTTACATTTCATTATTGAAAGGAAAGCAGAGAGTACAGTAGAGTAGAAGGAGAGTATATATCTAGAAGTAGTAGAAGTATATTATTTTTCTCTGAAAACTGTATCTATTGTCTATCGATTCATCGTGAATTTTCGATACAGAATTTAATCACGGAATAGTATAGAACCTACAAAGTTTTTTGATATAGGAATATCTCCGAATATCGTTATATATTCTTTACAGAGGGATTAAAGATAACCGTTAGCGATTTTCTTACTGAATGCGTAGCGAATAGATATCGATTATCGATACAGATATTGTTTGTAAGATCTTTACCTAGTCTTTGTCGAATTTATATATTAGGGATGGCTATGATGTATACAGATTATCTTTAAAGTTTGGCTATAGATTCGATAGAGTTTTGCTTTAACTTTAAGAAAGTTATTCAGTCGTTACGATCGGATAACTAAATATTCGGACGATAACGAATTGTTATACGGGTAGAAACGGTATTGTGATCAGGCAAGGATATATCAACCAACTGGTAAATTCACATTTCTGCAATAATTGAGAACAATATGCAGAGTACATGATGGGTCGTAAAGTGTATGTGCCTGCAGTACGACTTTGTAATATTCACAGCATTGGAGGTCAGTACGCATTAGTGTTTATACATCATTTGTATTCGCCGGAGTTGAGTAAAGAGCAGTTCCAGACCTACACCCTTTCTACCTTATTCATTCACTCAGGAAGTGATTAAAGAGCAGTGCCTGACCTCACTCTTTCTCCCTCAAGCCAGTGCCAGACCTACAGCCATCGGGAGGCGCAGGATATGTACAGGAGTTGCGCTCATTACAGTGGTGGTCGGTATCATTTAGCTTCACAAGAAGGAGCCAATAGAATAAATAAATCTGAATGACCTATCCGAGAGCTAAGCCGAAGGAAAACTTTCGTCGCTTTATGAATCTAACTCTGGGTCCACTCTCGGTACACCTGGGAAGACATATTACTCATTCACAATCACAAGGCTTGTACTTGGGAAGGCTATGATTTGGTCCTACTTGAACTCAGGAATCATTACAAACTTTCGAAGTATTGGTACGCTTTTCTATCCATCATGTATCATGATGTTTATTTTTATATGTATTTTGAAGCACCACAATCCTCAATTGATTACACCTGAAATGTTCTCCAACCATTCCAGATTTGGATGAGTCACACGATAATAAAAAGGTTGGCAGCTTCATGTTTGTTGATGGTGGACAGTCAATCATGGAAAGTACATCGTTTTTGAGGATATTTCATTATTTTGGAGTGAGAGCCATGACTTTAGCATCAGGTTGCAACAAGTAAAGTATAATTTTTGTATGTTGACTGAAGTAATGAACATTTTTTAAATTTTATTTAGCAGTACGAACCTAACGGACTATATAGTGCAGAATGATGATCTTACAGATTTCGGAAAGGTAAGAAATTATCAAATACGAAAGGGATAAAAATAACCTGCTGGTGAAAGAAGCAAATTCTTATACCAGGTCCACACTAAACGAACATTGTTAGCTAACAATATTATTTCAAAAATGCCATCATCAGACCTATTCTGTTCGCGCATAGCAATATTGCTCAGAAAAAGATATTGCTTCCACAGCAAGATTCGAAATATTGCTATTCTGATCATCGTTTTTGAGCAATATGATCTGTCATTTTTAGAAACATATTGCTATCCACACTGCTATCTCAGCAACCTCATAATAGTACTTGCTAAGAGGACAACAATATTTTGAATATAGCAAAGAACCACATTTTTCTTCCAAAACTTCGAAAATATTGAAAATAGGTAGGTCCTTTAACGAATATAGGTATACATAATCGTTTATATTTGTTAAAGGTACTTTAAAATACTTAATTTTAAGGAAATTTCTAACGGCCGGTTTCATAATAAATTTTAAAGTTCCTTTAAATTTAAAGTATCCTCCAAAGTGACATTTTGGTTCAAAATATCCTACTGAAGGATGCTTTAAATTTAAAGAGGCTTTAAAACTTATTATGAAACTGGCCCTAAGACTTAGTTCTGACATTTTTGGTTGTGAATTCCTCCATAAGTGAGTGAATGTTAACAGGGATCAATGAAAAATATTCTATTGGCTATCGATTTCGGCCAATAGAATATTTTTTAAAGAAGTGTGTTTTTCATTGATCCCTGTTAGTTCTGACACTAACAATCCCTTCCATTTGTAAACAGAAAAGTTCATAAACTATTCAGCCTTGATCATAAGATTGATTCTTTTGATTCAATTCAAGAGCTGAGGGAATTTTATTCATTTATTTTGTTGTTCTTGAGCCAACTAGGAGAGATCCTGCATCTTTTAAGTTAGAGAAATGCATTCGAAGACTGACTGACTGGAAGAAAAAAATTAAATAAACTATTAGTTCAGCCTGAATACAAAGATGACTTCTTTTTATTTAATTGAAAAACTGAGGCAATTTGTTCAGGAGAAAACTAGGAGACATAGTGGTCCGTTTCACTTAGAAGTGTGCATTCGAAGTCTGACTGACAGCAGGAAAAATTAAAATTTAATATTTTTTTAGGTGTTTGCATGTCTCCTGAAAATTGATCAATAACTCCATCTTGTTAGTTTCATAAATAACATAGTCAGTTTTTCGCCTTCGTGACATTTTATATATTTGGTTAGGAATGAAGGAATAACCACCGAAAAACGGACGAAATGTTTATGAATTAAGGTTAAATTCTTCTTCTATTTTACATAAAAGTCATGAAATACAGTGCTGTCAGCTCTAAAATCAATGAATTTTGACCTAGGTACTTGATAGCAATATTGCTGGGAGAAAATTGATAACCAACATTGCTATAACAGTTCGAACAGAATACTTAATACCATAGCCATATTGTTAAAAATAAGGAGGATAGCAAAGTCTATAGCAATTCGCAAACAGAATAGGTCTAAATCTAAATTTATTAACATTTAACATTATAGTGCATATACTTCGATTCATCTGAACAAATAGATGGCACATCATCTCTGATACAGAAATCATTACACCAGAGGTTATAAATACAGTAGATATTAAAAAAAGATTCGCATGACAAAAAATTAAAAGACTTAACTACAGAATTCTCACCTGTACTCATTTCTGCAATCAAATTACAGATGGTTGTTGAAGAAATGAACAGGTTTGGTATGATGATCGACATTCAGGGCCTTCCGAATTCTGTTCGTGAGGAGATATTCAATATAACTAAAGCTCCAGTCTTGTTTAGTCATACTGCATCATTCACAATATATAACCACTCGGAAAATATTGATGAAAAAACTTTGCATTTATTGGTGAGTACCTACCTACTTGTATTACGCATTGAATTTCAGCCTATGGGTCATAATGTATGGAAAAATTCTGAATTCTTCCGTATCCCACAAATTTTAATTGCACCTTCAAGTATACAGTGTGGAAAAACCATATGGAATAAATTCATTATCTTGGTTACTGTACATATTTATGGCAAATCCCGAAACACGTCAAATTCAAATTTTAAATTGTCATTCTTCTTCGTAAAAATGCGAACCCTACCTTTAAACCCCTTCGAAAGACAGGTACAACCCTCAATTTTTCAAATTGGAAGTATGGCCTTGTGATACATCGTTTGAAAGGTCGCGTCATTCTCTATTCAGAACTGCTATTATTTTCATGTTCATTGCAAAAATCAAATTAGAAAAAATAAAAGCAAGTAATTAGCGAAATTTGGCACAATATCAAAAACCAAAATGTAATACACAATGTAGCAAAATAATTAGGAATGTTAATGAAGTAGACGTTCAAAGTGTTCACCACGAACGCCTTGGCAACATCCTAACCTCAAACAAAAATGCCTTCCAACATTATTCAAAATCTCAGGAGTGATCGACCTAATCGCAAGCTTTATTCGATCTTTTAGGCCATTAAAATCAAGGGTTTTCATTTTGTACACAATGCTCTTCACGTATCCCCATAAAAAGTAATCTAATGGGTCAACATTAGGGGATTGCGCTGGCCATTCGGTTGTTCCTCGTCTTCCCAACCATGGATTTGGAAATATTGCGTCGAGGTACTGCCGGACATTGCCTTGGTAATGTGGTGGTGGTCCATCCTGTTGGAACCATATCGTATTCCGTGGAACTTGAGGATTTCCTTGATCAGGAGATAAATTTGCCGAAGTTGGACGACATCATTTTGAAGTAGTGTTAAATATTTATCGACATTCAAATTGTCCTCAATGAAAAAGGGACCTATAATATAGTTTCGAACATTTCCATTTGACAAGATCACCAAAGCCCCTGTCCACAAAGCTTTCCTTCTTTTTGGCGCTCTTCTTTACAATTATATCTTGTTTGTTTGTTTGTTTGTTTGTTGGTCTGATCCTCTTTTACAGATGTAGAAGAGGGGAATGGGCTCGCCGAAGCATGCGCCCAGATTACAGTGTTCTTCTTTTCTCTTATTTTGCACTTCTATTTGTTTTCCCTCGTATCGCCCTCCCTGGAATCTGATAGGAAAGGGTATACATTAGGAGACATAAATGACACACACAGGACATTCACACTACTTGTTAGTATCCCCTCCAAATAACCAAAATCATTTACACAAATCAAAAAAAAAAAAAAAAAACTTCCGCTCTCCCCTGTTATAACTTAATGTTGGATTTCTCCAAAAATTCGAATATTACCTTGACTATCTCTTCTCTCTCCGAATAGAACACCTCATACATGTTGATGGGCAACTGATATCCCAAATTTTGTATTTTCCCATAAAGAATTTCACAGTTTTGCCTGTTTTTTTCACACTGAAAGAAGATATGATGCAAGGTTCCCAGCTCACCACATTCGCAATTTGGACTGGATAATATTCCAATTTTATTAAGATGTTCTGGTGTCAGGCAATGACCAGACCGTATTCTTATCATCGTGGTTAAATGTTTTCTTGACAAATCGGCTATAAGCATTGAGTAGGGTTTAGATATGTTAGATTTATTCCTATTTCTCATGTGAGTATATATGCGCCCCTTTGTTTGTCCCCATGTTATCAATTCATTTTCCCACTCTTTTTTTATTTCCTGTTTCACGATGTTATATACTTGACCAGAGCCACCCGCATGATGTACACTGTGTTCCATTTCTCTACCCTCATTTGCTAGCTTGTCCGCACATTCGTTTCCTATGATTCCACAGTGACCCGGTACCCAGACCCCACATATTTTGTACCCCTTGTCTGACAACTCTGCCCACAATTTTTTAACCGATGCTGTTATTAGATCTACCTGCGAATTTGTTTTCCAATTTTTAAGAGTTTCTAGTGCATTCAGCGAGTCAGTACAAATTGCGGACTTATTAATATTTTTTTGTTGGATAAGCTTTAACGCTTCTCCTATTGCCAACATTTCAGCCGAAAATATGGACCAGTAATCTGGTAATTTGCAGGCCGATTTTATTTTCATCGATGGTGAGTATATTCCTATCCCTACTGAGAATTTCAATCCTTCTTTTCTTAGAGAGGCATCTGTGTAAATGTGTTCAAATCCTTTAAGTTTGCTCTCACAGAGCTCGTTAAATCTTAAACAAACAGTGGTATCATTTTTGTCCAGCGATGGGATTATAATAGAACATGGGAATGAATGATGATTATAGTCCAAGTTGTAATAAGGAAGTCTACTGCCGGGAAAAATTTTCTTTTCGTGGGGTTGCAATTTATTGTATGCTAACAGAAAGGGAGGTTTTTGTTTATGGTTCCAATATTGATGATGATTATGTGTTAGTTTGATTTGCTTAATTATTACATTATTTTTAGTTTGTAATTTCCTGCTAAGATATCTGGTTGCTAATAAACATCTTCTTTTTTCAAGTGTCATTTCTCCGCTTTCCGCTAATAATATGTTAATGGGTGTTGATCGCATGCATCCCATTGCCGTTCTTAAGGCTTGATAAAAAGTGGTGTCTAATTTTTTAATTTTCTGTTTCGGGCAACTGCCATAAAGCAGTGAGCCAAAGTCAAGATAGGGTCTAATCAAAGATGTGCATAGTGTTAGTAAATTTTTCGGTTGTGCACCCCACCATGTTTTACATAAAATTTATATAAGATTTATTCCTTTTTTTGCCCTACTACAGCTTGTTTCTATCTGTTCTTTCCAGGTCAGTCTAGCATCTAATATTACTCCTAAATACTTTACTCGGGCTCTCCACCCTATGGCAACGTTGTTTATCATTAAGCTCGGGATTATTTCCGGTACCTTACGTCTTGCAAACAGTACTGCTGTTGTTTTTTTGGGGGAAATTGTTAGATTTCTTTTCTTCAGCCAGCTTGAAGTGGCGTCTAAGGTGTTTGAAATTTTTTCGTACAAGCTTCCTATATCCTCTCCCGCACACATCACGTAGAAATCATCTGCGTACTGTCCGATACGAACGTCCCCTTCTGCGTTCTTTGCTAACTCTTTTGTGTAAAGATTAAACAACATAGCACTCAATTTTGATCCCTGCAATATTCCCTTTTTAGGATGGAATGGACCCATCAGTTTGTCCTCTTCAGGGTTACGTACATAAAGCTCCCTGCTCTGTAAAAGGGTAAGGATTAGACTAATAATGTCTCTTGGCAAGTTAATATGCCTCATATCTTCCCCTAATATAGAAACATTAACATTATCATAAGCGGCCTGAATGTCCAGAAACGTAACCATTACAAATTTTTTTTTCCGCAAACGCGTTGTATATGTATGATGTTATGTATACCAAACTGTCTGTTACCGATAGCCCCCTACGAAAACCAAACATGAGATTATTTTGTTCTATGTGTTGTTCGATTGTTTTCTCAATTCTGTTTTTGATTAGCGATTCAAGGATTTTCAAAATGCACGGTGACAGTGCTATTGGTCGCAGGTTATCTGCACTTGTAGGAGGTCTACCGGGTTTCCCGAAGGGGAGAATTAATATTTTATTCAGCTCTTTTAGGTTTTCTGGTGTTTTAAGGGTTTCGTTGAACAGATGTAATGGTCTCTCCTTTGAGCACAACTTTAAATTTTTGTATAATATATATGGTAACTGATCTATTCCCGGGGCAGAAGTTTTACACTGTTTCAACGCCAATATTAACTCATGAATAGAAAACGAGGGTGAAACGCTATCCACATACAAGCTAACTTTTGTTGTTGCTACATGAGCTTCCTGTGGTTGGGAGATTTTATTCATTAGCTCTGTTAAAATTTGGATTGACGGAACAGTTTGCGAATTATGTGATGAATCGGCGTTTTTAAATTTTTTAATTGCCCTCCATGTATTATTTGCCCCTTTGAAATTCAGATTCTCACAGAAATTCGTAAACGATATGATCTTTTTGTGTTTCATTAGTTTTTTAGTTTGTGCTCGTATTTCATTCGCTTTGTGATAGTTTTCTTTAGAAGGGTTTCTTGTATAAAGCTTAAGGGCCTCTCTACGTTTTTTGAACCATTAAAGTGATTTCATCGTCCCACCATCTAACTTTGTAATGATTATTAAGATTAAGATTTTTTGATGGTATATATATTTCAGCGCTTTCTTTGATAATTTTGTTAAATGTACCCAAGCTTTGAACGTTTGAGGTCTTTAATTTATTTTCTACATATTCATTGAATTCGTCCCAGCTTGCTCTGTCGGGATCAAACCTTCGAGTAGAGTGGTACAGTGTAACCGTGGGGATGTCTTTTATCAAGTTCATGTTCAGGATGATTGGATAATGGTCGCTTTGCCCTGTATCAAAATAAACTTTCCATTGGCATCGATTTACTATTGAGGGTGAGCATATGCTTAGGTCTGGTGCGCTTTTTCGTTGTTCCGGGGGTGTGTATCTTGTTACTGTTCCGTCATTTAATATGATTAGCTCCTGTGATTCTAAAAAGTTTTCGATTACTTTCCCGTTTGCGTTGATGTATCCGGATCCCCATTGAGGACTTTGGGCATTGAAATCCCCAATAATCATGAACTGTTCACCAATTTGATTGAGAATTTGGTTCATTATCCCTATTTTAAGGGTTAAATCCGGGGGATTATATATATGGACTATCACCATATTATCTATTTTTATAGCTTGGCATTGCATTCTGGCAGGCTTATTGGTGAGTTGTAAATGTACTGTTTCAAATTTAATTTCATTTTTAATACATAATGCAATGCCTCTGGCACCATCATCCCGATCCTCCCTAAGGATATTATAGTTGGATATATTTACCTTTTTGTTTTGCTTTAGAATCGTTTCGGATAGTGCAATAAGAGATGGTTTGAAGAATTGCAATTTCCCCATAAGGTCTAGCCAGTTAACGTTTATTGACCTGATATTCCACTGTAGTATTCTTAAGGCTGTGTTGGTCATTATTTTGAAATACAGTTGACTTTGTGACGTATAAGAAAGCTGCGCTCCGGTGGGAAACCACTGCAATAATTAAGTCATACAATGAGAAAATATTCCAATACAAGATATACGATTGCATTTATGTGCGTTATTGTTTTATTAAAAGCAATATAATTTTTATTATTATTTTTAAAATTTTTTTTTTTTTTTATTTATTGTTTTTTTAAATTTTATATATACTATATTTTATTATACTATATGGGCTAATATGATTTTAATTTTGTTATTATATGTAAGTGATATTTAAAGATTTGAATTATTATTGATTATTATATATTTTTTTTTCTTAAGTTAGATCTGGTTCGTTATGTATTTCTACTTCTGTTGACACTACCATAGGGGTTGTCATGTTATATTGGCATGATTGAGAATCGTTGGAATCATTATTATTTTCATATTCCATAACATTAATTATGGAATCCGGGGTTGTCAATGATAAATCCGTATTTTGTATTTGCAAAGTTCTTTCTTTCCAATCTGATAACTTATTTTTTTTATAATCTGGAGTATACTGTATATAACATTCCTCTAATTCTGATTGATTAAAGGCGGGTCTGGTTCTAATAGGTTTATTTTTTACGATATGTTGTGTGAATTTAGTGTTTTTTTTGGTAACATGGGACCGTGTTTGTAGTGATTCATCTTGCTGGATTGAAGGTGTATTTTTGGTAGCTTGTACGTATGAAGAACGTGTTACTGTTGGTGGCAATTGAGGCTGATTTACTACCGATTGTTTGTATGATAATGACGGAAATTGTTTGCTATCGTTTAACATTAATTTTTATCTTGTTTATTTGCTTTGATCTTTCTGTCTGTTTGAACTTGTGTTATTATTATTATTAATATTATTTGACAGACCCTGACAGCGTCTTAGTTATCAAGAGAAAGATCCGCTTTGAGTATTCCCAATAATATCTAGTAACAACCCAACCTTGAAATGAAACTTGCAGTAAAAAATAATATTTTGCAGAAATCCAATAATGGTCTACTCATGATAACTTTCGATGCACCTTATTTGGGAATAGATGACAATATAACCATATCAGATGTCATCAGTGAGTAACATTTTTTGCGGAATTTGAGGTACAAAATATACAATCTATTATTTCAGAACACTTGGATTATATCGTTGATAGAATTGGTTTCGATAATATTGCAATTGGTGGTAATTATGATAGCATTCACAAGTAAGTTGCAATAAGAATTTTCAGAAATACATAGATATACATACTCATATTCTTCATATTTAATCAGTTCAAATGCAATGTAAAACCTGAAGAAATCACAATGAGGCGAAATAATAAACAATATGAAGTAATCAATTTTATCATCCCAAGAATATTTCTGATGCAAAGGTTCAGCATTCCGTAATATTTGAACTGTTAATTCAAAAATATTTTCAGATTCTCCGGTCTAGAAACTTCATACCACTACAATTTTCTTGGATAATAAAACTTTGAAAAGCTTTTTTATTGTAGGAAACCAACAGATTTAGAAGATGTATCGGATTTTCCTAACCTATTTAGAGAACTCGAAAACCATAAAACTGGTAAATGGAACTCAGAAAATCTTGACAAGTTAGCTGGTCTAAATTTCCAAAGATTTTTCAAAGATGTTGAAAGGGTAAGTCTTCTCTAGCTCTAAGTAAATAAGATCGGGTGGTATTTATGTATCTGGAACTGGTAACACTAGTGTTGCAACACGACAATCAGACCTATTCTGTTTGCATATTGCTATAAACATTACTATTCAAGTCATATTGCTATCCCCCTAATTTTTAACAATATGGCTATGGTATTAAGTATTCTGTTCGGACTGTTATAGCAATGTTGGATATCAATTTTCTCCCAGAAATATTGCTATCAAGTAGATCAAAATTCATTGATGTTAGAGCTGACAACAATGTATTTCATGACTTTTATGTGAAATAGAACAAGAATTTAAACTTACTTGATAAACATTTCGTTCAATTTTCGGTGATTATTCCTTAATTCCTAACCAAATATATGAAATGTCATGAAAGCGAAAAACTAACTATGTGTTTTATGAAACTAACAAGATGGGGTTATTCATCAATTTTCAGAAAACACACTGAATATTGATAACTGTTACCACGACCGAAAAATTGAAGACTCTAATTTTTTCCTCCCTTCAGTCAGACTTCGAAAGCATACTTCTAAGTGAAACAGAACAGTACCTCTCCAAGTTTTCTCCTGAATAAATTCTGTCAGTTCTTCAATCAAATAAAAATAATACATATTTGTACTAAGGCTGAATTAATAGTTTATTCAATTTTTGCGCGTATTTTCTGGGGAACATCGCGTTATCATTTTGCCCAAATGTCTGTAACTTTCGAATTTTTTGACGAAATTGGTCTCAAACGATTTAGTTCGACTCCCCAATGAAGAACTCGAGGTAAAATTTGATTCTGTCCGTCCGGCCGTCCGGCCAGCCGTTGCCACGATAATTTGAGAACGAAAAGAGCTAGCGACTTGAAATTTTCAGGGTGGGTGGCGCATGCAATACGACGGACAAGTTCGTTAATGGGCATAATCGGCCCAGTGGTTTCCGAGTAATAATTTTGTTTTCAACCAATATAAATCCGATCGAATTGAAACTTGGTGAGTAGTTGTAGAATATGAACATAAGCACGTTTGTGAAATTTTGGGCGAATTGTATGGCTAGAAAATTTTAAAAAAATTATTAAAAAATGTTTTCGTTGTCACGATAACCTAAGAACGGAAAGAGATAGCGGCTTGAAAATTTCACGTTAGGTTGTGCATCTGAATGCGACATTTGAGTTTGTTTATGAGCATAATCGGCCAAACGGTTTTAGAGTTAGAGCCATCTGAAATTTTCTGAAATTTGGTGGTTTTTTGTTCCTCATTAACTCGAAAAATACTGAACCGATTGAATTCAAACATGGTTATTAGTTGTAGAATGCCAACGCGAAAATGTTTACAAAATTTGGTGAGGATAGCATTTGTAGAAAATTTTTAATAAATCATTGGAAATTAAAAAAAAAATTCTATATATCAGTAACTATTCGTTTGAAATTGCTGAAATTTTGCAAGAGCGTTCATAACCTAACTCTACTGCCAAATTTCAAGTTTTAACATGATCGGTTGAATATTGTTGGAGATTCGAGCATTCTTGTGTGAGTTCAGTAGATGGGTGACCGTTGCCTCGATATCTTTCGAATGAAAGAAGATAGGGACTTGAAATTTTCAGGGTAGGTTGCGTATCCGAAAGGGAGAGTTGAGTTCGTTTTTGGGCATAATCGGTTCAACGGTTTCCGAGTTATATCCACCTGGAATATTATTTCCTTGATAACTCAAAAAATAAATATTCGATTGAATTGAAGCTTGTAACTAGTAGTAGAAAATCAACATAAAGACGTGTTTAAAATTTTGTAAGAACCGTACCCCTAGAAAATTTGAAAAAAATGACGAAAAAAAAAATTTTAAGAACCGCACCCCTAGAAAATTTAAAAAAAATCACGAAAAAAAAATTGGTTCAAGCACTGACGTGAAGTCAGGAGCTTTTGCGCGTATGTTCTATTGTCCATTCTTCTGTATTGGTCACCCTTAATCGAATTTCCCATGGTAAATTATGTTGTCCATTCTTCTGTATTGGACACTTAATTCGAATTTACCATGGTATATTCGATTAAGGGTGACCAATACAGAAGAATGGACAATAGAACATACGCGCAAAAGCTCCTGACTTCACGTCAGTGCTTGAACCAATTTTTTCATCCAGTCAGTCAGTCTTCGAATGCATATCTCTAACTTAAAAGAAGCAGTATCTCTCCTAGTTTGCTCATGAACAAATACTTAAATAAATGAATAAAATTCCCTCAGCTCTTAAATTAAATAAAAGCATCAATCTTATTATTGAGGCTGAAAAGTTTGTGAACTTTTCTGTTTACAAATAGAAGGGATTGTTAGTATCAGAACTAAGTCTTAGAAATTTCCTTAAAATTGAGTATTTTAAAGTACCTTTCACAAAAAAATGATTATTTATACCTATATTTAATAAAGGACCTACCTATTTTCAATATTTTCGAATTCTTGGAAGAAAAAAGTGGTTTTCTGCCATATTCCAAATCGTGTTATCCTCTTAGCAAGTACTATTATGAGTTAAGATTCTGAAGGCTCTCGCAAAGTTTCAGAGATATTGGAAGAATAGTTTTTGATATATAGAATTTTTTCCATAATTTTCAATGATTTTTTAAAAATTTTCTGATGATACGTTCCTCACGAAATTTCGCAGGAACTTTCGCGTTGGCATTCTACATCTAATAACCATGTTTGAATTGGATCGCTTCTATATTTTTCGAGTTATTGAGGAAATAACAACCAAATTACAACTGGGTTTAACTCCAAAACCGTTGGTCCGATTATGCTCATAAACAAACTCAAATGTCGCATTCAGATGTTCAACCTAACCTGAAAATTTCAAATCACTTTCTCTTTCCGTTCTCAGGTTATCGCGTATTAAAAAATATTTTTTAATAAATTTTTTTAAATTTTCTAGCGATATGATTCTCACAAAATACCACGAACGTGCTTAGGTTTATATTCTACAACAATTCACCAAGTTTCAATTCCATCTGATTCATATTGGTTGAAAACAGAATTATTACTCGGAAAAAATCATTGGGCCGATTATACCCATTAACGAACTTGTCCGTCGTATTGCGATGCGCCACCCACCCTAAAAATTTCAAGTCGCTAGCTCTTTCCGTTCTCAAATTATCGTGGCAACGGCCGGCCGGCCGACCGGACAGAATCAAATTTGACCTCAAATTCTTCATCGGGGAGTCGAACCAAATCGTTTGAGAACATTTTCGTCAAAAAATTCGAAAGTTACAGACATTTGGGCAAAATGATAACGCGATGTTCCCCAGAACATACGCGCAAAAATGTGGGGAAGCCCTGTAGACAGGAGCTTTGGCGCTCTTGTTCAAACTTTGACAAATTATATCACCGAAAGTATTGGTTTTTCAGAGTTGGGAATGATTTATTTATTTGTTCATACGGACATGCCATTTTACATTATAATAAGAAAAAACATAATTCAAAACATGAAATCAAAAATAAACATAAATTTCTTAGAACTCCAATAAACGAATTCTCATCTATTAATCAAATCTTGAGATTCGAAATATCTCTTTAGTGCAAAGATTGATGCAGATAATATATCCAAGTCACAACTATTCGCTGAACGAAGTGCTCTATCGACTGGACCATTCATTGTGTAGTTGGTAGGATTGAATCTCACGTGAAACGTTTCTCTGGATCTCAATGGTGTTGGCTTACAATTTAGTCCTATTCGATTCAATAGGTATTCACTATCGACAAAATTGTTCAGGAGTTTGTACACAAACATTATGTCAAAGTTTTCTCGTCTCACTTCAAGTGATCTTAAATTCAGTTTCTTTTGGACTATTTCGTAATTCTCCGTTGTTAACGGGAGATCCAGCTTGAAGGCTATCCATTTCAGAAATTTTCTCTGAACCCGTTCCATACTCTGTTTATGTACGGCGACCAAACGATGGTGGAATATTCAAGAATACTCCTGACGTTGCTGCAGTAAACTGTCTTTAGAGCATCTAAATTGTTGAAATGTTTCATAGTTCTTTTTAAGAATCCGAGCATTTTGAACGCTCTGTTCGTTACGTATTGTATTTGATGTATGAAGTTCATTTTCGAATCAAAATAAACCCCAAGATCTCTAACGGTTGACGATTCTCTCAAAGTAATCTGGTCCATTTTGTATTTAAACAGATGTGGTGATTTTAATCTGTTGAATCTCACCACTTGACATTTTTCTATGTTGAATTCCATATCATTTGTCGAACTCCATGCTATGATAGCATGATATCAATGGAATCTTAAGATAGAACTGCATGATAGATTAAATAAGAATAAGGAATAAAATACCGTGTGAACAACATTTGTTTTCTATATTTAATATTCTGGATACATAATTTGAAATCCTCGTACCCCCTATTACAATAAATCTTAATAATACTAATAATATATATTTCTCATATTTTTCCACAGGCAGCAACCCCCTGAAGGACGAACCAAAATAAAACACCCAAAAATGTAATTAATTTTTCTCGATGTGATGTTGACATTTAAATTACTATTTATTTATTGTTGGTTGTTATAAACTATCGTTGTTGTTCAAAAGACTATAAGACTATGTACATAGCTCATTAAAAATTTGTAATGAAATCATTCAGTTTAATAAAGAATCTGAGTGTGAAACTCATTATTTCAAATCTACTTCTTTGTTGAATTTAACTGCGAATTTCCTTATCAGCTAGGCTGACTTGGAGTTTATCCAAGAAGGAAAGTTTATAATTAATATGCACAGAGTAGTCTGAATTTCCACAACATGTATTAGATAAGAATGATAAGGTAAATTCAATGCAACTTGTATGGCGTAAGACAATGAATCATTTTCATAGTTGTAGTTCCCGCATATTTTTTATATAAATTGTGTCGTAAATAATGGAATATATATCATTTACATGAAGATTCTTCGAAAAATTTACATGAATTTCGAAATGATATAAAAATATTGAGTTTCAATTTTTCTCTGACTTAACATCAGTCAACTCAAGTTAGGAAAGCAAGGACGTCAATTCAGTATGCTTTGACGTGCTTGTTCAAAATCATAGCCAGAGTGGTCACCTATCCAGGCTCTGAGCTCGCCCAAGGCAGCTTGGCTTCCAGGAAAAATTTTCACAATACTTCCAACAAAAAGCCCTGTGGGCAGCTTTGGTGGTCTTGTTCAAACTTTGACAATTCATCTCCGAAATTATTGGTTTCTCAGAGTTGGGAATGATATAAATGTATTCTTATAATACATATATACAGTGCGCGTCAAATCTATGGCACAAATTCATTTTCTCAGAAGAAAAATATTTGGCAACAAAATCCTGAAACAGGTCAATTTTTGTTTCACTTTTACCAAATTCTTATGCATTTTTGAAGGATTTTTGTTGCACACTGTGCCATCCCCATCAACCCTCTGAATTTTTTGAATTGGGAAAGTGGGTCCTGTGGTACTTTATTGGCAAGGTCTTTGTATCTTCTTTACAGGCGTGCAAACATTTTCAAGAAAACATTTTTCTTTTTTGAAAAATAGTCAGTTTAAAGAGGTTTTCAGTATGTGCAATTTGTCATGGCTCATTTACTTTGAGACGATGGTACCTAATATTCTTTTTTCTCCATTAAAGGCTTCGTAGGGGTTGAAAGTTGTCCATGAACAAAACTGTAATGGTCGACTTTCATTCGGTGACAAATTTCATCAGGTACCATCGTCTCAAAGAAAATGAGCCATGACAAAGTGCACATACTGAAAACCTCTTTGAACTAACTATTCCTATGAACAAGAGCGCTAATATAAATCTGATCGAGTTGAAATCTAGAAGTTGGCTGTAAAATAAAGTTTTGAAAGCTCTTGCAAAATTTCAGCAATATCTGAACTGTGATATAAGCCAAAAAATATTAAGAAAATTCTATGAAATCCTTGAAATCGTGAATCTTCTATGAATGGTGCTGGTTATTATTTAATTCAACTTCAGATCCAAAAACTCTTCTAAGAATTCAACTAATCAGTGGTAATCATATTTCTTATGCCGAATTCCTTAAATATTCTTTCTCTATTTCAGTATCGTAAGTTCATTCCAGCACTGAAAACAGTGCTGGAATGAACTTATTCCCGCATTGTTTTTAGTTATATTTTTCGTTTTGTGGTAGTCAGCACTGACATTCGATCCTATCAAATTTCAACACACGTCAATTGACAATACAATATAATCTGGATATAGTGAAATAATTGTTGAGGAAAAGATTTATTTTCATTAAAAAATATGGTACTAGAGATTTCCTTCTTGCTAATTTTGAATCATTCATGCTATTAGGAAACTGTTTTAAATCTGATCTCCATGCCCTACGTACGTTTCAAATTCAAATTCCGTAATCTGTCAACTTTCGTAGCAGTAACACCAGCTACCAAGATACAATACAAAAGTCACTAGGATGTATAATCCGAATTTTTCATTAAATTTCAACAGTATTTTACAAAACTTGCCTGAAATAGAGAAAATATCGTCTAATACTCGTTGCAGAAGGCAATTCCAACACTCATGCGTTCAAAAACTCGCTCGTTTTCGAATTTCGCATTCGTGTTTTAATAGGAGCCAATTCCGCAACTTGTTTTGGAATATACTATTCTGGGTTTTCTCTCCCAAACTCTGAAAAATATGTATAAAATAAAAATTAATTATTTTGTGATTTGCTTCTGCGTAAGAAACACAAGATATTTGTCAGAAGCAATCAATTGAACAATGTTGCCTAACAAACAACAACGAAACAACATCAACGAAGAAACAACTATATCGTAACGTTTCGGAGTCTACATCAGACTCCTTCGTCAGACGCTTAATGAAAATCTTTTTTATTTTTATGAGTATACCTGCCACAGTATCCTTTAATGATTACTTAAAACAAAATACTCATCTGATCGAATTGAAACTAATTATTTCACAATCACGGACTCTACCGGTGGATTCAGGATTCAAACCTACCCTCCAAATGTTAATCCTCTGAGTTCATTTTGTATTATCAGCGAGTCAAATGGAACTGTTTGAGACTATTCTCGGCTCGAAACGAAATTCGAAAATTACAGACATTTGGGCAACATGATAGCTTTCTGGTGCGAGCAAACAACATGGCGTTTGTAATGTGAATAAACTATAGAAAATTTGAAACTTTCTGGAATAATCAGCAAAATTTAGTATTTCGAAATTGTGAATGAAAATAAGGAGGTATCTTAATATTCTCATATTGTACCACACCTATAGCGCGATAAATGCAACCGAAAGAAAATGAGGAAAATTTCAATTCTTACAAAATCTCCCAGCCAAGCCGCAAAAGATAAAGCAACTTACACAAGCAACCTCTTCGGAAGTCATATAAGCTGGAAGAAGATAATGTGGCTATACAGTGTATTCCCAAACCTTTCAAAATGAAGAAGTACTCTCTTGTTATCGTCCTACTGTGCGTTGTAATCTGCGGTGCATTTGGTGAGTAACTATACTTGTTGTTAACAACTGAATTTTCGAAGAACAAAAAGGTTCATTATTTTCGATTAAAAATATAAGTACCTACCGTATTCATGTATACCAATTTTATTTCATACTTTCTTCATAGCTTTGAAACAACGCAATATATCCCCAATTTGAAATTTATCCATTTATATGTTTTTGAGAATTTTTATTTTCATTTCAACCCCGACTGTAGATTTTATCGATTCCAATTAAATGTTCAGGGCATCGTCTGAGGGCAGTACTGGATTTTTGTTTTTTCAGTTAGTCCTATTTATAGTTCAGGAGGGATGAAATCACCAAGAATTTTTTTTATTAAACATTTGAATCTTGCTTTCATAATAATGATTATTTTCGAAATTTTTTGATACAAAAATCGATTTTGCTTCATTATTTTCTCAAATAAGCGAGGAAATGCAATCAGAGGCGTGAAAAAGAGTATTATTGATAATTTTGTTTTATAATGATGTGTAAACTTTACTTAAAAGAAAATTATAATAATATCGCCATCTTTGTTGGATCCCCTTCAAGTACAGGACTTTGCGGTCACCACAATTTTTTAGCAAAAAAGTAGTGATTCATTGTTGATAGCCAATTGATTAAACAATTTTTCTAAATATTATAGTTTTCAAGGTGAATTAATTTTTTTCCTATATTTTGGGCAATTCCAAGACAAAAATATTCCATATATTTAAAATCTTGCTAAAACTGGTGGTTTTTTGAGTATTGTTTATACAGGAATACTAAATAAATTTCAACTGGATCAGATCTGTTGGGTTTAAAATATACCACTCTTACTTTAGAATATTGCTTTCAATATGATTGAACAATTTTAGCTAATTTTCTTATTCAATTGTTGGTATATTATTGCGTCATATTTCGTTGATTATTCATTACCAACCATATTTCATTTTATTCAATAATATTTTGTATATTCAGACTAAAGTTCAACTAATTGCAAACTAAATCTTAATAAGACCAAAATGGCATTGAAAAACTGAATTTTAGTGTTTTGGTTTTAACCTTTTAAGACTCAATTCAATTATATCACACGATTGAACAGTTTTTACCTGTAGGTACCTACTCACGATATTTATTGCAAGTATTTCCTCCACGTTTATTTTCACAGTATATCCTCTGAACATAAAACCTATGATTTTTTTTTAATTTTCCATTAAAACTACCACCATATTTCTAATAATTTCATTTATTTTTCCAGCAAGATATAATTCTGAAGATCTCAATCTCGAGTAAGTATTTATACAGCGTGAGCCTTTAATAAGTTATACATTAATTTTAACCATAAATTCCTTTCATCAAATTACACACTTTTTTCATTTACCATTTTCCAGATCCGGCTCATGTAAAAAGTTATAAGTGTTTAAACATTTTACAATGTTCTAATACGCCCCTGAACTTTTAGTGGTGGAATGATAATTTATATTTCACTATGAAGTGTTAAATTTACTTATTTCATTTTGATGAAAATTATTTTGATTGCGGTTTTCAAGATCTCTTATACATGAACTTCCACCCATACTACAAACTTATGATTCAACTAGTTGGAATAAAATAATTAGAAATTCAATGAAAAATTATATACGATTTACACTTATATACACACATAAATAAGTCGTATATAATTTTTCATTGAGTTAATATGGATTTGCATCAAGTAAAAGCCAGAAGCATTAAATTTTTTATAATTTGAAATGCCAAAAACTATTAATCCGAAACCACCAGACCGATTCTACCCGATAAAGAATTTATCCAAGATATTCATTCCTCAAATCTACTCTGAAAATTATATTATATCAATTGAAACTTAGCCAATATCCCAGTTTTCTTTCTACTGGAGATATTCTGAACACAATTTTATTAACTTACCAAAGTATATATTTTCATAATCACATGGATTGTCCAAGAACATTATATTATCACCCAAAAATTATAATATCCTATAATCCGCATAATTCTATGATAGCTGAGGTTATTTCATTGGTCATTTTGCATTCAATCATATTGTATTTCAGAAAAGGTGGTATTTCATATCATGAGTAACTAATTTTGAATAGAACCAGAAATAAATATGACATCTCTCTTATCGGTAGATAAGATGACATGTATGAACACAATTCATAGATAGAAATTATACATACATATATTGAAATTTTGAAAAATTATGGTTCGAAAGTATGAGTTTGTTAGAGTTGAGAATGATATCAATGGATTCTTATGATGAAACTGCATCTTAAAAAAACTGAATTTGAAATTTCTAATGTTCCTTTGTGACTGCGGTACCACCAGGCCTGTTCTGTCAATAACAAAAATTACAGAGATTTGGGAAAATTGATAAATAAGCACTCTGTTCCGAAAAATAAGAGCGCCAAAAATAAAATAAATTTTTTTTTTCGTTATAGAAACGACAGTCCAGAAGAGCAGGATTTCACGAACGAAAGAGGTAATTATTTAGAAGATACTGATAAGAGGAGACGCAGAGATGTGATCATAGAAGATGACGGCGACTTCAGAAAGCGCAGAGATCTGTACAACAGAGAAACTGATGAAGAGAGGGAGAAGAGAGACATCATAATTGAAGAGGAAGATCGTAAAAAGAGAGACGTGATCATTGAAGATGACGACGATGACAGAAAACGTAGAGATCTCTACAACGAAGAAGCTGATGAAGATAGAAAGAAAAGAGATATATACATAGAAAGTGATGATAATTAAATAGAAGGCACGAAACATCTTGTTGAGTGTAACATCAATAAAATTATATTTTTGTCATAATATATTTCCTTTAATTATAACAGAGTCTGTTTTGAATATCAATACATACAACATGTGAAATATTTTATTCTATATTTAATTGCATAATTTCTCACCTACACGCTTTCATACTAATATTAACTGAGATCTAACCTAGGAGAGTCACCAATTCCAATTTCACGTTAGTCTATTGTAAAAAAAATTCTACCAGTATTTAAGTCTTAAGAATAATATATTCTAAAACAAGTTGCAGAATGGGCTCCTATTAAAATACGAATGCGAAATTCGAAAACGAGCGACGAAGGAGCGAGTTTTCGAACGCATGAATTGCCTTCTGCAACGAGTATTAGACCCAGGAGAATCAGTATAATAATAATAATAATAATAATAAAAATAATAATAATATTTTCTCTATTTCAGGCAAGTTTTGTAAAATACTGTTGAAATTTAATGAAAAATTCGGATTATACATCCTAGTGGCTTTTGTATTGTATCTTGACAGTTAGTGTGACTGTTACGAAAGTTGACAGATTACGGAATTTGAATTTGAATCATACGTAGGACATGGAGATCAGATTTAAAACAGTTTCCTAATAGCATGAATGATTCAAAATTAGCAAGAAGGAAATCTCTAGTACCATATTTTTTAATGAAAATAAAGCTTCTACTCAACAATTATTTCACTATATCCAGATTATATTGTATTGTCAATTGACGTGTGTTGAAATTTGATAGGATCGAATGTCAGTGCTGACTACCACAAAATGAAAAATATAACTAGAAACAATGCGGGAATGAGATCATTCCAGCACTGTTTTCAGTGCTGGAATGGACTCATTACGATACTGAAATAGAGAAAATCATTTCTACAATGAAAGATTACATAAAAAAAAATCTTAAAAATAACGGTTATTGATATTAAAATGGCGGCTTGAAGATTTGTGCGGAATTTCATAGAAATCTGACAGATAGTTTCTGAAATATAAAATTATTAAAAAAGTGGGAAAGCCCTGTGGACAGGAACTTTTGCGCTCTTGTTCACACTTTGACAAATAATATCTATGAAAGTATTGGTTTCTCAGAGTTGGGAATGATATCAATGGATTCTAATGATAGAACTTGATCATAAAGAAATTAAATTCAAACATCATAAAATAACTTAAATTCAACAAGAGTGCCAAAAATTATCAATCCAAAAGCAACCGGGCAATTCTACCGAATAACGAACTTATCCGAGATATTCATTCCTCAAATCTATGAAAATTATATTATATCAATTGAAAGTTAGCCAATATTCTAGTTTTCTTTTTACTGGAGAGAATCTGAACCCAATTTGTTTAACTCACCAAAACAAGGGCATATCCAGGAATTTTGGCAATTGACTTTATAAGGGCAGGGGGGTGTAAGGGTCGCTTACTGTAGGAATTTTTTTTTTAAGAAAAAAATAACATTTCGGGGGGGTTTGAACCCCCCCCCCCCCCTGGCTACGCCCTTGCACCAAAGTATATATTTCCATCATCATCAAATCATCATCAAATCATCATCATATCATCATATGGATTATAGATATACGATAGCTGAGGTTATTCCGTTGGTCATTTTGAATTCAATCATACTTTGTTTCACATAATAATATCTCTTATCTGTAGATGAGATGACAATGAATGAAATGTATGAACACAGATGATGACATTCATAGATACGGACGTTAATTTTCGATACATTATTCTGTGAAATCATAGAGTTACGATTTAATATTGAAATTTTGAAAAATCATATCTCTGAAAGTACTAATTTGTTAGAGTTGAAAATGATATAGATGGATTCTTATGATGAAACTGCATCTTAAAAAAAAATTGAATTCAAAAGTTGTAATGTAAAAATTTTGTTTTTACATTACTAGCTCATTCCGTTCTAGAGTTATCGTGTCTACGGTCGGACATAATTGATTCTGACCACGGATTCTTGATCAGTGAGTCGAACCTAATCGTTCAAGACCATTTTCAGCCATAAATTCGAAAATTACATTTGGGCAAATTGATAAGCACTCTGTTGCGAGAAACAAGAGCGCCAAGAAGATTTTTCCTTTCGAAAATGATCGTGGCAACAGCCGGCCAGACAGAATTGATTTTGACCTCGAATTCTTCTTCGGTGAAAGCATTTTCGGCAAAAAATTCGAAAATTACAGACATTTGGGCAAAATGATACCAAGCTATTCCCTAGAACATGCACGCAAAAATACGGCAGTCAATAGTAAATATTATTTTTCCTTTGTTTTAAGTTCTCAGGGTTTGTGAAATTAATATATAAAATAAAAATCGGTTCAAGCACTGACGTGAAATCAGGAGTTTTGCGCGCATTTTCTATTGTCTATTCACCTCTATTGGACACTCTTAATCGAATTCAACATCGATATAGACCGTTTTCTCAGCTTTTGTAAGATATTAATACATTTCGTACTATTTTAATGACAGACTTGAGTAATGAAACAATCGTCTAAAATCACAGAATGTTTAATTCTGACATATTATATACTATCGGAATTGAAATTCATTAAATATCCAATAATATACGAAAAATTGTACGTCTCCAGTAATTTCAGGGTACGATATTCACGAAATTCCGAGAAAATTTGCGCGTCGGCATTACAAGGAATTACCGAGCTTTAATTGGATCGGATTTTTATATTGTGAGTTATAGAGGACATAACAACAAAATTTCAGATATGTATAACTCCAAAACCATTAGGCCGATTATGCCTATTAATTAATTATTAGTGATGCGGTCCTCATAAAATTTCACATAGAGTATTCCACAACTAGTTACCAAGTTTTAATTCGATCCGATCTGTATTTTTTGAGTTATCGAGAAAATAATATTCCAGTGGGTATAACTCCGAAATCATTGGGCCGATTATGCCCAACAACGAACGTAATTGTATTCGGATGGGCAACCTACCCTGAAATTTTTCCGTTCGAAAGTTATCGTGACAACGGTCACCCATCCAGCTACAGAACTGAACCCAGGCTGCTCGGATCTCCAACAATACAGGGTGAGTCTTTATGTTGTACATTCCTCTCACCAAATGAAACACTCTTTTCATTTACCATTTTTCCAAATTCGGTTCAGGTAAAAAGATACAGGCTGCTGAAATTTCAAAAATAAATCAGTTTTTATTTTGTAGCTTTGACATACCTTTTCTGAATATAACGAACGTTGGTGTGAAGTTCCCTATAACTATGATACATATTCTCCAAATATCCGTTTGTTCAAGGGCGTAGCCAGGAAGTAATTTTGGGGGGGTTTTGAAATAGGAATTAATTTCGGGGAGGGGTTTTGCGGGTGTAAGGGTCACTTTTTGCAGCAAAAACATTTTTTTAAGAGAAAAATAACATTTCGGGGGGGGGTTTGAACCCCCAAAACCCCCCCCCCCCCTGGCTACGCCCTTGCGTTTGTTCCATTGTTCCCACTCCCAATGGTTTCCTAGTTATAGACTCGTGGTTTCATGAAACTAAATGAAATTAGCATAAAGAAAGCAGTTAAAGTTTTTCTCGAGTTATTTAATGAATATTCAATCACTTTAGAAAATTAAATCATTCTTCATAATTTCTCCTTAAATGCACCGTTTTCGAGATATTCTAATTTGAATGTTATAAAATCAGAAATTCCAGAAATTTCACTACTTTTATGGGGATGCGCCTCTGAGCATTGGAATTACGAATTGAGCTGAAAACCATGTTTTCGTAGCTTTTTCTCGTTCGCCACCAATGTCATAAATAAATTTTATGCAGTAGTGTATTAGCACATTGTGAAATCACGCCTGTAGCTTTTTACCTGAGCCGGATCTGGAAAAATGGTAAATAAAAAATGGGTTCAAGCCCTGTGGACAGGAGCTTTCTGGCGCTCTAGTTCAAACAGAGAAATTATATATCCGAAAGTATTGGTTTCTCAGAGTTGAGAATTATATCAATTTATTCTTATGATAGGACTGCATCATAAAGGAAATTCAATTCAAATAATAGTTCATTTATCTAGATTAAATGAGCAATCTGAGAATGAGAACTGCACCATGGAAGAAACCAAATTAAAATAGCTGAAATGAATTTGACTCTCTCTTATAGAACAGGATGAAATGTACGAGTATGAACACAGATCATATAATAAAGCTTAGATAGAATAATTATAGCATTCAGTGAAAACATAGAAGTACGATTCATTATTGAAATTTAGAACTTCATCTTAGCAGAAATTGAATTCAAACATCATAGAAGAATTTAAATTCAACAAGAGTGCCAAAAATTATCAATCCAAAACCAATAGACGAATTCTACCCAACAACGAACTCATCCGAGATATTCATTCCTCAATTCTATGATGAACGATAAACGATATAATATATATCTTTCCTCAAATCTACTCCAATACACCAATATTCCAGTTTTGTTTTTAGTGGAGATATTCTGAACTTATTATTAACTTACCATTACCATTCCCATCATCATATGGATTGACCATCGGCATGAAAATATCAACCAACAAAAAGTATGATATTATATTATCATTCTCATATTTATACGATTGCTGGAATGAAACAACGTCATTACTCAGGAGAATAAGTTGACATTATAACAATATATACCCACATAATAATTCTATCATTCTGTGAAAACGTAGAAATACGATTTACATTGAAATTTTTAAAAATCATATCTCCGAAAGTATTAGCTTGTTAGAGTTAAAAATGATATGAATGGATACTTATGATAAAACTGCTTATTAAAAAAAATTTAATTTGGAATTTGAAATTTTTTTTTGTTACTCCGAAACCATCTGTCCGATTTTGCCCAATAACGAACTTAGCGGAGATATTTATCCCCCAAACCTACTCTGAAAATTTCAACTTTCTAGCTCATTCCGTTCGAGAGTTATCGTGCCTACGGCCGGACGGCCGGACTGGCCGGACGGCCGGACAGAATGGATTTCGACCACGGATTCTTGATCAGTGAGTCGAACCAAATCGTTTAAGACCATTTTCATCGAAAAATTCGAAAATTACAGACATTTGGGCAAATTGATAAGCACTCAGTTCCGAGGAACTAGAGCGCCAAAAAAGTGTTTTATTTGATGAGGCGAATCTATGGTTAAAATGAATGTACAACTTTAAGGCTCACCCTGTATATAGGTCGATCTGATGTTCAAATTTGGAACTTGGCTGTCAAGTTGGGTTTTGAAGGCTCTCGCAAAATTCCAGCGATGTCGGACTAATAGTTTCTGATAAATAATTTTTTTTTCAACGATTTTCAATGATTTTTTTTTTCTAGTGATACGATCCTCACGAATTTTCGCAAAAATGTGCGCGTCGACATTCTACACCTAATTATCATGTTTGAATTGGATCGATTTCGTATTTTTTGGGTTATTAAGGAAATAACGTCAACATTTCAGATAGGTATAACTCCAAAACCGTTTGGCCGATTATGACCATTTTCGGCAAAAAGCACGCCACAGAACATGCGCGCATAAATTGGAAAAGTTCTGACGTGAGATCAGTATGCTTTGGCAAGCTTGTTCAAATTCAATGCCAGAGCGTTCACCCATCCAGGTACAAACCTCACCCTAGGCTGCTAGGCTTACAGGAAAAATTAATTCTTAAACAGCACTGATGTGATGCTTTTGCACGCATATTCTTCTGTGTATTCACGCCACCCACACCCTCACGAAATACTGCATGAAATATAAAATTTGGAAGAAACTTTTAGATATTTATTTTTGCGCGTATGTTCTGTGGAACATCGCGTTATCATTTTGACTAAATTTCTGTAACTTTCGAATTTTTTGACGAAAATGGTCTCAAATGATTTAGTTCGACTCCCCAATGAAGAATTCGAGGTCAAATTTCATTCGGTCCGGCCGGCCGTCCGGCCGTTTCCACGATAACTTGAGAACGGAAAGAGCTACTGACTTGAAATTTTCAGGGTAGGTGGCGCATCCCAATACGACGGACAAGTTCGTTAATGGGGATAATCGGCCCAATGGTTTCCGAGTAATAATTTTATTTTCAGCCAATATGAATCAGATCGAATTGAAACTTGGTGAGTAGTTGTAGAATATGAACCTAAGCACGTTTGTGAAATTTTGTGCGAATAGTATGGCTAGAAAATTATTAAAAAATTATTGAAAAATATTTTTGTTGTCACAATAACTTGAGAACAGAAAGAGATAGCGGCTTGAAGTTTTCAGGTTAGGATGTGCATCAGAACGCGACATTTGAGTTTGTTTATAAGCATAATCGGTAAACGGTTTTAGAGTTATAGCCATCTGAAATTTGATTGTTTTTTTCTCCTCATTATATCGAAAAATACTAAGCCGATTGAATTGAAACATGGTTATTAGTTCTAGAATGCCAGCGCGAAAATTCTTGCAAAATTTCGTGTGGATAGTATTTGTAGAAAATTTTTAAGAAATCATTAAAAATTGAATTCGAATTTACCATGGTAAATTCGAATTAAGAGTGTCCAATACAGGAGAATGGACAACATAATTTACCATGGTAAATTCGATTAAGGGTGTCCAATACAGGAGAATGGACAATAGAACATACGCGCCAAAGCTCCTGACTTCACGTCAGTGCTTGAACCAATTTTTTAAATATTATTTTTATTTGTTTTTCTAGTGATACGATCCTCTCACGAAATTTGCAAACATTCGCTCGTCGGCCTTCAAGAACTAATTAACAAGATTCAATTCAATCGGATTTGTATTTTTCGAGTTATTGATGAGATAACAGAAAAATTTCCGAAAGCATTCGGCAAATTTTGCCCATTAACGTAATCAACAGTCTCATTGAGCAACTCACCCTAAAAATTGCAAATCACTATGTTTCTATTTCCGTTCGAAAGTTATCGTGGCAACGGACGGCACGTCGAACATAATTGAATTTGACTACGAATTCTTCATCAGTGAGTTGAAACTAAAAGTTTGAGACTATTTTCCGGCAAAATTTGGAAAATTACATTTGGGCAAAATGAGCCATAAAAGTGAAGGTTCCACCGAGATTTGAACTCGGATCGCTGGATTCAAAGTCCAGAGTGCTAACCATTACACCATGGAACCTTGATATTGAATGTTATTCTTCTGTCACTTTTTTCTTCAGAGATTTTATATTGGGAACTTCCAAGACTCTGGTGGCGGGATTCGGCAACTAACCAAGCTAGTAATGAGCCACGTGTTCGAGTTTAATTGTTCAGTATTCGTCAATAAACTTTTGTTTGAAAGAATAATTCAAGTTGTGATAGTGAATATTATCCTGCCTAATATGTCTTCGACCAGAAATGACTATTGTTGTGTGCCTCAATGCAATTCATGGGCGAAAAAAATGCCAAAATGTATAGGTTTGAGTTTTCACTTCTTACCTCTGGAAAACCAAATATAAATATTGGAAATGCGTTAGAAGGATAGCTAATAGACCGAAGAGTACCTAACCTGGAACTACATCCAAATAATCTTTATTATACCTCAAACATTACATTTATTGTTAATAATTCTTTTCACATAATATATGTACCATATTTTGAAAAAATCATTTCAATTATTGGTAACTGTTTTACAAAAGCTTTATCTGGTTCAATTTGACACTATATTTTCATAAATAAACTAGAACATCATGCACCTGAACTTTAATTACTACATCAGTAATATGTTTACACCTCCTCCGTGCTCCGACTTTACAAGAATATACTATACCTTCTATTTTAAGTTTACCATTCTCCACATTAAAGGGCCATCAATTTTATGTGGTACTGAATTAAGGGCACTACTTTATAAACATAAAGAACAAATGTCTATAAAACTGGGACCACAATTTGTTTTGTCACACACGATTACATGATCTACATTTAGAACCTCTTCTCCTTCTACAAGGACTCTAGAATTAGAAGTTGAAGCTCCTATGTACTCCAGAAATTCTAATCAACTGAGTCCCTTCTGAATCATTCGCAAATAGTAACTGAAAGAACTTTTAAATATAATGTAAGTTTGACAAACATATATGAATATACTTACTGGTAGTAGTCTTTATATCAATCAAGTGCCATAAAATTAGTTATATAATGATCAATATTTGAATATATATCACAAAGTAATCCAACAATGATCTCAAGTCAATTATAATTTAAATTTTCCATGAAAATTTCGGTCAAACTTCGTCGACTGACCTGTCCAACACGAGATTGTTTACATTTATTACTAGCGTGGTTAGTTGCCGAATCCCGCCACCAGAGTTTTGGAAGTTCCCAATAGATGATTGTGTTCTTCGAAAGTTATACAATATAAAAATACGAATCATCTTCAACTAATCAAAATAAAGAATGAAAATAACCGTTTTATTTTATCTCAATAAGGACATTTTTTACATAATTTTCTGTGATCATTGCGGATAAGCGAAATCAGTAAACAAACATACCTAACCTTTATTTATAGTCTATGGCAGTCATTAAATTTAAATTTTATTCTTAACAAAAAATAGATTTAGTAGGTACCTACTGCAGTAATTTTCTTCTAGTTTCTCCTATTTGAGCATTTGAACTTTACACAATTCTAAATTAACGTATGAAATTGAACTTTCATCATGCAAAAGTACGAGAAGCTAGAAAAGATCGGCGAAGGTACCTATGGAACTGTTTTCAAAGCAAAAAATAGAGAGACCCACGAAATAGTAGCTCTCAAAAGGGTCCGTCTAGATGACGATGACGAGGGGGTTCCTTCCTCAGCACTAAGAGAAATATGCCTCCTCAAGGAATTGAAACATAAAAATATAGTTCGCCTTTATGATGTGCTACACAGTGATAAAAAACTTACTTTGGTATTCGAACACTGTGACCAGGACCTCAAGAAATATTTCGATAGTCTGAATGGAGATATAGATCCCGATGTGGTGAAATCCTTCATGTTTCAACTGTTGAGAGGTTTAGCATTCTGTCACAGTCACAATATATTACACAGAGATTTGAAACCTCAGAATCTTTTGATTAACAAGAATGGAGAGTTAAAACTGGCTGATTTTGGCTTAGCAAGAGCTTTTGGCATACCGGTTAAGTGTTATTCTGCTGAGGTTGTAACTCTATGGTATCGCCCTCCAGATGTTTTATTCGGGGCTAAACTCTACACGACATCAATAGATATGTGGTCTGCGGGTTGTATATTTGCTGAACTCGCTAACGCAGGTTAATATCTTTCAACATGCTTATACATATTAATTTTGAATATCCTTCGTGTCAAATAGTGAACCTTTATTCAGAGCAATACTTTTTTAGGTAGACCCCTATTTCCAGGCTCTGATGTAGATGATCAAGTGAGAAGAATATTCAAATTATTGGGTACGCCCACAGATGAAAGTTGGAGTGGGATGAATCAACTACCTGATTACAAACCATTTCCACTGTATCAGCCAAATATGAGCATGTCTCAGGTACGATATAACTTGGAAGGCATCCTACATTAATTTCAAATCTCTACCTTCTTTCTTTTGGAAGTTATCATGTTCACAGATAGACAGAATTAACATTCAATATCATCGAACCTAACAGGACTTAATTAATCTCAATTTCAAATGTCCTCAGGTTGTTCCGAAGTTAGGCAGCAGAGGAAGGGACTTACTCCAACATCTCTTAGTGTGTAACCCATCTGGTAGAATGTCTGCCGACGATGCTATGGCCCATCCTTACTTTACGGATCTCAATCCAAGCGTTAAAAACGATAGATGTGATCGAACTTAAACATGTGTGTAGCATCTCCTATGAAGGTGTATTTTTGATGTATAAAGTAAATCCTAAAGCATTGAAAAGTACTAAACCGTTTTATTTCGAGTGGATTATTATTTGATTCTATTGACTTTATTCAGGCATAAATCTTTTCGATACTTTTGCATGATAAAAAATGTTCATTCTTATATCCAATCCGTTTAGAATAGGCTTTATTGTGATTTAATTTTACTTTTTTATATTATATTGTGAACAGCTCTAGTACGTTATTCGTACCTGTGTTATTAATTCTGCTGTGATTAAATACTTATGGTGACTCTTATTTTATGATGAAATTTGAACTGAATTTATATAATATTCATACCTTATTTTGCCCCAATGTCGGTTCCTAGATAATACTATTTGACTTATTGATTAATCCATAGTCAAAATCTGTCAGTCTTTCCATTTTATTTTGCCAATATTCCCAAAACTACTGCTGTTATGTGTACTGATTGAAACAATAAATACAGAATTGATTGAAAAAGATAATTTATATTTGTAACCTAAATTTTAAATTACTATTGCTGAATAAATGAATTGAATCAGGCTTTGGGGGATAATTTAAAAATTGTTCAGACATTTACGAAAATAAGGAAGGCTTTTTAGAATTACCAAATTCAATCATTTATATTTTAAAATCGCTTTATTATACTCGAGTAGATAAATTAGCTACAAATAACTCTTCAGCATATAACAAATGTATGAACAAATAAGAATCTTCAGAAACAGTTATACTGAAATATATAAATAAAAATTCTTATTGCTGTTAGTGTTAGCTTTAAACATCTAAAAAAATATGACCAACTGCAAGACCAATATTCAGGCTTGTTACGAATGTTTGAACAATCATTCAATTTGAAAATATTTTAGCAAAAATACAATTCTCGGGATAAAAGAAATATACTGTTTTCTGCATATCGGGCTAGATAGAAAGATGTGCTCTCTCAATTATATATATTTTTTTCACTTAAAATATCTCAACACAGTTAATGAGAAAAATAATATTCAACTGATTGTTATCATATTCAGAATTGTATCAAAATTGTTCGAGTTCACGGAGTATGGAGAATAAATTATTATCATTATTGCAAGTCCAACATGTATTTTTTAATTGCTATTCTCACTCTCTGTAAAGAAACACCCTGTATTTTGATAATTGGTATGAATTGTGCATTTAAATATAGCTTGAAGTTCCAGAAAATAATTTAAAAAATCTGCATGTTTTGATTGAGAGGACAATTCTCAAAAGATATTTATTTATACAATTATTCCGAAACTCCTAGGTCTTCCTAGTAGAAATCACATAAAACCTTGTTCCAGTTATGAAAATAAATTAGGTTCTCTAGGCTTTGTTACTTTATCCTTACACCACCTTAGACAACTAATTTATAGAGACATAAATATAGGGATTTTTAAAAGGTGATGCTTTCTCTTCAAAGGGATGTACAACTCATAAACTACTGCACAAGAAATTGACCAAATAAATTGTGAAGTTCAAAACTATGAATATATCAAGAAATTTCAACCCATCTATCAAAATTCGACAAAAATAACATATATTCTTGAGTATTGTACAACAAAAGCTTTCCCTATGGGAATTGCCAACTAAATAATTCTCGATATATAAAATGAATAATTCCATATATTTCCAGTTTCAACAATATCATTTTGTTCTTTTCATTAAATCTGAAAAAGAGAGCTATTTTTTGTAAAGTATATGTATACAAAAACAAGACAATTTTCTAATATTTAAAGTTTGAAAATTATTGCACTCTAGTTTTTTGACGATTCAATAACTGAATAATCATATGCTTCAATATAAACATTTACAATAAATGTAACCAAAATTAGTAAAAAATATTATTATTCCTTCAGTTACATATCAATTAATTAAAAATTAAAGCTCTATTCGAAATAAGTATTGCTGCACTATTAATATAAGGCACAGAAGGCATTGTAGTGGATTTCCTAAAACTTTGTACATGAGCTACACTTAGAAACTGCTCTAGCATCACCCAATCTCACAGTATCTTCATCGGATGTTTGTAGAATTCCGTTATCATGCCTTCTCTGAAAAAAAAATCATATAACTTGCTTACATATTAAATTTTTTTAAACAATAGAAAGTAAAGCATGTGTCTATAGGAGATGATAGCCATACATAAGGGTCCTGTAGCGGTCTTCGAACATCTGAAGCTCTGAATAATCAGCGCTTGGATTGGCAAGACCTGATTTTTAGAGAGACCCTCCTGGCCTTACGAGCAATCACATTTTCCTTTTTGAATTCAAATATTGAAGGGATTTCTAAGAACAAGAGTGAATACCTTTGAAAACTAGCGGAAGTGATTCTTCTTCAAGAGATTCATGCGGCTACAGAGGAGTAATATGTGAGAGGTGACTTTTGAAAGGTTATGTATTATTTTTGCGCGTATGTTCTGGGGAACATCGGGTTATCATTTTGCCCATATGTCTGTAACTTTCGAATTTTTTTACGAAAGTGGTCTCAAACGATTCGGTTCGACTCCCCAATGAAAAATTCGAGGTCAAATTTGATTCTGTCCGGCCAGCCGTCCGGCCGTTGCCACGGTAACTTGAGAATGGAAAGAGCTAGCGACTTGAAATTCTCAGGGTAGGTGGCGCATCTCAATACGACGGACAAGTTCGTTAATGGGCATAATCGGCACAATGGTTTCCGAGTAATAATTTTGTTTTCAACCAATATAGATCCAATCGAATTGAAACTTGGTGAATAGTTGTAGAATATAAAACTAAGCACGTTTGTGAAATTTTGTGAGAATCGTATCGCTAGAAAATTATTAAAAAATTATTAAAAAATATTTTTGTTGTCACGATAACCTGAGAACGGAAAGAGATAGCGGCTTGAAGATTTCAAGTTAGGTTGTGCATCTGAATGCGACATTTGAGATTGTTTATAAGCATAATCGGCCAAATGGTTTTAGAGTTATAGGCATCTGAAATAAGGTTGTTTTTTGTTCCTCATTAACTCGAAAAATACGAAACCGATTGAATTCAAACATGGTTATTAGTTGTAGAATGCCAACGCGAAAATTCTTGCAAAATTTCGTCAGGATAGTATTTGTAGAAAATTTTTTAAAAATCATTGAAAATTGAAAAAAAAAAATTCCATTTATCAGTAACTATTCGTCTGAAATTGCTGAAATTTTGCAAGAGCCTTTAGAACCTAACTCTACTGCCAAGTTTCAAGTTTTAACACGATCGGTTAAATATTGCTGGAGATTCGAGCAGCCTTTTGTGAGTTCAGTAGATGGGTGACCGTTGCCTCGATAACTTTCGAATGCAAGGAGATAGGGACTTGCAATTTTCAGGGTAGGTTGCGTATCCGAATGGGAGAGTTGAGTTCATTTTTGGGCATAATCGGTCAAACGGTTTCCGAGTTATACCCACCTGGATAATATTTCCTTAATAACTCAAAAAATAAAGATTCGATTGAATTGAAGCTTGGTAACTAGTAGTAGAAAATCAACATAAAGAAGTGTTTAAAATTTTGTGAGAACCGTACCCCTAGAAAATTTGAAAAAAATTACGAAAAAAAAATTTTTGTAAGAAACGTACCCGAGACCGTACCCCTATAAAATTTCAAAAAAATCACGACAAAAAAATTGGCTCCTGAGTTCACGTCAGTGTTTGAACCAATTTTTAATTTGTTCGTTTTTCGAAAAAATATGTTGATAAAATACAATACTCTTTTCATAATTTAATAATAATAATAATATGTAGATTATTGTAGATCCATATTTCAGCATTTTTTTGTTAGCAACATTATGAAAATACTGTGTATAGGAACATGTCTCACTACTTAAGGAAGTAAAAGGTAATATTAACCTCAGTGGTCAACTAACAATGATTTCTTTTGATGATTCCATCACGTTGTTCTTTCCTATTGCCTTCATCAACTACATCATTAAACTGATCCAATTTAATATGCAACAAGTCAATATTATTTTCAGTATCAAAACAGTCTTGTCATTCACAAATTCGAGATTCGGATACAGTAGAATCTCAGTAATCCGGCACCATTAAAAACCAGAGTGTGCCGGATTATTGGAATGTTCGGATTACTGGATTGTATAGAAAAAAACATAGTGTGTAAATAAAAGTTTTTTCATGACTGTAACATATTTCACAATGATATCGAGTTAACTAAATAATCTTTAATTGAGGTATGTTTTTGTGCAAGTCGTAATCCATATTTGAGAACCTTTTCTTGCATGTTTCAAAGAATTATAACATCTTCAGCAGGTAAGCCGTTTTCTTCAGCCCATGTTATGCAGGTATTGAAACAATTAAATGCTGTATCTGTATTCTGATACATTTTGTAACCAATAGGCAAAAGGTAGATCATCGTCAGGTTCCCATTCTTCTAATTCCCGTGATAGAACATTCAGTGTAGGTCATAGCTTTTCCATGATGAGGGGCGAGGGAGGCGCGATCGGAGAGTGCCGGATTATTGGACGTGTCGGTCTATTGAAGTGCCGGATTAGTGAGATTCTACTGTACTTGTTTTCCAGAAAATATTTTCAAAGTACGAATTATAAACAAACTAGAACAGACATAAATTTGACATGTCTCTAATAGCTAGATAAGATGACATTTATGAAGAGTGAATACAGATAGAACACAGACAGATAGAATTCGCATTCTGTGAACACATAGAAGTAAGATGTATTATTGAAATTTTGAAAAATCATATCTCCGAAAGTATTAGCTTGTTAGAGTTGAAAATTATATCAATGGAATCTTATGATGAAACTGCATCTTAAAAAAAATTGAATTTGAAATTTGTAATATAAAAAAGAATTTTTTTCGTTACTTCGAAACCACCATTTTGCCCAACAACGAACTTAACCGAGATATTTATCTCCCAAACCTACTCTGAAAATTTCAACTGTCTAGCTCATTCCGTTCGAGAGTTATCGTGGTTAAGGCTGGACAGAATCGATTTCAACCACTGATTCTTGATCAGTGGGTCGAACCAAAACATGCAAGACCATTTTCATCAAAAAATTCGAAAATTACAGACACTTGTGCAAATTGATAAGCACTCTGTTCTGAGGAACAAGAGCGTCAAAAATGAGACCATTTCCATTCGTTACGTGACAAAATTAACTCGATTAAATAAGCTTCCCCTATCAAATTGTTTAATTATGTCAATAACATTTATCAGAGGTTACAGGCTGATTAACCCCAGATGGTGATAGTACATATCAAAAAATTCAAGGGCAAAGTGCCAACATACTGCTAAAATTATCTTGAAATGCAACACTTTTCGTGAGATAAATCTTATCATCCTTTGAAAAGTGATATCGATTCACACTACACCCTCTGTTTTCGTCATTTGATTATTTTACAGAAAATATTTTTTACCCTACTTTTGCATTTTCATCTCCAAATCAGTTGTAGGGTAGTGAAAACATTCATCTATTGCTTTAAATTGATGATTTTAAGCTCACTCACCTTCAATTCAGTGGCAAGATACAAAAAAGCTTCCTCTACATTAGTGTTGGATTTAGCACTAGCCTCTAAAACGAAAAGCACCTCAGGCATGTACTGGCACATAGCTTCTGCTTCTTCGAATTCCACCTCCCTCAAATTCTCTTCATCGGCTTTATTACCTACCAATGCTAAAAGTACGGAACTGCCTGAATATTTGCGAACCTCTTCCAACCATTTAGCTACAGAAAGAAATGACGACCTCTTTGTGATATCGTAAACTATTATTACACCATTTGCAGATCTATAATAACTTTGGGTGATAGTTCTAAACCTTTCTTGACCAGCTGTATCCCATATTTGTAACTGAAAATGAAAATATAGTTAATATTAGTAATAATTCCATTATATACACTGAATTGTATGGACGACTAAATATTGTATGAATAATTTTACCTTCACTTTTTTCCCATCAATTACTAGAGTTTTCATAGAAAAATCTACGCCTATTGTGTTTCCATGTCGCTCAATAAATGTCCCATTTTTGAACCTTTGAACTACACAGGTTTTCCCAGTGCCACAATCACCAATCAGCACAATTTTGAAAAGAAAATCGAAATTTTCCTCGCTTGGAACGGCAACTAACGTCGTGGGATTTCTGGTGGTCATTTCTTAGCATTTATTATGAATAAGAATATAAACTATAAAAAGATTTTCATCCATAGCTCAACTCATAATTCCATAAATAAATTATATGTTTGGCACTGGAATGGGAGCAGATGCCAGGCTTTAATAATTTCAGAAAATAACATCCTTTTAAATGGTGATTATTACTGTTAACGGTCACTAATATTATTGTTTAGATCATTTTAATTGATATTCATCACGAAGGAGAAAGAAAATAACTTAAGCAAAGCAAAGAGTTGCGCGCTGCAAACTTTTTAATTGTGCAATCAGTGTTGCCAGATGGCCAAAGCCATTTATCTGTAGTTGATTAGCAAAAATCTGTATAAAATCTGTATGATCATCGAAACTTCGTTTTTTTGTAGATTTGACATCTTATCTGTGGTTTAATTTATCAATTCTTTCAAGTTCTTAGGAAATCTTTAGTTTTATTTCGATTTTCATGACGTCAGCATCTTCAACATTTTTTTATATTCCTATAAATGCAATGCCAACAGCCAATATGTATGGCGTATGGCTAAGGGCCGGTTTCTCAATTGCGAGTTAACCCGAGGTTGCGGGTAACCCGAGTGTTACGCATTCATGAATATCGCTAAATACATGCGTCAACTCGCACCCTCGAGTTAACTCGCAATTTAGAAACCGGCCCTCAGTGCAGAATCAAATGAAATACATATTTGTAATGAATGGAGATCGTGATTATTAAATAATATTGTTCTCTCATGAGCATGAAAATTGTCTCTACTTTTTTTGGAAAACAAGGATGTATGTGGTTTGGTACAGAAACAAAATTAATTTACTTAGGATAAAATACAATCGTTTGAAATCGTCAGCAGGTTCGAGATTAGTCGAAATCCAACTTTTTCGACTAATCTCGAGCAACTAGTGCAACGTGAGCGAAATATGTGGGAACTACCTAAATCCCGGGATTCCCCGACCTATTCTGAACCACCAAAGCGCCAAGATATCGATATTCTTTATATTTTCTACTGTGTTCAATTTTAGAATTCATAATTTATTAAACTAAATCAACTTAAAGTATAAAATGATATTTCTTATCAATATTAGAGAATTCTGTATAAAAATCTGTATTCGGAGGCAATCTGTATCATACATCGAAAATCTGTATAAATACGGAGAAATCTGTATATCTGGCAACACTGTGTGCAAATGACAGATGAGTGATGACAGACTGGAGACTGGACGAAAAAGAAGGGAATATGCCAATATGCGTAGATAAGTTGATATCCGGATTATAAAACCGGAGATTAATCTGTGATAAAACTGTATGAAGTTATATTAATTGCAAATTGAATGAAAAACGAATGCAAATTTAACACAAAAATTTATTATTCACATTCAAAATATACCTACTACTTCGGTCTACATTTAGCTAAGATAAGTACTGATTTTTGGCGCGCTTGTTTTCGAAAATTTCACTATCTTCCTGTTCAAATAATTCGCGAACATTGATCGTAGAATATTTCTGGATTGAGAATTGCAACAGTAATATCCGTTCAGATTTTTATAGAATTCAGAGTTGTTGTTATTATTTTAGTCCAATTTATATTCAATTTATACACTTTGAAGTGAATCAATCGAACCAATAAAACACTAGTGGATTAATAATTTATTATCGACTACCCTTGACGGAAGAAGAATCTTTATAAAAACTTTTACCTTTTATAAAATATATTCCGTTGAACGACTTCAAAGGTTTACGATATCTAAAATCCTATAGATTCAAAAGTGTCCACTGATTCGATCATATCGATCCTAGTTATGAATAAAATTATGAGGACATCCTCACTACAACTTAGTTTCATATTTTTGCGCGTATGTTCTGGGGAACATCGCGTTATAGTTTTGCCCAAATGTCTGTAACTTTCGAATTTTTTGAAGAAAATGGTCTCAAACGATTAAGTTCGACTCCCCAATGAAGAATTCGAGGTCAAATTTGATTCTGTCCGGCCGGCCAGCCGTCCGTTGCCACGATAACTTGTTTAAAGTCAGACTGAGTGAGCGCATCCGCCATTTCACAAGGGGAGCAATACAAAAATTAATTTCAGCCGATCGGTTCGCCACCAAACTTTACAGGATCATCCGCTGGGATAGTCTTGAGATTTCCTGAAAATTTCATCAAAATCGGTCCAGCTGTTTGGAGCCCAAAGGGAAATTACATACACACAACGAATTGCGAATATTATATTTATGGATTAATCGCCGTTAAACGATATTTGTCGGATAGTTTCTGAGATACAGAATTTGTTTAAATATCCTTTTTTGGCGCTCTTATTCCTCGGAACAGAGTGCTTATCAATTTGCCCAAATGTCTGTAATTTTAGAATTTTTGATCGAAAATGGTCTTGAACGATTTGGTTCGATGATCAAGAATCCGTGGTCGAAATCGATTCTGTCCTGCTGGCCGTTAACACGATAACTCCCGAACGAAAGGAGTTAGAGGATTGAAATTTGCAGGGCAAGTTTGGAGCTTAAATATCTCTGACGAGTTCGTTAACGGGCGAAATCCACCCAGCGGTTTCGGAGTTATGGCTGTTTTTAGTAAAAACAATTTTTATGAATATTTTTTCGGAACCGATCACTCGATCTGTCTGAAATTTAGCATCAAATTGTAGAATAATGACCTTTATATGCATGCGAAGTTTTGTATTGATTGGGTTTCCGTAAAGTGTCAAAAAAAAAATTAAAATTTTGTTTCTACAATAACTCTGGAACAGAATGAGCAAGGCAGTTGAAATTTTCAGAGTATGTTTGGGAGATATAAATATCTCGGTGTATTTCGTTATTGGGCAAAATCGGCATGATGTTTTCGGAGTAACAAAAAAAATTGAATTTAAATTTCGTACAAAAATTCTTACTATCGTAAGAATCCATTTATATCATTCCCGGAGACCAATGATTTCGGAGATATGATTTGTCAAGGTTTGAACAAGAACGCCAAAGCTCCTGTCCACAGGGCTTGAACCAATTTTATTTTTCCAGTTATGTGACCCTCACAAAATTTGAAGTCTTCGAGTCAGTATTTTTCAACTAATTACCGTGCTTTGATTCGATCAGATTAGTATTTTTCGAGTTATTGGGAACACAAAATTTCAAATGGCTATAACTTTGAAACCACTCAGTGGATTTTGCCCATTGTCTAACTTAAGCGGCGCATCTGGTCTCCAAACCTACCCTGAACATTTCAACTCTGTAACTCATTGCGTTCGAGCGTAATCGTGCTGACGGCCGGTCGGACAGAATCATTTTTGCCCTCGGATTCTTCATCATCCGAAACTAATCGTCCAAATAATCTAAAGTTAAAGACATTTGGAGGAATGAATACGCATTCTGTTCTGGTGAATTGCGCCCCAAAAATTACCGATTGAACCAGCATACATCAGCGCCATGTTCATTTTTGTCTGTCTTGGGTTCGTCATGTATCAGAGATGGCGTTTTGTACTGTTCTGAAAATTCATCATTAATTTTCGTTTGGTGAATTTTATTCTGCTATTTAGGGCGGAGACTAATCCAACGAATAAAAGATCATGAAAATCGTTTCAGCCGTTCCTGAGTTATAAATGGTGTAACTAACCAGTCTTTGTTTTATATACAAAAATTCAAATTCGTTTTGTCAATTGCTGTGATGAAGATTTGTGATTAGAATTTCCTGAAAATTTTCAATCAACACAATCTTCTGCGTCTCACTGATCCGAAATTGAGCTCGAAATAATATTCTGAATGCTTCTCAAATTTTCATAGGTACTACAAATACAATAAAAATGAATCAAACTTCTAAATTATTTATTACAGCAATAATCAGCACAATAACATAATTAGAATAAGGACTGCTAAGATACGTAAGTACTGTGAAGTAAGTATATATTTATACAATACATAACTTCAGCCTTAATTATCTGGCACACAGTAATATTTGCATGGCAATTACATGTTTCTATCCTGAAATATACCTATAACTTGCTGATTTATAACAAAATACAATTCAGTAATAGACACATGAATTAATTGAAGATTCAAAACTGTCTATATCTTTTCGAGTTAGTGTATATTTAGTATGTGGGAATATATTTTCGGTATTTTCTTCCAGGCCAACTCAATTTCATTCCAAAACCTAAAATACCTTTACACCTCCGAAAATCATCTTGAAAATATCACGACAAGCATTCAATCGAAAGGATTAAATGAAAGATCATTTGAAACAAAGAATAATGCTTGTGATAAATTTAGAATTTGGGGGTTCCTCTTAGTCATAATACAGAATTCCAAATGAGTTCCCTCAATTCTTCTGCATTTATTTACATGTTTGATGGGAATATTTTTCATAATTTTTAGCTCAATATTGTATTTTTGGATAGTGTCTATCTGACCAAAAAATGAGCCAAGTAATTTAAGATACTGAAATATATATTGTTTCGATAAAAAAGGAGTTGAGCACGAAATTTTAGATTTTAAAATCATATCAATCGTTAAACTATAGAGGTCGTAATTGGAAAATCTTCTTCTTGAAAATATGGCGTTCTATGACTGCTGTTTTCCTGATAGGAAAGATTCCTTTAGCAAAAAGAACGATCTGTTGTGACCAAATTTATAAAACTTCTGCACTATTCCCATATTTTCACTCAAAAAAATGTCAACAATTTCTTCTTATGACTAGATTAACCCCCTAATCCATTCACACTCTTAGACAACAATAAATTCACATATATATTTGTTTTCAACAATTAAATCTTAGCAATAGGAATGATGAAATGAAACACTTTCTGAATGGTGATATGATGTCAAAATTTCATACTGAACAATAAATAAGTCTTTAAATGAATGTGATGGTCTTAAATTAAGTGAAAAAAGTTCGAAAGGTTTCATCAAAAACAAAATAAACTATAAATCCATATAAAAAAACAAAACCAAGCTTTGAAATAACAACGTTTACTGAGGAATTCAGTGTCGTAATTGCTGAACTAAAAAAAAAAGGATTCTTAAACAGCGACCACCCTAAGAATCGAGCACATCATAGGCATTGCTCTCTTTCGACAGCCAACCGGCATAGTGATAACCTCGTTTTACCTTCCAAACTCAACAGTCGTAGTGACACATTTGTTGGTTAGGATTAAAAACATTGACAACATCTGTCTTCTCATTTCAAAGTGTAAACTACAGTCTGCAAAATACTTAGCAGATTATCCATTCACATAATGGCACATTTGCGTCGGTCAATCCTGTGATAAAATAATATAATCCCGTCTTTCGTATCAATCTGTCGATGATAGATGAACGCATACATCTTTTATACATCATAGAAGCTGTAATATCCGGATACTGTCATGACAAACCCTATCGATGAGAACCCGCTCAAAAATATCTTGAAAGGGCTAAGCAGATCAAGCGTTTTTGATACTGCTCTATTAGAAATCGAGCATCGATAAGAAGATATAGACGCAGCAATCTACCATTACCATCAACGACATCTTATCATTGATACCTCTTTGCTTCCATTTATAGCTATCCTCTGCATTAGCATGGAAGTGCAAGAATCAACATTATCGCCCAAATTCTCAAAGGAGAGAGAAAGGCATTTAATTTGGCTAAAAGAGCCTCTTGGAGCTCAATCATACCAATTATACTCCATTCACATTTATAAAGTCTCCCGGTTGGCCATGAAATTTTGAAACATTTCACCGTGTATATTTTGAAAATGTTAGGTTATGCTCCTTTTCCTGTCAGATAACTACGCAACGTTGTCCTCTCTACATAGAAGTCGTAATTACGTATTTTTCACAATGTGAATTTTCTTAAGAAAAATAATGAATGTTTTTTGGAAGATATTAAGTGAATTCAACAATTCCAAAGATCTGGCGACTGATGGAGAATTTTTCATCTTTTATTACCATAGAAATATTTCACGTATATAAACTGGTTGGAAGAACCAGTTATGCTATTTTCTTGTACGGAAATCAAGAATCAAGTGTTGAAATTTTAACGAAAAATAATGAATAGAGTAGTCTGTTACTTTGTGATAGTTCATTTGAAAACAGAAAAAATACCTGAATAACCCAGTAGGAAAACTTCTAAACGAACGGACATACCTTTGGAATTTCCCACTTTTCGGAATTCTCAAGAAATATACCTACAGAAGCCATTTAAATACCTTGTTGCACAACTTGAAATACACCAGTTTCAAAATGTAGTAGTACTACGAAACCCGAGTCACTGTAAAACCTTAATAAAATATAGTGATAGGATAGGAAACTAAGGAATTTCATTCGACAGTTCAACATGTCCTAAGACAGAATGAAGTTTTCCTATTGCAGATTTCAGTTCTGTACAGCACTTGATACTTTGTCTCTGCTTCTTCAAAACTGCTTTTGGCATTTTCAATTTCAAAGCGAAGAGTTCTTTATTATTCGAAGATAATGATCTGTGATAATATCTTGTCCTAGATGGAACATTATGTTGATTGTTTAGAGTAGAAATTGGCAACGTCTCAGAGAATTGTTTTGACATTGACGATATTTTAGGAGTGCCAACCTGCCTTAGTTTTAGTTACAAAAATAGGATAGACCTAAATCATGGCCAACCGGGAGACGTTATAAAAGTGAATGGAGTATATATGCAGGCTCCATCTCACAGACTACAAAAATACAGCTGCTAGACCAAAAAAAAAATCACCTGATACCATGAGAATCGGACACTTATCACTTCTGAATACGCCAACGATATTAGATTTCGAAACGCCCTTATACGGATGGATCAAAATCACGGTATATGGAAGGATCAAAATCACGGTATATGGATGGATCAACATCAGAGTGCAGGTATTTATTGGGGTATATGGTCCAAAACTGAGGATCCCTGTGCCCCTGGGACATAATTCCTCTATCCTACAGGCAGAGACACTAGCTTTCTACACTTTTGCTCAAGAGTGTCTCAAAAGCAACCTGAAGGGGGCGCACATTATATCGGACAGCCACGCCACATTGGGAGACCTTGAATCACCCATCCAAGGTTCTCTACTGTCCTGGGAATGCCGGAATACCATAAAGCAACTGACTAGAGGCAATAAGGTTACTCTTCCATAGGTGCCAGGGTACTGTGATGTTGAAGGAAATGAGAAGGTTGATAAACTTGCGAAAAGTGTCTGTGGGTTAACATGAGCTTGGAAAAGACCACTACAGGGCAGCGGTCCTACAATGGGGGCTAAATAGCAGGATAGCTATGTGGAGAAATATCCAGGACTTACACAGGCAAAAATATTTGTGGATCTCTAACCATCCTGAACCAGGAAGCTTCTGCAGCTGCCACGAGCTCAGCTTCTGGTAACTGTGGCACTGCTGAGATAGCACTGTTGGTCCATCTAAATTGTACCACATGATAAAGTAACCAAACACAACATGCAGGCTCTATGGATCAGAAAAGTAAACTGCCGAAAACATAGTTTGCAAATGCCCGGAGCTGACCAGCCTAAGAATTTTACATATGAGTGAACCAGTTCTAAGACCTCACGATGTGTTAGCCAAGGCTCCAAAGGACGTCGTCAGGTATGTTAACACCATTTACAATCGGTCGCAGTTCTGAAGGGCTGCACCTAGATTCAGGGCCCCCTTTCTAATAATAATAATAATCAATTTTAGGAAAAAAATAAAAAGAAAGATGACCTTGTCATCCTCCTTCATCTCTGATGTGATAAAAGATCTACACTAAAGGCGTCATCGCTAGGTTTGTCACTGTTTCAATCAAGAGGGCCTGGTCATATCACACAACCAAGAAGATGCTGGAACACCTTGGTCAGACTTCCTAACGGGTGAAGAAGATTGTTAATCCTCTATTACCCAAAAATCTACAAGCAAAGCAACTCTCTCCCATTGCTCCCTTTCATCTGTCAACCCTCACATAACCACACGAATGCAACTTCCAACCAGGTGCGCAGCCGTAGCGGCCATCTTCCTTATACCGTCGTGTTTCACCACGTTGTTAGTTCATGAATATTGTTATGAAGACATTAAAAACAGCTGTCTTCTACATCAAAGTGTTAATTACATTTCAATTTAATCCTTCGTCAACACTCAGGGTATGACGTCCTACTTTGCACAGCCTAAATACTCTCATTAGCTTAGAAAAATAAACAAAGGTGGAAGGTGGACATCTCCCTTATTCGTAAGATTCTGAGGACCACCTTCAACGCATTGAATCTCGACTTGTCTTCTCTAACTTCTCAGTAATAGAAAAAATTGTTATGTAGCATCAGAAAACTTGAAAGTACGCATTCAATAAATTAACCTAAAAGCAATAACAAAGTTTGTAACAAATACCTACATTCAAAAAAACATGGCTATCTGAGCAGACATTTCCTAATGCATGTTTGATATGAGATAAATACGCTTCTTCATTGACTTATGTGTTAAATGTAGAAAAATACTACGACGAATATTTGAAACCATACTTTTGAAATTTTATATTAAACAAAAATGCTACTCAGGTACAAAATAAGATCTTTGAGTCAACGGTAATAAAATTGTGATCCTAAACAACTAAATTTCCTGAATTTTTAACTTCAAATTGAGCTGAATACTTATCAAATAAAACATAAAACGGACTAACGCATATAACAAAAGAAAAGGAATGTTATTTTACAAATATAACAACAGCAATAACAACATTCCTTATTTTAACTGCCATTATTGTTATACAAAGAGGATTAATGAGTTAAAGTCAGTTCAAATTATTAAGAATTCTTTCTTCACGTCAACTGAAAATTTCCTTTCGAGCTTCCCAATGGCTCAGCCGTACATCGAACAAATATCCTATTGCAGTCTATTCAACTTTGCAAATCTCCATAAGTGGTTAGATTGGCTCTACGCCTTTCAATGTACCTCTTTCTCGCCCTATGTATGAGGTTCTCTTTACGTTTCTGTAAAATTATTTCTCTCTCTTGGGACGATTTGGAGAACCTACTCCCCAACATTGCAGTGTCATCACTGGAAAATATTTCCGATTATGGCATTTCTACTCACGAAGATGCTTCGATGAATATCTTGGTTTGATTGAACTTCAACCATCAATTGTTTACCTTTAAAGTAGGGCCCGATCGTATATATGTACATAAAAAAAAATGAGTAAAAGGACAATATTTTTGAGATAAGGGTGATTCCAAATCAGACGTGAACCTTGGAAGAAGTAATAATGAAAAATGGCGATACCGTTGTTAATAAATCAACAAAATTAGAGCGTTCCTGCCAATAGGCTCTTCATAATGGCTTCGTATAATTAAGATACTTATGCATATATTTCACAAGTCAAATAAACCCCAGGGGGTTCATTGATTTGCCGAGAATGCAAGAGCAGACGCGTTTCTGGCTTCTTGGCCTTCATCAGTACTCTGTAGCTTCTCAACAAATTCAACTAAACTGAACCGGGTTAAGCCTCACAGATCCAGCTTGGTCGATTATACCTAATCGCCCACGCCACCTATGAGACAAAACACGGAATTCAGCCTTTCTCCACCAGTGAATATTTGAAGCGTGAAATCATATGCCACCATTCGGTCGATATTAATCGAGAAACGAGTCCCGCAGAGCTCAGACAGTATCTTCCAATGGCCATGAACGCTGTTTAGCTCCGTTTAGTTGGGGTTTATTTGACTAGTGAAATATATGTATAAGTATATTAATTATACAAAGCCATTATGAATACCCTTTTGGCAGGAACACTCTGGACTTGTTGACTTAGAAGAAGTGTTAGTATGGACAATTTGCTGTGGTTTGAGCCATTTCTATTGATAACCGAAAATCAACAGTTTCCGAGTTATTTGAGTTATGGTTCTGTTAAATAAGAATTAGTATGATTTGCAAGGGGGTATAATAAGTAAAGCAACTTAGCTCGAAATTTAATTAGAAAATTTATTTATAAATTATGTTCGAGATGACCTCCACCATTCCATATGCAAGCACGTGCCCTCTTTCTAATTTATTCAGTTGTTATTTTCTACCTGAAATTTACTCACGCTGCCTTTTGATTACACATTCACTACTTTATATGCTAGACATTCAAAAGGATGCTTATAAAAAATCTGCTGATACGAAACTAGTTAAGCATTCTAACTTTTTAGAGAATGAAGAAGCAATTTGGCAAGTTTTTAAAATAATTTTGACACACATAAATTGTGAAATTGGAAAGTAATAGGCACATTGTTATTAGGAATTCATTTTTCTTTTATTCATATTCATACCACATTTCAAATCATACAAATTCTTTTTCAACATCTTATACAGCATAGTTTTGCTTTTTTCGTACATATCATATCCTTTTCTGATAAAAATAACCCAAAATTATAATCACATTTGGTCAACGTAAACAAAATGGACGAAATATGAACTAAGGTGAGAAATCTTTTAAAAATCACCCGAACTCAAAAAACTGTTGATTATCGGTTACCAATAAATATGACTCAAACAACAGCTAAGGAGTCATACTAACACCTCCTCCAAGGTTCACGTCTAATTTGGAATCACCTTATATAATCTAATTAATAATCATTAAAGTAAATTCTCATGAATTCTCAGTTTTAACAAAGATAGATTACAATAACTTGTACGACAATTATGTATGCTTACTCATAACTCAGTTGGCCAAACGACCAGGATAATGCAAGTTTCGGCTCGGCCGAAAGTTTCGGCCATTTTTGGCCGAAACCGAAACGCAGGCCGAAACTAGATTTCTTGGCCGAAACCAAACTTTCGGTCCGTCACTACTTCAAAGTAAATCGATTTCGCTGAGTTTAAGGAATTTCCTTCAGGTCGATTTGTTATTTGAGAAAATTATTTGTTTTTTAATTTTGGGTTCTATATCCTTTTGAAAATATACCCCTTAAACACCCGTTTGTGTGTAGAGGGTGTACGTTATTATCAATAACAATACGCAAACCAAATTATTAACAAACTGAAACTATTGGGAACTTCCAAGACGATGCCAGCGACAGGGTAGCGAGTTTCGGCAACTAACCACGCTAGTAATAAATGTAAACAATCTTGTGTTGGATAGGTCAGTCGACGAAGTTTCACCGAAATTTTCATCGAAAATTTAAATTTGAACTGACTGGAGATCTTTGTTGGATTACTTTGTGATATATATTTAAATGTTGATCATTATATAACTAATTTTATGGCACTTGATTGATATAAAGACTACAACCAGTAAGTATATTCATATATGTTTGTCAAACTTACCTTATATTTAAAAGTTCTTTCAGTTACTATTTGCGAATGGTTAAGAAGGGACTCAGTATATTAGAATTTCTGGAGTACATAGGAGCTTCAACTTCTGATTCTAGAATCCTTGTAGAAGGAGAAGAGGTTTTAAATGTAGATCATGTAATTGTGTGTGACAAAACAAATTGTGGTCCCAGTTTTATAGACATTTGTTCTTTATGTTTACAAAGTAGTGCCCTTAATTCAGTACCACATAAAATTGATGGCTCATTAATGTGGAGAATGATAAACTTAGAATAGAAGGTATGGTATATTCTTGTAAAGGAGGAGGTGTAAACATATTACTGATGTTTTAATTCAAGTTCAGGTGCATGATGTTCTAGTTCATTTATGAGGATATAGTGTCAAATTGAACCAGATAAAGCTTCTGTTCAATAATTAAAATGATTTTTTCAAAATATGATACATATATTATGTGAAAAGAATTATTAACAATAAGTGTAATGTTTGAGGTATAGTAAAGGTTTTGTTTTGTATCCAAGAGTTTTGATGACCATCTCTTCTATTCAATTGAAAATATTAAAATTGTTTATATCTGTGAAACTTTTCAAAGCACTGTCACTGTTCACTCAAAGTATATATCGGATGTATCAACCATAACACTAACGTCACAAGCGTTAGGTGGTCGGGTAACAATGTACACAACCAACTAACATTGTTATTGCTCTTTAACTAACTCAAGAGTGCTTGGGCGATACTTTTTTTTTTCTGAATGAGGTTATTCAGCACAGCAAACGTCATCTACACATTCCTTTCTCTTTCATGGTACCTCCACAGACTTATCTCTAGTCTCTGGTACCTCCTTGTCCTCTGTTTGAAGATTATGCTGATGTAGTTCCAGGTTTAGTACTCTTCGGTCTATTAGTTATCCTTCTAACGCAGTTTCAATTATTATATTTATATTTGGTTTTCCGGAGTTAAGAAATGAAAACTTAAACCTATACATTTCGGCCTTTTTTTCGCCCATGAATTGCATTGAGGCACACAACAATAGTCGTTTCTGGTCGAAGGCATGTTAGGCAGGATAATTTCACTATTTCAACTTGAATTTTTCTTTCAAACAAAAGTTTATAGACGAATACCGAACAATTAAACTCAAACACGTGCAATACGTCGGCTCATTACTAGCGTGGTTAGTTGCCGAATCCCGCCACCATGTCGATGGCATTGTCTTGGAAGTTCCCAATAGTATCTTTGCGACATACTTACGTCTCAACCCCCTCTGTACTGTATTCCTCCCAACTCTTTGTGCTGATATCCTCACTGCTGAAAGCAGCCGAAGGATTAAGCATCCCCGTCGGTCTTCTAACAGATGTCGCCTCAGGTTCTCTGAATATCGGAGGTGCCACCAGTCGTCCATCAAGAACGTTTTCGACCGTTTGTTCGACCGATCTGGTGCTTCTCAAATCGTCGGTTATAACGGATATTGGCATGTTTGGGAAAAGCTCTTGAACCTGAAATACGATATTATTGATTGAAGCAGCTGATGGTATAAGGACTTAGACGAGCACCGATGGATTATCTAGAGTGATCATTTATCAGAACCTCTCGAGAACCTATATGTATACTCCATTCACTTTGATAAAGTATCCCGGTTGGCCATGAAAGTTTGACACATTTCACCGTGTATATTTCGAGAATGTTAGGTTATGGTAATTTTCCTGTCAGATAACTACGCAACGTTGTCATCTCTACATAGAGGTCGTAGTAATTACCTATCTATTTCTCACAATGTGAATTTACTTCGAAAAATTATTAATTTGAGAAGATTTTATGCGAATTCAACAATTCCAAAGACCTGGCTACTGTTGACCCTCCTCTGTTGTTGCTGGAAATATTTCACGTATATAAACTGGTTAGAAGATCCAGTTATGATATTTTCTTGTACGGAAATCAAGAATCAAAAGTGTTGAAATTTTAATGAAAAATAATGGATAGAGTAGTCCGCTTCTTTGTGATTGTTCATTTGAAAAAAAAATAAAAGTACCTGAATAACCCGGTAGGAAAACTTCTAAACGAACAGAAGCTACCGAAACGAAACCTGAGGACTCGTCGTCCTCCAGGCATATTCTGCACTCGGGAGTCCTCAGTCAACCCCAGTGTATTAAGGTGTTTTCTGAGACCAGAGTGGCACGTGTATACAGCTGTAAGTATTATCAGGTCTACACTAGCATGCCTGTGTCCAGGTATGCTGCTCCAGATTTCCTGGACCTTTTGGTCCAACCATATGTTGTTCTGTCGTCGCTGCCCTGATAAAGATACCACAGGCCGGTTCAGGTCCAATGAGCCCCGATGGAAGCTCCCCGTGCCGCCAATGAGTCCGCCATCTCATTCCCCTTTATGCCTGAGTGGGGACCCACAAGAGCTGCAGCCTGCAGCGCTCTCCAAGTTCAGCAAGCAATCCTGCACAAGCAAGGATTTGCAATTGTTTGAAGTCAAGGCCTTCAAGGCAGCTTGGCGATCGGATAGGATCTTGAATGATCTGTGAGCCCAATCTTTCTCAAGGCTAATGGGTTTTCTCCAATATAGCTCCTGTGCTTCGCACTTCTGGACATAGGCTAACAATTTTTCCACCGAGATATAGGCAGCTGAAGATTTTATTTCTTAGTGATATATCGACCGTCACCTGATAAACTTCACCTAGTTTTCTCTTACCTGTCTTGCCATAGCATCCAGCTGAGAGTTAGACGCCAACGCTTCTTGTCTGACCAGCTGAGCATGGGTGACTTCCACAGAGAAGCTCGGTAGCCAAGAAACATACCTCGATCCTTAGAGTCAAAGATATGAATAAGTACTCACAATCAATTCCAATCTGGCAAACTTACCATCGAAATGGAAGAAGTGATTCAACTGCCTCCTCATAATTTGCGGTGGATCCAGTTGAAGGTCTGGCGATTCGATTCTTGCGACGGCCGGATTTTGTATGTTCAGTGCCATACGACAAGTCGGGCAAGTTGTGTCTTGTTCCAACCACGACAGGAGACACGTGCTGGAATTGCAAATTTAGTATATTCGACACCACGAGAGTAGTTTAAAACATGTATATTGTAAACTGTTGTAGGTGGTAACGTTGCACTGCGATGTCTTTACCATCTACAGCTCGCCTTCCAGTTCTAGAGTTCTTAAGAACTCCAGTATCTGGGATGGCTTCAAGGAGGCTACGTTTTCGCTCCTGCAGATTTCTTGCCCATAGCATTCCTTGCGTTGGTTTGAGATGGCGAGGCATTTCGTTATCAGGTGATCAGAAGTTTCATCCTTCTCCCAACAGAATCTACACTCGTCAGTTTCTGCTAGCCCTAATCTCATCATATGCTTCCTGAGGCCGCAGTGCCCTGTGAGGAAGCCAGTGAGGAGGTGCAGCTTTTTCTTACTGAGGTCCAAGTATTTCTTGGATCAAACAGTATCAAAGTTCCGGAGGAATTTCTTGGAGTAATACATTCCGGGAGAGAGATCTCCAGAAAATACCTCTCTCAGTTTCTTCTTTCGTCCGGAATTCACTTTTGTGGTTGTGTCTACCAACCCCACAATAAGGTTCCGGGCCAATAAAGGAGGTTTGTGCTCCTTTCTTGGCAAGTGTGTTGGACTTCTCATTTCCTATGATTCCCGCGTGACCAGAAACCTAGACCAAGGGGTCCCTGTTGTTCTTGCCTGCTTCAGTTTTCTTCGGCACTCCCATATTAGCTTGGATTCGATAACAGAGAGCTCACAGCTTTAATAGCAGCTTGACTGTCAGAGTGTATTGCTATATCACATCTCTGATAGTTTTTTTCTAGGTTCATTTCCCCGCAGCTTTCTATTGCAAGTACTTCTGCCTGAAAGATGCTCGGATAGGAGCCTAGCGATAGTGAGCATTTGGTGCCTGGCCCATATACTTCAGCGCCAGCTCCTGTAGTGGCTTTTGAACCGTCTGTGTACCATTTAAAGGCATTTATATTAAGAACTTGGGTGGTGGATTCCCTGTCCCAGTCTTTTTTCCTACCAAGCATCGTAGTGAAGTTCTTTTCGATGCTTACTTTCTTAATCATTTCGTCCCTAGGAAGATTGGCTGATGAAATGTACCTGGTAAGAGAGGACCAGGCTTTCTGGTTTTTAATACTCTCATTCCTTTCCTAGATATTCTGAGAACGGCATCATGGACGATTTTCTCTATCACTAGATGAAGTGGTGTGAGATTTGTTATAATCTCAAGTTCCCTGGTAGGACAGCTTCCCATAGCTCCAGTGATACACACACAGGCCAGCCTTCGTACTTTGTCGAGGGTTTTCCCCTTACTATTCTGTCTTGTTTTTGAGTACCAAACTACTGCTCCATAAGTAATTATGGGTCCCACGATCATGACGTACATCCATCGCAGTATCTTAGGGTTGCAGCCCCAAGTCTTACCGGCTAGGTTCCTGCACGCCATTAAAGTCTTTGTTGCTTTACTGGCAGTGATGTCAACATGCCGATTCCACAGAAGTTAACTATCTAGTGTTACCCCCAGATATTTAACTTCAGACTTCCATTCTATAATATCTCCATTCAAAAAGAGGGATCTCACAGCTGGAAGTTTCCTTCTCCAAGTAAACAGAATCACTGTGATCTTGTTCGGGTTTATGCTGAGCCCCACTGACAAGCACCACTGCTCTATAACTCCCTCCTGTAGTAAGTTACACAAGGTGCCCTCGAATTTACCTCTGACCATTAGGACTATGTCAGTTTAAAACATAATGATAACCATCTATTGACTCTAGAATTTAATGAATCCTATTACGTAATTGTGATCCTTTAATATGATTGGTTCAAATTTTTAGAGGTGCGAACAAAGCCCAGAATTAGTGTACCTAACGGCGCAGTTGTAGAGCAGATTGGGCCACATATCAGGTTATCACAGTGATCCTACTATAGAGTGCGAAAGCATAATAACCGTTTTTAAAATGAACGCCATTCAGTCGGTTGATGTCGTAGCGCAGCGCTAGTTGTCTGGTTCGAGAGGTGGGACTAAATTAGTTTAGTCGGCATCACGCAATGGAATAGCTAATATGTATTGCAACAGTGAGGATCGTGCGTTTGACGTTGATGCCTATTGTTGAGTGATCGCAATCCAGCGAGCGTTTCGGAATCGTTTGAATTTAGCCCCGTTGGCTCCCATCCCGGACCGGAAATCAATTGTGACGTGGGCCACTACGTTCAGAGAAACTGCAAGTGCGACAGGAAGAAGAACTGGACCCCCTCGGCCTATTATGTAGATCACCTGAACTGAACATTGAGGCAGTGAGAGTGTCATTGTTTCGATTACCAAGGTTTCTACGCGCTAACATGTGTCTGTCCTTGAAATTTAAACTTCCGATCATTCTTTCAGGAGAATTCTTCATGATGATCTTCATTTCCATCTGTATGAGATGGTGAATGGGCAGAAACATTTTGAACGTGACTTCAATTCTCGCAGGAAGATTTAAAAATTTATATTTCTCGAAACATTCATTAAGGATGAATACATTCATACGGATTGAGGACCATTTTTGAAACACCACACTCTTCTCCGATATTAACCCATTGTCGTCGAATCACATTTTTTTCCACGCAAACTTTCCGTTGAATCTGAAATACAGTGAAAGATTTCAATAAATTCTTACTTATGAAATAGATGCCCACAAGGAAGCTTTCGCGCACTCTCCATTTTCTCCCAGCAGACTGCGCAATTATCAGAATTTTCAGCCAACTCAGCGGAAGAAGCCATAGGGTAGCTGAAATAAATTTTCAAATAAATATACAACCGTACAGAGCAGTGAATAAACATTAGGTATACATTTTTGCGCGTATGTTCTGGGGAACATCGCGTTAACATTTTGCCCAAATGTCTGTAACTTTCGAATTTTTTGAAGAAAATGGTCTCAAACGATTTAGTTCGACTCCCCAATGAAGAATTCGAGGTCAAATTTGATTCTGTCCGGCCGTTGCCACGATAACTCGAGAACGGAAAGAGCTAGCTACTTGAAATTTTCAGGGTAGGTGGCGCATCCCAAAACGACGGACAAGTTCGTTAATGGGCATAATCGGACCAATGGTTTCCGAGTAATCATTTTGATTTCAACCAATATGAATCCGATCGAATTGAAACTTGGTGAGTAGTTGTAGAATATGAACCTAAGCACGTTTGTGAAATTTAATGCGAATCGTATGGCTAGAAAATTATTAAAAAATATTTTTGTTGTCACGATAACTTGAGAACGGAAAAAGATAGCTGCTTGAAGTTTTCAGGTTAGGATGTGCATCTGAACACGACATTTGAGTTTGTTTATAAGCATATCGGCCAAACGGTTTAAGAGTTATAGCCATCTGAAATTTGGTTGTTTTTTTCTCCTCATTAACTCGAAAAATACTAAACCGATTGAATTGAAACATGGTTATTAGTTGTAGAATGCCAACGCGAAAATTCTTGCAAAATTTTGTGAAGATAGTATTTGTAGAAAATTTTCAAGAAATCATTGAAAATTAAAAAAAAGGTTGTATATATCAGTAACTATTCGGCTGAAATTGCTGAAATTTTGCAAGACCTTTAGAACCCAACTCTACTGCCAAGTTTTAAGTTTTAACACGATCGGTTAAATATTGTTAGAGATTCGAGCAGCCTTGTGTGAGTTCAGTAGATGGGTGACCGTTGTCTCGATAACTTTCGAACAAAAGGAGATAGGGACTTGCAACTTTCAGGGTAGGTTGCGTATCCGAATGGGAGAGTTAAGCTAGTTTTTGGGCATAATCGGTTTAACGGTTTCCGAGTTATACCCACCCGGAATATTATTTCCTCGATAACTCAAAAAATAAAGATTCGATCGAATTGAAGCTTGGTAACTATTAGTAGAAAATCAACATAAACACGTGTTTAAAATTTTTTGAGAACCGTACCCCTAGAAAATTGGAAAAAAATTACGAAAAAAAATTTTTGTAAGAACCGTACCCCTAGAAAATTTCAAAAAAATTAGGAAAAAACAAATTGGTTCAAGCACTGACGTGAAGGCAGGAGCTGTGGCGCGTATGTTCTATTGTCCATTCTCCTGTATTGGACAGCCTTAATCAAATTTACCATGGTAAATTATGTTGTCCATTCTCCTGTATTGGACACTCTTAATTCGAATTTACCATGGTAAATTCGAATTAACTCTTAATTCGAATTAAGTGTCCAATACAGGAGAATGGACAACATAATTTACCATGGTAAATTTGATTAAGGCTGTCCAATACAGGAGAATGGACAATAGAACATACGGGCCAAAGCTCCTGACTTCACGTCAGTGCTTGAACCGATTTTGTATGATTTTTTAGTGTTGTGCCGTTCACACTTTCACATAGTTACTCATGCATCAACTCATCAAATGAATTAACAAATGTCCCAATGGTGTCGGAGATATCCCAATTTGAAATTAGAACTTTTCAATATTTTCAAAACTACAGATATGAAGTTGAAATTTGGTAATAACACTCAGTCAGGAGCTATATTGTTGACGAACGACATTAGGCGCAATGAGCTCGATAGGCACATGTTCTAAAAATCCTGATTATATGAAAATAATTTAATATTTAAACAATTTTTCTTGAAAAATTAATTATATAAAATATATTAATTCCAAAATTAGACATAAATTGCAAAAATTCTAAAATGAAACAAAGATATCACCAATTAGAGCGCAATGTGGCGGAGGGACAAAGTCAAGAGTCAAGCCAGTTTAATGAAATATTTGAGAGATATGTAAATATTTGAAAAATACGTTCTTTTAAGAATGTGATAATTAGACCTTTGAAAATGGTTAAAAGTGAAAAAAAAATACTAGTAAGATGAAACCCACTGGAAAAGGAAGAGAATATAACAAAAATTAAAGGAAACATAATTTACGGGCGATCGGAGATCGGGAAGTGGAAGGGGTGAGTTTTTAAGGGTAAAAAACGGTCTATCTCGATTTCCGGCAAAACTAATACCTATGGAAAAAAGCTAAATGGCAAAGTTTTAGGTAATAAGAAGATCTACAACTTTTGTACTTACGTTTTTTTCACATAACCTCAAAATGTATATGAAAAATTTAAATAACCAGGAAGTTTTTGGTTTTTTATTTTTATCTTTACAAAAAAAAATTTTCACGAAATTTGGTGAAAACTTACCTTTTTCAGTCCTAAACACACAACAATTTTTTTGATTTGAAATATTGTTTTTTTCACCTTATTTTGACTTAATATCGAAAAAGCACACTACTTTTTAATGGATAATTCTCACGTCAAAATATCTGCTTTTTTTATAAAAGTCGGTGGCTTTTTGTTCGTTGAAATCTCTACTTTCTGATATTGTAAAAAAATATACATAACCGTGGTAAATATCCTCAGAAAATGCTACGAAATAACAGGTAGTAAGGCCTTGAACCTCCTAGCCCCTTCCCCACTTCTCTATGAAATACCTTTTTATGGGCTAATTTTGCGTAGGTCACTCAGGTATATAATCTTAAAATAACAATAAATAGGCATATAATTTAGAGAAGATTCTATAACTTTCTCAAAATATTGTAGATGTCTCATTAAATATTGTCTTTGTTAACTTAGCATTTTCTGATAAAATTTACCATAGTAATGTCTATTTTTTAATACCATCAGAAAGTAGAGATTTCAACGAACAAAAAGCCCACCGACTTTTTTAAAAAAGCAGATATTTTGACGTGAGAATTTTCGTCAGAATAAGGTGAAAAAATAAATGTTTTAACTCAAAAAATATACAGTGTGTTTAGGGACATAAACGGTGAGTTTTCACCAAATTTCGTGAAAAAAGAGTTTTTTGTAAAAGATGAAAATAAAAACCAAAAAACATGGTTATTTAAATTTTTCACATATATTCTGAGGTTATGTGAAGTGTTAGTAAAAAAGTTTTTTTTGATTACATTATGACATATCCATGACAAAACAATAGGTGTTCTGTTCCCATTTTGTATATATGTGTATTGTGTATATATTTTTTCCTTTCCTCTAAATTATAATTATAGAGATTTGCAGCAATGCAATTGTACGATACGTGGAATAGCTCTCCCCGATAGAGCCTGTATATTCTCGTAATATCTTGCCAGACTTAAGCCAGACTAGTAAGAAGAAGAAGTCGAAGGCCCCTACCCCCACGGAATCACAGAGCCCAAGGGGTGACAGTACCTCCCTTCGTACGACCTGACCCAGTTCGGTTTCCAATCTCAGCGAAATAAGTCGCTCAAAATACCACCACGAGTTTTCTACTGGTAAGTCTAATCACATCGATTCTCATAGCGTTTGTCAGTAGTGATTCTATGATTGCTTGGACTTGTTTTTCTCGGGTCATCATATCTTAATATTCATATTGTTTAAAATCAAGTTAGCGAATCCGAAGAAATCACTGTTCATTCGGTTGAAAACAAACTAATAGGCCTGAGGGCAGATTCATAACTCACTTGAGTTCCAGGTGATTCCTAACCCACAGGTAGTTCCTGTGCTTCTTGTACTTCCTCTGGATCTCTTGGAACAGATACCTCATCTGCATGCAGATGACGAGACTGGCCATGGACAGGAATATGTTGCTCCATATCAGCATGTGCAAGTGATGGACGAAATCGATGACCAGAGCGGTCATCTCGAAGCCCAGTTCCGTGTAGTAAACGACCGGACCCCTACGCTCCCACACCTTGTTCTCCTCGTTCGGTACTATCGGGAGGGCACTCTCGTGACGCATGTCGTAGAGGTGGAGGGCGTACTTGATGATGATATGAAGGGTTCTCACGCCGAGCAACACCACCTGGAAGATACGAAACTGATAAGGCTTGTTTCACATGCATACGGTTCCATTCGGTTCGGTTCGTTTTCGGTTACAACCGAAAACGAATGAAGGCCTTTCACACATATACGGTTCATATTAGGTATTATGTTATCTTCCGACACGGGCTCACAATTCCAATTTTTCCGCGTCGTCAGATTCACCAAAGCCATTCAAAATTGAACACATACATCTTTGAATGCATCCTACGTCTTTAATTGATCTTTATATTTTTCGAAAGTTTTGTCCCGCAGCACTGGCTTAGATTTACAGCAGAAATCAGTCGATCCACATTTGGTAAACCATCATTTTCTCATGAATACTGAGATAGCAACAATATCCCGAAAATATGTATGTTTATATTCCTATATTTGAACAATTCGGGAAATATTGAAAGATATCTGCTCGATTTGAGGTTAAAACCACAGAACGAGGCAGAAAACATATGTAGATATTTATTATTTTATGGTTAAAACCGAAACTAAACCGTATTTGTGTGAACGCCCCGGTTGATCTGTATTCCCTACACACGAATCCAAACCTGATAGAAACCTATTCGTGTCGAGGGAGTATTCGGTGCTGTACGGTTTCTATTCGGTACCGAATCTATACCGGAGCACCGTTTCACACTAGTCGCCAGCGACCGAATTGAAACCGAAAACGAAACGAACCGAATGGAACCGTATGCATGTGAAACAAGCCTAACGCTAATCAGAATCTGGATAATGGGAATTATCCTAAGACTCGAAGGATCTTATTATTCTTAAAATAGGTATTGGTGAGGTAGGTATCAACAAAAATTACAAGCTCTCTAGCAAGGATGTACTGTCGTAGGTCATTTGAACAGGAGAAATAAAAGAGGTCCGAGCACTGCTCCTTGTGGTACACCTGGATCTAGTTTACATTTGCTAGAACGTGCATGGTGCGGTAATGTCCAATTCAGGCAGAAAGTAGCTTCGATAATATTTAAAAAATGTGTTCAAGCCCTGTGGACAGGAGCTTTCTGGCGCTCTAGTTCAAACAGACAAATTATTTCTCCGAAAGTATTGGTTTCTCAGAGTTGGGAATTTATTCTTATGATAGACCTGCATCATAAAGGAAATCAATTCAAATAATAGTTTATTTATCAAGATTAAATGAGCAATCTGAGAATGAGAACTGCACCATGGAAGAAATCAAATTAAAATAGCTGAACTGAATTTGACTCTCCCTTATAGAACACTATGGCATGTACGAGTATGAACACAGATCATATAATGAAGCTTAGATAGAATAATTATAACATTCTGTGAAAATATAGAAGTACGATTCATTATTGAAATTTCGAAAAATCATATCTCCGAAAGTATTAGCTTGTTGGAGTTGAAAATGATATCAATGGATTTTTATGGTGAAACTGCATCTTGAATAAAAATTGAATTTGACATTTTTTACTTAAAAAAAAATTTTTTTTTTCGTTACTCCGAAAACATCTGGCCTATTTTGCCCAATAACGAACTTAACCGAGATATTCATCTCCCTAACCTACTCCGAAATTTTCAACTGCCTAGCTCATTCCGTTCGAGAGTTATAGTAGAAAATTTTTTTTAAAATAAAAAAAAAAAATTTGACACTTTGCGGTAACCTGGTCAATACAAAACTTCACATGCGTATAAAAGTCATGATTCTACAATTTGATGCTAAATTTCAGATAGAGCGAGTGATCGGTTTCGGAAATATTCATAAAAAATGTTTTTACTAAAATCGGCCATAACTCCGAAACCGCTTGATGGATTTCGCCCATTAACGAACTCGTCCGAGATATTTACGCTCTAAACCCACCTTGCAAATTTCAATCCTCTAACTCCATTCGTTCGAGAGTTATCGTGCCTACGGCCGGTCGAACCAAATCGTTTGAGACCATTTTCAGCCAAAAATTCGAAAATTACAGACATTTGGGCAAATTGATAAGCACTCTGTTCCGAGGAACTAGAGCGCCAAAAACGAAGGTTGGTATCATTTCCGGTGAACCCGGAAGTCGAACGAATCTGAATTTGTTTCAAAGAATTCACCTCTCCTAACAAAGCTTAACTATAAAATCTGAAGTGTATATCTCGAGTATTTCTTTGAAATATTCTAACGAACGGTCTTCGTGAATCACCCTGTATATTGATGTGACTTCATTAAGCAAAAAATTATATATTTTAAAACGTATGGAGTTACACCACTTTTACAATGATCGAAACAATTAATCTTCAGATTATAGAGAAGGAGTGGTTCTTGAAATGTTGCAAAGTGATAATGCACCGTTTGTCAAAGCCTTAATTGTGTCATGGCTAATCTGACATGCATGCAATTCGATATCCACGATTCGTATTCACCTTGATTACAAGTAATTCAGCATGTTCGCTTATGATTAGCGAGGGAGAGAATTCGTACGAAACCAATCGATAATATGCAATTCTTACAATTTCATTAGCCGTTTCTCAACAACTAGTTATTTACCTAATCGTTGCGCCATAAAAAGATAACTAACGTTTACTCTATTTAAACGAAATTCACAACGATATAATGTTGAAATATTACAAGGAAAATACAGATCAGATCAAATTGAAATCTAGTACTCGGTTGAAAAATTGGTCTACTCACCTCTATTGGACACTCTTAATCGAATTTAGCATCGATATATACCGTTTTCTCAGCTTTAATAATATGAGTACATTTCATACCATTTGAAATTTGAATGACAGAATTCAGCAACGAGAAACTCATCTATGATCACAGAATTTTTAATTATCATGTATGTATTGTTCCTCGGAACAGAGAGCTTATCAATTTGCCCAAATGTCAAAAAATTTGTTTTACATTACAAATTTCAAATTATTTTTTTTTAAGATGCAGTTTTATCATGAGAATCCATCGATATCATTTTCAACTCTAACAAGCAAATACTTTCGTGGATATGATTTTTCAAAATTTCAATAATACATCGTTGTTCTATGTAACACAGAATCTGTTTGTGTTCACTGTTCATGAATGTCATCTTATCTAGTTATTAGTAACTTGTCAATTCGTAATTTGAAAATATTTTCTGTTGGAAAACAAGCATCCGATTCTTGAATTTGTGAATATATAGAAGACTATATACTGAAAATAATATTTAGTGGTTGCATATTGAATAATTTACGTATAAATTCGGGATGATGTTTCAGAAGATTTAGAATTGGATCATTTTAATGATGTAGTTTATGAAGGCAATAGGAAAGAAGAACATTATGGAATCATCAAAACAAATTACTGTTCGTTGACCACTGAGGTTAATTTTACATTTTACTTCCTTAAGTAGTAAGAAATGTTCCTATATACAGTATTTTCATTATGTTGCTAGCAAAAGAATGCTGAAATATGGATCTACATTTGTGTATCAAACATTTTTTCTTGAGTTAAGGTCCACAATACAGAAAAGAATGTGTAAATGGTATGAACTATTAAATTTTAAATTATGAAAAGAGCATAATATTTTATTAATATATTTTGAACTATTAAAATAATTTGTTCGTCAGCCTCTACCTACTCGAATATCAGGAATAAATGGACAATCTGCTATGATTGTCTCCAGCCTTGCTCTAGACATTTCGATGATACTTTCCTTAGGTATTTCGAGTTGTGAAAACTATGCACCGAATGTAAGTAGCAACAAACCCATTCCACGAGGTTGAATCAATGTAGAGCTCATTTAATCTTGATAAATAAATTTTATGAAAATTGAAGCATTGAAACTTTGCAGATTGTTCTTTTTTCGAATGATAATTTTTGAAGCATTTTTTTGTAAACGACACTTTTTTTTTAATTTAGTTTCTTTCATGACGCCGTTCTATCATAAGAATCTATTGATATAATTACCAACTCTGAGAAACCAATACTTTCGAAGATATAATTTGTCTGTTTGAACAAGAGCGCCAAAAAGCTCCTGTCCACAGGGCTTGAACCCATTTTGATATATAGAATTTTTTTCAATAATTTTCAATGATTTTTCAAAAATTTTTTGGTGATACGATCCTCACGAAATTGGCTTGAACCAATTTTTGAACTCAAAATAATTCTTCTCCATTTCATAACTTTCAATCTCTGATTCATGATGTATCACAAAAATATCCCTACAACTATCTAATTTTCGATTTGAACATAAATGTTTTAATGGTAATTACATGACAAGCTACCTCAGTGAAAATGGAAAATAATCGATAGTAGTTATCCATAATTTCAGATTTATACATGAGCGTGACTGAAAAAGATTAACTTTCGTTTTTATCTGTACTTTGCGTGGACGAATCGAAATATAAGATGTAATAAACATCGACAATTCTGGAAAATTTGTCGTATATCATCATGATTGAATTTAGTAAGAAAATAAAAAATTGGTTCAAGCCCTGTGGACAGGAGCTTTCTGGAGCTCTAGTTCAAACAGACAAATTATATATCCGAAAGTATTGGTTTCTCAGAGCTGGGAATTATATCAATGTATTGTTATGATACAACTGCATCATAAAGGAAATTCAATTCAAATAATAGTTTATTTATCAAAATTAAATGAGCAATCTGAGAATGAGAACTGCACCATGGAAGAAATCAAATTAAAATAGCTTAAATGAATCTGACTCTCTCTTATAGAACAGGATGAGTACGAGTATGAACACAGACCATATAATAAAGCTTAGATAGAATAATTATAGCATTCTGTGAAAACATAGAAGTACGATTCATTATTGAAATTTCGAAAAATGATATCTCCGAAAGTATTAGCTTGTTGGAGTTGATAATGATATCAATGGATTTTTATGGTGAAACTGCATCTTAAATAAAAATTGAATTTGAAATTTGTTACTTAAAAAAAAATTTTTTTTTCGTTACTCCGAAACCATCTCTCCTATTTTGCCCAATAACGAACTTAACCGAGATATTCATCTCCCTAACCTACTCTGAAAATTTCAACTGCCTAGCTCATTCCGTTCGAGAGTTATTGAAAAATTTTTTTTTTTTAATTTTCAAAATTTTTTTATGACACTTTGCGGTAACTCAGTTCCGAGGAACTAGAGCGCCAAAAACAACAAAATTTCAGATGGACATAACTTAAAAATGGGTTCATGCCCTGTGGACAGGAGCTTTCTGGCGCTCTAGTTCAAACAGACAAATTATATCTTCGAAATTATTGGTTTCCCTGAGTTGGGAATTATATCAATGTATACATATGATAGAGCTGCATCATAAAGGAAATTCAATTCAAATAATAGTTTATTTATCTAGATTAAATGAGCAATCATGAGAATGAGAACTGCACCATGGAAGAAATCGAATTAAATCTGGCCAATTTTGCCCAATAACGAACTTAACCGAGATATTCATCTCCCTAACCTACTCTGAAAATTTCAACTACCTAGCTCATTCCGTTCGAGAGTTATTGTGGAAAATTTTTTTTTAAATTTTCAAATTCTTTTTTTTACACTTTGCGGTAATCTGGTCAATACAAAACTTCACATGCGTATAAAGGTCATGATTCTACAATTTAATGCTAAATTTCAGATAGATCGAGTAATCGGTTTCGGAAATATTCATAAAAAATGTTTTTACTAAAATCGGCCATAACTCCGAAATCGCTTTATGAATTTCGCCCATTAATGAACTTGTCCGAGATATTTACGCTCCAAACCCACCTTGCAAATTTCAATCCTCTAACTCCTTTCGTTCGAGAGTGATCGTGCCTACGGCCGGCCGGACCGAATCGATTTCGACCTCGGATTCTTGATCAGTGAGTCGAACCAAATCGTTTGAGACCATTTTCAGCCAAAAATTCGAAAATTACAGACATTTGGGCAAATTGATAAGCACTCTGTTCCGAGGAACTAGAGCGCCAAAAATGATGATCTCTTCAACTGCCTCCCTATACGTCAATTCGAGAAATTAAGCAACGTGTTTTGCCAACAGGACAAGAATGGACCATCCTTTACTTCATTAGCGTTTTGTCATAGTAGCATTTAGCACTTGTTGCATGGTATTGCACCACCCCGACCCGATGATCAGGGGGCGTTGTACTGACGCGGACGTCATCCACATCAATATCCCAGTATGAAAGGTATTTTCTTCATTATCTCTCATTACTATTTGTTTCAACACACAGGGACGGGCCGAAGCCAAATTTTTGGGGAGGGAAAACATTGAAAATTTTACAACTGTGCACTAAGGATTACATAAAAAATGGGTTCAAGCCCTGTGGACAGGTGCTTTCTGGCGCTCTAGTTCAAAAAGACAAATTATATCTCCGAAAGTATTGGTTTCTCAGAGTTGGGAATTATATCAATGTATTCTTATGACAGAACTGCATCATAAAGGAAATTCAATTAAAATAATAGTTTATTTATCAAGATTAAATGAGCAATCTGAGAATGAGAACTGCACCATGGAAGAAATCAAATTAAAATAGCTGAAATGAATTTTACTCTCTCTTATAGAACAGGATGAAATGTACGAGTATGAACACAGATCATATAATAAAGCTTAGATAGAATAATTATAGCATTCTGTGAAAACATGGAAGTACGTACGATTCATTTTTGAAATTTAGAAAAATCATATCTCCGGAAGTATTAGCTTGTTGGTGTTGAAAATGATATCGATGGATTTTAATGGTGAAAGTGCATCTTAAATAAAAATTGAATTTGAAATTTGTTGCATATAAAAAAATTTTTTTTTCGTTACTCCGAAACCATCTGGTCTATTTTGCCCCATAACGAATTTAACCGAGATATGCATCTCCCTAACCTACTCTGAAAATTTCAACTGCCTAGCTCATTCCGTTCGAGAGTTATTGCGGAAAAAAAAAATTAAATTTTGAAATTTTTTTTTTACACTTTGCGGTAACCTGGTCGATACAAATCTTCAGATGCGTATAATGGTTATGATTCTACAATTTGTTGCTAAATCTCAGATAGATCGAGTGATCGATTTCGGAAATATTCATAAAAATGTGTTTTACTAAAATACGCCATAAATCCGAAACCGCTTGATGAATTTCGCCCATTAACGAACTTGTCCGAGATATTTACGCTCCATACCCATCTTGCAAATTTCAATCCTCTAACTCCTTTCGTTCGAGAGTTATCGTGCCTACGGCCGGCCGGCCGGTCAGAATCGATTTAGACCTCGGATTCTTGATCAGTGAGTCGAACCAAATCGTTTGAGACCATTTTCAGCCAAAAATTCGAAAATAACAGACATTTGGGCAAATTGATAAGCACTCAGTTCCGAGGAACTAGAGCGCCAAAAATGTGGAAAGCCCTGTGGACGGGAGCTTTGGCGCTCTTGTTCAAACTTTGACAATTCATCTCCTAAATTATTGGTTTCTCAGTGTTGGGAATGATATCAATGGATTCTTATGATAGAACTGCATTATAAACGAAACTAAATTAAAATTAAATAACGAACTTATCCGAGTTATTCCTTCCTCAAATCTACTCTGATAATCATGTTAGAAAACTATCATTATTTTTCACCGCAGAATCCAACGCAATCATAAAAAAATAGGGTTCTTATTTGAAAAACAGAAGTTATGGCCAATTTTTCATCACAATTTTCGACACAAAATTTGAAACACCCTGTGATGATATTTCTGAAATTCAAAAGATGCATGACCTTTCCACATTCTTCCTCTTCGATGTTGTATAAACGGTTCACGCTCAGGAAGTTTAAAATACGAAAAATGAACATAATACAGACATATTTGACTTTTTTAGGTTTTTTTTTCGATATTTTGAAAACTATTCGAATGAATACAATGGTCTTAACAGAAATGTATTCAGCATTGAATACTTGATTATACCAGGAATGCAAACCTTGAAAAAAAAATTTCATCAAATAACCGGAAGTGCTTGGGCTTCGAAAATATTTTAGCTCTGGAGAGTATTTCAAGCGATATCATAATCCAAATTTTCAAATTTCAAATATGTCCAGTTCTCCAGAAACGTCTAATAGGCACTCGAACTTGGGACACCCTGTATTCAATATTGTGTACTGCGATTAGCGCTTACCTCTGCTGACATGAAAGCGAATGTGTTGAATCCTCCAAAGAAACCAACAAACACAGCTACCAGTAGCATGAATCCGGAAAGAGCAAATATAACTCCCAACAGAGCCAACAGCTTCACATGGCTCCATACAGGGGTAGTTGGGGAAAATGACAACTGAAATAAAAAGTAATTAATTAGAGTCAATGGATCAATAATTCAATTCATCAAATACGGAAAAAAAGAAGAATTTATAGGTTAAAGCAATCCCAAAATCACATTTTTGGTGCTCTTGTTCCACGGAACAGAGTGCTTATCAATTTGTCCAAATGTCTGTAATTTTTGAATTTTTGGATGAAAATAGTCTTGAACTTTTTGGTTCGACCCACTAATCAACCTTCATAAAGTTAGCAGAGCCACTTGCGAAAATTTCTATGAAACCTATTGCATTAATTGTCGAATATTTGTCGAGAATTTGTCGTGAAAGAAAAAATTTGTCGCGCGCTTAGTTTTTTTTATATGGGGTGGCTCTGCTAACTTAATATTAAGTTACCAAAGCCACTTGCAAGAATTTCAATGAAACCTATTGCATTAATTGTCGAATATTTGTCGAGAATTTGCGTGAAAGAAAAAAGTCTTTCGCGCGCTTAGTTTTTTTTTTATATGGGGTGGCTCTGCAACTTAATATTAAGTTAGCAGAGCCACTTGCAACAATTTCAATGAAACATATTGCATTAATTGTCGAGAATTTATCGTGAAAGAAAAAAGTTTGTCACGCGCACCGTTTTTTTGAATGGGCTAAATTATATATTTGGTTAAAGGGGCCACACACAAATCAGGTACGTTGGTTAATCGTATTTTTTTTCAATGAGAAATGAGCTGAATAATTGTCGAACGACCCAAACATATTCGTCGTGAGAGAAAAAAAGTTTGTCGCGCGCTTAGTTTTTTTTTTTATATGGGGTGGCTCTGCTAACTTAATATTAAGTTAGCAGTTAGTTAACTTTCAAATTTTTTGACGAAAATGGTCTCAAACGATTTGGTTGGGTCACCCCAATGAAGAATTCGAGGTCAAATTTGCGGAAAAGAGATAGCGGCTTCAAGTTTTCAGGTTAGGATGTGCATCTGAACACGACATTTGAGTTTGTTTATAAGCATAATCGGCCTAACGGTTTTAGAGTTATAGCTATCTGAAATTTGGTTGTTTTTTTCTCCTCATTAACTCGAAAAATACTATACCGATTGAATTGAAACATTGTTATTAGTTGTAGAATGCCAACGCAAAAATTCTTGCAAAATTTGGTGAGGATAGTATTTATGGAAAATTTTTAAGAAATCATTGAAAATTAAAAAAAAAATCTATATATCAGTAACTATTCGTCTGAAATTGCTGAAATTTTGCAAGAGCCTTTAGAACCCAACTCTACTGCTAAGTTTTAAGTTTTAACACGATCGGTTAAATATTGTTGGAGATTCGAGCAGCCTTGTGTGAGTTCAGTAGATGGGTGACCGTTGCCTCGATAACTTTCGAACAAAAGGAGATAGGCACTTGCAATTTTCCGGGTAGGTTGCGTATCCAAATGGGAGAGTTAAGTTCGTTTTTGGGCATAATCGGTTTAACGGTTTCCGAGTTATACCCACCTGGAATATTATTTCCTCGATAAGTCAAAAAATAAAGATTCAATCAAATTGAAGCTTGGTAACTATTAGTAGAAAATCAACATAAAGACGTGTTCAAATTTTTTTAAGTACCGTACCCCTAGAAAATTTCAAAAAAATTACGAAAAAAATATTGGTTCAAGCACTGACGTGAAGTCAGGAGCTTTTGCGCGTATGTTCTATTGTCCATTCTCCTGTATTGGACACCCTTAATCGAATTTACCATGGTAAATTATGTTGTCCATTCTCCTGTATTGGACACTCTTAATTCGAATTTACCATGGTGAATTCGATTAAGAGTGTCCAATACAGGAGAATGGACAATAGAACATACGCGCAAAAGCTCCTGATTTCACGTCAGTGCTTGAACCAATTTTTATTTCCTTATCTAAACACGACGAGTCACAGAAGAAAGACTTTCTGTTTGAAATTTAACGAGAAGTTCAAGAATATCAAAAAAAAAAACTTCTTCATTTACCATTTTTTCAGATTCGACTGAGATAAAAAGATACAGGCCGTTGAAATAAAAAAAACAGTTTTCCTTTGGTAGCTTTGACATGGTTATTCAGAATGAAATGAATTTTGAAGTGGAGTTTTCTGTAACTATAACACATATTCTTCAATTAATAGTTTTTTCCGCTAGGAAACAAGCGGAAGTGTCCGCTTGTTTCCTAGTAATCGATTCGCAAATTCATAAATCTATGAGTAATTAGCGTAAAGAAAGCAGGTAAAGTTTATTTTAAATTATTATAAGAATCTCCAATCGAAATTTCAATTATTTTTCATCATTTCTCGTGAAACGTTTTCAGTCAGTATAAGAATCTTCAACCGTTTAAGAAATTGAAATTATTCTTTATAATTTATCGTAGAACGTTCTCGAGATAATATCTTCATTGAATGTTTTAAAATCTTATGAAAATTCCAGAAATTTAACTGCTTTTATGAATCAGGCCTTGAACTAGAATCACAGATAATCGTGGTAGAATCTCGAAATGAAGGCATAGACATAGGCAATTATTATTCAAACAACTCGAATTAGTTATCTTTCAGGAAATAGATTAATTAGGTTTACAATGATCTGTATTAATCTATGTATTTTTCTCTACTTATCCGCAATATGCTATCCATATCATCAATTTCACATTTATTTTACTGCTTTGATTCCACACAATCAATCTAAGGTTTTCTCTCATATATGGAAAATAATTTCATCTTGTAACATACATTTAATTAATAATTTTCTACAGATATAACTCGCTTCACTTCTAATTATTCAATTCCAATTAGTTGAATAATAAGTTTGTAGTATGTGTGCATAAGAGAACTTGTTATCCGCAATCAGAATTCAGTCTCTTCATCAAACGATAACTAAATTTAACACTACATAGTGAAATATAAATTATAAGCATCATTCCACATATTTAACCGAATTATTGTTGACGAGAAATGTGTTATAACTATCAAAATCAAATTGGGAATTAACATATTCAAATTGGGAATAATCAAAATCAAATTGGGAATAAACACATTCAAATTGGGAATAATCAATTTCAAATTGGGACGGCATTCGTGGCTATGTAAATCAAGATCATATATAATTGGAAGATGTCTTTATTGATGAAACTGGAAAATAAAACTAATACCTACATTCGAAACAAACATTTTAAGCATTCAAAGACGTGAAAGAATTACTAAAAAAATTTCATGTTTATCAAACTCTCATATCCAATAAATTCAAAATATCAGGTATGAACCTCTGGATATGAGCCACATATCTTGTACAGGTACTGACTGTTATAGTGGATATATTTCTTCTAATTGTGTTCTCCATTCTTTAAAGACGAAATTCTACCTGTTATATGTTTGCTCTCTCTCTTCGCCCAATAAAATCTCCGGCAATTCCGTAGCTAGATCCGTTTTTACCCCAGCCTTCAAACAAGACCAGGAAAGCTCAATTGGATTGAACATTGGGCTGTATGGACTTAGCCTAACGAAATGATGCTGGCTGAATTCGACCTCCTGGAATACAGACTCCATACCGGTATGGCAGGGAGCATTATCGGCAACTAAAACTATATTCGTTTGATAACAATCATAGGCATCACGCAAGGATCGACGAACGAATTCATTTGCCTCTTCTTTTCTAAAAGAACCACGCCTTATTTCCTGGTGTGAAAGGCCCATATTTCCTAAGCATCCTATAATATGAATGTTTGCCCCACGATAGCCTGCCGATATATGGGAGCAGCGACTTCCTTTCTTGGAACATCCCTTTCTTCTCGAAATAAACATTTTGAAATTAGTTTCATCCATGTAAATGATTGGAATATTTTCGGCTTGAAAATGTAAAATATTCCTTATATATTCACACCTCTTCATTTTATTTTCTTCGCTATTCATTCTCTCGGGCTCCCTGCGAATATCTTTTAGAGTAAACATTAATCCATCCAAATGATTTCTTATACACTCTTTAGAAACATTTATACCTTAATGCTCTTTACATTTTTGCATCTCCTTCAAAGTTATTCTTGGGTTTTCCTCGATGTATTCTATCATGCTATTCTTATGTAATTCTTCTATTTTTACTTTCCTTCTCCCACCTCGTTGGCATTCTTCTTGATTTTGTGTAGTAACCCATCTATAGGCTGTAGATTTACTAATACCCAAGGCATTAGCTAGTTCTCTCCAATTGTGTTTCTGTTATATACCGCAATTATCTGCCTTTTCATTGAATCTGCAGCTTTCTTCTTTATATAAGACATGTTTTCGAAAAAGAAATTGTATACTTAAGGCGAAAATTCATGTGACGATTTTGTCGCCGAAAACCAGCGATTTTGTCGCCCAAAATTTCGACGATTTTTTCGTTCAAAACCAGCGACTGTCGCTCGAAATTTCCCTTCCCCTATATTTCATGAAGCGACAAAATCGCACGACAGATTATTTTGAACTGACAGAAACATAACCTAATTGAATTTAAATATTACAACTAAATACATATTTAGGTACAAAATGAGTTCCGGAAGTACTACAGTTATCTCTAATAATTATATAAATGTATTAAATCGCAAAAGAAAAACAAATGGGAACTTCCAAGACGATGCAATTTCTGGAGTACATATAGGAGCTTCAACTCCTAATTCTAGAATCCTTGTAGAAGGAGAAGACTAAGAGGTTCCAAATGTAGATCATGTATGACAAAACAAATTGTGGTCCCATTTTTATAGACATTTGTTCCTTATATTTACAAAGTAGTGCCCTTAATTCAGAATCACATAAAATTGATGGCCCATATTAATGTGGAGAACGGTAAACTTAAAAAAAAAAGTATGGTATATTCTTGTAAAGTCGCAGCATGGAGCAGGTGTAAACATATTACTGATGTTTTAATTCAAGTTCAGGTGCATGCTGTTCTAATTCATTTATGAGGATACATATAGTGTCTAATTGATCCAGATAAAGCTGTGGTATAACAGTTATCCATAATTAAAATGATTTTTTCAAGATATGATACATATTTATTATGTGAAAATAATTATTAACAATAAGTGTAATGTTTGAGGTATAATAAAGTTGCTTTTTTTTTTGTTTTGTTTCCAAGAGTTTGATGACCATCTCTTCTATTCAATTGAAAATATCAAAATTGTTTATGCCTGTGAAACTTTTCAAAGCACTGTCACTGTTCAAGATATCACTCTTTGTAGATAACCCGAATATATCAATGGCACAAGTGTTAAGTGGTCTGTTAACAATGTACACAACCAAGTATACTACTAAAATTATTATTGCTGTTCAACTAACTCAAGGGTGCTTGGGTGATACTTATTTCTTCTTCTGAATGAGGTTTTTCAACACAGCAAGTCATCGATACATCCTTCCTCAGTTCTCTTTCGAGGTACCTCCTTGTACTCTGTTTGAAGATGATGTAGTTCCAAGTTGAGTACTCTTCGGTCTATTAGTTATCTTCCTAACGCAGTTTCAATAATTATATTTATATTTGGTTTTCCGGAGGTAAGAATTGAATACACAAACCAATACTAGTAAATTTCACAGGAAGTTGGACAGAATAAAACCAGTACAGAATAAAACCTATACATTTTGGCATTTTTTTCGCCCATGAATTGCATTTGGGCACACAACAATAGTAATTTCTGGTCGAAGACATATTAGATAGGATAATATTATCTACTTTCATTTGAATTTGTCCAATAGAGATGAATGGACAATAGAATATGAGCGCAAAAGCTCCTTACTTCACGTCAGTGCTTGAACCAATTTTAATTTTTGCGGCTGTCACTACTGTCAGAGGCTTTGAATTCTTTATTCAAAGGTCAGAGGTATGTCATCAGTTGTCGTTGGAATGCTGGATTAATCCAGCGACATGGACGACGTCGCCCAAATGACTGTATACTCATTTGGACGACAAAATCGCTGGTTTTCGGCGACAAAATCGTCACATGAATTTTCGCCTTTATCGTCCGTTATCATAGACATAAAATAACATGGACTGGTTGTGAGAAAGAGACCATTGAAATCAGCATTGAAAAAAGACAGAATAGTTAAAGGCAAACCACGGTATATGAATATTTTCTTATAATTTGGCGTTTGGCAAAACCACAGAATACAAAACATTGGTTTCCTTTATTCTCTGAACTTTCTTGTTACTGTATTGTTTGGTTTCGTGTATTGTGTATGTGTTTTGGTGATTTGTAGACAGAATATTTAAAGGCAAAACATTTTCATTTAAATCCGACACTCGTTTCTGAATATTCTGATACTTATAAAAAAACATCATTATTTTTATACCATTATTTGCCTTTAAGTATTCTATCCTTCATAACATCTCTCTCTCTAATGTATTCCGCAACGAACTGTGTGATAAAGTTACGTGAGGGCCAGTCCATGTTATTCTATGTCTATGTCCGTTACTTACTTTTGACTTTAAAAAAATTTGACAATTAATTACACATAGATCTGATACACATAGAAACGGATGTCGTTCCAATTTGAAATTGATTATTCCCAATTTGAATGTGTTTATTCCCAATTTGACTTTGATTATTCCCAATTTGAATATGTTAATTCCCAATTTGATTTTGATAGTTCCCAATTTGAAGTTGAAAAGGTATAGATAAAAATACATATACTAGATTAAATAGAATAAAACCTAATATCCTAACAATTATTACATTTCTGTGCCTGCCTCTGACACTGTGCAAGTATTTCATTACACTGTGGCTCGGTTAAATTAGAGTAAGTGCGAGGTTGTCAGATGGTTTTCCTCGGTTGAGTAATCGACGGTTTTGAGCAAGGTTTTTCTTACCTAAGAACCTTGGGTTTGGATATCATCGAAAAGCTTTTTGAAACACGATTTCCGCTAATCTATTAATTTGACAGACAGATTGGTGAATTGTGAATTAAAAGTATCTTCGTGAAACCTACCGCAAATATAAGTTCGGTCATACGCTGATAGCGTTTATAATTGTTGTTGTTTACAATGAGGTTGGAATCATATAATGTCATTGTATTCATTTATATGATGCGAATTGAAATATTCAGGGAATGTGAGAAGAGGCGATGATGAAATTGTGTATAATCTAATAACATATCATATTGAATGGTAATATAAGCAAAAAACATAGGAAATACTCACATATTCGAACCTATCGTTGCTGAGCTGCGACAGCAAATGCAGGAAGCCAAGCAAGGAGAACCAGGAACACCACAGGAGAACCTCATCTATATACTGGACGTTTATGATGCCGAAAACGAAGATGAACTTGTAAAAAATAAAGTTCCAAAATTTATCCTTCAGGTGTTGTTGCTCGGACACCCGGAGCTCCCCGAAGACCAACTTCTGTATGGCCGTTCCGATCAGGATTAACCAGCAGAACGCCATATTGATCATGGTCTGAAATGAAATGGAAAATTACCTCAATTTATAGTATTATTAGCATTATATATTATTATTTCAGTGGGAGACAATCGCCTTGCGGATTATTGTGGCTCGCCAAGTGCATAGCCATCTTCATGAAAGCCTGGCACATGATTAAAGGGCAACATGGTCTAGAGAAGCACGCTATACGTTATTCCGCCATTAAACAGTATTAAGTTTATTGTTCTGTTTACTAGTGCCGGTTGAATAATATACAGGTTGATTCACGAAAACCGTTCGTTATATATTTCAAAGAAAGACACGGGATTAACACTTGAAATTTTATAGTTAAGCTTTGTAAGGAGAGAAGATTTCTTGGAAAAAATTTCAGATTCGTTCGACTTTCGGTTTCACCGGAAATGATAACAACTTTCGTTTTTGGCGCTCTCGTTCCTCGGAACAGAGTGCTTAACAATTTGCTCAAATGTCTGCAATTTTCGAATTTTTGCCGAAAATGGTCTCAAGCGATTGGGTTCGACTCCCTGACCAAGAATTCGAGGTCAAATTTCATTCTATCCGGCCGGCCGGCCGTCCGTTGCTACGGTAACTTTAGAACGGAAAGAGATAGCGACTTGAAATTTTCAGGGTAGGTGGCGCATCCCACGGCAGAGTGGTTCGTTAATGGGCATACTCGGCCCAACGGTTTCCGAGTAATAATTTTGTTTTCAACCAATACAAGTCCGATCGAATTGAAAGTTGGTGAGTCGTTGTGAAATGCAAAACTAAACACGCTTGTGATTTTGTGAGAATCGTATCACTAGAAAATTTTAAAAAATTGTTTCAAGCACTGACGTGAAGTCAGAATCTTTTGCGCATATGTTCTATTGTCCATTCTTCTGTATTGGACACCCTTAATTAAGGGTGTCCAAAATGAAAACGCGATGTTCCCCAGAACATACGCATGCGCAAAAAATGATCAAAAAATATTATTTATGTCACCATAACCTGAGAACGAAAAAGATAGCGACTTGAAATTTTCGGGTAGAATTGTGCATCTGAATGGGACATTTGAGTTTGTTTATAGGTTTAATCGGCCAAACGGTTTTGGAGTTATTCCCATCTAAAATTTGGTTATTATTTTCTCAATAACTCGAAAAATATAGAACCGATCCAATTCAAACATGGTTGTCAGTTGTAGAATGCCAACGCGAAAATTCTTACAAAATTTCGTGAGGATCGTATAAGTCGAAAATTTAAAAAAAAACATTGAAAAAAATTCTATATATCAGACACTATTCGTCCGAAATCGCTGGAATTTTGCTAGGGCCTACAAAACCTAACTCTACTGCCAAGTTCCAAGATTGAACACGATCGGATCTGTATTGTTGGAGATCCGAGCAGTTTTGTGTGAGTTCAGTAGCTGAATGGGTGACCGTTGCCTCGATAACTTTCGAACGAAAGGAGATCGGGACTTACAATTTTCAGGGTAGGTTGCTCATCCCAATGGGAGAGATAAGTTCGTTTTTGGTTCGAATTTACCATGGTATATATATATATATTCTTTTGACTGAGAGCTGTATATGTGTTAGCAGAGGTTGGTGTAACGGGGTACCATACAATTCGACGTATGATACAAGAGCTTAGGGAAAAACCTCAGCAATACAGGAGAACGGACAATATAATTCACCATGGTAAATTCGATTAAGACTGTCCAATACAGGAGAATGGACAATAGAACATACGCGCAAAAGCTCCTGACTTCACGTCAGTGCGTGAACCAATTTTTTTTTAGTGATTTTGAAAATTTTCTAGGGGTACGGTTCTCACAGAATTTGACACAGGCCTTTATGTCGATATTCTACAACTAGTTATTCAATCGAACATACAGGGTGTTTCTATTTCATTGCCAAAACTCCAAAACCATTTGGCCGATTATGCTAATTAACGAACTTAACTGTAGCATTCAGTTGCGCAATTTACCCTGAAAACTGCAAGTCGCTATTTCTTTCCGTTCTCAATGAATCATGAGATACATAATATTTTTTGGTAATATTTTAAAAATTTTCTTGTGATACGGTCCTCACAAAATTCTACACACGTCTTCATGTCGATATTTTACAACTCGTTACCAAGCTTCAATTCGATCGAGTATATACTTTTTGAGTTATCGAGGAAATAATATTTCAGATGGGTATAACTCCAAAACCGTTGGGCCGATTATGGCCAACAACGAACTTAATTCTTCCATTAAGATGTGCAACCTACCCTGAAAATTGCAAGTCCGTATCTCCTTTCGTTCGACAGTTATCGAGGCAACGTTCACCATCCAGCTACTGAACTCACACAAAGCTGTTCGGATCTCCAACAATATAAGGGGTCCGCCATCTAACGTTTTTTTTTCAACTAGTGTTTATTTCGTGAATGGTAACACTTATGTCTGATTTGACAGAATATTAGTTTTATCCTTCCGCAGAACGAATATGGTTGTGTATACGCTTGAACAACGCTGGGAAATATTGCGACATTACTTTGAAAATCATGGTAATGTTGCAGAATGTGTGCGAAAATTGCGTACGGATTTTGGAAGAAGAAAAGCACCGTCAGCTCCGTATGTTCGTATCTTGTGAAAAAAGTGAAAGAAACTGGCATCCTCATCGATAAACCAAAGCGTGAAAAGCCAAAAACAGTGCGTACTCCCGTGAACATTGCTGCTGTGGCAGAAAGTGTGCGTAAAGCGCCATCAACATCAATTCACCGTCGTTCTCAAGAATTAAACATTTCGGAGACATCATTGAGACGAATTTTGCATAAAGACCTTGGTATGACGCCATACAAAGTCCAATTGGTTCAGGAGTTGAAGCCAACTGATCATCCAATGCATCTCGGCTGACAGTCGAGCTGCCACTCGTTCCATGAAGAAGAGGAAATAAGACTTCACTAAAGTGCTTTTTTTTTCTGAATATATATATATATATATTTTTTTTTATTTTTGTTAGGTTTCTCCTGAGAGGTGTTTTCTTTTTTGTTTTTTTTTTTAATTTGAACTTAGTTCCGAAATTTTGTTCGATTTATCCTCTGTGTGTTTTCAATCATTATATATACCTATCTTAAATATTTTTGTTAATTGATTTCTTCTATTTTTTTTTTCAGTATTTGTTTTTTTTTTTTTCAGAATGAAGATTTCTCACATTAATGTTCAATCGCTTTTTCCGAAAATGTGCGATTTATCAGCAATCGTCCATCAGAAAGATTTTGATATTGTTGCGAGTTTCTGAGACCTGGCTGGATAAGGGTGTATCATCGGATGTAGTGGCTCTGGATGGCTATAGCTTATTTCGGGATGATCGGGGTAGTCGTGGGGGTGGCGTTGGCTTGTATGTGAAAGATTCCATTCGTGCCGTATTGCTGTCTCTTGATTTTGCATTGGAAAGTCCCACTGAGTGTATTTGGGTGAAGCTGGTTGTAAGAGGTTTGAATATTCTTGTGGGTGTGATCTACAGGCCTCCCAATCGTAAACGTAGGAAATCTAGGATGGAACCATTCATACGTGATATTGACAATATATTAAATTATGTATGCCCGATGGCCGATTATGTATTTTGTTTGGGGGATGTCAATGTGGATTTGATGAATGATAGTAATCCTGTCAGTGAATGCTGGTCGTCTTATGGTTTTACACAGGTTATTTCTGAGCCTACCCGTGTCAATCATAATTCTAGCACTCTAATTGATCCAATTTTTGTCAACTGTAATGTCAATATGATCGGAAAATGTGGAGTTATCAACACATATCATATGAGCGATCATGCAATGCCTTTTTGCGAGCTGACACTTAAACCTTTTAAGAGAAAATCAAAGATTGTTGAATTCAGGGATTTCAGTAGTTTCAATCGGGCGCAATTTTTGGCAGATCTGGAGACTAAGCCATGGCAGAAATTCCTCACTGAGTTGAATGTTAACAAAAAAGTGAATATGTTCAATAATTTTTTGATTGATACTTGCAACCACCACGCTCCCCTGAGGAAGAAGAGAGTAACGAGACCTAAAGCGGAATGGCTTACGGAGTCGATTAGGGCTTTGATGAGGTCTCGTGATAGAGCATTATATAGGTTTAAAAGGTCGGGCTCTAATCTTGACCATCTAACATATAGATCACTTCGCAATCGAGTTTTATCGGAAATTCGTAAAAGTAAAAGGTCCTTCCTGTTTGAGGCCAGTCAAAGTGATACTAAAAAATCCTGGGATGCTCTGAGAGCTCTTTATATCCATAGGAGGCCTGACCGTCTCCTTCCGGAAAGCCTTTCTGACCCAGATGATATTAACAATCTTTTTGCCCAACTTACTGGTTCTGCTCATAATGATGTATGTTCGGAGAGGATTGAATTCTATACGAATAATAAGTTCAGCGATTCTTCGAGGTTTGAGTTCAGGGTTATCGATATGGATGCTCTTTTAGTTGCTTTGGGGAGGATTAAGGTGAAATCTTTCGGTTGCGATGGTATTTCACTGGCGATGTTGTATCATGCCCGACCTTTTATTGATCCGTTCCTCTTACATTTAATGAATAGTTGTATACTTTGTAACGTTTTTCCATTGCAGTGGAAGGAGGCAATTGGTGTTCCTTTACCTAAAGTCTGCAATCCATGTCTCCGAGTTGCGTATCATTAGTATTCTTCCGGTGGTGTCGAAAATTTTGGAGAGAGTTTTGTTTGATCAGATGTATACATATGTTGAGGGATGTAATTTATTGCCTGCGTATCAGAATGGTTTTAGGAAGCATTTCAGTACCTCTACTGCCTTGGCAACAGTTACTGATGAAATTTTTTCCGGCCTTGATCGGGGATTGGTCGTCTTGCTGTTGTTGTTGGATTTTTCAAGGGCCTTCGACACCGTCAACCATGCTTTGATGTGCGCAAAGGTGGGCTACTTTGGTTTTTCTTGCGATGCTGTCTCGATGGTTAGATCTTTCCTGTCGTTCCGCACCCAGAGGATCAGGGCGGGTGGCAGACTTTCAGATTCTGCTCGGATTTGTTCGGGAGTTCCCCAGGGATCTATTCTTGGTCCTTTGTTATTTATTTTGTACACTTCCGATTTGCTTTCTGGTCTCAAGCATTGTAAACCGGTGACTTATGCAGATGATACAGAACTTATATATTCTTGCCCAGCCGAAGATATGCATCTTGCATCTTCAAGAGTTAATGATGATCTTGAAGCCGTGCTCTTGAATGCTACTGCACATAACCTCACAGTCAATGCATCTAAGTCAAAGCTTTTGGTTTACTCGAAGAAAAAGGATAGGGTTTCGATTTCGGCCATGCTGGATATTCGGATGGACGGTATTCCTATAGATTCAACTGACTCAGCTAGAAATCTCGGTCTCGCGTTTGATGACGAGCTTGCCTTTTCTCAACATGTTATTGAATTGGTGAAGAGTGCACATTATAGGTTGAGGGCTCTCTATTCTGCAAAACGTTTGCTTACTTTCAAGATGCGTAGAGATCTGGTTGAGTCCTTAGTTCTTTCGAGGTTTAATTATTGCGATGTGGTGTTTGGACCATGTTTGAACTCGTTCTTCCGGCGCCGTATACAACTTGTGCAAAATTACTGCTGTAGATTCGTTTTTGGTCTGCGTAAGTTCGATCATATTTCCCATAAAATTAATGAGTTGGGCTGGCTAAGGATGTAGAACAGAGTTCTGCATCTTGCTTGTTTCGTCTTTAAAATTCGGAATATGCCTTCTTCAACAGTTCTGAGGGCCAAACTCGTGCCCAGATATGCTGTTCACGATAGAGCGATTCGTAACAGGGGTGGTCTCACTGTTCCCTTACACAGAACTGCCAGGTTTCAGAAATGTTTTTCCTATCGCGCCGCCAAAGTTTTCAACGAGTTGAAGTCTGATCTACAATTTACCAGTTTTCACCAGTACAGGTCTCATGTGAGGGGTCTTCTTTTTGACAGTCAAATTAGTTAGATGTTGCTTTTTTTTTTTTTGTAACCTTTCAATATTTTTTCATTTTTCTTTCTTATTCTTGAGCAGATATTTGTTTTTTTTGTAAGTCTACATACGACAATAATGGGACCATTCTGGAGTTAAGTGTAAGAATAGTCTTTGACTAAACTTCGCTCTGGAGTGATCTCCCACCATCTGAATTCTTTTTCAAATGCATGTACGCATTTTTTTTTTCTCAATAAAGGCGATTATTATTATTATTATTATTATTTCGCTTCGCTAAGTGGGCCTGCGATCGACTTACAGAAGATGCCGATTTTGCCAAAAAAATCATTTTTTTCAGATGAAGCTCATTTTGATCTTGGCGGGTATGTAAACAAGCAGAATTGTCGCATTTGGGGCACAGAAAACCCGCACGCATACATTGAAATGCCGATACACCCAAAACGAGTCACTGTTTGGTGCGGATTTTGGTCCAGAGGCCTAATTGGGCCATTTTTCTTTGAAAATGGGCAAGGAGTACAGTCAATGGCGATCGTTATCGGGCCATGTTGAACGAATTTTTGTCCACAAAAATTGAAGAGGAGGATATTGGCAACATTTGGTTTCAACAGGACGGCGCTACGTGCCACACAGCCGAAGCTACACTCCTTGTTTTGCGTTGTTTTGCGATGTTTTTGAAGATCGCATTATCAGCCGCAGAGCTGATGTCGTTTGGCCACCTCGGAGCTGACATTTTACAGTATTACGCCAACAAGCTAGAGACAATTGACGCTTTAAAGGACAATATTCGTGAAGCCATTGGTAAAATACAGCTGCACACAATCGATAATGTGCTTAAAAATTGGACCGATCGTGTAGGCTACTGCATGGCCAGCCGAGGCAGCCATTTGAATGAAATTATTTTCCATTATTAACCGAAAGGATTGTACTTTCAAATAAAAAAAGAAATTTGAGAAAATATTCAGTACTTTTCTTTTTATTGCATTTTCAAAAAAAAAAGTTATTTGGCGGACCCGTTAGATCCGATCGTGTTCAAACTTGGAACTTGGCAGTAGACTTGGGTTATGAAGGCTCCCGCAAAATTATATTTATATATATATATATATATAACGGGTAATTCCGCAAAAGGAGCAGAGAAAATCATTCTCCATTTTAATAAACTTATCCGCGTTATCCTATTTTCTTATATATATATATATATATATATATAATTTTTTCAATGTTTTTTATTAGTGTTCTGTGGTGGACGCTTTCTTCACTCCGGTAATGTTTTTGGCGGGATTAAATATTACTGTAGGCGTTCCTTAAATTAACGCCATATCCTTGCGCGTCATTTCACACAGGAGATTGAAAAGTATCCAGGATTCCGGGATGAAGAACGAGTACCCACTCGGGCGTCCTTATAAAACTGACGCAATCGACTGGAATCGAAGACAGGGAGGGAGTCTTATCTAAATAGGAGAGTGCAGAGTTGCCAGGGACGTTGGCTGGCTGCTGGCTTATCAAACCTCCTCTGGTATCCGCATTATGTCACGGTTTAATCGATTTAACATTCTCTACAAAATCTAATAATGTTGAGCGGGAACATAAGCTGCATTCCGAAATACTCAAATTGAAAAGTCTGGCCGGCTGGACCGTGAAAGGTGGGCGTGCCCGGAATCCGAATGGGATAAATTTGAATTTGAACGCTTTTTATTGTGATGATTTTCATTCTTTATCCTGTCATTCCTGTCGGACGATGAGACGCGATTCGTGCAGCGAAGACTTGCTTTTCTTCTTGGAATATTTAGTTTGAAAGTACGTAGATACGATATTGGTTCAAGCCCTGTGGACAGGGGCTTTGGCGCTCTTGTTTGAACTTTGACAAATCATATCTCTGCAATTATAACGGCGTGAAGTTGGCAGCCACTTATTAGCGCGATAGCTCTCGTTTCACCAGTGGCGTCGGTGTAAATACATTATATGGCGTAACTTCCGTTTGAAACACGGCATTGTGGACATTGTGGACCAATGAACTAGTTTTATTAATCGTATCCACTTCAGATTGGTCTAAGGGGTGGAAATTGGAACCACCCCCTGAATAGATATCTACATACTTTCATAACTCGTTGCAAAAAATATCCTCTACAGATGAAACTCACATAGAACGTTCATTTTGGACCAATGAAGAATTCATATAAATTTTATCGACTTTGGAGGGGTCTGAGGGGTGGACATGGTAACCGCCCCCCAATTGATGTCTACCTTCATAACACGTCGAAAAAAATATCCTCTACAAATGAAACTCACAGAAAATGTTTAACGTGAACTCAAGAACAATACATATTAATTTTATCGCCTTCGGGGGGGTCTGAGGGGTGGAAATGGGAAGCGCCCCCTAACTGATGTCTACCTTCATAACACGTCGAAAAAAATGGCATCTACAGATGAAATTCACAGGAAACGTTCATTGTGATTTCATGGACAATACCTATTAATTTTATCGCCTTCGAAGGAGTCTGAGGGATGGAAATGGTAACCGCCCCCCAATTGATGTCTACCTTCATAACCCGTCGAAAAAAATGGCCTCTACAGATGAAATTCACAGGAAACGTTTATTGTGATTTCATGAACAATACCTATTAATTTTATCTCCTTCGGAGGGGTCTGAGGGGTGGACAGTGGACATGGTAACCGCCCCCCAATTGATGTCTATCTTCATAACACGTCGAAAAAGATGGCCTCTACAGATGAAATGCACAGGAAACGTTTATTGTGATTTCATGAACAATACTTATAAATTTTATCGCCTTCGGAGAAGTCTGAGGGGTGGAAATGGTAACCGCCCCCCAATTGATGTCTACCTTCATAACACGTCGAAAAAAATATCCTCTACAAATGGAACTCACAGGAAACGTTTATTGTGAACTCATGAACAATACTTATTAATTTTATCGTCCTCGGAGGGGTCTATGGGGTGGACATGGTAACGGCCCCCCAATTGATATCTACCTTCATAACACGACGAAAAAAATGGACTCTACAGATGAAATTCACAGGAAACGTTTATTGTGATTTCACGAACAATACTTATTAATTTTATCGCCTTCGGGGGGGTTTGAGGGGTGGAAATGGTAACCGCCCCCCAATTGATGTCTACCTTCATAACACGTCGAAAAAAATATCCTCTACAAATGAAACTCACCGAAAATGTTTAATGTGAACTCAAGAACAATACTTAATAATTGCATCGCCTTCGGGGGGTCTGAGGGGGGGAAATAGGAACCGCCCCCCAATTGATGCCTACCTTCATAACACGTCGGAAATAATGGCCTCTACAGATGAAATTCACAGGAAACGTTTATTGTGATTTCATGAACAATACCTATTAATTTTATCGCCTTCGGAGGGGTCTGAGGGGTGGAAATGGTAACCGCCCCCCAATTTATGTATACCTTCTTAAGTTCACATTAAACATTTTCTGTGAGTTTCATTTGTCGAGGATATTTTTTTCGACGTGTTATGAAGGTAGACATAAATTGGGGGCGGTTACCATTTCCACCCTCAGACCCCTCCGAAGGCGATAAAATTAATTAGTATTGTTCATGAAATCACAATAAACGTTTCCTGTGAATTTCATCTGTAGAGGCCATTTTTTTCGACGTGTTATGAAGGTGGACATCAATTGGGGGGCGGTTCCCATTTCCACCCCTCAGACCCCCCCGAAGGCGTTAAAATTAATAAGTATTGTTCTTGAGTTCACATTAAACATTTTCTGTGACTTTCATTTGTAGAGGATATTTTTTTCGATGTGTTATGAAGGTAGACATCAATTGGGGGGCGGTTACCATTTCCACCCCTAAGACTTCTCCGAAGGCGATAAAATTTATAAGTATTGTTCATGAAATCACAATGAACGTTTCCTGTGAATTTCATCTGTAGAGGCCATTTTTTTCGACGTGTTATGAAGGTAGACATCAATTGGGGGGCGGTTTCCATTTCCACCCCTCAGACCCCCCCGAAGGCGTTAAAATTAATAAGTATTGTTCTTGAGTTCACATTAAAAATTTTCTACGACTTTCATTTGTAGAGGATATTTTTTTCGACGTGTTATGAAGGTAGACATCATTTGGGGGGCGGTTACGATTTCCACCCCTCAGACCCCTCCGAAGGCGATAAAATTAATAAGTATTGTTCATGAAATCACAATAAACGTTTCCTGTGAATTTCATCTGTAGAGGCCATTTTTTTCGACGTGTTATGAAGGTAGACAACAATTGGGGGGCGGTTCCCATTTCCACCCCTCAGACCCCTCCGAAGGCGATAAAATTAATAGGTATTGTTCATAAAATCACAATGAACGTTTCCTGTGAATTTCATCTGTAGACGCCATTTTTTTCGACGTGTTATATAGGTAGACATCAATTGGGGGGTGGTTCCCATTTCCACCCCTCAGACCCCTCCGAAGGCGATAAAATTAATAAGTATTGTTCATGAAATCACAATAAACGTTTCCTGTGAATTTCATCTGTAGAGGCCATTTTTTTCGACGTGTTATGAAGGTAGACATCAATTGTGGGGCGGTTCCCATTTCCACCCCTCAGACCACCCGAAAGCGATAAAATTAATATGTATTGTTCTTGAGTTCACGTTAAACATTTTCTGTGAGTTTCATTTGTAGAGGATATTTTTTATGACGTGTTATGAAAGTAGACATCAATTGGGGGGCGGTTCCCATTTCCACCCCTCAGAAGGCAATAAAATTAATAGGTATTGTTCATAAAATCACAATGAACGTTTCCTGTGAATTTCATCTGTAGACGCCATTTTTTTCGACGTGTTATGGAGGTAGACATCAATTGGGGGGCGGTTCCCATTTCCACCCCTCAGACCCCCCCGAAGGCGATAAAATTAATAAGTATTGTTCTTGAGTTCACATTAAACATTTTCTGTGACTTTCATTTGTAGAGGATATTTTTTTCGACGTGTTATGAAGGTAGACATCAATTGGGGGCGGTTACCATTTCCACCCCTCAGACCCCTCCGAAGGCGATAAAATTAATAAGTATTGTTCATGGATTCACAATAAACGTTCCCTGTGAATTTCATCTGTAGAGGCCATTTTTTTCGACGTGTTATGAAGGTAGACATCAATTGGGGGGCGCTTCCCATTTCCACCCCTCAGACCCCCCCCGAAGGCGATAATATTAATATGTATTGTTCTTGAGTTCACATTAAACATTTTCTGTGACTTTCATTTGTAGAGGATATTTTTTACGACGTGTTATGAAGGTAGACATCAATTGGGGGGCCGTTACCATTTCCACCCCTCAGACCCCTCCGAAGGCGATAAAATTAACAAGTATTGTTCATGAAATCACAATAAATGTTTCCTGTGAATTTCATCTGTAGAAGCCATTTTTTTCGACGTGTTATGAAGGTAGAAATCAATTGGGGGGCGGTTCCCATTTCCACCCCTCAGACCCCCCGAAGGCAATAAAATTAATATGTATTGTTCTTGAGTTCACGTTAAACATTTTCTGTGAGTTTCATTTGTAGAGGATATTTTTTTCGACGTGTTATGAAGGTAGACACTGGTGAAACGACAGCTATCGCGCAAATAAGTGGCTGCCAACTTCACGCCGGTGAATAGAGAATAGAACATACGCGCAAAAGCTCCTGACTTCACGTCAGTGCTTGAACTAAATTTTTACAACAGTCTGTATTCTAATATGGATGCTGGAAATTTTTTCGATAGGCAATCCCTACTTATTTTTGGCGCTCTAGTTCCTCGGAACTGAGTGCTTATCAATTTACCCAAATGTCTATAATTTTCGAATTTTTGCTGAAAATGGTCTCAAGCGATTTGATTCGACTCACTGATCAAGAATCCGAGGTCGAAATCGATTCTGTCCGGCCGGACAGCCGTAGGCACGATATCTCTCGAACCAAAGGAGTTAGAGGATTGAAATTTGCAAGGTGGCTTTGGATCGTAAATATCTCGGACAAGTTCGTTAATTGGCAAAATCCATCAAGCGGTTTCGGAGTTATGGCCGATTTTAGTAAAACACATTTTTTATGAATATTTCCGAAACCGATCACTCGATCTATCTGAAATTTAGCATCAAATTCTAGAATCATAACCTTTATACGCGTGTGAAGTTTTGTGTTGACCAGGTTACCGCAAAGTGCCAAAAAATTTTTTCAAAATTTTAAATTTTTTTTTCTACAATAACTCTCGAACGGAATGAGCTAGGCAGTTGAAATTTTCAGAGTGGGTTAGGGAGATGAATATCTCGGTTAAGTTCGTTATTGGGCAAAATTGGCCAGATTTAATTTGATTTCTTCCATGGTGCAGTTCTCATTCTCATGATTGCTCATTTAATCTTGATAAATAAACTATTATTTGAATTGAATTTCCTTTATGATGCGGTTATATCATATGAATCCATTGATATAATTCCCAACTCTGATAAACCAATACTTTCGGAGATATAATTTGTCTGTTTGAACTAGAGCGCCAGAAAGCTCCTGTCCACAGGGCTTGAACCCATTTTTTTAGTGTTCTTCCTGGTTCCCCTTTTTGGCGCTCTAGTTCCTCGAAAATGGTCTCAGACGATTAGGTTCGACTCACTGATCAAGAATCCGAGGTCGAAATCGATTCTGTCCGGCCGGTCCGGCCGGCCGGCCGTAGGCACAATAACTCTCGAACGAAAGGAGTTAGAGGATTGAAATTTGCAAGATGGGTTTGGAGCGTAAATATCTCGGACAAGTTCGTTAATGGTCGAAATCCATAAAGCGGTTTCGGAGTTATGGCAAATTTTAGTAAAAACATTTTTTATGAATATATCCGAAACCGATCACTCGATCTATCTGAAATTTAGCATCAAATTGTAGAATCATTACCTTTATACGCATGTGAAGTTTTGTATTGACCAAGTTACCGCAAAGTGTCAAAAAAAAAATTTCAAAATTAAAAAAAAAATGTTCTACAATAACTCTCGAACGGAATGAGCTAGGCAGTTGAAATTTTCAGAGTAGATTAGGGAGATGAATATCTCGGTTAAGTTCGTTATTTGGCAAAATAGGCCAGATGGTTTCGGAGTAACGAAAAAAAAATGTTTATTTAAGCAACAAATTTCAAATTCAATTTTATTTAAGATGCAGTTTCACCATTGAAATCCATCGATATCATTTTCAACTCCAACAAGCTAATACTTTCGGAGATATGATTTTTCTGAATTTCAATAATAAATCGTACTTCTGTTTTCATAGAATGCTATAATTATTCTATCTAAGCTTTATTATATACTCTGTGTTCATACTCGTACATTTCATCCTGTTCTATAAGAGAGAGTCAAATTCAATTCAGCTATTTTAATTTGATTGCTTCCATGGTGCAGTTCTCATTCTCAGATTGCCCATTTAATCTTGATAAATAAACTATTATTTGAATTTAATTTCCTTTATGATGCAGTTCTATCATAAGAATACATTGATTTAATTCCCAACTCTGAGAAACCAATACTTTCGGAGATATAATTTGTCTGATTGAACTAGAGCGCCAGAAAGCTACTGTACACAGGGCTTGAACCCATTTTTTTGAAAACACTGTGTATTCATTTGCTGAAGACATTTCTGATGTTAACTGATCAATGTGGAAAGTACCTCGTCTAACTTAATTCTGAGAATTATTCCACTTTAGCACGTACACACACAAACAAGTCATGGACACTATAAAATATTAACATAAAGGTTGCTAAATTTCCAAAGACATATTATCCACTCCTTATGATTGTCAAGGCTGATTGGATGCTTCATCATCATCGATTACTCCTTATGATTTCTTGGTATTTTTTATAATGTCTGGGTAATTCAGCGACGGAAGAATATTTTGTGATTCCCTATTGATTGGGAACTGGTTTCTCAATTCTTTGGAAATGATTTCAAGTGGAATTTTGCTTCTGGTGCGCCAAGGCAACGAAACAGAAAAAGAAAAAAAAAACAAAAAGATAATTCATTTGTTTATAACGAATTGTTTATTGAATAAACAATGGAAATTTAAATAATAATCGATTTTTTTTAATATCAAGACCAAGATAAATAGTGATTTAAAAAAATGGTTCCTTGATTTTCATAACAAGTGGTAAAAAAATTGTTATTTAGCAAATGCGTTTTCAAGCAATAATTTTTTTTTAAGAAACGATTTTTTTCAAATCATAATCATCATCAAGGATTATGTTATCAAAACAAACTTTTAAATTATCTCATAAACAACGCATTTTTTTAAACAATTTTTTAAATAATAGGAGATACAAATGATTAAAAATAATTTTTGAGTACATAGCTACTGATCATAAGAAAACGGATAAATAGTAATATTATAAAAAAAAGTCTTTCTCAATGTTTAATGGAGCTTTATAATTTGTCACTTAAGTAAATTGTCATAATAAAACGAAAATTAACAATTTTTTAATACTTCTATTCCAAGATCTTTGAAAAATAGCTCCACGAAAGGAAAACATTATCAGATTAATAGTTTAACATTTATCGAACTTGCAATGTTAATGTTCGTGCTACAAAAAAATTTAATTAACTAATGGATAACTAATTGAAAAATCGCGATCAAATTTTTTGGATCTCGGATTATTGTTCATTGATCTATCCTGCAGGCGCCTAAATTTTTTAAATTTTTTATTTTCGTATTTAATAAGCTTAAATAATATTTTTCATTAAAGCTCCGCAGGGGGCGAGGCTTGCGCAAGCCGGAGTACCCGTTTTCGGAACTATTTACAACGCTCTGGGAAAATTATGAATATTGGTCATACAATTCCGGGAGTTGGGCTTTTTGGCGCTCTAGTTCCTCGGAACTGAGTGCTTATCAATTTGCCCAAATGTCTGTAATTTTCGAATTTTTCGATGAAAATGGTCTTAAACGATTTGGTTCGACTCACTGATCAAGAATCCGTGGTGGAAATTAATTCTGTCCAAACGTCCGGCCGGTCGGCCGTAGGCACGATAACTCTCGAACGGAATGAGCTAGAGAGTTGAAATTTTCAGAGTAGGTTTGGGGGATGAATATCTCGGCTAAGTTCGTTACTGGGCAAAATCGGACAGAAGGTTTCGGAGTAATAAAAAAAAAATTTTTTTTTTACAAAACAAATTCCAAATTAATTTTTTTTTAATAAGCAGTTTTATCATAAGAATCCATTCATATCATTTTTAACTCTAACAAGCTAATACTTTCGCAGATACGATTTTTCAAAATTTCAATGAAAATCGTATTTCACAGATTGATATAATTATTCTATGTATGAATTCTCATAATGTCAACTTGACAGAAGGGAATATTGTAACTTCAAAAATATTGGGGTTGAAATACTCGTATTTTAGCGATGCAACGGGGACCTCACCCGAAAATGTTAGAAAATATTACGTAAATATTGAAAGCATATTTCTGTAGTTCGAGAGAGGAGAAAATTTGGAGAACGTAGATCAGGAAATTTTTGATCGATTACAAGGTATTTTTTTATTTATTACTCATCTTCTTTCATATTATTACTCATCTTCTTTCATACATGTTTTATGGAATACCTACTATTTGTAGGTACTTTAAACCTGTTTTGGGCAATTGTCATACGAAACTCTCGAACGAAAGGAGTTAGCGGATTGAAAATTGCAAGGTGGTTTTGGAGCGTAAATATCTCGGACAAGTTCGTTCGATCTATCTGAAATTTAGCATCAAATTGTAGAATCATGACCTTTATACGCATGTGAAGTTTTGTATTGACCAGATTACCGCAAAGTGTAAAAAAAAAATTTTTGAAAATTTAAAAAAAGTTTTTCCATAATAACTCTCGAACGGAATGAGCTAGGTAGTTGAAATTTTCAGAGTAGGTTAGGGAGATGAATATCTCGGTTAAGTTCGTTATTGGGCAAAATTGGCCAGATTTAATTCGATTTCTTCCATGGTGCAGTTCTCATTCTCATGATTGCTCATTTAATCTTGATAAATAAACTATTATTTGAATTGAATTTCCTTTATGATGCAGCTCTATCATATGTATACATTGATATAATTCCCAACTCAGAGATACCAATACTTTCGGAGATATAATTTGTCTGTTTGAACTAGAGCGCCAGAAAGCTCCTGTCCACAGGGCTTGAACCCATTTTTTTTTAGGAAATATCCTCTTATTTTTGAATCTTTTTTCTAATTTGAATTCTCAAATAATTTTTGAGATATTGGCGAAAATACCAACCCCCCCTTTTTTCACTTAATTGTTTATAACTATTGCAATTTTGCATTATCTACATGCCATTTCGAATCGAATGACACCTCAATCATAATTTTCGGAGAATACGCTAAAATTTTGACCACAAAAGCCTCGTAAAAAGCACTTGTTGACTAGACTATATAACTACATCAGAAGTGTGTATTTGATTATTCTTACAAGTCTTGGTTCACTAGGGTCATGGATAATTACATTCCTATTTATGTTACATTTCAAAAGAAATTTAAATAAAAATGGGGAAAAGTTTTGTTTTCTTTTTCAAATACTATTTTGAGCATCTTTGGTGAGAATTTACCCAGAGCCAACGTACCTAATAATTTTTTTTTTCAACTTTTTGTCCGTAGACGGACATACGAACCATAAACAATAATAATAATTACCCATTTGATGAATTCCCACATCATTCTTTGTTTTCGAACGAACACTGTTTCTACATTTGAAATTAAACAGTAACTCCTCAATCGATATTCAAGTACAACGGGCAACACGATAAGTATTTATTAATTTCAAATTTTTTACCGCTCAACAGAACTTAACGAATCAACACATCGTGTTCGATCAACAGTTGTACTAGCACGATTCGATATTCGTGGTAAAATCGCTCGATATACTCTCAATGTCGGCTGCCGACTGGTCTCTATACCCAGAAATATCAATTGATCAAGCATCTAAACGATGCCCAGCAGATTTACCTGAAGTAGATTCGCATTTGATGCCGCGTAAAGACACTTTATGCGTGTTAACACGCATTAACACGACACAACAGAACGCAAAACGTGTTGTCTGCTTCCGACGACACATCAGAATAATAGTCTAGTCAACAAGTGTTATTGGCGCTCTTGTTCCTCGGAACAGAGTGCTTATCAATTTGCCCAAATGTCTGTAATTTTCGAATTTTTGGCTGAAAATGGTATCAAACGTTTTGGTTCGACTCACTGATCAAGAATCCGTGGTCGAAATCGATTCTGTCCGGCAGTCCGTTAACACGATAACTCTCGAAGGAAAGGAGTTAGAGGATTGAAATTTGCAGGGTAGGTTCGGAGCGTAAATATCTCGGACGAGTTCGTTAACGGGCGAAATCCATCAAGCGGTTTCGGAGTTATGGCCGTTTTTACTAAAAACGTTTTTTATGAATATTTCCGAAACCGATCACTCGATCTATCTGAAATGTAGAATCATGACCTTTAGACGTAGGTGAAGTTTTGTATTGATCGGGTTAACGTAAAGTGTAAAAAAAAAAATTTGAAAATTTGTTTCTACAATAACTCTCGAACGGAATGAGCTAGGCAGTTGAAAATTTCAGAGTAGGTTAGGTAGATAAATATCTCGGTTTAGTTCGCTATTGGCCAAAATAGGCGAGATGGTTTGGGAGTAACGAAAAAAATTTTTTTCTTTAACTTACAAATTTCTAAATAAATTTGCATAAAGATGCAGTTTCACCCTAAAAATCCATTGATATCATTTTCAACTACAACAAGCTAATACTTTCGGAGATATGATTTTTCGAAATTTCAATGATGAATCGTACTTCTATGTTTTCACAGAATGCTATAATTATTCTATCTAAGCTTTATTATATGATCTGTGTTCATACTCGTATATTTCATCCTGTTCTATAAGAAAGACTCAAATTCATTTCAGCTATTTTAATTTGATTTCTTCCATGGTGCAGTTCTCATTCTCAGATTGCTCATTTTTAATCTTGATAAATAAACTATTATTTGAATTGAATTTCCTTTATGATGCAGGTCTATCATAAGAATACATTGATATAATTCTCATCTCTGAGAAACCAATATGATTGAGGTATCATTCGATTCGGAATGGCATGTAGATAGTCTTTGGGAAAGTGCTAAGTCGAATTTACCATGTTCAATTCGATTAAGAGTGTCCAATACAGGAGAACAGACAATGGTATTCACCATGGTAAATTCGATTAAGAGCGTCCAACACAGGACACATGGACAATAGAACATACGCGCAAAGGCTCCTGACTTCACGCCAGTGCTTGAACCAGTTTTTTTTCGCAATTTATTGAAAATTTTCTAGGGGTACGGTTCTCACAAAATTTTACACACGCCTTTATTTCGATATTCTACAACTAGTTAGCAAGCTTCAATTCGATCGAGTACATATTTTTTGAGTTATCGAGGAAATAATATTCCTGGTGGGTATAACTCCGAAACCGTTGGACCAATTATGCCCAAAAATGGACTTAACTCTCCAATTGGGCAGTAAAACCTACCCTGAAAATCGATTACTACCAGGTTCATTAGCAATTTCATAAGCAATTTCAAGAAACAAGCAACGAACTTCTACCAGGTGATTATTCAGAACTTCAGATGTTCGAAGACCGCTACAGGACCCTAATGTAGGGCTATCATCTCCTATAGATACATGCTTCACTATCTATTATGAATCGACCCGAAAATTTATGTTATATTTTGATATGTCATCGTGACATTCATGATTTTGAAGGTTCTCGCAAAATTTCAGCGATGCGATGTCGGACTACTGCTTCCTGATATAATATAAATTTGTTTTCAATGATTTTTTTTTTAATTTTCTAGTAATAGGATCTTCACGAAATTTTGTAAACATTTTTGGGTCGGCATTCTAGAACTAATTAACATGTTTGAATTGAATCGGCATCGTATTTTTTGGGTTTTTGAAGAAATAATAACCAAATTTCAGATTGATAAAACTCCAAAACCATTTGACCCATTATGCTAATTGACGAACTTAAATGTCGCATTCAGATACGCAATCTACCCTTAGAACTTGCAAGTCGCTATTTCTTTCCGTTCCCAAGGTATCGTGAGATACATCATATTTTTTCTTAATTTTTTTTAAATTTGCTGGTGGTACGGTCCTCTCAAAATTTTACACACGTCTTCATGGCCGGTATTCTACAAGTAGTTAGCAAGCTTCAATTCGATCGAGTCTATATTTTTAACCGTTGGACCGATTACAGCCAACAGCAAACTTAACTCTCCCACTCAGATACGCAACGTTCCCTGAAAATTGCAAGTCCCTATCTCCTTTCGTTAAAGAGTTATCGAGGCAAAGGTCACCCATCCAGCTACTGAATTCACACAAGGCTGCTCGGATCTCCAACAATATAGACCGGTCATGTTCAAACTTGGAACTTAGTAGTAGAGTTGGGTTTTGAAGGTTCTCGCAAAATTTCAACCATGTCGGATGAAAAGTTTCTGATCTATAGAATTTTTTTCAATGATTTTCAATGATTTTTCAAAATTTTTCTAGTGATACGATCCTCACGAAAATTAGCAAAAATTTTTGTGCTGGCATTTTACAACTAATAACCATGTTTGAATTGGATCGATTTAGTATTTTTTGAGTTACTGACGAAATAACAACAAAATTTCAGATGGGTGAAACTCCAAAACTATTGGGCCGATTATGCTGATAAACAACCTCAAATGTCAAATTCGGATGGACAACCAAACCTGATAATTTCAAATCGCTATCTCTTTCCGTTCTCAGGTTATCGTGACATAACAAATATTTTTTAATAATTTTTTTAAAATGTTCTAGTGATACGATTCTCACTAAATTTCACAAAAGTCCTTAGGTTTATTTCTACAACTATTCTCCAAGTTTTAATTCGATCGGATTAATATTGGTTGAAAACATAATTATTACTCGGAAACCATTGGGCCGATTATGCCTAGTAACGAACTTGTCCGTCGTATTGGGATGCGCCACCTATCCTGAAAATTGTAAGTCGCTAGCTCTTTCCGTTCTCATGTTATCGTGGCAACGGCCGGCCGGCCGGAATCAAATTTGGCCCCTAATTCGTCATCGGGAAGTCGAACCCAATCGTTTTTAGACCATTTTCGGGGAAAAAATTCGAAAGTTACAGACATTTGGGCAAAATAATAACGCGATGTTCCTCGGAACATACGCGCAAAAATCGATCTTGAAAACAACACATTCAAACCTAAAAAATCTGGAAGGATATATGTGTATGATAAGAGATACGTTACTACAGGAAGTCATAAGAACAGTTAAAATGTCTAAATACAAATTTAACAAAATTATTTTAATTTACAATGAATTATTTCACAGATATAGACTACAGTTGAAAAAATTATGGGTCATTTGAACCACCAGGTGACCTATCTAGAACGATATAAGAGCATAAAATAATAAGATTCAGCACTATGCCGCCACTTGTAAGCTGTCCAACTGAGTGCAGGTGAGAATTCGAAAGTACAGGTAGAGTGAGTACATTTTGGTCACATATTTTTGTACGGCATTCTTAACACCGATAGATCCATGAAAAATGATAAGAAAACGCGCAGTGCCGTAAAAAAATGGTGCGCCACAAAGTCGGATTTTTTTTTTTATTTTCCGACAATTACTAGGGTGAATTTGGTCATTTGATTTTGTACGGCATCTGCGTCATACTATTTCAATACTGCTTCCAATCCATTATTCCGCAACGCCGTACAAAAATCATGCGACAAGGGGCAAAATCGAGGGTTGCAAACCCCTCTTTCCGTGGTTCAGGGGGTGATTTGAAAAAGTACGGCTTCGGTTCCAAAACATTATCTAGCACTCAAAAGTACTATTAGAAATAATGCCGTCAAAAAATGATTGTTCATTTGAATGTATATCAATAATTATCTTAATTTCATCGTATCCTTGATTTATAGAGCTGTAAAGTCATTTGATCCTGTACGGCAACTTTTTTTTTACATGATATTGTAAAATACAATTGTTATATAGTATTGCCGTTCAAAAGAAACCGTTCTAAAAAAAATTATAGAGAAATACAAAAACTGAAATTTTGCAAATTATTGTAAAAGTTTAAATATCATAGATTAATGAAATATAGCAGTTTTCTATATTTTATCCCTTGTTTTGAATAGTATTAACATGGATAAATTAGGAAAAAATGATGCCGTACATTTTTATGCAGACCATATATTTTATAGGCTGATGAAAGTGACGCTACAATTTTAAGGGTACTTTATGACCATCTGATACAGTACGGTATCAAAATAGTTTTGAAGAGAACAATTCATACTTCAAACATTATTGATACATACATATAATTGATTTGTTTCATTGTAATGATTTGAATAAATAAAATAATCATATTTTAGAAAAATTCGATATATTTAATGATAATAATAAAAAATCCGAATAAAATACGATATTCCCTACAAATGCTAAACGTCGTAACAGAACGTCGCTCCGAAAATGTGCGAGTACTTATGATACTGAAATTAGCAGACAAGTAACAACTTTTATGATTTTTTTAATTGAAAAGATTATTTTTAAAAAATTTAAAAAAAAATTGAACATCTACATAATTCAAAAAAGTAGGTACGAATTTTTTAAATATTTTTTTTCCACTTATCCATTTCTGAAATAGAGTCTTAAATTTTACAGGTGTCTGCTGACTTCAGTGTCATGAGTACTTCTCAAAAATATGTTGTATTTTGGAATTATCAGTGACAACATGTCTATATTTTGGAATAAATCGATAGTATACAAACCCATATTTAACATAGTTTCTAACTAGGAACCAAGATTATTGAAAGGTTTTTTTCTGGGTTTTCTCTCCCAATGTGAAAATTCTTGAATTTCACAATATAATTCTAAAGATTTTCATTGAGCGACTGACGAAGGAGTCTGATATAGACTCCGAAACGTTACGATATAGTTGTTTCTTCGTTAATGTTGTTTCGTTGTTGTTTGTTAGGCAACATTGTTCAATTGATTGCTTCTGACAAATATCTTGTGTTTCTTACGCAGAAGCAAATCACAAAATAATCAATTTTTATTTTATAGATATTTTTCAGAGTTTGGGAGAGAAAACCCAGAAAAAAGCTTTCAATAATGAGTATACCTCCCACAGTATCCTTTAATGATTACTTAGGAACCTAGAATCACGAAAAGACTATGAAAATTAGTACAAATAAACTATCTAAATGCCGTATAAAAAAAATTTCACCTTACATTTCGTTATATGGATTTTTTCTTTTTGATTTTTTCTTTTTCACTTTTTTTTCCCCTTTGGACCAACGAAAATGTACCGCATATGAAAAAATATTATCTATGCATAAAATACTTTCAAAATAAATTTATTTCATGTTGTGTCAAATCACCCCCTTGACCACGGAAAGAGAGGGGATTGCAACCCTCGATTTTTTCCCCTTGTCGCATGATTTTTGTACACGTTGCGGAATAATGGATTGGAAGCAGTATTGAAATAGTATGACACAGATGCCGTACAAAATCAAATGAACAAATTCACCCTGGTAATTGTCGGAAAAAAAAAATCCGACTTTGTGTCGCACCATTTTTTTACGGCACTGCGCGTTTTCTTATCATTTTTCATGGATCTATCGGTGTTAAGAATGCCGTACAAAAATATGTGACCAAAATGTACTCACTCTACCTGTACTTTCGAATTCTCACCTGCACTCAGTTGGACAGCTTACAAGTGACGGCATAGTGCTGAATCTTATTATTTTATGCTCTTATATCGTTCTAGACCTTTCCTAATTTTTCGAATAAAATCTTCATAAACCAAAAAAGAGACTCCCGGGTTGCGCAGTATGTAGTCTCGGTATCGCTACAATATTTTTCAAAACGTCTCGTCTCGTCTGGCTTTCCCGAGACGAGAAGAGAAAAAATCTTGCTCTCGTGTGAAGCCCTGCATATCTCCATCACAGTTGGAACAAATCAAAAAATTGCGAAAATTCTTAAGATATCTAAAACAAACCAACACAAGATTCCAATTTAGAATAGTAGAAAATGTAATAGTTCAGTCAATCTGGCAAAAATTAAATCGTTCCGATACAGAAAATAACCAGTGGCTGAATCTTTGTTAATAGTTGGAGAATGATGTTAGAAAAAGGTTTATTGGGTCGGCCACGTTGGACCGTGATGCGTGTTTTGAAAAATTCAAAAAAATTTTGAAATGCATTTATCTCGTGATCTATGCATTTCACAGAAAAATTTATTCAAGAAAAAATGTAGAGGACATCGATATCTACAATTAATCTCATTGGTGCTATGCCGTACAACAAAAAATGCACGCAGTAGGTGGCGCTAAAGTTCCAAAATAAGAGTTTTTCCACTTTTTTGCTAAAAAATTTTCATTTTTCAACTATATTGTAAATGTAAATGTTGTTCCTTTTAATATTACGAACAACTTTTATCTAAACATTTTTTACATACAACTTACCGTTCGAAAGTTATAGTGTAATACAGCGCTGCGTTAACATCGCAGTGCTGCTAACGGTATTTTTCTCGGTCCTATTTTTTTAAATATTATGATGAAAAATTTGAATTTAAAATTTAAATATACATAAACATACTAACTTTTATTGAAAACAATCTTTTTTTGTAATTTTGATCCGCCATATTAGTTGCCACTTGGAATTTTAAAAATATCACAAATTCAGTGACTCCAAAAACATATATACACAAATTTTCACATCAATTTAACTTATACAAACATGTAAGGGTGAAAGGGTTAATCAAGTGTAAAATCCATATTTGTACTTTATCATCGTTATAAAATGAAAAAAATGTACATTAAAAGAAAAACGCTATTGTATGTACCAATAAAATTGATGTTATATAATGATGTTATTGAATTTGTTTTCGTCAACCTAATCCAAATTTCTCGAAAAGTCAATGAAATCATTTTAATTGTTAACATTTTTCATAAATTATTATATAAGAAATCATTTTTCATAACAAAAATAAAGATTTGAAAACTATTTCCGTTCAATAAAATAATGTATAAAAAAATTTGATCAAAAGCTATAATTATTCATAATAATTTACAATCGCTAATTGGAAATATTACAAACAATGTTACAAACAATATAAATTATTACAAATTGATCAAAACAATAAAGATACGTCAGTTATATGCACCACAGCAGCTGTCCTCATACTTTGTGAAATCGTTGTAATGGAAATTTCAAACTTCAGCAAGCTGTAGCTTCAAAACGGTAAGTTGTATGTAAAAAATGTTTAAATAAAAGTTGTTCGTAATATTAAAAGGAACAACTTTTACATTTACAATATAGTTGAAAAAAGAAAATTTAATAGCAAAAAAGTGGAAAAACTCTTATTTTGGAACTTTAGCGCCACCTACTGCGTGCATTTTTTGTTGTACGGCATAGCACTAATGAGATTAATTGTAGATATCGATGTCCTCTACATTTTTTCTTCAATAAATTTTTCTGTGAAATGCATAGATCACGAGATAAATGCATTTCAAAATTTTTTTGAGTTTTTCAAAACACGCATCACGGTCCAACGTGGCCGACCCAATAAACCCTTTTCTAACATCATTCTCCAACTATTAACAAAGATTCAGCCACTGGTTATTTTCTGTACCGGCGAAATGCCAGATTGACTGAACTATAATTCGAATACAATTCCAAGCCCTGCAACAGAGACTCAGGTCCGCAATCGTTCTCCATACGTTTAATTCGCCTTCTCGGAAATCCTCCGAAACGATAAGATCCCTATAATTCGCCGGATAATCCAGGAAACTCCAATTTTCCCCGGGAAAATTCCCGGTGGCGCTCGTTGAAACAATGCTTTCGGCGGGATAAACATTACTCAGCCAAATCGAACGCTCCGCTCAACTTATCCGCCCCCTCGTGATATGGGGGGGCAATCTATCAGGGCACTTTCGCAGCCAGTCGCGGAAAAACATGGGGGACGTCCGCCCAGAACAAATATCCCACTGACTTACAACCTGCGAACTCATTGTCTAACTTTGCTCCTAATATTTCCTACTAGGAAGGTGGTGATTAATATGCGCTCCAGAATTTAGTTTAGAGGGATTTTATGCAGAGAATGGGTGTGAACTTCCTGAAGAGGATTATCGTTTGATGTGGGGTAAAACATACATTTATTCTCAGGTGTGGTCTGATAGAAGTAAAGGGTTTTCCCAGGGCCGTAGCCAGAGTCAAATTTTTTGTAGGGCTATTAGCTAGTGATGGGACCTCTCGAGGGAAAATAATCGAACCTTTCGATTATTGAAACATCTCGAGATATCTCGAGATGTTCTGAAAAAATTGGTTCCTGTGGACAGGAGCTTTTTGGCGCTCTTGTTCAAACAGACAAATTATATCTCCGAAAGTATTGGTTTCTCAGAGTTGGGAATTATATCAATGGATTCCTATGATAGAACTGCATCATGAAATAAATTAAATTCAGAAAAAAAAGCACTGACGTGAAGTCAGTACTCTTTGGCGCGCGTGTTCACGGTGGCTAATTTGAATTGAATGATGAGTTCTTCAAGCTCAGTGGATAGAGCGAGCCGAAGATCTACCCAAAGGATAGTGGACACCATTCACTGTCGGTTCAAAAATTAACAGTGCTGTATCTAAGCTGCCATCAGGATAGAGTAACAAAGTTGGAAAAGAACACAACTGACTCTCCTTAGTCGCACAAGCTCCTAGAAGATTTGGGAGGGTCAGTATAATCCTAATCATGTTTATCGCACGCGCGCCAAAGCAGATTGACTTTTACACTTTTTCTTTCATTGTTAAATCACTCTGCTTTTGCGCGCGTGCTATAAACATGATTAGGATTATACTGACCCTCCCAAATCTTCTAGGAGCTTGTGCGACTAAGGAGAGTCAGTTGTGTTCTTTTCCAACTTTGATACTCTATCCTGATGGCAGCTTAGATACAGCACTGTTAATTTTTGAACCGACAGTGAATGGTGTCCACTATCCTTTGGGTAGATCTTCGGCTCGCTCTATCCACTGAGCTTGAAGAACTCATCATTCAATTCAAATTAGCCACCGTGAACACGCGCGCCAAAGAGTACTGACTTCACGTCAGTGCTTTTTTTTTTTTCAAGTTCCTTTAACAAATATAGCTATCAATACAGTTTGGCTGTTAGCTTTACTGTAGATCAAAAAAAATTGCGGTTGTGGGAGAAAAGCAATTGCCTCTTCTCCAAATCCGAACGTATTTCAATATAGATCTACCAAATATAGTTATTTAGAAATTTGCCTCAGGGCTACCATACAGACATTTCAACTCGGAAACAACGCTATTTCCCCCAAACTGACTTCTGTCCGTGCACTGAATTGACCTGAATATTCTTTTAAAACCTCACAATATCGGCTCATTACTCCCAACATAACCCGAACAACCCAAAACCATTCACTTCTCGTCTGTGCATGTGCAATATACTCGTGGCTGCAAGTCCTCCCAAAATTACACACCTCACAAAAGACTCCAATTCTCCAACACTAGTGGTTCAGGAGATATCGCTTCTTGAATCCACGCATGCGCAGACCCTCAATAGGGGATTCTATGGAGGAATAGCATCCGCCACCCCAAAACCCCAATCCTCTCTGACGAAAACACCACCAGTTAAATCACCGATGGTCTGCTCATGCGCATAACGAAAAATGCCTGTAAGGGGTAACATCAATTTCAAAATTAGCCCCAGGGCCACGGTACGAACACTTTAACTCTGAAACAACGCTACATCCCCCAAACTGACATGTCCTTGAACTGAATTGCTATGAATATTCTTTTAAAACCGCACAATATCGACTCAGCACTCCCAACATAACCCATCCAATTAAAAAACAGTCACTTCTCTTCTGCGCATGCGCAATCTACTCGCGGCTAAAAGTCCTCTCAAAATAACACACCTTACAAAAAACTCCGATTCTCCAACACTAGTGGTTCGGGAGATATCGCATCTTTAATCTACGCATGCGCAGACCCTCATCAGGGATCTGGATTCTATGGAGGAATTGGATCCTCCTCCCCAAAACCCCAATCCTCTCTGACGAAAACTACAGCAGTTAAATGACTTCTCATCTGCGCATGCGCACAACGAAAAATGCCCGGAAAAGGAAGCATGAACCTCAAAAAAATAGGTTTCGGCATTTTAAGCAAAGTATTCCGCAAAATAGTAGTAAATTTTTGATTTTTTTCATGTCACGTGATCTTCACGTAATTTTGCAAAAGCGTTTGCATTGGTCTTTTGCATCTAACTACTGAGTTTCAATTTAATCAGATCAGTATTTTTCGAGTTATCGTGAAAACAAAATTTTAAAATTTTTTTTTGCCACTTTAGGGCCGTCCGGTCATAACAAAACTTCGCAGGCATATAAAGGTCATGATTCTACAATTTGATGCCAAATTTCAGAAAGATCGAGTGATCGGTACCGGAAATATTCATAAAAAACGTTTTGACTAAAAACGGCCTTAACTCCGAAACCGCTCGGTGGATTTCGCCCGTTAACGAACTTGTCCGAGATATTTACGCTACAAAACTACCCTGCAAATTTCAACGCTCTAAGTCGTTCCGTTCGAGAGTTATCGTGCTAACGGCCGGCCGGACCGGACGGACAGAATTGAATTTGACCTCGAATTCTTCATCAGGGAGTCGAACCCAATCGTTTGAGACCATTTTCGAAAAAAAAATCGAAAAATACAGACATTGTGACGAAATGATAGCACGCTGTTCCTTGCGGAACACGCGCGCAAAAAGTGTCGTTTGGAAAAAATGCTTCAAAAATTATTAAAAAAAAAAAAAAAAATTGGTTCAAGCACTGACGTGAAGTCAGAAGCTTTTGCGCGTATGTTCTATTGTCCATTCTTCTGTATTGGACACCCTTAATCGAATTTACCATGGTTAATTAAGTTGTCCATTCTCCTGTATTGGACACTTAATTCGAATTTACCATGGTTAATTATGTTGTCCATTCTCCTGTATTGGACACTTAATTCGAATTTACCATGGTAAATTCGAATTAAGTGTCCAATACAGGAGAATGGACAACTTAATTAACCATGGTAAATTCGATTAAGGGTGTCCAATACAGAAGAAAGGACAATAGAACATACGCGCAAAAGCTTCTGACTTCACGTCAGTGCTTGAACCAATTTTTTTATTTTATTTATAATATCATTTAAATTAATATTGTAGGACGTTACTTTAAAATTTCTAAGCTATACTGACTTACAGCTAAAATATTATAAAGAAAAGAAGCAATTGGATAGTCTAATTATCATTTTAATAAAATGATGCATTTTTATTGTTCAAATAAAGATATTTTGTTAACTTACAAGAATTTCTTCATTCAATGGTATTTCAAAGATCTAATTACAGTTTTAAATATAAAATAAGTGTCCAATACAGGAGAATGGACAACATAATTTACCATGGTAAATTCGATTAAGGGTGTCCAATACAGAAGAATGGAAAATAGAACATACGCGCAAAAGCTATCTATCATTTTCTTCAAGTTTCACGCCCCAAAAAGGCCTAAATCGTCAGTTTCGCTTTCGAAAATTTCCGACCCCGTCTCTCGAATTAATTCTGACGTTTCTCGGATTGACTTTTTGAATGGAAAATCGTCGGACTCAAAACCTCCGAAACTTGTATCGAATTAGAATATTTAGGCTCAACCTAGAAGAACGAAATTTGGGAAAAACACAAATCGATTCGTCTTCTTCGACTCGACGGCAAAAGTCCGGGTCGAGCGATCGTTTCTTCGGAGCCTTACGCTACACCAAATCGGTACTACTGAACTCGCACAAGAATGCTCGAATCTCCAACAATATTTATCCGATCATATTAAAACTTGAAACTTGGCAGTAGAGTTAGGTTATGAAGGCTCTTGCAAAATTTCATGAATTTCAAACGAATAGTTACTGATATATAGAATTTTTTTTTTTATTTTTAATGATTTATTAAAAATTTTCTACAAATGCTATCCTCACCAAATTTTGCAAACATTTTCGCGTTGCCATTCTACAACTAATAACAATGTTTGAATTCCATCGGTTCAGTATTTTTCGAGTTAATGAGGAACAAAAAACCACCAAATTTCAGAAAATTTCAGATTGCTATAACTCTATAACCGTTTGGTCGATTATGCTCATAAACAAACTGAAATGTCGCGTTCTGGTGCACATCCTAACCTGAAAATTTCAAGCCGCTATCTCATTCCGTTCGCAAGTTATCGTGACACCAAAAATATTTATTAATAATTTTTTTAAAATTTTCTAGCCATACGATTCGCACAAAATTTCACAAACGTGCTTAGGGTCATATTCTACAACTACCCACCAAGTTTCAATTTGATCGGATTCATATTGGTTGAAAACAAAATTATTACTCGGAAACCACTGGGCCGATTATGCCCATTAACGAACTTGTCCGTCGTATTGGGATGCGCCACCTACCCTGAAAATTTCAAGTCGCTAGCTCTTTTCGTTCTCAAGTTATCGTGGCAACGGCCGGCAAGACGGCCGGCCGGACAGAATCAAATTTGACCTCGAATTCTTCATTGGGGAGTCGAACTTAATCGTTTGAGACCATTTTTTTCAAAAAATTCGAAAGTTACAGACATTTGGGCAAAACTATAACGCGATGTTCCCCAGAACATACGCGCAAAAAGCACTGACGTGAAGTCAGTACTCTTTGGCGCGCGTGTTCACGGTGGCTAATTTGAATTGAATGATTCAAAAATTAACAGTGCTGTATCTAAGCTGCTATCAGGATAGAGTAACAAAGTTGGAAAAGAACACAACTGACTCTCCTTAGTCGCACAAGCTCCTAGAAGATTTGGGAGGGTCAGTATAATCCTAATCATGTTTATAGCACGCGCGCCAAAGCAGATTGACTTTTTACACTTTTTCTTTCATTGTTAAGTCAATCTGCTTTTGCGCGCGTGCTATAAACATGATTAGGATTATACTGACCCTCCCAAATCTTCTAGGAGCTTGTGCGACTAAGGAGAGTCACTTGTGTTCTTTTCCAACTTTGTTACTCTATCCTGATGGCAGCTTAGATACAGCACTGTTAATTTTTGAATCATTCAATTCAAATTAGCCACCGTGAACACGCGCGCCAAATAGTACTGACTTCACGTCAGTGCTTTTTTTTTTTTTCAAGTTCCTTTAACAAATATAGCTATCAATACAGTTTGGCTGTTAGTTTTACCGTAGATCAGAAAAAAATTCGGTTGTGGGTCCTCCGTTAGGGACGAAATTGCATCTTCTCCAAATCCGAACGCATTTTAATATAGATCTACCGAATATAGTTATTTATAAATTCGCCTCAGGGCCACCATACAGACCATTCAAATCGGAAACAACGCTATTTCCCCCAAACTGACTTGTGTCCGTGCACTGAATTGACATGAATATTCTTTTAAAACCTCACAATATCGGCTCATTACTCCCAACATAACCCAAACAACCCAAAACCATTCACTTCTCGTCTGCGCAAGCGCAGTATACTCGTGGCTGCAAGTCCTCCCAAAATTACACACCTCACAAAAAACTCCGATTCTCCAACACTAGTGGTTCAGGAGATATCGCTTCTTGAATCCACGCATGCGCAGACCCTCACCAGGGGATTCTATAGCGGAAAAGCACCCGCCACCCCAAAACCCCAATCCTCTCTGACGAAAGCACCACCAGTTAAATCACTGATGGTCTGCTCATGCGCATAACGAAAAATGCCCGTAAGGGGTTACATCCATTTCGAAATCAGCCCCAGGGCCACGGTACGGACACTTTAACTCTGAAACAACGCTACAGCCCCCAAACTGACTTGTCCTTGCACTGAATTGCTATGAATATTCTTTTAAAACCTCATAATATCGTCTCAGCACTCCCAACATAACCCATCCAACCCAAAAACAGTCACTTCTCTTCTGCGCATGCGCAATCTACTCGCGGCTAAAAGTCCTCTCAAAATAACACACCTTACAAAAAACTCCGATTCTCCAACACTAGTGGTACAGGAGATATCACATCTTTAATCCACGCATGCGCAGACCCTCGACAGGGGATTCTATAGAGGAATAGCATCTGCCACCCCAAAACCCTAATCCTCTCTGACGAAAACACCACCAGTTAAATTACTGATGGTCTGCTCATGCGCATAACGAAAAATGCCTGTAAGGGGTAACATCAATTTCAAAATTAGCCCCAGGGCCACGGTACGGACACTTTAACTCGGAAACAACGCTACATCCCCCAAACTGACTTGTCCTTGCACTGAATTGCTATGAATACTCTTTTAAAACCTCATAATATCGACTCAGCACTCCCAACATAACCCATCCAACCCAAAAACAGTCACTTCTCTTCTGTGCATGCGCAATCTACTCGCGGCTAAAAGTCCTCTCAAAATAACACACCTTACAAAAAACTCCGATTCTCCAACACTAGTGGTTCAGGAGATATCACATCTTTAATCCACGCATGCGCAGACCCTCAACAGGGGATTCTATGGAGGAATAGCATCCGCCACCCCAAAACCCTAATCCTCTCAGACGAAAACACCACCAGTTAAATCACTGATGATCTGCTCATGCGCATAACGAAAAATGCCTGTAAGCGGTAACCTCAATTTCAAAATTAGCCCCAGGGCCACGATACGGACACTTTAACTCGGAAACAACGCTACATCCCCCAAACTGACTTGTCCTTGCACTGAATTGCTATGAATATTCTTTTAAAACCTCATAATATCGACTCAGCCCTCCCAACATAACCCATCCAACCCAAAAACAGCAATCGCATGCGCAATCTACTCGCGGCTAAATGTCCTCTCAAAATAACACACCTTACAAAAAACTCCGATTCTCCAACACTAGTGGTTCAGGAGATATCACATCTTTAATCCACGCATGCTCAGACCCTCAACGAGGGATTCTATAGAGGAATAGCATCCGCCACCCCAAAGCCCTAATCCTCTCTGATGAAAACACCACCAGTTAAATCACTGATGGTCTGCTCATGCGCATAACGAAAAATGCCTGTAAGGGGTAACATCAATTTCAAAATTAGCCCCAGGGCCACGGTACGGACACTTTAACTCGGAAACAACGCTACATCCCCCAAACTGACTTGTCCTTGCACTGAATTGCTATGAATATTCTTTCAAAACCTCATAATATCGACTCAGCACTCCCAACATAACCCATCCAACCCAAAAATAGTCACTTCTCTTCTGCGCATGCGCAATCTACTGGCGGCTAAAAGTCCTCTCAAAATAACACACCTTACAAAAAACTCCGATTCTCCAACACTAGTGGTTCGGAAGATATCGCATCTTTAATCTACGCATGCGCAGACCCTCATCAGGGATCTGAATTCTATGGAGGAATAGCATCCGCCACCCCAAAACCCCAATCCTCTCTGACGAAAACTACAGCAGTTAAAGGACTTCTCATCTGCGCATGCGCAATACGGAAAATGCCCGGAAAGGGCAGCATGAACCTCAAAAACATTTTTTTCATGTCACGTGATCTTCACGAAATTTTGCAAAAGTGTTTGCTTTGGTCTTTTGCATCTAACTACTGAGTTTCAATTTAATCAGATCAGTATTTTTCGAGTTATCGTGAAAACAAAATTTTCAAATTTTCAAAACATTTTTTTGCCACTTTAGCGCCGTCCGTTCAACACAAAACTTCGCAGGCATATAAAGGTCATGATTCTACAATCTGATGCCAAATTTCAAAAAGATCGAGCGATCGGTTCCGGAAATATTCATAAAAAACGTTTTTATTAAAAACGGCCTTAACTCCGAAACCGCTCGGTCGATTTCGCCCGTTAACGAACTTGTCCGAGATATTTACGCTACGAAACTACCCTGCAAATTTCAACGCTCTAAGTCGTTCCGTTCGAGAGTTATCGTGCTAACGGCCGGACCGGCCGGCCGGCCGGACGGACAGAATTGAATTTGACCTCGAATTCTTCATCAGGGAGTCGAACCCAATCGTTTGAGACCATTTTCGAAAATAAATTCGAAAAATACAGACATTGTGACGAAATGATAGCACGCTGTTCCTTGCGGAACACGCGCGCAAAAAAGATCAATCTACAATACTTCAATGCTTTAATGATTCCAAAATTGTCATTAAATTTATTTATCAAGATTAAATGAGCAATCTGCAATGATTCAACCTCTTGGAATGGATCAACAAGTTCAGAGCGTTCTTGCCAATAGGGTCCTTCATAATGGCTTCGTATAATTAATATACTTATGCATATATTTCACAAGTCAAATAGACCCCAGGGGGTTCATTGATTTGCCGAGAAAGAAGGAGCAGACGCGTTTTTGGCTTCTTGGCCTGCATCAGTACTCTGTAGCTTCTCAACAAATTCAACTAAACTAAACTGGGTTAAGCCTCTCAGAGCCGGCTTGGTCGATCATATCTAATCGCCCACGCCACCTATGAGACAAAAGACGGAAATCAGCCTTTCCCCACCAGTGAATATTTGAAGCATGAAATCATATGCCACCATTCACTCGATATTAATCGAGAAACCACTCCCGTAGAGCTCAGACACAGTATCTTCCCAATGGCCATGAACGCTGTTTAGCGTTTTCAAAAATAATAATGAACTAGTTCAAACAGACAAATTATATCTCCGAAATAATTGGTTTCTCAGAGTTGGGAATTATATCAATGTATTCTTATGATAGAACTGCATCATAAAGGAAATTCAATGCAAATAATAGTTTATTTATCAAGATTAAATGAGCAATCATGAGAATGAGAAATGCACCATGGAAGAAATCAAATTAAATCTGGCCAATTTTGCCCAATAACGAACTTCACCGAGATATTCATCTCCTTAACCTACTCTGAAAATTTCAACTACCTAGCTCATTCCGTTCGAGAGTTATTGTAGAAAATCTTTTTTTAAATTTTCAAAATTTTTTTTGACACTTTGCGGTAATCTGGTCAATACAAAACTTCACATGCGTATAAAGGTCATGATTCTACAATTTGATGCTAAATTTCAGATAGATCGAGTAATCGGTTCTGGAAATATTCATAAAAAATATTTTTACTAAAATCGACCATAACTCCGAAACCGCTTGATGGATTTCGCCCATTAATGAGCTCGTCCGAGATATTTCCACTCCAAACCCACCTTGCAAATTTCAATCCGCTAACTCCTTTCGTTCGAGAGTTATCGTGCCTATGGCCGGCCGGACAGAACCGATTTTGACCTCGGATTCTTGATCAGTGAGTCGAACCAAATCGTTTGAGACCATTTTCAGCCAAAAATTCCAAAATTACAGACACTTGGGCAAATTGTGAAGAACTCTGTTCCGAGGAACTAGAGCGCCAAAAAAACAAGTTTCGTTTGACAATTGCCCAAAACAGGTTTAAAGTACCTACAAATAGTAGATATTCCATAAAACATGTATGAGAGAAGAGAAGTAATAATGAAAAATTACCTTGTAATCGATCAAAAATTTCCTGATCTACGTTCACCAAATTTTCTCCTCTCTCGAACTACAGAATTCTGCTTTCAATATTTACGTAATATTTTCAAACATTTTTGGGTGAGGTCCCCGTTGCATCGCTAAAATATGAGTATTTCAACCCCAATATTTTTGAAGTTATAATATTCCCTTCCGTCGGTCCCATCATAAATTGAGAGAACTGAGCATTCTATGTCTATGGATGAAAAGCAGCATCACTACTCGCAGATCTCTTACTTCATGTTCCGTTCCGAAATGTAAGACTTTTCTGAGAAAAACTAATTTCGGAGCAAACAACTGAGATTTTTCTCACTACGCTCACAATTCTTCGATTGATTAGATAATGTCATGTCTCAGGAAAATAAGTTGATATTATGACAATTCATACATAGAATAATTATATCATTCTGTGACAACGTAGAAATACGATTTATTATTGAAATTTTGAAAAATCATATCTCCGAAAGTATTAGCTTGTTAGAGTTCAAAATTATATCATTGGATTCTTATGGTAAAACTGCTTATTGAAAAAAATTTAATTTGAAATTTGTTTTGTAAAAAAAAAATTTTTTTTTGCTATTCCGAAACCATCTGTCCTATTTTGCCCAATAACGAACTTAGCCGAGATATTTATCTCCCAAACCTACTTCCAGATTTCAACTGTCAGCTCATTCCTTTCGAGAGTTATCGTGCCTACGGCCGGCCGGACAGAATGAATTTCGACCACGGATTCTTGATCAGTGAGTCGAACCAAATCGTTTAAGACCATTTTCATCGAAAAATTCGAAAATTACAGACATTTGGGCAAATTGATAAGCACTCAGTTCCGAGGAACTAGAACGCCAAAAATGGCGATACCGTTGTCATTACCGTTTTCATTATTATTTTGAAAACGCTAAACAGCGTTCATGGCCTTTGGGAAGATACTGTGTTTGAGCTCTGCGGGACTCGTTTCTCGATTAATATCGAGCGAATGGTGGCATATGATTTCACGCTTCAAATTATTCACTGGTGGGGAAAGGCTGATTTCCGTGTTTTGTCTCATAGGTGGCGTGGGCGATTAGGTATGATCGACCAAGCCGGCTCTGAGAGGCTTAACCCGGGTCAATTTAGTTGAATTTGTTGAGAAGCTACAGAGTACTGATGAAGGCCAAGAAGCCAGAAACGCTTCTACTCTTGCTTTCTCGGCAAATCAATGAACCCCCTGGGGTCTATTTGACTTGTGAAATATATGCATAAGTATATTAATTATACGAAGCCATTATGAAGGACCCTATTGGCAGGAACGCTCTGGACTTGTTGATTTATCAACAACGGTATCGCCATTCTTCATTATTACTCTTGGAATGGGTTGTTGCAACTTACACTCGGTGCATAGTTTTCACAACTCTAAATACCCAAGGAAAGTATCATCGAAATGTCTAGAGCAAGGCTGGAGACAATCATAGCAGATTGTCCAATTATTCCTGATATTTGAGTAGGTAGTGGATTACGAACAAATTATTTTAATAGTTCAAAATATATTAATAAAATACTATCCTCTTTTCATAATTTCAAATTTAATAGACCACATTAGTTAGGTTAGGCGGGAAGTTTTAATTACGATCCATCCGTGGATCCGAGCAGTGAATTCCCCATGCATTTCTTATGGACCTAAAATTTACGCGAATTTGTCGTCTGTTTTTAGATACTTCGGCTAATTTCTTAAGGTTTATTTTGGTTGAAATAGATTCTGTGAACCTTTCTTCACCATCTAGAATCAAGTTTTCATAACAAAATTGTATATTTCCAAAATAATTAATAAATATAAAAGTGTTGACCAAATTCGATTGACGTATTTCTTAGCTCACTCGAAATCAGTCAAAAATAATAACATAACCCTAAATCGGCCTTGTAATGACTCACAACAGAAGTCATCTACGACATACGGAAATCTATCGAACTAGAATGGTTTCAATTTTGATTTAAGAATAAATAGAAGTAGATTTTAATGTGGAAATAACATGAAAACATGTACTAATGATGAAGGTACCCAATACTTGTTGTCTCTGTACTAACATTCTCTTTTAAATAGGGTGGTTTCATCTCAAAATTGAAATTCCTTGTTAAAAAATTTGAATATGGATCTCCCGCCAAGCGAATGATTCTTACCTAACTAATGTGGTCTATAGTTCATACCACTAACACATTCTTTTCTGTATTATGAACCTTAACTCAAGAAAAAATGTTTAATACACAAATGTAGATCCATATTTCAGTATTTTTATGCTAGCAACATTATGAAAATACTGTATATAAGAACATGTCTCACTACTTAAGGAAGTAAAAGGTAATATTAACCTCAGTGGTCAACGAACAGTAATTTCTTTTGATGATTCCATTATGTTCTTCTTTCCAATTGCCTCCATAAACTACATCAAAACTGTATATATTCACAAATTCAAGAATCGAATACTTGCTTTCCAAGAGAAAATATTTGCAAACTACGAATTGACAATCTCTAATAGCTAGAAAAGATGACATTTATGAATAGTGAACACATATAGATTATGTGTTCACATTCTGTGAATACATAGAACTTACGAAGTATTATTGAAACTTTGAAACATCATATCTCCGAAAGTATTAGCTTGTTAGAGTTGAAAATGATAACAATGGATTCTTCTTATGATGAAACTGCATCTTAAAAAATTTGAATTCAAAAGTTGTAATGTGAAAAACATTTTTTTTTTCGTTACTCCGAAACTATTACACCGATTTTGCCCAATAACGAACTTAACCGAGATATTTATCCCTCAAACTTACTCTGAAAATTTCAACTGTCTAGCTCATTCCGTTCGAGTAAAAAATATGGAGAAACAAAATGGGATAGGCCAACATTCAAATTAAAAAATAACCCAAAGAATAGACTAAAGATCTTGTATTGCGTTTGAATTTTAATACAAAACAGCATCAACACAAAAATAATATTCATGAAAAATATATTCTGATAATTATTTTCTATTCCATATCTGATTCATCAGACGTGTAATTGAGATTCTCGAATTCATGTGATTCATTACATTCGTTCTCATTTTCTTCCATTTCGACAATGTCTTGGATTTTAAAAGGAGTTTGATCTCCGATAAAAGAGAAGAATCATCCAAATGCCAACCGTAGTTTTCAGGGTTTAACTTCGCACATATAGAATCAGTTGCATTAAGCCACATTGAATTTACATATATTGTCCCATCAGGTGCGACTGCAAAGTTGGGTCCTTTATTATTACACGGTATACTTACCTCGGATCTCTCTGTCACACATTTCCACCTGCGTTGAAATTTAAATATTTAAAATTCGCAAACCCCCATAGGTAAGGACCAAAAATTTTGCAGGCAACCCTATATCGATGTGTTGGCAATAAAACAGCGCTTCTGATGATATTATTTTTTTTCTATTATCCGTTCAAGTGAAAGTAACTGCCATCGACATACCTGTTTGTACCTGGCAACCCAGTAGTTCGTCCAGGTAAATAATAGGCAACTCAACGGCTGCACATTCTATACGTTTTATACTTTAAGTCAGTATAAAAATTTTCTTATTATCTTGATGTTGCAAAATTCAATTGAAAATCATTTTTGGCGCTCTAGTTCCTCGGAACTGAGTGCTTATCAATTTGCCCAAATGTCTGTAATTTTCGAATTTTTCGATGAAAATGGTCTAGAACGATTTGGTTCGACTCACTGATCAAGAATCCGTGGTCGAAATTCATTCTGTCCGGCCGGCCGTAGGCACGATAACTCTCGAACGGAATGAGCTAGACAGTTGAAATTTTCAGAGTAGGTTTGGGAGATAAATATCTCGGCTAAGTTCGTTATTGGGCAAAATGTGACAAATGGTTTCGGAGTAACAAAAAAAAATTTTTTTTTTACAAAACAAATTCCAAATTGAATTTTTTTCAATAAGCAGTTTTACCATCAAAATCCAATGATATCATTTTAACTCTAACAAGCTAATACTTTCGGAGATATGATTTTTCAAAACTTCAATAATAAATCGTATTTCACAGAATGATATAATCATTCTATGTATGAATTGTCATAATGTCAACTTATTTTCCTGAGACATGACATTCCTTATGTTCCGAAATTGCTGGCACTACTGGCCGCAGTAAGTAATTTCGGCACGCTCTTAAGTAACAGTAAGCATCGACAGTGAATTTCAGTAATATCTGACGTTTCAATTTACTGCTCAGGACTGTTCAGGAATATCGGAACACGGCAATTATCTAATCAATCGAAGAATTATGAGAATAAAGTGTATTCCGAAATGTGAGCGAAGTGAGAAAAATCTCAGTTGTTTGCTCCGAAATTAGTTTTTCTCAGAAAAGTCTTACATTCCGGAACGGAACATGAATTTTAGCGATGCAACGGGGACCTCACCCACAAATGTTTGAAAATATTACGTAAATATTGAAAGCATAATTCCGTAGTTCGAGAGAGGAGAAAATTTGGTGAACGTAGATCAGGAAATTTTTGATCGATTACAAGGTAATTTTTCATTATTACTCTTATTTCATACATGTTTTATGGAATATCTACTATTTGTAGGTACTTTAAACCTGTTTTGGGCAATTGTCATACGAAACTTGTTGGCGCTCTAGTTCCTCGGAACTGAGTGCTTATCAATTTGCCCAAATGTCTGTAATTTTCGAATTTTTCGATGAAAATGGTCTTAAACGATTTGGTTCGACTCACTGATCAAGAATCCGAGGTCGAAATCGATTCTGTCCGGCCGGCCGTAGGCACGATAACTCTCGAACGAAAGGAGTTAGTGGATTGAAATTTGCAAGGTGGGTTTGGAGCGGAAATATCTCGGACGAGCTCGTTAATGGGCGAAGTCCATCAAGCGGTTTCGGAGTTATTGCCGATTTTAGTAAAAATATTTTTTATGAATATTTCCGAAACCGATCACTCGATCTAACTGAAATTTAGCATCAAATTGTAGAATCATGACCTTTATACGCATGTGAAGTTTCGTATTGACCAGATTACCGCAAAGTGTCGAAAAAAAATTTTGAAAATTTAAAAAAAGTTTTTCTACAATAACTCTCGAACGGAATGAGCTAGGTAGTTGAAATTTTCAGAGTAGGTTAGGGAGATGAATATCTCGGTTAAGTTCGTTATTGGGCAAAATTGGCCAGATTTAATTCGATTTCTTCCATGGTGCAGTTCCCATTCTCAGATTGCTCATTTAATCTTGATAAATAAACTATTATTTGAATTGAATTTCCTTTATGATGCAGTTCTATCATAAGAATACATTGATATTATTCCCAACTCTAAGAAACCAATACTTTCGGAGATATAATTTGTCTGTTTGAACTAGAGCGCCAGAAAGCTCCTGTCCGCAGGGCTTGAACCCATTTTTTTATAAAATAATTAAAAATAGTCTGTCCAGGATTTTTTCAGCCAACCCATTTTAGTATATTATTTAATATACTAAATTAATTATAAAATATGTTTCATTCTATTATCAGCTCGGTGAAGGTCGATTCAGGTTCGGTTCATCTACTATGAGAAGTTCTATGTAAGAGGGAAATACTCGCGATAAGTCTGTCGACTTATTTTTTAACGAAACTGAGTTGCTTGAAAACTTCCACGAGTCCGAAGGACGAGTGGTGTTTTCTCTAAGCAACTCAGCTCAGTTACGAAATAAAAGACAGACTTATGTGATAAATTCAGTCATGAGTGATATTTCATCAGACTATTTCACGAACAATTTGACTCATGTTGACGTCTGTAATTTATATTTATCATTTGTCAAACAGTCCGTATGCATGTTTGAGTCGTTGAAAACGCCAAAGTTGAAAGACATAATTCAAAGACAGTTGGTGTTTTCGCGTCTTTGGCCTGTGGTTGGTCAGATTTTGATATGAGTGAAAGAGTCGTAACCCACATACAAAATCTGTATGTGCCCCGGCGAATAGTTTAATTAATAATTACTGTTAAAAGTTGAAAACGAAGATCCTTGAGTATTGTCAATTATTCCAGAGTTAAATCAACAAGTTCAGAGCGTTCCTGCCAATAGGGTCCATCATAATGGCTTCGTATAATTAATATACTTATGCATATATTTCGCAAGTCAAATAGACCACAGGATGCTTGCCAGGAGGTTCATTGATTTGCCGAGAAAGCAAGAGCAGACGCGTTTCTGGCTTCTTGGCCTTCATCAGTACGAAGTATGAAGGACCCTATTGGCAGGAACGCTCTGGACTGATTTATTACCAACGGTATCGCCATTTTTTCATTATTATTCCAGAGTTGGTAGTGAGATCCCTAGCATTCCTCTACCAGGGCTCCATTAATATTTAGGTCTCGTTTTGAAGTAAGAAAATCATGACACGCTCTCCAAATCAAATAACGCAGAATTTGGATTTTTAGATTTTCAACGGAGAAATCTACACAATCCCGGAAAACCTTCTAGACGACTCATTATACATATCGAGTTACTCATACCTATTTCCTATTATGAATAAACATCGTTTAACCCTGAAAAACCGAAATACACTACGGCGCATTTGAGTGTAAAATAAACAATCACAATATTCCGTAATTGTGAATGAAAAAACAATGCGGCAACTTGATATTTCCGCATGACTATGTATTGTTCGAATATACACTGATCAACAATTGCTAGGGATCACTTATGAACTTCTCTTCATTTGTATTTTTTTCAAGTTATCTCGTGAATATCTGTACATTATATGTTCTCTAAGGAAAAATTAAGATGTTTTGAGTTGATTATATCAAATTTTTCCTCACTTCATCGGCTCTTGTTCACAAAATCGATTATTATCTGTAGGCTGTTACATGTGGAGTGAAAAGCAATGTGGTATTTGTTATTAAATCTGTTTTTTTCTCTCCTTCAAACACATAAGGTGACAATAATTGAAGAAATGAGAACAATATTAGCTTATCAGTCATGCCGAGAAGACGTTTGGCTCCTGTGCAACTGGACCGAATCATACGGTGGATACAGGAAGGTTTGTCCCAGCGAGAAGTGTCCCGGCGGTTGAATGTTTCGCAAAGTGTCGTGAGTCGGGCTTGGAATAGGTTCATCCAAAACGACTCAGTAGCTTATGTTCATGGGGGAGGTCGGCAGCGCAGTACAACAGCTGCCCAAGATCGTCTTTTGGTCCTCAATGCTAGGAGAAATCCCACTTACCCGGCGTCGCGGCTCAATAGATCACTGAGAGTTGCAACAGGAGTTCTAATTTCGAACCAGACTGTTAGACGACGACTACATGTTCGTGGTTTGAGAGCACGTAGGAGGGTACAACATCCCCGTTTGAATAGGGAACACCGGGTTCATCGACGGCAATGGGCTGAGGAGCACCGCAATTGGACAGTTGAAGATTGGAGCCGATGTTTATTTACGGATGAGTCTAGATTTCGTTTGGTCAACTCCGATGGACGTATTCTTGCTTGGAGGGAAAGAGGTCGAAGGTATGCAGAACAGTTTATGGTACGCACAACAGCTTTTGGCGGAGGTTCTATATGTGTATGGGGAGGCATTTGTTTGAACCAACGCACAGAGTTGGTTGTTCTGCAGAACACCACAATGACCAGCCAGAGATATCACGATATGATTATTGAACCCATAATTGTTCCGTTTGCGGCTGCCTTGGGCGAGAATTTCATTTTAATTGACGATAATGCCCGTCCACACCGTAGTCGTCTGGTCGCTAGAAACTCATGCTATTGATAGGATGGACTGGCCAGCTCGCTCTCCAGACATGAATTGCATCGAACATGTCTGGTCTGAGATGTCTAGACAATTGTCAACCTTAGAACAACCGATCAATAACCTGGAGGACCTTTCTAACGCTTTACGGGATATTTGGACGGATTTGCCCCAAAATTTTATAAATCGTTTGATTGAAAGAATGCCTCGTAGGGTAGAATGCTTGAGACGAGCTCGTGGGGGGCCAACTAGGTACTAGCTTAACCGAAACTTCAGCCTTCTTGTGGTGTCATCATAAAATTTTTATGTTATTCAAACACAGAATTTTGAGTGTTCCTAATAAAGTCTTTTTGGGCGCATGTTCTAGGGGAACATCGTCCTATCATTTCGTCCAAATGTCTGTAATTTTCGAATTTCGAGCTGAAAATTGGCTAATAGACTAATTCGGACTCCCTGATCACGAATCCGGTGTCAGATTTTAGGGTGCCGTCCGGCCGGCCGGCCGGCCGGCCGTAAGCACGATAACAGGAGCACCGAAGGTCCTATCGACTTCAAACTTTCAGGGTAGGTTTCTGATCAAAATGCGACGGTTAAGTTCGTTAACGGGCAAAATCGGCCGGACGGTTTAGGAGTTATAGACATTTAAAATTTTGAGGTTATTTCCCTGATATTTCAGGAACTAAAGAAGATGTTGAATCGAAACTTTGTAGTCAGTTCGAGGATATAAACGCGCAACTTTTGGCAAAATTCTGTTATGATCGAAATGTTGGTAATTTTTAAAAAAATATTTCTTTTAATTTTTTCGAAAAAAAAATTTTTTTTTCGTGAACTATTCATCAGATTGCAACAAAAACTTGTACTAACGTCAATTGTAGTATTTTGCAACATTGTGCAAAATTTTGGCTCTATACGATTTCAATTTCTGGAGATATAAGACAAAATGTGTCAAATTTCCTGGGTCTCTCTCAGTATTTTCATCGATTATTCTATGAACTCTTTGAATTCCACCGAAAACAAATTCAAAGACATAAACATAAAGAATCAAGTCATAGTTTAGACGTCGAAAGAAGGACGATGTTGATCGACTTGAAAAGGTACCTATTTCAAGAAATGCAATAATGAAATGCTTAATTTTTTTTATGGTCACAGAAAATCGTCACAAAAATCTATTTACCTCATTTGACGGCTGTTTGTCAAATCAATTAATTCCAATGATTGATGTCAGATTTCCTACATACCAAGTTCAAACACATTTTATTATATGGAAAACACTTATTATGATCACGTTCTACAGGAATTGATACTAAATAGAAGCTAGATGAAGATTATTGTAATGGAAAATTTGTGTTCCAGAATAATATTAAGGTATTCAACATGATACTGCTTTTTGCGCGTATGTTCTGGGGAACATCGCGTTATAGTTTTGCCCAAATGTCTGTAACTTTCGAATTTTTTGAAAAAAATGGTCTCAAACGATTAAGTTCGACTCCCCAATGAAGAATTCGAGGTCAAATTTGATTCTGTCCGGCCGGCCGTCCGGCCGGCCGGCCGGCCGGCCGGCCGTTGCCACGATAACTTGAGAACGAAAAGAGCTAGCGACTTGAAATTTTCAGGGTAGGTGGCGCATCCCAATACGACGGACAAGTTCGTTAATGGGCATAATCGGCCCAGTGGTTTCCGAGTAATAATTTTGTTTTCAACCAATATGAATCCGATCAAATTGAAACTTGGTGGGTAGTTGTAGAATATGACCCTAAGCACGTTTGTGAAATTTTGTGCGAATCGTATGGCTAGAAAATTTTAAAAAAATTATTAAAAAATATTTTTGTTGTCACGATAACTTGCGAACGGAATGAGATAGCGGCTTGAAATTTTCAGGTTAGGATGTGCACCAGAACGCGACATTTCAGTTTGTTTATGAGCATAATCGACCAAACGGTTATAGAGTTATAGCAATCTGAAATTTTCTGAAATTTGGTGGTTTTTTGTTCCTCATTAACTCGAAAAATACTGAACCGATGGAATTGAAACATTGTTATTAGTTGTAGAATGGCAACGCGAAAATGTTTGCAAAATTTGGTGAGGATAGCATTTGTAGAAAATTTTTAATAAATCATTAAAAATAAAAAAAAAATATTCTATATATCAGTAACTATTCGTTTGAAATTCATGAAATTTTGCAAGAGCCTTCATAACCTAACTCTACTGCCAAGTTTCAAGTTTTAATATGATCGGTTAAATATTGTTGGAGATTCGAGCATTCTTGTGCGAGTTCAGTAGTACCGATTTGGTATAGCGTAAGGCTCCGAAGAAACGATCGCTCGACCCGGACTTTTGCCGTCGAGTCAAAGAAGACGAATCGATTTGTGTTTTTCCCAAATTTCGTTCTTCTAGGTTGAGCCTAAATATACTAATTCGATACAAGTTTCGGAGGTTTTGAGTCCGACGATTTACCATTCAAAAAGTCAATCCGAGAAACGTCAGAATTAATTCGAGAGACGGGGTCGGAAATTTTCGAGAGCGAAACTGACGATTTAGGCCTTTTTGGGGCGTGAAACTTGAAGAAAATGATTTACCATGGTAAATTATGTTGTCCATTCTCCTGTATTGGACACTTATTTTATATTTAAAACTGTAATTAGATCTTTGAAATACCTTTGAATGAAGAAATTCTTGTAAGTTAACAAAATATCTTTATTTGAACAATAAAAAAATTGGTTCAAGCACTGACGTGAAGTCAGGAGCTTTTGCGCGTATGTTCTATTGTCCATACTCCTGTAATGAACACTATTCTTAATCGAATTTACCATGATGAATTCTATTGTCTATTCTCCTGTATTGGACACTCTCTTGTTAATCGAATTCACCATGATGAATTCTATTGTCCATTCTCCTGTATTGGAGACTCTTCTTAATCGAATTTGCCATGATGAATTCTATTGTCCAGAATGGACAATAGAATTCATCATGGCAAATTCGATTAAGAAGAGTCTCCAATACAGGAGAATGGACAATAGAATTCATCATGGTGAATTCGATTGAGAAGAGTGTCCAATACAGGAGAATAGACAATAGAATTCATCATGGTAAATTCGATTAAGAATAGTGTTCATTACAGGAGTATGGACAATAGAACATACGCGCAAAAGCTCCTGACTTCACGTCAGTGCTTGAACCAATTTTTTTTCTTTACTGGTCAGTACGGGCCACAAGGAACATGCGCCCAAAAGCTCCTGTCCACAGGGCTTGTTTTCTCTCCAACTTTCCATTTTTTCATTCTTTTCTCAAGTGAACCATATTATCAACTGAAAATACTCTGATATCTGACTAAATTTATAATCTTGGAGCGAATAATTCAGAAATAAATTTAGAAAAAGTAAGTGATCCCTATCAATTGTTGAGCAGTGTATTATGCATTTTTATATTTTGACAGGAAACTGTTAATCTTACGAAATATGGATGGTGTTTAAGTGGGAATACGAAAAGCGTAATGTGTATGTTATGTTCATTTCTATTCAATAGGCATTTGTTCGGAATAATGAGGAAATGGTAAATATCTTTCATATTATGGTATACAACCAGAAAGATTTATTATTGAGGAATAATAATCCAAAAACTGTATTGATTTCTCTACAGTGTGGAAAAGCAAAATGGAAATAATTCATTATCTTGGATACTGTGAGGGACGGGCCGAAGCCAAATTTTTGGGGGGGTGAAAAACATTGAAAATTTTCCAACTGCTTTGAAAATTTGCCGACCCCATTCAACATTGGGAAGATCCCCTCCCTTAGGCCCGTCCCTGGTAATGCGTAATGGTTATTCCGTCCATAGAAATGCCCATTTGCAAGAAAGCCAGAAGCACAAACATCAAAATTTGTTTTCCGAAATTCGAACTTATCTACTTCTATTATTAAAAGAAACTAGCAAACTGCGTACTCACATATTTACGTTGCTAAATTCAATAGAAATAAAAGCTTTTTAAAATGCCGCTCGACAGTGAGAAACAGCTCAAATTGGTACCAGATGGTTTGTTTCATGACACACTCCAGTCGGCGTAACTGAAACAACTAGAGAACTATCCGCTTTGGGATAACGCTATATTATGATAAATATAATTTTTTGCCGGCTACACACATTGAGCCGAAAAACTATTAAATATTAAATTTAGGACAACAGGAATGTGTACCAGGGTACATGGTGTTAGTCCATGTTATCCCGTTCTTATTATCTGCCTGCTTTGAATTTATGAGGTCAGGCGGTCAAATTTCTTCACATTTTATAACAAATTTTTCGGATTTTCCAACTCCATTGATATTTTTCCAACTGCCTTGATTTTTATTTCCAACTCTTTCGAAAATTCTTCCAACTACTTCGAAATTAGCACCCAAGGAGAATCGAGATTCTTCAGAAAAGACGACCTGCTGCCATTTCACATTCCAATGTTGACGTTCTCTGCACCACTGTAACCGTTGCCGGCGATGCTCAACCGTCAGAGGTAACACAAGATGGGGTCGATAATGCTGCAGTCCAAAAGACCTTATCCGGCGGTAAACAACGTAGACACTCAATTCGAATTTACTATGGTAAATTCTAATTAAGAGTGTCCAATACAGGAGAATGGACAACATAAGTTACCATGGTAAATTCGATTAAGGGCGTCCAATACAGGAGAATGGACAATAGAACATACGCGCAAAAGCTCGTGACTTCACGTCAGTGCTTGAACCAATTTTTTTTTCGTAATTTTTCTGAAATTTTCTAGGGGTACGGTTCTTACAAAAAAAATTTTTTTCGTCATTTTTTTCAAATTTTCTAGGGGCACGGTTCTTACAAAATTTTAAACACGTCTTTATGTTGATTTTCCACTACTAGTTACCAAGCTTCAATTCGATCGAATTTTTATTATTTGAGTTATCGAGGAAATAATATTCCAGGTGGGTATAACTCGGAAACCGGTAAACCGATTATGCCCAAAAACGAACTTAACGGATACGCAACCTACCCTGAAAATTGCAAGTCCCTATCTCCTTTCGTTCGAAAGTTATAGAGGCAACGGTCACCCATCTACTGAACTCACACAAGGCTGTCCGAATCTCCAACAATATTTAACCGATCGTGTTAAAACTTAAAACTTGGCAGTAGAGTTAGGATCTAAAGGCTCTTGCAAAATTTCAGCAATTTCAGACGAATAGTTACTGATATATAGAATTTTTTTTTTTTATTTTCAATGATTTCTCAAAAATTTTTCACAAATACTATCCTCACGAAATTTTGCAAGAATTTTCGCGTTGGCATTCTACAACTAATAACCATGTTTCAATTCAATCAGTTTAGTATTTTTCGAGTTACTGAGGAGAAAAACAACCAAATTTCAGATGGCTATAACTCTAAAATTGTTTGGCCGATTATGCTTATAAACAAACTCAAATGTCGCGTTCAGATGCACAACCTAACCTGAAAACTTCAAGCCGCTATCTCTTTCCGTTCTCAGGTTATCGTGACAACAAAAATATTTTTTAATAATTTTCTAGCGATACGATTCTCACAAAATTTCACAAACGTGCTTAGGTTCATATTCTACAACTATTCACCAAGTTTCAATTCGATCGGATTTGTATTGGTTGAAAACAAAATTATTACTCGGAAACCATTGGGCCGATTTTGCCCATTTGTCCGTCGTATTGGCATGCGCCACCTACCCTGAAAATTTCAAGTCGCTAGCTCTTTCCGTTCTCAAGTTATCCTGGCAACGGCCGGACGGACAGAATCAAATTTAACCTCAAATTCTTCATCGGGGAGTCGAACCAAATCGTTTGAGACCATTTTCGTAAAAAAATTCGAAAGTTACAGACATTTGGGCAAAATGATAACGCGATGTTCCCCAGTACATACGCGCAAAAATGTTTACATAAAAAAACCTTCACGATTTTTTTCTCCAAATTTTAATCTTTTACTCCTCGCTTTACTATCCATGATAGTAATTTAAAATTTAAACAGCTCCTTCTGGGTGTATCAGTTTCTTTGTCACTTAGTATATTATTTCTGAAGATTGTCCGTGAGTCCATCGATATAATAATTGAGGTAATTGTGAGTCACGCCATTCACGGGCACGTTCATTCAAGCGATGTCGATTCCCGATCGACCATTTGTGGAGTGACTCGATCGTATGAAAATGGGTAAGCGTCCACGCCACGTCAATCTGATATTTCGTAGTCCTATCCGCTCATTCGCCGTCTCAAGGATCGCCAGACACGGGCCCAGACATCGATTCTCACGTCATTGCGTAATTAGACGAGCTCTGTCCTTAATTGGTAACAATGGTCTTAAGGTGGGTTTAAACCAAACGAACAAAGAGCAAGAGCTAGCACAAGAACATTCTTTCTCTATTTCAGTATTGTAATGAGTCCATTCCAGCACTGAAAACAGTGCTGGATTGAAGTCATTCCCGCATTGTTTCTAGTTATACAGGGTGTCGCAAATTAATCGATCAGGCCAAATTTCTCCGTTGGTATGCTCCGGAGAAAAAAAAAGTTCGAATAAAATATTTGTAAAATAAAGGGGGAAATCCAATGGTCGCGTTCAGCAGAACCAACAGTTGCGGAACAGTTGTCACATTTCGATGATTTTTCTGCTGAACGGTACGCTCACTTTGGAACATGTTGAGTAGCGGTTGTCATTTTAAGGAGCGTAGATTTTTTCCGCTCAGTATCGGTAACATGTTGTAAGTTTGACAGTTGTGACATTTATTTTAAAAATAAGGAGCGAAAAAATGGATGCTGGACATACATTTTCGACGGAAAGAAATACCTGCATTTCGGGACATTCTAAAATGGTCTTCGAATAAATCACACATATATTGAGGAATTGTCTCTTCATAAAAATTCTGATTCCTGGAACAATTTCTCTGTTTTCATCTTCCAATGAAGGCAGAGGTTGAGCCAATAATTCAACAAGTTCACTTCTTATGTTGGCCGTAATATTATCATCTTCGAAGAGTAATGAAATGATATTTGGATTCATGATTGAATATTTATTTTTGTGACAGGCAATCAAAGAAAATTCGAATCACCTAACCTGAACTTCAAACATCTGTGATTTCTGACAAAAGGAGCTGTCCGTTCGGCAGAACACGATACCGCTACCCATCGGTAGCGTAGCGGTTCATGCTACCGATCTTTCTGCTGAACGCGACCATTGATGATATCAGACTTGACCTTGACCTTGACCTTGGCGGTCATTCTGGGGTCAAGTTTGGAATTTCAAATGGGAACATATATTTTTGACCGCAGATTCGTGACGAGCGGAAAATTTCACGTTGGAATGACCTATCGTACATGATGATCGGAGGTCATTGAGGACCAGCCAGCATGTCATAACCTGAGTCGGTACTTGAAATAATCAAGCCCTTTTTGCGAACAGGGGGTGATGACCTGCTGGTTTGTCCTTAATGACCACCGAACATCATGTACGATAGGTCATTCCAACGTGAAATTTTCCGCTCGTCACGAATCTGTGGTCAAAAAAAAATATATGTTCCCATTTGAAATTTCAAACTTGACCCCAGAATGACCGCCAAGGTCAAGGTCAAGGTCAAGTCTGATATCATCATTGGATTTCCCCCTTTATATTACAAATATTTTATTCGAACTTTTTTTTTCTCCGGAGCGTACCAACGGAGAAATTTGGCCTGATCGATTAATTTGCGCCACCCGATATTTTTCGTTTTGTGGTAGTCAGCACTGACATTCGATCCTATATCAAATTTTAACAGACGTCAATCATCAATATAATATAATCTGGATATAGTAAAATAATTGATGAGAGGTAAAGTATTATTTTCATAAAAAAATAAGGTACTAGATATTTCCTTCTTGCTAATTTTGAATAATCTATGCTATTAGGAAACAGTTTTAAATCTTATCCTCATGCCCGATTCAAATTCAAATTCCGTAATCTGTCAACTTTCGTAACTGTCACACCAACTGTCAAGATACAATACATATGACATGATGTCATGATGACATCGTAAATTTTTCCGGCTCATTTTTCCATTATTTTATACGATACAAAGTAAAATATCTATCTATGGGAGATGATAGCCCTAAATAAGGGCCCTGTAGCGGTCTTCGAACATCTGAAGTTCTGAATAATCATCGCTTGGACTGTCAGACCTGGTTTCGAAAGAGACCCTCCTGGCCTTACGAGCAACATTTTCCTTTTCGAATTCAAATATTGAAGGGATTTCTGAACAAGAAGGAATATTTTTGAAAACTAGCGGAGGTGATTCTTCTCCAAGAGAACCCATGCGCCTACAGAGAATTATATTTGTGAGAGGAGACTTTTGAAAGGTTATGTAGTATTTATAATTTGTTCGTTCTTCTCCTCTTGTCTTTTCATTTTTCAGGAGTTTCGGGTACCTTGGAGAAACCTCTCCGTTTTTTGACGAAGGAGTCCATATTGAAGAAATAAATGCCTATCAATATTTTCAAATTGCAGTAAATTTTGTGAACAATAGTTACAAATCACGACACTCACGGGGAGACAGGGTTTTTTTGCTGAGGTTTTTCCCTAAGCTCTTGTATCATACGTCGAATTGTATGGTACCCCGTTACACCAACCTCTGCTAACACATATACAGCTCTCAGTCAAAAGAATATATATATATATACAATACAAAAGTCACTAGGATGTATAATCCGAATTTTTCATTAAATTTCAACAGTATTTTACAAAACTCGCTCCTTCGTCGCTCGTTTTCGAATTTTGCATTCGTGTTTGAATTGGAGCCCATTCTGCAACTTGTTTTAGAATATACTATTCTCTATTTCAGTATCGTAATGAGTCCATTCCAGCACTAAACACAGTGCTGGGATGAAATCATTCCCGCATTGTTTCTAGTTATATTTTTCGTTTTGTGGTAGTCAGCACTGACATTCGATCCTATCAAATTTCAACACACGTCAATTATTGTCAATATAAGATAATCTGGATAAAATAAGGTACTAGAGATTTCCTTTTCTTGCTAATTTTGAATCATTCATGATATTGGGAAACTGTTTTAAATCTGATCTCCACGGCCTACGTACAATTCAAATTCCATGATCTGTCAACTTTTGTAACAGTCACACCAACTGCCAAGATACAATACAAAAGTCACTAGGATGTATAATCCGAATTTTTCATTAAATTTCAACAGTATTTTATAAATTTTGCCTGAAATAGAGAAAATATCGTCTAATACTCGTAGCAGAAGGCAATTCCAAGACGCATGCGTACGAAAACTCGCTCCTTCGTCGGTCGTTTTCGAATTTCGCATTCGTGTTTAAATATCAGCCCATAATGCAACTTGTTTTAGAATATACTATCTCTATTTCAGTATCGTAATGAGTCTATTCCAGCACTAAATGCAGTGCTGGATTGAACTCATTCCAGCATTGTTTCTAGTTATATTTTTCGTTTTGTGGTAGTCAGCCCTGACATTCAATCCTATCAAATTTCAACACACATCAATTGTCAATATAATATAATCTGGATGTAGTGAAATAATTGTTGAGAGGAAAAATTTTATTTTCATTATATAATAAGGTACTAGATATTTCCTTCTTGCTAATTTTGAATCATTCATGCTATTCGAAAACTGTTTTATATCTGATCTCCATGTCCTACGAACGATTCAACTTCAAATTCCGTAATCTGTCAACTTTCGTAACAGTTACACCATCTGCCAAGATACAATACAAAAGTCACTAGGATGTATAATCCCAATTTTTATTAAATTTCAGTATTTCACAAAACTTGTCTGAAATAGAGAAAATATCGTCTATAGTAATACTAGTCGCAGAAGGCAATTCCAACACTCATGCATTCGAGTTTTGCATTCGTGTTTGAATAATAGGAGCCCATTCTGCAACTTCTTTTAGAATATACTATTCTTGATCTTTTAGTGTAAACGGAAGCTCTTTTTCAGCGTTTACACAAATATATCAACGAGCAAGAACGAGAACAGAAACCTAGACTTCTTGCTCAGGATATATAGATATTTAAATCAGCCGAACGAATGCTCGTTCATCTTAATTTTGTGACTGGCGGTGCTTCGTTATGTCCGACTCTGAGAGCAATATTATAATTTGCAAGTGCTGCATTTGTTATTTTGTATCAAACACGCAAAAAGAAAAGAAGGAGGAGGTGTTCGTGGGTAACAAATTTAGTGCAGCGAACGATACTGAATAATATAGGTGAAATGATGACAGATATGCAAGAACAAAAAGAAAGTGGTCGATTCCGAAATTTCTGTAGAATGGCGTTAGAGGATTTTGACCATTTTGGCGCTCTTGTTACTGATAACAGAGTGCTTATCAATTTGCCCAATTGTCTGTAATTTTCGAATTTTTGGCTGAAAATGGTCTCAAACGATTTGGTTCGACTCACTGATCAAGAATCCTTGATCGAAATCGATTCTGTCCGGCCGTTAACACGATAACTCTCGAACGGAATGAGCTAAACAGTTGACATTTTCAGAGTAGGTTTGAGGGATAAATATCTCGGGTAAGTTCGTCATTGGGCAAAATCGGCCTGGTGGATTTGCAGTAACGAAAAAAAAAATTTTTACATTTATAGGCACTCTATTCACCTGAACGGCTCACCAAAAATGGGATAACTATCGTTTCGTAAAAGGACGACGCAAGAACAGAATTTACGGAATTTCTTGTAGGGTCCAGACCTTGGTCCAGACTGTAACAATCTCGTCCAACCCTTCATATAAGTCTTGAGGTCTCTGATCAATATTTCATCCGATCGTTGATGTTTTGTTGGCAATCGGTCCCGCAGTTTGGCAAGAGTGCGGGATAACGATACCTAATATGGGAGAGTACATATTCCGATTCCTTGAAAGTTCTGCCGTTCCCGGAAACTTCACGGCTGATTCATTCGAATTTCCGCAATACTGAATTATTCCAACATATAGAGCGACATCGGTGTGTTTCTGATATCCGCAGAGAAGAAATATACTTTGCGTTGTACAAATGTGCTGACAATTTTCCGGTAAGATGGGTCGACATTTCCAGTTTATGTATCTAGATTCTAGAGAATGTTTATGCGCGGTGCACCTCACTCCATCGAAGAATCATTGCATCGAAAGTTCACTGAATCGAAAGTTCACTGCATCGAAGGTTACCTCCATCGAAAATGACGCCCACTCACTCCTGATTCGCCGAACGTGAAATCTCCTACATCGATCGCCAGCGTCCGTACTTCGTAGTTTGGTTGGCTGGATGTTTCATTGAGTGTACGTCAACAAAGCTGACTCTGGGTCGGCGGCTGTGACAGTTATGAAGCTGCGGCTCTTCAGTTCCATACGCAAATTTTATTTAGTCTTATGAATAAATAGATAAGTTTTTTTATCAAAAAATTTTATTTATGAAAGTTGGCAAGAATCATTTTTCTGGTTCTTTAAAAAGTTGGAAATTTTTTAAATTGTAATTTTTTACTCTTCTGACTCAAAAGTTTGCCGAACCCTGGTCTAACCTAAAATTTGAAATGATTGAAGGATGAATGAGATCGACAATTTTCAATTAGTGAACCATTATGGAAAATTTTGGTACCTATGCGTTATAAGTGGAGTTTTGTAACGTGCAGAAATTTGTCAAAAAGAAAATATCCTCCAGTGATATTGCTAATGAAAATATCTCGATCTATACTTACTATTCAAGCAGGACTATGGCATTTTCGCTGAATTGGAATGCTGATAACACGGTATAACATTGGGAAACGAAGAACATCTTATTTGGAGAATTTACTATACAGCGATTGTTCATGGTTTTTTTATTCAACTGACTGCATTTTCTGTTAACATCAGGGACAGTTGATACAGTATGTCCCTCCTCCAGAGGGAAATTACTGCAGGACTTGGAACTGAAGAAAACTATTTCATTGATTCACACAATATTATCCATAACCTATAGAAATTATATTATGTAAGAATCTATTTAACTCGAGTGTCATATCCTGATTGGAAAAAAAATTTGAAATCAAAATATTAAATTGGTCAAGAAGAAAACAGCATCGAGATAAATTGGCTCGGTGCGAAACCCGCTCAACTCCAATTTTCTTCGAATCAAAAACATTATTGATTCAAGAATTTACATATCCTTTTCATTGTGCACGTTAGGAATTTTCTCCTTGCCAAAGTGGAAACACTGAACAGGAATTGAGAGCTTTTAAATTCATTTATACTCATATTTCAAAATTTTCATGGAAAGAACTGAATTTAAAATAAAAAATATATTAATATATATACCTATATTTTTCCTTCATTTCGGGCATCCTACCATCATTCTCGTAATATATTTCTAACTCAGTATTAAAATGTTATATCTTTAAACAAATTTCTTTATTACGAATGAGAAGTAATACAGAAACCAATAATTAAACATAAATTAAGTTCTAAAATGTAACAAAATATCCTACTCTTTTAATTGATGAACCTTTCAACTTGCTCCGATAGATTTACTAAAAAAATGGGTTCAAGCCCTGTGGACAGGAGCTTCCTGGCGCTCTAGTTCAAACAGACAAATTATATCTCCGAAAGTATTGGTTTCTCCATGTTGGGAATTATATCAATGTATTCTTATGATAGAACTGCATCATAAAGGAAATTCAATTCAAATAATAGTTTATTTATCAAGATTAAATGAGCAATCTGAGAATGAGAACTGCACCATGGAAGAAACCAAATTAAAATAGGTGAAATGAATTTGACTCTTTCTTATAAAACAGGATGAAATGTATGAGTATGAACACAGATCATATAATAAAGCTTAGATAGAATAATTATAGCATTCTTTGAAAACATAGAAGTACGATTCATTATTGAAATTTAGAAAAATCATATCTCCGAAAGTATTAGCTTGTTGGAGTTGAAAATGATATCGATGGATTTTAATAGTGAAACTGCATCTTAAATAAAAATTACAGACATTTGGGCAAATTGATAAGCACTCAGTTCCAAGGAACTAGAGCGCCAAAAAGTGTAATTACCTTTCCGGGATTTGAGCCCGCCTTCTCTCGTTCCGAAACCGAAAACCCGACTGACTAGACGAGCCGGCTATCGGGCTCCTCGTACGATCTTTTCGATCTCCGGTATTAGAATAAAACGTCGGTACTCACCTGGGATATATATTATTAATTTTCACTTTTCGACATATAATCGCCACATGGGGGTTTATTTGTCGGTTTTTTACCCTTGTCTCTCTAAGTCGATTTTGACGTTTCTCGAACCAACTATTAGCAAGGAATTAGACAATGTCATGTCTCAGGAAAATAAGTTGACATTATGACAATTCATACATAGAATAATTATATAATTCTGTGAAAACGTTGAAATACGATTTATTATTGAAATTTTGAAAAATCATATCCCCGAAAGTATTAGCTTCTTAGAGTTAGAAATGATATCATTGGATTCTTATGGTAAAACTGCTTATTGAAAAAAATTTAATTTGGAATTTGTTGTGTAAAAAAAAAAATTGTTTTTTGTTACTCCGAAACCATCTGTCCGATTTTTCCCAATAACGAACTTAGTCGAGATATTTATCTGCCAAACCTACTCTGAAAATTTCAACTCTCTAGCTAATTCCGTTCGAGAGTTATCGTGCCTACGGCCGGCCGGACAGAATGAATTTCGACCACGGATTCTTGATCAGTGAGTTGAGCTTAATCGTTTAAGACCATTTTCATCGAAAAATTCGAAAATTACACACATTTGGGCAAATTGATAAGCACTCAGTTCCGAGGAACTAGAGCGCCAAAAATGATATTTATATGTCGTCAGATTAAAAGTGTTATATAATACAGCATATTATTTAGATTTCAATTTTATTTCGAATCAGGATATGCTACTCGAGTAAATATTAAATATTCATAATTTCATAACATCAGTAGAGGATGTTTTGTTCTTGACAAATTTCTGCACGTTACAAAACTCAACTTATAACGCATATGTACCAAGGTTTTCTATAATGGTTCACCAATTGAAAATTGTCGTTCATCCTTCAATCATTTCAAATTTTAGGTTAGACCAGGGGTCGGCAACCTTTTGAGTCAGAAGAGTAAAAAATTACAATTTACAAAATTTCGAAGTTTTTAAAGAACCAGAAAAATTATTTTTGCCAACGATAAATAGTACTTTCATAAATAAAGTTTTTTGGTAAAAAAACTAATCTATTTATTCATAAGAATAAATAATATTTGCGTATGGAACTGAAGAGCCGCAACTGTCACAGCCGCCGACCCACAGTCCGCTTTGTTGTTGTACACTCAATGAAACAAATTACCTCTCATCCAGCCAAACTACGGACGAAGACGATCGATATAGGAGATTTCACGTTCGGCGAATCACGTTCCCATGCACGAACTCGATCGGCGTATTCAGGACCATCCAGTAAATTTCAAGTCTCTAACAGTCATATTAATATTGAATTATTGATTATGAATAATTAATCTTATGAGAATACAAACGTATCACTTCGAGGACTCAGATCGGAAAGGCCAAATGACGGAGCTTTCACACTTGGAAGCTCCGGAAGATACACTCTTCCGTCGTAACACTGGCGCAGCCGGGGGAGGGGGGGGGGGGGGCTTTGGTGCTGCAGCCCCCCTCCCCAAAGAAACCAACATTCTCAATTTTTTCTGAGTTCATCGTCAAGTGTCGAACACTAACAAACATTCCTCATTTGGTTGTTCAGTTCAGCCCCCCCATGACAAAATTGTGGCTGTGCCACTGCGCCGTAGGAACACAGAAAATTCTCTAAATCCGTTGGCGTACAGAGTAAAAACGATCAATTTACCATACTGAAATAATCTCTATAATATATTGAAAAATTGGTGTCTGGGAATGATATAAATAGATTCTTACTATAGAACTGCATCATGAAAGGAATTAAATTCAAACAGGCCGATTCTCCCCAATAACGAACTTATCCGAGATATTCATTCCTCAATTATTCTAAATTATATTATATCAATTGAAACCTCGATTGAAACTTAGCCAATATTTGAGATTTGTTTTTACAAGAGCTATTCTGAATCTATTCTGATAAACCTACCAAAGTATATATTTCCATCATCACATGGATGATCCACGGGCATTATATTATCACCTTAAATGTATAATATACCCTCATAATTCTACGACAGCTGAGGTTATCTCATTGGTCATTTTGCATTCAATCATACTTTCTTTTCAAGAATAGGCGGTGTATTTTATATCAAGAATAACGACATTGAATGGTTTCTTTCTGGGTTTTGTCTCCCAAACTCAGAATAACAATCAGCAAAATAGTTCTGAAGATTTTTTCGTTAAGCGTCTGAAGAAGTAGTCTGATATAGACTCCGAAACGTTACGATATAGTTGTCTCTTCGTTGATCTTGTTTCGTTGTTATTTGTTAGGCAACATTGTTCAATTGAATGCTTCTGACAAATATCTTGTGTTTCTTATGCAGAAGCAAATCACAAAATAATAAATTTTTCATTTTATAGATATTTTTCAGAGTTTGGGAGAGAAAACCCAGAAAGAAACCATTCAATGATGAATATACCTCCCACAGTATCCTTTAATGTTCACTCAAGAATAACGAACCAGAAATAATTTTGACATCCATAGGAAAATAAGATGACATGTAAGAACACAGATCATATAATAATTCATAGATAGAATAATTAAGTACAGCATTCTGCGAATACATTACGATTAATTATTGAAATTTCGAAAAATAATATCTCCGAAAGTATTACCTTGTTAGAGTTGAAAATGATATCAATGGATTTTTATGGTGAAACTGCATTCTTAAAAAAAATTGAATTAGAAATTTGTGATGTAAAAAAAAATTTTTTTTTTCGTTACTCCAAAACCGTCAGTCCCATTTTGCCCAGTAACGATCTTAACCAAGATATTTATCTCCCAAACCTACTCTGAAAATTTCAACTGCCCAGCTCATTCTGTTCGAGAGTTATTGTAGAAACAAAATTTAAAAATTTTCAAATTTTTTTTTTACACTTTACGGCAACCCGATCAATACATAACTTCGCATGCATATACAGGTCATTATTCTACAATTTTATGCTAAATTTCAGATAGATCGAGTGATCGGCTTCGGAAATATTCCTAAAAAATGTTGATACTAAACACGGCCATAACTCCGAAATAGCTTGGTGGATTTCGCCTGTTAACGAACTCGTCCGAGATATTTACGCTCCAAACCTACCCCGCGCAAAGTTAAATCCTCTAACTCCTTTCGTTCGACAGTTATCGTGTTAACGGCCGGACAGAATCGATTGCGATCACGGATTCTTGATCAGTGAGTCGAACCAAATCGTTTGAAACCATTTTCAGCCAAAAATTCGAAAATTACAGACATTTGGGCAAATTGATAAGAACTCAGTTCCGAGGAACTAGAGCGCCAAAAATATAAAAAAGCACTGACGTGAAGTCAGTACTCTTTGGCACGGATGTTCAGGTTGGCTAATTTGAATTGAATTATAAGTGTTTCAAGCTCAGTGGATAGAACTAGCCGGAGATCTACCCAGAGAGTAGTGGACACCATTCACTGTCGGCTCAATAATTTAGTAGTTGTATAGCTAAGCTGGCACAAGTTGACAAAGAACACAACTGACTCTCTTTAGTCACACAAGGTCCTAGGAGATTCTGAGGGATCTCCTTGGGAAAGACTTGGAAGACTCAATGAAAAATTATATACGATTTACACTTATTTATTCAATATTGTGACGCGTTTCGTCGACACAGCGACTTCATCAGACTACATCATACTGTATGATGTAGTCTGATGAAGTCGCTGTGTCGACGAAACGCGTCACAATATTGAATAAATAAGTTTAAATCGTATATAATTTTTCATTGAGTTAATATGGATTTGCATCAAGTAAAAGCCACAAGCATTAAATTTTTTTAAAAAGACTTGGAAGAGTCAGTATAATCATAATAATGTTTATAGCACGCGCGCCAAAGCAGATTGACCCCACGTCAATGCTTTTTCAGCCTTTTTCTTTCATTTTGAAGTCAATCTGCAATTGGCACGCGTGTTATAAACATGATTATACTGACCTTTCCAAGTCATCCCCAAGAAGATACCTCATAAGCTCCTAGGAGCTTGTGCGACAAAGGAGAGTCAGTTGTGTTCTTTTTCCGGACCGGACGGACAGAATTGAATTTGACCACGAGCTTTGGCGTGCTTGTTCAAATTTATAGCCCATCCTAGAGGCGTCTCCTTAGGGAAGACTTTCATAGGTGGGGCAGTATAATCATAATCAGATATTCGGCTCGCTCTAGCCACCGTCTTTAAGCATTCATCATTCAATTAAAATTGTTCAACGTGAACAAGCGCGCAAATGAGTATTGACTTCATATAAGTGCTTTTTTATATTTTTTCAAGTTTCTTTGTAGTTCTGTTCATTGTATGGTCCGCGCAATTAGTTATACCGTCGGTCGAAATGAAAAAAGGTATGTACTACTGTATTCTTTTTTGGCGCTCTTGTTCCTCGGAACAGAGTGCTTAACAATTTGCCCAAATGTTTTTAATTTTCGAATTTTTGGATGAAAATGGTCTTAAAAGGATTTGGTTCGACTCACTGATCAAGAATCTGTGGTCAGAATTTATTCTGTCCGATCCGGCCGTTAACACGATAACTTTCGAATCGAATGAGCTAGATAGTTGAAATTTCCAGAGTAGGTTTGGGAGATAAATATCTCGGTTGAGTTAGTTAATGGGAAAAATCGGCAAGATGGTTTCCGGAGTAATGAAAACAAATTATTTTTTACATCACAAATATAATATTTCTTTAAATGCAGAATCATCATAAAAATCCATTGATATAATTTTCAACTCTAACAAGCTAATACTTTCGGAGATATGATATTTCAAAATTTCAATATTAAATCGTAATTCTATGGTTTCGCAGAATGCTGTAATCGAAAATTAACGTCCATATTTTTATCTATGAATATCTATATGAATGATCTGTGTTCATACATGTCATCTTATCTAGCGATAAGATAATATGTCATACTTATTTCTGGTTCTATTGTTCTATCTATCAAAATTCGTTCTCCTGTTCTAGAAAACAAAGTATGATTTAATGCAAAATGACCAATGAAATATCCGGAGCTATCGTAGAATTATTAGGATTACAGGATATTATAGTTTTTGGGTGATAATACAGGGTGTTTCTGAAATAGGGTTCCGAATTTTTACTGCATGTAGAACTCATTAAAATGAGTCAAAATGTTCCTATGAACATGTGCCCTAAAATGCACCCTTAGAAAATTACAGGCCCTTAAAAGGGTTCGAATGAAACTGGTTTTATCCAGTTATTTCAAAAACGATAAAAGATAAAAAGACGAAATTAACGGAACATACATAACTTTTTACGACGAGTAACATGAGCTAGGCCATTTTTCGTTATTCGAATCATAGGCGTTCTTTTCAGGGGGGTGAAAAGGGTATCAAGTCCCTAAAAAATTTTGTACGACTTTTTTTGCAATTTTTTTAACAAATTCATAAATTTTTGACAGTTTTACGTAAAAAATGTCCTCTTTGCGTAAGTCGATATCGGCAGCGGTTTTTGTGTAAAATGAGTTTGAAAATTGTCATACATGTTCTAGAAATTATTAGGCAGAAAATCAAGTTACCATAGGAAACAAAAAATAGCGTTGGCTACGATAATCTGTCAGAATAAATAATTATTTATTGATAACTTGTCAGCTAACTTTTGCAAAAGTTAATCAAAATTTGATTTAGTGGTCGTTACAATTATTATTTTTGCGCGTATGTTCTGGGGAACATACGCGTTATAGTTTTGCCCAAATGTGAAATTTAATTCTGTGGTGCCGTCCGGCCGGCCGTCCGGCCGTCCGTTGCCACGATAACTTGAGAACGGAAAGAGCTAGCGACTTGAAATTTTCAGGGTAGGTGGCGCATCCCAATACGACGGACAAGTTCGTTAATGGGTATAATCGGCCCAATGGTTTCCGAGTAATAATTTTGTTTTCAACCAAAATAAATCCGATCGAATTTTAAACTTGGTGAATAGTTGTAGAATATAGACCTAAGCACGTTCATGAAATTTTGTGAGAATCGTATCGCTAGAAAATTATTAAAAAATTATTAAAAAATATTTTTGTTGTCACGATAACCTGAGAACGGAAAGAGATAGCGGCTTGAAAATTTCAGGTTAGGTTGTGCATCTGAATGCGACATTTGAGTTTGTTTATGAGCATAATCGTCCAAACGGTTTTAGAGTTATAGCCATCTGAAATTTTCTGAAATTTGGATGTTTTTTGTTCCTCATTAACTCGAAGAATACAGAACCGATTGGATTCAAACATGGTGAATAGTTGTAGAATATAGACCTAAGCACGTTTATGAAATTTTGTGAGCATCGTATCGCTAGAAAATTATTAAAAAATTATTAAAAAATATTTTTGTTGTCACGATAACCTGAGAACGGAAAGAGATAGCGGCCTGAAAATTTCAGGTTAGGTTGTGCATCTGAATGCGACATTTGAGTTTGCTTATGAGCATAATCGTCCAAACGGTTTTAGAGTTATAGCCATCTGAAATTTTCTGAAATTTGGATGTTTTTTGTTCCTCATTAACTCGAAGAATACAAAACCGATTGGATTCAAACATGGTTATTAGTTGTAGAATGCCAACGCGAAAATTTTTGCAGAATTTCGTGAGGATGGTATAACTAGAAAATTCAAAAAAAAATAATTGAAAATAATTGAAAAAAATTCTATATATCATAAACTATTCGTCCGGCATGGCTGAAATTTTGGGAGAGCCTGCAGAACCTAACTCTACTGCAGAATTCCAAGTTTGAACACGATCGGATCTATATTGTTGGAGAACCGAGCAGCCTTTTGTGAGTTCGGTAGGTGGATGCGAATCGTCGTATGATATGTTGTCTATGGTCGTATTTTTGCGAGAACCTCCAAAAATAAAATATGAATGTCATGATGACATATTATTATACATATATATTCATGGTAAAATCGTGTTATTTCATCACAAATCTATAGGAGATTAGATGATAGCCCTACATTAGTGGCCAGACCTGGTTTTGAAAGAGATCCTCCTTAGGAGGAGGCAACTAAATATTGAAGGGATTTCTATGAACAAGAGTGAATATCTTTGAGGAATAGAGAGGCGATTCTTCTTCAAGAGATCCATGTGCCTTCAGAGGAGTATATTTGCGAGAGGGGACCTTTGAATTTTGCAGAAGGCTTCTGATCTTGTAAGGTGAGAGGCTCATTTGTGGATATTAAATCTCGTGATGGGTAGAAAGGAATTCTAGGCCAGTTTTTCTATCACTAATGAGAATATATCTTTATGTAATAACGGGTGATTTTTTGAGAGCTTTTGGATTTGATTTGAAAAAAATTGGTTCAAGCACTGACGTGAAGTCAGAAGCTTTTGCGCGTATGTTCTATTGTCCATTCTTCTGTATTGGACACTTAATCGAATTTACCATGGTAAATTCGATTAAGGATGTCCAATACAGAAGAATGGACAATAGAACATACGCGCAAAAGCTTCTGACTTCACGTCAGTGCTTGTTTTAAAATGCCAGACTATTCAAACGCGGAATTTACGGATATGCATTTTATGTATGGCCGTGCAAATGGTAATGCAACAGAAGCAAGGCGTTTGTATGCGGTGGCATACCCAAATAGAAGACTTCCATCTCGACAAGTGTTTCAGAGGATCCATCAACGTTTAAGAGAAAGTGGTTCATTCCAGGCAAGGGTAAACGATCGTGGTAGAACCAGATTTGTAAGAACTCCGGCAACTGAAGAACGTGTTTTGAGAATAGTTCAAGACAATCCAAGAGTTAGTGTAAGAAGTATCGCGCGTATGAATGACATAAGTTTTTCTGTAGTTTGGCGAATTCTTCGCGAGCAGCTCCTTCATCCTTTTCACATCCAACGAGTTCAAGCTTTAAATCCTAATGATTACGGACCCCGCCGAGAATTCTGCCAATGGCTATTACAAAAGTTGAGACGATTCCCAGATTTTTCTTCACATATCTTGTTTACCGACGAGGCAAGTTTTAGTAAAGATGGCTATGTTAATTTCCATAACGAACACGAATGGATGGAAGAAAATCCCCATAGTGTAATTCAGGCAAGACATCAAATTCGGTTTTCCATTAATGTTTGGGCCGGCATTTTAGGTGATCGGCTTATCGGGCCTTTCATATTGCCTAATCGACTGAATGGTCAGGATTATTATAATTTCTTAGTAAGCGATTTATTGGAACTTTTAGAAGATGTACCTGTAATTGAACGTCAACGCATGTGGTTTATGCAGGATGGAGCGCCTCCCCATTACCTCTTGAACGTAAGACAACACTTAAATGAAGTTTATGGAGAAAAGTGGATTGGTCGTGGAGGTCCTGTTTCCTGGCCCCCTCGGTCCCCCGACCTAAACCCACTCGATTATTTTCTGTGGGGCCACCTCAAGGCGAAAGTGTATAAAACATCAATCGAAACCATTGAACAATTACGGGAGAAAATTGAAATCGCCTGCATGGAAATACGACAAACGCCAAGAATTTTTCAAAGGGTTCGCAAGTCTTTGAAACGTCGCGCTAGATTATGCATTGAAATGGACGGTGGTCATTTCGAACAGTTACTGTAATTTATCCCTTTTATTAGTAATTAGTGTTAGTTACCTTGTTTCTTATTAATTTGTGTTATTAAGAATTTCATTATTACAGTGCATTCTGCTGATCATAATTAAGCTTACTTATTTTATCTTCAATTTCATTAATTACAATTTCACTGGCTAGTTTTGTGAAATAAATAAGGAAAACTCGACATTAAAATAATCTTAGTTTATGTACTAAATGATTCTGATTATTTCTAAATGTATTTTGGGTAAATTGGATCCGAAGTGAATAACAGTAATTTTATCAAATAATGATAATTTTCAAACTCATTTTACACAAAAACCGCTGCCGATATCGACTTACGCAAAGAGGACATTTTTTACGTAAAACTGTCAAAAATTTATGAATTTGTTAAAAAAATTGCAAAAAAAGTCGTACAAAATTTTTTAGGGACTTGATACCCTTTTCACCCCCCTGAAAAGAACGCCTATGATTCGAATAACGAAAAATGGCCTAGCTCATGTTACTCGTCGTAAAAAGTTATGTATGTTCCGTTAATTTCGTCTTTTTATCTTTTATCGTTTTTGAAATAACTGGATAAAACCAGTTTCATTCGAACCCTTTTAAAGGCCTGTAATTTTCTAAGGGTGCGTTTTAGGGCACATGTTTATAGGAACATTTTGACTTATTTTAATGAGTTCTACATGCAGTAGAAATTCGGAACCCTATTTCAGAAACACCCTGTATAATGCCCTTGGATAATCCATATGATGATGGAAATATATACTTTGGTAAGTTGATCAAATTCAGTTCAGAAAATCTCCAGTAAAAACAAAACTGGAATATTGCTAAGTTTCAATTTGATATATGCAATATAATTTTCAGGGTAGATTTGAGGATTGATTATCTCGGATAAGTTCATTATTAGGTAAAATGAGTCTGGTGGTTTCGGATTAATAATTTTTGGCACCCTTATTTTTATTTAAATGAAACTTTTTTAAATCTAATTTCTCTTATGATGCAGTCCTATCAAAAGAATCAATTGGCAATGATACCAAGTCTGAGAAACCAATACTTTCAGAAATATGATTAGTCAAAGTTTGAACAATAGCGTCGAAGACCCAGTCCACAGGGCTTTCCCACATTGTTCATGATAAATATTTATATTTTTAACAGTTCGTACTCACTTGGATACCTGATATATATCGGAACGAACAATATGATGCGAAATGATTAAATTACTGATAAGATAATTCTAGATAAATTGTGATAGACAAAAGAACTCCAAAAAATGAGCAATTATAATAGTATATTGTATAATTAGTGGGAAAAGCATAATATTCCACAGGAGTTTGGGAATATGCTTTTCCCACGAATTATACATAATATTTTTTCTTCGATCGTTGATTTACATTTAAGAAATTAATTAAAAAATATTTCATTCAAGATGTAATCAAGTAAGTTTGAATAGGTTTCTCTATGTTCATATTGAAATATAGAAGTGGTAACCATGAAAATAACTTTGTTATGACAAAAGTAAAAAAATTTTCAAGCTGGATTTGTTTGATACGTTATATTTTATCATAGACATAGAATAACATGGACTGGCCCTCACGTAACTTTATCACACAGTTCGTTGCGGAATACATTAGAGAGAGAGATGTTATGAAGGATAGAATAATTAAAGGCGAATAATGGTATAAAAATAATGTTTTTTTTTTTATAAGTATTAGAATATTCAGAAACGAGTGTCGGATTTAAATGAAAATGTTTTGCCTTTAAATATTCTGTCTACAAATCACTTAAACACATACACAATACACAAAACCAAACAATACAGTAACAAGAAAGGTCAGAGAATAAAGGAAACCAATGTTTTGTATTCTGTGGTTTTGCCAAACGCCAAATTATAAGAAAATATTACCTCCATAAAGTTAGCAGAGCCACTTGCGAAAATTTCAATGAAACCAATTGCATTAATTGTCGAATATTTGTCGAGAATTTGTCGTGAAAGAAAAAAATTTGTCGCGCGCTTAGTTTTTTTTATATGGGGTGGCTCTGCTAACTTAATATTAAGTTAGCAGAGCCACTTGCAAGAATTTCAATGAAACCTATTGCATTAATTGTCGAGAATTTGTCGTGAATTTGTCGTGAAAGAAATAAGTCTGTTGCGCGCTTAGTTTTTTTTTATATGGGGTGGCTCTGCTAACTTAATATTAAGTTAGCAGAGCCACTTGCAACAATTTCAATGAAACCTATTGCATTAATTGTCGAATATTTGTCGTGAATTTGTCGTGAAAGAAAAAAGTTTGTCGCGCGCTTCGTTTTTTTTGTATGGGCTAAATTAATATTTGGCTAAAGGGGCCACACACAAATCACGTAAGTTGGTTAATCGAATTTTTTTTCAATCAGAAATGAGCTGAATAATTGTCGAACGACCCAAACATATTCGTCGTGACAGAAAAAATTTTGTCGCGCGCTTAGTTTTTTTTAAATGGGGTGGCTCTGCTAAGTTAATATTAAGTTAGCAGAGCCACTTGCAACAATTTCAATGAAACCTATTGCATTAATTGTCGAATATTTGTCGTGAATTTGTCGTGAAAGAAAAAAGTTTGTCGCGCGCTTCGTTTTTTTTTGTATGGGCTAAATTAATATTTGGCTAAAGGGGCCACACAAAAATCACGTACGTTGGTTAATCGTAGTTTTTTTCAATCAGAAATGAGCTGAATAATTGTCGAACGACCCAAACATATTCGTCGTGACAGAAAAAAGTTTGTCGCGCACTTAGTTTTTTTTTAAATGGGGTGGCTCTGCTAACTTAATATTAAGTTAGCAGAGCCACTTGCAACAATTTCAATGAAACCTATTGCATTAATTGTCGAGTATTTGTCGTGAATTTGTCGTGAAAGAAAAAAGTTTGTCGCGCGCTTCGTTTTTTTTGTATGGGCTAAATTAATATTTGGAAAAAGGGGCCACACACAAATCACGTACGTTGGTTAATCGTATTTTTTTTCAAACAGAAATGAGCTGAATAATTGTCGAACGATCCAAACATATTCGTCGTGACAGAAAAAAGTTTGTCGCGCGCTTAGTTTTTTTTTAAATGGGGTGGCTCTGCTAACTTAATATTAAGTTAGCAGAGCCACTTGCAACAATTTCAATGAAACCTATTGCATTAATTGTCGAGTATTTGTCGTGAATTTGTCGTGAAAGAAAAAAGTTTGTCGCGCGCTTCGTTTTTTTTGTATGGGCTAAATTAATATTTGGATAAAGGGGCCACACACAAATCACGTACGTTGGTTAATCGTATTTTTTTTTCAATCACAAATGAGCTGAATAATTGTCGAACGACCCAAACATATTCGTCGTGACAGAAAAAAGTTTGTCGCGCGCTTAGTTTTTTTTTAAATGGGGTGGCTCTGCTAACTTAATATTAACTTAGCAGAGCCACTTGCAACAATTTCAATGAAACCTATTGCATTAATTCTCGAGTATTTGTCGTGAATTTGTCGTGAAAGAAAAAAGTTTGTCGCGCGCTTCATTTTTTTGTATGGGCTAAATTAATATTTGGATAAAGGGGCCACACACAAATCACGTTCGTTGGTTAATCGTATTTTTTTTCAATCAGAAATGAGCTGAATAATTGTCGAACGACCCAAACATATTCGTCGTGACAGAAAAAAGTTTGTCGCGCGCTTAGTTTTTTTTAAATGGGGTGGCTCTGCTAACTTAATATTAAGTTAGCAGAGCCACTTGCAACAATTTCAATGAAACCTATTGCATTAATTGTCGAGTATTTGTCGTGAATTTGTCGTGAAAGAAAATAGTTTGTCGCGCGCTTCGTTTTTTTTGTATGGGCTAAATTAATATTTGGCTAAAGGGGCCACACACAAATCACGTAAGTTGGTTAATCGTATTTTTTTTCAATCAGAAATGAGCTGAATAATTGTCGAACGACCCAAACATATTCGTCGTGACAGAAAAAATTTTGTCGCGCGCTTAGTTTTTTTTAAATGGGGTGGCTCTGCTAACTTAATATTAAGTTAGCAGAGCCACTTGCAACAATTTCAATGAAACCTATTGCATTAATTGTCGATTATTTGTCGTGAATTTGTCGTGAAAGAAAAAAGTTTGTCACGCGCTTCGTTTTTTTTGTATGGGCTAAATTAATATTTGGCTAAAGGGACCACACACAAATCACGTACGTTGGTTAATCGTAATTTTTTTCAATCAGAAATGAGCTGAATAATTGTCGAACGACCCAAACATATTCGTCGTGACAGAAAAAAGTTAATCGACAATTAATGCAATAGGTTTCATTGAAATTGTTGCAAGTGGCTCTGCTAACTTAATATTAAGTTAGCAGAGCCAACCCATTTAAAAAAAAACTAAGTGCGCGACAAACTTTTTTCTGTCACGACGAATATGTTTGGGTCGTTCGACAATTATTCAGCTCATTTCTGATTGAAAAAAAATACGATTAACCAACTTACGTGATTTGTGTGTGGCCCCTTTAGCCAAATATTAATTTAGCCCATACAAAAAAAACGAAGCGCGCGACAAACTTTTTTCTTTCACGACAAATTCACGACAAATACTCGACAATTAATGCAATAGGTTTCATTGAAATTGTTGCAAGTGGCTCTGCTAACTTAATATTAAGTTAGCAGAGCCACCCCATTTAAAAAAAACTAAGCGCGCGACAAACTTTTTTCTGTCACGACGAATATGTTTGGGTCGTTCGACAATTATTCAGCTCATTTCTGATTGAAAAAAAATACGATTAACCAACTTACGTGATTTGTGTGTGGCCCCGTTAGCCAAATAGTAATTTAGCCCATACAAAAAAAACGAAGCGCGCGACAAACTTTTTTCTTTCACGACAAATTCACGACAAATATTCGACAATTAATGCAATAGGTTTCATTGAAATTGTTGCAAGTGGCTCTTCTAACTTAATATTAAAAAAACTAAGCGCGCGACAAACTTTCTTCTGTCACGACGAATATGTTTGGGTCGTTCGACAATTACTCAGCTCATTTCTGATTGAAAAAAAATAAGATTTACCAACGATTTGTGTGTGGCCCCTTTAGCCAAATATTAATTTAGCCCATACAAAAAAAAACGAAGCGCGCGACAAACTTTTTTCTTTCACGACAAATTCACGACAAATACTCGACAATTAATGCAATAGGTTTCATTGAAATTGTTGCAAGTGGCTCTGCTAACTTAATATTAAGTTAGCAGAGCCACCCCATATAAAAAAAACTAAGCGCGCGACAAATTTTTTTCTTTCACGACAAATTCTCGACAAATATTCGACAATTAATGCAATAGGTTTCATTGAAATTTTCGCAAGTGGCTCTGCTAACTTTATGGAGGTGAAAATATTCATATACCGTGGTTTGCCTTTAGATATTCTGTCTTTTTTCAATGCTGATTTCAATGGTCTCTTTCTCACAACCAGTCCATGTTATTTTATGTCTATGTATTTTATAAGGAATTAAAAAAGAACGCGAACGCGGCTCCACTCAATTTACTTCCGGCGAAATCCAGAGAGAAGTATGAACTTGCGTACCAACGCTTCATGGATTTTTGCAGAAAAAACAACAGTGTATCCTTTCCTAAGAATGTACTGAGAGCTGAATTGCTGAATTGGCTAAAACAATGAAATCTTCGACGTTGTGGGCACACTATTCCATGCTTCGATAAACTTAGTCTGTTAAAAATAATATTAATATTGCCCAGTATAAAAAACTGAGAGCATTTTTAAAACGTCAAGCTATAGGATGCAAACCGAAAAAATCCAAAATTTTACCCAGGAACAAGTTCAGAAATTCATTTTAGATGCCCCAGATGACATCTTTTTATCGACGGAAGTAAGTGGATATAGATAAAATAGTATTACTTAAAATGCATAAAATATGAAATATACAATTTTTGATTAAAATAATATAAAAATCAAAACCATACTTTGTTTCATTTTATTGTAATAATCCATTTGAAACATTACCGCACGCTACAGCAGTGCGGTAAGAATATTACCGCACTGTTATTTTCTAATTGCTTAGCAACTGCCCACTATTCTGGAATGTTGAGCTTTGCGCATAGAAAGCAGGTCAAAATAGTGTCACTTTTCCCACGATCGAAGAAAAAACTTTTTTTTATGGACATTTCTCTCCATTTTGGAGACTTGAATTTGAATTTTTGGCGCGCTTGTTTCATCACTCAATGGTCAATTTTGAAGATTTTGAAAATACAAAATTCCTCACCGAGCGGTCAATTTTATGGGAAATATGTGTACAATAAAATTCAGAAAATCATAGGAATAATTAGGAAATTAACAGGACATGAGCGAAAATCCTGGAAAACCTTCGGGAATCCTTGGCAATTCATGGTAAATCAACAGGAAATAGCCGAAAACCATAGGGAAATCATAGAAATTCGTGTGTACACTTTTTTCCAATTAATTAACCCCTCGGTCCTCACTTTAGGAGTCCCTACTTAACTAGAAGAATAGATAATCTTCGTTGAGGACAACTAGAACGATCAAATCGATTCTCTACTTTTCCTTTTTGGCGCTCTAGTTCCTCGGAACTGAGTGCTTATCAATTTGCCGAAATGTCTGTAATTTTCGAATTTTTGGCTGAAAATGGTCTCAAACGATTTGGTTCGACTCACTGATCAAGAATCCGAGGTCGAAATCGATTCTGTCCGGCCGGTCCGGCCGGCCGTAGGCACGATAACTCTCGAACGAAAGGAGTTAGAGGATTGAAATTTGCAAGGTGGGTTTGGACCGTAAATATCTCGGACAAGTTCGTTAATGGGCGAAATCCATAAAGCGGTTGCGAGGTGATGGCTAATTTTAGTAAAAACATTTTTTATGAATATTTCCGAAACCGGTCACTCCATATATCTGAAATTTAGCATCAAATTGTAGAATCATGACCTTTATACGCATGTGAAGTTTTGTATTAACCAGGTTACCGCAAAGTGTAAAAAAAAATTGAAAATTTCAAAAATTTTTTTCTACAATAACTCTCGAACGGAATGAGCTAGGCAGTTGAAATTTTCAGAGTAGGTTAGGGAGATGAATATCTCGGTTAAGTTCGTTATTGGGCAAAATAGGGCAGATGGTTTCGGAGTAACGAAAAAAAAATATTTTTTTTTTGAGTAACAAATTTCAAATTCAATTTTTACTTAAGATGCAGTTACACCTAAAAAATCCATCGATATCATTTTCAACTCCAACAAGCTAATACTTTCGGAGATATGATATTTCGAAATTTCAATAATGAATCGTACTTCTATGTTTTCACAGAATGTTATAATTATTCTTTCTAAGCTTTATTATATGATCTGTGTTCATACTCGTACATGTTATCCTGTTCTATAAGAGAGAGTCAAATTCATTTCAGGTATTTCAATTTGATTTCTTCCATGGTGCAGTTCTCATTCTCAGATTGCTCATTTAATCTTGATAAATAAACTATTATTTGAATTGAATTTCCTTTATGATGCAGTTCTATCATAAGAATACATTGATATAATTCCCAACTCTGAGAAACCAATACTTTCGGAGATATAATTTGTCTGTTTGAACTAGAGCGCCAGAAAGCTCCTGTCCACAGGGCTTGAACCCATTTTTTTCACTATACGATCCCAATTTCACCGGCCAAATATATTCAATTGCTTGAAGAAGAAAAAACTTGTAATGATCAATTTTATGGCTCTCATTTCTTTCACCTCACTCTCACTATACACTTTCAGTATCTGTAATGCTTGTGGCTTTTACTTGATGCAAATCCATATTAACTCAATGAAAAATTATATACGATTTACACTTATTTATTCAATATTGTGACGCGTTTCGTCGACACAGCGACTTCATCAGACTACATCATACAGTATGATGTAGTCTGATGAAGTCGCTGTGTCGACGAAACGCGTCACAATATTGAATAAATAAGTGTAAATCGTATATAATTTTTCATTGACTTTCAGTATCAGTAATCCTGCATAAGCAAATCCAGGCCAATATAGCGCAATATGGAATAATACGATGCAACGAATTGAAAACAAATTAATCAGATATTCTCATATGTTTTCATCTATATAAATCTAAAAATAGACGATTTGAAAATTTGTTTTCGCCAAATAACATACAAACCTAAATAAAAATCTTGTTTTGACATATGAACCTAACCTAGAAATAAATTGATCAAGACCACCTCCAAGAACTATACTTCGTTAACTTTTCTGAATGGAAATGAAAAACAACATTCAGAACTTACCCAAACACAGATGGGTTCCCGAACCAGCAGAGTGAAGATATCACCCATATATTTCCTCATAGTTCTTCCATCGGGAGCAGAGGAATTCGTGGTATTCAATCCATTCTGGACAACGTTCGCGATGTCATTTTGAACACTGTCCCAATTTGGATCTTTTATAGTCTGTGTCGCATAAAATACACATGCCGACAGGGCTAAAACACTTCCAGCGGTATAGGCCCTCAAATTTGGGAAAGGTATTCTGTCCAAGATAGCTATTGGCATTATGAACTCTGCCGTTTTTCACGATAAAACGCCGAACGAACTGTGATGTTGACAGATACAATATGTGATATTTTTTAATTCATGTATTTACCTAACATCCATAAATATGAACTTCATGCGGAAATACTAACTCTATTCATCACATACAGATATTTCACTTAACTGACCGAACTAGAATGAAGAAGAACGAATTTGACGTTTCAATTTCGAATTCTAGATAACATATGTGGTTTTCTGTTTTACAATATCAGTGCTGCCAACTTGTGTACAAAATAGTGAATTACAGATTTCTATGATTATTATTTTATTGAGTCTTAGACTTACCTACAGATGTCTCTTAACAATATTGCGCTAAATACAAAATTCACTATATGTATTATTTTATTATACTGACATTGTTCTTTATATAATGATACTGATCCTCCTAGTTCTTCCTCAAGGAGACCCCTCATAAGCTCTCGAAAAGCTTGATCGAGTAACGAGAATCATTTATAGAAATTTTCAATGTAATAAATAAATCTTGGCGTGTACTTATAATTATCAAACGTACGTCTTCCATTGCTTTTCAAAATAAGTAAAATTAAATGACTTGTCTTGTGTACATAAAGGTCTGTTCTAATAACCGACTTTAGAAGGTTCAAATAAAAAAAATTGGAGTTTGATCAGGAAATCATAAATAATTATAGTATTAATACCAATTTTTGCGCGTATGTTCTGGGGAACATCGCGTTTATCATTTTACCCTAATGTCTGTAATTTTCGAATTTTTCGCCGAAAATCGTCTCAAAAGATTGGGTTCGACTCCCAGATCAAGAATTTGAGGTCAAATTTAATTATGTCCGGCCGACCGTTCGCCCGATAACTTTAGAACGAAAGAGATCCCAATACGACGGACAAGTTCGTTAATGGGCACAATCGGCCCAACGGTTTCCTAGTAATAATTTCGGTTTCAACCAATACTAGTCTGATCGAATTGAAACTTGGTGAGTAGTTGTAGAATGCAAAACTATACACGCTTGTGAAATCTTGTGAGAACCGGATCACTAGAAAATTTAAAAAAATATTGTTTATGTCACCATAACCTGAGAACGGAAAGAGAGAGCCACTTGAAATTTTCGGGTAAGGTTGTGCATCTGAATCGGGCATTTGAGTTTGTTTATAGGTATAATCGGCCAAACGGTTTTGGAGTTATACCCATCTGAAATTTGGTTGTTATTTTCTTAATAACTCAAAAAATATTAAACCGATCCAATTCAAACATGGTTGTCAAATGTAGTATGTCAACGCGAAAATTCTTGCAAAATTTCATGAGGATCATATAACTCGAAAATTTTTAAAAAATTATTGAAAAAAATTCGAATTCTTAATCGAATTTACCATGGTAAATTCGATTAAGACTGTCCAATACAGGAGAATGGACAATAGAACATTCGCGCAAAAGTCCCTGACTACACGTCAGTGCTTGAACCAATTTTTTACCCTTAAATTGTATTGATCTAATCCTCATGTAAGGAATTGTATTGTGTAGTATGTAGGAATCACTACAGGAAGTATCTGAAGTTTGATATGAATTCTCTTGATATATTTTGAACAAATTTCGATTGTTCTCAAAATATTTAATTCTTTATTTTTTTCATAAAATCAAAGATAACGAAAGGAATATACAGAATCATAAGGATTATAAAAATTGGCTAGCCTAAACTCTGGAATGAAATCATAATAAAAACCCATAAGTTCAACATTGAATTTATTTTCAACATTTTCAAAGATATTCAATAACACATTGATCATAAAATATAAATAAAATAGCGAATTTATTTGAAGCCGAAATTTTTACTCCTAGGCATTAGCTAAAAAAAAGTCTACAACTTGGGCAGTATCCCTTAAAATTAGACCTCGACCTACTACTCAAGTATTGAAATATAAATGTCAGACGTGATGAAAAAACTACATCCAACTGAAAGTTTTATTGTCACTGAATCATTGACCTCTTGAAACTTACATAATAACTCTCCATTTAAAAGGTTTTTAATATTAGGTACATATTTCCTAGGAAAAGAAATATAGGCATCATCAAACTTAAATCAATTGGTCTAAAATATTGTTGGAAACGTTCCATTCAACTTATAAAAAATTCGGAATTGACTGAAACTTACGTCTATATCTGTATCAATGTTTAAAATCCAGCTACCCCTAGAAGTAGAACGATGTTCATGAGTAAAAATAATAAATTGACCATTTTGTACACTATAAATTTGCCATATATCTCTCAACAACATGGGATTTTTTTTAGAAATATCCAAAGCAGTGAACTAATAAAAAAATTAATATTCGAAAATCATGTTTCATTCCAATTTCAACTAATATTCTTCAGGTACCTTGATATTTAGATCATATGGGGATTAAAAAAATAATTGATACAAGAAAAATCAATTTGACTCATATTGAACATTTAACGAACAGAAAATTATTATTCTATAACAACGGATCAAATATATAATGTCTCTGAAACTTGGTTTCTATCAATGAAATAATAAAATTAGATCAACTATTGTATAACCAAAATTGCGACTTTCAAAATGGCCGTTACTACGGGATGACTACTTTTCCCTGAGTCTCAGTTTGGAACTCAAATTTAGTATTACGACTAAGATTTATGAATTTATTAAGTATAATTGATGTTTGTGAAAAGTTTACAACGATTATTCCGATGCATGGTGATTGTTGGGTTGTGAACGTACACGTGACTCACTGGTTATACCATTCCTGGTGATTGGTTTATCCGAGACTCCCACTACCCCCGGGGACACCAGGAGAAACGACAAAGATTATCACTGAGATTGGGTACATAGCCTCACTGCGCTGAGTTCATGTTCAAGCTTCCCCAACTAGGGGGATGCTATTTGGGGCCCAGTTTGTTCAGAGAACGAGCAAACAAACAATAACCAAATTTACGAATATAATATTAATTTTGATTATATTTATTATGTAACTTGTTGCTCTAATTTTTCGTTTGATTTTCATACATAAGTTGATAAAATTTTAATTTATCATTGAATTATCCAAGACATAATAATAATAATAATAATATTGTTATTGTAAAGGTTGGTACAGAATATTTTGTTACTTAATTGTTCAATACAAAATAAATTTCTCGTTGATTTGATATATAACCTTAGACGAAAAATTAGAGGAATAGGATACATATAGAATATAATATTAATTTGGATTATTTTTGTGACCTGCCTCTCTAATTTTTTGTTTAATGATTTTTCCTAGAGTTGATATCATTTAAATTAGTCATTCAAAGTAACTAAGTTTCCTAGACATAATATTTATCGATATTATAGTATAGGATATAGGTTGTTATATAGACCTTTGTGTTCAATATAGTATAATTTTATATAATCCGACTTGTTTTATATACTTATATTGTTTCTATAATTTTATTAATCATACCATTGAATCTTGCAAAACGTACTGTTTGTTTCCTGAAAAATTCAATTGAAAATGGGAAGACATTACAAATATCAATTCATAGAAACATCATATGCAAATTATTCGAAAAATTTCTACAGGCTCATTCAACAAACCCCAAATAAAAACAATTTTTATTATTTTGAATTCGATTAACATAATTTAAATATGATTCAGCATACCGATACCTCAAATTCTTCTTGATACTAAAGCTAATCAATATAGGACAAAGAACATCCAAGAAATTTAAAGGATATTCACATAAATAATTTCAAAACTATATATATATACTAAGGAATGAAATTTGGATTTTCCATACACCCACCCTAAGAAAGAATTTGCCAAGTTTAAAAGTATGTTTTATTGACTTGAAGGTAATAATTTCCTAGTATATGAAGTCAAAGAACCCGCGCCAAAGTATGAAAGCTAATCCAAATAATCTTGAAGTTCTCCAGAGAGTCGAAAAAACTTTTCTTAGGAATGAGAATTCAATAAAAGACAAATTCGCATAATTGACATTATTCTAAAGATAATTCTGAGTAAAAATAAAAACATCTCAAATACATATTTAACTAGTAAAATAATTTAAAATATCGAAAACTATCCTTGATAAGCATAGGAAAGAGAATCAAATGATCACATAATTAACTTGCATCTTGCAACAATAATATAATAAACATCAAACCTCAACTCTTTGAGTGACTAGATGAGAAACTCTACTGAATTTCTTTAAAGGGTTCCTAATTCAAAATGGAACAATCACAATTCAATTTGTTTACCTCTATACACTAAACTTCCACCCATTGGAATATTTTTTTACAAATGTATGTTTATCAAATATATCATTGTTTAAAAACATTCCATCGAAGGTTCAAAATAATATGAAGGGAATAAAACACCTGATGGTTACAAGGTTAGGATACTTCTCCACGAATTCCTGGTAATAATATTCATCAAACTATATATTTTTTTGTACATACTATACAGGTTTCATAAGAACTGTACATAACCTCAACGTATTCTGTCTCTAAAATAAAGGCATCTTTGCTATATTCTAACTGTGTCTAAAAAATGCTGTTACTGGAATACATTGAAAAGCTACAATGTACTTAAATATTAAATTGAAAAGTTTAACTGGTAATTCCGCAAAAGAAGCAGATTTAAAATAATTCTGCTGGTACCTGCCGACACGTGTTTCTGCTAGTTGGCTTCTTCAGGACAGGGCAACCAAGAAACCAAGAAAGATGGAAATAAAAGTGAAAATAGGTGACACCACACCAGGAGCGAGCAACCAATTGTGCCTTCAGCTCTAGGACCTCCATTTCGGAGGTAAACTATGGCATCGGCACGGAGGAAGCATAAGCTACCTGTGCGATGCGACCTCAACCCGAGGATATGAAACATAGAAATATGGATCATGCGGAGTAATAATTAAATATTAAATTAAATTAAATATTAAATATTGAATTTGTTGTACCTACATATAGCAAATTTACCTTTATATAAGCGGCAGAATACTCTCCCAAAGTTATGTACCGTACGTAGGAAATATCCTGTATACTTTCGCCAATATTATCATAACATCCATCTGTTGTTGTTACGAATGACAGCTCGAATTGTAGTTTAATTGCTTTGACTTCGTTATATATCTATAGTTTCATAAACCCAAAATGAGATAATGATGGAAAATTTTCAACATTGAGAGTCATTTCTGCAAAACGAAGGTCAAATTAAGCATGAATGACATATTCATAATATCTACAGATTGTCATTATGGTCAAATTTACCGGAAAATATCATTAAGGGGGGGACTCAAGGCACAAATTACTCAGAGAAGTCTCAACGAAAAAATAGAAAATTTAACCGATAATTTGTTACAAGTGAACATAATAGTTTACTGTTTGTTCAAAATAAAACCTGGATTTTACCTTGGAAAACTTTCAATTCAGAATACATGTTCGTTGAAACTCCTCTAGAAATTTTGAAATGACCTGAATGTTCGCGAAAAACAAGGACGAATACTCTGAATTCTGTGTAAATTCACTTCATTTAAATATTTGTAATCTATGAACCTAATCCAAGTATAAAGCAATTATTATCATTCAACAGATACCTGTAGCTGCTATAATTATTTTCAAGTATACCATTAAAATATTTAGAATATATCATATTTTCTTTTGATTTTTAAATATACGTTTTGTATTACTTATCACGAAGCTATAACAGGGTGCCCCTGAAAGTAGTGTCAGGAGGTTAAACATCCTAAAGTACCTACCCTTTGTATTTTGAGCATTTTTTTTAGCATTTGTTACTTTTATATTTTTAAAACCCCCGAAGAATGATAAAAAAATTGTATACAACAGTATAACTCTGTCTGTGTACTTAGTGAATTCTTATATAGGAAAATTCGTTCCGTAACATACATGAGAGGTGATTCATATAGTTCTAATGGTGTTGTACTTTCGGACTTAAGCCTGGCCCTAATTTCTGGGGCGTCCTAAAAAATGTGCTACAAGGATCGATCAATAAGAACCTGTGTTTGAAGACAGGTGGCGTTGCTAAGAAAACTAGACGTTAAGGTTGCAAACCATCTGTCAAATCTCAGATTTATAGGTTAGTTATCATTTATCAGCGTATTGTGAAGAGTTGACTACGTTCTTAAAATGGTGTCTTTGTTCTAAGAACAAACTTATTGATCGATTTTGATGTATTACAGAAATGTCGTAAGATTAATGCTATCGTATGAATATTACATTTCCCACATAAACGATAACAGGCACTAGAAACAAATATTTGCCTGTTTATTTTGCTTTATAGCTCCATATCTATCTATTTAACTTCTATATCTTAAGGAATTATATAAAATCTCGTTATTACTAATGAAGATTACTTTGAATATATTTACAATTTCCATTGTACCACAATTACCAGAATTCATCCTAATTCGCTATATCTCTAAACAAATTAATTAAAATATGAATCGATATCGACCGGAAAGTCTAGGTGAGAAGCTGGTGCATCAAAATCGCCAACGGTAGCAGGAAGAATAATATACTTAGTACGGTTTACCAGAGAGATTCGAACTGCATGTTACCGAAGCCGGGAATTTTCCTGCTTTCCCAATATTTACCGTTATATTGCCAAGTGTCATCTCTGGAGATTGAAAACCATCTCGGTTCGTATTTTATGTTCAACTCCTCCCTCCTCTTCCTCCTCTCCCTTTGTGCAGTTTCCAATTGCAGTTTGAGGTTCTCGGCCACGGTGAGATCTCCCTCTTCCAGCGCCCTCTGGTCGGGTCTGAGTCTCGTATCGGTCGGAGGCAACAAATTCGAGTCGGGCCCCAATTCGTTGAGTTCTATCGCGAAGCGCGTGAAACCGTAGTATCTCTCGTGGTTGGGGGGTAGGGTGCCCGCTCTCCAGATGCATCTGGCAGAGGGCGCCACTCCGCAATACAACGATTCTGACCATTTTCCGAAGAGGCGTCTTACTGGCTTACCTGCTTCGTCGTAGACTGCTCCGACAACCTGAAGGACAAACATTTTCGGAATAGTTAAAAGGTTATTGAAGGAGGCAAAGAACTTTGGTGAAGTCAACAATTATAAATATTTATGGTTCAGTTAGGGGAAAATTAAAATGAGAAAAGACTCAAGGATTTAGGTTATAAATGATTTAGGTGATCTTCAAAAAGGCTCCCAATAAAAATTATGAACATGAATATTCGTAGCTTAAGTAGAACAAGTTGGAGCAGCGGTTTTGCCTGGCGCTTCCTTTGGCGTACCGCTTCTCTCGCACTCTCATACTGGTCTTCGCAAAGCGGAAAGTTTTTGAGGCCCTTGAATTTGGGAATTTTATACTCTATACCAGATGTGTGACATCGTATTTTATATGAATTGTCAGCTAAAAATTTCATTTTCGCTTTTAGCTTCCCTTTTCGACAAAAATTGAGGAAATGCATTTTTGTATTCCAGCTATAATGCAGAAAAGAAAGACCTACAAAAGCATATACTTCTCATATTTTGACACCAATAAGAAACATTTCGACGGACCTTTGAATACGGGAGATATGAATTTGCCGCTAAAAATTTCATCTTTGATTTCGAGCTCTCATTTCCACGAAAATTAAGGAAATGCATTTTTGATTTACGAAGCTACTACAGTATATAGGGTCTTTCACGAGGACACTCACCCATATTTATACGGGAAACTACTGAACGTATTTTCATGAAATTCAGCACTTATAAGTACTTCACGATGCTGATGAAATCTAAAATATTTTCAAGGCATGAGCACCTCCGGTTTTTCCGGAAATGACGTCAACTTCCGTTTTTCAAATTAGAACACCATTTTTTTATTGCAGAAATAGATTCCTTAGAAAATTTCAAGTTATTTTGATGTAACATTTTTCAGTTTTGGTTGGAAAATTCTCTCTGAGCGGGAAAATTCGAAAAAAAAATCGAAAATAGAGCTCCGCTGAAACAAGAATAACTTCGAGGTTTTTGGATGGAAAATTTTCATTTTTGGGATTTTTCAAGATGTAAGATTGATGTATCCACTTTAAAAATCGAAATCGCGATTCATGATACGAGGGGTGAAAATCGCTTTCAAAGTTAGAGATGACAAAATCGTGAAAAATCAATTTTTTCAAATTAGAACCCCATTTTTTTATGGCAGATATTGAATCTACGTTAAAAAATAATGTGAGTGTATGCATCACACCCTTGCCCTAAAATGGATATTTTCTGAGTTATTCACAAAAAACTGTTTTTCGTCTTGAATTTTCAGCTATTTCTTTTCCCTTCACGCCAAAAAGATGACATTTTCAGGAACTGTTATTTGAACCATGCTGTAGATTTTTCACCCCTTCTTGAAACCGACTTCAAGTTACTATTAGGAGAACCATGGCAAACTCTCGCAGTTATAACTAGAGAAGATGCTCAAAGTTTTGACCGTTAATTTCTAGACATTTATTTATACGTCTCAGGAATGCTTCGTGCGTTGCTCTTCTTATTTCATCGGGAGGAAGAGATCTCCAAAAGTGTTTAAAAACCAAATTGAGTTTCAAAACTATGAATCTAAAAATCTAAACAAACCTGAACGCATTTCTGACTCGTTCTATGCAGTCCTCTTTATCAGTCAGGGGAGTTGAGTAGACAATATTTTTTATCCTACCCCAAACATAATAGTCTAAAGGAGTTAAATCGGGAGAACGTGGTGGCCAAAGATGTGGACCATTGTTCGCCAACCATCGATCTTCAAATAGCCTGTAGAGGATATTTGACACATTGAGTGAATTGTTGATACCATAAGTCATTATGGTTCTGTACTAGCGGCTCAATTATTTGAGTCAATATGTCAGAATATCTATCTCCTAAGGGAGAACATTCTTTAAATAATGCAAACATGTGTAGTGTTCTATCTTACCAGTTAAAGTCCCATCATAAATGTGAACATCGAGAATTGCATTATTTTTGATGGCGCAAAAAACATTGAAACTCCAGGTCTCTCGAAAGTTCCATTGTCTGAAGTGGTGGTTGTTCTCTTCATCCCAATAATGACTGTTATGCCTATTGAAAGAACCATTCTTTGTGAATTTAGATTCATCTGTCCAAATTATACAGTCCAAAAAGTTTTCATTCTCTTGAAATCGAATCATCATAGCTTCGCAAAACTCTGTTCTGACGAAATCAGTTTCCTTCAAATGCTGTACCCTATTGAATTTATATGGGTGCATTTTATGTTTTTTTAATATTCTCCAAACACTCGATTGAGATAATCCCAGATCAATCTCGGCATCTTTGAGAGAATTTTGAGGATTCACACGAAAATATGCAAAAACTGTAATTTCGTTGTTCTCATCTTCTACTACACTTTTTTCTCTGTGTATAGTTTTCTTAACGAAAGATCCGACATTTCTCAAGTTTGTCATGGTTCTGTTAATGGTATCTCTCGTTGGTCTGGGTTGGTCAAGAAACCTCTCAATGAACAGTCGAATCGTTCTATCTACAACTTTATTACATTCTCCATGAAGTAGAATGAGATTTAAATAATCTTCATTGGTAAAATTAGGCATAGTGATCGAGAGAGAATTAACTTTATTAGCATACGACCGAAGTCTTCCAGCCTATTACACTCAGGTTTAAAATATAATCACTACAATAATTGATGATTAGTTCTCCGAGTCATTTTTACACATTATTAATGTGTTAATCATTCTACTTTTCTGATAAATAGTTATTGAAAATAAAATCAAGGTTACTTTGTAAAAATAAAACTAAAACAAAAACTCGCTTCACCTATAAGTAGATTTAACCCTTTACTGCGCAACGTAGCATATATGCTACGCTAGCTTTCATACTCTTTATTTCGGCAAACGATTCATATTAGAGAAATCTATGAAGATTACTTTACTCGTAAACTAATATGCTTCATAATTCATAGATTACTACATAGGTGGAGGTCTATTTAACGGTAAATGTCAGTTCAAAATACAAACGTTAACAGACAAGTGAGAGAACTAGAATTTGACCAAGTTTTTTGCTTTCCTGGAGGTCAATTTCGGAGTTAATTTGTGTAAAAAAAATATAGGGAGCTTGAATATGGTAAGTAGTATTACAAATTCATATTTTCGTAAAAATAAAATCTAGCTACAAGTATTTAGCGCCTTTTGAATGAGCGTTGCATTTATGCTACAATGCCCCGTTGAGCATGAAATATTTTCATTGGAGTGTAGCATATCTGTAATAGTGCCCATTGTAGATCTGACGAGAAGAATTTACATTGTCTTATATTTTTTCAGAAAAACGCATCAAAAAACTAAATTCTGACGCTGGCAGAGCTTGAAATACTTCGCTGATCATTTATCAGAACTCAGTGAAGATAGACAATAATTTTCTCAGGAGATTATGCAGATGACGTTCTTCTTCAAGATTGAGGAAACCTTCTGCCTTGTGATACTGAAATTGAAAGTGATGAACTTTTGGACATGGACAAAATGCCAATATTGTATAATTTTTCACCGGATCCTCCCAACGGATCTGATTTCTTGGAAATCATATCACCTGAAGATCCATCAACGTCGGAAAACGTAAAAATCATTAGCGATCTCATCAAAAACGCAAGAATGCAGAAAAAATCGCTGATGTGGAAAAAAAATCTGCGTAAGGACCAGAAAAAAGTAAGAGATATCTCATCAAAGCTGGAATGGAGGGATGAAAACTACATACAGAGATATAAATCAGCTGCATTCAAAGCACTTATATAGTATAGAAAGCAGGTAGACAACTTTTAAAGATGACTATAGAGACGGTCACTCAAAGGGCATTGTAGCATATCTGCAACATGAAAAAAATCACAAAAATAGACTAGTTTTTTACATCTGGATTTTTTTCACTATTTTTCCCGATATCTGAAAGCATTTCTGGAACTCATATAATTTTTTCGAAAAAAAATAAAAAGTTGCGCAGTAAAGGGTTAAGGTAATAATATAGGGGTTTATCTGGCTTTTTCCTCTTGTAAGTTGTTTCAGGACACTCTGTGTGGAGTAAAGGTTGTATTATCTCATTGTTTTCTTCTGATAATATGAACTTCTTGTTCAGTCTGTCAAATCTCTGGAGTATTGGCTCAATCTTAGTTTTTTCGTAGAGTAGCTGGTTTGAGGGATTGTGAAGTGGGTTATTTGGGTGTCGGATTTTTGTTATCCTCCTCAGTGCAGTTCTTTCTGCTGTTTCAATTACTTTTTTTGTTGTCTTAGCACATGTACTGTATAGCTGGTGTCCGTATTCAATGATAGGTCTACAAATCATTTTATAGATTCGGCTGGCTGTATCAATAGTTATTCCTTGGTCTTTGTAGGATATTGAACGAAAGTGATTTGCCCTAGCTATCATTGCCTTCTTTTTAACTTTGAGATGTTGCATGAAATTAAGTTTTGTGTCCAGATGAATTCCCAAATATTTTGCAGTACTTTCAGGTGTAAGTGTTGAATAGTGATCGATTTTATAACTTAATACGAATTATCACCAAATTAATAGTAAACACAAAATGCTACTGAATAAAGAGGAATTTGGCAGATGTAATTAATGATATCTATCATTAAAAAAAAAGAATGTAAAACATGGTAAGTTTTTGCATATGGTTCATAAGGAATTATTTATTTATCACTGGAGAGAAAACCGATAGCCGATTAGTTGAAATAAAGAGGTTTCCGATACAATTTCGAATCAAAATTCGCCATCTATTTAGGAACAACCTGTAACTTTTTTCTCTTGCATATTAGGGTAGTAAAATCTAAAACATGGTTTAAGTAACAGTTCCTGAAAATTTCATCTTTTTGGCGTGAAGGGAAAAGAAATAGCTGAAAATTCAAGACGAAAAACAGTTTTTTGTGAATAACTCAGAAAATATCCACTTAAGGGCAAGGGTGTGATGCATACACTCACATTATTTTTTAACGTAGATTCAATATCTGCCATAAAAAAATGGGGTTCTAATTTGAAAAAAATTATTTTTCACGATTTTGTCATCCCTAACTTTGAAAGCGATTTTTTCACCCCCTGTATCATGAATCGCGATTTCGATTTATAAAGTGGATACATCAATCTTACATCTTGAAAAATCCCAAAAATGAAAATTTTCCATCCAAAAACCTCGAAGTTATTCTTGTTTCAGCGGAGCTCTATTTTCGATTTTTTTTTCGAATTTTCCCGCTCAGAGAGAATTTTCCAACCAAAACTGAAAAATGTTACATCAAAATAACTTGAAATTTTCTAAGGAATCTATTTCTGCAATAAAAAATGGGTTCAAGCCCTGTGGACAGGAGCTTTCTGGCGCTCTAGTTCAAACAGACAAATTATATCTCCAAAAGTATTGGTTTCTCAGAGTTGGGAATTATATCAATGTATTCATATGATAGAACTGCATCCTAAAGGAAATTCAATTCAAATAATAGTTTATTTATCAAGATTAAATGAGCAATCATGAGAATGAGAACTGCACCATGGAAGAAATCAAATTAAATCTGGCCAATTTTGCCCAATAACGAACTTAACCGAGATATTCATCTCCCTAAACTACTCTGAAAATTTCAACTACCTACCTCATTCCGTTCGAGAGTTATATCTATGTCTATGGATCAAAAGCAGTCTCACTACTCTCAGATCTCTTACTTCATGTTCAGTTCCGAAATGTAAGAATTTTCTGAGAAAAACTAATTTCGGAGCAAACAACTGAGATTTTTCTCACTTCACTCACAATTCTTCGATTGATTAGATTAATGTCTCAGGAACATCATTTGACATTATGACAATTCATAGAATAATATCATTCTGTGACAACGTTGAAATACGATTTATTATTGGAATTTTGAAAAATCATATCTCCGAAAGTATTAGCTTGTTAGAGTTAAAAATGATATGAATGGATTCTTATGATAAAACTTCTTATTAAAAAAAATTTAATTTGGAATTTGTTCCGTAAAAAAAAAATTTTTTTTTTGTTACTCCGAAACCATCTGTCCGATTTTGCCCAATAACGAACTTAGCCGAGATATTTATCCCCCAAACCTACTCTGAAAATTTCAACTCTCTAGCTTATTCCGTTCGAGAGTTATCGTGCCTACGGCCGGCCGGACCGGCCGGACCGGCCGGACAGAATGAATTTCGACCACGGATTCTTGATCAGTGAGTCGAACCAAATCGTTTAAGACCATTTTCATCGAAATATTCGAAAATTACAGACATTTGGGCAAATTGATAAGCACTCAGTTCCGAGGAACTAGAGCGCCAAAAAATGGTGTTCTAATTTGAAAAACGGAAGTTGACGTCATTTCCGGAAAAACCGGAGGTGCTCATGCCTTGAAAATATTTTAGATTTCATCAGCATCGTGAAGTACTTATAAGTGCTGAATTTCATGAAAATACGTTCAGTAGTTTCCCGTATAAATATGGGTGAGGTTCCTCGTGAAAGACCCTGTATAGGTATCATATTTTGTCACCCACAAAAAATTATCATCGGACCTTTGAATACGGGAGATTTGAATGAATCTGCCGCTGAAAATGTCATCTTCGATTTAACGTTGTCATTTCCACAAAAATTAAGGAAATTAATTTTTGTTTTCAGAATATTTTATAACAAAGAAAAAAATATGGGGACTATACGCTTTTCTAGGTTCAGAAAACAAAAATGCATTTCCTTGATTTTCGTGGAAATGAGAACGCGAAATCGAAGATGAAATTTTTAGCGGCAGATTCATTCATATCTCCCGTTTTCAAAGGTCCGTTGAAAGATTTCTTATGGGTGTCAACACATGATAACTATATGCTTTTCTAGGTTCTGAAAACAAAAATGCCTTAATTTTTGTCGAAATGAGAACGTTAAATCGAAGATGACATTTTCAGAGGCAGATTTATTCATATCTCCCGTATTCAGATAATTTTCTTGTAGGTGACAAAATATGAAAAGTATATGCTTTAATAGGTCTTCCTTTTCTGCATTATAGCTAGAATACAAAAAAGCATTTCCTCAATTTTTGTGGAAATGGAAAGCCAAAACGAAAATTAAATTTTTAGCTCACAATTCATATATCCCATTTTGAAATATCCGTCTAAATGTTTCTTAAGGGTGACAAAACATATAAAATACGATGTCACACATCTAGTATAGAATATAAAATTCCCAAATTCAAGGACTTCAAATACTTGTTCCGTTAGGTTACAAAATATAAGAGCTAATTTTTTATCACAATTTTCGACACAAAATTTGAAACACCCTGTGATGATATTTCTAAAATTCAAAAGATGCATGACCTTTCCACATTCTTCCTCTTCGATGATAATGAACATAATACTGACTATTTTTGACTTTTTTCCAGTTTTTTCTCGATATTTTGAAAACTATTCGAATGAATACAATGGTTTCAACAGAAATGTATTCAGCATTGAATACTTGATCATACCAGGAATGCAAAACTTAAAAAAAAAATGTATTCATCAAATTTATTTTCACTCCCTGTATAACCTGAAGTGCTTGTCACGCTTCAAAATCGTCGACAAAAATTCGTTGATGCTTGGACCAAATATTTGTGCCACCACTGGTAGTGCGCTGTCCAGTATCGTTGGGCTGGCACATATTGCTACACGTCATGCGTTGTTGAGTGCGTGGGAACGGACTCGGGAAACGCCGATTTTCAGTCTTATGTGAGATTTTCTTTGACGCCAAGAGGTAGAAAGAATTGGTTTCGACTGTCCTTTGAATATACGCAATATACGCAAATATCGATTAATTTCGGAGTAATCGAAGGATTGTTAGCTGGTAAAAATTATTGAAGCTGATGATTTTGGTTTTGGATTTGAAGATTTTGGAATATTGGCTCAATAAGATCGATCTTTTTCGGATTAACCAGGAGGCCATTTTTCTGCCTCCTTGTGTAGGTTCCTTGTTTAGGTTCCTTATTTAGGCTCCGTATTTGAGTTCGATTCAGACACCTTTTCAAGCGTGATTGACGATCGTGTGGATTATTTCTTTACTTCGTCATATCTAGAAATTGGAGGTTGGGAAATTTATCACGTGCATTCAGAGGGACGAATTTCTTCGAGACTGGGCAACATCGCTGGAATAACAACTTTTTACATTCAGGTTTGATACAATTACGGGAATATTACTGTGGACAAAATTTGGTATCAAGGACAATGTAAGATCAGTGCATTTATTAATTTCGAACATCTGGAAATTCAACGCTAATTGGGCGAAACTAAGAATTATAGTGCTTGACATTTGACCATAGAAAACGGTAATTTTGAGGTTTGATGGAACCATAGAGACTCTATTGTGCCTTTGACATCTGAGCATTGTAGATTTCATTTTGTTTGTTTTCATTGTTATTATTTGACGATTTTTAATCTGATACTGCAACTGAGCAGAAATTAATATTTGAAATATATGAGTGTTCATTGATTAATATCATTATTTAAGAATTTATGTGAACAGATATCTGGGAACTATATTTCATTGTGAATTGTATTTGACATTTTAGGGTCGATCAGAACTTATCACTGCCACTTATTTCTGAAAGATTTATTGATTGATACCTTGTGTGAATATATTTAACATAACCTTATCAGCGATAGTGAACTTATTCTGGATAACACACTTTACCGTCCCCTTTTGATGTGCATACAGCTTATTTTGTGATTATATTTCTAGTTAATATATGTTCATTATTTGATCGGCTTGTTTCCTTCTTTATTTCTAAAACTCCCACGCCCTGAGTTTCTGTATCATTTTTAATAACTCATTGAAAGAAGGTGGCGCCGTAATACAATCAGAGCTAGTCGGTGATACAGGAAAGCCAAAGCTGTATGTGACATGCTTGGACTTCGAAAATATTTTAGCTCTGTAGAGAATTTCAAGCAATATCATAATCCCAATTTTCAGATTCCTAATATGTATAGTTCTCCAGAAATGTCTAATAGGCACTCGAACTTGGGACACCCTGTATAATTCATCTCGGGGCGGATTACAAGTTGCCGCTTTCCGAAGAACCACTACGAGAGTGCAAGAGAAGACATTTGGACAAATTGATAAGTACTCTGTTCCGAGGAACAAGAGCGCCAAAAAGGACGGAAAAATATATTCCAAATAAAAACTTCGCTTAATGAATGAAACAGAAATTAATAGTTATTTATGTATCAAGGGAGTTCTGAGGATGTTAACTACAGAGGGCAACAGATTGCAATCCCGAGGGAGGGAGGTTGTTAACATCCAATAACTCAGGTGATAGATAATTAATTTTATTTCATACTGAATGAAAAAAAATTGACAATTGAAAATTTGATTGTTTGAAAATTTGACAATTGTCAATTTGCTTCATTAGAGGGAGTGAAAGATCTATAACTGCCTAGGTTGTGTTCGAAAATCAACTCCACGGAGTAGAGTAGAGTTTTTGAAGGTTTGACAGATTTACTCTGGAGTTAACTCGGACACTGACACTGACAGTGACAGAAGGTGCCAATATCGGAAAATAGGTTATGTTGGTTTAAGAAAGATCCTATTATTATTGTTTTCTTCACATATATGTAACTCTGATCATAAATATATATTATGAACAGTATTAAAACTATTAAATTACCTCACTAAACATTCATAAAACAGTGAGACAAAGATACTAGATTTTCCTTCCCATGAGCTATGTCAATTTTGACAGGAGTAAGATGAACTCCGAGTCGAATACTCCGCCTTTTCGGACGACAGTCACAGAGTAAAATTTACTCAACCTTTCAGTTTTCGAACGCAATGGAGTAAATATTACTCTACAGAGTTAATATTCGAACACAACCCTAGTATGGGAGTATAACTCCCAAGGGAATTATAACCATGTTTATAGTTACGGTAACTAAGGGTTTATTGCTTCATAATGTATCAGTATGGAATAAATAATTTATCACAAAAGGAAATATGTTTTTCATATAGATCGAATGAAACCTCTAATTGAAACCTTAATTAATATGAATAAAAACACTCACCTCGTGTCTCTTACTCGACCAATAGCTAGCCTTGTTGAACGTCAATTTACAAGTTATCCTTCCGTTGGTTATATTCAACTCCCCGTACTGATCCACCCAACGCTGCCCGCTGAACAAATTATGTACGCAGGTGGTGATCTTGTTCCAAGTATACAGATCTCCAGTCTTCGGCAACAGCACATTTATACTCCCCAGAGGTTGGAACTCCATACTCTTGCCCCAGAACTTCGTCTTCACCCTAGCGTCCTGCCAGAACGTGAAGTTGGGACTTTCGGCGTGACAGGAACTGACAGGGGGATGATGGGAAACTTGCTCGGCCATAAATCGGAAACCCCTGTCTTCTCGGATGCACTCGTACGTCTCTCCCAGCAAGGGGTTGAATGGTTTGTTCCCTGCCCGGCTCAGGGTGCTGGCGTACGCCGACACCGCGAAAGCTGCTATTTCCACCATGCGCTCGTAGGGATCGTCGATAGAGGCGGCCTTGTCCAACAGTTCGGAATATTCCAGTTCTTCGCACAGCCTCTGTAACACGTTCAGGGGTTCGTTTAAAGCGACCGGCATGCTGATCTGGGACAGATCTTTGCCGATGTTACGACTCAGCAGGTTCCAGAGGGAGAGACCCTCGGTCGGCGGTCTGGGAATAGGGAGCGTGGTTCTTCTACCGGTTAGACCTTGGTCTCCTTGAAAAAAATTAGATATTATCTTCTGATGTTCTGCAAAGATGAATGGTTTTGGTATCGGAGGCCTATGGTTTCGGCACAGCCTTCTTAAATACAAGCCATGCAAGAGAAAGGCAACGCTGTATACGCTCATTCTGGGGGTCCTATAGAAATAATCGTTCCAGAATACACTAACTATTTGGAAGTGGGGAGGAGAAAATTACAAAATTATACAGGATGTCGACGTCAAGCCGGGGTCGACGTCAAGCCGGGGTCGACGTCAAGCCGGAGTCGGGTAATAGGTCAAGTCGTAAATGTTGTAAACAAAAGTGGGAAAGGCCTGTCCACTGGAGCTTTGGCGCTCTTGGCCCATCTTTGACAAATCATATCTCCGAAATTATTGGTTTCTCAGAGTCGGAAATTATATCAATGTATTCTTATAATAGAACTGCATCATGAAGGAAATTTAATTCAAATAATAGTTTATTTATCAAGATTAAATGAGCAATCTGAGAATGAGAACTGCACCATGGAAGAAATCATATTGAAATAGCTGAAATGAATTTGACTCTCTCTCTTATAGAACAGGATGAAATGTACGAGTATGAACACAGATCATATAATAATTTATAGATAGAATAATTATAGCATTCTGTGAAAACATAGGAGTACGATTCATTATTGAAATTTCGAAAAATCATATCTCCGAAAGTATTAGCTTGTTAGAGTTGAAAATGATATCAATGTATTTTTATGGTGAAACTGCATCTTTGAAAAAATTGAAATTGTTCGAGATACGGAAAAACTAATCACAGATTCGGAATCTACGCCCTCGATTTAGTGAATAACCAAAGCCGTGTCGATCTAAACGGAAAATTGTAGAATTTTGTATGGGTTAGATACTAGAGAAAACTTTTTGGCGTTGGACGGATTCACTCATTTCCTAATATTTTCCAAACGGATAGAGATACAGAGGAAATAGATACATACATCTAAACAACGTCCACCGACCAATAATCGAGGAAGAGTTGGTTATTGAGATGTGAAAATCATAGATTTGGCCTGGGAAAGAAGAATTTTCCGTCGATTCCGGGTCAAAAAAAGTGCCTATCGATGCGGACCTCGTTTATAACTAAATCGACGTCGCTGATCACGAATATGTGAATAGTTTTTCCCTACGTGGCGTACTTTAGGAAAATTTTCACATAGAGTGAAAAAATCGACAAAAAAAGGTCAAATATGGAAATTCACACGGCCCAAAAAAAACAGAGTAGGTTGATGCTGATTTTTTTTCGTCATATATGGATCCTTTATCTACTGAATAATCCAAACAAAAAATATCCAGGTCGTACTATTCGGAAATTATGATTTTTTTCCCAAGGGTCTGTTTTTCGGAAAATTCATTTCGCGATATTTCCGCGGAAAATTCTATATTAAAATATCCGATCATATATTCGTAATCTACGGCCCCGAATTAGTAAATGACCTGATTTGCATCGAAATCGGAGACCGGTCAAATTTTGGCAATTTTTTAATACATTACCCTTGAAAAATTCCCATTTTTCGCGAAAATTTTTTTGACGCAAAACGATAAATCGGGTACCGATTCTTGTAGAATCGAGGCCGTAGATTCCGAATCTAAGCTCAAATATTAATTAAAAAATTTATCCGCGGAAATATCGCGGAAAGAATTTTCCGAAAAATAGACCCTTGGGAAAAAAATCATAATTTCCGAAGCGTACGACATGGACATTTTTTGTTCGGATTATTCATTAGATAAAGGATCCATATATGACGAAAAAAATCAGCAACACCCAACTCCGTTTTTTTTTTGGGCCGTGTAAAGTTTCAAATTTGACCAATTTTTGTCGATTTTTTCACTTTATGTGAAAATTTTCCTAAAGTACGCCACGTAGGGAAAAACTAATTGCATATTCGTGATCAGCGACGTCGATTTAGTTATAAATGAGCTCAACATCGATATACTGTAAAAAAAATTTTTTGGATCGGCACTTTTTTTGACCCGGAATCGAAGGAAAATTCTTCTTTCCCGGGCCAAATCTATGATTTTCACATCTCAATAACCAACTCTTCCCCGATTATTGGTCGGTGGACGTTGTTTAGAATTATGTATCTATTTTGAAATTTTTAAGTTAAAAAAATTTTTTCGTTACTCCGAAACGATCTGGTATTTTGCCCAATAATGAACTCATCCGAGATATTTATCTCCCAAACCTACTCTGAAAATTTCAATGGCCTAGCTCATCCTGTTCGAAAGTTATTGTAGAAACAAAATTTATAAATTCAACTCCGAAACTATTTCGCCCGTTAACGAACTCGTCCGAGATATTTACGCTCCAAAACTACCCTGCAAGTTTGAATCCTCTAACTCCTTTCGTTCGATAGTTATCGTGTTAACGGACGGACGGCCGGCCGGACAGAATCGATTTCGACCACGGATTCTTGATCAGTGAGTCGAAACAAATCGTTTGAGACAATTTTCAGCCAAAAATTCCAAAATTAAAGACATTTGGGCAAATTGATAAGCACTCTGTTCCGAGGAACAAGAGCGCCAAAAAGTGGGAAAGCCCTGTGGACAGGAGCTTTGGCGCTCTTGTCCAATCTTTGATAAATCATATCTCCGAAAGTATTGGTTTCTCAGAGTTCCGAATGATAACAATGGATTATTATGAAAGAACTACATCAAGAAAGAAATTAAAATCCCTTTGCATCTTATCTTTATATTACGGTCCAATTTTGGCTACAAGTGTTTCAAAACTATCAGGAGTCATTCTGAAAAATTGAGTAAATGAAATATCCAGTTCTATTTGTGAAACAAATCTAATGTAATCAGTCCAGAGAAAACTCAAACTGAAATCTTATATAGGAAATCTCAAATAGTGTTACTAAGGAATAACTAATTGTTAGTGTCCGACCGAAACTGGTTTTTCAGCCGAAACCGAAACCGAACTTTCGGCCAGGGTCTCAGTTTCGGCCGAAACCGAAACCGAAACCGAAACTTTATATTTCATACTGAAATCTATTGTATTTTTTACAATTTTATTTGCACATACATAAAAACAGTTAAGCAGTGTTAAATAAAATAAAGAGACAACTTTTTTGATATCTTTATTTATTATTTTGGTATTACCAATTTATAAAAATAATCAGTCGAAGTATACAGGGTAATTCCAAATCAGACGTCAACCTTGGAGGAGGTGTTAGTATGGATAATTTGTTGTGGTTTGGGCCTTTCTTATTGATGACCAAAAATCAACAGTTTCCGAGATATTTGAGTTCTGGTTCTGATGAAAAAAATTAGTATGATTTGAAAGGGGATGTAAGAAGCAAATAGAGAAAAATAACGAATTCAATATTTTTTTGTTGCAAATGAGCTCGAAATTTCATTAGAAAATGTATTCATAAATTATGTTCCACCATTCCATATAGTCAAGCTCATGCCGTCTTTCTGATATCTTCAGTTGTTATTTTCCACCTGAAATTTACTCACGCTGTCTTTTGATACAAATTCATCATTTTATTTGCCGGACATTCAAAAGGTTGCTTATAAAAAATCTGCTCAAACGAAACTAGATATGCAATTTAACGAAATCTTTTATAGAATGAAGAAGGAATTTGGCAAGTTTTTAAAATAATTTTGGCATACAAAATTGTCAAATTCGAAAGTTGCAGACAAATTGATATTAGAAATTGATTTTTCATGTATTCATATACCACATTTCAAATCATACTAATTCTTTTTCAACCTCTTATACAGCATAGTTTCGATTTTTTTTCGTAAATATCATATCCTTTTCTGATGAAAATAAACCAAAATTATCATCAAATTTGGTCAACGTAGAAAAACTTGACGAAATATGAACTAAGTTCGGAAATCTTTTAAAAATCACCCGAACAACAAAAACTGTTGATTTTCGGTTATTAATAAATATGGATTAAACAACAGCTAATGAGACATACTAACTCCTCCTCCAAGTTTCACGTCTTATTTGGATTCACCCTATGTAATCTAATTAAAAATCATTAAAGTGAATTCTCAGTCTTAACAAAGATAGATTACAATAACTTGTTCGACAATTATGTATACCTACTTTTAACTCCTGGCCAAACGACCAGGATAATTCACGAACAGTCAAGTTTCGGCCTGGCCGAAAGTTTCGGCCATTTTGGGCCGAAACCGAAACTAAGGCCGAAACTAGATTTCTTGGCCGAAACTGGCCGAAACCGAAACCGAACTTTCGGTCGGTCACTACTAATTGTACATTAGTTGAAAATGCCGTTCTAAATCTTCCATAGTTAGAGAATGACTCGTAAATTATGCTCGACTTCCTTGCATCATTCATTTTCGACTCACTAACAAAAAAAACTCTGCCTATGAATTTAGCGAATCCAAATTTAAAATAATTTACATGCTTAGATCAACCAAACTAAGCAATATAAACTTCAAGAAAGAAAGAAAAATGATTTTCCAAATTGCCGAAAGAAACGAGTATAGTCATCAACTAATTCAGAAAATTATCAACAAACATAAAGATACAAATCTCTTCAGTATCATAACCCTAACGAAAGAAATAAAAACGGTAAAAGGTTTCCACGCTTTCTCGTTCCATCCGAAAACAAACTCAAGAATATTTATGAAAAGGTTAATGTAAAATTGGCTGTCAAACCTTCAACGAAAATCAAACAACTTCTACGTAATACATTCGATAAAACTCAGGACATGTTAAAATCGGGTATATATCAAATTAAATGTTTAGATTGCAACAAGTGTTACGTCGGGCAAACAACCAGAAACATTTTCACACGGTATAAAGAGCATACGGGACACATTCGGAACAACAACATCGATAAATCTGCTGTTGCAAATCACGTTTCAACAACCTTTCACTCAATTTCAGAAAATTCCGTCAAATTGTTGATAAATTCCAATAAGTGTACTTAGGAACACTTGAAGGCATCGAAATGTATACGAGAAAAGATAATGATCTAACCCCTATTAACAACCCATTATTCTCACTAATCGGTTTATGACTAAGGGTATAATGTCAACCCACCCTTGCGTGTAGAAATTGATTGCATGCTTATGCTTTAGTAACTCTTCGTCTCTGAAGATGGATACTTTGTTTCAGAAACATATGTCAGACGACAAAAACTGTAGCGGACAATAGTGTAGTTACTTTTATAGTGTTCATAATAAGTCCGCAGTGAACTCAAAATAGAATATACTTAATGCATATACAGGGTGAGTCTTTGACCACTGCATTAATTTTAACCAAAGATTCCTCTCATCAAATGAAACACTTTTTTCATTTACCATTTTTCCAGATTCGGCTCAGGTAAAAAGTTACAAGGGTTGAAGATTTCACAATGTGCTAATACACTCCCGCATATAAATTATCTATGACATTGTTGGCGGACGAGAATAAGGCATGGTAACGTGGTTTACAGCTTGATTCGGGATTCCAACGCTCAGGGACGGATCCATAAAAGTAGTGAAATTTCTGGAGTTTTCCATTTTAAAACATTCATTGAAGAATATCTCGAAAACGGTGCGTTTAAGGAGAAATGATGAAGAATCATATAATGTTCTAAAACGATGGAATATTCTTGAAATTACCCTACAAAAACTTTATATGCTTCCTTTATGCTAATTTCGTTTAGTTTTATGAATCCACGAGTCCATAACTAGAAAACCAGTAGAAGTAGAAAATAACTAATATTTGGAAAATATGTATCATAGTTATAGGAATGTCAAAGCTACAAAATAAAAACTGATTTTTTTTCAAAATTTCAACAGCCTGTATCTTTTTACCTGAGCTGAATTTGGAAAAATGTTAAATGAAAAAAGTGTTTCATTTGATGAGAGGAATCTTTGGTTAAAATTAATGAAGTGGTCAAAGACTCACCCTGTATATACATACATAGATAAACCATTACCTACTATCTATCGTAACATAGCGCACCAAACGTTTTCGCTTGAACGACATAATTCTTACTATCAGTCGATCTTCTTATGTGTCTCACCGATATCAACTACATAACTTCGCATAAACGTAATAAAACGCATTGCATTCTTCTCAAGTATTCAGAAAACACAAAATCTAACGAAAATTCTTGGATACATGTCATATATTTTCATTCAACTTCAACTTTGAGTTTTCTGACATTTCCAAACATTTTTTTCAGTAACTTCATATACAGTACGTTCCACTTTGATTGACGCTAACAAATTCCTTCTCGGAGTACGAAGTACGATTATTAATTCCAATTATTTTATTGCCTTGGACTGGATAGTGCATTGGAATTGGCTCTGAGGTATAGATACAATTTTTTCATGGCTAAATCAAATCAAAAGTACCTAGCAATTTAATAAAATTCAAGGACAAGCTTTTAAACAAGTGCAGTAAAAAGAAAAAAATTAATAACATTTTTTTGACAAAAACTAGATTATATGCAAATGCATTGAAGGAAAAATAATTTCATTATTTGTTACTAGATTATTCTGTGAGTTCACAGATTCAAAAGTTTACCTATTTTGTATTCACGCAAGGTTTTTAATATTCTACTCACAAAATAACTCTGAACAAACAAATAATGAAATTATTTTCCCTTCAATGCATTGGGTATGAAATCTTATCTTGGACAAAAATGTTATTTATTTTTAACCTTTTTACTGCACTAGTCTTTAAACATGTTTTAATCAATTTTATTTGATTCTTTAATAATAATTTATGAATTTTGTCATATTGAAAAAGAAAATATGCTTAAATGAAAATTAATAAACCTGGAAGTAATTGTATACTGTTGAATATTACGAAAACAACTTCATTCTTGTCGTAGGGAATTTTCCAAAAATTATATTTGTGAATTTTCATTTGAGAATATACATTACTTCACATCGTAATCAATGGACCTCAAAGATCTTGTGAATATGTAGCTATATTTTGAGGGTGTATATTGTATATATTGTTGTGGGGGGTAACGTTGTACTGCGACCTTAAGGTCTATTGTGTCCCCTATCAGAGCTGTCGATATCATCACCATCCACAGCTCGCCTTCCAGTTGAAGAGTTCTGATGAACTCCGGTATCTGAGATGGGTTCAAGGAGGTTACGTCTTCACTCCTGCAAATTTCTTGCCCAAAGCATTCATTGCTTTGGTTTGAGATGACGAGGCATTCCGTTATCAGGTGATCAGGAGTTTCATCCTCCTCCCAACAGAATCTGCTCACGTCAGTTTCTGCTAGACCTAATCTCATCATATGCTTCTAAGGCCGCAGTACTCTATGAGGAAACCAGTGAGGAGGTGCAGCGTGTTCTTACTGAGGTCCAAGTAAACTGCTCCACAAGAGTTAGGGATAACCGTTTCAACTAAAATAACTGACATTCTGAAACCTTTGTTTGCGCTGAAAACGTAATTTAATATAGTTTTAGGTTCAAAACTATAAATGCACGCAAGTTTTTTGGTCTGCAACATATACAGGGTGATTAACAGAATAGGGTCAAATTTAAGGACTTTTATTTCCGGACATTTATTGTTTTTTTTTTGTCTTTTTATGCCTTCAATACAAGGTATGGCCACCACGGGCATCAATGACCGCCTGACATCTTCGTTGAGTACTGTCAACGAGGGTGTTGAGCATATCTTGAGGAATTTCATTCCATAAACGAGGCGGTAGTGCTTTGAGGTCATTCAATGTTTCTGGTGAAGGTTGGTGATCATCTAGTCTTCTTTGGGCCGGTTTCTCAATTGCGAGTTAACCCGAGGTTGCGAGTAATCCGAGTGTTACGCATTCATGAATATCGCTAAATACATGCGTCAACTCGCAACCTCGAGTTAACTCGCAATTGAGAAACCGGCCCTAAGTAACATATCCCATGCATGTTCTATGTAGTTTAAGTCTGGCGAATGCGGAGGTATTGGTAAATGTGGAATACCATGCTCGTCTCGCGCATTTTCTACTATTGCTGCGCGATGTGGTCTTGCGTTATCGTCAAGAAATTGGAAAGCTTCACCAATGGCAGCATGAAAATTTGCAGTCATATTGTCAGGACAAATGTGAAGGTCTGTGCGCCTGTTGTAACATATCCCAGCCCATACCATAACAGAGCCTCCTCGAAATGGAGGAACCTCTTGCACATGAGGGCGATTTCGGGGTATACGCGGCATAGTCCATACCCTTATTCTTCGAGAATCTGAAAATCGACCTATCTGGATTCATCTGTGAAAAGTAAACTACGCCATTGGACGTTCAGATTAACATGCTGCCTGGCCCATTCTAATCTTTGTCGTTTATGCTCACGTGTTAACGGAACACCCTCAATGGACGTCTAGAAGCCAGGTTAATCTCCCCCAAACGACGTCGGATGGTTTCAATGGAAATTTCAGGACCATTGGCATTTAAAAATCGATTTCTCAGCATCATACATGACGAAAGAGGATATCTCCCCGCCGAAATGGTGACAAAACGGTCTTGTGCGGGTGTTGTTTTTCTTGGTCCACCAACCCTATGTCTTTCCTGCACCGAACCTGTCTCATTGAAACTATTCCAGAGTCGCGATATTACACTTTGCGATACTTGATGTGTTTCTGCCACAGCGACTTGAGTGAGGCTACCATGTAGCATACCGATAGCCCTATTAGCCTCGGCGTTTGTTAATTTACGTCTTGGCATCTTAAGAAGCTCGTGAAATTTACTAAGTTCGATATCGCTAAGAGACTGACAATAAATTAACTGCATATTGAAATGCTTAATCTTACGAATAATGTGAAAAACTGCCAAACTCAAGAAAAAAGACGACCAGGTGAAAATATGCATTCAAATCGAATTAATTAGTTTTTATCGGCAGTTGATCATGTTTTTGATATTGTCTTTAAAATTTTACGCCCCTCAGAACAACTTAATATGATATCCCTAACTCTTGTGGAGCAGTTTATTTCTGACAGTATCAAAGTTCGGGAGGAATTTCTTGGAGTGATACATACCGAGGAGAGATCTCCAGAAAATACCTCTTTCAGTTTCTTCTTTCATACGAAATTCAATTTGTAGGTGTATCTACCAACCCCACAGTAGGGTTCCGGGCCAATAAAGGAGGTTTGTGCTCTTTTCATGGCAAGTGTGTTGGCCTCCTCATTTCCTTTGATTCCCGCGTGACCGGAACCCAGACCAAGGAGACCCTGTTGTTCTTGCCTACTTCATTGAGTGTTCTTCGGCACTCCCATATTAGCTTGGACTCGATAACATGGGAGCTCAGAGCTGTAATAGCAGATGTATCACATCTCTGATAATTTCTTTCTAGGTTTATTTCCTTGCATCTTTCTATAGCAAGTACTTCTGCCTGAAAGATGCTCGGATAGGAGCCTAGCGATAGTGAGCATTTGTTGCTTGGCCCATATACTCCAGCGCCAGCTCCTGTAGTGGTTTTTGAACCGTCTGTGTGCCATTTAATGAAAATTCTTTTAAGAACTTGGGTGGTGGATTTCCTGTCCCAGTCTTTTTCCTACCTAGCATCGTAGTGAAGTTCTTTTCGATGCTTACTTTCTTGATCATTTCGTCACTAGGAAGATTGGCTGATGAAATGTACCTGGTAAGAGAGAACCAGGCTTTCTGGTTTTTAATACTCTCATGACCTGTTCCTTTCCTAGATATTCTGAGAATGGCTTCATGGGCCATTTATGTCTATCACTAGATGAAGTGAGATTTGTGATAATCTCAAGTGCCCTGGTAGGACAGGTTCCCATAGCTCCAGTGATACACACACAGGCCAGCCTTTGTACTTTGTTTAGGGTTTTCGTCGTACTATTCTGGCTTGTTTTTGAGTACCAGACTACTGCCCCATATTTGAGGGTGTATGTAGAGTAGCTGATTAAAGCTGAAATAACAAGGGTACGACCACTTGCAATATGGAATATTCGGATTATTAAGTGTAAAGTTGTGTTTTAAACCTCTTAAAAACATGCTATAAGACAAAGCAGAAGACCCAGAGAAGCAAGTCATAAATGAAAGAGAAGAACAAAAACAAAATTCAAGCACCTACCTGTGATTTCTAGGAAATTATTTGCCGGCATCAGTTCTTGACCGATATCAGATTCTGAGCTTATACTGCCCTCTCCACTAGACAAAGACCCGGCCTCGGAACTACTTTCTGACCTTGTACGCACCTCAGACTCCTCCTCCTGAACCTCCAGGTCGCCGTCAATATCACCGCCCCCATCGGACTTGGGCTTCTCGTTGGGCAAATCTTCAGCGTCAAAAAATTCAGTCGCGCTCACACAGGAGGAGCTGTAGCTCAGGGAGTTTTTATGCGGGCGATTCTATGAAATGAAGAGAGTATGTGAAGGGTGTGCTCGGCGGGGATATTGTCTTTGAAGAGTACAGGATGGTCATGAATGGTCAAAAAATGCTATTTTTGAGTAACGGAATAATTTTCCGCTTAAAATTCCGCCCATTACATCCTTTGAATGTGATATTAGTTTGAGGTATGTTAGATTCAAACACTCAAATCATTTGATTCGGTTTTCCTATTTGAAATTAGTTATTTTATGCCTGAAGATGTTCGGAAGTTTTTTGTGGATTTTGTCTACGGACCTTGTGCATTCTAGAAGTTTGAAAATTTAATGTAATTTTGTGATGAAGACTATAATCCATTCGCTTTTATAAAGTCTCCCGGTTGGCCATGATTTAGGTCTATCACTTTTTTGTAACTAAAACTAAGGCAGGTTGGCACTCCTGAAATATCGTTAATGTAAAAACAATTCTCAGAGACGTTGCCAATTTCTATTCTCAACAATCAACATAATGTTCCATCTTAGACAAGATATTCCGCCGTATTCACAAAGCATTCAATCTCCCTCACTCCTCCTCCTCAGTTAAGGATAAATAAGAACCGCAAATTACTATAACTTGATAATTTCAAAATATACACAGTGAAATGTTTCAAACTTTCATGGCCACCCAGAAGACTTCTTGTTTGAGGATTTCTGTATCATAGCCTCGGTACAAGATAATATAACTGATTTAAGGTCTGGAATACATTCTTGGGAAAGAAAACATGTTATACTCCGAAAATAAATCAATAAAAGCGCAAAAAAACTATTATCAAAATAAATACCACAAACTTATCTTACCCCTTCGGAAACGTGATCTAAAACCGAAAGTTCAGCAATATCAGCAGCATCGTGTATCTTTTGCAATCGATTCTTCAGGTCTGTATTTTGCTGAATGGCTTGATTGAGACTGTTCTTCAGATTGACTATACTCTGATTGACGTTGGATTGGCTTTCAGAGTCCAAAGCGTTTTTAAGCCTCTCCCGTTCTGTGCTTAGGCCAAACGAGAAGGTTTTCAGATTATTCAACACTGAAAATTTAGTGGGATTATTTGATATATTTAAATTGTAACAAATTCTATATTAGAGAGAGAAGTTTCACTTTTCATGGTGAGTTCGAGTACCTCATTGAAAGTGAGCCATGAGAAGTCAAATTGTTTGAAATTCACCTGTTTTCGCTAATGTAACAAAGTCGTCTCTCAACTGAATTTCAGAAGATAAAGATATCACGTCAGTATTACTTAAACTGTCCGGGGTAGGTATAGATATAGTAACTGGCAAACTGGTTCCTGTCAGAGGTATCTGTTGAGGTCCAGTAGAAATGCCACTCAAAGAGTTAACCTAGAAATAACAAAGAAATATTTAAAATACAATCTTCAAGAATGCGAAATTATGATAATGCAGTCCTGACAAGAGCGGAAAATTGAAATTTTTTGCTTTCACAATCAAACTATTGACAGTTCGACGTTCCACCGCTTATCAAAAATTAGTGCAAACAACTGTAAAAATGCAATATGATATGACTTGATTATCCTAGGATTTTCAAGGAGAACCGTCAAATTTCCGCTTAGGCTTTGTTGCTATGTCCCTACTCCACCGTAGGCACATCATTCAGTTGTTTTTTTTATCCAACAGTATGAAGAGATTCGCTTAGTTATCACTCTAATTCTAATCTAGCAATTACTCTGAATATGCCCCAACTGAATCGCAGAGGCTTTAAACTCTAATAGAAGGTAACTCACCACAACTTGGGTTACGCCCTTCATAGAACAACGTACAGAAAATATGACAGGGAGAATCTGTGAGTCAAAAAGGGATTTGATTGTTTACAAAAACGACGCTACCTACTTGAACGATACTTGAGGTACTAGACGTTGAAGTAATATAGAATCTGGAAGTTTGTATTCATTCCCTTATTTGTTCCTGAATGTTCAACATTCAATGATTCATGAATTCAAATATTATTAGTGTTAGAAAATTATTCAACAGGTAATAAGGTAAGGTATGTCTGGTGTTTTTCATTGCCAGTACCTGGTCGTTATTCCCTTATGACTTCGGTCCAAGTTTTTTTGTGTGACCAAAAAACTGATAGTGTAGGATCTGAATTATCAAGTGTAGGGATGGTTACTTAAGGATAGCCGATTTTTTTAAAACTGTATTATCAACTTCTCACATCATAAGTATCTCTTCTGACATATGACATGACATAGCTAATTTTGATATCACCACAGAATTGACTCTATGCTCCCAACCAGAGTCACCTTGAGATAGTTGGCTGGACATTTGAATTGGGCTACTACATAAGGAATCTCTGTATTTCAGCTTGTGTACAATTGTTGATGTAATTTATATGATAACATACGTGTAAAGGGAAAACCGCGCCGCATTTGAGTTCACTAGGTTCATGTAAGTAAGGATTAATGGTTTATTTTGAAAACTTTCTGTGTCTGGTACTGGCTTGAGGAAGAAAGATTGAGATCTAGCACTGGTCTTTAATCACTTCCAGCGAATATAAATGATGTATAGACACTAATGCTTACTGGCCTCCAATCCAGTGCATATTCCAATCTCATATTGCAGGTACAGATACTTTACGACCCAGCAGGTACTCTCGATATCGTTCTCATTTATTGTAAAATGTGAATGTACCAGTTGGTTGATATATCCTTTATTGAAAGGTTATTTTCTGGGTTTTCTCTCCCAAACTCTGAAAAATATCTATAAAATAAAAATCAATTATTTTGTGACTAATGTTGCCTTACAAATAACAACGAACAACATCAACGAAGAAACAACTATATCGTAACATTTTGGAGTCTATATCAGACTCCTTCTTCAGACGCTTTTTGAAAATCGTTAGAATCATTTTGTTGATGGTTATTTTGTGAAATTCAAGAATAATATTGAAAATAACCTTTCAATAATGAGTGTACCTCCCACAGTATCCTTTAATGATTATTTGATATATCCTTGTCTTATCACAATACAGGGGGTTTTTCTAAGCGTTCATTTCCCCCAGTAATACAAAATATACGTATCTGAACGCACAACCTTGTTTGAATCTTTAAACTTCCCGCCCAATTTCCTTATTTCCGTGATTGTAACTTGGGTTGCCTACACAACGTAAGTCCTCCCAATTCACTAGGCAATCACAATGAAGCCAAGGTTACAAAAATCAGGGCATAGACTTCAATAGTAGAAGTCCCTGATGATAGCAGAATCAGTACAAGTGGATATTAACAGATTTCGTCCGAAACTCTCTTGATGTTTATTCGAAAGACGGAAATCCACTGTTAGTTCTTGTCAGATCTTCCACAGTGATGCCATGTCTGGACAGATTTCGTCCGAAACTCTCTTGATGTTTATTCAAAAGACGGAAACCCACTGTTAGTTCTTGTCAGATCTTCCACAGTGATGCCATGTCTGGCATATCCGAGCGTCGATCTTATATATAGACATGCAATACATAGCCTGATTAATTCCTGGTCAAATGAAGAAAACACAACTTGTGAGGTCAAATTTGATCATGCTCAAAGTCTAACATAATATTTTGATGTTCGCTGACATTTCACATTTTACTTGTATATTGTTGTTTTGGGAATATAACGATTGGTTTTTTAACAATTTTTTTTTGACAACCCTGTTTTTTACAGCTGACAGGGGTTTCGTGCCTTGTGTGACTGTCAAACTTGTTCTGTGTGGTCTATAATTCAACTATGAATCGACTTACAAACGAACAACGCTTGCAAATTATTAAATTTTATTATCAAAATTTATGCTCGGTTAAAAAAGTGTATTGTGCATTTCTTCCATTTTATAGTCAGTTTCGTTGATCTTCTCAGGCGGCTATTCGGAATCTTGTGACTAAATTTCGCACCAAATTTACATTATTGGATATTAAACCACCAACACGCATACGTAGAGTGCGGACAGAGGAAATATCGCAGCTGTATCCGCCAGTGTTAGTGATGACAGTAAATTGTCGATTCGGCACCATTCGCAGCTTTTGGGCCTTTGTTACTCCACTACGTGGAAAATTTTGCGGAAGGATTCAGCTGTGAAACCTTTTAAAATACAGCTGGAGCAAGAATTGAAGCATCATGACCTACCACAACGGATAACTTTTAATGAATGAGCGCTGGCAAAGTTGGATTAAGATCCCCTTATTTATCGCTAAATTATGTCGCGGTCTAGATCGTGTGATTTAATACCTCTGAATTATTTTTGTGGGGCTATGTTAAGGCTCATGTCTATACCGAGAAGCCCGCAACGTTTGACGTACTGGAAGCCAATATTGAAGAATTTAATCGTGAGATACCGGCCGATATGTTGGAGAGAGCATGCCAAAATTGGACCCGGCGTATGGATCATTTGAAGCGCAGCCGCGGCCTACATTTACATGAAATTATCTTCAAACATTAAATTATATGAATTGTGTTATCGACTCAAATAAAGATTTCATACATTTTTCTTAATATTATGTATTTTTTTCCCAAATCAAATCCGAAAGCTCTTAAAAAATCACCCGTTATATCTTTATCTATCTATCCATCAACATATTCTCCTTCAAGAGCCATTTCAGCGTTTCTGTAAGTTTTCGATACCTTTCTTGAACAACATTTATCTTTGACCTCAAAATAGGCTTTTATTTTGACGATATTCTCCTCATTCTAGGAAATTTCTTTCTGGTGAGCAGTGTTTTGAGGAATGCGAACAGGTAAAAGTTCCTGGGGCCAAATCTAGAGAATATGGTGAGTTCAAAGGCAAGAAAGGTTTGACATCAAACAAATTAGAATGACAACAATAAAGGTAAGGACAAACTGAGCCCATGTACACAACGTATGCAACACATTATGACATATTTGCATTAAAACAGATTATGCGTGTTGCGTGTGACAAGTATGTTACTAAGTCATCTGTTTTAATGCAAATTCAAGAGTCTAGACGTAATAATGCGTTGGAGGTTTAAGGTAAGGACAAACTGAGCACACGTACGCAACGCATTATGATGTCTAGACTCTTCATTAAAATAGATGACTTATAAATATACTTAACATACGCATTGCGCATTGTCTGTTTTAATGCAAATACGTCATAATGCATTCCATAGGTTGCATACGTCAGCACAGTTTGTCATTATCTTAATTCCCTTGTAATTTCTTAATAGCGCTACCTACAGAAAAGAAATTGCATTGCATATGGAGGTGTGCAGGGGGTTGTCAATAGCACCCCCAATATCACCAAACACAGCAAGTAAGATCACTTTTATAGAGAGGTCCTCTCCACCTCCACAATAGAGACCACATTAGTTAGGTTAGGCGGGAAATTTTAATTACGATCCATCCGTGGATCTGAGCACTGAATTCCCCATGCATTTCTTATGGACCTGAAATTTACGCGAATTTCTCGCCTGTTTTTAGATACTTTGGCTAATTTCTTAAGGTTTATTTCGGTTGAAATAGATTCTGTGAACCTTTTACAACCATCTAGAATCAAGTTTTCATCACAAAATTGTATATTTCCAAAATAATTAATACATATAAAAGTGTTCACCAAATTTGATTGACGTATGTCTTAGCTCACTCGAAATCAGTCAAAAATAATAACATAACCGTAAATCGGCCTTGTAATGACGCACAACAGAAGTCATCTACGACATACGGTAATCTTTCGAACTACACTGGTTTCAATTTTGATTTAAGAATAAATTGGAGTAGATTTTAATGTGGCAATAACATGAAAACATGCACTAATGATGAAGGTACCCTATACTTGATGTCTCTGTACTAACATTATCTTTTAAATAGGGTGGTTTCATCTCAAAGTTGAAATTCCTTGTTAAAAAATTTGAATATGGATCTCCCGCCAAGAGAATGATTTTAACCTAACTAATGTGGTTTATAAGATGGTGTAGTGCATCTACTATGGATTTGTCTGATATATAGGCAAATTGTTTTTGGTGAAGCTTCATACATAATTTCTCTCACCTGATTATCTACTATTTTCATAAACTTCGTTGAAAAAATCAAGTATCATTATTATAGATTTATTGAATCAAAGAAGTGAAAAGTAGAAGTGCAATTAAAAAAGAGAAATTTTGCAATAACCACTCAACATACATACAGCAAAATGCTGTCACTGTTCTAATGATTATTTCAAAGATTTTTAATGCCATATTCATTAAATATACGAAGATACAGATAGTGAAAATGTGAGGAAAATCAGTAGGAATAGTCGAAATATAGATAGAATCATACACTTTGAATAAAAAAATAATAAAATCAAGTGATATTTTCGCTCTTGTCCGGATATCCTCTAAAACTAACGAAATGCTTGAAAATTGTCCATGCAGAAGAATGTGAAGTAACACTTACAGAAAGAGGAGAAATATTATCACAATCAATATTTTTATTACTGAATTGTATAGTTAGATCTACACTACCGCCTTTAGAGGCGGATTTCTTCTTTTTCAGACCGAACTTTCTTCGGTCTTTCTTTATATTTGGCGACAGAATCTCTGAAGCATTCTGAAAAATCACAAACAGTAATATCCCAACGCGAATCATAAAAGAACTCTTACGTCATGAATCACTGATGCCGATTCCAGCTGTTGCAGTATTCTTGAAAGCTTCGTGATATTCAGCTCGATAGTGATTGCATCTCGCTGAAACTGTTCCACGGAAGTCAGGGATTCTTGCAGCCAAAAACTAAGTCTTCCAGGGCCCCCTGGGGCCTTCAGTCCTCTGTTTAAGCTACCGTCTCTACTCACAATTTCTGGCGTCCTCGGTATACCTGCAACAATTCATCAATTACAAACAAGACAGACTTGAAGATTCTGAGATAGTCATAGCACTCTTCTTCGCTTTCATGAAAGCCCTCGACAATCTCACGAATGATTATTTACTCAGCAAACTGGAATGAGAAAAGTAAGGCTTAGATGTTACGAATTATACTTGAGCAACAACCAACAGAGAGTTGAATATTTCAACGACGGAGAAGCTAAAGGACATTCCTGTTTTGAATATATTACAAATGGGGTCTCTCATGGCAGTATCCTGAGTCCCACAGTTTTCCTAACGTTCGTAAATGACTTAGTACGCTTAAACATCAGAGACAAGACAACGATAATGAATTATGAAGATGTTATACCCTCTCGGTCGAAGCATCAACTAACCTACAAATATATATGGCCGATAAACTCTTTTCGGAAGTAAAACTATGGTTTGCAAAAAATAATCTATGATGAAAGATATACAAATGCTTGCTTAATCAAGACAAATCACACCCAAATGCCTGAATTTGGACACTGGCACACATTTTTGCACCTGTCGGGTTTTTTGTAATTTTTGCGCGCTTGTTCTTCCAGGAACAGGCAAAATTCACCTAGTGGTTTCGGAGTAATAGCTATTTTAAATTTCTTTTCTTCTTTTTTCCGAAACTACTAATTCTATCTAACTGAAATTAAGCATATAGTTGTAGATTTACGACCTGAATATTTATGCAAAGTTTGTGAAGCCAGTACTCTTTGGCGCTCTTGTTCACGTTGACCAATTTGATTGGAATGATGAATGATTCAAGCTCAGTGGATAGAGCGAATCAGAGATCCAGTCAGATGGTAGTGGCCGCCATTCACTGTTTTTTTCAAATACTAACAGTGCTGCGCCTAAGCTGGCGTAAGGGTGCAGTAACAAAGCCTGCACAGGACACAACGGACTCTGCAAGTCAGAGGTAAATTCGAGGGCATCTTGTGTGACTGTCTGACTGCTAGCAAAGCACTAAAGGCTTTAATGGCGGTCAGAAATCTGGCCGGTAAGACTTGGAGGTCCTGGTCACGCGGGAATTAAAGGAAATGAGGAAGCCAACACACTTGCCAAGAAAGAACCAAAAACCACTTTTATTGGCCGGAACCCTACTGTGGGGTAGGTAGATACACCTACAAAAGTTAATTTTGGATGAAAGAGGAAACTGAACGAGGTATACTCTGGAGATGTCTCCCAGGAATGTATCACTCCAAAAAGTTCCTCCGGAACGTTTGCACTGTCAGATCCAAGAAATATATGGACCTCGGTAAGAACACGCTGCAACTCGCCACTGGTTTCCTCACAGGGCATTGCTGTCTTAGGAAGCATATGATGAGATTAGGGCTAGCAGAAACTGACGAATGCAGATTCTGTAGAGAGGAGGATGAAACTCTTGATCACCTGATTACGGAATGCCTCGCCATCTCAAATCAATTCAAGGAATGCTTTGGGCAAGAAATCCACAGGAGCAAAGACGTAGCCTCCTTGAAGTCATCTCAGATACTGGAGTTGATCAGAACTCTGGAAGGCGAGCTGTAGATGGTGATGACATCTACAGCTCTGATGGGAGGTCGCAATAGACCTTAAGGTTGCAGTGCAACGTGACCCCCTACAACAATATACAATAAATATAAATCCTAAGTGGCACAAACTGCTAGGATCTTCTTAATGGTCTCCATGGGAAACCTCTGTGAGGGTCAGTATAATCATAATAATTTCAATAGCGAGCGCTCCAATGCAGATTGACTTCACCATGAAAGAAATGAAAAAGCTAAAAAAGTATTGACGTGGGGTCAATCTGCTTTGGCGCGCTTGCTCATGACATGATTATGATCATACCGGCTCTCCTAGGTCTTACCACGGAGACCCTTCAGAAGCTCCTAGGAGCTTGTGCGAGTTTGAATAGTCAGTCGTTTCCTGTGTAGACTTTGTTACTGTATGTTTACACCGGCTGATGCATAGGACTGTTAATTTTTGACCCAACAGTGAATGACCGTCTGACTAATTCTGCGGATCGCTCCATCCACTGAGCTTGAAAACTCATCATTCAATCCTAATTCGTCAACGCGAACAAGCACGCCAAAGAGTACTGACTTCACGTCAGTGCTTTCTGATATGTTTACAATCAATCTCTTGCATGTGACACGAAATACCATAAATTTATGTTTTTCTGAATCTACGTCAATACCAGATCATCATGTATGACCTCATCCACTTTCATAATTTATAAAATGTGAATATTTCGGTATTGACAATCGGTAAATCAAGAAGCAAATTCAAATGAGGTAAAACGCATCTGAATCGTTGCTATAACGGCTGACGTAATCAAAATGGCTGTGTTATACTATCACTGAATCCTCTGAGTGAGCACCAGTACTCCTTCCAGAGTGGTAAATCAACTGACCTGGCCCTAAACAACTTGGTGGGAAGGCTGAAGCAATCTCTGGACCACAAGGAGACTGCTCTAGTGGCCTTCCTGGACATCGACGGTGCTTCTAATGCGCCGCTCACGTACTCGCTCTGTGAAGCAGCGCGGGCCAGGGGAGTATCAGACCTCATTGTGGAATGGATAAGATCCATGCTGTTTAACAGACTCATCTCCACGTCCCTGTGTGGGGTCATAGTGAGATTCGTTGCCAGAAGGGGCTGTCCACAGGGAGGAGTACTTTTCCCCCCTGCTGTGGTCTCTTCTGGTGGACGATTTACTGGCCATAATAGGCACGCTGGTTGTATATTTCCAAGCGTACGCCGACGACATAGTCATTATGGCCACGAGCCGGGATGAATCAGTCCTGGTCGAGAGCCATCAGAGGCACAGACAGCAACACAAGGCTGGTGTGAAGGGGAACAGTTAAACGTGAACCCTCGAAAGATATAGTTTCCATCACTATGAATGGAATTAACATTAATGGAATTAACTCACACCTGGATAGGGTGATCCACAAGGCTAGGCACTCTCTATGGGCGTGCCAGCGGACTTGTGGAAAGAGGGGACTGGCTCCAAAACAGCTCCACTGGTTGTACGTGATGGTGGTGAGACCACAAATCACTTACGGCAGCATTGCTTGGTGGGAGTGTACTGTAAAAGTGCAGTCTCAGCTGAAGCTTGCAAAAATTCAGAGATCTGCGTGCTTGATGGTGACAGGGGCTTTTCGCTCCACCCCCACCGCAGCCATGGAACGCCTAATGGACCTCGCAACTCTTCACCTGGTGATCAGGAGCGTGGCCCGCGACATACAGACTTCTGCATACGGCTCACAATGAGCCAGATGCGATCGGCTACGTGCCTAGTTCTCTGCAGACTGAATTGGAGGCCAACGAGAATATGGGCATGCGATCGGACGTATCTAAAACCACAACCTACACAGAGTGGCCCTACCGAGTCATTATTCCCAGCAGGGACGACTGGGCCGTCTCTGAGACCCGACAGCTTGAGGGTCCCTGCTGGTTCACAGACGGCTCCGCTACCACCCAATGGGGTAGTTTTGCGACTGTCTTTCAAGCAGAAATTCTCGCCATTTATCACTGTGCGAAGCTCATACTTTAGAAAGGTTGGGCTCACGGATCAATCAAGATCCTATCGCACAACTGCAAATCCCTGCATGTGCAGGATTGCCGGATCTCACTCGCTGAACTTGGAGGGCGCTGCAGGCTGCAGCTCTTGTGGGTCCCGGGCCACTCGGGCATAAAGGTAATGAGATGGCGGACTCATTGGCGGCACGGGGGGCTTCCCTGGCGCTCATTGGACCTGAACCGGCCTGCGGTTCTCTCTCAGAGCAGCGGCGAAGGAAAACAACAGATGGGTGGACCAAAAGGTCCAAGAAATCTGGAGCAGCATACCTGGACACAGACATGCTCGCTCAACAATTACTGGCCCATCTGCTGAAAGAGCCAGAAAATGGCTCAAATTCTCTAGGGTGGACCTGAGAATCCTTACAGCTGTATACACGGGCCATTGTGGCCTCAGGAAACACCTCAATATACTGGGGTTGACTGAGGACTCTGAGTGCAGACTTTGCCTGGAGGACGACGAGTCTATAGAACACATCATGTGTGACTGCCCCGCTGGGGACAGGATCAGATTGGAGGAACTATTAGTCCACACACAAACTGACACTGAGGGAACTGGACAAGTTCTCACCCACCAGACTCATATCCCTCATCAAGAGACTTGAGTTTGTGGGTGAAGTATAGATTATATACTACAGGTGTGCCACAATAGACCGATTGGTCGCAGTGGAGGGGCGGGTTTCGTCTGCCCAGCACAACCCATAAATAATAAATAATAATATACCGGAGCAAAGAGTGAAACGGACAAGAGAAGAGAGTGTGAGTAGATATGACGGGTGACGTCACGGATAGGCGCCAATTTTCGATCGCTTGAACAGACATTATGTGCAACCAAATTTGAATGATCGTTTTCTCGTTGAAAATTGAAATTTTTGACGGCGGTTGTACTTTTTCAGTATTCTTATGGATATAATAATCGATTCCAATAATAAAAAAATCATGCAAGAGACCTATTCGGTTTATCTCCTCAGGAAATTCTCAGTTCTAATTATTTCTCGTCTTCTGGAGAAGCTAATATAGGGAGTCCCTGACGAACATGGGACTCCCAAAATGAACGAATACGACGTTGCCTTTCTCTGTACATGGCTTGCATTTAAGAAGGTTGTGTTGTGACCAATAGTTATAAAAAAAAATTTTTTACTAACTTGGGTGTCCATCTGGTGGTTTAAAAAGTGCCCCAATATTACTTCCATAGGTTAACACGTGCTGTCTATACAGTCTATGTGCTGTAAGTTGCTGCACCCACGCGTTGAAGGTTTCGTCGGTCTTCGCCTTCAGATGATAAATGAATTCTTCCGCATCTATGTCGATCCTTCTTCTCTTCAATTTTGTAGATATCACCGAGAGTCCTATATCCACTGATCCATGAATTTTTCCTTTACCGATTTCATTCGGTCCTTTCCCATAAACCAGTATACCCTTTTCCAACATGAAATACCTCTGAAAAAGAAGAGAATGTTTAGGTATGCAATATGAAACAATGGTTACAATAATATAATCCGGAGCCATAGGCGTTTTTTGCAACAAACAATTAATACCCGACTAATTTTTCGTTTTATCGAGATGCCCAACTTTTTCTCTGTGAAAATTATGGCAACAGGCTTAACTTAATTGAAAGCATGCTAATATAACAAGGACTACGTTTTATTATTGAAAGGTTTTTTTGGGTTTTCTCTCCCAAACTCTAAAAAATATCTATGAAATAAAAATTAATTATTTTGTGATTTGCTTCTGCGTAAGAAACACAAGATATTTGTTAGAAGCAATCAATTAAACAATGTTGCCTAACAAACAACAACGAAACAACATCAACGAAGAAACAACTATATCGTAGAAATTACCAAGTTCCAACTCCTTTTTCAATAAATTTAGCCAAATATGGTCAATACCAATTGAGCAATTTGCAAAATTGCATTCTCTGTTCAATAAAATACAAGTTGACTCCTTAAGTTTCCTTTTAATATAATCAGGTTCTGTCATTAGAATCTTTGTATTACTCCAATCCATCATGTGATCTCCTTGGATTGTACATACATGTTCTGCTATTTTTGATTTCTGTATGTCTCTATTTCTCAAGTCATTCTTATACTCTTACTTTCTTACTTCTAGAGGCCTTGATGTTTCTCCTGTGTATGATTTACCACAAATACAAGGAATATTATATACACAGTTTTTTATTTTTGTTTTCATTTATGGGTTTTGTTTTCGTTAATAAAGACCTAAGATCATTTTGTGTTTTGAAGACGGTTCTTATATTGAACTTAGAACCGATTCTTCTAATTTTTTCAGAAAGGCCACGAACATAAGGGATCACATTCAACAGATTGGGTTGCTGTTCTTGTTGATTATTCCGAGGATTATTCTGTTGTACTTGTTGATTATTTTGTTGTTCTTGATTATTTGCTCTTCTATTATTATTATTATTATTATTTTCTCTTCTAACTCAGTTGAGAGTCCTAGTTGTGAATGCGGGGAAGCAGAGGAAACCATAAATCATTTAGTTAATAATTGTCGCATATATAGATTCAAAGATGGTTTTAGGGCTATTCATAATGTTTCTGAATCTTTTTTAGAATGGGTAGCGAGTTTCAAATCTATTTAATGAAATATAGAATATTCCATTTTAATTTGTACGTTTTCTCCCTTTGTTTTTTCCTTTTCCAGATTGGGTTTCGGACCTTGGAGAATCTTCTCTGCTTGTTGAAGGAAGAAGCGATAATGAAGAAAAAGATGCCCTTCAATATTTAATATTTCAGCATATTTTGTTAACAAAATCAATTTTCATAAATCACAACACTAACGGGGAGATAGGGTTTTTTTGCTGAGGTTTTTTCCCTAAGCTCTAGTATCATATTATATCAAATAATATGGTACCCCGTTACACTAACCTCTGCTAACACTTCTTTCATACACATGCTTTATTGTTAGATACAAAACAAATTGTAATGCTCAAGTTCAAAAGAATATATATATATATATATATATATATTACTTACTACGTTTTATCTTCGATAAATTTAATGAAAACATATTTCTCCGCATTGTTACCGTAGCATGGTTCAAAATAATGCTCCTACTTCTTCGAAAAATTTGAACTAATTAATTCCTATTGCTTTTTGGCGCTCTTGTTCCTCGGAACAAAGTGCTTATCGATTTACCCAAATGTTTGTAATATTCAAATATATATATTCTTTTGACTGAGAGCTGTATATGTGTTAGCAGAGGTTGGTGTAACGGGGTACCATACAATTCGACGTATGATACAAGAGCTTAGGGAAAAACCTCAGCAAAAAACCCTTTCTCCCCGTGAGTGTGGTGATTTGTAACTATTGTTTACAAAATTTGCTGAAATTTAAAAATATTGATGGGGATATATTTCTTCAATATGGATTCCCTCGTCAAAAAAACGGATAGGTTTCTCCAAGGTACCCGAAACTCAACCTGAAAAATGAAAAGACAAGAGGAGGAAACGAACAAATCAAAAATAATACATAACCTTTCAAAAGTCTCCTCTCACAAAAATACTTCTCTGTAGGCGAATGGGATCTCGTGGAGAAGAATCGCCTCCGCTAGTTTTCGAAGATATTCACTCCTGAAATCCCTTCAATATTTGAATTCAAAAATGAAAATGTTGCTCGTAAGGCCAGGAGGGTCTCTTTCAAAACCAGGTCTGGCCGGTCGAAGTCCAAGTGATGATTATTCAGTACTTCAGATGTTCGAAGCCCGCTACAGGGCCCTTAAGAAGGGCTATCATCTCCCATAGATATATATTTTACTTTATATTGTATAAAAGACTGAAAAAATGCGCCGGACAAATTACGACTTATGTCATGATGTCATGATGGTTCGACTCACTGATCAAGAATTCGTGGTCAAAATCGATTCTGTCCGGCCGGTCAGGTCGTTAACACGATAACTCTCGAACGGAATGAGGTAGACAGTTGAAATTTTCAGAGTAGGTTTGCGACATAAATATCTCGGTTAAATTCGTTATTGGGCAAAATCGGACAGATGCTTTCGGAGTAACGAAAACATTTTTTTTTTTTACATTTTTTCAAATTTACAAATTTCAAATTCATTTTTGGCGCTCTAGTTCCTCGGAACTGAGTGCTTATCAATTTGCCCAAATGTCTGTAATTTTGGAATATTTCGATGAAAATGGTCTTAAACGATTTGGTTCGACTCACTGATCAAGAATCCGTGGTCGGAATTCATTCTGTCCGGCCGGTCCGGCCGGCCGTAAGCACGATAACTCTCGAACGGAATGAGCTAGAGAGTTGAAATTTTCAGAGTAGGTTTGGGGGATGAATATCTCGGCTAAGTTCGTTATTGGGCAAAATCGGACAGATGGTTTCGGAGTAACAAAAAAAAAATTTTTTTTTACGAAACAAATTCCAAATCAATTTTTTTTTAATAAGCAGTTTTATCATAAGAATCCATTCTTATCATTTTCAACTCTAACAAGCTAATACTTTCGGAGATATGATTTTTTAAAATTTCAAAGTAAATCGTATTTCACAGATTGATATAATTATTATTCTATGTATGAATTCTCATAATGTCAACTTGACAGAAGGGAATATTGTAACTTCAAAAATATTGGGTTGAAATACTCGTATTTTAGCGATGCAACGGGGACCTCACCCGAAAATGTTTGAAAATATTACGTAAATATTGAAAGCATAATTCTGTAGTTTGGTGAACGTAGATCAGGAAATTTTTGATCGATTACAAGGTAATTTATTATTACTTATCTAATAAACTATTATTTGAATTAAATTTCCTTTATTTAAGATGCAGTTTCACAATAAGAATCCATTGATATAATTTTCAACTCTAACAAGCTAATACTTTCGGCGAGGGGGAAATCACTCTCAGAATTGGGTACAATATATCCAAACATATCTAAATATATCCAAATATATCCATGACATATCCAAATATATCCAAAAATATCCGAATATATCCAAATATATCCAAACATATCCAAATATATCCAACTATATTCAAATATATCCAAATATATCCAAATATATCCAAATATATCCAAATATATCCAAATACATATATCCAAACATATCTAAACATAAGTATATCGAAATATATCTAACCATCGATCTAAATATAATCACTTGTGCTTGAGTTCCATTTCGCTGAGATCAATTTTGTCGGAACCCCATAGAAATGGATATTTTTTGCGCGTATGTTCTGGGTAACATCGCGTTATCATTTTGCCCAAATGTCTGTAAGTTTCGAATGTTTTGACGGAAATGGTATCAAACGATTTGGTTCGACTCCCCAATGAAGAATTCGAGGTCAAATTTGATTCAGTCCGACCGGCCGTCCGGCCGGCCGTCCGGCCGTTGCCACGATAACTTGAGAACGGAAAGAGCTAGCGACTTGAAATTTTCACGGTAGGTGGCGTATCCCAATACGACGGATAAGTTCTTTAATGGGCATAATCAGCCCAATGGTTTCCGAGTAATAATTTTGTTTTCAACCAATATGAATCCGATCGAATTGAAACTTGGTGAGTAGTTGTAGAATATGAACCTAAGCACGGTTGTGAAATTTTGTGCGAATCGAAAGGCTAGAAAATTATTAAAAAATATTTTTATGTCACGATAACTTGAGAACGGAAAGAGATAGCGGCTTGAAGTTTTCAGGTTAGGATGTGCATCTGAACACGACATTTGAGTTTGTTTATAAGCATAATCGGCCTAACGGTTTTAGAGTTATAGTCATCTGAAATTTGTTTGTTTTTTTCTCCTCATTAACTCGAAAAATACTAAACCGATTTAATTGAAACATGGTTATTAGTTGTAGAATGCCAACGCGAAAATTCTTGCAGAATTTGGTGAGGATAGTATTCATGGAAAATTTTTAAGAAATCATTGAAAATTAGTAAAAATTATTCTATATATCAGTATCTATTCCTCTGGAATTGCTGAAAGTTTGCAAGAGCCTTTAGAACCCAACTCTACTGTCAAGTTTTAAGTTTTAACACCATCGGTTAAATATTGTTGGAGATTCGAGCAGCTTTGATGTGCAGTAGATGGGTGACCATTGCCTTGATAACTTTCGAACAAAAGGAGATAGGGACTTGAAATTTTCCGGGTTGGTTGCATATCCGAATGGGAGAGTTAAGTTCGTTTTTGGGCATAATCGGTTTAACGGTTTCCGAGTTATACCCACCTGGAATATTATTTCCTCGATAACTCAAAAAATATAGATTCGATCGAATTGAAGCTTGGTAACTATTAGTAGAAAACCGACATTAAGACGATTTTTTAAGAACCGTACCCAGAAAATTTCAAAAAAATTACGAAAAAAAAATTGGTTCAAGCACTGACGTGAAGTCAGGAGCTTTTGCGCGTATGTTCTATTGTCCATTTTCCTGTATTGGACACCCTTAATCGAATTTACCATGGTAAATTATGTTGTACATTCTCCTGCATTGGACACTTAATTTGAATTTACCATGGTGAATTCGAATTACATTCGAATTACATGAACTTAGAGTACCTTTTCGATAGAAAACCGTAAGGGGATTAATTATGAGTATACATTTTTATAATATACAGGGTTCGCAAAAAGTATAGATCAAAATAATTTGGTAACCCCGCTGTAATACGTCAATAGATAAATTTGCGTGAAGTTATCCACACATTCTCATCCACACATTATGACGTGGGGACTGTCGAATATGGGATATACGGAATTTAACGAGCAGTGTTGCCAGACTGACAATTATTCCCTTATTAACTAATTTGTCAAAATAGGAGATTACACGCGCATTAAAATTCATTTTAAATATAAGGGGGTTTCACATACAATTATGACCGACAAACTATACATGTGTCTTATATAAATGATTATTTTTCCTCGAAAGGCATCCAAGTGTCCCAACGAATATAATAATAAATTCTTGGTTTTCTATGATGACCTTCATTTAGAATGTATATGAATTTCAGCTCGACATAACGTACAGGGTGAGAAAATAAATACTGTCTTGGAAAATGATGTTTTTTCCACCGAACGACGGCCGTTGCATCGAGTATTTTTCTATTCTTACATTCCTTAGATGACACTAATTCGGAATAAAGATGAATTTTTGCTCGACGTATCGTACAGTGTGAGAAAATAAATACTGACTTGGAAAATAATGTTTTTTTCACTGAACGACGGCCGTTGCATCGAGTATTTTTCTATTCCTATATTCCTTAGATGACGCTAATTCGGAATAAAGATGAATGTTTGCTCGACGTATCGTACAGTGTGAGAAAATAAATACTGACTTGGAAAATAATGTTTTTTTTATTGAACGACGGCCGTTGCATCGAGTATTTTTCTATTCTTACATTCCTTAGATGACACTAATTCGGAGTAAAGATGAATTTTTGCTCGACGTATCGTACAGTGTGAGAAAATAAATACTGACTTGGAAAATAATGTTTTTTTCACTGAACGACGGCCGTTGCATCGAGTATTTTTCTATTCCTATATTCCTTAGATGACGCTAATTCGGAATAAAGATGAATTTTTGCTCGACGTATCGTACAGTGTGAGAAAATAAATACTGACTTGGAAAATAATGTTTTTTTCACTGAACGACGGCCGTTGCATCGAGTATTTTTCTTTTCTTACATTCCTTAGATGACACTAATTCAGAATAAAAATGAATTTTTGCTCGCCGTATCGTACAGTGTGAGAAAATTAATACTGACTTGGAAAATAATGTTTTTTTCACTGAACGACGGCCGCTGCATCGAGTATTTTTCTATTCTTACATTCCTCAGATGACTCTTATTCAGAATAAAGTTGAATTTTTGCTCGACATAACATACAGGGTGAGAAAATAAATACTGACTTGGAAAATGATGTTTTTTCCACTGAACGACGGCCGTTGCATCGAGTATTTTTCTATTCTTACATTCCTTAGATGACACTTATTCAGAATAAAGATGAATTTTTGCTCGACGTATTGTACAGTGTGGGAAAATAAATACTGACTTGGAAAATAATGTTTTTTTCACTGAACGACGGCCGTTGCATCGAGTATTTTTCTATTCCTATATTCCTTAGATGACACTAATTCGGAATAAAGATGAATTTTCGCTCGACGTATCGTACAGTGTGAGAAAATAAATACTGACTTGGAAAATAATGTTTTTTTCACTGAACGACGGCCGTTGCATCGAATATTTTTCTATTCCTGTATTCCTTAGATGACGCTAATTCGGAATAAAGATGAATTTTTGCTCGACGTATCGTACGGTGTGAGAAAATAAATACTGACTTGGAAAATAAGGTTTTTTTTACTGAACGACGGCCGTTGCATCGAGTATTTTTCTATTCTTACATTCCTTAGATGAACCTCATTTAGAATAAAAATGAATTTTTGCTCGACGTATCGTACAGTGTGAGAAAATAAATACTGACTTGGAAAATAAGGTTTTTTTTACTGAACGACGGCCGTTGCATCGAGTATTTTTCTATTCTTACATTCCTTAGATGAACCTCATTTAGAATAAAAATGAATTTTTGCTCGACGTATCGTACAGTGTGAGAAAATAAATACTGACTTGGAAAATAATGTTTTTTTCACTGAACGACGGCCGTTGCATCGAGTATTTTTCTATTCCTATATTCCTTAGATGACACTTATTCGGAATAAAGATGAATTATTGCTAGACGTATCGTACAGTGTGAGAAAATAAATACTGACTTGGAAAATAATAATTTTTTCACTGAACGACGGCCTTTGCATCGAGTATTTTTCTATTCCTATATTCCTTCGATGACACTTATTCGGAATAAAGATGAATTTTTGCTCGACGTATCGTACAGTGTGAGAAAATAAATACTGACTTGGAAAATAATGTTTTTTTCACTGAACGACGGCCGTTGCATCGAGTATTTTTCTATTCCTATATTCCTTAGATGACGCTAATTCGGAATAAAGATGAATTTTTGCTCGAGGTATCGTACAGTGTGAGAAAATAAATAATGACTTGGAAAATAATGTTTTTTTTACTGAACGACGGCCGTTGCATCGAGTATTTTTCTATTCTTACATTCCTTAGATGAACCTCATTCAGAGTAAAAATGAATTTTTGCTCGACGTATCGTACAGTGTGAGAAAATAAATACTGACTTGGAAAATAATGTTTTTTTCACTGAACGACGGCCGTTGCATCGAGTATTTTTCTATTCTCACATTCCCTAGATAAACTCATTTAGAATAAAAATGAATTTTGCTCGACGTATCGTACAGTGTGAGAAAAAAATACTGACTTGGAAAATAATGTTTTTTTCACTGAACGACGGCCGTTGCATCGAGTATTTTTCTTTTCTTACATTCTTTAGATGAACCTCATTTAGAATAAATATGAATTTTTGCTCGACGTATCGTACAGTGTGAGAAAATAAATATTGACTTGGAAAATAATGTTTTTTTTACTGAACGACGGCCATTGCATCGAGTATTTTTCTATTCTTACATTCCTTAGATGAACCTCATTCAGAGTAAAAATGAATTTTTGCTCGACGTATCGTACAGTGTGAGAAAATAAATACTGACTTGGAAAATAATGTTTTTTTCACTGAACGACGGCCGTTGCATCGAGTATTTTTCTATTCTTACATTCCTCAGATGAACCTCATTTAGAAAAAAAATGAATTTTTGCTCGACGTATCGTACAGTGTGAGAAAATAAATACTGACTTGGAAAATAATGTTTTTTTCACTGAACGACGGCCGTTGCTTCGAGTATTTTTCTTTTCTTACATTCCTTAGATGATACTAATTCAGAATAAAAATGAATTTTTGCTCGACGTATCGTACAGTGTGAGAAAATAAATACTGACTTGGAAAATAAATATTTTTTTCACTGAACGACGGTTGTTGCATCGAGTATTTTTCTATTCCTATATTCCTTAGATGACACTTATTCGGAGTAAAGATGAATCTTTGCTCGACGTATCGTACAGTGTGAGAAAATAACTACTGACTTGGAAAATAATGTTTTTTTCACTGAACGACGGCCGTTGCATCGAGTATTTTTCTATTCCTGTATTCCTTAGATGACGCTAATTCGGAATAAAGATTAATTTTTGCTCGACGTATCGTTCGGTGTGAGAAAATAAATACTGACTTGGAAAATAAGGTTTTTTTTACTGAACGACGGCCGTTGCATCGAGTATTTTTCTATTCTTACATTCCTTAGATGAACCTCATTTAGAATAAAAATGAATTTTTGCTCGACGTATCGTACAGTGTGAGAAAATAAATACTGACTTGGAAAATAAGGTTTTTTTTACTGAACGACGGCCGTTGCATCGAGTATTTTTCTATTCTTACATTCCTTAGATGAACCTCATTTATAATAAAAATGAATTTTTGCTCGACGTATCGTACAGTGTGAGAAAATAAATACTGACTTGGAAAATAATGTTTTTTTCACTGAACGACGGCCGTTGCATCGAGTATTTTTCTATTCCTATATTCCTTAGATGACACTTATTCGGAATAAAGATGAATTATTGCTAGACGTATCGTACAGTGTGAGAAAATAAATACTGACTTGGAAAATAATAATTTTTTCACTGAACGACGGCCGTTGCATCGAGTATTTTTCTATTCCTATAATCCTTCGATGACACTTATTCGGAATAAAGATGAATTTTTGCTAGACGTATCGTACAGTGTGAGAAAATAAATACTGACTTGGAAAATAATGTTTTTTTCACTGAACGACGGCCGTTGCATCGAGTATTTTTCTATTCCTATATTCCTTAGATGACGCTAATTCGGAATAAAGATGAATTTTTGCTCGAGGTATCGTACAGTGTGAGAAAATAAATACTGACTTGGAAAATAATGTTTTTTTTACTGAACGACGGCCGTTGCATCAAATATTTTTCTATTCTTACATTCCTTAGATGAACCTCATTCAGAGTAAAAATGAATTTTTGCTCGACGTATCGTACAGTGTGAGAAAATAAATACTGACTTGGAAAATAATGTTTTTTTCACTGAACGACGGCCGTTGCATCGAGTATTTTTCTATTCTCACATTCCCTAGATAAACTCATTTAGAATAAAAATGAATTTTTGCTCGACGTATCGTACAGTGTGAGAAAATAAATACTGACTTGGAAAATAATGTTTTTTTCACTGAACGACGGCCGTTGCATCGAGTATTTTTATATTCCTATATTCCTTAGATGACGCTAATTCGAAATAAAGATGAATTTTTGCTCGACGTATCGTACAGTGTGAGAAAATAAATACTGACTTGGAAAATAAGGTTTTTTTTACTGAACGACGGCCGTTGCATCGAGTATTTTTCTATTCTTACATTCCTTAGATGAACCTCATTTAGAATAAAAATGAATTTTTGCTCGACGTATCGTACAGTGTGAGAAAATAAATACTGACTTGGAAAATAATGTTTTTTTCACTGAACGACGGCCGTTGCATCGAGTATTTTTCTATTCCTATATTCCTTAGATGACACTTATTCGGAACAAAGATGAATTTTTGCTCGACGTATCGTACAGTGTGAGAAAATAAATACTGACTTGAAAAATAATATTTTTAACACTGAACGACGGCCGTTGCATCGAGTATTTTTCTATTCCTATATTCCTTAGATGATGCTAATTCGGAATAAAGATGAATTTTTGCTCGACGTATCGTACAGTGTGAGAAAATAAATACTGACTTGGAAAATAAGGTTTTTTTTACTGAACGACGGCCGTTGCATCGAGTATTTTTCTATTCTTACATTCCTTAGATGAACCTCATTTAGAATAAAAATGAATTTTTGCTCGACGTATCGTACAGTGTGAGGAAATAAATACTGACTTGGAAAATAATGTTTTTTTCACTGAACGACGGCCGTTGCATCGAGTATTTTTCTATTCCTAAATTCCTTAGATGACACTTATTCGGAATAAAGATGAATTTTTGCTCGACGTATCGTACAGTGTGAGAAAATAAATACTGACTTGGAAAATAATATTTTTAACACTGAACGACGGCCGTTGCATCGAGTATTTTTCTATTCCTATATTCCTTAGATGACGCTTATTCGGAATAAAGATGAATTTCTGCTCGACGTATCGTACAGTGTGAGAAAATAAATACTGACTTGGAAAATAATGTTTTTTTCACTGAACGACGGCCGTTGCATCGAGTATTTTTCTTTTCTTACATTCCTTAGATGACACTAATTCAGAATAGAAATGAATTTTTGCTCGACGTATCGTACAGTGTGAGAAAATAAATACTGACTTGGAAAATAATGTTTTTTTACTGAACGATGGCCGTTACATCGAGTATTTTTCTATTGTTACATTCCTCAGATGACTCTCATTCAGAATAAAGTTTAATTTTTGCTCGACATAACGTACAGGGTGAGAAAATAAATACTGACTTGGAAAATGATGTTTTTTCCACTGAACGACGGCCGTTGCATCGAGTATTTTTTTATTGTTACATTCTTACATCTTTATTCCGAATAAGTGTAATCTAAGGAATATAGGAATAGAAAAATACTCAATGCAACGGCTGTCGTTCAGTGAAAAAAACATTATTTTCCAAGTCAGTATTTATTTTCTCACACCGTACGATACTTCGAGCAAAAATTACTCTTTATTCCGAATTAGCGTCATCTAAGGAATATAGGAATAGAAAAATACTCGATGCAACGGCCGTCGTTTAGTGAAAAAAACATTATTTTCCAAGTCAGTATTTATTTTCTCACACTGTACGATACGTCGAGCAAAAATTCATCTTTATTCCGAATAAGTGTCATCTAAGGAATATAGGAATAGAAAAATACTCCATGCAACGGCCGTCGTTCAGTGAAAAAAAAAAATTTTCCAAGTCAGTATTTATTTTCTCACACTGTACGATACGTCGAGCAAAAATTCATTTTTATTTTAAATGAGGTTCATCTAAGGAATGTAAGAATAGAAAAATACTCGATGCAACGGCCGTCGTTCGGTAAAAAAAACCTTATTTTCCAAGTCAGTATTTATTTTCTCACACTGTACGATACGTCGAGCAAAAATTCATCTTTATTCCGAATTAGCGTCATCTAAGGAATATAGGAATAGAAAAATACTCGATGCAACGGCCGTCGTTCAGTGAAAAAAACATTATTTTCCAAGTCAGTATTTATATTCTCACACTGTACGATACGTCGAGCAAAAATTCATTTTTATTCTATATGAGGTTCATCTAAGGAATGTGAGAATAAAAAAATACCCAATGCAACGGCCGTCGTTCAGAGAAAAAAACATTATTTTCCAAGTCAGTATTTATTTTCCTACAATGTACAATACGTCGAGCGAAAATTCATCTTTATTCTAAATAAGTGTCATCTAAGGAATGTAAGAATAGAAAAATACTCGATGCAACGGCCGTCGTTCAGTGGAAAAAACATCATTTTCCAAGTCAGTATTTGTTTTCTCACCCTGTACGTTATGTCGAGCAAAAATTCAACTTTATTCTGAATTAGAGTCATCTGAGGAATGTAAGAATAGAAAAATACTCGATGCAACGGCCGTCGTTCAGTGAAAAAAACATTATTTTCCAAGTCAGTATTTATTTTCTCATACTGTACGATACGTCGAGCAGAAATTCATTTTTATTCTGAATTAGTTTCATCTAAGGAATGTAAGAAAAGAAAAATACTCGATGCAACGGCCGTCGTCCAGTGAAAAAAACATTATTTTCCAAGTCAGTATTTATTTTCTCACACTTTACGATACGTCGAGCAAAAATTCATCTTTATTCCGAATAAGCCTCATCTAAAGAATATAGGAATAGAAAAATACTCGATGCAACGGCCGTCATTCAGTGAAAAAAATATTATTTTCCAAGTCAGTATTTATTTTCTCACACTGTACGATACGTCGAGCAAAAATTCATATTTATTCTAAATGAGGTTCATCTAAGGAATGTAAGAATAGAAAAATACTCGATGCAACGGCCGTCGTTCAGTGAAAAAAACATTATTTTCCAAGTCAGTATTTATTTTCTCACACTGTACGATACGTCGATTAAAAATTCATCTTTATTCCGAATAAGTGTCATCTAAGGAATATAGGAATAGAAAAATACTCGATGCAACGGCCGTCGTTCAGTGAAAAAAACATTATTTTCCAAGTCAGTATTTATTTTCTCACACTGTACGATACGTCGAGCAAAAATTCATCTTTATTCCGAATTAGTGTCATCTAAGGAATATAGGAATAGAAAAATACTCGATGCAACGGCCGTCGTTCAGTGAAAAAAACATTATTTTCCAAGTCAGTATTTATTTTCTCACACTGTACGATACGTCGAGCAAAAATTCATTTTTATTCTAAATGAGGTTCATCTAAGGAATGTAAGAATAGAAAAATACTTGATGCAACGGCCGTCGTTCAGTAAAAAAAACCTTATTTTCTAAGTCAGTATTTATTATCTCACACCGTACGATACGTCAAGCAAAAATTCATCTTTATTCCGAATAAGTGTCATCTAAGGAATATAGAAATAGAAAAATACTCAATGCAACGGCCGTCGTTCAGTGAAAAAAACATTATTTTCCAAGTCAGTATTTATTTTCCCACACTGTACGATACGTCGAGCAAAAATTCATCTTTATTCTGAATAAGTGTTATCTAAGGAATGTAAGAATAGAAAAATACTCGATGCAACGGGCGGCCGTCGTTCGGTGGAAAAAACATCATTTTCCAAGACAGTATTTATTTTCTCACCCTGTACGTTATGTCGAGCTGAAATTCATATACATTCTAAATGAAGGTCATCATAGAAAACCAAAAATTTATTATCATATTCGTTGGGACACTTGGATGCTTTTCGAGGAAAATTAATCATTTATATAAGACACAGGTATAGTTTGTCGGTCATAATTGTATGTGAAACCCCCTTATGATTTAAAATTAATTTTAATGCGCGTGTAATCTCCTATTTTGACAAATTTGTTAATAAGGGAATAATTGTCAGTCTGGCAACACTGCTCGTTAAATTCCGTATATCCCATATTCGACAGTCCCCACGTCATAATGTGTGGATGAGAATGTGTGGATAACTTCACGCAAATAATAGATAATCCAAATTTGTCGAAATGACATGTGCTGTCAAATCTTGTTATCCTATTAGTAAGTACTATTATGAGTTTGCTGAGATAGCAATGTGGATGGCAATATGTTTAAAAAAAAATTGGTTCAAGCCCTGTGGACAGGAGCTTTTTGGCGCTCTTGTTCAAACAGACAAATTATATCTCCAAAAGTATTGGTTTCTCAGAGTTGGGAATTATATCAATGGATTCCTGGAACGCATCATAAAAGAAATTAAATTAAAAAAAAAGTGTCGTATAAGTAAAATGCTTCAAAAATTGTCATTAAATTTATTTATCAAGATCAAAAAAAAAATTGCAATCAGCAATGATTCAAACTCGTGGAATGGATTGTTGCAAAACTCACACTCGGTGCATAGTTTTCACAACTCGACATACCTAAGGAAAGTATCATCGAAATGTCTAGAGCAAGGCTGGAGACAATCATAGCAGATTGTCCATGTATTCCTGACAATTGAGTAGGTAGTGGATTACGAACAAATTATTTTAATAGTTCAAAATATATTAATAAAATACTATCCTCTTTTCATAATTTGAAATTTAATAGTTCATAACACTAACACATTCTATTCTGTATTATGAACCTCAACTCAAGAAAAAATGATTGATACACCGTAAGGGGATTAATTATGAGTATACATTTTTATAATATACAGGGTCCGCAAAAAGTATATATCAAAATAATTTGGTAACCTTGCTGTAATACGTCAAAGGATAATCCAAATTCGTCTAAATGACATGTGCTGATTCGTACTGATAAACAACTGATACCTGCCAATTTTCAAGTTAATATCTCTAATCTAATGGAGAATATAAAAAAAGTATTTAAGATTTTCACTTTATCGCCCTGTAGAATGTTAACGGGAAGGTTTAGCGAAAAATGTTGTTTAAATTTTCTCAATTTCTCGTCCATATATATACAATCCCCAATTCACGGTACTTTATTCTGAATATATTCAGTATCACTAATATAACTAGGCAGCTTTCTGAACTTTAAATATAAAATAAAACGCAAGCTGTTTGTTATTTATGCTGACATAACCTCAAAAAGCTACTGAGCATGCGCAAATGAAATGACAACAGTAAATATATATCCAAACATATCCAAATATATCCACATATTTCTGAATATATCCAAATATATCCAAGTATATCCAAATATATCCAAACATATCCAAATATATCCAAATATATCCAAACATTTCCAAATATATCCAAATATATCCAAACATATCCAAATATATCCAAGCATATCCACAGTCGGTACAATAATATCCACGAGTGAACTCCCCCTCGACTTTCGGAGATATGATTTTTCAAAATTTCAATAATACATCGTACTTTTCACAGAATGCGAATTCTATGTGACTATGTTCACTGTTCATACATGTCATCTTAACTGCCTGTAAGAGACATGTCAAATTTATTTCTGCTCCAATTTGTTTTATAATTCATACTTTGAAATTATTTTGTATTGGAAAACAAGGTTCCGAATTTTGAATATATACTGACTTTTTTGATACCAAAAATAATATTGACTTGTTGCATATTGAATAATTTATGTAAATAGTGGGGATGATGTTTCAGAATATTTAGAATTGTGTCATTTTAATGATGTAGTTTATGAAGGGAATAGGAAAGAACCGAGGAAATAACATAAAGGAATCATAAAAGAAATTACTGTTCGTTGACCACCGAGGTTAATATTACCTTTTACTTCCTTATGCAGTGAGAAATGTTCGTATATACAATATTTCCATAATGTTTCTAGCAATAAAATGCTGAGATATTGATCTACATTACGTGTATCAAATATTTTTTCTTGAGTTAAGGTTCATAATACAGAATGAATGTGTTAGTGGTATGAACTATTAAATTAAGAAAAGAGGACTGTATTTTATTAATAAATTTTGTCGTATAATCAGAAAAATTTTCAAATAAAGCAAGACATGAATATAAAATACATATTTAATCTTTCAAACAAATTAAATGAACTATTAAAATAATTTGTTTGTCCCCATATATCTATTCAAATACCGGGAACAAATGGGCAATCTACTATGACTGTCTCCAGCCCTGCTCCAGACATTTCGATGATACTTTCATTAGGTATTTCGAGTTGTGAAAACTATGCATCGAGTATAAGTTGCAACAACCCATTCCACGAGATTAAATAATTGCAGATTGCTCATTTAATCTTGATAAATAAACTATTATTTGAATTTCTTTTATGATGTAGTTCTATCATAAGAATCCATTGATATCATTCCCAACTCTGAGAAACCAATATTTTCGGAGATATGATTTGTCAAAGTTAGAACAAGAGCGCCAAAGCTCCTGTCCACAGGGCTTTCCCACATTTTTATACTAAAGTTTTTCAGTTATATGTTTTCACAGTCGTGTTTTTGTTTTTTGGCGCTCTAGTTCCTCGGAACTGAGTGCTTATCAATTTGCCCAAATGTCTGTAATTTTCGAATTTTTCGATGAAAATGGTCTTAAACCATTTGGTTCGACTCACTGATCAAGAATCCGTGGTCGAAATTCATTCTGTCCGGCCGTAGGCACGATAACTCTCGAACGGAATGAGCTAGACAGTTGAAATTTTCAGAGTAGGTTTGGGGGATAAATTCGTTATTGGGCAAAATCGGACAGATGGTTTCGGAGTAACAAAAAAAATTTTTTTTTACAAAACAAATTCCAAATTAAATTTTTTTTAATAAGCAGTTTTATCATAAGAATCCATTCATATCATTTTTAACTCTAACAAGCTAATACTTTCGGAGATATGATTTTTCAAAATTTCAATAATAAATCGTATTTCAGCGTTGTCACAGAATGATATAATTCTATGTATGAATTGTCCTAATGTCAACTTATGTTCCTGTGACATGACATTATCTAATCAATCGAAGAATTGTGAGCGAAGTGAGAAAAATCTCAGTTGTTTGCTCCGAAATTAGTTTTTCTCAGAAAAGTCTTACATTTCGGAACGGAACATGAAGTTAGTAAGAGATCTGAGAGTAGTGAGACTGCTTTTCATCCATAGACATAGATATAATTCTCGAACGGAACGAGGTAGGTAGTTGAAATTTTCAGAGTAGATTAGGGAGATGAATATCTCGGTTAAGTTCGTTATTGGGCAAAATTGGCCAGATTTAATTTGATTTCTTCCATGGTGCAGTTCTCATTCTCATGATTGCTCATTTAATCTTGATAAATAAACTATTATTTGAATTGAATTTCCTTTATGATGCGGTTATATCATATGAATACATTGATATAATTCCCAACTCTGAGAAACCAATACTTTCGGAGATATAATTTGTCTGTTTGAACTAGAGCGCCAGAAAGCTCCTGTCCACAGGGCTTGAACCAATTTTTTTATAATATTTTTATCTGTTGTACTGTTTGTAACTGTTCACTGTGGTAATATTTTGTTGGACAATGCGTCATGTCTTCAGATGTCTGTGATTTTCCAAAGCCGTTGTTGAATCCTGATTAGTTTATCAGGATTTTGTGTGTTTTCGAAGGACCAGAATTTACACCCTGATGGTTTTATCAGGGGGATGAGTATTTTGTTACTTGGAATGAGGTAACATTTACGACGATGGGAAGTGGTGAATGATTCGAACGCACTTTGAATAAACAATTAACTGTATTTTGTTGTTACCGTTACTTCGATAACAAGCATGAATTATTGTACAATGCACTATTGATACAATATAAAATCTCCCTTCTATATGAAAAGGGCAGAAGTGACTACTTAGTTGCTAACGAAGACAAGACTAAGTTACTGTTTCGCGACAGATCATGAATAGTGATGAAATTGAACAGTGTAATTGTATATAAAAGCCCAGATAGAAGGAAATATAGGAGGTTCCTTCATCTGGGTAAAAAAGAGGGAATCTTAACAATTATTGGGGGTTCGATCTTAAAACCGCCCCAAATGTGTTACAACAATACTCTCATTTGTCAATTGCGAAAAGCAGTAGGAATGAATACTAAATGCACCAATCAGTAAACTTCTAGCGGGTTTAGTCTTAGGAATTCGAAATCTCGAAATTCCCCCACTATCGGGGCCAAAATTCCCTCGCTTTCGGGATATGATCTATCAGCGAAAGCTGACAAATGACTTTCGCAGACTGGGAATTTTCGAATATTCTAGACAGAGACTCACAGCTTTGGCAATGTGTTAGTTGTTGCATGCGTTTTATCAATATTTCCCAGGAAATAGGTCATAAATACTTCTACAAGGTTTGAAGTATTACAAGATATTTTACTTGCAGTTATATTTTCGTAGAAAATATTAATTTCAAGGGTGAGCCACCCAGACACAGAACCTAAAGCAGTGACCCAAAAACAGAAAACATTTGAGATTTATAAACGAGCTGCTTTGTATAGAAAGTTGAATCTGCGGTTCCCAAAATGTGAAGTCAGGGACGCAACATACTGCTGGCCTTGAACTATCAAAGTTCAAAACAAATGAGAGTAATGTGTTCATAATTCAGAAAGGTACAATAACATAATATTTACAGACTAACATAATATTTACAAAATAACAATGAGACAAAATCTGAAATGAGTACAGTAAATACATTTATACCCAATTTTCTATAGAGGGAGAGGACAAAGCTTTCTTACACATCGCTTGTACTCTCCTGTTTTTGTCCTTAATGTAACCACTCTGACGACGTCGTCTTCGCCTGGGTGGATAGCGATTACGCGTCCCAGTGCCCAATGCAACGGAGGAAGATTGTCTTCCCTAATTAGAACTAAGGTACCAACTTGAATGTTATGGGCATTGGGGGAACGCTTGCTGAAACATATCATGTGGTTCAGGTATTCCTTGTACCACCTTTGCCAGAAATGCTGTTTCAGCTGCTGTGAATGCTGCCAGGATGACAAGCGATTTGAGTATATGCTCGTTAAGTCGTCCTGCGGAAAGCTTGTCAAGGCCCCACCAATGAGGAAATGGCCAGGAGTTAGAGGAAGAAGGTCATTGGGGTCAGACGACATGGGCGATAAGGGTCGGGAGTTCAGGATTGCTTCTACTTCTATCATGAATGTCTCTAGTTGCTCGTAGGTGAGCAGTGTGTCACCAACAGTTCGTAAAAGGTGATGCTTAAACGATTTCACGGCTGCCTCCCAGATCCCTCCAAAATGGGGGGATTTGGGAGGAATATAATGCCAAGAGATTTTCTCGTCCTCACAATATCGTTGCAACGCTTTATTGTGATCATCCGAAGTGAACAAGGCATGCAGCTCATTTAGCTTGCCTTTGGCCCCTACAAAGTTCGTAGCATTGTCCGAGTAAATAGCGGAGGATTTTCCTCTTCTGGAAAAGAGGCGCTTGAGGCTCGATAAGAAGGCCTCGGTGGTGAGATCACTTACCAGCTCTAAATGAACGGCCTTGGTGCACATGCAAACGAACACGGCCACGTACACCTTTATTTTGTTGCGGTTCCTGAATCGTTTTTCTTTTATGTAGAACGGACCACAGTAATCCACCCCAACATTCAAAAAGGGACGAGAAGGAGTGACTCTATGACCGGGAAGAATTCCCACGGTACGATCAATACCTCGTGGTTTAATTCGGAAGCACGGAATGCATTGATGTATTATTTTGCGAGTCACGTTACGACCATTCAAGGGCCAGTACTGCTGCCGAACCGAGTATAGGGTGGCCTGAGCGCCGGCATGCTTTAAACGCAAGTGCTCTTCGCGTATGATGAGACGCGTTACTGCATGATCGGGAGGTAATAAGATGGGGTGCCGTTGTGCCGCAGGTATCGAAGCGTGAGACAGTCTACCGCCCACTCTAAGTATTCCTTCATCATCTATGAAAGGGTTGAGTGGAATCAAAAATGACTCTTATCATGAATATTTTCGTTATTTTCCAACAAATTGATTTCTTTGAGGAAGGACGTACCTTGGGTGGCCCTTAAGATAGTTTTTTGTGCCTTATCCAACTCCGATCTTCCCAACAGACCGGTATATTTTTTTGACGGGTTTTTTGAATTGTTCAGGAAGCGAAGTATGTAGGCAATGATGCGCCGGAGTTTGGACAGAGAACTATATTTTTCTAGAAGGTCTCCATTGTTGAACAACTCTATTTTCATACAAATTTTTGAGGCGAAGATCGGTTTCAACTCAGGTAATTCAGATACTGCAATTTTACCTATAGGCCAAGTGCCTGATTCTTGGTTTAACCATGGTGGCCCGTGCTGCCAAATGCCAGGTTGCGTGAAATCGTAGGGCATTTGGCCTCGTGAGACAAGATCAGAGGGATTTTCCTCGGATGATACGTGTCTCCAATGGCAGGATTGCGTCAATCGTCTAATTTCAGATACGTGATTGGAAACGAATGTTTTTAATAAATGAGGTTCAGTATTAATCCAAGAAAGGGCAATTGTGGAATCCGACCACAAATAAATGGCATCAAATGCCAATGTCAGCGATTGATTTACCGTAGTAAACAAGCGAGACAGCAACAAAGCACCGCACAACTCCAGGCGTGGTAAACTCAATGATTTTACAGGTGCAACGCGAGATTTGGAGCAAACTAGTTGCACAGTAATATTTCCCATGGCATCAACAGATCGAACATACATACATGCCCCATAGGCCTTCTCACTAGCGTCGCAGAAACCATGCAATTGAATATTAACTGCTCTGGCAGTTAAAATGAAACGGTCGAACTTAACCCCCTCGATCAAGGGTAGTTGCTCTTGATATCTTGACCATAGGGTATGGATTTCAACGGGAATAGATTCATCCCAACTTACTCCGGCCTTCCACAACAGCTGAATAATAATTTTTGCGTGCAAGATAACAGGACCTAATAACCCCAGAGGATCGAACAATTTGGCAATCTGCGACAATATGGTGCGCTTCGTAAAGGCCTTGGGATGTCTGGATATATTCACGGAATAGAATATTGTGTCTTTTCGGGAGTTCCATTGAAGCCCTAGTGTCTTCACCGTCGAGTCTAGATCCAGTGACAGATGGGTAATTTATAGAATAAATTCACGCCGATTAGAGCGTCAATACACGACGGCTCTTCGAATTTAGGGTCGGCTAACCTTATATTTTTTGGTATGTCCAAATTGTCCCGATTTATATGAATCGAGGGCATAGGTCTCGTAATTTGTGGAACAACTAGAAATTCCACAGTTTTTTGGAACATGCTGAATTTGGATTTTATTGTAGCGGTGCTGGAATGCCTTACGTGCGTGGACGTGCCGTCTACACCTGTGACCGAAATATTAACGGATTTCCGATCCAGATTTAAGAATTTCGCAGTTTCTTCGGTAAGGAAATGAGCCTGGGAACCAGCGTCCAAGAAGACTCGACATGTTCTTGATTTGTCCGTTTTGTTAATGATGTCGACGATCGCTGTGGCTAATAAGGTTTCAGCTTCCACAGATGCGTGCAAATTTACACTAGATGGTTGCACCGACCTGGAAGTTTCAGGCCCATTTGATCTTTCCTGTAGAAAGCTGTCGAAATGCAGCAACGTGTTGTGCCTTTGATCACACCTGCGACACCGTCCGGCGGAACATTCAGGTGCCCTGTGGCCCTTACGCAAACAATTGATGCATAATGCAGCCCTTTTGGCTGTTTCATAGCGAGCGGCTGGCGATAGGGCCGTAAATTTTTTACATTTATTTATGTTGTGTTCACCTTCGCAATGTGGGCAACCAACAACGGTAGTGGCAGTAGCATAGGACTGTTGGTACCGTGCCTTTGGGCGAGCATTATGAGAAGTCCTCTTATCACTTGACTGAGGCGGGTTTGCGGTGGCTTGATAAGACTTAGTATCTTCTAACTGAGCTCGGCGTTGCAGAAAAGAGATCATCTGATCGACTGTGGGATGGGAAAATTCGCTGCTGAAGTCTTCCCACTTGTCGCGTAGAGAATAATTCAATTTCTCAAGGATTATCACGATCAATATGGTATCCCATGATTCGACCGGTTCTCCTAAGGCCTTCAGAGCCCGGAAAAGCTTTTGAAAATGATCCAATAACGCGCGAACGGTGAATTCCTTGGAAACACACGGCATATGGATCAGAGAATTCGTGTGACTTTGGCGAATAATCCTGCGATTATCATACCGATTTTTCAATAAATCCCATGCGATTTGATAGTTCTCTGCTGATAGCTCGATAGCAGCAATTACCTCTGCCGCTTCTCCGGTCAGGCACCCCCTTAGATAAAATAATTTTTGAATGGGAGGAATGCGCGAGTCTTCATTCACGAGCGAATTGAACAGATCATGGAACCCTAACCATGAGTCAAATGATCCAGAGAAATCTGGAAGGGTAATCTTCGGGAGGCTATGAGCATTACTAAATTGGTTTGAAGACCCGTCGCTGGGATACGATTCTAAGTCCCTAGGAACCGATGATCGAGTACTGTTGGATGGGCACTTTGATAACAAAGTAGTGGCTATATTGTATGTTTCATAATACTTTTCCTCGAATTCCCTGTTATGCAGCTCAATTTCCTCGGACTCGTCGACGAGTGTTTCTAACTCTTCTTGAGCCTTTTCAAAGGTTTCATGAGAGATCTCTATGTTACGGACGAGCTTTTCCAGAAGCTGAAAATTCTTCGATTCCTCGAATTTATCCAAGAAGTTTTCAAATAGCGTGAGCTTTCTCTTGGCTTGAGTGCGTTTAACTTTCAATGCTTTAATTTCACTAGCCGACATTTTCAAATTTGCAAATACTTAGAAGCAATACAAGAATATGGAATTCGAATAAATGGAAAATAAATGGTGGTTCAATGACTTACTGTTATTGCAGGACACAATTATTTCGGAGCACTCAACACCACTTTTCGCACTTGTTTCTCGAATTCGCGACACGTAACTCTTTTTCCGCGAACTTTCACGTTTGCACATACACTTGTTGAACTTCAAGGGTTGTTTCTGGATCCGTTGTCCCTTGGTTGAACTGGATCCGCTGATGCTGTGGTTTACGAAGAAGTACCTACCAACTTGCGTACTTTCGTCAATGGAATATAATTGTAGAATTGCTGGACAATATCCTTGGCTCGAAGTGACCAAATGTTGAATCCTGATTAGTTTATCAGGATTTTGTGTGTTTTCGAAGGACCAGAATTTACACCCTGATGGTTTTATCAGGGGGATGAGTATTTTGTTACTTGGAATGAGGTAACATTTACGACGATGGGAAGTGGTGAATGATTCGAACGCACTTTGAATAAACAATTAACTGTATTTTGTTGTTACCGTTACTTCGATAACAAGCATGAATTATTGTACAATGCACTATTTGTTGCATCCTGATTAGTTTATCAGGACTGTTATGGTTTCGAAGGATAATATGTTGAGTCCTGATGCTTTTATCAGGATATAATTATTTTCGAAGGACCAGAATTATACACCCTGATTGTTTTATCAGGGGGTTCCCAAAATGTGAAGTCAGGGACGCAACAGCCGTATCTACTAAAAAAGCGTTTTAATACATTTTATAAATATTAACGAAACAGAAATTTGCTCAGCGTTGTTGAGTGAAATGAAAGTTACTAAGTTTAATATCAATCAATCTCAAAACGATTTCAGTAGATAAGTCTGTTATTACTTAATTAAATTAAGAGGACAATAAAGATATAGACCACATTAGTTAGGTTAGAATCATTCTCTTGGCGGGAGATCCATATTCAAATTTTTTAACATGAAATTTCAACTTTGAGATGAAACCACCCTATTTAAAAGATAATGTTAGTACAGAGACATCAAGTATTGGGTACCTTCATCATTAGTGCATGTTTTCATGTTCTTTCCACATTAAAATCTACTTCTATTTATCCTTAAATCAAAATTGAAACCAGTGTAGTTCGAAAGATTTCCGTAGGTCGTAGATGACTTCTGTTGTGCGTCATTACAAGGCCGATTTAGGGTTATGTTATTATTTTTGACTGATTTCGAGTGAGCTAAGACATACGTCAATCGAATTTGGTGAACACTTTTATATTTATTAATTATTTTGGAAATATACAACTTTGTTATGAAAACTTGATTCTAGATTGTTGAGAAAGGTTCACTGAATCTATTTCAACTGAAATAAACATTAAGAAATCAGCCAAAGTATCTAAAAACTGGCGAGAAATTCGCGTAAATTTTAGGTCCATAAGAAATGCATGGGGAATTCAGTGCTCGGATCCACGGATGGATCGTAATTCAAATTTCCCGCCTAATCGTTAATATAATATATAATAATAATAATAATAATAATAATAATAATAATCGAATAATATCGTTATATCGATATTGTTGAAAACTATCGATACGCAATATATCGACATACTTTTTCCATTTGCCCATCACTAATACATCCGACACTGCCGCAGTGCATCTTCGGAACGCTTCATTGCAGATCCCGGAAACGAGCGGGACTCAACAAACTGCCGGAAACCGGAAACGATTCCGTGACGTCACTGACGAATGCGGTTAAGTCGCAAGGGGGCGCAATTGGATCGTTGCCCACTGGTCCCTCGCACGTAAACCTTGACATGCGTGGTTTATTCACGATACAGTTTCCTTACCTGGTCGTATGATGATTGATGAATGAATTAGATCGCTCTTTATGAATCATGCTATTTACTTGTTGCATAAGTTTCAGCTGGTCTGTTATCCCACTCGGGATAGCATTTTTTTCCTTTTTGATGTTGCGGATCTGGCGCCAACTAAGATAGCAAGGTCGTCAGAGAGTTGTGCAGATAGTGGTTTATTGCAACCGAATTATCTTTTCGAATCGGACACTTTCAACACTTCAAAGTTTTCATTTCGAAGTATGTAATTACCAAAATTTTCACACATTTGATTTAAAATTTCTTATCCTATTGCGTCAATAGTCATTTCTGGCGCTCTTGTTCCTCGGAACAGAGTGCAATTTGCCCAAATGTCTGTAATTTACGAATTTTTGGCTGAAAATGGTCTCAAACGATTTGGTTCGACTTACCGATCAAGAATCCGTGGTCGAAATCAATTCTGTCCGGCCTTTTTTTGGCGCTCTAGTTCCTCGGAACCGAGTGCTTCTCAATTTGCCCAAATGTCTGTAATTTTCGATTTTTTGGCTGAAAATGGTCTCAAACGATTTGGTTCGACTCACTGATCAAGAATCCGAGGTCGAAATCGATTCTGTCCGGCCGGCCGGCCGTAGGCACGATAACTATCGAACGAAAGGAGTTAGAGGATTGAAATTTGCAAGGTGGGTTTGGAACGTAAATATCTCGGACAAGTTCGTTAATGGGCGAAATCCATAAAGCAGTTTCGGAGTTATGGCCGATTTTAGTAAAAAAAAATTTTATGAATATTTCCGAAACCGATCACTCGATCTATCTGATATTTAGCATCAAATTGTAGAATCATGACCTTTATACGCATGTGAAGTTTTGTATTGACCAGGTTACCACAAAGTGTCAAAAAAAAATTTGGACAAAATAGGCCAGATGTTTTCGGAGTAACGAAAAAAAATTTTTTTTTAAGTAACAATTATCAAATTCAATTTTTATTTAAGATGCAGTTTCACCATAAAAATCCATTGATATAATTTTCAACTCCAACAAGCTAATACTTTCGGAGATATGATTTTTCGAAATTTCAATAATGCATCGTACTTCTATGTTTACACAGAATGTTATAATTATTATATCTAAGCTTTATTATATGATCTGTGTTCATACTCGTACATGTCATCCTGTTCTATAAGAGAGAGTCAAATTCATTTCAGCTATTTTAATTTGATTTCTTCCATGGTGCAGTTCTCATTCTCAGATTGCTCATTTAATCTTGATAAATAAACTATTATTTTAATTGAATTTCCTTTATGATGCAGTTCTATCATAAGAATACGAATACATTGATATAATTCCCAACTCTGAGAAACCAATACTTTCGGAGATATAATTTGCCTGTTTGAACATGAGCGCCAAAAAGCTCCTGTCCACAGGGCTTGAACCAATTTTTAGTAAAAGCATTTTTTATGAATATTTCCGAAACCGATCACTCGATCTATCTGAAATTTAGCATCAAATTGTAGAATAATGACTTCTATGTGCATGCGAAGTTTTGTTTTGCCCGGGTTGCAATAAGGTATAAAAAAAATTGTAGAATAATGACTTCTCTATGCATGCGAAGTTTTGTTTTGATCGGGTTGCATTATGGTATCGAAAAAAAATTATTTTAAATTTTTAAATTTCGTTTCTACAATAAATCTCGAACAGAATGAGCTAGGCAGTTGAAATTTTCAGAGTAGGTTTGAGAGATAATTATCTCGGTTAAGTTCGTTACTGGGCAAAATTGACCTGATGTTTTCGGAGAATCCAAAAAACAAATTTTTTTTACAACACAAATTTCAAATTTAATTCCTTTTAAGATGCAGTTTCAAGCTAATACTTTCGGAGATATGATTTTTCGAAATTTCAATAATGAATCGTACTTCTATACTTCTTATGTTTTCATAGAATGCTGTACTTAATTATTGTATCTATGAATTATTATATGAACTGTGTTCTTACATATCATATCATTTTCCTATGAGAGATACATGTCAAAATTCTTTCTGGTACAACTCTTGTTCTAGCTTTTTATAAGATAATTTTTGAAGCATTTTTTTTAAACGAGACTTTTTTTAAATTTAATTTCTATCATAAGAATCCATCAATAGAATTCCCAACTCTGAGAAACCAATACTTTCGGAGATATAATTTGTCTGTTTGAACAAGAACGCCAAAAAGCTCCTGTCCACAGGGCTTGAACCAATTTTTTGATATATAAAGCAAATAATGTTCTGAGCCGATCGGGCTCATTGATTTTCATTTTTTCTCTGCAAATAGCAAGTTGCGAATTGAATCTTTCATCAGTAGGCAGGCCTCTATTTCAAGTTGAAATGTTCTGAATAAGGAACATTTCGACGCAATGTTAGTGCACTGATTCAGCGCGCAAAAAGTATAGAGGATAGAAATGATAGAATATGAATATACAATAACCAATATTCATTGTGATTCTTATTCAGGTCGTTTGTCCATTAACGCCTATGCAGAATTCTCATCAAACCAAACAATGGAGTTCGATCGATGTCGGTCGCTAGACATCACTTTGCGTGCCTGACATTGGACGAACCCTAGATTTGCTTATACTCAAAATATAGAAATTAGTGTTTGAATAGGAAACAAAGAACAACTTCACTACGTTTTTAGAGCCAAAAATAATATTCTTGTTACTGCAATTGTTACTGTCGAACTTTCGTTCATCAGACGAACTTATCCGAGATATTGATTCCTCAAATCTACTTCGAAAATTATATTATATCAACTGAAATTTAGCCAATATTCCAGTTTTGTTTTCACTGATGATATTTTTCGACTCACTAACCAAAAATATTCGTACATGTACATATTATTTTTAATTCTAAACACTGATAATTTCAATTTTTAAATTACTCGATAACGAAGAATTCAAACATAATTACGCTTGCATCACATCATTTTTCAATGATGTACGTGTTTTTGCCATGATCATAACTGCTGTGGAAAATAGTCTTTCAACAGGTACGAATGTAGCCATTAATAAATCATCGGCCATCTTGGAAAGTGTAGGAAGAACTTTTTCATCACTCTCCACCACTGCAAAATATTTTGATTCCTATTTGCTCTTTCTAATGCCAAATATTCTTCAAACTCAGCTTTCCAATATTTCGAAAGTTTTGTTGATGTTTTAAATAGGCTATCGATGTCGATACATTTTTTAATAGAATTGAAAAATATGGTATAATTTTCAAAGAATACCTTCCCAGTGGGTAGATCATTGAGGGCGTTCTTGGCGTATTTCTCATACAGTGACTATATTCTTACAGTGGCGACATAGGTGGTTCGATTTTCTATTGGTTGAACACGGTCACGTGGTACAAATCCGCCATGTTTCGTCGAGCGTCAAAATTTTCTACACAGAATGCATATTCTATGCAACTTCGTCCAAACATTTGTGTTTGTTTATGTTTACGTTTATTTGAATAGAATCTTTTTTTGGAAAAGGTGTTGAGTTTGTGCAATTTAGCGACTTTGGCGAATATAAATAGTTTTCAAAATGCCCGGTTGTGCAGCTGTTGGATGTCCTAATTCGTCAGTAAAAGGTTTCGTTATGAAATGCTTTCCGAGAAATCTTGCCAGACGACATGAATGGACAATAAGAACAAGACGAGCTAACTGGATCCCTACAAATAATTCTTATTTGTGTGAAGTAAGTCCATTTAATTTTACTAATTTACCTTTACGAAATCGAAAGTTTTAAGAAAGGTAATTTCCCTGGAATTAGTATTTATTTTGTATTATTTATACATAGTAGATTTTAATATACATTAAATATTTCAGGTACACTTTGATCCTGATGTGTGGGAGAAGGTGAGAGTTGATGGAAAAAGAAAGTTGAAACACAACGCTGTTCCTACAATATTTTCTTTCATACAAAATACTGAAGTAATATTGAATGAGCCATTAATGTCTGAGGAAGGTATGACATAATTTTAAGAGCACATTTCAGATAAATTGATTTAAATGTAAATTATGCTGATAAAAAATTCAAAAAGCAAACACATTTCCTAATATTCTAGGATCAATACTTTTTCTCGTCTGAGATGAAGTGTTCTAATCACATAGTCTCACATGATATTTAGCTATATAAATGAATTACAAAGTCTTATTTTCAGTTGTTCCTCAGCCAGATATTACAAATATATCCAATATCACGCAAACCATAATTGAAGTACCAACTGAGAATATACCATCAGATAGCAGCAATGGTAACATCACTGCGCCTAGAGTCCACATGGAACAAAAAGAATTGAAGCAGAAACTAGCCAAGTACGAATTATTGTTTCTAAAGGAACGACAAAGAAGTATGAAATATAAGAAAGCATTGCGGCATATGAAGAAAAAGTTTTCTCAGCTCAGATTGAAATATGAACAGCATTGGTTATTGAGCAAATTGTACAATCCTGATCAGATTGAACTATTGATAAGTAAAAGGAAAAACAAGTTAGCAAAGTTTTCCAGAGTATCAAATTCAACGATTACAAGAGACCTTCGTTTAAAATTCAGCTGTGGTAAATGAAAAGGGATATCACTACGTTTGGAAAATTTGTTTTCAATTCTGAGAAGCAAGCAGATAGTACCCAATGCTCTGCAAGTATTTGAAAAACCCAACTAATAGTAGTTACACGAGGATGACAGAGAGTTTTTATCAGGATTTTTAGACACTATTACCACAAAGGTCCAAAAATACGATGAACCGAAAATTCCAAGAAACATTGAACATAAGGATATACAATGGAGTGGTAGTGAGCTCAACTCTTTTTATAACGTATGTGGATACCTCATAACAAGTATCAGAAGTACTTCGAGAGTGTGTAACACCTGCATCGCCTCTGTTGGATCAAAGACCCCCCTATCCATACAAGATTCTCCAAATTTTCACAGTTGAAAAGATTCAGGCCTCATACATTGTTCTTTTGCAACGAAGTAACCTTTAATAGAATTAGAATCTGTCTTTGTTCTTTGTATAAGTAAAATTCATTGAAAATCAACATATTGACCTGAAACAATTCTATGTCGATAAAATGAATGAAATCGACTCGTATATTCTTAATTATTGTCATAATCTAAAAAACAAAATTATAAAACGTTTTATTGTCTACAGACTAAAAATAAGGGCGAAAAAAAAATAAATCTTTTAAGAGTTATGGCCAGTAAGTCTATGGCTGGTCATTCGAAGTAATAGTATATAGTTGAAAAATATTCATTATTTACTTGTGTTATAGCATTTATTCAATTTTATTGAATTTATAATGGTATTTGTTTTATTTTGTACCTGTAATTTGAATAAGAAATAAAAAATACCACAATTTTCAGAACTTTTAATTCTCTCCTTGTGAGAATTCAGTCTATGAAGTTTCGTAACGAACACATATGGATATAATAATTCCATTATTATGAGCTCAAATTTCTATGGAGTTGCACATTTTGCCGAATTATTGCATCTGTCATCTTTCCTATTCAACCGTAGATTATAAATAGTTGTAAATACTAGTTTTTTTTTTTTTTGGTGCAACATGAATATTGGAAATAATATACTGTGGTAAATCTAAAAATAATATATCTTAGATTAAAAAATTTAATTTCAAACTACATAGTTATACGAATATTGAAAAAACGATCAGCAATCAGGAAGGAATATCAAAATTCGAATTATATCTATTTCAAACTCTTCCTACCTATATTTGGTTCTCCTTACTCGGTCAAGCTCTTAGAGCTTTTGAGGGGTCTCCTTGTGGAAGACCCAGGAGGATCAGTATAATTATAATAATATAATAATAATATATTTGCGATATGTACCTTTCTAAATAATAATTCATATTATGACTTCGAATTCATATACCGTAATGTCACTTCCTACAGAAATTGAGACCAAAAATTCGAGAAATGCACTTATGAGGAGTCAAGAGCTTTTGCACGCATGTTCTTTTGTCTATTCACGTCTAACACAGAAAGAATATTTGAAGAAACAAAAATATATTTTTTTCTAGTGATAGGATCCTGATGAAATCTTGCAAGAATTTGCGCGTCTGCATTCTACAACATGATTACTAAAGTTTCGATTCAATCCGATCTGTATTTTTTGAGCTACTAAAGGATAAATATACAGAAACCAGATCATCTTATTTTAATAATAATTCCTAAAATACAATACCGATCGAGGTGGCATTTGCTACTCGAACGTAAATATACAAACATATACCCATATATAATTCAAAAATACCGCCAAAATGATTTGACGAAACATGGCGGACTTTTGACAGATTTATGACCCCTTGTCGCCACTGTGAGAATATAGTCACTGTAATTTCTCATAACGCTTTTCGGAACATTGAACAGCTTCATTTCTTCACCAGTTTTATTATACGTAGTTTCAAAGATTACAATAATTGTTCACATCTTCACTACAAGGAGCACAAGAGAATAAATTTCTCCAGATGTTCAGATAGAGACGAAATTTTCAAACCATCAGCATTTAGGGGCAATAAAAGTTGTCCGTTAAGTATTGAATTCATAATGGCATCCGTTTTTATGGTTGTGAATTCTATTTTTTCTTGAAAAATAATCTCAATTATCGCAAGGTCATGAAGAATTAATAATCTTCTAAAAAATCGTGTATTTCTAGAACGATCGATGCCTAATACAGACAAAACATATTGGTAATTATAGAGGAAACTCTTCGGGCGTGTTCCAACTTCCACTAGGCGATCGCAACGTTCGTAGAGTCGTCTGCGCAGTTCTGCGATCGTGCGCGTGATCGTTGTGGGACCTTAGTGGAACGCGACCATTATATTCAATTGTTTTCTGTGGGTGTTGAGAAAAGTCGAATCGTATATAAATCTTCATACAAAAAATTTAACGAGACCAAAAACGAGACTCTCGTGTTGCGCTGTATGTGGTCTCGGTATCGTCCATAATATTTTTGAAAACGTCTCGTCTCGTCTCGTTTCGCTTTTACAGGACGAGAACGAGACGAGACGAGAAAAATCTCGCTCTCGCGTGAAGCTCTACTCATTCCGTTCGAGAGTTATCGTGTTAACGGCCTGCCGGACAGAATCGATTTCGACCACGGATTCAGTGAGTCGAACCAAATGGTTTAAGACCATTTTCGGCCAAAAATTCGAAAATTACAGACATTTGAGAAAATTGATTAGCATTCTGTTCCGAGGAACAAGAGCGCCAAAAATGGCATCAGATGCGTTATGCGTCATTGCAATAGCCTGCAAAATTTCATAAATATCGTCCTTTTTGTTTTAAAGATATTTACTTGGCTTCATACTTTATTCCAACCCTGTATATTCGAGTGTATTTTCCGATCGTCGTCTCTTGCAACGTCTGGCCTTAATTTTACTTGTTGTCGTGATTACCCTCAGGAAAAAATTGGGGCACATATCGATTCATCTTGTTACCGCGGTTCCGCAAAACTTTGGCCGTTTTCCACGACGCAATTTGTGTTTATTATTCCACAGAAAATTTAACTCTTCTATCGACATTTCCATACAGCGTGCCAGAAAATTAACGTAACTCATCAGTAATTCTTTTACGAATAATTATCAAGGGAAATCCTCGCACCCGTCGATTTTTAATTTCAAAAGCAATTTATCCTGTGCTTTTTGGCGCTCTTGTTCCTCGGAACAGAGTGCTTATCAATTTGCCCAAATGTCTGTAATTTTCGAATTTTTGGATGAAAATGGTCTTAAACGATTCGGTTCGACTCACTGATCAAGTATCCATGGTCGAAATCGATTCTGTCCGGCCGGCCGTTAACATGATAACTCTCGAACGGAATGAGCTAGACAGTTCAAATTTTCAGAGTAGGTTAGAGGGATAAATATCTCGGTTGAGTTCGTTATTGGGCAAAATCGGTCTGATAGTTTATATGCAACGAAAAAATTTTTTTTTTTACAATACAACTTTTGGATTCAAATTTTTTAAGATGCAGTTTCATCATAAGAATCCATTGCCCTCATTTTCAACTCTAACAAGCTACTACTTTCGGAGATATGATGTTTCAAAGTTTCAATAATATTATATAATATATAATATTATATTAAAAAATTGGTTCAAGCACTGACGTGAAGTCAGGAGCTTTTGCGCGTATGTCCTATTGTCCATTCTCCTGTATTGGACACCCTTAATCGAATTTACCATGGTAAATTATGTTGTCCATTCTCCTGTATTGGACACTCTTAATTCGAATTTACCATGGTAAATTCGAATTAAGTGTCCAATACAGGAGAATGGATAAAATAATTTACCATGGTAAATTTGATTAAGGGTGTCCAATAGAGGAGAATGGACAATAGAACATACGCGCAAAAGCTCCTGACTTCACGTCAGTGCTTAAACCAATTTTTTCTTTCGTAATTTTTTTGAAATTTTCTAGGGGTACGGTTCTAACAAAAAATTTTTTTCGTCATTTTTTTCTAATTTTCTAGGGGTACGGTTCTTTAAAAATTATAAACCCGTCTTCATGTTGATTTTCTACTAATAGTAACCAAGCTTCAAATCGATCGAATCTTTATTTTTTTGAGTTATCGAGGAAATAATATTCCAGGTTGGTATAACTCGGAAACCGTTAAACCGATTATGCCCAAAAACGAACTTAACTCTCCCATTCGGATACGCAACCTACCCGGAAAATTGCAAGTCCCTATCTCCTTTTGTTCGAGTTATCGAGGCAACGGTCACCCATCTACTGAACTCACACAAGCCTTGTCGAATCTCCAACAATATTTAACCGATCGTGTTAAAACTTAAAACTTGGCAGTATAGTTGGGTTCTAAAGGCTCTTGCAAAATTTCAGCAATTTCAGACGAATAGTTACTGATATATAGAATTTTTTTTTTAGTTTTCAATGATTTCTCAAAAATTTTTCATAAATACTATCCTCACCAAATTTTGCAAGAATTTTCGCATTGGCATTCTACAACTAATAACCATGTTTCAATTCAATCTGTTTTGTATTTTTCGAGTTAATGAGGAGAAAAATACAACCAAATTTCAGATGGCTATAACTCTAAAACCGTTAGGCCGATTATGCTTATAAACAAACTCAAATGTCATGTTCAGATGCATATCCTAACCTGAAAACTTCAAGCCGCTATCTCTTTCCGTTCTCAAGTTATCGTGACAGTTCACAAACATGCTTAGGTTTATTTTCTACAACTATTCACCAAGTTTCAATTCGATCGGATTTATATTGGTTGAAAACAAAATTATTACTCGGAAACCATTGGGCCGATTATGCCCATTAACGAACTTGTCCGTCGTATTGGGATGCTCCACCTACCCTGAAAACTTCAAGTCGCTAGCTCTTTCCGTTCTCAAGTTATCGTGGCAAATAATAATAATAATATCGTGGCAACGGCCGGACAGAATCAAATTTGACCCCGAATTCTTCATTGGGGAGTCGAACCAAATCGTTTGAGACCATTTTCGTCAAAAAATTCGAAAGTTACTGACATTTGGGCAAAATGATAACGCGTTCCCCAGAACATACGCGCAAAAATTGATTTTGAAATTTGTAATGTAAAAAAAAAATTGTTTTCGTTACTCCGAAACCATCAGGCCGATTTTGCCCAATAACTGTTAAGAAATATCAACGCTCCAAATCAGTAGGAAAAAGAAGAGTGACTTTTGTTTTATTAATGTTAGGTTAAGATAAGGTTCTGTGGTGGTGGAGTTCCCGCCGACATACCATGTATGAAAAGAGTAGAATGTAGAAGTTAAGTTGACTGTTGCAAGTTGTAATGTAAAACGGTTTAAATAAGCTTACCAGTGATAAGTGAGAATAAAGGAGTTACAATTAACTATTTCGACTATTAATAAAAGGTTATGGGCCCAGAGCATCCACAACGAAAGGTGTTGGGAAATTAATCCAGAAATACAGGTTAGAAAATCACGTGTCCAGGAAATTGTGAATTCTACAAGATCAAAAGGCCCAAAGGAAAAAATGGCACATCCTAGTAGAGGATACACAATTGAAATTCTGAATGGCAATAACTTCCACAATTGGAAATTCAGGATGGAGATGATTTTAGCGGAAAATGGGGTACAGGAGCTCATCGAGAGGGAAGTAGATGTCACTGGGTTGGTGGAGCAAAAGGCGAGGGAAACTCACTTATTAAGGGACAGTAAGGCGAAATCTTTGATAATTCAATGTGTGGATGATAATCAGCTAGAAAGCTTGAGGGATAACCTCCATAAAGTTAGCAGAGCCACTTGCGAACATTTCAATGAAACCTATTGCATTAATTGTCGAATATTTGTCGAGAATTTGTCGTGAAAGAAAAAAATTTGTCGCGCGCTTAGTTTTTTTTATATGGGGTGGCTCTGCTAACTTAATATTAAGTTAGCAGAGCCACTTGCAACAATTTCAATGAAACCTATTGCATTAATTGTCGAGAATTTGTCGTGAATTTGTCGTGAAAGAAAAAAGTCTGTCGCGCGCTTAGTTTTTTTTATATGGGGTGGCTCTGCTAACTTAATATTAAGTTAGCAGAGCCACTTGCAACAATTTCAATGAAACCTATTGCATTAATTGTCGAGTATTTGTCGTGAATTTGTCGTGGAAGAAAAAAGTTTGTCGCGCGCTTCGTTTTTTTTGTATGGGCTAAATTAATATTTGGCTAAAGGGGCCACACACAAATCACGTAAGTTGGTTAATCGTATTTTTCTTCAATCAGAAATGAGCTGAATAATTGTCGAACGACCCAAACATATTCGTCGTGACAGAAAAAAATTTGTCGCGCGCTTAGTTTTTTTTAAATGGGGTGGCTCTGCTAACTTAATATTAAGTTAGCAGAGCCACTTGTAACAATTTCAATGAAACCTATCGCATTAATTGTCGAGTATTTGTCGTGAATTTGTCGTGAAAGAAAAAAGCTTGTCGCGCGCTTCGTTTTTTTTGTATGGGCTAAATTAATATTTGGCTAAAGGGGCCACACACAAATCACGTAAGTTGGTTAATCATATTTTTTTTCAATCAGAAATGAGCTGAATAATTGTCGAAATACCCAAACATATTCGTCGTGACAGAAAAAAATTTGTCGAGCCCTTAGTTTTTTTTAAATGGGGTGGCTCTGCTAACTTAATATTAAGTTAGCAGAGCCACTTGCAACAATTTCAATGAAACCTATTGCATTAATTGTCGAATATTTGTCGTGAATTTGTCGTGAAAGAAAATAGTTTGTCGCGCGCTTCGTTTTTTTGTATGGGCTAAATTAATATTTGGCTAAAGGGGCCACACACAAATCACGTAAGTTGGTTAATCGTATTTTTTTTCAATCAGAAATGAGCTGAATAATTGTCGAACGACCCAAACATATTCGTCGTGACAGAAAAAATTTTGTCGCGCGCTTAGTTTTTTTTAAATGGGGTGGCTCTGCTAACTTAATATTAAGTTAGCAGAGCCACTTGCAACAATTTCAATGAAACCTATTGCATTAATTGTCGAGTATTTGTCGTGAATTTGTCGTGAAAGAAAAAAGTTTGTCGCGCGCTTCGTTTTTTTTGTATGGGCTTATTTAATATTTGGCTAAAGGGGCCACACACAAATCACGTACATTGGTTAATCGTATTTTTTTTCAATCAGAAATGAGCTGAATAATTGTCGAACGACCCAAACATATTCTTCGTGACAGAAAAGAGTTTGTCGCGCGCTTAGTTTTTTTTAAATGGGGTGGCTCTGCTAACTTAATATTAAGTTAGCAGAGCCACTTGCAACAATTTCAATGAAACCTATCGCATTAATTGTCGAGTATTTGTCGTGAATTTGTCGTGAAAGAAAAAAGCTTGTCGCGCGCTTCGTTTTTTTTGTATGGGCTAAATTAATATTTGGCTAAAGGGGCCACACACAAATCACGTAAGTTGGTTAATCATATTTTTTTTCAATCAGAAATGAGCTGAATAATTGTCGAAGGACCCAAACATATTCGTCGTGACAGAAAAAATTTTGTCGCTCGCTTAGTTTTTTTTAAATGGGGTGGCTCTGCTAACTTAATATTAAGTTAGCAGAGCCACTTGCAACAATTTCAATGAAACCTATTGCATTAATTGTCGAGTATTTGTCGTGAATTTGTCGTGAAAGAAAAAAGTTTGTCGCGCGCTTCGTTTTTTTTGTATGGGCTTATTTAATATTTGGCTAAAAGGGCCACACACAAATCACGTACGTTGGTTAATCGTATTTTTTTTCAATCAGAAATGAGCTGAATAATTGTCGAACGACCCAAACATATTCTTCGTGACAGAAAAAAGTTTGTCGCGCGCTTAGTTTTTTTTGTATGGGATAAATTCATATTTGGCTAAAGGGGCCACACACAAATCACGTAAGTTGGTTAATCGTATTTTCCTTCAATCAGAAATGAGCTGAATAATTGTCGAACGACCCAAACATATTCGTCGTGACAGAAAAAAATTTGTCGAGCCCTTAGTTTTTTTTAAATGGGGTGGCTCTGCTAACTTAATATTAAGTTAGCAGAGCCACCCCATTAAAAAAAAACTAAGCGCGCGGCAAAATTTTTTCTGTCACGACGAATATGTTTGGGTCGTTCGACAATTATTCAGCTCATTTCTGATTGATAAAAAATACGATTAACCAACGTACGTGATTTGTGTGTGGCCCCTTTAGCCAAATATTTATTTAGCCCATTCAAAAAAAACGAAGCGCGCGACAAACTTTTTTCTGTCACGACGAATATGTTTGGGTCATTCGACAATTATTCAGCTCATTTCTGATTGAAAAAAAAATACGATTAACCAACGTACGTGATTTGTGTGTGGCCCCTTTAGCCAAATATTAAATTAGCCCATACAAAAAGAACTAAGCGCGCGACAAACTTTTTTCTTTCACGACAAATTCACGACAAATACTCGACAATTTATGCAATAGGTTTCATTGAAATTGTTGCAAGTGGCTCTGCTAACTTAATATTAAGTTAGCGGAGCCACCTCATTTAAAAAAAACTAAGCGCGCGGCAAACTTTTTTCTGTCACGACGAATATGTTTGGGTCGTTCGACAATTATTCAGCTCATTTCTGATTGAAAAAAAATACGATTAACCAACTTACGTGATTTGTGTGTGGCCCCTTTAGCCAAATATTAATATAGCCCATACAAAAAAAACGAAGCGCCCGACAAGCTTTTTTCTTTCACGACAAATTCACGACAAATACTCGACAATTAATGCGATAGGTTTCATTGAAATTGTTGCAAGTGGCTCTGCTAACTTAATATTAAGTTAGCAGAGCCACCACATTTAAAAAAAACTAAGCGCGCGACAAACTTTTTTCTGTCACGAAGAATATGTTTGGGTCGTTCGACAATTATTCAGCTCATTTCTGATTGAAAAAAAATACGATTAACCAACGTACGTGATTTGTGTGTGGCCCCTTTAGCCAAATATTAAATAAGCCCATACAAAAAAAACGAAGCGCGCGACAAACTTTTTTCTTTCACGACAAATTCACGACAAATACTCGACAATTAATGCAATAGGATTCATTGAAATTGTTGCAAGTGGCTCTGCTAACTTAATATTAAGTTAGCAGAGCCACCCCATTTAAAAAAAACTAAGCGCGCGACAAAATTTTTTCTGTCACGACGAATATGTTTGGGTCGTTCGACAATTATTCAGCTCATTTCTGATTGAAAAAAAATACGATTAACCAACTTACGTGATTTGTGTGTGGCCCCTTTAGCCAAATATTAATTTAGCCCATACAAAAAAAAACGAAGAGCGCGACAAACTATTTTCTTTCACGACAAATTCACGACAAATATTCGACAATTAATGCAATAGGTTTCATTGAAATTGTTACAAGTGGCTCAGCTAACTTAATATTAAGTTAGCAGAGCCACCCCATTTAAAAAAAACTAAGGGCTCGACAAATTTTTTTCTGTCACGACGAATATGTTTGGGTCGTTCGACAATTATTCACATTTCTGATTGAAAAAAAATACGATTAACCAACTTACGTGATTTGTGTGTGGCCCCTTTAGCCAAATATTAATATAGCCCATACAAAAAAAACGAAGTGCGCGACAAGCTTTTTTCTTTCACGACAAATTCACGACAAATACTCGACAATTAATGCGATAGGTTTCATTGAAATTGTTGCAAGTGGCTCTGCTAACTTAATATTAAGTTAGCAGAGCCACCCCATTCAAAAAAAACGAAGCGCGCGACAAACTTTTTTCTGTCACGACGAATATGTTTGGGTCATTCGACAATTATTCAGCTCATTTCTGATTGAAAAAAAAATACGATTAACCAACGTACGTGATTTGTGTGTGGCCCCTTTAGCCAAATATTAAATTAGCCCATACAAAAAGAACTAAGCGCGCGACAAACTTTTTTCTTTCACGACAAATTCACGACAAATACTCGACAATTTATGCAATAGGTTTCATTGAAATTGTTGCAAGTGGCTCTGCTAACTTAATATTAAGTTAGCAGAGCCACCTCATTTAAAAAAAACTAAGCGCGCGGCAAACTTTTTTCTGTCACGACGAATATGTTTGGGTCGTTCGACAATTATTCAGCTCATTTCTGATTGAAAAAAAATACGATTAACCAACTTACGTGATTTGTGTGTGGCCCCTTTAGCCAAATATTAATATAGCCCATACAAAAAAAACGAAGCGCGCGACAAGCTTTTTTCTTTCACGACAAATTCACGACAAATACTCGACAATTAATGCGATAGGTTTCATTGAAATTGTTGCAAGTGGCTCTGCTAACTTAATATTAAGTTAGCAGAGCCACCACATTTAAAAAAAACTAAGCGCGCGACAAACTTTTTTCTGTCACGAAGAATATGTTTGGGTCGTTCGACAATTATTCAGCTCATTTCTGATTGAAAAAAAATACGATTAACCAACGTACGTGATTTGTGTGTGGCCCCTTTAGCCAAATATTAAATAAGCCCATACAAAAAAAACGAAGCGCGCGACAAACTTTTTTCTTTCACGACAAATTCACGACAAATACTCGACAATTAATGCAATAGGATTCATTGAAATTGTTGCAAGTGGCTCTGCTAACTTAATATTAAGTTAGCAGAGCCACCCCATTTAAAAAAAACTAAGCACGCGACAAAATTTTTTCTGTCACGACGAATATGTTTGGGTCGTTCGACAATTATTCAGCTCATTTCTGATTGAAAAAAAATACGATTAACCAACTTACGTGATTTGTGTGTGGCCCCTTTAGCCAAATATTAATTTAGCCCATACAAAAAAAACGAAGCGCGCGACAAACTATTTTCTTTCACGACAAATTCACGACAAATATTCGACAATTAATGCAATAGGTTTCATTGAAATTGTTACAAGTGGCTCAGCTAACTTAATATTAAGTTAGCAGAGCCACCCCATTTAAAAAAAACTAAGGGCTCGACAAATTTTTTTCTGTCACGACGAATATGTTTGGGTCGTTCGACAATTATTCAGCTCATTTCTGATTGAAAAAAATATGATTAACCAACTTACGTGATTTGTGTGTGGCCCCTTTAGCCAAATATTAATTTAGCCCATACAAAAAAAACGAAGCGCGCGACAAGCTTTTTTCTTTCACGACAAATTCACGACAAATACTCGACAATTAATGCGATAGGTTTCATTGAAATTGTTGCAAGTGGCTCTGCTAACTTAATATTAAGTTAGCAGAGCCACCCCATTTAAAAAAAACTAAGCGCGCGACAAAATTTTTTCTGTCACGACGAATATGTTTGGGTCGTTCGACATTTATTCAGCTCATTTCTGATTGAAAAAAAATACGATTAACCAACTTACGTGATTTGTGTGTGACCCCTTTAGCCAAATATTAATTTAGCCCATACAAAAAAAACGAAGCGCGCGACAAACTATTTTCTTTCACGACAAATTCACGACAAATATTCGACAATTAATGCAATAGGTTTCATTGAAATTGTTACAAGTGGCTCTGCTAACTTAATATTAAGTTAGCAGAGCCACATCATTTAAAAAAAACTAAGGGCTCGACAAATTTTTTTCTGTCACGACGAATATGTTTGGGTCGTTCGACAATTATTCAGCTCATTTCTGATTGAAAAAAAATATGATTAACCAACTTACGTGATTTGTGTGTGGTCCCTTTAGCCAAATATTAATTTAGCCCATACAAAAAAAACGAAGCGCGCGACAAGCTTTTTTCTTTCACGACAAATTCACGACAAATACTCGACAATTAATGCGATAGGTTTCATTGAAATTGTTACAAGTGGCTCTGCTAACTTAATATTAAGTTAGCAGAGCCACCCCATTTAAAAAAAACTAAGCGCGCGACAAAATTTTTTCTGTCACGACGAATATGTTTGGGTCGTTCGACAATTATTCAGCTCATTTCTGATTGAAGAAAAATACGATTAACCAACTTACGTGATTTGTGTGTGGCCCCTTTAGCCAAATATTAATTTAGCCCATACAAAAAAAACGAAGCGCGCGACAAACTTTTTTCTTCCACGACAAATTCACGACAAATACTCGACAATTAATGCAATAGGTTTCATTGAAATTGTTGCAAGTGGCTCTGCTAACTTAATATTAAGTTAGCAGAGCCACCCCATATAAAAAAAACTAAGCGCGCGACAGACTTTTTTCTTTCACGACAAATTCACGACAAATTCTCGACAATTAATGCAATAGGTTTCATTGAAATTGTTGCAAGTGGCTCTGCTAACTTAATATTAAGTTAGCAGAGCCACCCCATATAAAAAAAACTAAGCGCGCGACAAATTTTTTTCTTTCACGACAAATTCTCGACAAATATTTGACAATTAATGCAATAGGTTTCATTGAAATTTTCGCAAGTGGCTCTGCTAACTTTATGGAGGTTGAGGGATAAGAAAACAGCATTTCAAATGTGGAGTACTTTGAAAAACAAGTATGAAAAAATGGGTTTACCTGGGCAGTTGTATCTGAAGAAAAAGCTTCTTTCCTTGAAACTTCAGGAAAATGAGTCGATGGAAAATTTCTTACAGGTTTTTGAACAAACAGTTCGGGAATTGAAAGCTGCAGGTTCAAAAGTTAGTAATGAGGATCTAGTGTGTAACATGTTATTGGCATTACCAAAATCTTATGAGACGATATCTACAGTATTGGAAAGCACTCCAGATATAACCTTCGATGAAGTGAAAAATAGATTAAGGTCAGAGTATGAAAAACGGAACTTGACAAAGAAAGTACCTGAAAATGGTAACATGAAGGACACTACAGCTTTCTCGAGTGTGAAAAATGGATGTTACTATTGTGGAGAAGTAGGTCATTTCAAAAGGGAGTGTCCACAGTTATTGAAAAACAAAGGAGGTTATTCTAGAGGAAAAGCGAAAACCGGAAGAGGAGGACCACAAAGAGGTAGAGGTTTTCACAGAGGAAACAATTATTACAACAACAGGAGCAACTATGTGGAAAGGGAGCAGAAAAATCAAAGTGAAGTGGAAAAGGAAAATAGTGTTCAAAGTCAATCTGAAAATGTCTGTTTCATTGGTGAAAGTAATAATGATAGGCAAGTGGAAGAACACACAGGTATTTTAACGTTCTTTATCGACTCTGGTTGCACAGATCATATGATAAATGATAAATCTTATTTTCACGATTTTTTGGAACTCAAGAATCCTATCAAAATAGCTATCGCTAAAAGTGAAAGTTATGTAATAGGAGTGGGAATTGGGAACGTTGAGGTTTTTAGTAAAGTAGGAAATGAATTGGTTAAATGCATTATTAAAAATGTATTATATGTTCCAAAGTTACGCAAAAATTTACTTTCAGTGAAAAAATTAGAAATTGCAAATATTAAGATCATTTTTGAAAATGGTGAGGTCAAACTTTTTGATAAAAATGATAGGTTAGTTGGAAAAGGTGCTCGGAAAAATTTATATGAGATATCATTTAAAGTAGGAGTTAAAGAATGTCTAAACATAGAAAGTTCTGACAGTGATTTCATGAAATGGCATCGCAGATATGCACATATAGGTTTTTCAGGTCTTCGGGAAATAATTGGGAATAAAATGGTGGAGGGAATAGATGGGAAATTAAATTTTAATAAAATAGAGTTTTGTGAACCTTGTATTCAGGGAAAAATTACTAGATTTCCTTTTGGGACTAGAAATAAAAGCAAAAGAATTTTGGAGATCATACATTCTGACGTATGTGGACCTGTTTCACCTCCAACATACGATGGTTATAAATATTTTATTTCATTTATAGATGATTATTCTAACTTTAGTGTGGTATATTTACTTAAAAATAAGAGTGAGTCATTCGAAAAATTTCAGGAATATTTCAATATGGTCGAGGCAAAATTCAATACAAAAATCTCGAAATTAAGATGCGACAACGGAGGTGAATATTCATCAAATCAGTTCACAAGTTTTTGTAAAGAAAAGGGAATAGTACTGGATTACACCGTACCATATACTCCGCAGCAGAACGGAAAAGCGGAAAGAAAAAATAGAAGTCTAGTTGAAAGAGCCAGGGCTATAATTGAGGAGTCAGGAGTACCAAAAGAATTTTGGGGGGAAGCTATAAGGACATGTAATTATATCATGAATAGGGGAACTTCTGCAAACTTAAATAAAACACCATCGGAAGTATGGAATGGTATTAAGCCTTGTGTTAGTAATTTCAGAATATTTGGCTGTGTAGCATATAGTCATTTAAAAAAAGAATTCAGGAATAAATTTGATATTAAATCGGAAAAATGTGTTATGATTGGGTATGGAATTACAGGTTATCGATTATGGAATTTGGAGAAACAAAAAATTATAATATCTAGGGATGTTAAGTTTGATGAGGAAACACTTTATTTTAAATCCAAGGTAATAGAAATAAATAAAAATGAAACGGCGCATGACGTAGAAAATAAACAAGAAGATCCAAATTTCGGTGAAAATATAGAGGATAAAAATATTAGAGCGGATAAAAGAAATATTAAAGTTCCATCAAAATTTTGTGATTATGAACTGTACCATGTGGCACTTAATTGTTATAATTTTACTGAAAATATTCCTAAAAGTTATGATGATCTACTTAATCGTTCAGACAAAGAGAAATGGGAAAGGGCAGTACAGAAAGAATTGAGTTCCATTCATAAAAATGAAACTTGGGAAGAAGTATCAAAACCAATTGAGACAAAAATTTTAGATACAAAATGGATTTTTAATCTTAAGCCTTTAGAAGAAGATGAAAATGACAGGTATAAGGCTAGGTTAGTGGTTAGGGGTTTCGCACAAGAAAAACATGATAGTTTTGAAGATATATACTCACCAGTTGCAAAATTGATCACAATTAGAATATTGTTAATTATCGGAAATCAGTATAAGTATCATTTCCAACAGCTAGATGTAAAAACAGCTTTTCTGAACGGCGTTTTACATGAAAATGTTTTCATATATCCTCCACAAGGAGTTACTTGTAAAATGGATAAAGTTCTCAAGCTGAGAAAATCATTGTATGGTTTGAAACAATCATCCAGGTGTTGGAATGAGGAAATTAACAAATGTTTATTGGACATTGGATTTATTCGATCTGAAAATGATTATTGTCTATATGTAAAGAAATATGAAGAGATATTTTTAGTTATTTATGTAGATGACATAATAATTGCAGGTAAAAATATCGATGAAGTTTGTAAAATAAAAACTAAATTAATGGAAAGATTTCAAATGAAAGATAAAGGAATGCTCAAACATTTTTTAGGACTTGAAATTGATTATGATAGAGACAAGGGGATTTTAAATATTCATCAGAGCAAGTATATAAGTAGTATTTTGAAGAAATTCTTCATGGAAAACTGTAATAGTTCTTTAATACCTATTGATCCTAGGTTAAAAATTGATGTATTATATAGTAACAGTGGTAAAGATAAAATTGACAAGCCTTTTCGTGAATTGGTTGGATGTTTGATGTTTTTGATGTTAGGTAGTAGACCAGATATCAGTTATGCCATAAATTTTTTTAGTAGATTGCAAGATAATGCTACAGTAGAAGCATGGAATCAATTAAAAAGAGTTTTAAAATATTTAAAAGGAACTGAGAATATGGGACTTAGTTTTAAAAGAAATGAAAATGTAAATTTAGATTGTTATGTAGATGCCGATTGGGGAGGCGACAATATCGACAGAAAATCCGTTTCGGGATATATGTTCAAAATTTTTGATAACACTTTTATGTGGGTCACTAGAAAGCAGAAATGTGTATCTTTGTCGACCACTGAAGCTGAACTGATTGCTTTATGTGAGGCAGTACGAGATGGTTTATGGTTGAAAAAACTTTTACAGGACTTGAAAGTAGAAATTGATAAAATTAATTATCATGAAGATAATCAAGGATGCATAGCATTAATAAAAAATCCAACAAATAATCGAAGGGTCAAACATATTGATTTAAAGTTTAATTTTGTATGTGAAAACTTGAAAAATAATGTGATATCATTGATATATGTGAACACTTCTAATCAAGAAGCTGATATTATGACAAAAGGTTTAGCTTATGTAACGTTTAATAGGTTAAGATCTTCACTGAATTTGAATGATTTACGCGAGGAGGGGTGTTAAGAAATATCAACGCTCCAAATCAGTAGGAAAAAGAAGAGTGACTTTTGTTTTATTAATGTTAGGTTAAGATAAGGTTCTGTGGTGGTGGAGTTCCCGCCGACATACCATGTATGAAAAGAGTAGAATGTAGAAGTTAAGTTGACTGTTGCAAGTTGTAATGTAAAACGGTTTAAATAAGCTTACCAGTGATAAGTGAGAATAAAGGAGTTACAATTAACTATTTCGACTATTAATAAAAATAACGAACTTAACCGAGATATTTATCCCCCAAACCTACTCTGAAAATTACAACTGCCATTCCGTTCGAGAGTTATCGTGTCTACGGCCAAACCGGCCGGACATAATAAATTCTGACCACGGATTCTTGATCGGTGAGTCGAACCAAATCGTTTAAGACCATTTTCAGCCAAAAATTCGAAAGTTACAGACATTTGGGCAAATTGATAAGCACTCTGTTCCGAGGAACAAAAGTGCCAAAAACGTGAATAATCCGTAATCACCGTTTCGCTACCACGAGATATCTTCATATTTTCAGAGACGCGACGAAGTCACTCTACCGAGTGAATTCAGATTCGTATCCATTTTATTATCGGACTATGTAAATTCCGAACTGATAAATAATTGCCTATCTGCTTTTTTGCTACGTTATTTTTTATTTTGACAAGTTTTACCTCCTGTTAACAAGGAGTTCACCTTGGACAAGACCAGGCCCATTTCCATCAAATTAAATTTTACACTATTTTCGCTATTCCATCCATCGTACATGTTATTAATTCCAAAATCAGAAAAATTGGTTCAAGCACTGACGTGAAGTAAGGAGCTTTTGCGCGTATGTTCTATTGTCCATTCTCCTGTATTGGACTCTTAATTCACCATGGTAAATTCGATTAAGAGTAGCCAATACAGGAGAATGGACAATAGAATTCACCATGGTAAATTCGATTAAGACTGTTCAACACAGGAGAATGGACAATAGAACATGCGCGCAAAAGCTCCTAACCTCACGTCAGTGCTTGAACCAATTTTTTTTCGTAATTTTTTTGAAATTTCCTTGGGTTACGGCTCTTAAAAAAAAATTTTCGTAATTTTTTTTTTAATTTTCTAGGGATACGGTTCTTACAAAATTTCAAACACGTCTATATATCTATATTTTACAACTAGTTTACAAGCTTCAATTCGATCGAGTTTATATTTTTTGAGTCATCGAGGTAATAATATTCCAGGTGGCTATAACTCCGGAACCGTTGGACCGATTATGCCCGTAAACAAACTTAACTCTCCCATTCGGATACGCAACATACCCTGAAAATTCCAAGTCCCTACCTCCTTTTGTTCGAAAGTTACCGAAGCAACGGTCACCCATCCATCTACTGAACTCACACAAGGCTGCTCGAATCTCCAACAATATATATCCGATCGTGTTCAAACTTAGAACTTGGTAGTCGAGTTAGATTCTGAAGGCTCTCGCAAAATTTCAGCGATATTGGATGAATATTTTTTGATATATAGAATTTTTTTCAATAATTTTCAATGATTTTTTAAAAATGTTCTAGTGATACGATCCTCACGAAGTTTTGCAGGAACTTTCGCGTTATTATTCTACATCTAATAACCATGAATTGGATCGCTTCTATATTTTTCGAGTTATTGAGGAAATTGCAACGAAATTTCAGATGGGTGTAACTCAAGAACCGTTTGGCCGATTATGCTTATAAACAAATTGGTTCAATAATAGGCTGAGACAGATGCGTGATGATCTCAGTTTGCTAAATGATTTTTACAACAGATTCGGAACGGATCACCTACCAAATATGTAATTTGAGGAACAATTTGAGGATTAGGCATAAATCTGAAATAAATAGGGCTAAGATTGAAAGCAATGACTCACTCATCTTGTCCTCCACCAATAAAGTGAAAACAATGTGGAACCTAATCAATTCTAAGAGAAATATATCCGTCACAGGATGAGTGACTCGATTGCTCCTAACACTTTTAATGAATATTTGGCTACAATACCTCATGAAATAATTAATAAAATACAGATATCTGATGGAGACGTGGATGGTCACTTTTTGAAGCCTATACCTGACGATCTTCACTTCAGCTTCAGAGAGGTCACTTCTACAGGGTGGTCCAGATCTTAACCAAGAAATTTTAACCACGTATTCTACGTCAAAAATAAGCCCTAGTTTGTCATATAAACATATGTCGAGAAATGCTTCCGCTTTGAGATACAGGGTGTTAAAATTATTCGAAAAAAAAATGTTTTTCTTTCTTTTACTTCGAACACGTTCTTAAAATTCATAATTGAGTGTGGCTATTAACGCTAATTTTTTTGTAATTATACGTTTCGTTTACAAAGATAGTCTTATTATTATTATGTACCATATCAAATTTTAGCGATTTCCTCATGCATGAGAATGTGTTTAATTTTTTTACTCGGAAACGGTGCCTCGGATGTCAAAAACGCAAGAGAATGAATTTCCTTCATATTAAATAAGGATTTCAAGAGTAATTTTCAATGATGGAAAAACCAGTGGCATGTCATTTTTTTGTCTGAAAATACTCAGTCTCGATGCAGTGCGGACGCCACTGGTAGAATAAACAAAAAATTATTCCATTCAAAAAGTGGTCCTTGATCCTTGAAAGCTATGTCCCAAATTTATTAGAAATATTTCAAAAAGTGTAAAAGTTATTAATAAAAAACATTTTTTTCTCTATAATTTTAACACCCTGTATCTCGGAGAGGAAGCATTTCTCGACATATGATTGTATGACAAACTAGGGCTTATTTTTGACGTAGAATACGTGGTTAAAATTTCTTGGTTAAGATCTGGACCACCCTGTATAGAGGTAAGATATGTCATTCGTTCTCTACGGAATAGTAGATCCAGAGACTACTATGGCATATCAATCCTGGTCATTAAGAGAAATATTAACAATCTAATCAGTCCTCTAACATTTCTGATCAATAAATGTCTCGGTGGGGGAGTTTTCCCGGACTTTCTGAAGATTTCCAAGACCGTACCTCTCTTCAAGAAAGGAGATCTCGACGTTGTGGCCAATTATAGGCCGATTAGTTTGGTGCCAGTATTCTCTAAAATACTTGAAAGAATTATGTGCAATCAAATCGTCAGTTTCTTTGAATCGAATGAACTTTTCAGTTCGAGTCAATATGGTTTTCGCAAGGGAAGGAATACTCTCGGAGCTGTGGTAGAACTTGTTAACCATACTCTCCAGTGTTTCGAATCGGGACACTACTCATTTACCCTTTTTTTAGATTTAACGAAGGCTTTTGACTGTGTTGATCACTCTACCCTTCTCCTAAAACTTTGTCGATATGGATTTGATGCCAGCAGCATAGATCTTGTTGGATCATTTCTCAGGGATAGATCACAGGCAGTGTATTTGAATGGCCGGTGGTCGAAGCTAGCTGATCTGACATTGGGAGTTCCGCAGGGGTCGGTGCTTGGTCCTGTGCTGTTATTGATTTTTATAAACGACCTGCCGGATTATCTGGGGCATTTTGGAACTTTATTGTTTGCTGATGGTACCACTGTTTGCATTTCTGACAAAGATCTGGCAGGTGGACAGATACAGGTTGAGGAGGCGCGTTTGAAGGCTATATCTTGGTTCAGTTGTAATGGACTCAGCCTAAATGAGACGAAAACTGAGGAAATGGTTCTCACTCTCTGTAAACTGGACGATATCCGAGATGTGCAATTTTTGGGTGTTCATCTTGATTCGAGGCTAACTTGGGCTGCTCATGTTACCCAGCTGGCCTCTAAATTAGCAAGGAACATATTTGTGCTGAGGAGTTTATCCACCTCTGTGTCCCGTGTGGTACTAAGAACTGCCTACTTCTCATTGATAGAATCTCACCTTCGATATGGAATTTTGCTGTGGGGTGGTTCCTCTGGTGTTGAAAGAATATTTCGTCTGCAGCGTAGAGCTATAAGAATTCTCGATAACCTTGGATACAGAGTTGACTGCACAAGTTCCTTTACTAGGCTGGGCATCCTTACTGTTCCTGGACTATTTGTTCTTGAATGTCTTTTGTATGTGCGTGGTAATGTAGACAGTTGGAGCTCACATGGCAGTAGACATAACTATAATACAAGGAACAGGAGCAATCTTGTTCCATCTTATGTTAGATTGAGCAGATCACTTAAAGGGCCAAACCACTTAGCCCTTAAGTTCTTCAATAGGTTGCCTGTAGCCTGGAGGTCACTTCCATCAAATGTTTTCAAGGCCAAAATGTCGGATTTCTTAAGTAAGAATACTTTTTACAACTACAATGAATTCCACCATTTTAATTTCAGTTGAGTTTTTCTCCTGAGTCATATGAATTATATATGAATTTTTTTTTGCATTGTTTGCGTGTGTTTGTTTGTCATTGTAGATATATCATTAACTTTTCTGACGTGTGTATATACTGTATGTATCCTTGCACAAATAAAGATGATTTGATTTGATTTCAAATGTCGCATTCAGATATACAACCTAACCTGAAAATTTCAAATCGCTTTCTCTTTCCGTTCTCAGGTTATCGCGTATTAAAAAATATATTTCAATAATTTTTTCAAAATTTTCTCGCGATACGATTCTCACAAAATTCCACGTACGTGCTTAGGTTTATATTCTACAACTATTCACCAAGTTTCAATTCGATCGGATTCATATTGGTCGAAAACAAAATTATTATATTATTAATATTACTCGGAATATTAATTATTATATTACTCGGAAACCAATGGGCCGATTATGCCCATTAACGAACTTGTCCGTCGTATTGCAATGCACCACCTACCCTGAAAATTTCAAGTCGCCAGTTCTTTCCGTTCTCAAGTTATCGTGGCAACGGCCGGACTGCCGGACGGACAGAATCAAATTTGACCTCAAATTCTTCATCGGGGAGTCGAACCAAATCGTTTGAGGCCATTTTCGTAAAAAAATTCGAAAGTTACAGACATGTGGGCAAAATGATAACGCGATGTTCCCCAGAACATACGCGCAATAAAACGGTCGAATACATAATTTCACAGTTCGATGGAATTTATCATAATTAGCTATTCATTTCCGTACATTGTTTATCCGACTTTCGGGTGCACATTATTGAATCCATCGAACGGCCCGATATTTTGTACGTGTCGATAAGCGATAATTGCCGTTATATGTACGTGATGAATTCGATACTTCCTATTTTCGACCCGCTGACCACAAACAACTCCATGAAAAGTTTAAAGCTCTCTGTAATGGATCGTTGGCCGTACTTTTGGAGGGAATTATACAGCAAGAAAAATCGTTTTCACACATGGCACGTAGCGCCGTCTTGTTGGAAATAAACATCGTCCAATTCATATCTTCCAATTCTTGCTATAACATAAAACAATCCTTGTGGACAGGAGCTTCGGTGCTCCTGTTCAAACTTTGACAAATCATATCTCCGAAATTATTGGTCTCTGGGAATAATATAAATGGATTCTTACGATAGAACTACATCATGAAAGAAATTAAATTGAAACAGACCGATTCTCCCCAATAACGAACTTATCCGAGTTATTTATACCTCAAATCTACTCTGAAAATTATATTTTATCAATTAAAACTTAGACAATATTGCAGTTTGTTTTTACTGGAGATATTCTGAACCCAATTTGATTATGTATCTTACCAAAGAATATATTTCCATCATCATATGGATTATCCACGGGCATTATATTATCACCTTAAAAGTATAATATCATATCATCCTCATAATTCTTTGATAGCTGAGGTTATTTCATTCGTCATTTTGCATTCAATCATTCTTTGTTTTCTAGAACAGGAGGTATATTTTATATCAAGAATAACGAACCAGAAATAATTTTGACATTTATCTCTCATAGGAAAATAATATGACATGTAAGTACACAGATCATATAATAATTCATAGATAAAATAATTGAGTAAAGCATTCTGTGCCAACATAGAAGTACGATTCATTATTGAAAATTCGAAAAATCATCTCTGAAAGTATTAGCTTCTTAGAGTTGAAAATTACATCAAAGTATTTTATGGTGAAAAAGCATCTTTAAAAAAATTGAATTTGAAATTTGTGATGTAAAAAATATTTTTTTTTTCGTTACTCCAAAACCATCAGGCGGATTTTGCCCTATAACGATCTTAACCGAGATATTTCTCTTCCAAACCTACTCCGAAAATTTCAACTGCCTAGCTCATTCTGTTCGAGAGTTATTGCAGAAACAAAATTTAAACATTTTTGAATTTTTTTTTGACACTTTACGGCAACCGGATCAATACAAAACTGCGTATAATAGTTATTTAATCAACTAGTTTATTAATGATAGCGATTAATGGTCGAGATATTTTAACACGTGAGCGGAGAGGGCGTGTTAATGTTCGAGACCATTAATCGCTAGATTAATAAACGAGTTGATTACAAGATTTTTCCGTCGACCTCATTATGAATTAGAAATGAATTATTTATTCAAATAAATTTTATTTCTCACAATATAAAATTTGACAATGAAAATCTCGATGCTCACTTTGACATATTTATATTTATGGTTCCAATTGAACAATTCGTAAAATTCATAGACGGAATTTTCGAGATGTGACATTCTGAATAGTCCACATTTACATCGTTACTGACGATTTGCGATAAGGAATGTGTGGAACTGGTGGGAGCTGATGTATTAATTACTGGCGAACGATTATCGCATAAAATTTTTTCAGCAGTTTCTAATCTATTTTTCATTGAGTTTTCGATGTACCCTTCTGCAACAGATGTTGATTTCCATCATTCCATCCTCCAAGCCGTTTGATGGCTGCAAAATCTGCTCCACTGTCCGAAAGGATAGATGCAGAAGAACGCCGAAAACAGTGACCTGTATACAGATTGGGTTGTTCTAATTTGAGAAATTGTGCAATTAACGATGGTAATTTCGAAAAAGTATTGATTCCTACTGGCTGTATTGAGCATTTAAAGTTCTTGTAAAAGACGAAAAACTTTTCGTGCGGAGTGTGAATTGGTCTCAAGGATATAATATCTCTTGATTGGGTTCAAAAGTGTACTCTCCTCATTATCCACCACAGTGAATAGCCTTCTCGAGTGCGTTTTGGATGAATTCACTGTTATTAAACATTTCGAGCCCATAACCTGCACATCATTTATCTGCAACTTATACAGCTCATCTTTTCGCAATGCCCCGGATACTCCAAATATCAAAGCGACCTTCAAATAAAAAATTTAAAGTTACATATTTTATATCCACGTGACAATAAGAAAAATTTAGAAAATTAATTTAATTGAGTTTTATATTTACCTTTGACATCAAGAAAATACTGTCTGGAGCATTTACATGATCTTTCTCGAGAACTTTCGATTTCTTAGGAATATAACCAACTTTTTGTCCCTTAATGAACATCACCAGTTTGTGATATCTGCTTATATCAATATTCCTTTTAACGTTCAATGTTGCTTCCAGCATTGAATACTTTGGCATAAACTTGCTAAGTATCCCTTTTCTGCAACACTCTTAAAGTATGCCAACAAAACTGTTTCAGAATAATTGAAAACGTTCTTCTCCTCGCACCATGACATGAATTCTGCGAGGGAGTTAAGGGGATATTGACTTCGTTACTCATTGTAATTAAAGTAACTGGCGATATTAGATTAAGATTAAGATTGAAAGCAGCTATATTACTCGACAGATCGATTATGTTTGGATTTGTTTCATTATTTCTTTTCTCTGTGGAATAACAATGGAACCAGAGATAAATACGCGACTATTCTGTGATTGAAGAGTGAGAGTCACAGGCCTCATACATAAAAATGAAATATCAGTCGAGTTGTGACGTTACTCATATTACTTCTGAATACTCTATGTTCGGTTGTCCATGACAATCATGCATTAAAATAGAAAGAAATCGTGCATTAAAATGGGTCATTAATGCATGATTTTGTGAACGTTAAACCGAGCTTTTATTGGGAGGTCGACGGAAATGGTCATTATTCTACAATTTGATGATAAATTTCAGATAGATCGAGGGATCGGCTTCGGAAATATTCATAAAAAATGTTTTTACTAAAAACGGCCATAACTCCTAAACCGCTTGGTGGATTTCGCCTGTTAACGAACTCGTCCGAGATATTTACGCTCCGAACCTATCCTGCAAATTTCAATCCTCTAACTCCTTTCGTTTGAGAGTATTGGTTTCTCAGAGTTGGGAATTGTATCAATGTATTCTTATGATAGAACTGCATCATAAAGGAAATTCAATTCAAATAATAGTTTATTTATCAAGATTAAATGAGCAATCTGAGAATGAGAACTGCACCATGGAAGAAATCAAATTAAAATATCTTAATTGAATTTGACTCTCTCTTATAGAACAGGATGACATGTACGAGTATGAACACAGATCATATAATAAAGCTTAGATAGAATAATTATAACATTCTGTGAAAACATAGAAGTACGATTCATTATTGAAATTTCGAAAAATCATATCTCCGAAAGTATTAGCTTGTTGGAGTTGAAAATTATATCAATGGATTTTTATGGTGAAACTGCATCTTAAATAAAAATTGAATTTGAAATTTGTTACTTACTTACTCCGAAACCATCTGGACTATTTTGCCCAATAACGAACTTAACCGAGATATTCAACTCCCTAAACTACTCTGAAAATTTCAACTGCCTAGCTCATTCCGTTCGAGAGTTATTGTAGAATTTTTTTTTTATTTAAAAAAAATTTTTTTGACACTTTGCGGTAACCTGGTCAATACAAAACTTCACATGCGTATAAAGGTCATGATTCTACAATTTGAAGCTAAATTTCAGATAGATCGAGTGATCGGTTTCGGAAATATTAAAAAAATATATTTTTACTAAAATCGGCCATAACCCCGAAACCACTTCATGGATTTCGCCCATTAACGAACGTGTCCGAGATATTTACGCTCCAAACCCACCTTGCAAATTTCAATCCTCTAACTCCTTTCGTTCGAGAGTTATCGTGCCTACGGCCGGCCGGACAGAATCGATTTCGACCTCGGATTCTTGATCAGTGAGTCGAACCAAATCGTTTGAGACCATTTTCAGCCAGAAATTCGAAAATTACAGACATTTGTGCAAATTGATAAAGTTTGTTTCACAAGGCGAAAATTCATGAGACGATTTTGTCGTCCAAAAGCAACGACACTGTCGTTCAAAATTTCCAGGATTTTGTCGTTCAAAAGCAACGACTGTCGTTAAAAATTTCCCTTTCCCTATATTTCATGGAACGACGAAATCAGACGACAGCTTATTTTGAACTGACATAGAGACATAACCTGATTGAATTTAAATATTACAACTAAAGACATATACAGGGTGAGTCTTTACCACTGCATAAATTTTAACCAAAGATTCCTCTCATCAAATGAAACACTTTTTTCATTTAACATTTTTCCAAATTCAGCTCAGGTAAAAAGATACAGGCTGTTGAAATTTTGAAAAAAAAAACAGTTTTTATTTTGTAGCTTTGACATCCTTTTTTCGAATAAAATGAATGTTGGCGTAAAGTTTCCTATAACTATGATACATATTTTCCAAATATTAGTTATTTTCTACTTCTACTGGTTTTCTAGTTATGGACTCGTGGATTCATAAAACTAAACGAAATTAGCATAAAAAAGGATATAAAGTTTTTCTTGAGTTATTTCAAGAATATTCCATCGTTTCAGAACATTATATTATTCTTCATCATTTCTCCTTAAACGCACCGTTTTCGAGATATTCTTCATTGAAAGTTTTAAAATGGAAAACTCCTGAAATTTCACTACTTTTATGGATCCGTCCCTGAGCGTTGGAATCCCGAATCAAGGTGTAAACCACGTTACCATGCCTTATTCTCGTCCGCCAACAATGTCATGGATAATTTATATGCGGGAGTGTATTAGCACATTGTGAAATCTTTAAACGCTTGTAACTTTTTACCTGAGCCGAATCTGGAAAAATGGTAAATGAAAAAGGTGTTTCATTTGATGAGAGGAATCTTTGGTTAAAATTAATGCAGTGGTCAAAGACTCACCCTGTACAGGTACAAGAGTTCCTAAAGTACTACAGTTATCTCTAATAACTATATAAATGTATTAAATCGCAAAAGAGAAACAATTGGGAACTTCCAAGACGATGCAATTTCTGGAGTACATAGGAGCTTCAACTCCTAATTCTAGAATCCTTGTAGAAGGAGAAGAGGTTCTAAATGTTGATCATGTAATGTGTGACAAAACAAATTGTGGTCCCAGTTTTATAGACATTTATTCCTCATGTGTACAAAGTAGTGCCCTTAATTCAGAACCACATAAAATTGATGGCCCATATTAATGTGGAGAATGGTAAACTTAAAATAAAAAGTATGGTATATTCTTGTAAAGTCGGAGCATGGAGCAGGTGTAAACATATTACTGATGTTTCAATTCAAGTTCAGGTGTATGCTGTTCTAGTTCATTTATGAGGATATTTAGTGTCTAATTGATCCAGATAAAGCTTTGGTAAAACAGTTATCAATAATTAAAATGATTTTTTCAAGATATGATACATATATATATTATGTGAAAATAATTACATATTAACAATAAGTGTAATGTTTGAGGTATAATAAAGTTGCTTTTTTTGTTTTGTTTCCAAGAGTTTTGATGACCCTCTCTTCTATTCAATTGAAAATATCGAAATTGTTTGTGCCTGTGAAACTTTTCAAAGCACTGTCACTCTTTGTATAGATAACCGGGATGTATCAATGGCAAAAGTGTTAGGTGGTCTGGTAACAATGTACACAACCAAGTCTACTACTAGCATCATTATTGCTGTTCAACTAACTCAAGGATGCTTGGGCGATGCTTATTTCTTCTTCCGAATGAGGTTTTTCAGCACAGCAAGTCATCGACACATCCTTCCTCAGTTCTCTTTCGAGGTACCTTCTTGTACTCTGTTTGAAGATGATGCAGTTCCAAGTTGAGTACTCTTCGGTATATTAGTTATCCTCCTAACGCAGTTTCAATAATTATATTTATATTTGGTTTTCGGGAGGTAAGAAGTGAAAACCTATACATTTTGGCATTTTTTTCGCCCATGAATTGCATTTGGGCACACAACAATAGTAATTTCTGGTCGAAGACATATTAGTTAGGATAATATTATCTACTTTCATTCGAATTTGTCCAATAGAGATGAATGGACAATAGAATATGCGCGCAAAAGCTCCTGACTTCACGTCAGTGCTTGAACCAATTTTAATTTTAGCGGCAGTCAGAGGTATGTCATCAGTTGTCGTTGGAATCATGGGGTGGAAACTCTCTCACTAAAGTCTGGTCCGTGGAAATAGTTCGAATAATTCCAGTCATTTTGAGGATGTCTCTGCCTTCGCGATTTGTGGATCACGTGATGACACCACGTGATACTTTATCAGCTGTCCGCTACTGGCCCGTTTGTTTTTGTTTTTACTTTTGCATAGTTTTGGTGAAATTCGTGTGTTGCAAAATAAACTTTTTCGAATATCAATGTTTGATGTTCGGTAAAAAACTGTAAGAATACAAGTAAAGTGAGTAAGTTGCACAGGCTTCCGAAAGATGATAAGGTAAGTCCTTTTTAGGTTTAGGTATTCTTAGTACTTTATTGCTCACTGCATAAAAACTATTTCAATCGACTAAAGGAATCACAAGATACGATATTGACCAAAGGGCCAGAAAATACCCACTAAAATTACTTATACAAAAACAAGAACAAAATAGTGAATAGAAAATGGAACATACATCTTTTTTGAACTGCATACGATTGTTTATTTGTTGTGGGGTTAGTGTTTGTATATATGAGCAATAAAGTACTTAATTATTAACCTACTTTATTGATATTTTGATATATCCAAAAAACTTTTATATCATCGTTTTCAGCGGATATGGCTAGAAGGAACAGGACGCTTGGACTTGATTGCTAAAGCTAAAATATTAATCTAAGAACACCACGACATTTGTTCCAGCTATTTCAATCCGTCCGAATTTATAACAAATATCAGGGTGCAAGTTGTTATACCACCTGGTGTCATTCCTTCGCTATGCTTGCCAATGGATGTTGGAATACAAGGTAAATGGAATTTTTTCATTATATTGTTCATATCTTGAATGATAATAGTTGCAGGAGGTTGCACATAATCTCAGTTAAATATGCAGATTCAAAAACCTGAAGTCTTTATGAATGTCTGCTTTCATATGACTTGAAAATTTGATATGCGTCCTCGTATAATTAATGCAATTCTTTGATATTTGAATTCCTATTACTAGATCCACATGCCATTGTAGAAAAAGGTAGTTCCATTCGAAAGCAAGCAGGAACTTCACGTTCATTTAAGATTTCCATTTATTGATATTATTTCATTTAAAGTTGTAAATTTCAATATGATATATATGTTGATATTATCCATGATATAAATCCTTGATGATTTGCATGAATATGCATGTATATTCCTGGATGTCCAAGAAGTTCACTATATATGTGGCCGAAGTGGAACCAAAAATGCTTGCTACCCCACGTAACTTATTTTATGTACTAATATAAAATGAATATATAAAATTGAATTGTTATAATTTCTTTTCAGGAAAAACGAGAAGGGGATGTAGGAAAGGAAGACTCTCCCAGCTCTCCCCAGAGGCTATGGAAATATATGTATAAAATTTAAACTGTATTGAACCGCAAAATAAGGATTGTTGAAAAGAATAAAGGCCTGAAATTAGTAGTCAAAGAGCTAGGTTATGCATGCCATTCTTTCGGACACTTGATGAACACAACAAGCTTTCATTTTCTCCAGTCTCAAAACTAGAAACCCAAAGAAGGCGTTATACTGTAAATGAGAAAATTCTTTTTTACTTTATTCAAAAATAGCCCTCAGTGATACAACTGCTCACCAACATTTTTGCGGTTCCATACAGAAAAACTTTGTTAAAATTATTGCATTCAGTTGATTTCAGAACGTATCAATTCTAGCGTTATGGATTCAATTAAACTTAAGCTTGAGAGAATGGATGAGAAGCAAAAATTTTGTTCCATTTTGTTTGTTTGATGAAATGTCGATCGAGCCTTCTCTGCAATATAACAAGGCGAAGGATTTATTTGAAGGCTTCCAAGATATTGGACTTTCAGGAAATTGTTCTTCTAATATTGCAGACAAGGTTATGGTCTTCATGGCTAGGGGAGTTTTTCATAAATAGAAACAAACAACCCTAGCTTATTTCTTCAATCATGGTGGAATGAAAAGTGATGAATTTCTTGAAGATATTGTTAGGCCTCATGTCGTGGCACTTATTTGTGATCAAGGTTTTGCAAATGTAGCTGCTATAAATAGGCTATATATAGAGAAACAACTGGGTGATTTTCACGTATACAAAATGTTTTTCACATTATGTTGTGCATAATGATATCAATTTTTTTATTATATTATATTTCTAATTTGATTCTGTCCTAAATGTATATTGGAGTAGAATATATTTCCACATTATGTTGTGCATAATGATATCCATTTTTTTTTACTATATTTCACATTGGATTTTGTCCTTGTAAATGAATATTGGAATTAAGGCAGCCATTCATTCAACCGCTCTTTCATATTCAAAGGTATGGATTAGGGATGATTTTCATGTAGAAAATGTTTTCCACATTACGTTGTATATAATGCTATCTGTATTGACACTCTTGTTCCTCGGAACAGAGTGCTTATCAATTTGCCCAAATGTCTGTTATTTTCGAATTTTTTTATATTATATTTCACATTTATTTTTTTTCCCATATGAATATTGTGAATATTGACAACATTGAATTGCTCCTTCAAATTTGAAAGTATATAAGGATAATTTTATTGAAGAAAGTGTTTCTTGCATAAGCTATATAATTGTTTTTTCAAATATGTCACACTAAATTTTATTTTCATGCCAAATGTATTTTTTAATTTTGATATTCTTTCTTTTTCTAATATACATGTACATTAATTCACATGAAATGTTGAACTTAAATTCATGAATCTGAATATAATTTTATTAAAGAGAGTTTTGGGATTTCATTTGTTTTCTTTCGATTACAGCGAAAACCATTGTTCCAAAAACATTGTCAAATGCCAGGTTGACGATAATTCGTCAACTTTGTGTTTGGCAGTGTTATGGAATATAATTATGCAATATAATAGAATATAGGATATATGGGAGATATATTTGAATTTCCCGCTCGTTCGAACTTCAAATAATTCCCGTCCGGCACCGCTAGTGTAGCAAGGAACCGAAATAAGGCTAGAGTGGCCCATCTATAGTATATCTTGTCTATGGTTGGAATGCTGGATTAATCCAGCGACATGGACGACGTCGTCCAAATGACTGTATACTCATTTGGACGACGTCGTTCGTTTAGAAACGAACGACGAGAATCTTGTCGTTGCGATTTAATCGTTCCATGAATTTTCGCCTTAAAACTAACTTAAGCAGTCTTTTCCGCGAAAAAGAGCGCCAAAAATTAGAACTGTCTAAAATCGACATTTCTTAGTATGACAGCTGCCAAAATATCGGCCGTTCGGAATGAAACCTCTAATTGGAAAAGCCTGTATATTACTTGATCTATGTAAGATAAAATTTCGAAACGAAGGCATCTCCTGTTGGAACAAAAACATTGCCATCCACATAATAATTGTGAGTCGTTTGCAATACTCAAGTGACATTTTACATTGTTAGATCGATGTGGACTTTCAGCGGGCCAAGGTCCCGACGTGATTCACAAGGTTCGAAGGGATGAATCCCTTGCCAGCATTCCCGAATGAATTCGGTCTGATGATATTCCCGAATCTCTGACCCCAATACGATATAGGTTTCATCGGTAATCCCTTATGTTCATTCTAGTGGATTCGTTAATCGCTTGAAGTTTAAGTACGCGATCAATTTTTGGCGCTCTTGTTCCTCGAAGCAGAGTGCTTATCAATTTGCTCAAATGTCTGAATTTTCGAATTTTTTGATGAAAATGGTCTTGAACGATTCGGTTCGACCATAGACATAGAATAACATGTACTGGCCCTCACGTAACTTTATCACACAGTTCGTTGCGGAATACATTAGAGAGAGATGTTATGAAGGATAGAATAAGTAAAGGTAAATCATGTTATAAAACAATGGGGACAAATACACAAATTGGAAATTAGTGCATATTGGAAAACCCAGATTTTTTTTAAAGAAATATTGATTATTTTGAATGAGTATCGAAAAAGCTGAATGAATTACAGTAAGGAAATTTATGAGAAATATTTTCAGATTATAAGCACAGTAATCTGTGTTATAATAAGTATTAGAATATTCAGAAACGAGTCTCGGATTTAAATGAAAATGTTTTGCCCTTAAATATTCTGTCTACAAATCACCAAAACTCATACACAATACACGAAACCAAACAACAGTATACAAGAAAGGTCAAAGGATAAAGGAAACCAATGTTTTGTATTCTGTGGTTTTGGCAATCACCAAATTATAAGAATATATTCATATACCGTGGTTTGCCTTTAACTATTCTGTCTTTTTTCAATGCTGATTTCAATGGTCTCTTTCTCACAACCAGTCCGTGTTATTTTATGTCTATGGGTTCGACGCACCGATCAAGAATCCGAGGTCGCAATCGATTTTGTTAACACGATAACTCTCGAACGAAAGGAGTTAGAAGATTGAAATTCGCAGGGTAGGTTTGGAGCCTGAATATTGCTGACAAATTCGTTAACGGGCGAAATCCAGCAAGCGGTTTCGGAGTTATGGCCGTTTTTAGTAAAAACATTTTTTTATGAATATTTCCGGGACCGATCACTCGATTTGTTTGAAATTTGGCACCAAATTGTAGAATAGTGACCTATATATGCATGCGAAGTTTTGTATTGATCGGGTACCGTAAAGTGTCAAAAAAAAATTAAAATTTTTTTTAATTTTGTTTCTACAATAACTCTCGAACAGAATGAGCTAGGCAGTTGAAATTTTTAGAGTAGGTTCGAGAAATAAATATCTCGGTGAAGTTTGTTTTTCGGCAAATCGGACTGTTGGTTTTTTTACGTTAAAAATTTCAAATTCAATTTATGTTAAAATGCAGTTTCACCATAAAAATCCATTGATATCATTTTCAACTCTCACAAGCTAAAAGCTAATACTTTCGGAGATATTATTTTTCAAAATTTCAATAATGAATCGTACTTCTATGTTTTCACAGAATGCTGTTCCTACTTAATTATTCTATCTCTAAATTATTATATGATCTGTATTCTTACATGTCATCTTATTTTCCTATGAGAGATAAATGTCCAAATTATTTCTGGTTCGTTATTCTTGATATAAAATATACCTCGTGTTCTAGAAAATAAAGTATGATTGAATGCAAAATGACCAATGAAATACCCTCAACTATCGTAGAATTATGAGGATGATATGATATTATACTTTTCAGGTGATAATATAATGCCCGTGGATAATCCATATGATGATGGAAATATATTCTTTGGTAAGATACATAATCAAATTGGGTTCAGAATATCTCGAGTAAAAACAAAATTGCAATATTGTCTAGGTTTTAATTGATATAATATAATTTTCAGAGTATATTCGAGGAAAGAATATCTCGGATAAATTCGTTATTGGGTAGAATCGGTCTGTTTGAATTTAATTTCTTTCATGATGTAGTTCTATCGTAAGAATCCATTTATATAATTCCCAGAGACCAATAATTTCGGAGATATGATTTGTCAAATTTTGAACAAGAGCGCCAAAGCTCCTGTCCACAGGGCTTGAACCAATTTTAATAAAAACATTTTTTATGAATATTTCCGGAACCGATCAGTCGATCTATATGAAATTCAGCATCAAATTGTAGGGTCATGACCTTTATATGCATCCGAAGTTTTGTATTGATCGGATTGCCGTAAAGTGGCAAAAAAAAATCAAAAATTTTTAAATTTTGTTTCTACAATAACTCTCGAACAGAATTAGTAAGGTAGTTGAAATTTTCGGAGTAGGTTTGGGAGATAAATATCTCAGTTGAGTTCGTTATTGGGCAAAATCGCCTGATGGTTTCGGAGTAACAAAAAATTTTTTTTTTCTTATCATTATAAATTTCAAATTCAATTCAAATATTTTTTAAGATGCAGTTTCAACATAAAAAACCATTGATGTCATTTTCAACTCTAACAAGCTAATACTTTCGGAGATATGATTTTTCAAAGTTTCAATAACACATCGTACTTCTGTTTTCACAGAATGGAATTCTATATGTCTGTTCATGTTCATTTATGTCATCTTATCTACCTATAAGAGACGTCATATTCATTTGCGTTCTAGTTTATTTATACATGGATGTGAAGTTATCCACAACCACAAATGAACTAAAGGCCGCACACATCATAGGATTTATCTTATTAGTTGAGAAATTGAGTTATCAAAAATAATTTTTTCTGTGGCATAGGATTAGTGGAAGTCATTTTCCTCATTCACTATAACAGCCAACTAAAATTTTATCCAATGCAAATGTATCAGTGGCGGGTTATGTAAGTTGAACTATCACTCTATGAATATGGAAAACGTAAACTTTTTTTTTTCGTTCAAGTAGACGTTGTCACTCCAAAATGATTATTGTAGTTTATTCCTATCACCGATAGGAATATAGGAAAAAAGTTTTATCAAATGTACACCCGTCAGTAGCGCGCTATGAGGGATTGAATATTGCACTATGGAAAACGTAGACTTTTTTTTTTCGTTGAAGTAGACGATGTCACTGCAAAATGATAATCATAGTTCATTCCTATCACGGATGGGAATATAAGAAAAAAATTTCATCAAATGTACCCCCGTCAGTGGCGGGCTATGAGGGATCGAATATTGCACTATGGAAAACGTAAATATTTTTTTTTCCTTCAAGTAGATGTTGTCACTCCAAAATGATAATCTTAGTTCACTCCTATCAGTGATCGGAATATAAGAAAAAAATTTCATCAAATGTACACCCGTCAGTGGCGGGCTATGAGGGATCGAATATTGCACTATGGAATAAGTAAACATTTTTTTTTCCTTCATGTAGATGTTGTCACTCCAAAATGATAATCGTAGTTCACTACTATCAGTGATCGGAATATAAGAAAAAAATTACATCAAATGTACACCCGTCAGTGGCGCGCTTTGGGGGATTGAATATTGCAGTACGGAAAACGTAAACATTTTTTTTTTCCTTCAAGTAGATGTTGTCACTCCAAAATGATAATCGCAGTTCATTCCTATCAGGGATCAGAATATAAGAAAAAAATTTCATCAAATGTACCCCCGCCAGTGGCGGGCTATGAGGGATCGAATATTGCACTATGAAAAACGTAAATATTTTTTTTCCTTCAAGTAGATGTTGTCACTCCAAAATGATAATCTTAGTTCACTCCTATCAGTGTCGGAATATAAGAAAAAAATTTCATCAAATATACACCCGTCAGTGGCGGGTTATGAGGGATCGAATATTGCACTATGGAATAAGTAAACATTTTTTTTTCCTTCATGTAGATGTTGTCACTCCAAAATGATAATCGTAGTTCACTACTATCAGTGATCGGAATATAAGAAAAAAATTACATCAAATGTACACCCGTCAGTGGCGCGCTTTGGGGGATTGAATATTGCAGTACGGAAAACGTAAACATTTTTTTTTTCGTTGAAGTAGATGTTGTCCAACTCCAACTCCAACTACAACTCCAACTCCAACTCCAACTCCAACTCCAACTCCAACTCCAACTTCCACCTTCAATGCGCCTCTGATGGCCTCTCATGATCCTCTTTAGGTTCTTTTAACGTGGCTTGATTCTCAATACAGTTAGTACTGAAGAAGTTTAACAGACAGGGCCTTTCGGATGGCCGGATATTCGAAACTGAGTATTATTATACCCACTACTATCCTTTCAGATCCATTTAAGGATCTTTCAACGTGGTGTGATTCTCAATAAAGATATTACTGAGAAAGTTCCACTGCTCACCCGTCCCTGTTAACCGGATGTATGAACAGAGTTTTATTATATCGCTTACTATCCATTCAGATACTTTAAGAGATCTTTCAAAGCGGCATTATCCTCAATACAGATATTACTGAAAAATTTCCACTACCAATTGGCCTCTGATGGCCCGATATTTGAAACCGAGTATTATAATACCTTTTCTATCTATTCAGATCCTTTTACGGATCTTTCAACGTGGTGTGATTCTTAATAAAGCTATTACTGAGAAAGTTTCACTGTTCACTCTTCCCTGTTGGCCGTATATTTGAAAATGACTATATTCTACTGTACATTCTGATCCATTCAAAGATCCTTTAACGTGGCATGAATCCCAATACAGATATCACTGTAGAAGTTCCAATCCATGCGCGTTTTTAATTGCTAGATATTTGAAGCCGAGTATTATTTTATCTTTCACTTTCCCTTCAGAACCTTCTACGAAACTTTCAAAGTGGCTTGATTCTCAATAAAGGTATTAGTGAAAATGTTCCACTGCTAATGCGTCCCTGATGGCCCAATCTTTGAAATCTTTGAACTACAACTCCAACTATAACTCCATTTTCAACTTTAACTCCACCTCCAACGCCAACTCCTAAACCAACTCCAACTCCAACTCCAACTCCAACTCCAACTCCAACTCCAACTCCAACTCCAACTCCAACTCCAACTCCAACTTCCACCTTCAATGCGCCTCTGATGGCCTCTCATGATCCTCTTTAGGTTCTTTTAACGTGGCTTGATTCTCAATACAGTTAGTACTGAAGAAGCTTAACAGACAGGGCCTTTCGGATGGCCGGTTATTCGAAATTGAGTATTATTATACCCACTACTATCCTTTCAGATCCATTTAAGGATCTTTCAACGTGGTGTGATTCTCAATAAAGATATTACTGAGAAAGTTCCACTGCTCACCCTTCCCTGTTAACCGGATGTATGAACAGAGTTTTATTATATCGCTTACTATCCATTCAGATACTTAAAGAGATCTTCCAAAGCGGCATTATCCTCAATACAGATATTACTGAAAAAGTTCCACTTTCAATGCGCCTCTGATGTCCCGATATTTGAAACCGAGTATTATAATAGCTTATACGGATTCTTCAACGTGGTGTAATTCTCAATGAAGATATAACTGAAAAAGTTCCACTGCCAATGCGTCCCTGGTGGCCTGATCATGTACTTTCCTGTATGATTCTTTCACGGATCATTCAACGTGGTCTGATTCTCAATAAAGATAATACTGAGAAAGTTCCGCTGCTCACAGGTCCCTGTTGGCCGTGATATTACTGGAAAATTTCCACTACCAATTGGCCTCTGATGGCCCGATATTTGAAACCGAGTATTATAATACCTTTTCTATCTATTCAGATCCTTTTACGGATCTTTCAACGTGGTGTGATTCTTAATAAAGCTATTACTGAGAAAGTTTCACTGTTCACTCTTCCCTGTTGGCCGTATATTTGAAAATGACTATATTTTACTGTACATTCTGATCCATTCAAAGATCCTTTAACGTGGCATGAATCCCAATACAGATATCACTGTAGAAACTCCAATCCATGCGCGTTTTTAATTGCTAGATATTTGAAGCCGAGTATTATTTTATCTTTCACTTTCCCTTCAGAACCTTCTACGAAACTTTCAAAGTGGCTTGATTCTCAATAAAGGTATTAGTGAAAATGTTCCACTGCTAATGCGTCCCTGATGGCCCAATCTTTGAAATCTTTGAACTACAACTCCAACTGTAACTCCATTTTCAACATCAACTCCACCTCCAACGCCAACTCCTAAACCAACTTCAACGCCAACTCCAACTCCAACTCCAACTCCATCTCCAACTCCAACTCCAACTCCAACTCCAACTCCAACTCCAACTCCAACTCCAACTCCAACTCCAACTCCAACTCCAACTCCAACTCCAACTCCAACTCCAACTCCAACTCCAACTCCAACTCCAACTCCAACTCCAACTCCCACTCCGACTCCGACTCCGACTCCGACTCCGACTCCGACTCCGACTCCGACTCCGACTCCAACTCCAACTCCAACTCCAACTCCAACTCCAACATTTTTTTTTCCTTCATGTAAATGTTGCCACTCCAAAATGATAATCGTAGTTCACTCCTATCAGTGATCGGAATATAAGAAAAAAAATTCATCAAATGTACACCCGTCAGTGGCGGGCTATGAGAGATCGAATATTGCACTATGGAATAAGTAAACATTTTTTTTCCTTCATGTAGATGTTGTCACTCCAAAATGATAATCGTAGTTCACTCCTATCAGTGATCGGAATATAAGAAAAAAATTTCATCAAATGTACCCTCGTCAGTGGCAGGCTATGAGGGATCGAATATTGCACAATGGAAAACGTAAACATTTTTTTTTTCGTTCAAGTGGACGATGTCACTCAAAAATGATAATTGTACTTCATTCCTGTCATGGATAGGAACATAAGAAAATTTTTTTATCAAATGTACACCCGTCAGTAGCGCGCTATGGGGGATTGAATATTGCAGTATGGAGAACGTAAACATTTTTTTTTCGTTGAAGTAGATGTTGTCACTCCAAAATGATAATCGTGGTTCACTCCTATCAGTGATCGGAATATAAGAAAAAAATTTCATCAAATGTACACCCGTCAGTGGCGCGCTATGGGGGATTGAATATTGCAGTATGGAGAACGTAAACAGCAGGCGTTGAAAATCAACGTTTTGTTATTGTCTGAAATTTTGGTTATTTGTGTTCCTCAGAGTATTCTGATCAATTTTTGTTAAGGTTTCCATCGTTTATTTTCACTACATCAATACATTTATCCCGGTTTATTGACTTTCCATAGTTGATATACCTAGTCCAGCAGGCGTTGAAAATCAACGTTTTGATATTGTTTGAGATTTTGGTTATTTGTGTTCCTTAGGGTATTCTGATCAATTTTTGTTAAGGTTTCCATCGTTTATTTTCACTACATCAATACATTTATCCCGGTTTATTGACTTTCCATAGTTGATATACCAAGTCCAGCAGGCGTTGAAAATCATCGTTTTGATATTGTTTGCGATTTTGGTTATTTGTGTTCTTTAGGGTATTCTGATCAATTTTTGTTAAGGTTTCCATCGTTTATTTTCACTACATCAATACATTTATCCCGGTTTATTGACTTTCCATAGTTGATATACCTAGTCCAGCAGGCGTTGAAAATCAACGTTTTGATATTGTTTGAGATTTTGGTTATTTGTGTTCCTTAGGGTATTCTGATCAATTTTTGTTAAGGTTTCCATCGTTTATTTTCACTACATCAATACGTTTATCCCGGTTTATTGACTTACCATAGTTGATATACCTAGTCGAGCAGGCGTTGAAAATCAACGTTTTGATATTGTTTGAGATTTTGGTTTTTTGTGTTCCTTAGAGTATTTTTATCAATTTTTATTAAGGTTTCTACGTTTATTTTCACTTTTTCATATTCTGTTCAGGGTTTTTATTTTCCTAGATAGGTTATCCTTTATTTTTACCCCATTTCTTTATATATTTGGTAGATAATATCTTGATAGATTTGTTTCTTCCTTGTCACAAAATGTCTAGAAGTTCTGGGAAATCCCTCAGCGTTAATATCTCCGCCCTCGTAGAATTTTTATCTCATAAAAATATCGCAGTTACTTCACTAAAACGACGTAGTGATATCCTTAAAGAAGCAAGTTTGTTTCTGTTTGACAGATATGATGAAAATTTGGATCTGAAAATCTTCATGACCATAAAAATAAATCAGGTCCGATTTCAAGACAAATTTTCTTGGCCTATTGATGATTTCAGACAGGTAAATAGAAGCTATAGCCAATTAGAACAAATTTTGCACAGCGGAGGCTCGTCCATGAAAGAATTAATGAAAAATTCGGCATCAGAAAAATCTTCGGCACTTTCTGAATTGTGTACAACACTAGGAATGAAAAATGTTAAAAATAATAGATATAAATTGAAGAAATTTATATGTCGTTTTTATGAAAGGATCAGTGAGGGCCAAGAGACTGTGGACAATTTGAATTCATCAGGTATGGAAAATCCTCCGAATAAAATTATTCTATTGTCGAATATATCATTAAAAGAAGGAACGCAATGTCATGACACAAAATCCAGTGAAAAAGAATTTATCTCCTCATCTCCACAATTTGCAGATTCCAAAGATTTCATCTTTGATTCTACCGAATATCAAAAATTGAGTTTGTCGAGCAATAATTCCAACTGGGTTTCGACGGATAATGAAATCATTCCGGAGACATTTCAATTAGAATATTTTCAAACTGCCAAAAAAGATAATGAGTTGTCCTCTATCAGGGGCCGAAATATAAACAGCAATTCTTGGGTGAGACCAAAATTCAAGGAATGTAAGTATTTGGAAGGTAGTTTCTTATTATCCCATTCGGAACTATTAGATATTTGGAATGGAGATAAATTAAACAGAAACATTTGGACTTCATTCATGGCAAAAAAAATTCAGAGTGTGAACAATGTATGTGTTGTCAATTTCAAAGAATCTCGATATGTTAAAACAAAAGATTGTTTGAAGATATATGCGTATTGTGCCCACGTATGTAAAGTTTTCATTCTTGATGTAATGAACGTGTCATTACCTATTAATCATAAGGTAATCGTAAAAAGCTCATCACGAAACTTCAATCATGTGGAAAAGTTAACGAGAGATGTCCGAGGTTTAGACAGAAAATGATTAGGCAGAACACTACGCGACAAAAAATCTTCCCAAGTAAGAGAATCATTAGCGAATCAGTCATCATCAAAATTGATTAAGGCTGGGAATCTGCAACGCATAAAATCGCTCGATGTACTGCGAAAGATTCGATCGCAAAAGTTAGGTGAACATGATAGATCTGTGGATGATATTGAGGATTTATTTCGTATGCAAAGAGATAACCCTCAATATATCCAATTTATTGCATATCCATTGCGAGTGTTCATATGGAGTGATGAGCAATTTAACGTGATTAGGAAATTGCAAAATTCAAAATTAATAATATACTTGGATGCTACAGGATCGATAATTCGTCCTTATAAAAATTTTGAAAAAAGAATTTATTATTATGCAGGGGTAGTGCACTCGGAGTTCAACAATAGAATTTGTCCTGTGACAGAGTTTGTGAGCAGGGATCATGATATGGTTGCAATCGGTTCATGGTTAGCCTCATTTAGATATTATCTCAAAAAAAATAAAATCAGATGGCCCATATTTCAAAGAGTTGTATGTGATTTCAGCTTCCCCACAATCAATGCAGTAATGATAAATTGGAATCATATGACTCTAAGTCACTATTTAGAATTATGTTTTGAAAAAATTCAAAATCAGAGGGATTTCCTGCATCAGATAGTCATGGTTCATATATGTTGTAGCCATTTCTACAAAATGATCGTTAAAGACGTAAAAGATAATATTTTTGAAGATACCACTATTCTCTTCTACAAGGGCGTTTTAGCTTTACCTTTCAATATTACTAATTTTAATGATATGTGTTCTTGGTTCACCAGCTTGACGATTCTTATGACTAGGAAAAAATTCTCATCATCTGTTCAGCAGGCATTCGAGTCTATCTGTAATTTATCGCTCAGAGACGATTTCAGAATTCCAGAATTGAAAGAAGACCTATTAGATATGTCAAAGGAAAATGGAAATTCTAAAACGCTATATAGCATGAGTCCATTCTATAAATATTTCGTTAGAATTTATGATTTAAATAGAAATGATGATTCAATAGACTCATCGATTGATAATAAATATTTTTATCCGGATTTCATGAACGTGATCTTGAAAAAATATATTCCCTATCTGCTTATGTGGTCAGGATTACTACTAGATCCCAATGATTTTAAGCGGATGAGCAATGCAAATGTCGAAAATTGGTTTTCCATTGTGAAGAATTCAATTTTAGGAAGAATGCATCATCAAAAATGCAGTAGGGTTATAAGGCGAATCAGAAAGCGCGTAATAACTCTTTCCAAGGAAATAATTTTAGATATTCCAAAAAATCGATGTGGTAGAAGAAAATATATCATTTGCAATAAACGAAGTGCCAGAGCGAAAAATAGAAGCAAAGAAATAATCGAGAGAACTGAAACCGAGGCTGAACCGGACTGCAGTGATATTGAATTAGCCGAAGAAATGTGGTCGAAGAAGCAAATTCACACTTCGAAGAATTTTGAGGGTGTTCACTTGAAACGAGCTCTACAGCAATACGAACATGAACGTTTGCGCGTCGAAGATAACTGTTTTGCACAATCTGATATTCAGATAGATTCGAATGAGGTTCTACCAAATGGCCTTTATAAGAATGACATTTATTATGTGCCATGTGAATCTTTTGGAAATTATTTAGTCGCCAAATATATGGACAATTTCTATTCGGAACTAAAAATAATTGATTTTCAATCCTTAGCAAATAAGAATCTCTTAACTGATGTCATTATAGACCGAACCTTGAAATGTATGATAGAGATCAATTCGATGTATTCGCTTCTGACATCTAATCAGGCTTACGCAATTTTTAGTATAGGTAAATTGGAGAACGATTTTTATGAAAATCTACCACCTATAACAAAAAAGTCTATTTTAATAATACCCATAAATAAAAGTCGCGAAAATCATTGGTGCCTAGCAATTGTTGATTTCATCCACAAATCATTTATTTACATCGACCCCTTATACAATAAAATAACTAAAGGAGCAAATCATTCTTTGAAAGTTTTCCAGAATTTCCTTCAAAAATATAATGAAATCAATGATGCCCATATACCAACAGATTTAGAACAGCGATTTTTACCTCATATCGTCCAACGAGATACATTCAGCTGTGGAGTTTTCATTTTGCATTACGTAAAAGAATTTCTTTCAGGTAAAACACTCGAAGAAGAATTTGATGTATCTCTGAATAGGAAATATTTTTCGCAAATGCTTTCAGAAAAATCAATAAACCTCCATGATATTTGCTTGATATGTGCTTGTCAAACTGACGAAACTAGCATGTCCTGTAATCAATGTAAGCGAAAATTTCATTTACGTTGCACCTTCCTAGAGACCTTATGTAATCTGTGTCAACAGTTCAACAACAAAAACACTCAAATGAGTTAAATAAATGGCCTTCATTAAATTTCTACTTCCTAATTATATCTACAATTATATAGCATTCAAGATGCCATTTCACATGAATATGGCAGGCAGATTATATTTGATTTTTTTTTATTTTATTGTTCAAAATTATTATAATATGTTACTATCTCTGAAATATAGAAATAAATTCTATATGATATCAAATTTAAATGTTCCTTGATAACCCCTATATTCTTACTCCTGTATACTGCACATTCAATAAAATATTTCTCTCACGTTTCTGTCGATGAGGAAAGTGTAAAAGATGAATTATCAGAACTATTTTAGATATATATTACTATGTATTACCTGTCCATATTTTCAATAATCAGACCTGACTGCAGATTCGGACGTTCGTTCAACTTCTGACAGTACCTACATATAATGCAGTAGGTACATACATGCATTATTGAGATCGTTGTTGAAAAAATATATCGATAAGACTCTGAAATAGATTTATTTATAATAAACTACCAACCAGAATTTACTGAAACAATCCAACAATTATTAAATCGCTATGTCTATCCTTCAATGAAAAAAAGTCATATACTTTGATGTTCATATTTTCCACATTCAGGCAGCATTTGTTCAATCATTGTACTTACCTTTTTATCGATGTGAAGTAAATAGAATACGATAATATTTTCGGACGGATATCTTGTACTTCGACGCGAAAAAAATATACAACCCTTCATATCCCGCCACCGAGCCCGCCACTGACGGGTGTACATTTGATGAAATTTCTTTCTTATTTTCTGATCCCTGATAGGAATGAACTGCGATTATCATTTTGGAGTGACAACATCTACTTCAACGAAAAAAAAATGTTTACTTTTTCCATACTGCATTATTCAATCCCCCATAGCGCGCTACTGATGGGTGTACATTTGATAAAAATAAATTTTTTCTTATGTTCCTATCCATGACAGGAATGAACTACAATTATCATTTTTGAGTGACATCGTCCACTTGAACGAAAAAAAAAATGTTCACGTTTTCCATTGTGCAATATTCGATCCCTCATAGCCCGCCACTGACGGGGGTACATTTGATGAAATTTTTTTCTTATATTCCGATCACTGATAGGAGTGAACTACGATTATCATCTTGGAGTGACAACATCTACATGAAGGAAAAAAAAATGTTTACTTATTCCATAGTGCAATATTCGATCCCTCATAGCCCGCCACTGACGGGGGTACATTTGATGAAATTTTTTTCTTATATTCCGATCACTGATAGGAGTGAACTAAGATTATCATTTTGGAGTGACAACATCTACTTGAAGGAAAAAAAAATATTTACGTTTTCCATAGTGCAATATTCGATCCCTCATAGCCCGCCACTGACGGGGGTACATTTGATGAAATTTTTTTCTTATATTCCGATCACTGATAGGAGTGAACTAAGATTATCATTTTGGAGTGACAACATCTACTTGAAGGAAAAAAAAATATTTACGTTTTCCATAGTGCAATATTCGATCCCTCATAGCCCGCCACTGACGGGGGTACATTTGATGAAATTTTTTTCTTATATTCTGATCCCTGATAGGAATGAACTGCGATTATCGTTTTGGAGTGACAACATCTACTTCATTGAAAAAAAAAAGTTTACGTTTTCCATACTGCATTATTCAATCCCCCATAGCGCGCTACTGACGGGTGTACATTTGATAAAAATTTTTTCTTATGTTCCTATCCATGACAGGAATGAACTACAATTATCATTTTTGAGTGACATCGTCCACTTGAACGAAAAAAAAAATGTTTACGTTTTCCATTGTGCAATATTCGATCCCTCATAGCCCGCCACTGACGGGGGTACATTTGATGAAATTTTTTTCTTATATTCCGATCACTGATAGGAGTGAACTACGATTATCATCTTGGAGTGACAACATCTACATGAAGGAAAAAAAAATGTTTACTTATTCCATAGTGCAATATTCGATCCCTCATAGCCCGCCACTGACGGGTGTACATTTGATGAAATTTTTTTCTTATATTCCGATCACTGATAGGAGTGAACTAAGATTATCATTTTGGAGTGACAACATCTACTTGAAGGAAAAAAAAAATGTTTAATTATTGCATAGTGCAATATTCGATCACTCATAGCCCGCCACTGACGGGTGTACATTTGATGAAATTTTTTTCTTATATTCCGATCACTGATAGGAGTGAACTAAGATTATCATTTTGGAGTGACAACATCTACTTGAAGGAAAAAAAAATGTTTACGTTTTCCATTGTGCAATATTCGATCCCTCATAGCCCGCCACTGACGGGGGTACATTTGATGAAATTTTTTTCTTATATTCTGATCCCTGATAGGAATGAACTGCGATTATCGTTTTGGAGTGACAACATCTACTTCATTGAAAAAAAAATGTTTACGTTTTCCATACTGCATTATTCAATCCCCCATAGCGCGCTACTGACGGGTGTACATTTGATAAAAATTTTTTCTTATGTTCCTATCCATGACAGGAATGAACTACAATTATCATTTTTGAGTGACATCGTCCACTTGAACGAAAAAAAAAATGTTTACGTTTTCCATTGTGCAATATTCGATCCCTCATAGCCCGCCACTGACGGGGGTACATTTGATGAAATTTTTTTCTTATATTCTGATCCCTGATAGGAATGAACTGCGATTATCATTTTGGAGTGACAACATCTACTTCATTGAAAAAAAAAATGTTTACGTTTTCCATACTGCATTATTCAATCCCCCATAGCGCGCTACTGACGGGTGTACATTTGATAAAAATTTTTTCTTATGTTCCTATCCATGACAGGAATGAACTACAATTATCATTTTTGAGTGACATCGTCCACTTGAAGGAAAAAAAAAAATGTTTACGTTTTCCATTGTGCAATATTCGATCCCTCATAGCCCGCCACTGACGGGGGTACATTTGATAACAAATTTTTCTTATATTCCCATCCGTGATAGGAATGAACTATGATTATCATTTTGCAGTGACATCGTCTACTTCAACGAAAAAAAAAAGTCTACGTTTTCCATAGTGCAATATTCAATCCCTCATAGCGCGCTACTGACGGGTGTACATTTGATAAAACTTTTTTCCTTATTCCTATCGGTGATAGGAATAAACTACAATAATCATTTTGGAGTGACAACGTCTACTTGAACGAAAAAAAAAAGTTTACGTTTTCCATATTCATAGAGTGATAGTTCAACTTACATAACCCGCCACTGATACATTTGCATTGGATAAAATTTTAGTTGGCTGTTATAGTGAATGAGGAAAATGACTTCCACTAATCCTATGCCACAGAAAAAATTATTTTTGATAACTCAATTTCTCAACTAATAAGATAAATCCTATGATGTGTGCGGCCTTTAGTTCATTTGTGGTTGTGGATAACTTCACATCCATTATTTATACATTATTATTATTATTATTATATGGGTTGTGCTGGGCAGACAAAACCCGCCCTTAAAGTTTATATTATTATTTATACATAGATGCATATTGATTTATACAATTCGTACTATGAAAATATTGTGTGTTGGAAAACAAGGTTCCGCGGAATTGTTGCATATTGAATAATTTATGTGCAAATATTAGGGATGATGTTTCAGAAGATTCAGAATTGGATCATTTTAATGATGTAGTTTAAGAAGGCAATAGGAAAGAAGAACATAATGGAATCATCAAAAGAAATTACTGTTCGTTGACCACTGAGGTTAATATTACCTTTTACTTCCTTAAGTAGTGAGACATGCATGTTCCTATATATATACAGTATTTTCATGATGTTGCTAGCAAAAAAATACTGAAATATGGATCTACATTTGTGTATCGATCATTTTTTCTTGAGTTAAGGTTCATAATACAGAATGAATGTGTTAGTGGTAAAAACTATAAAATTATGAAAAGAGGATTGTGTTTTATTAATATATTTTGAACTATTATAATAATTTGTTAGTCAGCCTATACCTATTAAAATATCAGGAATAGATAGACAATCTGCTATGATTTTCTCCAGCCTTTCTCTAGACATTTCGATGATACTTTATTTCGAGTTGTGAAAACTATGCACCGAGTGTAAGTTGCAACAACTCATTCCACGAGGTTGAATCATTGCAGATTGCTCCTTTAATCTTGATAAATGAATTATTATTTGAATTGAATTTCCTTTATGATGCAGTTCTATCATAAGAAGCCATTGATATAATTCCCAACTCTGAGAATCCAATACTTTCGGAGATATGGTTCGTCAAAATTTGAACAAGAGCGCCAAAGCTCCTGCCACAGGGCTTTCCTCTTTTTTTTCCACGAAGAACAAAAAAACCATTCAGATATAAGAGAGTAAACATTTGATTTCTCATAAATGGTGGACAAGAATCTTCAACTTTTGAAACGGTCACAAAATTTCTGAACTTCCTAACTTTTATGGAGTGGTATAATTGTTTATAACCAGCCGACACTAAACTCAAACCAGAATATTCAACGTAATAAATTGATCATTAAATGAACGAACGTGATGAAGCTCCCGACCCCAGACCAGTGCTTTAATAATTTTTATTTTATTTTATAGGTAACATCTAATTTTATTTGTAACATCAGAATACCAAGTACTTACGTTCAAGGTGCATCAGTGCCTTGAACCTGCTCTCATTTCATAGGAAATAAATATTTTCGTCGCTGGAGACTCCTGATATTTTCACGCGCATTTCTACCATGTGACGAAGAAAAAAATTGGCAAGCGGAATGGCGAAATTGGAAAAATGCCTAGATATACATGTTTCGTGCAATCGGACCTATCCTTAGCGCATGTTTGTAACTTCGAACAACGTCAATAAAAAATTAAGAGTTCAAAATACCTTCGTGATTCGAGTGTTATGACGATCAAAGTTTCAATATAATGTTTAAATATCTCCTTCTTCCTGTAATTCTTCGAATTACCGCAAAATTGTCGCTATTCTCGATCCTTTCCTGAGGAATCGGAAAATCTTTTTGGAAAATATAGGTGACTGGTGCACAATGGCTGCTTTTGTCTATCAGATCGTATCAAATTTCTACTTCTTCGCTTTCTTCAATAAGGCCGGCCTTATACAGCCGGAATGTCTCTCCGAATTCATACTCTTAATCAGGGCCGTCGCTACCGGGGGGGGGGGGGGGGGGAGCCTCCCCCCCCGGATCATATCTCAAAGGGCGCCAAATTGACCGCGGATATTTGAAAAACTATAGCAAAATGACATAATGAAAACAGATTTTTTTTGAACTACTACTTGCATAAGATGATTATTATTATACATTAAGTACAGTGACTGTAACGAATGATTGCCTACCCTTCTATCAACTCAATTTATTTGTACTAGACCGACAGCATTGTAGAAAGCTTTGTTGCTGCTAGAGACTAGATGGCAGGAGTGGGGAATTCCCAGCCTTCCCCGGCTATACAATATACATAAAAATCGTTCAATAGAAAGAAACATAACCTACTTCTTCTTATATAAATTATTCGTGAATAGTGAATATTAATATTGATTGAAATTTAAAATCGAAAACCGTATATGGATATGGATCCTTGCCAAAATAACAAACCGTCTGGAGCGGAATTCAGAAGGACAGCCCAGAAAAGAAAAATTGAAACGGAAAAAGGCGCAACTGTCATGAATACATGGCTAAGGGCGAGATGATCAAGCACTGACGCAAAGTGAGGAGCTTTTGGCGCATGTTCTATTGTCCATTCTCCGTAATCGATTTGTTTTTTTTTTTATTTCTACGGTTCTCACTAAATTTAACACAAGTCTTTATGTCGATATTCCGCAACTAGTCCAAGCTTCAATTCGATCGAGTCTATATTTTTTCAGTTATCGAGGAAACAATATTCCAGGTGGTTATAACTCCGAAACCATTGTGCCGATTATGCCCAAAAACGAACTTAACCCCACATTCGGATGCGCAACCTACCATGAAAATTGCAAGTGCCTATCTCCTTTCGTTCCAAAGTTATCGAGGCAACAGTCAGCCATCCATCTACTGAACTCACACAAGGCTGCTCGAATATCCAACAATATCTATCTGATCGTGTTCAAACTTGGATCTTGGCAGTAGAGTTAAGTTCTGAAGGCTCTCGCAAAATTTCAGCGATATCGAACGAATAGTTTAGGGAATATAGAATTTTTTTCAATGATTTTTTTTTTTAATTCTAGTGCTATTTGCGCGATTTCTCGTTGGCATTCTACAACTAATAACCACGTTTGAATTGGATCGGTTTTGTATTTTTCGAGTTATTGAGGAAATAACAACCAAATTTCAGATGGGTATACCTATGAACAAACTAGCATTAAGATGCACAACCTACCCTGAAAATTTCAAGGCGCTATCTCTTTCCGTTCTCAAGTTATCGTGGCAACGGGTTTCCGGTCGGACAGAATCAAATTTGACCTCGAATTCTTCATTAGAGAGTTGAACCAAATGGTTTGCGTCAATTTTCGAAAATTACCGACATTTGGGCAAAATGATAACGTGTGATGTTACCCAGAACATGCGCGCTAAAAAGAGGACTGTATTTTCGAATAGATTGAAAAGAATAAGTTTTGGCCATTGCTGAGTTTTTAAGGGAAGTAGCACCTTGTGAATCCTCATTTAACAACTGCACTGACAGGTTGATTTTCAGTGTCATAACATTTTTTTTTTCGTGATATTTCGGTAAAATATTCGATTGAGTGACATCGAAGATTTAATTTTCTATATGCATACTACAAAAATTTTCAGGGTGATGAGTACAAAAATATTGCTTAAATTCAGGAATTACAAAAAACTCATTCCAAATAGCAGATATTTTCGAAGAATTGTTGGAACATTCCACTCTAGATAGCAGGGTCACATGAGTTTATTGTTATATCATTTTTCGAAAATTGCCTTTTTAATATTTATAAAATCTTCAGATTATTCTTATCATCTCGAAAGCTTGATATTTATATTTATTTTTGTCAAATACAATTCTTTTTTGGCCCTGGATCTTTTGAGAGATGCAAACAATTTTTTTCACTCAAAAACAAAAATTCAGAACGCGGTGTTCTTTGTAAAATAATTTTCATTCATAGTTACATTAATTTATAATTCATTCTTTATTAAGAAACTATGTAGTATTTATCAATATATGTACACTTTATCTATATGTGTGTTTTTCGATTTTTGTCAATTTTTTCAAATTAGGGGCGCCAAAAGACGTTTCTCCCCCCCCCTCGGAATAGCTCTTAGCTACGGCCCTGCTCTTAATTCATATTATTAATAAAGACAAGCCCTGTGGACAGGAGCTTTCTGGCGCTCTAGTTCAAACAGACAAATTATATCTCCGAAAGTATTGGTTTATCAGAGTTGGGAATTATATCAATGGATTCTTATGATAGAACTGCTTCATAAAGGAAATTCAATTCAAATAATGGTTTATTTATCAAGATTAAATGAGCAATCTGAGAATGAGAACTGCACCATGGAAGAAATCAAATTAAAATAGCTGAAATGAATTTGACTCTCTCTTATTGAACAGGATGACATGTACGAGTATGAACACAGATCATATAAAAAAGCTTAGATAGAATAATTATAGCATTCTGTGAAAACATAGAAGTACGATTCATTATTGAAATTTCGAAAAATCATATCTCCGAAAGTATTAGCTTGTTGGAGTTGAAAATGATATCAATGGATTTTTATGGTGAAACTGCATCTTAAATAAAAATTGAATTTGAAATTTGTTACTTAAAAAAATTTTTTTTTTCGTTACTCCGAAACCATCTGGCCTATTTTGCCCAATAACGAACTTAACCGAGATATTCATCTCCCTAACCTACTCTGAAAATTTCAACTGCCTAACTCATTCCGTTCGAGGGTTATTGTAGAAACATTTTTTTTTAATTTTCAATACAAAACTTCACATGCGTATTGTTGCGACCCATGACTTCACATTATTAACTTGAAATTAATACTTTCCACGAAAAGATAATTGCAAGTAAAATATCTTGTAAAACTTCAACCCTTGTAGAAGTATTTTTGACCTATTTCCTGTGAAATATTGATAAAATGCATACAACAACTAACACATTGCCAGAGCTGTTAGTCTTTTTGTCTAGACTATTCGAAGACCCCTAGTCCGTGAAAGTCATTTATCAGCTTTCGCTGATAGATTATATCCATACAACTAGTGAAAATTAGTCCAAATGGGGGAGAACTTCGAGATTTCGAATTCCTAAGATTAAACACGCTAGAAGTTCACTTCTTCACAAGTACATTTAGTATGCATTCCTACTACGTTTCGTAATCGACAAATGAGAGTATGGTTGTAACATATCGGGGGCGGTTTTAAGATCGAACCCCCAATCATTGTTAATATTTCCCCTTTTTTACCCAGATAAAGGAACCTCCTATATTTCCTTTTATCTGGGCTTTTATATACAATTACACTGTTCAATTTCATGACTATTTAGTGTCCGACCGAAACTGGTTTTTCAGCCGAAACCGAAACCGAACTTTCGGCCAGGGTCTCAGTTTCGGCCGAAACCGAAACCGAAACTTCATATTTCATACTGAAATCTACTGTATTTTTTACAATTTCATTTGCATATACATAAAAACAGATGAGGAGTGGAGAATAAAATCAAAAGTCAATTTTTTTGAGATCTTTTTTTATTATTTTGGTATCAAAATAATCAGTCGATGTATACAGGGTGATTCCAAATCAGACGTGAACCTTGGAGGAGGTGTTGGTATGGATCATTTGCTGTGGTTTGAGCCATTTTTATTGATGACCGAAAATCAACAGTTTCCGAGATATTTGAGTTCTGGTTCTGTTGAAAAAGAATTAGTATGATTTGAAAGGGGATGTAAGAAGCAGATAGAGAAAAATAACGAATTCAATATTTTTTTGTTGCAACTAAGCTCGAAATTTCATTAGAAAATGTATTCATAAATTATGTTCCACCATTCCATAAGCAAGCACGTGCCGTCTTTCTGATGTCTTCAGTTGCTATTTTCCGCCTGAAATTTACTCACGCTGTCTTTTGATACACATTCACTATTTTATATACCGGACATTCAAGAGGGTGCTTATAAAAAATCTGTTGAAACGAAACTAGTTAAGCAATCTTACGAAATCTTCCAGAGAATGAAGAAGGAAGTAGACAAGTTTTTAAAATAATTTTGGCATACTAAATTGTGAAATTCGAAATTTGCAGACAAATACTAGAAATTCATTTTTCATTTTTTCATATACCACATTTCAAATCATACAAATTCTTTTTCAACCTATTATACAGCATGGTTTTCCTTTTTTCGTACATATAATATCCTTTTCTGATAAAAATAAACCAAAATTAACATCAAATTTGCTCAACGTAGAAAAAATTGACGAAATATGAACTAAGTTCAGAAATCTTTTAAAAATCACCCGAACTCCAAAAACTGTTGATTTTCTGCTATTAATAAATATGGATTAAACAACAGCTAATGATTCATACTAACTCCTCCTCCCAGGTTCACGTCTTATTTGGAATCACCCTATGTAATTTAATCAATAATCATTAGTGCATTCTCATGATTTCTCAGTCTTTACAAAGATAGATTATAATAACTTGTACGACAATTATGTATACCTACTTATAACTCCTGGCCAAACGACCAGGATAATTCACGAACAGTCAAGTTTCGGCCATTTTGGGCCGAAACCGAAACTAAGGCCGAAACTAGATTTCTTGGCCGAAACTGGCCGAAACCGAAACCGAACATTCGGTCGGTCACTACTATTCTTGATGTGTCGCGAAACAATAACATTGCCTTGTCTTCGTTAGCAACTTAGTAGTCACTTATTCCCTTTTCAAATAGAAGGAAGATTTTATATTGTATCAATATTGCATTGTACAATACTTCGTGCTTGTTATCACATTGTCGGTAACAAGAAAATACATTTTATTGTTGTGTTAAAAGTGCGTTCGAATATTTCACCACCGCCTATCCTCGTAATTGTTATTTTATTACAAGTAACAACTTACTTATGGTGAAACTGCATCTTAAATAAAAATCGAATTTGAAGTTTGTTACTAAAAAAATTTTTTTTTTTTTCATTACTCCTAAACCATATAATATATACCCAATAACGAACTTAACCGAGATATTCATCTCCCTAACCTACCCTGAAAATTTCAACTGCCTAGCTCATTCCGTTCGAGAGTAGAATTTTTTTTTTTATTTTCTGATTTTTTTTTACACTTTGCGGTAACCTGTTCAATACTAAACTTCACATGCGTTAAAGGTCATGATTCTACAATTTGATGCTAAATTTCAGATAGATCGAGTGATCAGTTTCGGAAATATTCATAAAAAATGTTTTCACTAAAATCGGCCATAACTCCGAAGCCGCTTGATGGATTTCGCCCATTAACGAACTTGTCCGAGATATTTACGCTCCAAACCCACCTTGCAAATTTCAATCCTCTAACTCCTTTCGTTCGAGAGTTATCCTGCCTACGGCCGATTCTGTCCGGCCGGCCGTCAGAATCGATTTCGACCTCGTTTTTGGTCGATTATGCTTATTAACGAACTCAAATATCGCATTCGGATAGGCAAAAATTGCAAGTCGCTATCGCTTTCCGTTCGAAACTTATCGTGGCAACGGCCGGCCAGACAGAATCAAATTTGATATCGAATTCTTCATCAGTGAGTAGAACCTAATCGGCAAAAAAATCGAAAATTACAGACATTTCAGCAAAATAATAGCACGCTGTTCCATAGAACATGCGCGAAAAACTACACGGTACATACTATAAGTTTCCGGGATAGATAATTTTTATCAAATCGTTACTTTATGGGTTTTATCTCCCAAAGTACGAAATATATCTATAAAATAAAAAAAAATATTATTTTGTGAATTACTTTCTACTGCGTTAGAAACCCAAAAAATGTTTTTCTGCTTCTAATGATTCCCAGAAATTTGTCGAGATTCTACCATGCTACATGGCAAATTTCAACTATATCGAATCTGTAGTTTTCGAAATATCGGAAAAATAAATTTCCGAATAGGTATAATTCCAAAACCAATGGCGGATTTTTCGCCATGAACGAAGACGACCGGCTTATTCAAGCCATAAACCTGCCCAGCAAATTTCAAATCTCTAAATCCCTTCTTTCGGAAGTTATCGAATTCCATTTTAAAACATTGGGTCAAAATGATATCGCCCAGTAACGAGCGCGGAAAATGGAAAAATCTTGAGCAGGAAAAGATTATCTGATGTGTTTTCCTCTTGAATTTAAAAACCATGTATGTACATGTCGCATTGAACAGAAAATATCGTGAGGAAAACTTTCAATAATTGCGTTCGACCGTACGACAAAGTTCATCGTTTTAATTGGACAATAATTTGTTATCTTTAACAACAGATAAACTTTGGCCAACCTTGCAATGGAAATCGCTTGGAGGTAATGATCAATCAACCTCGGAAGAACGCAAGGCGACACATTAGTATTGGACATTTCCCGTCATTCTCATAATAATCCTCGGAATCCTCGGAACAGAGTGCTTATCAATTTGCCCAAATGTCTGTAATTTTCGAATACAATGGTCTTAAATGATTTGGTTCGACTCACTGATCAAGAATCCGTGGTCAAAATCAATTCTGTCCGGCCGTTAACAAGATAACTCGCGAACGAAATGATCTAAAATTCTAGACAATTGAAATTTTCAGGGTAGGTTCGAGGGATAAATATCTCGGTTAAGTTCGTTATTGGGCAAAATGTGATAACCTGATGGTTTCGGAGTAACGAAAAAAAATTTTTTTTTCACATTACAACTTTTGAATTCAATTTTTTTTAAGATGCAATTTTATCATAAGAATCCAATGATATAATTTTCAACTCTAACAAGCTAATACTTTCAAAATTTCAATAATACATCGTAGTTCTATGTCTTCACTGTTCATAAATGTCATCTTATCTAGCTATTAGATTCATGTCAGTTCAATTTGAAAAACAAGTATCCGATTCTTGAATTTGTGAATATATACAAGACTGTTTTGAAACCGAAAATAACATTGACTGGTTGCATATTGAATAATTTACGTATAAATTCGGGATGATGTTTCAGAAGATTTAGAATTGGATCATATTAAAGATGTAGTTTATGAAGGCAATAGGAAAGAAGAACATAATGTAATCATCAAAACATATTACTGTTCGTTGACCACTGAGGTAAATTTTACATTTCACTTCCTTAAGTAGTAAGACATGTTCCTATATACAGTATTTTCATCGAGATTTCCATAATGTTGCTAGTTAATATATTTTGAACTATTAAAATAATTTCTTCGTAAGCCTCTACCTACTCAAATATCAGGAATAAATGGACAATCTGCTATGATCGTCTCCAGCCTTGCTCTAGACATTGCGATGATACTTTCCTTAGGTATTTCGAGTTGTGAAAACTATGCACCGAGTGTAAGTTGCAACAACCCATTCCACGAGGTTGAATCATTGCAGATTGCTCATTTAATCTTGATAAATAAATTTAATGACAATTTTTGAAGCATTGTAGATTGTTCTTTGTTTTTGCGCTCTTGTACAAATAATAATTTTTGAAAAATTTTTTTTGTACGACACTTTTTGGGCGTATGTTCTAGGGGAACATCGTCCTATCATTTCGTCCAAATGTCTGTAATTTTCGAATTTCGAGCTGAAAATTGGCTAATAGACTAATTCGGACTCCCTGATCACGAATCCGGTGTCAGATCTTAGGGTGCCGTCCGGCCGGCCGGTTGTCCGGCCGTGTGCACGATAACAGGAGCACCGAAGGTCCTATCGACTTCAAACTTTCAGGGTAGGTTTCTGATCAAAATGCGACGGTTAAGTTCGTTAACGGGCAAAATCGGCCGGACGGTTTAGGAGTTATAGACATTTAAAATTTTGAGGTTATTTCCCTGATATTTCAGGAACTAAAGAAGATGTTGAATCGAAACTTTGTAGTCAGTTCGAGGATATAAACGCGCAACTTTTGGCAAAATTCTGTTATGATCGAAATGTTGGTAATTTTTAAAAAAATATTTCTTTTAATTTTTTCGAAAAAAAAATTTTTTTTTCGTGAACTATTCATCAGATTGCAACAAAAACTTGTACTAACGTCAATTGTAGTATTTTGCAACATTGTGCAAAATTTTGGCTCTATAAGATTTCAATTTCTGGAGATATAAGACAAAATGTGTCAAATTTCCTGGGTCTCTCTCAGTATTTTCATCGATTATTCTATGAACTCTTTGAATTCCACCGAAAACAAATTCAAAGACATAAACATAAAGAATCAAGTCATAGTTTAGACGTCGAAAGAAGGACGATGTTGATCGACTTGAAAAGGTACCTATTTCAAGAAATGCAATAATGAAATGCTTAATTTTTTTTATGGTCACAGAAAATCGTCACAAAAATCTATTTACCTCATTTGACGGCTGTTTGTCAAATCAATTAATTCCAATGATTGATGTCAGATTTCCTACATACCAAGTTCAAACACATTTTATTATATGGAAAACACTTATTATGATCACGTTCTACAGGAATTGATACTAAATAGAAGCTAGATGAAGATTATTGTAATGGAAAATTTGTGTTCCAGAATAATATTAAGGTATTCAACATGATACTGCTTTTTTTCTTTACTGGTCAGTACGGGCCACAAGGAACATGCGCCCAAAAGCTCCTGTCCACAGGGCTTGAACCCATTTTTTTAATTCAATTTCTTTCATGATGCAGTTCTATCCTCGGTTCTATCTAAGAATCCATTAATATAATTCCCAACTCTGAAAAACCAATACTTTCGGAGATATAATTTGTCTTTTTGAACAAGAGCGCCAAAAAGCTCCTGTCCACAGGGCTTGAACCAATTTTTTATTCCGGACCCATAATTTTTGTTCCGCATACTTACGAGTATCGAAAAATGAGAACCCTTCTTAGAAACGAAGAATGAAGATTTTTTTTATATTTCTTCATACCAATCACCGCGTCTCTTTTTTCAAAGATTGGCAAAATATTTTACTAGATTGAGTAGATGTGAAATCTTTTTTGCAGCCAAAACAAGTGTCAATGGATGCTGCAAACTAATGATCAGTCGAGAAATGTCAAGTCTTCCGAGTACACAGAGTTGCGTTCGAAAATTAACTCTGTAGAGTAATATTTACTCCATTGCGTTCGAAAACTGAAAGGTTGAGTAAATTTTACTCTGTGTCAGTCGTCCGAAAAGTCGGAGTATTCGACTCGGAGTTCATTTTACTCCTGTCAAAATTGACATACCTCATGGGAAGGAAAATCAAGTATCTTTGTCTAACTGTTTTATGAATGTTTTGTGAGGTAATTTAATAGTTTTTATACTGCTCACAATATCTATTTATGATTAGAGTTACATATATGTGAAGAAAACAATAATAATAGGATATTTCTTAAACCAACATAACCTATTTTCCGATATTGGCACCTTCTGTCAGTGTCAGTGTCAGAGTAACTCTAGAGTAAATCTGTCAAACCTTCAAAAACTCTACTCTACTCCGTGGAGTTAATTTTCGAACACAACTCTGAAGGTACCTAAAATGTATTAGAGAAATCTCTAATATTCCCTAGATTTATTCAAATATGTAAACATTAGGAAAAAATATTTTAATTTGTATAGGCTCCAACGCACTATTCATCTATAAAATGTATTATGTTGAGTTAAAATGATCATTTTCTACTTCAAATGACTGACAGCAGTTATTGGAACAAAGTTTCATTTTGATCTTAGTACAACTAGAGTATAAATAATTATTTAGTCGACCTTTATGAAATGTTGATTTGACGTACTAATTTGCAGCCATAAAACCGACTATTATTGAAGGCCAGTACTTTGCGGACGAGAAATTACTTTCTCTATTTCAGTATCGTAATGAGTCCATTCCAGCACTAAAAACAGTGCTGGAATGAACTCATTCCCGCATTGTTTCTAGTTATATTTTTCGTTTTGTGGTAGTCAGCACTGACATTCGATCCTATCAAATTTCAACACACGTCAATTGACAATAAAATATAATTAGGATATAGTGAAATAATTGTTGAGGAAAAGTTTTATGTTCATTAAAGAATATGGTACTACAGGTTTCCTTCTTGCTAATTTTGAATCATTCATGCTATTAGGAAACTGTTTTAAATCTGATCTCCATGCCCTACGTACGTTTCAAATTCAAATTCCGTAATCTGTCAACTTTCGTAACAGTCACACCAACTGCCAAGATACAATACAAAAGTCACTAGGATGTATAATCCGAATTTTTCATCAAATTTCAACAGTATTTCACAAAACTTGCCTGAAATAGAGAAAATATCGTCTAATACTCGTTGCAGATTCCAACACTCACGCATTCGTGTTTTAATAGAAGCCCATTCTGCATTTTGTTATAGAATATACTATTCTCGTCTCGGATATCAATTTGCAGACTCGACTATAATAGACAGTTTTTCGTCCTCTGTACATAAATAACTATATAGCGTCACACTGCTCATCAGATTAATAGCCAATGACGATCGGAGAATAACCGATCTACGATTTCTTCCAAAGAATCACGAAGAACAGACAGTGGAGTGCAAAATCTGTGGTTCTGAAGCAGGAAAGCGTTCGAATTTAATCAAATTTCATGGATTCTTATTGGAGGAATGCGAAAAATACCCAGAATTTCCGTATTTCCCTAAAAATCACTATACACTATCCCCTAGATCTGGGGAAAGATTCCTAGATTTGACATCTCTGGTGCTCTCAAATGACAACCTTCACGCTTCCAGTGAAAAATTCGAATATTCAACTGATTGTTCTGTGAAATCAATAACCTACTTTGAAGTAGGCTGTCGGATGGTATTTAGACTATTTAGCAACATCTGAGCTGCCAATTCCAGATACATAAATAGCAATGCAACGTAGCTATAGTGTGGTTTGACAGAATGCAGTTCAACACGCTCATAGATAAATTAATTCGATAGAAAAATACAATCCTGTAATGTTTTCTAAAGTTAAAGAAAATGTTGATAGCATCAGTGAGTTAATATGTATATGATATCGGTCTATTAACATAATTATGAATTTATAGTCGATGTAATGCGCTTGATTTTGTACACCCATAGAGCACTGTCCGTGACGAGCACTCTGTGGTCGCCATGTCAAAATCAACTGATCAGGGGACAAACAAACCATTTTTGGCTTTTGTTTATCGATTTGCCCAAATGTCTGTAATTTTCGAATTTTTGGCTGAAAATGGCCTTAAACGATTTGGAGAGGAGAACGAGAGGAGTTAGAGGATTGAAATTTGCAGGGTAGGTTTGCAGCGTAAATATCTCGGACGAGTTCGTTAACGGGCGAAATCCACCAAGCGGTTTCGGAGTTATAGCCGTTTTTAGTTAAAACCATTTTTAGGAATATTTCCGAAACCGATAACTCGATCTATCTGAAATTTAGCATCAAATTGTAGAATAATAACCTTTATATGCGTGCGAAGTTTTGTATTGATCAGGTTGCCATGTCAAAAAATTTTTTTTTAATTTTGTTTCTACAATAACTTTCAAACAGAATTCGAATGATGATGGAAATATATACTTTGGTAAGATACATAATCAAATTGGGTTCAGAACATCTCCAGTAAAAACAAAACTGCAATATTGTCTAATTTTTAATTGATATAATATAATTTTCAGTGTAGATTTGAGGAATGCATATCTCGGATAAGTTCGTTATTGGGGAGAATCGGTCTGTTTGAATTTAATTTCTTTCATGATGCAGTTCTATCGTGAGAATCCATTTATATCATTCCCAGAGACCAATACTTTCGGAGATATGATCTGTCAAAGTTTGAACAAGGGCGCCGAAGCTGCTGTCCACAGGGCTTGAACCAATTTAAACCAAAAGAGAAAAGAGAATTTTCCGGTCAAAGGTGTTATATTTCCCGAGTACCCGAATACAATAATTTTTGAGGCGAAAATCAAATGAGATAGAAAATAACGATTAACATAAAATGATTGTACGCATTGGTGGACTAATGAAATGATACAGAATTATCAAAATCTGAAATTACATTGATGACATAGAGATATAGGTAATGACTGTTATTCTCTTTTGTTTGGTATAAGTTATTAATACCCAAACAACTTCCTCCGAGAATGTTTGTGTAAATATTATTGATGGATTAATAATAACTCTTAGTCAGCCTTAATTACAACTGGTCCCAGGAAGCCTTTGTTCTCTCAATGCAAACTCTCGACTTTAATGATGCTTTTGACACCCCAATCTTTGATTCTAATTCCCAAAAATATGTATCAAAATATTCTATAAGACATTGAACTCAAAGTTCCCCCCATTTATCGAGAATCGAGCCAAATTATATTCAGAACTACATTGAAATGTCTAGTCAATAGTCTAGTCAACAAGTGCCTTTTATGCCAAAACTTTTTAGATTTCTCCGAAAATTATTATTGAGGTATCATTCGATTCGGAAATGGCATGCAGATATTTTTTGAGAAAATTCAAGGGCCGCTCGCAAAAATTGTAAAAATTATAAACAATTAAGTAAAAAACAAAAGCACTGGCGTGAAGTCAGTACTCTTTGGCGCGCGTGTTCACGGTGGCTAATTTGAATTGAATGATGAGAACTTCAAGCTCAGTGGATAGAGCGAGCCGAAGATCTACCCAAAGGATAGTGGACACCATTCACTGTCGGTTCAAAAATTAACAGTGCTGTATCTAAGCTGCCATCAGGATAGAGTAACAAAGTTGGAAAAGAACACAACTGACTCTCCTTAGTCGCACAAGCTCCTAGAATAATTGGGAGGGCCGGTATAATCCTAATCATGTTCATAGCATGCGCGCCAATGCAGATTGACTTTTTACACTTTTTTCTTTCATTGTTAAGTCAATCTGCTTTTGCGCGCGTGCTATGGACATGATTAGGATTATACTGACCCTGCCAAATCTTCTAGGAGCTTGTGCGACTAAGGAGAGTTAGTTGTGTTCTTTTCCAACTTTGTTACTCTATCCTGATGGCAGCTTAGATACAGCACTGTTAATTTTTGAACCGACAGTGAATGGTGTCCACTATCCTTTGGGTAGATCTTCGGCTCGCTCTATCCACTGAGCTTGAAGTACTCATCATTCAATTCAAATTAGCCACCGTGAACACGCGCGCTGAAGAGTACTGACTTCACGTCAGTGCTTTTTTTTTCAAGTTCCTTTAACAAATATAGCTATCAATACAGTTTGGCTGTTAGCTTTACCGTAGATCGAAAAAAATTGCGGTTGTGGGACCTCCGTTAGGAACGCAATGGCCTCTTCTCCAAATCCGAACGTATTTTAATATAGATCTACCGAATATAGTTATTTATAATTTCGCCTCAGGGCTACCATACAGACATTTCAACTCGGAAACAACGCTATTTCCCTCAAACTGACTTGTGTCCGTGCACTGAATTGGCATGAATATTCTATTATGGAATAGCATCCGCCACCCCAAAACCCCAATCCTCTCTGAGGAAAACTACAGCAGTTAAATGACTTCTCATCTGCGCATGCGCACAACGAAAAATGCCCGGAAAAGGCAGCACGAACCTCAAAAAATAGGTTTCGGCATTTTAAGCAAAGTATTCCGCAAAATAGTAGTAATTTTTTGATTTTTTTCATGTCACGTGATCTTCACGAAATTTTGCAAAAGTGTTTGCATTGGTCTTTTACATCTAACTACTGAGTTTCAATTTAATCAGATCAGTATTTTTCGAGTTATCGTGAAAAAAAATTCAAAAATTTTAGAAATTTTTTTTTGCCACTTTAGGGCCGTCCGGTCATAACAAAACTTCGCAGGCATATAAAGGTCATGATTGTACAATTTGATGCCAAATTTCAGAAAGATCGAGTGATCGGTTCCGGAAATATTCATAAAAAACATTTTGACTAAAAACGGCCTTAACTCCGAAACCGCTCGGTGGATTTCGCCCGTTAACGAACTTGTCCGAGATATTTACGCTACAAAACTACTTTTTTGCTTTTTTGCATATAGGTCAAAAAATATTTGAGATATTTCAAATTTGAATATGAATGAAAATATTCAAGAAGAGAAGGAAATTTCCCAAAAAGAGACCGGAACTCCCGGAACTATAGGACCAATATTTATCATTTTCCCAGGGGGTTGAAAATACGCCCGAAAACGGGTACTAAGCCACGACCATTTCGGGCCTTTAATGAATAAATATTATTTAAACTTATTAAATATGAAAATTAAGAACAGAAAAAATTCTGGCGCCTACAGGATAGACCAATGAACAATAATCAGAGTTACAAAAATTTTTATCGCGATTTTTCAATTAAGTAGTTAATTAACAATTTTTTGTTAACATTGCAAATGGGATAATTGTTAATCTATTGATCTGAGAATTGTTTCCTTTCGTGGAACTAATTTTCAAAGGCCTCAGAATAGATTCCCTTTGGAAAAATTAAAATATTGTTAATTTTCGCTTTGTTATTACAATATTACTTAGGTTAAAAATTATAAAGCTTAATTAAATATTGAAAAAAACATTTTTTTCATAATATTACTATTGATCAGTTTTCTCATGATGAGATGCTACTTTAAAATGTTTTTTAATAACTTTTATCTCTCATTGTTTTTTTTAATAATAAATGATTGTTTTTGTTTATTTGAGAAGAAATTAAAAAAAATACAGAGAGTCAATTCATTTTTTTATAACAAATTGTGTATTAAATAAACAATGAAAATTTAAATAATAATCTATATATTTTGTAATATCAAAGACCAAGATAAATAATGATTTGAAAAAATATCATTTCTTTATTAATTACAAGTGGTAGAAAAAAATTGTTAATTAACAAATCCATTTTTAAGCAATAAACATGTTTCTTTTAAGAAATGGTTTTTTCATTTTTATTTTTAAGTAGCTTCTTCAAAGGAAAAAAATCTCAAATTAATAATTTAACAATTATCGCAATGTTATTGTTCGTGCTCCTGTTCATGCTACAAAAAATTGATAATTACCTAATGGATATCTAATTGAAACATAGCGATAAAAATTTTTGGACCACGGATTATGGTTCATTGATCTATCCTGTAGGCGCCTGAATTTTTTCAGTTCCTAATAGTCATATAATAAGTTTAAATATTATTTATTCATTTAATTTTCAACCGAGTTTTCAACCCTCGGGGAAAATTATAAATATTGGTCTTACAGTTCCGGGAGCTGGCACTTTTTTTTGGGAAATTTCCTCTTTTGGAATCTTTTTTCAAATTTGAAAAATCTCAAATAGTTTTTGAGATATGTATATGCAAAAAACCAAAGCCCCCCTTTTTTTCCACTCAATTGTTTATAACTTTTGCAATTTTTGCGAACCACCCTTGAATATTCTCAAAAAATATCTACATGCCATTCCGAATCGAATAACACCTCAATCATAATTTTCTGGGAACTCTAAAAAGTTTTTACCTAAAAGGCTTGTTGACTAGACTATAACCGAACAATGGAATAAAGGAGCAGGCTTAAATATTCATAGTTTTCGATAACATTTGGATTAAGTCATTTCGCTCTCCACTATCAATATTTCACAACCTTGAATTTCGAACGCAAACAATATCCAGCTGTTACCCTATGACTGTTACCTGTAATTTTATACCCAAGCTGTGATGACTCGAAAACTTTGTAACGGTTTCAGTCAGTTTCTGAACAATATGCGATTTTATACTAAGTAAACCAAAATGCATCACCTAAGATCTAGTACAAACAAATAACAATTATCAATATTTTATTTCGATCAGGTTTTCAGTCATGCTTCAAAACTGGAAATGTTCATATTTCATTTCAAATAAGTGATATTCTTTAGAGATCTTTTTATTAAAATAACAGTGGAATAGCTGATGAACTGGACAAGGAGATCAAGATACCGCTTGGTATGCTTGGAAACTCTATAGTTCATAGCAAGTTTTTATTCCGATATGATCATCAATCCCCTAAGACCGTCAGACAATCCACAAATTTTTATGCCTCAACCGATGAGTGGCATTTGCTGTTTGGATAGTTTTATAATATACAACTTAACACCTATTAGTTTGTAAAATTGGGAAGCTGTGTGCACAGTAGATGAACTATTAGTTTGTTCAAATCAGGCAATTAAAAGTGCCTACCTTATGCCATCCCTTCAGAGGCCATTTCCTTTTTTTATGCAAAAACCCCTTGTAAAGATGGGGCTTATTGTCATAACGCTGACCATCTTTCAATCCTTCCATTATTTCCCATTCGGAGCCCCTCCTTGGCTTCTTCCTCTTTTTGCTAGTTTGTACTGTGTGATTTTGCTCCGGAACACTTTCGGCACTTAAACTAGCAGTATCGACACTTGCATCCGAGTCACTTTGAGTCACATTAGTATTATTAGCCACTTTCAATTTCATCTTACTCAACTGTGGACTTTTTTTATCACCGCTGGCCATGCTTGTATCTTGATGTATACTAAAATTCAAAAGACATTCTCTGAATAGTATCACTACGGTGTTCATCAATGACTTTGGTGCTTCTTTTATAAACAGCCACTTTTACAGAAAAAAATTAATGCTAAATAAACACATGTCTGAATTTTCACATTTAGAAACAGAAACTGCAATCAAAATCTTTTCAATCACATCCATTAGCATGCCTAGTGAACTAAATTATATTTCTGTACTTTAATCGAAAATTACACTGCGTGATATTCATTAAAAATGAAAACAAATAACCGGGTTTATAATCACGAATTTTATTACCGCACAAAGTCAAGGTAAATTTAAATGAGTAATTACCTTCGAAATCGTTTTGTATCAGTCAGATATTGCTTTTCATTCGTTTATTAAATTTAGAGGTGATCATTACAATGCCTACCACTTTTGATTTACATACAAGATCTAGGAAAAAATGGTTATTTGTTATACACTATACAATGTAAAGTTGGGAAGTATCAAGTTGATGCGAATTTAATTGACATTGACAACACTTCACTGAACTGCTGGTTCACTTTTATATTCCAATTATATCAAATTTAAATTAACTAAAACACCTATTACGACAATTGGCGCACCTTGCGTTTTTACAAAAACCGTCTTGAATGACACTGGTTGTTACAACTGTCATCGTTGTTTGTCAACATCAGGGTCAGAACTGTCAATTTTTTAACCTACTGCGAAGTCATTGAAATTGGGATTCTTTTTCTATGCCAATCCAGACCTACAGGCAATTCTATGAGATTGAGAATGCATTTTTGAGCGCATGTTCTGGGAATCATTTTCCCAAAATGTATGTAATTTTCGAATTTTTTGTGGAAAATAGAACGATTGAGTTCGACTCCCTTATGAAGAAATCGAGGTCAAATTTGAATCTGTCCGTTCCCACGATAACTAGGGAACGGAAAGAGAATAAAGAGATAGCGACTTGAAATTTTCAGGGTAAGTGTGGCGCGTCGCAATATGACGGACAAGTTCGTTAATGGGTATCATCGGCCCAATGGTTTCTGAGTAGTAATTCTGTTTTCAACCAATACAGATCCGATCGAATTGAAACTTGGTAACTAGTGGTAGAATACCGACATTAAGACGAATATGAAATTTGGTGAGGATCGTATTACCTGAAAATTTAAAAAAAATATGAAAAAATATTATTCATCTCACGATAACTTGAGAACGAGATACCGACTTGCAATTTTTAGGGTAATGTTTCTTCATCGCAGAGAGTTCGAAAGGATTTCCATAGGAGCCGCTGGTGGGATTTTCTCCCTACCAGTTCGCAACGGATGGAATTAGGTTTCCTAGAACTGGTTGTTCATTCAGTGTACTTAGTCACGCTGATGATTGGTAACAACCATGAAACCGCGGTTCGTGTCTGTCCTTGAATGACGCTTTCCTCTTTGGGGGACCACTGAGCAATGAGATGACCTAGCTCGGTTCACGCGGAATATTCGTTTATGGTTAAAATCAATTAATATTTCAGCGTGAGTCTTCTGAAATTTGGATGTTATTTCCTGAAAACTCAAAAAATACTAATCCGGTCCAATTGAAACATGTTATTATTAGTTGTAAAATGGCGACGCGCAAATTTTCGAGAAATTTCGTGAGGATCGTATCATTAGAATTTTTTTTTTAAATGGGTTCAAGCCCTGTGGACAGGGGCTTTCTGGCGCTCTAGTTCAAACAGACAAACTATATCTCCGAAAGTATTGGTTTCTCAGAGTTGGGAATTATATCAATGTATTCTTATGATAGAACTGCATCATAAAGAAAATTCAATTCAAATAATAGTTTATTTATCAAGATTAAATGAGCAATCTGAGAATGAGAACTGCACCATGGGGAAATCAAATTAAATCTGGCCAATTTTGCCCAATAACGAACTTAACCGAGATATTCATCTCCCTAACCTACTCTGAAAATTTCAACTACCTAGCTCATTCCGTTCGAGAGTTATTGTAGAAAAACCTTTTTTTAATTTTCAAAATTTTTTTTGACATTTTGCGGTAACCTGGTCCATACAAAACTTCACGTGCGTATAAAGGTCATGATTCTACAATTTGATGCTAAATTTGAGATAGATCGAGTGATCGGTTTCGGAAATATTCATAAAAAATATTTTTACTAAAATCGGCCATAACTCCGAAACCCCTCGATGGATTTCGCCCATTAACGAACTCGTCCGAGATATTTACGCTCCAAACCCACCTTGCAAATTTCAATCCTCTAACTCCTTTCGTTCGAGAGTTATCGTGCCTACGGACAGAATCGATTTCGACCTCGGATTCTTGATCAGTGAGTCGAACCAAATCGTTTGAGACCATTTTCAGGCAAAAATTCGAAAATTACAGACATTTGGGCAAAATGATAAGCACTCTGTTCCGAGGAACTAGAGCGCCAAAAATTATTGACAATCATTGAAAAAAATTTTATATCTCAAACTATCCGTCCCATATCGCTGAAATGTGTGTGTATCACTGGAGCTATGGGAAACCTGTCCTACCAGGGCACTTGAGATTATAACAAATCACACAGCACTTCATCTAGTTATAGAGAAAATGGCCCATGAAGACATTCTCAGAATATCTAGGAGAGGAACAGGTAATGAGAGTATTAAAAATGCGTTCAAGCCCTGTGGACAGGAGCTTTCTGGCGCTCCTAGTTCAAACAGACAAATTATATCTCCGAAAGTATTGGTTTCTCAGAGTTGGGAATTATATCAATGTATTCATATGATAGAACTGCATCATAAAGGAAGTTCAATTCAAATGATAGTTTATTTATCAAGATTAAATGAGCAATCATGAGAATGAGAACTGCACCATGGAAGAAATTAAATTAAATCTGCCCAATTTTGCCCTATAACGAACTTAACCGAGATATTCATCTCTCTAACCTACTCTGAAAATTTCAACTACCTAGCTCATTCCGTTCGAGAGTTATATCTATGTCTATGGATGAAAAGCAGTCTCACTACTCTCAGATCTCTTACTTCATGTTCCGTTCCGAAATGTAAGACTTTTCTGAGAAAAACTAATTTCGGAGCAAACAACTGAGATTTTTCTCACTTCGCTCACAATTCTTCGATTGATTAGATAATGACATGTCTCAGGAAAATAATTTGACATTATGACAATTCATACATAGAATAATTATATCATTGTGTGACAACGTTGAAATACGATTTATTATTGAAATTTTGAAAAATCATATCTCCGAAAGTATTAGCTTGTTAGAGTTAAAAATGATATCATTGGATTCTTATGGTAAAACTGCTTATTGAAAAAAAATTAATTTTGAATGTTTTTTGTAAAAAAGATTTTTTTTTTGTTACTCCTAAACCATCTGTCCGATTTTGCCCAATAACGAACTTAGCCGAGATATTTATCTCACAAACCTACTCTGAAAATTTCAACTGTCTAGCTCATTCCGTTCGAGAGTTATCGTGCCTACGGCCGGCCGGACAGAATGATTTTCGACCACGGATTCTTGATCAGTGAGTCGAACCAAATCGTTTAAGACCATTTTCATCGAAAAATTCGTAAATTACAGACATTTGGGCAAATTGATAAGCACTCAGTTCCGAGGAACTAGAGCGCCAAAAACCAGAAAGCCTGGTCCTCTCTTACCAGGTACATTTCATCAGCCAATCTTCCTAGTGACGAAATGATCAAGAAATTAAGCATCGAAAAAGGACTGGGACAGGGAATCCACCACCCAAGTTCTTAAAATAAATGCCATTAAATGGTACACAGACGGTTCAAAAACCACTACAGGAGCTGGTGCATATGGGCCAGGAACCAAATGCTCACTATCGCTTGGCTCCTATCTGAGCATCTTTCAGGCAGAAGTACTTGCAATAGAAGGATGCGTGGAAATGAACCTAGAAAGAAACTATCAGAGTTGTGATATAGCATTCCACTCTGACAGTCAAGCTACTATTAAAGCTCTGAGCTCCCATGTTATCGAATTCAAGCTAATATGGGAGTGCCGAAGAAAACTCAATAAAGTAGGCAAGAACAACAGGGTCTCCTTGGTATGGGTTCCTGGTCACGCGGGAATCATAGGAAATGAAGAAGGCCAACACACTTGCCAAGAAAGGAGCACAAACCCCCTTCATTGGCCCGGAACTTTATTGTGGGGTCGGTAGACACACCTAAGAAAGTGAATTCTGGACGAAAGAAGAAACTGAGAGAGGTACTTTCTGGAAATCTCTCCCCCGAATGCATCACTCCAATAAATTCCTCCAGAACTTTGATACTGTCAGATCCAAGAAATACTTGGAACTCAGTAAAAGAACAAGCTGCACCTCCTCACAGGGACTACGGCCTCGGGAAGCATATGATGAGATTAGGGCTAGCAGAAACTGACGAGTGCATATTCTGTTGGGAGGAGGATGAAAATACTGATCACCTGACAACGGAATGCCTCGCCATCTCAAACCAAAGCAAGGAATGCTTTGGGCACGAAATCTGCAGGAGCGAAGACGTAGCCTCCTTGAAGCCATCCCAGATACTGGAGTTCATCAGAACTGCCTGGAAGGCGACCTGTAGATGGTGACGACAGCGAAAGCTCTGACAGGGGGGGGGGCACAATAGACCTTAAGGTCGCAGTGCAACGTTACCCCGTACAACAATATACAATATCGCTGACATGTTGCGAGAGCCTTCAGGGCAATAACTGGCCAACTAACTGGACACTATACCCTGAGGAAGGACCTGCACAACATGGAGATTCTACAAGAAGACCCTGTTTGTAGGAAATGTGGGAAGGCAGAAAAAACTGCCTCACGTCATATTTGATTGTCTTGCCCACACACGATGGAGACTTCACTATGGGAGCGACGACACGACCCTGAGTGCCAGAAACCGTTACATGAGACCCATGTCAGGGGTGCGGGACTTACATAGCTTGGTTAAGCAAACCTGAGCTGCAGGGGATAGACTAGGAGACCCCATGGCAGCTAGCAACCCAAGCTCAAGGGATCAACCATGAGACTCTGTCAATAGCTAATAGGAGACCGACCAAGTTGCAATAAGCCTCTCTAGGCCACAGCACAGGCTACTTGCTCAGTCGGCATCGGTCTAACACAAAAAAAAAGCTAACCCTACTTCTATTTTAGTCTACCCAGTCTAGCCACGAAGCAACCTTTGTTTGAAACACCCTGTGTGCTTAATCACCATCACTACTATACCCTTAGGCTGGTTTTCCTGTCACGCTGACGGTCGGCGCTGATGAGTCAATATGTATGTAGCTATAGGTAGCGTTTTCGAGTCACGCGGCGCTGACGGCCGTCAGCGCTGATCTACATGCGCGCACGTACGCGCCGGCGCGTCGGCGCCGCTGACTAGCTGGCGCCGACAAGCCTCCACATTCAGTGAGCCAGAGACAATAGCATCCTTCTATTTCTTTTTGTGATCAGCGCGATACTAAAAGGATCCGAGCTGACCGATCAGCGCTGACCGTCAGCGGCGACCGTCAGCGTGACAGGAAAACCAGCCTTACTAATGCATTTGTTAGTAATTCAACCAAATGAAGGAAACGGATGAGAATAAGGTAAACAATGTGGTGATAATAGTGTTTGTGTAAAATATACAGGTCTGAATCGTTTATGGTGGGTTTCACACAACTTGATCGACACAGGAGTTCGTTCAATTCTGATAAAATTATATGATGGAGCCTACAATTAAATCACATTGAAAACTTTAATCGGTTCAACTTTAACAAGTAATCAAATATTTATGAGCCCCACCATAAGGATTTCGTGATGTTACAAGCAATTTACAGTTTATTCATATTACAATGAATTGACGATGTATATCCTAATAAATATTTGTATCAAAATAAATTATCTTAACCCTAATATCATTCAGTATCTCCACTTCCATTACTTTGTGTTAAGTAGACTTGCTGTGGTCCACCCGCCTGATTAGAAACCTAAAAACATTTAGATTATAAAAAAAATCATCAGAAAATTGAAATCAACATCAATTTTAACCATGTACAGGGTGGTCCAGATCTTAAGCAAGAAATTTTAACCACGTATTCTACGTCAAAAATAAGCCCTAGTTTGTCATACAAACATAAGTCGAGAAATGCTTCCTCTCCGATATACAGGGTGTTAAAAAAACAGAAAAAAAAAGGTTTTTTATTAATAACTTTTACACTTTTTGAAATATTTCTAATAAATTTGGGACATAGGTTTTAAGGATCAAGGAGCACTGTTTGAATGGAATAATTTTTTGTTTATTCTACCAGTGGCGTCCGCACTGCATCGAGACTTTATTTTCAGACAAAAAAATGATACGCCACTGGTTTTTCCAACATTAAAAATTACTCTTGAAATCCTTATTTAATATGGAGCAAATTAATTCTCTTGCGTTTTTGACTTCCGAGGCACCGTTTCCGAGTAAAAAAATTAAACACATTCTCACGCATGAGGAAATCGCTAAAATTTGATATGGTACATAATAATAATAAGACTATCTTTGTAAACGAAACGTATAATTACAAAAAAAATGGTTCAAGCACTGACGTGAAGTCAGAAGCTTTTGCGCGTATGTTCTATTGTCCATTCTTCTGTATTGGACACCCTTAATCGAATTTACCATGGTAAATTATGTTGTCCATTATCCATTATGGTAAATTCGATTAAGGGTGTCCAATACAGAAGAATGGACAATAGAACATACGCGCAAAAGCTTCTGACTTCACGTCAGTGCTTGAACCAATTTTTTTATTTATAATATCATTTAAATTAATATTGTAGGACGTTACTTTAAAAGTTCTAAGCTATACTGACTTACAGCTAAAATATTATAAAGAAAAGAAGCAATTGGATAGTCTAACTATCATTTTAATAAAATGATGCATTTTTATTGTTCAAATAAAGATATTTTGTTAACTTACAAGAATTTCTTCATTCAATGGTATTTCAAACATCTAATTACAGTTTTAAATATAAAAAATGGGTTCAAGCCCTGTGGACAGGAGCTTTTGGGCGCATGTTCCTTGTGGCCCGTACTGACCAGTAAAGAAAAAAAGCAGTATCATGTTGAATACCTTAATATTATTCTGGAACACAAATTTTCCATTACAATAATCTTCATCTAGCTTCTATTTAGTATCAATTCCTGTAGAACGTGATCATAATAAGTGTTTTCCATATAATAAAATGTGTTTGAACTTGGTATGTAGGAAATCTGACATCAATCATTGGAATTAATTGATTTGACAAACAGCCGTCAAATGAGGTAAATAGATTTTTGTGACGATTTTCTGTGACCATAAAAAAAATTAAGCATTTCATTATTGCATTTCTTGAAATAGGTACCTTTTCAAGTCGATCAACATCGTCCTTCTTTCGACGTCTAAACTATGACTTGATTCTTTATGTTTATGTCTTTGAATTTGTTTTCGGTGGAATTCAAAGAGTTCATAGAATAATCGATGAAAATACTGAGAGAGACCCAGGAAATTTGACACATTTTGTCTTATATCTCCAGAAATTGAAATCGTATAGAGCCAAAATTTTGCACAATGTTGCAAAATACTACAATTGACGTTAGTACAAGTTTTTGTTGCAATCTGATGAATAGTTCACGAAAAAAAAATTTTTTTTTCGAAAAAATTAAAAGAAATTTTTTTTTAAAAATTACCAACATTTTGATCATAACAGAATTTTGCCAAAAGTTGCGCGTTTATATCCTCGAACTGACTACCAAGTTTCGATTCAACATCTTCTTTAGTTCCTGAAATATCAGGGAAATAACCTCAAAATTTTAAATGTCTATAACTCCTAAACCGTCCGGCCGATTTTGCCCGTTAACGAACTTAACCGTCGCATTTTGATCAGAAACCTACCCTGAAAGTTTGAAGTCGATAGGACCTTCGGTGCTCCTGTTATCGTGCCTACGGCCGGCCGGCCATACGGCACCCAAAAATCTGACACCGGATTCGTAATCAGGGAGTCCGAATTAGTCTATTAGCCAATTTTCAGCTCGAAATTCGAAAATTACAGACATTTGGACGAAATGATAGGACGATGTTCCCCTAGAACATACGCCCAAAAAGGCCTAAATCGTCAGTTTCGCTTTCGAACATTTCCGACCCCGTCTCTCGAATTAATTCTGACGTTTCTCGGATTGACTTTTTGAATGGAAAATCGTCGGACTCAAAACCTCCGAAACTTGTTACGAATTAGTATATTTAGGCTCAACCTAGAAGAACGAAATTTGGGAAAAACACAAATCGATTCGTCTTCTTCGACTCGACGGCAAAAGTCCGGGTCGAGCGATCGTTTCTTCGGAGCCTTACGCTACACCAAATCGGTACTACTGAACTCGCACAAGAATGCTCGAATCTCCAACAATATTTAACCGATCATATTAAAACTTGAAACTTGGCAGTAGAGTTAGGTTATGAAGGCTCTTGCAAAATTTCATGAATTTCAAACGAATAGTTACTGATATATAGAATTTTTTTTTTTTATTTTTAATGATTTATTAAAAATTTTCTACAAATGCTATCCTCACCAAATTTTGCAAACATTTTTGCGTTGCCATTCTACAACTAATAACAATGTTTGAATTCCATCGGTTCAGTATTTTTCGAGTTAATGAGGAACAAAAAACCACCAAATTTCAGAAAATTTCAGATTGCTATAACTCTATAACCGTTTGGCCGATTATGCTCATAAACAAACTGAAATGTCGCGTTCTGGTGCACATCCTAACCTGAAAATTTCAAGCCGCTATCTCATTCCGTTCGCAAGTTATCGTGACAACAAAAATATTTTTTAATAATTTTTTTTGAAATTTTCTACCCATACGATTCGCACAAAATTTCACAAACGTGCTTAGGGTCATATTCTACAACTACCCACCAAGTTTCAATTTGATCGGATTCATATTGGTTGAAAACAAAATTATTACTCGGAAACCACTGGGCCGATTATGCCCATTAACGAACTTGTCCGTCGTATTGGGATGCGCCACCTACCCTGAAAATTTCAAGTCGCTAGCTCTTTTCGTTCTCAAGTTATCGTGGCAACGGCCGGCCGGCCGGCCGGACAGAATCAAATTTGACCTCGAATTCTTCATTGGGGAGTCGAACTTAATCGTTTGAGACCATTTTTTTCAAAAAATTCGAAAGTTACAGACATTTGGGCAAAACTATAACGCGATGTTCCCCAGAACATACGCGCAAAAATAAGCGTTAATAGCCACACTCAATTATGAATTTTAAGGTGTTCGAAGTAAAAGAAAGAAAAACATTTTATTTCCAAAAAATTTTAACACCCTGTATCTCAAAGAGGAAGCATTTCCCGACATATGTTTATACGACAAACCAGAGCTTATTTTTGACGTAGAATACGTGGTTAAAATTTCTTGGTTAAGATCTGGACCACCCTGTATTCCTCTCGTCCAATAGAAAACTTTTTTCAAATATCGTTTTTGCAGATTCGACACAGGTAAAAAGATACCGGCTGTTGAAACTCCAAAAAAAAGAAGTTTTTATTTTGTAGCTTCGACATGTTTACGAATGGAATGAATTCTGGTGTGAAGATTTCTATAACAATACATTAACTGATAGACTCGCCGATTCAACAAACTTTATGATTATTTGATTGATATTTCAAATGGCCTGGAACATAGTTTGTGAATGCCGCATGAAAACGTCGCTCGGAGGCATAGAAATAAAGACATGGACTAGGCACTGAGGAATAATCTATGTTGAATGTGGAAACAAAGTGTATGAGTGTACCAGCACATTAAGATATCTTTAAACGCTCATAACTTTTTATCCAGGCCGAATCCAGAAAAATGGCAAATGAAAAAAGCGTTGTATTCGATGAGAGGATTCCTTATTTGAAATTAATGTGCAACTTAAAGACTCCCCCGTATATTGTAATCGTCAATCAGTGAAATGATATTTTAATGGCAAATGTAAGTAAAATAACACTTAAGAATGAGCTCCCCATAAAGCTAGAGGGCCCTTCTACAGAATCAACTACAGGGTGTCACAAGTTCGAGTGCCTATTAGACGTTTCTGGAGAACTGTACATATTTGAAATCTGAAAATTGGGATTATGATATTGCTTGAAATTCTCTACAGAGCTAAAATATTTTCGAAGCCCAAGCATTTCCGGTTATACAGGGAGTGAAAATGAATTTGATGAAAAACATTTTTTTCAAGTTTTGCATTCCTGATATTATCAAGTATTCAATGCTGAATATATTTCTGTTAAAACCATTGTATTCATTCGAATAGTTTTCAAAATATCGAAAAAAAAAACGGAAAAAATGTCAAATATGTTTAGTCAGTATTATGTTAATTATTCTTATTTTAAACATCCTGAGCGTGAACCATTTCTACAAGATCGAAGAAGAAGAATGTTGAAAGGTCATGCATCTTTAGAATTTCAGAAATATCATCACAGGATGTTTCAAATTTTGTGTCGAAAATTCTGATCAAAAAATGGCCATAACTTCTGTTTTTCAGATTAGAACCCTATTTTTTTATGATTGCGTTGGATTCTGCGGTGAAAAATAATTATAGTTTTCTAACATGATTATGCTCCTAAATTCAATAATTTCTAAGTTTTTTTTTAATTTAGGAGCATAATCATGTTAGAAAACTATCATTATTTTTCACCGCAGAATCCATCGCAATTGTAAAAAAATAGGGTTCTAATTTGAAAAACAGAAGTTATGGCCAATTTTTGATCAGAATGTTCGACACAAAATTTGAGACATCCTGTGATGATATTTCTGAAATTCTACAGATGCATGACCTTTCCACATTCTTCCTTTCTTGTTGTAAAAACGGTTCACCCTCAGGATGTTTAAAATAAGAATAATGAACATACATACACTCGAACTTGGGACACCCTGTATAACAGAATTTTTGCACGAATTTTCCAAGACTTTTACGACTGATTAATGTTCCTGAATAATACTTTGTGAGTAATGTTGCGATATTGTATTCATGCGATTGTTTTATGCAAATAAAGTAATTTCAACACTGTAAAAATTAATTGCAACCCTGTATTTTTGTACCACAAACCTGAATCAATTGCGGATGGCCCGTCGCAATTGGGGAGGTTTGAATAATTACAGGCTGTGACGAATTTCCTTGTACATGCATTTTAACCATTTGTAGTTGTTGTGGAGTCAGGTTCAACTGAAAGGAATATACTACTATATTAAAAAAAAATCAAAGAAACGTGCCAATAGAAATAAGTTATTCGAACATAATGATATTTATTAACGTTAATTTCAACAAACTCGGTGTATAAAACCTTCCATCTAAGCTGAACAGGAGCAACAAATCAGTTTTGGTGTATCAGATTCGGCGCATGCGGACAATGGAAGCAACTCAAAGCATTGCTTCTATTGCATGCAACATTTCAATTCGGAAAAATCTTAGCATATCATAGTGAAAGCAAGTTATTGAAAAAGAATAGACGATATAAAGATAATCCAATTACATTATAAATAGGTGCCTGAGAAACACTTACTGGAATTTGTTGTATTTCTCCATTTGGAGTGACGATTTGCTGAAGAATTTGAATGTTCCCCGTTTGATTTTGACTAACTGGAGATGTTTGTTGAATTAAAACAGGTGTCTGTTGCGATGCTGATGTTGGGGATCCATTCTAGAATAACAAAACATAAACAGTGATTATTCTTTCTTTCATTTCAATACAGAGAACGAGAAGGAGAGAGTACATAATTTATAGGAATTCGAGGGTGATCTGTCATATTTAAAGAATGCAGTAAGAAATAAAAAGCAATCCTGGTACACAATTTCATTGTTTGTCATAATATTATCCATGTAAATCAATCGACAGATTCATTCTTTGAAATGATATATCGTTATCTAAGAACCCTCATCACACAACTCAAAGTTTCTATTTTACACCTTCCCTTTCAAACCAACTCTTGTCTTGATAAATATAATCCATATTATTGAATAAGAAGCTATGGATCAGGAGTATTAATCTCTACTAATCCTAGCACAGGCTCCATTCTCTTTTCAGGACTGTATAAATTCTTGTAGATTAATCTGACTCCTATATATTATATTATTTGATTCATATATTATAAACTGAACCTTATTGTAAAAAGAATTTTGCAAGGGCGCTAAAAATAGCACATCAATAGAAATTTTCAATATACTTCAATTGCACATAATTTTTTGCCGCTCTTGTTCCTCAGTACAGAATGCTTATCAATTTGCCCAAATGTCTGGAATTTTCGAATTTTTGGACGAAAATGGTCTTTAACGATTTGGTTCGACTCACCGATCAAGAATCCATGGTCGAAATCGATTCTGTCCGGCCGGCCATAGGCACGATAACTCTCGAACGAAAGGGGGTAAGAGGATTGAAATTTGCAGGGTAGTTTTGGAGCGTAAATATCTCGGAAGAGTTCGTTAACGGGCGAAATCCACCTAGCGGTTTCGGAGTTATGGCTGTTTATAGTAAAAACAATTTTTATGAATATTTCCAGAACCGATCATTCGATCTATCTGAAATTCAGCATCAAATTGTAGAATCATGACATGTATATGCATGCGAAGTTTTGTATTGATCGGATTGCCGTAAAGTGGCAAAAAATCTTCAAAAGTTTTTAAATTTTGTTTCTTCAATAAATCTCGAACAGAATGAGCTAGGCAGATTTGAAATTTTCAGAGTAGGTTTGGGATATAAATATCTCAGTTAAGTTCGATATTCGGAGTACTGAAAAAAAAAATTTCTTTCACATTACAAATTTCAAATTCAATTTTTATTCAAGATGCAGTTTCACCATAAAAAATCCATTGATATCATTTTCAACTACAACAAGCTAATTCTTTCAGAGATATGATTTTTCAAAATTTCAATAATAAATCGTACTTCTATGTTTTCACAGAATGCTATAATTATTCTATCTATGAATTATTATATGATCTGTGTTCATACTCGTACACGTCATCTTGTTTTCCTATAAGAGAGAGTCAAATTCATCAGCTAGAATTATGAGGATTATAATATGATATAATACTTTTTGGTGATATTTTAATGCCTATGGATAATCCATATAGTGATGGAAATATATAAGGTAAGCTTATCAGAATGGGTTCAGTCCCTTTTTTTATTTTAGATCCAATTCCATGGTTGAACCATAAATGAACTAGTGTGATATGAGCGCAATTAAAGTTCTATGAACGAATGGAACACTGAAGTTGAATAAAAAATATTAATATACCTGATCTACAGCACTGACTTGCACAGTCTGTACCTGTTGTGGTTGAACAATCTGTATTGTATTTGGCTGAGTCACTGTTGCTGTCGTGCCACCACTACTTGAACTGTTTGGCAAATTCTGTTGCAAATTAGCGTTGTGTTGCTGAGCTAATTGTAAGTAATATTGAACCTGAAGAAATGAGAATCGGTAATGTCAACCTGAACAATTAGAGGTGTATAAGTACCTGGTCTGTATTTCCAACTCGCGCACCATCATCTCGTACCTTATTGGTATTTGGTTTCATGTCTTCTCGGGGTACGATATCAATTAAAAAATCAAATTGATCATATTTTGATATTGCCATCGCAATATCATTCCTCTGAAATATTTTAAATTTATATGTTTGTTCTTAACTTACATTATTGATTCATGATATTCAATTATAGAATTGTTTGATATGCAAAGCCTATTATGGATATGTGAATCTATGAATGCTACTCAATGTTCCTTAATTTTATTCTCGATATTAATACGGGAGTACTTTTGCACATTTTATAACATAATCCCACCTATTATACATACGACATAAGTCGTAATTTGTCCCGCGCATTTTTTCATTCTTTTATACAATATAAAGTAAAATATATATCTATGGGAGATGATAGCCCTTCTTAAGGGCCCTGTAGCGGGCTTCGAACATCTGGAGTTCTGAATAATCATCGCTTGGACTTGGACCGGTCAGACCTGGTTTTGAAAGAGACCCTCCTGGCCTTACGAGCAACATTTTCATTTTTGAATTCAAATATTGAAGGGATTTCAGGAGTGAATATCTTCGAAAACTAGCGGAGGCGATTCTTCTCCACGAGCCTACAGAGAAGTATTTTTGTGAGAGGAAACTTTTGAAAGGTTATGTATTATTTTTAATTTGTTCGTTTCCTCCTCTTGTCTTTTCATTTTTCAGGTTGATTTTCGGGTACCTTGGAGAAACCTATCCGTTTTTTGACGAGGGAATCCACATTGAACAAATATATCCCCATCAATATTTTTAAATTTCAGCGAATTTTGTAAACAATAGTTACAATTCACCACACTCACGGGGAGAAAGGGTTTTTTGCTGAGGTTTTTCCCTAAGCTCTTGTATCATACGTCGAATTGTATGGTACCCTGTTACACCAACCTCTGCTAACACATATACAGCTCTCAGTCAAAAGAATATATATATATACCTGAAGAGTCCTCCGTTTATTATCTTCTGTATGAATCCAAGCCCTCAACGTTAGTTCATGTATGAATATTTCAGCAGCTTTGGCGAAGAGTAGTGGGGCTTCAGCGGATATCATTTTTACATCCTCATCCAATTTCATGATCTTTTTAATTCTGGCTAACGGTAACACTTGTTGTTTGAGATCCATCTGTAATAGGTACAGATACAGGATAAATTTCAAGTTGGTGTTAAATTATTGATGGCACTCACTGTTTTTATGGATTTTATTTCTTCCATAACTTTCATCCAGAAAGTACTCAGGGCATTTTGAGCTTCGCTCTGTGTTTGACTGTGATCATCAACACACTGGGAAATACCGTCAGGCTTTTCGTCAGTCACATCTGATCTGCAAAATAAGGAAAATGAATTGTCAAAAATTCAGTTACTAACATATTTTCTCTTACGCATTTACAAAATATACATTCGCAGACATAGTCGTATAGATTTTATTATAAAAATATTGAAAATTTATAGATATTACAAATAAACCAATTAAAAGTTTTGAAAGCAAAATAAGCGCCTTTAAATCGAAAATAGCCAATGGCCAATCACTGCAGTCACCAATCCAAATGCAGACAAGTTGCCCAATCCGACATTTTAATTTTACGATCACAGAATACAGTAATCTGTTATCAGGCCTTTGATTTTTCAATCGTCATTCACATTATTCACATCAATATTCATATTTTGTTGTGTGTTAGATTATCTCAAGGTATATTTTTTGAATGCGCTTCCTATTTATAATATGGAATAGTTTTATCGAAGAATTTTCATCGAAGACTAATAAATATGAGTTATTTCTTTGACATAAGTCTGCATATTGTTCTGTGGATCAATGTTTTGATTTTCATTTTTTGTTCAGTTAAAAATTGACAGTTCTTGAGGTAGTTTCGCCAGTTTTAGGGGTTTTAGGTTTCCGTGAACTTAATTTGTGTTTATAATTCTGGATACATATTTTACAGATTAATTAATATGTAGTGACATTTGATTTAAGTGGATAGTTTCCTTCCTTTATTTATATATTGGGTATAAAAAATTGAATCTAAATATCTCACAATGGTTAAACGGCTTACTGAAGAAATGGTTATTGCAAGAACGAAGATATCAGATCTTGGGAAAATTAAAAGATTAAATTGTTGGTTAGTAATCTTGGTTCACTAATTTTACTTAGAAGTAAGACTTCTTCAACACCAGTGGATGTTACTCGATTAAATTCTTCATCTGACACATTAATTATGCTCTTAGATAACCGTAAAAATTTGAAATGTTAATGCCATGTCTCCATGCAATTTCGTTGTGAAATTTGAAAATTGTTCCTTGAAGACATCTCAGTTTCAGTGAATATCATTGTAAATACATCTGGATGATAATAAATCACTATGGAAGTTGAAATTCATTGTATTTGTTTGTATGATGTCAAATTCAATACTGATGAAGGGAACATTATTTAAATATGTATGCTATTCGAAGAAGGAAGGCACTAGAGTTGATAAAAGATATCAGTACATTGTGGTAATTAGAATTTCAATAGTACAAAAAAAGAGGGAGTAGGGCGAAATACATTTATGAATTTTAGAGATAGGATTTCTACTAGTCTTCCTCAATATCCCACATTCCATTCTTGTTCTGCAAAAATTCTATCAAAATAATAGAAATAAAAATATCATTTAATTATTGCAGGGGAAGTGAATTATCTGATGTCAGTCTCTTGAGAAAAATGCTATCCGTTGAAGTGCTATCTCTGAGGTAAGGAAATAAATCACTAAGTTAAATTGCTTGAATTTCAGATGTATCCATCCTTTTTATTAGTCTAAACATTTATGTTTTTCTGTCAGACTCGAGTGAAATAGTTTACAAAAACTGGGTATTCAAGAAATTTATGACAATTTTATTCTGCGTTGAATTGTTCGATTTCAATAATTTTATTCATTTTATCATCTTTAGTGGCTATAACTACTGGCTATAATTTGTTTGCATTCGATGTTTTTAATGCAACAATGTCATTTAGCTTTAGAAGAGATAAACCAAGTAGTCACTTCATCTGGAGAAATCGAATCCTGTACCGTTTGAGTGTGAAGCAGACTGCTTAACCATAAGCGTCACCGAACCGATATAAGAATGTTGGGATCAGGCTGTATGAATTATCATACCTCCAATTTATTTTCCCAATATTTCTAAATAGCTGTATAGATCTGATCGAGTTTAAATCTAGCAGTTGGTTGTAAAATGAGGTTTTGAAGGATCTTGCAAAATTTCAGCGATAATTTCTGATATAGAGTTTTTTTTTTTTTTTTTTTGCGCTCTTCTTCCTCGGAACAGAGTGCTTATCAATTTGCCCAAATATCTGTAATTTTCGAATTTTTGGATGAAAATGGTCTTAAACGATTTGGTTCGACTCACTGATCAAGAATCCATGGTCAAAATCGATTCTCTCCGGTCTTCCGCCGTTAACACGATAACTTTCGAACGGAATGAGCTAGAGAGTTGAAATTTTCAGAATAGGTTTGGGAGATAAATATCTCGGTATAAGTTCTTTATTGGGCAAAATCGACCAGATGGTTTCGGAGTAACAAAAAAAAATTTTTTTACATTACAAATTTCGAATTCAATTTTTTTTAAGATGCAGTTTCATCATAAGAATCCATTGATATAATTTTCAACTCTTAACAAGCTAATACTTTCGGAGATATGATTTTTCAGAATTTCAATAATACATCGTAATTCTGTGTTTTCACAGACTATCTGTCTGTGTTCACTGTTCATGCATGTAATCTTATTTACCTATATCCGACATGTCAAATGTATCTCTCAATAATCTATAATAATCTAACAAACAAAGCATGATTGAATGCAAAATGACCAACTATAGGATATTATAATTACCCCTACCCTATATGCCCTTGGATAATCCATATTATGATGAAAATATATTCACAATATCTTCAGTGAAAACAAAACGGGAATATTGGCTATAATAATAATAATAATAATAATAATAAATAATATAATTTTTTGAGTACATTTGAGGAATGAAAATCTCGTATAAGTTCGTAATTTAATTTGAAGTAAGTTTCTTTTATGAATCAGTTCTATTATGAGAATCCATTGATATCATTCCCAACTCTGAGAAACACAAGAGCGCCAAAGCCCCTGTCCACAGGGCTTTCCCACATTTTTTTTTCAAAAATTTTCTAATCATACAATCCTCACGAAATTTTTGTGACTCAGAATAAACAAACATGCATTTGTGGAATGTTAGCTTTCGATAAATCAACAATTATGCCATTCCATCTTCAAAATTAGAAATAAATACAGTCGATTAAAAATGAAACAGAATTAATTGTAAATTTATATGAATGCAAAATTTTGTATTGATCGGATGACTACGTATAGAAAAATAAATTTCAAAAATTTGAAAATTTTGTTTTCCCAATAACTCGAATAATACCTGATATGATCGAATTGAAAATTAGTAGTTAATTGTATAATAGCGACGCAAAAACTTGTGCAAAATTTCGGGAGAATCGCACGACTAAAATATTTTTTTTGGCGCTCTAGTTCCTCGGAACTGAGTGCTTATCAATTTGCCAAATGTCTGTAATTTTCGAATTTTTGGCTGAAAGTGGTTCAAACGACCGGCCGGCCGTAGGCACGATTACTCTCGAAAGAAAAGAGTTAGAGGATTGAAATTTGCAAGGTGGGTTTGGAGCGTAAATATCTCGGTTAAGTTCGTTAATGTGCAAAATCCATCGAGCGGTTTCGGAGTTATGGCCGATTTTAATAAAAACATTTTTTATGAATATTTCCGAAACTGATCACTCGATCTATCTGAAAATTAGCATCAATTTGTAGAATCATGACCTTCATACGTTTGTGAAGATTTGTATTGACCAGGTTACCGCAAATTGTTGAAAATAAAATTTTTTTTTTTTACAATAACTCTCGAACGGAATGAGCTAGGCAGTTGAAATTTTCAGAGTAATATAAGATGCAGCTTCACCATAAAAATCCATTGATATAATTTTCAACTCCAACAAGCTAATACTTTCGGAGATATAAATTTTCTAAATTTCAATAATGAATCGTACTTCTATGTTTTCACTGAATGCTATAAATATTCTATCTCAGCTTTATTATATGATCTGTGTTCATACTCGTACATGTCTTCCTGTTCTATAAGGGAGAGTCAAATTCATTACAGCTATTTTAATTTGATTTCTTCCATGGTGCAGTTCTCATTCTCAGATTGCTCATTTAATCTTGATAAATAACAACAAATTTTGAACAAGAGCGCCAAAGCTCCTGTCCACAGGGCTTGAACCAATTATTTTATATTTTATCTGAATCCGAGAGATTTCCCACATGTTCCCGGACACCTACATCATCAATTAACGATTTTTTTCGACCTGTACGAAGAACAACTGAAGATAGTGAAATCTTAAACTGTCGAAACGAATGACGAATCTCCTACGCATCTCGAAGCGCAATACAATTCAGCCGATGCTATAGAAATTGCACAAATTACGTCAATTTTTTACGCTCGATGGGATGTTCTTCTGTAGCGGAACGGTGCTCAATATTTTCGATACGAAATTTAGGTATTTCTCATTATTTTCACGTGGTCGCGAACGTTTTGCAATAGTTTTGGCCTGTAACTTCTTTCTTGTCGAAAATAAATCGAAAAGTGTGTCATCCGTTCGGGTCTGGCTCTGGCATCGCGTTTAAAGTAGTATAGCGAGAGTACCGAACGAAGTGTGGCAATGAAAAAAATCTTAAAATTGGTTCAAGTCCTGTGGACAGGAGCTTTGGCGCTCTTGTCCAATCTTTGACAAATAATATCTCCCAAATTATTGATCTGTGGGAATGATATAAATATATTCTTAGGATAGAACTGCATCATGAAAGAAATTCAATTCAAACAGACCGATTTTACCCAATAACGAATTTATCCGAGATATTCTTTCCTCAAATCTACTCTGAAAATTATATTATATCAATTAAAACTTAGACAATATTGCAGTTTTGTTTTTACTGGAGATATTCTGAACCCAATTTGATTATGTATCTTACCAAAGAATATTATTATTATTATTATTATACTGATCCTCCTGGGTCTTCCACAAGGAGACCCCTCATAAGCTCTAAGAGCTTATATTATATTGTCATCTGAAAAGTATAATATCATATCATCCTCATAATTCTACTACAGCTGAGTGCTGAGGTTATTTTATTTTGCATTCAATCATACTTTGTTTTCAAGAATCCTGGTGTATTTTATATCAAGAATAACGAACCACAATTAATTTTAACATTTATCTCTCATAGGAAAATAAGATGACATGTAAGAACACAGATCATATAATAATTCATAGATATAATAATTAAGTACAGCATTCTGTGGAAACATAGAGGTATGTACGATGTATTATTGAAATTTTGAAAACTCATATCTCCGAAAGTGTTAGCTTCTTAGAGTTGAAAATGATATCAACGGATTATTATGGTGAAATTGCATCTTAAAAAAAATGAATTTGAAATTTGTAATATAAAAATAAATTGTTTTTTTCGTTACTCCGAAACCATTAAGCCGCTTTTGCTCAATAATGAACTTAACCGAGATATACAGGGTGAGTCTTTGACCACAGCATTAATTTTAACCAAAGATTCCTCTCATCAAATGAAACACTCTTTTCATTCAACATTTTTCCAAATTCAGCTCAGGTAAAAAGATACAGGCTGTTGAAATTTTGAAAAAAAATCAGTTTATATTTTGTAGCTTTGACATCCTTTTTTCGAATAAAATGAATGTTGGCGTAAAGTTTCCTATAACTATGATACATATTTTCCTAATATTAGTTATTTTCTACTTCTACTCGTTTTCTAGTTAGGGACTCGTGGATTCATAAAACTAAACGAAATTAGCATAAAGAAAGCAGTCATTTCAAGAATATTCCATCGTTTTAGAACATTATATTATTCTTCATCATTTCATTCCTTAAACGCACCGTTTTCGAGATATTCTTCATTGAATGTTTTAAAATGGAAAACTCCAGAAATTTCACTACTTTAATGGATCCGTCCCTGAGCGTTGGAATCCCGAATCAAGCTGTAAACCACGTTCCATGCCTGATTCTCGTCCGCCAACAATGTCATAGATAATATATATGCGGGAGTGTATTATCACATTGAGAAATCTTTAAACGCTTGTAACTTTTTACCTGAGCCGAATCTGGAAAAATGGTAAATGAAAAAAGTGTTTCATTTGATGAGAGGAATCTTTGGTTAAAATTAATGCAGTGGTCAAAGACTCACCCTGTATATCTCCTAAACCTACTCTGAAAACTTCAACTGTCTAGCTAATTCCGTTCGAGAGTTATCGTGTTAACAGAGGGCCGGCCGGACAGAATCGATTTTAACCACGGATTCTGGATCAGTGACTCGAACCAAATCGTTTAAGACCATTTTCATCCAAAAATTCGAAAATTACAGACATTTGGACAAATTGATAAGCACTCTGTTCCGAGGAACAAGAGCGCCAAAAATCAATGAAAATAATTGAAAAAAATTCTATATATCTGAAATTATTCGCCCGACATCGCTGAAATTTTGCGGGAGCCTTCAAAACCTAACTTTTCTGTCAAATTCCAAGTTTTAATATGATCGGATCTATATTGTTGGAGATCCGAGCAGCCTTGGGTGAGTTCAGTAGCTGGATGGGTGACCGTTGCCTTGATAACTTTCGAACGAATAGAGATTTGGCCTTGCAATTTTCAGGGTAGGTTGCGCATCCGAATGGGAGATTTAAGTTCGCTGTTGGACATAATCGGCCCAACGGTTTCGAAGTTATACCAATCAGGAATATTATTTCCTCGATAACTCAAAAAATATAGACTCGATCGAATCGAAGCTGTGTTAACTAATTGTAGAATATCGACATAAAGACGCGTGTGAAAAAAAAAATACAAAAATATATTATGTATCTCACGTTACCTTGAGAACGGGAAGATATAGCGACTTGCAATTTTCAGGGTAGGTTGCGCATCCAAATGCGACATTTAAGTTCGTTAATTGGCATAATCGGCCAAACTGTTCTGAAGTTATACTCATCTGAATATTTGCGCGTATGTTCTGGGGAACATCGCGTTATAGTTATGCCCAAATGTGAAATTTAATTCTGTGGTGCCGTCCGGCCGTTGCCACGATAACTTGAGAACGGAAAGAGCTAGCGACTTGAAATTTTCAGGGTAGGTGGCGCATCCCAATACGACGGACAAGTTCGTTAATGGGTATAATCGGCCCAATGGTTTCCGAGTAATAATTTTGTTTTCAACCAAACTAAATCCGATCGAATTTAAACTTGGTGAATAGTTGTATAATATAGACCTAAGCACGTTTGTGAAATTTTGTGAGAATCGTATCGCTAGAAAATTATTAAAACATTATTAAAATATATTTTTGTTGTCACGATAACCTGAGAACGGAAAGAGATAGCGGCTTGAAAATTTCTGGTTAGGTTGTGCATCTGAATGCGACATTTGAGTTTGTTTATGAGCATAATCGTCCAAACGGTTTTAGAGTTATAGCCATGAAATTTTCTGAAATTTGGTTGTTTTTTGTTCCTCATTAACTCGAAGAATACAAAACCGATTGAATTCAAACATGGTTATTAGTTGTAGAATGCCAACGCGAAAATTCTTGCAGAATTTCGGGAGGATGGTATAACTATAAAATTAAAAAAAAAATAATTGAAAAAAATTCTATATATCATAAACTATTCGTCCGGCATGGCTGAAATTTTGGAAGAGCCTTCAGAACCTAACTCTACTGCAGAGTTCCAAATTTGAACACGATCGGATCTGTATTGTTGGAGAACCGCGCAGCCTTTTGTGAGTTCGGTTGCTGGATGCGAATCGTCGTATGATATGTTGTCTAAGGTAGTATTTTTGCGAGAACCTTCAAAAATAGTAATGTCATGATGACATATTTTTGCGCGTATGTTATGGGAAAATCGTGTTATTTCATCACAAATCTATGGGAGTTGTTAGCCCTACATTAGCAGTCAGACCTGGTTTTGAAAGAGATCCTCCATAGGAGAAGGCAACTAAATATTGAAGGGATTTCTATGAACAAGAGTGAATATCTTTGAGAAATAGAGAAGGCGATTCTTCTTCAAGAGATACATGTGCCTTCAGAGGAGTATATTTGCGAGAGGGGACTTTTGAAAGGTTATGTATTATTTTTAATATGATATCGCTGAAATTTTGCTGAAGGCTTCTGATCTTGTAAGGTGAGAGGCTCATTTGTGGATATTAAATCTCTTGATGGGTAGAGAGGAATTTCAGGCCAGTTTTTCTATCCCTAATGAGAATATATCTTTATGTTTCACCTCATCACCTTTAGATCTATCAATTGACATTTATTGGTTAAGAATAAGTAATTGAATATTACTGGAATTCAATTGAATTTCATTCAATATGTTAGTAACTAAACTTATAATTTTCTTTACTTTGATTATTTAAATATGACATTAATTCCAGTAATATTTTTCAAGAATAATTATGTATTCTTCTCCTAAAGAAGAATTGAAGGTAGACAATAATGTGTTAATTTTTTCATCATTGCTTTCTATCCTGACTTCACGAAAAAAAATATTGGTTCAAGCACTGACGTGAAGTCAGGAGCTTTTGCGCGTATGTTCTATTGTCCATTCTCCTGTATTGAACACTCTTAATCGAATTTACCATGGTGAATTCTATTGTCTGTTCTCCTGTATTAGACACTCTTAATCGAATTTACCATGGTGAATTCGATTAAGGCTGTCCAATACAGGAGAATAGACAATAGAATTCACCATGGTAAATTCGATTAAAAGTGTCCAATACAGGAGAATGGACAATAGAACATACGCGCAAAAGCTCCTGAATTCACGAAAAAAAAATTGGTTCAAGCACTGACGTGAAGTCAGGAGCTTTTGCGCGTATGTTCTATTGTCCATTCTCCTGTATTGAACACTCTTAATCGAATTTACCATGGTGAATTCTATTGTCTGTTCTCGCTCTTAATAGGCAAAATAACGTCAATCTCCGTCTACCGTTTAAATGAAACTTTGCTTGTAAATTTTGGACTTAAAAATGCCTAGGCTCCATTTCCAATAATTAAACAGAATTGGCCTGAAATCCGGTTCCATTTAAAAAACATTATTATTTTCCTCAACTAAGAAGAAATCTAGCGAATATCATACCATTTTGGAATCCAGACTAAATGCGCCATCTTTTGATGTTACTTGCCAAAATAGTGCAGTACATTTTTTTTACAGTACAGTCGGTTAAAGTTGGATGATGTAATTATTTTGAATTTAATGTTGGGCAAAAATCCAACATTTTATTTAAAACTGAGGCAGTTATGTTTTAATTTTATACTGTAATTTACAGGAGGGTTATTCATGATTACATTACAGAAAAAAGACTGACGAAAAATTAATATTTGTAGACCCAGGACTTGAAAGATCATCACAGGATGACAGTTTTTCCTTTTTTTTTCTAATACCTATAATTTGAAAAGTACATGACAAAGATTTTTCTTTATATTTTTCTGATAACTGTTATGACTTGGCCTATCGCCCGTTACCGGCTTATCGTTGATTTCTGGGACACCCTGTATATTATAAATTGAGAAAACGGTATATATCGACGCTAAATTCGTAGTAGTGTCCAATGGAAGTGAGTAGACAATAGAACATGCGCGCAAGAGCTTCTTACTTCACGTCAGTGCTTGAACCAATTTTTCTTTTAGTTCCTGTTTTTCAAAAAAATGCATACCTACTGGTACTTAGGATTATGCTATAATAATTATTTTATTGGCGCACAGAAAATTTCGTTCAGCTTAAAAACTCAAAACGAAATACAAATATTAAGTCACAGTCATGAAATTATTCTGAAAAAAAAAAGAATATTAAGTACATTTTTGGCGCTCTTGTTCCTCGGAACAGAGTGCTTATCAATTTGCCAAAATGTCTGTAATTTTCGAATTTTTTGATGAAAATGGCCTTGAACGATTTGGTTCGGCTCACTGATCAAGAATACGTGGTCGAAATCGATTCTGTCCTGCCGGCTGTTAACACGATAACTCTCGAACGGTATGAGCTAGACTGTTGAAATTTTCAGAATAGGTTTGGGAGATAAATATCTCGGTTAAGTTCGTTATTGGGCAAAATCGGTCAGATGGTTTCGGAGTAACATAAAAAAAAATTTCTACATTACAAATTTCAAAATTAGTTTTTCTTAAGATGCAGTTTCGCCATAGGAATCCATTGATGTAATTTTTAACTCTTACAAGCTAATACTTTCGGAGATATGATTTTTCAAAATTTCAATAATAAATCGTACTTCTGTGTTTTCACAGAATGCTATAATTATTCTATCTATGAATTATAATAATATGATCTGTGTTGATACATGACAACTTATTTTCCTGAGACATAATATGTCAAATTTTGATATTTAATGCCCATGGATAATCCATATGATGATGGGAATGGTAATGGTAAGTTAATAATATTGAGTTCAGAATATCTCCAGTAAAAACAAAACGGAAATATTGGCTAAAGTTTCAATTGATATAATATAATTTTCAGAATGGATTTGAGGAAAAAATATATCGTTCATCATAGAATTGAGGAACGAATATCTCCGATGAGTTCGTTGTTGGGTAGAATTGGTCTATTGGTTTTGGATTGATAATTTTTGGCACTCTTGTTGAATTTAAATTCTTTTATGATGATTGAATTTAATTTCTGATATTATGAAGTTCTATCATAAGAATCTATTAATATAATTCCCAACTCATACCAATACTTTCGAAGATATGAATTGTCAAAGTTTCAACAAGAGCGCCAAAGCTCCTGTCCACAGGGCTTGAACCAATTTTTCTGTGAAAAATTGACCATTATTCATATACATACATGAATATTATCTCAAACTACTATAAATTATGAATGCATACAGTCTACAGAACAAGCAAAATAATAATCATTTCCATATATCTACATGTTTTGCAGCCTGTAGGTACAGTACAATTATTGTATTTTACGCTCTCTTGTGAATGCAATATTTTGTTACTTAGGGCCGGTATTATAAACATTTGTCGAAGTTAACTTTAACTTTATCGGTCGAGATAACTTTAGCCTTAAAATGTCTGTTTTATAAAAGTCCCATTTCTGTGGTCTGTGCGAATGTTCTGTGCTAATTTGAATAACTCGACATTTGAATTTTTTCCCAGTCCCTTGAAAATTACTTGATAAATTGAAGAATATCAGTCAAAATTGGTCGCCTCGTTAATTTGAAGGAATGATACCTTGTTCTTGCACGTTAACATTCAATATTTTGAAGTCCGGGCTCCTCCACTCGCTTATCATGCTCAGACAAGTCGTTTGTTTACATAAATGAAATACATATGAGTGAATTTGTACTTATCATTGTAGGCAAAGAAAACACACTAAAATGTAATATAGTTATATTCTTTCGGCTATCGATTTCGGCATTTTTGCCATCATCAGGCCAGCTGAAATACAATCAAGCATACATTGAAAAAACAGTGCAACAAAAATATGATGTCAAATCTGAGTATAATCTCTCTCAGATCGAAACACTCACCGTCCTATCAAGAAACAACAACGTCAATAAGAAACATTATTTAAAAAGTTTTTCACAATTATTGTAAGGTCAGGTAATATAATAAAATAATTACAGAGGTTATCGCTCTTAACCAACAAAATTTCAACTGACAAGCAGGTGGGAACATCAAGTGAAAGACAGGGGATCACAGATAAAGGTCGGTCAAATCTGTCGTAAGTGTCAACTGTCAAACGGAACAAAACAATACAGGGATATCTATATGGATTAACATATTCTAACATACACAAAATCAGAGCAACTCAAAACGATCCTACAAATACCCAAACATATGCCTTTCATTAAATTCTGATATATTGTTTAAAAGTAGATTATTATTTCTATTCTTGAGTATTTCATATTGTTCTAGCAGTAATAGTTTTTTATAGCTCTACCTTGAAAAGGCATAATTATCAGATAGTCAATAGGAAACAACGAACTTTAGAGAACATACTGTTAAACAATAAGGGTAAATGTGATGAAACATGTCGTAGTGGTATTTACAAGATTACTTGTGGTGAATGCCCCTCCTTTTATATAGGTATGACCACTCGTTCAACCAAAATAAGATATAACGAACATGTAAAGAACAGACCAAAATCAGCTCTAGGCGAACATTTGATAGAAAATAAACATAAGACAACAATAGAAAATTTATCACTAATACATAGAGAGAACAACTATAAAAAACTATTACTGCTAGAACAATATGAAATACTCAAGAATAGAAATAATAATCTACTTTTAAACAATATATCAGAATTTAATGAAAGGCATATGTTTGGGTATTTGTAGGATCGTTTTGAGTTGCTCTGATTTTGTGTATGTTAGAATATGTTAATCCATATAGATATCCCTGTATTGTTTTGTTCCGTTTGACAGTTGACACTTACGACAGATTTGACCGACCTTTATCTGTGATCCCCTGTCTTTCACTTGATGTTCCCACCTGCTTGTCAGTTGAAATTTTGTTGGTTAAGAGCGATAACCTCTGTAATTATTTTATTATATTACCTGACCTTACAATAATTGTGAAAAACTTTTTAAATAATGTTTCTTATTGACGTTGTTGTTTCTTGATAGGACGGTGAGTGTTTCGATCTGAGAGAGATTATACTCAGATTTGACATCATATTTTTGTTGCACTGTTTTTTCAATGTATGCTTGATTGTATTTCAGCTGGCCTGATGATGGCAAAAATGCCGAAATCGATAGCCGAAAGAATATAACTATATTACATTTTAGTGTGTTTTCTTTGCCTACAATAATGATGACACTAATGGAAAAGTTCACCAATACCGTTGTACTTATCATTTTAACACCTTAAAAGTTTTTCATTTGTGTATTAAAATGAAATCAAGAAAGAACAAGTGTCTTACTACCCATTGCTTCTACGCCCTCAAACTAATAAAAGTGACGATTTCTTCGCAGCTCTCACCATTATCGAAAATTCATTGGACTATTATACACTGAACTCGCTCACTCAGAAAATTACGGACTTTTTTCAAAATGAAAATAATACATAAATCGAAAATTTTGATCAAACTCTGTATTATTTGAATCATCAGAACACCCTCTCGATCACGTGAGCACTTATTAATGTCAAAAGTTAAATAATATTCATTCGTTTCAGTAGCTTTATTTTTAAATGAGCAAAAAAAAGTGTTGGTTATGCTCATAAGATCTATAAAAGAAAAAATTCGGGCATAGGAATTGAAATGAAATGATTACATTTTTTATATATAATGTATTTATAAAGTTTGGAAGTATTCTTCAATCAATTCTTGTCGCACCAAATTACGATTCTGATTGTGTGGCATATGTTGATTGAAATTTTCCAATTCTACAGCCACATTTTGATCAGGTTCTTCTTCCCTCATATTAACTGCGATATTATGAAGCACTGCAGTTGCTACGATAACAGTCATGTTGTTTCTCTCTTTAATCGAATTGTCAATTGCAATATGGGAAATCTTCTTTTCCATACACCGTACTGCCTTTCTACAACATTTCTAGTTCTTATTTGAGATTCATTGTAGAGTCTCTGGGGTTGATTTTGTGGGTTTTCCAGAGGAATCACCATATACTCGGACAATGCATATCCTGAATCGCTCACCAAAAAACTATTACCAAAGGTGCCTTCTTCAAATCGTGCCTTGAGTCTAGAATGCGAAAATATTATATTGTCATGTGTGGCTCCCGGCCACCGTGCTACGTTATCTCTAATGCGTAAATGACTATCAGCAACGGTTTGGACATTATATGAGAAGTATCCTCTTCTGTTCCGATAATTTTCAGCTTCATTTCCCCCTAAAAGTTATATAATTGTATAAATCACTTGAGTACAGTCTAAAAATAATTATAATTTACACTAGATATTAAAATAGATGCGAGAAATACAAACCTATTAGGTAGTTGGTCTTTGTAAATTTGCTTCAATGTGACCCATTACAACTAGTACAGACTCTTTTGATGATCCAAATCTGCTTTTAAATTCCGTTTCGTTCCATGGTGAAGTGGTCTAAACGATTTCTAAATACCCTTTCTCGCCTAGAGCCTTCAACAATATTCAAAGCATCTTCTTCATCGTCAGTTAAAAGTTCCTCAAAAATAAATTGGATATCGCTGCGGAAAATAGAAACAATAAAATTAGGGTTATTTCAAATACTTAGGTTATATGTGGAAGACCCAGGAGGATCAGTATAATAATAATAATAATAATAATAATAATATGCCATATTATTATTTACATTGAATTGTCGAAAATCGCCATTTTCTACAAAGTTAACTTTAACCGATACCCCATCCACCCGATAAAGTTAACTCGTGAAATGGGAAGTTAACTTTGACGGTGACGTCATTCCACAAGTTAACTTCTAGATATCTGTCAAAATAGTTTTATAATACCGGCCCTTAATAGTCTTAATACCCTTTTGCTCTGGGGTACTGAAATCAGTTCATCTCGCGCAACTTATAGAGTTCGGGCGTACAAACTACAAATACATTCGAAATTCCTCACCTACTTCACTTACATTGAAATTAAAGACCGTTCTAATTAAAATGATCCAGATTAAAAACACCATGTTATTCCACGCAATTACTTCTTCCGTATATATATTCTTTTGAACTTGAGCATTACAATTAATTTTTCATCTAACAATAAAGCATGTGTATGAAAAAAGTGTTAGCAGAGGTTAGTGTAACGGGGTACCATATAATTTGATATATGATACTAGAGCTTAGGGAAAAAACCTCAGCAAAAAAACCGTGAGAATATCCGGCTATTGTGGGGTAAATCCAAGAAAATGTTAACGGCCAACTGCCTAGATGATGATTCCTTGATATCTTCGAAACCGTTTATACTAAGGTTATGAACTTTAAAAATTTGAATCCGAAGCTTACCATACTGGGGAGGTTAATTTTTGGCCATCGTGTTCCTCGGAACAGAGTGCTTATCAATTTGCCCAAATGTCTGTAATTTTAGAATTTTTGGCTGAAAATGGTCTCAAACGATTTGGTTCGACTCACTGATCAATAATACGTGGACGAAATCGATTCTGTCCGGCCGTTAACACGATAACTCTCGAACGGAATGAGCTAGGCAGTTGAAATTTTCAGAGAAGGTTTGTGGAATAAATATCTCTGTTAAGTTCGTCATTGGGCAAAATCGGTCTAATAGTTTCGGAGTAACGAAAAAAATATTTTTTTTTACATTAAAACTATTGAATTCAAATTTTTTTAAGATGCAGTTTCATCATAAGAATCCATTGTTATCGTTTTCAACTCTAACAGGCTAATACTTTCGGAGATATGATGTTTCAAAGTTTCAATAATACATCGTAAGTTCTATGAATGTTAACACAGAATCTGTCTGTGATCACCATTCATAAATGTCATCTTTTCTAGCTATTAGAGATTGTCAATTCGCAGTTGTTATTTTCTCTTGGAAAGCAAGTATTCTATTCTTGAATTTGTGAATATACTATATTCACAAATTATATATATAAGACTGTTTTGATGTAGTTTATGGAGGCAATAGGAAAGAAGAACATAATGGATACATCAAAAGAAATTTCTGTTCGTTGACCACTGAGGTTAATATTACCTTTTGGTTCCTTAAGTAGTGAGACATGTTCCTATATACAGTATTTTCATAACGTTGCTAGCAAAAAAATACTGAAATATGGATCTACATTTATGTATCAATCATTTTTTCTTGAGTTAAGGTTCATAATACAGAAAAGAATGTGTTAGTGGTATGAACTATTAAATTTTAAATTATGAAAGAGGATAGTATTTCATTAATATATTTTGTTCTATTAAAATAATTTGTTCGTAATCCACTACCTACTCAAATATCAGGAATAAATGGACAATCTGCTATGATTGTCTCCAGCCTTGCTCTAGACATTTCGATGATACTTTCCTCAGGTATTTCGAGTTGTGAAAACTATGCACCGAATATAAGTTGCAACAACCCATTCCACGAGGTTGAATCATTGTAGATGGCTCATTTAATCTTGATAAATAAATTTAATGACAATTTTTTAAGCATTAAGGCATTGAAGCATTGTAGATTGCTCTTTTTTTTATAAGATAATTTTTGAAGCATTTTTTTAAACGACACTTTTTAAATTTAATTTCTTTCATGATGCATTTCTATCATAGGAATCCATTGATTTAATTCCCAACTCTGAGAAACCAATACTTTCGGAGATATAATTTGTCTGTTTGAACAAGAGCGCCAAAAAGCTCCTGTCCACAGGGCTTGAACCAATTTTTTTAAATGGTAGTTTTCAGATTCTGATTAATCGTAAAAAGTATATGCAGTAAACCAAAGCTCATAATGGAACATGCGCTCAGTCAGTGCTTTTTAAGAATTTTGTTGTTATTTTGCTCCTACAATAATTGGGAACAAATTACATGAAACATTGTATATCACTGCGGGTGCACCAAGTCTGCATCACGATAATGAAATCTCCATAAGGAAGAATTATATTATAATGAGTCATGATGAAGCGAGCGCAGGTGATATAACTCGTATATCCCAAAAAGGAACGTTCTCTGGCAAAAGGCAAGGTCGACGCTTGTCCCACGTGAAGTGTTTGTTTCTTTCGCGTGTTTATCATGTTCCACTATTATGTATACGTGATAAGTTTTATGCAAATATGGATGAATTCCGATACGGCTTGTGTATCTTGTCATCATCTATAGGAAGCAGTTTCCATTTTGGTTCCTGCTGCATTTTAGCAGGTACACAGGTCTGAGAAAAGAGGTGTTACATATTTATTAAGAACTCCCAAAAATACATTACAATAGTCAATTTGATATCCCACAAACCAAAATAAACAGTCCCCTGGCAACAGTCTACTTCTTTGTAATTTGACAGGTGATTCTGTATTGCGCGTATGTTCTGGGGAACATCGCGTTATCATTTTGCCCAAATGTCCCAAACTTGAGAACGAAAAGAGCTAGCGACTTGAAATTTTCAGGGTAGGTGGCGCATCCGAATACGACGGACAAGTTCGTTAATGGGCATAATCGCCCCAATGGTTTCCGAGTAATAATTTTGTTTTCAACCAATATAAATCTGATCGAATTGAAACTAGGTGAGTAGTTGCAGAATATGAACCTAAGCACGTTCGTGAATTTTTGAGCGAATCGTATGGCTAGAAAATTATTAAAAAATATTTTTGTTGAACGGAAAGAGATAGCGGCTTGTAGTTTTCAGGTTAGGATGTGCATCAGAATGCGACATTTCAGTTTGTTTATGAGCATAATCGGCCAAACGGTTTTAGAGTTATAGACATCTGAAATTTGGTTGTTTTTTGTTCCTCATTAACTCGAAAAATACTAAACCGATTGAATTCAAACATGGTTATTGGTCGTAGAATGCCAACGCGAACATTCTTGCAAAATTTCAAGAGGATAGTATTTGTAGAAAATTTTTTAAAAATCATTGAAAATTGAAAAAGAAAAATCTATCAATCAGTAACTATTCGTTTGAAATTGCTGAAATTTTGCAAGAGCCTTTAGAACCTAACTTTACTGCAAAGTTTCAAGTTTTAACACGATCGGTTAAATATTGTTGGAGATTCGAACAGCCTTGTGTGAGTTCAATAGATGGGTGACCGTTGCCTCGATAACTTTCGAATGAAAGGAGATAGGGACTTGCAATTTTCAGAGTAGGTTGCGTATCCGAATGGGAGAGTTGAGTTCGTTTTTGGGCATAATCGGTCTAACGGTTTACGAGTTATACCTACCCACCTGGAATATTATTTCCTTGATAACTCAAAAAATAAATATTCGATCGAATTGAAGCTTGGTAACTAGTAGTAGAAAATCAACATAAAGACGTGTTTATAATTTTGTAAGAACCGTACCCCTAGAAAATTTGAAAAAAATGATGAAAAAAAAAATTTTAAGAACCGTCCCCTAGAAAATTTCAAAAAAATCAAAATTTGTTTTGACACTTTGCGGTAACCTGGTCAATACAAAACTTCACATACGTATGAAGGTCATGATTCTACAATTTGGTGCTAAATTTCAGATAGATCGAGTGATCGGTTTCGGAAATATTCATAAAAAATGTTTTTACTAAAATTGGCCATAACTCCGAAACCGCTCGATGGATCTTGCCCATTAACGAACTTAACCGAGATAGTTACGCTCCAAACCTACCTTGCAAATCTCAATCCTCTAACTCCTTTTGTTCGAGAGTAATCGTGCCTACGGCCGGCCGGCCGGACAGAATCGATTTCGACCTCGGATTCTTGATCAGTGAGTCGAACCAAATCGCTTGAGACCATTTTCAGCCAAAAATTCGAAAATAACAGACATTTGGGCAAATTGATAAGCACTCTGCTCCGATGAACTAGAGCGACAAAAATGGGCCAGTACATATCGATCGTTGAAACATTTCGTCGATATTTCGGCAATGTCTCTACCAAAATTGATCGCATCAAGTTCAAATCTTGAACTTCACTGTAATATAAGGTGATGAAGGCTCTCGCAGAATTTCAACGATAGGTACCTTATGGATAGTATCTGAGATACAGATTTTGTTTTGAATTTTCCAGTAATGCGATCCTCACAAAATTCTGCATAATTCTTAGTGTCTATAAAATTCAACCAACTACTGCGCTTCAATTCGATCACATCAGTATGTTTGGGAAAACAAAATTTTGAACTGATAGGCACTCTGTTCGCCTGAACAGCGCGAAAACAGGTAGAAGTTTTGGATCAAGATTTAAGGAATACCATCGCAGGCATCAAACCAACCAAATTAATTCTAATTATTAGAATCGGGACATAAGTTCAACCCGGATTTCAAAATTCTACACAATTTGAATAAAGGTGCGCAACTATTTTATCGGAAAATGGTGGGAATAAATACATAAAAACATACGGGTAATTTAGCAAATGAACAGTTATTTCTCAGTTTTTCCACCGTTACCCAATCTATTTAAATTTTAAATAGATAATACATTTTTATAAGAGCGGTAGGATTGAATTAATTCAAATGTATACAAATACTTCTAGTGTAGAATTGTTTAACTAGTTTTAAATCAGTCGTAAGAAAGAAGAGCAGAAATACTCTATGTCCAGGTCATCGATTGGTAGGTATAGGAAGATCATAAATTGTTAGGAATTTAGTATGATGTCGTCTGAAGAAGTCGCCATGTCGATGAATCGCGTCATATTATTAAAAAAAAATATGTGTAAATCTTATATAGGATTTCTCTCCCAAACTCTGAAAAATACCTATAAAATAAAAATCAATTATTTTGTTTCTTCGTTGATGTTGTTCGTTGTTATTTGTAAGGCAACATTAGTCACAAAATAATTGATTTTTATTTTATAGATATTTTTCAGAGTTTGGGAGAGAAAACCCAGAAAATAACCTTTCAATAATGAGTGTACCTCCCACATATATAGGATGTTTCATAGGGAAACGGAAAAATTTAAAAGGCGAATAGATGTCATCGAGCTGGTTCTAGATATAATAAAGGGTTTTCCAGTAAGAGGTGTTATTTTGAATAGCCCGCTATTTCGGTAGATGTCACTTTTGAAGCTGTCATTTTTTGACATTTGACAAGTAGAAACTGCGCCATTAATAAAAATGGAACGATACACGATTCAAGAACGCATTGAAATTATTAAAATTCACTATAAAAATGGTGAAAATTTGGCAGAGACGGTTCGTAAAACTACAACATTTTTGGGTCGTCGTGAAGCACCTTGTCGGACCGCAATAAAGAAATTGGTGGAAAAATTCGAGCTGTTGGGACAAGTTAGTTATGTGAAGAATAGAACCCGTACACGTCGCTCAAGAACAGCCGAGAATATTGCTGCTGTAGCCGAAAGTGTTGAAGAAAACCCTGGTTTGTCCATTTCTCGTCGTTCTTTGGAATTAGGCATTCCACAAACGTCATTACACCGTATTTTGCATAAAGATTTGGGTCTTAAGGCTTATAAAGTTCAGTTAACACAAGATCTCAAGCCGACCGATCATCAACAACGTCGTGTCTTTGCTGATTGGGTCGTTGAAATGCATTTAAATGATCCGGAATTCCATCGAAAAATCATCTTGAGTGATGAGGCCCATTTCCACCTCGGTGGCTTCGTCAATAAGCAAAATTGTCGCATCTGGGGCTCGGAAAACCCAAGAGTTATTGTTGAAAAGCCTCTCTATCCTCAACGTGTGACTGTTTGGTGCGGTTTATGGTCCGGCGGAGTCATTGTACCTTACTTTTTCGAAAATGAGGCTGGAGCAACAGTAACGGTGAATGGATTGCGCTATCGAGAGATGATTAATGATTTTTTATGGCCGGAATTGGATGGTATTGATCTGGACAACGTTTACTTCCAACAAGACGGCGCTACGTGCCACACAAGCAACGAAACCATTGATCTTTTGCGGGAAAAGTTTCCGGACCGTGTTATCTCTCGAAGAGGTGATCACAATTGGCCACCGAGATCTTGTGATTTAACACCTTGCGACTTCTTCCTTTGGGGCCACGTGAAAGAGAAGGTCTACGCCAATAGCGTCGATTCAAGACCTCAAAGATGGAATTCGTGAGGCTATCGAGGACATAGGGCAGCCACTTTGCGATTTGGTTATGGAAAATTTCATTAAAAGGATATGGTCCTGTAAGCGTGGTCGTGGTGGTCATTTGCCTGATGTTATTTTCCACTATTAACGGCATAGCTTCTTCTTTATAATGAAATAAACATCCGATCATTTATATTGAAAAATTACATTTTTCTTTGAATATCAAAATAACACCTCTTATTGGAAAACCCTTTACATATATTGGCTCTGAGTTTATTTTGAACCGAGATAAGGGGGTTTTATGAATGCTCATTTCTTCACGGGGTGAATAAGCGAACCACCCTATTTATTTCGAATTATGTACCTACATGGCGTTAATTTTTATTAGATATTAAAAGACTTATAGCCACTTTTTGGTATTCATTTTTTGTGCTCTGACCAAATATGCAAACGGCTTTTCGAAATTTCGAGATAAAGGGTGTTGTTTCAGGGAAGTTGTTTTTGCTAATCCGTACCTGGATTTTTCTTGTGGTTTTTGAATGATTCATTCGAGCTTTAAATAAGAATCATATATGCCAAATATAACAAAAACAACATACAGAATGATTCACTTTTTGCCACGCCAGGAAGAAATGAGCAAAATTCATAAAACACCCCGTATCTCGGTTCAACACAAGTTAAAGAAGCACTTGAAAGGAGAGGAGTGAATAAAACCATTATAAAATGGCTGTATGAGCTGTTGTCGACGTGGATAGCCACGATTAGGCACAGGTGGGCAATAAGACCACTTCTGTCGAAGCCACTCGTGGAACACCTCAAGGGGGAGTAACGTCTCCCCTACTGTGGAGTTTAGTAATGGACGAGCTCCTCCACAGGCTAACGGAGCTTGCCTTCTGGTGTATAGGCTGTGCCGATGACATAGTCCTGATAGTCGGAGGTAAATTCGAGGGCACCTTGATTGACTCACTACAGGTGGGCCTTAGAATTATCGAGCGGTGGTGCTTGTTAGTGGGGCTGAGCATAAACCCGCACAAGACCACAGTGATTCTGTTAACTCGGAGAAGGAAACTTCCAGCTGTGCGATCCCTCTTTTTGAACGGAGATATTATAGAAGGGAGGTCTGAAGTTAGATATCTAGGGGTAACACCAGATAGAAAACTTCTGTGGAATAAGCTTGTTGAAATCACTGCTTGTATAGCAATATTGGCGGGCAGAAATCTAGCCGCTAAGACTTTGGGCTGCAACCCCAATATACTGCAATGGATGTACGTCATGATTGTGAGACAGATAATCACGTCTAGGGCAGTAGTCTGGTATACAAAAATAATCCAGAATACTACGAGGAAGTAAAAAGGCTTGCCTGTGTGTGTATCACTGGAGCTATGGGAACCTGTCCTACCATAGCACTTGAGATTATCACAAATCTCACACTCCTTCATCTAGTGATAGACAAAATGGCCCATGAAGCCATTCTCAGAATACTAGAAAAGGAACAAGTAATGAGAGTATTAAGAGCTAGAAGGGCTGGTCCTCTCTTACCGGGTACATTTCATCAGCCAATCTTTCTAGTGACGAAATGATTAAGAAAGTAAGCATCGAAAAAAACTTCACTACGATGCTTGGTACGAAGAAAGACTGGGCGAGGCAATCCACCTCCCAAGTTCTTGAAAAAATGCCATTAAATGGTATACAGATAGTTCAAAAACCAATATAGGAGCTGGTGCTTGAATTATATGGGGCAGGCACCAAATGCTCACTATCGATAGGCTCCTATCCGAGGTCTTTCAGGCAGAAATTCTTGCAATCGAGATGCGTGGAAATGAACCTAGAAAGAAACTATCAGAGGTGTGATGTAGCTATCCATTCTGACAGTCAAGCTGCTATTGAAGCTCTGAGCTATCATGTTATCGAGTCCAAGCCAATATGGGAGTGCCGAAGAAAACTTATTGAAGTAGGCAAGAACAACGGAGTCTCCTTGGTCTGGGTTCCTGGTCACTTGGGAATTAAAAGAAATGAGGCGGCCAACACACTTGCTAAGAAAGGAAGACGGACCCCTCTTATTAGCCAGAACCATACTATTGGGTAGGTAGACACACCTACAAAAGTGAATTTCTGGAGACCTCTCCCATAGATGTATCACTCCACTCGGACCTTTTAAGAATAAATATGATTTAAACTTATTAAATATGAAAATAAAAAATTGAGGCCAATGCAGCATAGATCAATGAACAATAATGCGTGGTCCAGAAATGTGTATCGCAATTTTTCACTTAATTGTTAACTATTGCAATTTTTGCAGCGGCTTTAGCATTTTCTCAAAATCTATCTACATGCCATTCCGAACCGAATGACACCTCAATCATAATGTTCGGAGAATACCATGCTCGGTAGGAAAAAAGACTGGGACAGGGAATCCACCACCCAAGTTCTTCAAAGAAATGCCATTAAATGGTACACAGACGGTGGAGTATCTGGGCCAGGCACCAAATGCTCACTATCGCTAGGCTCCTATCCGAATCCGAGCATCTTTCAGGCAGAAGTACTTGCAATAGAAAGATGCGTGGAAATTAACCTAGAAAGAAACTATCAGAGATTTGATATAGCAATACACTCTGACAGTCAAGCTGCTATTAAAGCTCTGGGCTCCTATGTTATCGAATCCAAGCTAATATGGGAATGCCGAAGAAAACTCAATGAAGTAGGCAAGAACAACAGGGTCTCCTTGGTCTGGGTTCCTGGTCACGCGGGAATCATAGGAAATGAGGAGGCCAACACACTTGCCAAGAAAGGAGCACAAACCCCCTTTATTAGCCCGGAACCTTATTGAGGGGTTGGTAGACACACCTACAAAAGTGAATTCCGGACGAAAGAAGAAACTGAGAGAGGTATTTTCTGGAGATCTTTCCCCGGAATGTATCACTCCAAGAAATTCCTCCGGAACTTTGATACTGTCAGATCCAAGAAATACTTGTACCTCAGTAAGAACACGCTGCACCTCCTCACTGGTTTCCTCACAGGGCACTGCGGCCTCAGGAAGCATATGATGAGATTAGGTCTAGCAGAAACTGACGAGTGCAGATTATGTTGGGGGGAGGATGAAACTCCTGATCACCTGATAACGGAATGTCTCGCCATCTCAAACCAACGCAAGGAATGCTTTGGGAAAGAAATCTACAGGAGCGAAGACGTAGCCTCCTTGACCCCATCCCAGATACTCCAGTTTATCAGAACTTTGGAAATGGAAGGCGAGCTGTAGTGATATCGACAGCTCTGACGGGGGGGCACAATAGACCTTAAGGTCGCAGTGCAACGTTACCCCCTACAACGATATATGTACAATATATCTCGGTTAAAAGAGACAGTCAGCGCTAATAAATTATATGGTATATCTGTAACCACTTGGATGCACCCTATTCGCCTGTTATTTCCGTTTCCTAATGAGGCACCCCGTATAATTTTTCATTTAAGTCACGGTAGTATAAGTTTTGTTGAAACCCATTCAAGCCTGAAGCGTATTTTCTTCATCGAAGGTTGTTTGTATTCCTCCCCATACAACAACCATCGATCACTTGCTCGGTGAACAAACAACCTACATAATTCGAAATATCTAATATGCATATATTATTTCACTTGGCCGACCTACTTTAGATCCGTATACCGCATCGATTTGGTGAAAAAGCCCAATTAAGTTGAAATAGCGATGAGCAAGTCTAATCGATTCTACATTAGACTATCATGAAATGCTGCCCATCGATACGGTCGACATTGACACTGCGTGTACTGGTCCTCCGCGTCGGATTCTACCGGCAAAGTAGGCGCGTGTTGGTGTTGAGAAATCGCATTGTTAATTATGAGAGTGAAGAGGCGTCGAGGGTTTCCGAGAATCGTAAATAGGCACGATGGTAGCCTTGTCTAGGTTTTTATGGAATGATATAACAATGAATTATTCTTATACAGGGTGATTCATCGGGAAACGGAAATACTTGAAGGGCGAATAGATGGCACCGAGCTGGTGCTAGCGGGAAAAAACATTGAAAATTTTGCAACTGTGCATGAAGGATTACATAAAAAAAAATTGTTTCAAGCACTGACGTGAATTCAGGAGCTTTTGTGCGTATTTTCTACTGTCTATTCTCCAGTATTGCACACTCTTAATCGAATTTACCATGGTAAATTCTATTAGTGGTCAGTACAGGAGAATGGACCATAGAACATACGCGCAAAAGCTCCTGACTGCTGACACGTTAGTGCCTGAACCAATTTTTTTTCGTAATTTTTAAAAAAATTTCTAGGGGTACGGTTCTCACAAAATTTATCACACGTCTTTATGTCGATATTCTGCTAGTTACCAGGCTTCAATTAGAGTTATCGAGGAAATAATACTCCAGGTGGTATAACTCCGAAACCGTTGGACTGATTATGGCCAACATCGAACTCAACACTCCCATTCGGATGCGCAACCTAACCTAAAAATTGCAAGTGCCTATCCCCTTTCGTTCGAAAGTTATCGAGGTAACGGTCACCCATCCAGCTACTGAACTCGCACAAAGCTGCTAGGATCTCTAACAATATAGATCCGATCGTGTTCAAAGTTGGAACTTGGCAGTAGGGTTAGGTTCTGAAGGATCTCGCAAAATTTCAGCGATGTCGCACGAATAGTTTCTGATATATAGAATTTTTTTCAATGATTTTTTTAAAAAATTTATAGTGATATGATCCTCACGAAATTTCGCAAGAATTTTAGCGTTGGCATTCTACAATTCATAACCATGTTTGAATTGGATCGGTTTCGTATTTTTCGAGATATTGAGGAAATAAGAATCAAATTTCAGATAGGTCCAAAACCGTTTGGCCGATTATGCCTATAAACAAACTACGAGTTTTTATCATGCTCTAAGAATAAGCCAATAATCCAAGCAATCTGATTATTATTCACATATCCATTTTCATCCATTTTCGGGAAAAAAAACTCACGCCGCGACATCATACAATAATTCTTTAAAATAACCTCACATTATATCTTCCGATATGCTTCCGATCGCCACTCGAGTACTCGTAAGGATTTAAGAATATCTGTAAGTTACAGATCGCTAAAAGACAGTCCAGAATAGCAATGTTCCTGTAATGCTGCGTATTCACTTGCAACAGAATGCTCCGAACGGTCCGAACGAACCGCGCGCGCTGTAACAAATTTGTCTAGTCAATACGTCGCGCAGAACAGAACCGAACGCGCAAAACATTTTCGCTCCGTACTCACTTGCAACAGAATGCTCCGAACGGACCGAACGAACCGCGCGCGCTGTAACAAATTTGTCCAGTCAATACGTCGCGCAGAACAGAACCGAACGCGCAAAACATTTTCCGAGGTTGGTCGGTAAATGCGATTTGATCAAAGGGATTAGGAGTTCATTCGAGAGAAGCGAAGAAAATGGACTGGAGCAGGGAAAAATGCCTAGAATTAATCGATCAATTTGAACTGCATCCTAACTTATGGGATCCCACAAACGGGTATTATTTCAACAAAATTAAAAAGCATGATGAGTGGGCAGTAATTGGTAAAAATATGGGATTTGAAGTAAATGTAAAAAAAAATGGAAAGTCTTCTATATAGTTTTAGAAGGGAAAAACCCAAGGGGAAAAAATCTGTAGGAACAGGAAGAGGTAAGATTTTTCTAATTTGGCAATTATTATTGTAATTACAATACAATTACAACTCCGTAAATGAAATTATTTTATACTAAATATCCTGGTTTGATATTTTCTATAAATAATTTTGTCTTTTTTTATAGGAAGAGAAGAAATATACTTGTCAAAATGGTTTGCATTTACACGCATGGCTTTTCTTCTAGACAAAGATAAACCAAGACCTACAATAGATAAAAAAAAGTGATAAAAAAAATTGAAAAAAAAATTTTAAAATAAAAAAAAAATTAAGGCTTGTTAGCGCATCTATAATTGAAAAAGCACCAGCGGCAACTATCACATCGTCTGCATCCATGTCGACGAACACGTTAACACTGATACGGGTGGGAAACATTTTCCAAGGTTTGTCGGTAAATGCGATCTGATCAAAGGGAATGATTCACCGGTGTTTAGTGGATACGGGAGTTTGTGGTGTTTGGTGTTCTTTCGAGAGAAGGAGAGAAAATGGAATGGAGAGGGAAAAATGCCTCGAATTGATCGATCAATTCGAGAAGCATCCTATCTTATGGGATCCCACAAACGGCTATTATTTTAACAAAATTAAAAAACATTATGCGTGGACAGTAATTAGTAGAAATATGGGATTCGAGGTAAATAACACAAAAAAAAATGGATAGTCTTCTATCTAGTTTCACTACGTCTGCATCACATCGTCTGCATCCATGTCGACGATCACGTAAATACTGATACGGTTGGGAACGCAGCGAATACCGCAAACTCTCCAAACAGCCCGCACAATGTTTGTTGCAGCGCGCGCGGTTTATTCGGAGTGTTCTGTTGCAAGTGAATACGCACCTTAATGCTGCGTATTCACTTGCAACAGAATGCTCCGAACGGTCCGAACGAACCGCGCGCGCTGTAACAAATTTGTCTAGTCAGTACGTCGCGCAGAACAGAACCGAACGCGCAAAACATTTTCGCTCCGTGCTCACTTGCAACAGAATGCTCCGAACGGTCCGAACGAACCGCGCGCGCTGTAACAAATTTGTCTAGTCAGTACGTCGCGCAGAACAGAACCGAACGCGCAAAACATTTTCCGAGGTTTGTCGGTAAATGCGATTTGATCAAAGGGATTAGGAGTTTGTTCGAGAGAAGCGAATAAAATGGACTGAAGCAGGAAAAAATGCCTAGAATTAATCGATCAATTTGAACTGCATCCTATCTTATGGGATCCCACAAACGGGTATTATTTCAACAAAATTGAAAAGCATGATGAGTGGGCAGTAATTGGTAAAAATATGGGATTTGAAGTAAATGTAAAAAAAAATGGAAAGTCTTCTATATAGTTTTAGAAGGGAAAAAACCAAGGGGAAAAAATCTGTAGGAACAGGAAGAGGTAAGTTTTTTCTAATTTGGCAATTATTATTGAAATTACAACACAATTACAACTCTGTAAATGAAATTATTTTATACGAAATATCCGGGTTTGATATTTTCTATAAATAATATTGTCTTTTTGGCGCTCTAGTTCCTCGGAACTGAGTGCTTATCAATTTGCCCAAATGTCTGTAATTTTCGAATATTTCGATGGAAATGGTCTTAAACGATTTGGTTCGACTCACTGATCAAGAATCCGTGGTCGAAATTCATTCTGTCCGGCCGGTCCGGCCGTCCGGCCGTCCGGCCGGTCCGGCCGTAGGCACGATAACTCTCGAACGGAATGAGCTAGAGAGTTGAAATTTTCAGAGTAGGTTTGGGGGATAAATATCTCGGCTAAGTTCGTTATTGGGCAAAATCGGACAGATGGTTTCGGAGTAACAAAAAAAAATTTTTTTTTTTACGAAACAAATTCCAAATTAAATTTTTTTTAATAAGAGGTTTTATCATAAGAATCCATTCATATCATTTTTAACTCTAACAAGCTAATACTTTCGGAGATATGATTTTTCAAAATTTCAATAATAAATCGTATTTCAACGTTCACAGAATGATATTATTCTATGTATGAATATGAATTGTCATAATGTCAAATGATGTTCCTGACAGATAATCTAATCAATCGAAGAATTGTGAGCGAAGTGAGAAAAATCTCAGTTGTTTGCTCCGAAATTAGTTTTTCTCAGAAAATTTTTACATTTCGGAACTGAACATGAAGTAAGAGATCTGAGAGTAGTGAGACTGCTTTTCATCCATAGACATAGATATAACTCTCGAACGGAATGAGGTAGGTAGTTGAAATTTTCAGAGTAGTTTAGGGAGATGAATATCTCGGTTAAGTTCGTTATTGGGCAAAATTGGCCAGATTTAATTTGATTTCTTCCATGGTGCTTTTCTCATTCTCATGATTGCTCATTTAATCTTGATAAATAAACTATTATTTGAATTGAATTTCCTTTAGGATGCAGTTCTATCATATGAATACATTGATATAATTCCCAACTCTGAGAAACCGATACTTTCGGAGATATAATTTGTCTGTTTGAACTAGAGCGCCAGAAAGCTCCTGTCCACAGGGCTTGAACCCATTTTTTATAGGAAGAGAAGAAATATACTTGTCAAAATGGTTTGCATTTACACGCATGGCTTTTCTCCTATAGACAAAGATAAACCAAGACCTACAAGAGATAAAAAAAAATCGGAAAAAAAATTTTAAAATAAAAAAAAAACATTTTTAAGGCTTCTTAGCGCATCTATAATTAAAAAAGCACCAGCGGCAACTATCACATCGTCTGCATCCATGTCGACGAACACGTAAACACTGATACAGGTGGGAAACATTTTCCGAGGTTTGTCGGTAAATGCGATCTGATCAAAGGGAATGATTCACCGGTGTTCAGTGGATACGGGAGTTTGTTGTGTTTGGTGTTCTTTCGAGAGAAGTAGAGAAAATGGAATGGAGCAGGTAAAAATGCCTCGAATTGATCGATCAATTCAAGCTGCATCCTATCTTACGGGATCCCACAAACGGCTATTATTTTAACAAAATTAAAAAACATGATGGGTGGACAGTAATTAGTAGAATTATTATGGGATTCGAGGTAAATGACACAAAAAAAATGGATAGTCTTCTATTTAGTTTCACTACGTCTGCATCACATCGTCTGCATCCATGTCGACGATCACGTAAATACTGATACGGTTGGGAACGCAGCGAATACCGCAAACTCTCCAAACAGCCCGAACAATGTTTGTTGCAGCGCGCGCGGTTTGTTCGGAGTGTTCTGTTGCAAGTGAATACGCACCTTTTATGAAAAGTTACAGATTGGCTTATAGATGAAAGCAGAATAGCACCATTATGTTGGAAGTAATTGTTCAAACTTTACTATCAATTATTATTCCAATAAGTGAAATTGTTTTATGATGAATAATCAATTAAAAATTGACTCTGTTAGTAATAAATCCTTCAAAAAGTAATATTTCATCATTATTTTGGCAGCGAAAAAAGTAAACATTTACGCATCAATAGAGATGCAAAAATGTTAAGTTTTTTTGACAGTTGTACAAAAAATCTATTATTCCATACTTTTGACACCGTATGGTGTTGACTGTATGTTTTAGTAGGTACATGTATTTCCTCAACAAATCTTTGGTATCCTGCAAAGAAATGAACACGACAATCCCCCCCTGCTTGAGGCAATCACCTATTGTTTCAAACTTATTTTACATGGAGTTGTAATCATTCTCCTTTATACTTTACAAATTCACGCATTTATTGAAGATAGAAAAGGTTATCAAACCGTATCGCGGCAAGTGAAAGCAACTATACCGATATAAATCATTATTATCATTAACTGACTTCTCATGTTAATATGCAATAAGAAAGTGTTAAAATGATAATTATAAGTAGAATTACATCTGGACGAATGAAAAGTTTATTTCGTTATTCGGGGCCACGAATAGTTTTTCGTGCAATTCACCTCCTGTCACATAATATCATTTTTTCGCGACTTGAGTGGATTTCGATATATTTTACCTGAAATCATTCTACATAGTCTAGTGAACAAGTGCTTTTTAGGTAAAAATTTTTGCGTATTCTCCGAAAATTATGATTGAGGTGTCATTCGATTCGGAATGGCATGTAGGTAGTTTTTGGGAAAATGCTAAGGCCGCTCGTAAAATTGCAATAGTTTAAGTGAAAAATTGGTTCAAGCACTGACGTGAAGTCAGAAGCTTTTGCGCGTATGTTCTATTGTCCATTCTTCTGTATTGGACACCCTTAATCCAGAAGAATGAACAATAGAACATACGCGCAAAAGCTTCTGACTTCGCGTCAGTGCTTGAACCAATTTTTTTTTTTTGAGTTATCAAGGAAATAATATTCCAGGTGGGTATAACTCTGAAACCATTAGGCCGATTATGCCCAAAATCGAACTCAACTCTCCCTTTCGGATACGAAACCTACCCTGAAAATTGCAAGTCCCTATCTCCTTTCGTTCGAAAGTTATCGAGGCAACGGTCACTCATCTACTGAACTCACACAAGAATGCTCGAATCTCCAACAATATTTAACCGATCGTATTAAAACTTGAAACTTGGCAGTAGAGTTAGGTTATGAAGGATCTTGCAAAATTTCAGCAATTTCAAACTATTAGTTACTGATATATAGAATTTTTTTTTTTATTTTCAATGATTTATTAAAAATTTTCTACAAATGCTATCCCCACCAAATTTTGCAAACATTTCCGCGTTGGCATTCTACAACTAATAACCATGTTTGAATTCAATCGGTTCAGTATTTTTCGAGTTAATGAGGTACAAAAAACCACCAAATTTCAGAAAATTTCAGATGGCTATAACTCTAAAACCGTTTGACCGATTATGCTCATAATGAACATGAAATGTCGCGTTCTAGTGCACATCCTAACCTGAAAACTTGAAGCCGCTATCTCTTTCCGTTCTCAAGTTATCGTGACAACAAAAATATTTTTCAATAATTTTTTAATAATTTTCTAGCCATACGATTCGCACAAAATTCCACAAACGTGCACCAAGTTTCAATTCGATCGGATTTACATTGGTCGAAAACAAAATTCTTACTCGGAAACCACTGGGCCGATTATGTTCATTAACGAACTTGTCCGTCGTATTGAGATGCGCCACCCACCCTGAAAATTTCAAGTCGCTTGCTCTTTTCGTTCTCAAGTTATCGTGGCCGGACAGAATCAAATTTGACATCGAATTCTTCATTGGGGAGTCGAACTTAATCGTTTGAGACCATTTTCGTCAAAAAATTCGAAAGTTACAGACATTTGGGCAAAATGATAACGCGATGTTCCCCAGAACATACGCGCAAAAAAGGGGGTTTGGTCTTTCGCCAATATCTCGGAAATTATTTGAGATAATTCAAATTTGAAAAAATGGGTTCAAGCCCTGTGGACAGGAGCTTTCTGGCGCTCTAGTTCAAACAGACAAATTATATCTCCGAAAGTATTGGTTTCTCAGAGTTGGGAATTATATCAATGTATTCTTATGATAGAACTGCATCATAAAGGAAATTCAATTCAAATAATAGTTTATTTATCAAGATTAAATGAGCAATCTGAGAATGAGAACTGCATCATGGAAGAAATCAGATTAAAATAGCTGAAATGAAGTTGACTATCTCTTATAGAACAGGATGACATGTACGACTATGAACACAGATCATATAATAAATCATAGATAGAATAATTATAGCATTCTGTGAAAACATAGAAGTACGATTCATTATTGAAATTTAGAAAAATCATATCTCCGAAAGTATTAGCTTGTTGGAGTTGAAAAGGATATCGATGGATTTTAATGGTGAAACTGCATCTTAAATAAAAATTGAATTTGAAATTTGTTGCTTTAAAAAAAATTTTTTTTTCGTTACTCCGAAACCATTTTGCCCAATAACGAACTTAACCGAGATATTCATCTCTCTAACCTACTCTGAAAATGTCAACTGCCTAGCTCATTCCGTTCGAGAGTTATTGTAGAAATTTTTTTTTTAATTTTGAAAATTTTTTTTTACTCTTTTTGGTAACCTGGTCAATACAAAACTTCACATGCGTATAAAGGGCATGATTCAACAATTTGATGCTAAATTTCAGATAGATCGAGTGATCAGTTTCGGAAATATTCATAAAAAATGTGTTTTACTAAAATCGGCCATAACTCCGAAACCGCTTGATGGATTTCGCCCATTAAGGAACTCAACCGAGATATTTACGCTCCAAACCCACCTTGCAAATTGGGCAAATTGATAAGCACTTTGTTCCGAGGAACAAGAGCGCCAAAAAGATTCAAATAGAGGAGAAAATTTCCCTAACAGAACAGTCTGCGCTACAGGAAATGTAGGACCAATATTTATAATTTTCCCAGAGGGTTGAAAATACGCCCGAAAATGGATACTCCGGCTTGAGCAAACCTCGGCCCCTTCGGACCTTTAATGAATAAATATGATTTAAACTTATTAAATATGAATATAAAAAAATTCAGGCCCCTGCAGGATAATCAATGAACAATAATTCATGGTCCAAAAAAGTTTTTCGCGATTTTTCAATTAGTTATCCATTAGTTAATTGACATTTTTTTGTAGCACGAACATTAACATTGCAAGTGCGATCATTGTTAAACTATTAATCGGAGATTTTTTTCCTTTCGTGGAGCTATTTTTTAAATGTCTTAGAATAGATTCCTGTTGAAAAAATGACAAAATTGGTAATTTTCGTTTTGTTATCAACATTTACTTAAGTGAAAAATTATAAAGCGTCATTAAACAATAGGAGATAAGAATTATTAAAAATCCTGTTTAAGTAAATTCGGATCATTAGAAAACGGATCAATAGCAATATTATAAATACATTTTTTTTTCAATGTTTAATGAAGCTTTATAATTTTTCACTTAGGTAAATTGTTAATAATAAAACGAAAATTAACAATTTTTTAATTTTTCCCACGGAAATCTATTCTAAGACCTTTAAAAAATAGCTGCACGAAAGGAAAAAATCTTAGATTAATAGTTTAACAATTGTCGCACTTGCAATGTTAATATTCGTGCTATAAAAAATTGTTAATTAACTGATGGATAACTAATTGAGAAATCGCGATAAACATTTTTGGACCACGTATTATTTGTTCATTGATCTGTGCTGCATGTGCCTGAATTTTTTAATTTTTTTATTTTCATATTTAATAATTTTAAATAATATTTATTCATGAAAGGTCCGAAGGGGGCGAGGCTTACGCAAGCCGGAGTACCTGTTTTCGCGCGTCCTTTCAACCCTCTGGAAAAAATATTGGTCCTACTCTTTTCGAATCTTTTTTCAAATTTGAATTATCTGAAATATTTTTTGAGATATTGGCGAAAACCCAAACCCTCTTTTATTTTATTTCACTTAATTGTTTATAGCTACTGCAATTTTTGCGAGCGGCCTTAGCATTTTCTCAAAAACTATCAACATGCCATTCCGAATCGAATGACACCTCAATCATAATTTTCGGAGAATACGCGAAAATTTTGACCTGAAAAGCACTTGTTGACTAGACTAACAGTGTGGAAAAGCCAAATGGTATGAATTCATTATCTTGGTTATTGTACATATTTTTGGAAAATCCCTGAACACGTCAAATTCAAATTTTAAATTGTCATTCTTCTTCGTAAAAGTGCGAACCCTACCTCGAAATACTGTAGGTAAACACTGACTGTCCAACCATTTTTTTTTTCAGTATCAACAAGATCAATAGTTTAGCGGATTTTCAGTTCTGTAAACGATTGGAAGAATTGTACATAAGACAGAATGAGATAGAAGACATCAACCAGGTGGTTTATCTACAAAATCTGCCGAATCTCAAGAATCTCTGGCTTGGGGAGAATCCTTGTGCTAAATTTGACGGGTATGTTGAATACAGGGCCGTCGCTACCGGGGGGGGAGGGAGGGGAGCCTCCCCCCCCGGATCATATCTCAAAGGGCGCCAAATTGACCACGGATATTTGAAAAACTATAGCAAAATGACATAATGAAAACTGATTTTTTTGAACTACTACTTGCATAAGATGATTATTATTATACATGAGTACAGTGACTGTATCGAATGATTGCCTACCCTACCATCTACTCAATTTATTTGTACTAGACCGACAGCATTGTAGAAAGCTTTGTTGCTGCTAGAGGCTAGATGGCAGGAGTGGGGAATTCCCAGCCTTCCCCGGCTATACATAAAAATCGTTCAATTGAAAGAAACATAACCTTCTTCTTCTTATATAAATTTATTCGTGAATATGAATATTGATTGAAATTTAAAATCGAAAACCGAATATGGATATGGATCCTTGCCAAAATAAGATCAAACCGTCTGGAGCGGAATTCAGAAGGACAGCCCAGAAAAGAAAAATTGAAACGGAAAAAGGCGCAAATGTCATGAATAAATGGCTAACGGCGAGTTGTTCAAGCACTGACGCGAAGTCAGGAGCTTTTGGCGCATGTACTATTATCCATTCTCCTTAATCGAATTTACCGATTAAGAACCAATTTTTTTTTAATTTCTACGCTTCTCACTAAATTTTACACAAGTCTTTATGTCGATATTCCGCAACTAGTCCAAGCTTCAATTCGATCAGGTCTATATTTTTTGAGTTATCGAGGAAATAATATTCCAGGTGGTAATAACTCCGAAACCGTTGGGCCGATTATGCCCAAAAGCGAACTTAACTCTCCCATTCGGATGCGCAACCTACCCTGAAAATTGCAAGTGCCTATCTCCTTTCGTTCCAAAGTTATCGAGGCAATTTCAGACGAATAGTTACTGATATATAGAATTTTTTTTAAATGACTTTTAAAAAAAATACGATCATCACGAAATGTTGCAAGAATTTTTGCGTCGGCATTCTACAACTAATAACCACGTTTGAACTGGATCGGTTTTGTATTTTTCGAGTTATTGAGGAAATAACAACCAAATTTCAGATGGGTATACCTATGAACAAACTAGCATTAAGATGCACAATCTACCCTGAAAATTTCAAGGCGCTATCTCTTTCCGTTCTCAAGTTATCGAGGCAACGGCAGGCCGGTCGGACAGAATCAAATTTGACCTCGAATTCTTCATTAGATTAGGTTAGGATTAAGTTTGCGATAATTTTCGGCAAACAATTCTAAAATTACAGACATTTGGGCAAAATGATAACTTGTGATGTTACCCAGAACATGCGCGCTAAAAAGTGAACTGTATTTTCGAATAGAGCAAAAAGAGTAAGTTTTGGCAGCACCATTGCTGACACATAGTTTTTAAGGGAAGTAGCACCTTGTGAATCTTCATTCAACAACTGCACTGACAGGTTGATTTTCAGTGTCTATAAAACATAACATTTTTTTTTCGTGACATTTCGGTGAAATATTGGATTGACATCGAAAATTTAATTTTCTATTTGCATACTACAAAAATTTTCAGGGTGATGAGTACAAAAATATTGCTTAAATTCAGGAATTACAAAAAACTCCAATATTCAAAATAGCAGATATTTTGGAAGAATTGTTGGAACATTCCACTCTAGATAGCAGGATAACATGAAATTATTGTTATATCATTTTTCGAAAGTTTTCTTTTTAATATTTATAAAATCTTCAGATTATTCTTATCATCTCGAAAGCTTGATGTATATATTTATTTTTGTCTAATACAATTCTTTTTTGGCCATGGATCTTTTGAGAAATGCAAACAATTTTTTTCACTCAAAAACACAAATTCAGAACGCGGTATTCTTTTTAAAATAATTTTCATAGTTATATTAATTTATAATTCATTCTTTATTAAGAAACTGTGTAGTATTTATCAATATATGTACACTTTATCCATATGTGTGTTTTTCGATTTTTGTCTATTTTTTCAAATTAGGGGCGCCAAAAGACGTTTCTCCCCCCCCTCGGAATAGCTCTTAGCTACGGCCCTGGTTGAATAAATTAATTATTATCAATTGTTCCAAATAATGTTTATACAAAGTGTTCTTAGGAGGTGAAACACAGATGGCACCACTAATAGAAAAGTTTTCTTACCTTCGAATTGTAGCTGTCAAAATTTTATTACGATCGGACGTTTTGTTCAAAAGTGACATTTTTTTTTAAGAAAACAACTATTAAATGTTCTTCTCTCTTCTCACACCTCATACATCTTTACTGCCTGAACATTACACCCTAAAACAATATACAATAGGTTGGGTCAAAAAAATAGATTATTTTTTTTTACAAGTGACACGGAAAAATGGGTTGCTAGATGCCTTAAAAAAATTCTCACCAAGCATAAGCTCTTAATTTTAATAGGAAGATCCTCCGCATCGCAGTTTTTAATTTTTTTCTCAGTCCAATAGAAAAAAAATCATACCTCATCGTTTATCGATTAAACAGAAAAATGTTCCAAGAGAATTTTTTAGGAAATTTAATGCTCTACAAAAAAGGTATCTTATATTTTCCGTTAACCTCACCATTTGAAAGATATTAAGGATTTAATTTTGATTATTTAAAAAAAAAATCATTTTTGTTTATGAATTTTATAACTCGACAATAAATGATTTTTACAAAATGCACAATACAAATTTTTGTTGGAAATTAACTGCTCTATAAAAATGGTTTCTTATGTTTTGGCGATGAAATTAACCGTTCAAAAGATATTCATCATCAAACTTTCATTGGGTTTCACGAAGCTCTGACAGCGCTTAATTGCCAAATTAGTGCGATTCTATGTCGATTCCCAGTTCATTTTTGACGCAACCATCGAATTAAATCCACAATTAAGCTAATCGGAGCTTCGTGAAACCCAGCATAAAAATGCTGTAGAAATAAATGTCTACAAACCAACGACAACATAACGATAAAGGAAAAAGTAGGTGGCGCTAGTTCACAATTCAAACAGATGAAATAAAATACAAAACAAAAATCCTCTAGAGGAGAAATTTTCCCTAGGATGGTGATTTCTAATGATAAAAAATAAAATGTTTAGAATAATTGAAGAAAAATTTTGATAATTTTGAAAATAAAACTCAAATAATACTTATATTAATGACAAGAAATGAAATTCATATGAAATTTATAAATTAGTGATTTGTAATGATTAAAAATAAAATGTTTAGAATAATTGAAGAAAAATTTTGATAATTTTGAAAATAAACCTCAAATAATACTTATATTAATGACAAGAAATGAAATTCATATGAAATTTATAAATTAAATTGAAATTTTTCGAATATCTAATCAAATCCTTTTAAAATCCGTACACATGAAAGTTTGATGATGAATATCTTTTGAACGGTTAAAAGCATCGCCAAAACATAAGAAACCATTTATATAGAGCAGTTAATTTCCAACAAAAATTTGTATTGCGCATTTTGTAAAAGTCATTTATTGTCGAGTTATAAAATTCATAAACAAAAATGAAATTTTTCTTAAGATAATCAAAGTTAAATCCTTAATATCTTTCAAATGGTGAGGTTTACGGAAAAAATATAAGATACCTGTTTTGTAGAGCATTAAATTTCCTAAAAAAATCTCGTGGAACATTTTTCTGTTCACTCGATGAATTATGAGGTATGAATTTTTTTCTATTGGACTGAGAAAAAAATACAAAACCGCGATGCGGAGGTTCTTCCTATTAAAATTAAGAGCTTATGCTTGGTGAGAATTTTTTTAAGGTGTCTAGCAATCCCATTTTTCCGTGTCACTTGTAAAAAAAAAATAATCGATTTTTTTGACCCACCCTAATATACAATACTTGTATATACCCTGAAAATTACAAAATGCTATGTCTTTTATCATCGGCATTCTACAAGCGGAGCTACAACAGTCGGCCAAACGGTTACGGAGTAATACCCTTTTGAAATTTGGTTGTTGTTTCCTTCAATAACGAGTCCGATCCAATTTAAACTTGATAAATACTTGTAGAAAGCCAACGCACTCATTTTTGAGAAATTTGAGGAGCGATCACTGAAAAAAAAAATGGAAATATTACTTCAAGAATTTTATATTTCAGAAACTAGATATTTGTCAGATTCCGCTGAAATTCCGCACAAACATTCAAGCCGAATTTTATTATCCCGATATTTTCAAAAATACAGATCCAATCGAATTGAAATCTAGTTAGCGTTTGAAAAAAAATGGCTTGGAGGTTCAGGCAGTAATTTGTGAGGCGTGAATAGACAGAAGAACATGCGTGAAAAAACAAAATGACTTCACGTCAGTGCTTTTTAAGATTTTTTTTACCACAAAGCCAAAATATTTCCAAAAATTAATATAAAATATAAACGAATTACTAATTTCCCTCAGATATAGACAGGCAGTACTGAAAGCTTTGCCTCAGATACAGAAATTGGATAATGTTCAAGTTACGGCCGATGAACTGAAAGAAGCACAGAAAAAGGGGCGAAATCTGGTACATCCCGAGGACAGACCTGGAAGTGAAGAAGAGGATTACGTAGTCCAACAACAGAATTATTCCAACAATAGATATCAGGAGTACTCTGAGCCGGAATATGCACTTACACAACGGATATCTCCGAGGCAAGAAGTGAGCAACTGGCTAAACATAGAACTGATCTTGAAATAACGGGTCCGCCAAATAAATTTTTTTTTTCGAAAATGTAATAAAAAAAAGCTACTGAATATTTTCTCAAATTTCTTTTTTTATTTGAAAGTACAATCCTTCCGGTTAATAATGGAAAATAATTTCATTCAAATGGCTGCCTCGGCTGGCCATGCAGTAGCCTACACGATCGGTCCAATTTCTAAGCACATTATCGATTGTGTGCAGCTGTATTTCACCAATGGCTTCACGAATATTGTCCTTTAAAGCGTCAATTGTCTCTGGCTTGTTGGCGTAACACTTATCGGCACTCCACAAACAATAGTCCAACGGTGTCAAATCGCAGCTCCGAGGTGGCCAAACGACATCAGCTCTGCGGCTGATAATGCGATCTTCAAAATCAGGGCAACTCCTGAACCAATTGGACTTTGTATGGCGTCTTACCAAGGCCTTTATGCAAAATTCGTCTCAATGATGTCTCCGAAATGTTCAATTCTTGAGAACGACGGTGAATTGATGTTGATGGCGCTTCACGCACACTTTCTGCCACAGCAGCAATATTCTCGGGTTCATGCTTTGGTTTATCGATGAGGATGCCAGTTTCTTTAGTTTTTTTCACAAGATAACGAACATACGGAGCTGACGGTGCTTCTCTTCTTCCAAAATCCGTACGCAATTTTCGCACACATTCTGCAACATTACCATGATTTTCAAAGTAATGTCGCAATATTTCCCAGCGTTGTTCAAGCGTATACACAACCATATTCGTTCAGCGGAAGGATAAAACTAATTATCTGTCAAATCAGACATGAGCTAAGTGTTACCATTCGCGAAATAAGCACTAGTTAAAACGTTAGATGGCGGACCCTTTAGCTGTTCATTTTCCAAATTGATAACACTTTTACATTGACAGTAACGAATCTTTTCAATTTGAATTTTATGAATCATTCAATGAAGAAGCGCTCGGAAGCTCCTGACGCCAGGTCAACTCTTTTATAATGTTTTTATGTCATATTTTTCTCTAGGACAACAATAGTTACTGTATATTTCTTGAATGCAGATCGACTATGAGATGTATGAAAGTGGAGATGTCTATACCAGAGAGGAAAATTCAGAGGGCAGCCGAGAATTCTCACCACCCAGACAAGTCAGTATCAGCAGTTTTTTCAGATAATTTAAACATCGGTTTAATTCAATTTGAATTGAGTTCTTCAAGCTTAGTGGATAGAGAGAGCCTGATATCTAATCAGACTGTAGTGGCCACCATTTACCCTCGGGTTAAGAATTAACAGTGTTGTGTCAAAGCTGGCGTAAGGATACAGTAACAAAGCCGACCCAGAACACAATTGACTCTGCTTCTGAGGGATCATAATCATGTAATCAGCAAGCGCTGCAATGCAGATTGACTTCACTATGGAATAACTATGAAAACGCTTAAGAAGCATTGACGTGGGCTCCTAGGAACTAGTGCAACTAAGGAAAGTCAGTTGTGTTCTGGGTCGACTCTATTACTGTATCCTTACGCCAGATTAGACACAACACTGTTAATTTTTAACCCGACAGTTAAAAATGGGCACTACCGTCTGATTAGATCTCCGGCTCACTCTATCCACTAAGCTTGAAGCACTCATAATTCAATTCAAATTTTTCAACTTGAACAAGGGCGCCAAAGGTTACTGACTTCAAGTCAGTGCTTTTTTATATTTTTTTAAGTTTCTTTGGCAATTCTGTTCATTACTAAAGTCTGGTCTACGCGTATGAGATTCACCGTAGATCGAAATAAAAAATAAATTGCGGTTAGGGACCTCCGTTAGGAACGCAATTGCTTACGCCTAGTCTCCAAATCAGAATGTAATTCAATTTAGATTATCCAATTATAGTTATTTATAAATTTATCTCTAAATAAAGAGGACAGAAAAGATTCATATGTTGCCTCAGCACTAAACCTTCATGATCACTCAACATAATTCGCTCGCATTCTAGCACAAACAATACCATAAACAGCCAGCTGGGTTATGCGCATTCATAGTGAATTTCAAAGTTGGGCCGAAACTGACTTTCTTTTAAAACATCACAATATCGGCTCAGCACCAGACCCATGACCGCTAGACGTAAACCATTCCCAACGTAACCCAAAAAGAGTCACTTCTCCTCTACAACAGTGGTTCAGGAGATATCACAGCTTCGATCCACACATGCGCGGACCCTCGCAAGGGGATTCTATGGAGGAATGCATCCTCCATATCAAAACCCCAATGTCCCCAATCCTCTCAGAAGAAAACTCCAGTAGATAAATCACTTCTTGTCTGCTCATGCGCATAGCGAAACAAGCCATGTGGACAGGAGCTTTGGCGCTCTTGTTCAAACTTTGACAAATCATATCTTCGAAAGTATTGGTAAGAGTTGGGAATTATATCAATGGATTCTTGTGAAAGAACCTCATCGTAGCAGAAATTAAATTCAACCATTATAGAAGAATTTAAATTCAACGAGAGTGCCAAAAATTATTAATCCAAAACCAATAGATGAATTCTATCCATGATGAACGATAATAATATATATTCTTTCCTCAAATCCACTCCAATACACCAATATTCCAGTTTTGTTTTTAGTGGAGATATTCTGAACTCAATATTATTAACTCACCATCACCATTCCCATCATCATATGGATTAACCATCGGCATGAAAATATCAACCAACAAAAATTATGATATCATATTATAATTCTCATAATTCTACGATTGCTGAAATAAATTAGACAATGTCATGTCTCAGGAAAATAAGTTGAAATGTATCAACACAGATCATATTATAACAATTCATAGATAGAATAATTATATCATTCTGTATAGAAACAGGATTTATTATTGAAATTTTGAAAAATCATATCTCCGAAAGTATTAGCTTGTTAGAGTTAAAAATGATATCAATGGATTCTTATATGGTAAAACTGAATATTGATAAAATTTGATTTGAAATTTGTTATGTAAAAAAAAATTTTTTTGTTACTCCGAAACCATCTGTCCGATTTTGCCCAATAACGAACTTAGCCGAGATATTTATCTCCCAAACCTACTCTGAAAATTTCAACTGTCTAGCTCATTCCGTTCGAGATTTATCGTCAGAACGAATTTCGACCTCGTATTCTTGATCATTGAGTCGAACCAAATCGTTATTATTATTATTATTATTATTAATATTACAGTAGAGTTGAGACTAATCTATAAACTCAAAAAAAATCAAACTTAACAAAGAAGAATTGTCATAAACGATACAGAAGAGAAAGAAAACGAAAATTCACTACAAGACAAGCACAGAGATAAACATTCATGAAGCATCACTCGCGAACCATCTGTCCAAAGAGTTCTTGAAACTATTCACCGATGATGCCCCGACCACGGCAGCTGGAAGTCCATTCCACAATGTAAACACTCTATTGGACAGGAAGTGTTCCCGAACGGTAGACCTGAACCTTTCCCTCGACAATTTCAGATTGTGACCTCGCAGTCGGGTGTCAGAATTCAGGCAGAACAAGGAGGAAAGATCTGCACTGAATAACCGGTGGAGGGCTCTATATGTTATTATCAAGTCTCCTCGTAAGCGGCGAGTTGCGAAGGTAGTGAGGTGCATCACAGATAGTCTCTGCTCGTAGGTTGGTCTCACAGGTCCATATGGCATCCTAGAAGTCCTTCGCTGGATTGACTCGAGCAGATTGGCATCACGGGATAGAACAGGTGCCCAAACCGGACCGGCGTATTCAAGGATGGGTCGAACAAAAGTGGAATACAGAATACTGCAGGTGTGAGGGTCACAACGTCGAAAAGTCTTCTGGATGAGGTAGAGCATTCTCTTGGCTTTGTTGGTAACAGCCACAATATGTTCTGACCAAGACAGGTCCTGGGTCATAGTTACTCCGAGATCGCAGTGAGATGAAACTGACTCAACAATGTGATGGGACAAGTGGTAGATGTGTCTTGGATTGTTTTTACCAAGGTGAAGTACCTTGCATTTGTCCAGATTGAGAGGAATCATCCAGGTATCGGACCATCTCAGGATGGCATCGAGGTCATCCTGTATAACACGAGACGCGGTAAACGGATCACCGTAAATCTTGGCATCATCAGCAAACAACGAACACATTGACTTCACTGTAGAGGGAAGATCCGATGTGAACATTAAAAAGAGAAGAGGGCCCAATACGGAACCCTGGGGGACACCACTCACCACTCCTCTTGAAGAAGATACACAGTCACCAACACAGTCGTTTAAGACCATTTTCATCGAAAAATTCGGAAATTACATACATTTGGGCAAATTGATAAGCACTCTGTTCCGAGGAACAAGAGCGCCAAAATGCCAGAAAAGGCAGGATGAATCTCAAAAATTGGCCCAAGGACCACGTTATTGTCACACAACCTTGGACACTACGCTATTTCCTTCTGGCTTATACACTCACAGAAGTCACATGAGGTGGTAATATGGCCTTCTAATTCCTCCTCAGTCGCTCACTTCAGTCAAATTTTGGAAAATTATTTAAAATTCCACGCATCGTTCGCCCATTTATTCAATGGCCACCGTACATACACCTCCATATTTAAATTAGTGGCCATTGCCCATATGCTAGCGATCGCCAAAAATGCCCACAACTTCGATACCGCGTAGTAAATTTCGTTCATTAACGTAGATATTTAGGCTTCACACCTACCCTGCAAATTACTACTCCCTAACCCATTCGTTCGAGAGTTATCGTGCTTACGGCCCGACAGCCAGAATTGGATTTGACATATATCTGGGCAAAATTATTGTCGCTCTGTTCAATGTGCCAAAAAATGGACATTTTCAGTATCTCTGAAGTTGCCCTTTCCACATGACTTCATGAAAAACTGTAGCTAATATTAATCTAACCATTTATACACTCTGAATTTTCGATATCTTATATGAATTATTTCAATATTATATACAATTTATATACTAGCATTGGGTTTCACAAAGCTCTGACAGCGCTTAATTGCCAAATTAGAGCGATTCTATGTCGATTCCCAGTTCATTTTTGACGCATCCATCGAATTAAATTCACAATTAAGCTAATCGGAGCTTCGTGAAACCCACCATAGATCTTTCAAATGTTTAATTTATAGTTCACATATTTATAGGTGAGTCCCCCAAGACAGACTGTACGAACATATTCGCCGGAAGCGCCACCTGCAAGAAGAAAGAATAGTTATGAAAGAGAATCGCCAAAACAACATTATTATAACGTGAGTGAAAGTGATTTTCAGCTGGAAAATTACAGTATTTCATCATTATCCATGTTTTATTTTCGTTCATGTAATCGTAACTGTGTCTATTTCTTCGATCTTTGAACATTTATTCTCTTCCTTTGTTAACATAATCCTATTCACAGAAATCTCCTCCTGCTAGTAACTCATATGAAGAAACTTCATCGCCTGTAGATAACTGCCATAAAGAACCAAGATTACTAACAAGTCAATCGGCAAATTGTATAAAGGTAAGGACAATTTGAGCGTGTACAATTTTTGTAGGGAAATTGCTTTCTGGGAGTCTTAAGTGTATATTGCATGTACAGTGAACTCTTGATAAGTCGAACATCGATAAGTCGAACTCTTAGATAAGTCGAACATTTTTTCCGGTCCCAATTCATGGGTATCTAACCCTGTATACTTTTACCTCAATGAGTCGAACAGAGTTCTTGAGAGTAAAGAGTCTAGTAGATGAGTCGAACTGCTGGAAGGGTCCACGAGAGAACCTCCACCTCTATCAGTCGTACTCCTAACCATCATCTCCTCTATGAGTCAAACTGTTTGATCTAACGAATGAAACCGAAAAGAATTCGGTATGCAAACGAATCACCACATTTGGTAGCCATCATATGTATTTTTCAATCGCTTAGTTAGTTAGCTGAGAGCGTTTTAGTCATGGATCCGCGAAAACTGAAAATTTTATCAGTAGTAGATGAACTCGAACTCATTCGGGAAGTAGAGAAAGGAGAAGAAAGTCCTTATAGCTAACAACTTCGGAATTCCTAAATCCGAATTGTCATCTATCATGAAAAATAAAATTAATATCCTCGCTTCCATCAGAGTTAAAGGATAATCAGTCCACCGGTACCGTCAGAAATTGCCTCGGCATTCAGATGTTCCCATCTTCCCTAGGCCACGAATTTACAGCGAGTAGTGCTTGGCTACGTAATTAAAAAAAAAGATACGGAATTTCTGGAAGAACTTCGTTAGGTGAAAGTGCTAGGGTCAATGAAGACACTTGTCATCAACCCTTGTTTCTCATTAACTACTGTTGATGTCGTGAATACGCGAGTTTTTCCCTCAATGAGTCGAACTCTCACCTCAATAACTCGAACGTTTGGTGAGACGAACCATAGATAAGTCGAACAGTTTTTTATGGTCCCTGGGAGTTCGACTTATCGAGAGTTCACTGTACTACACATGAGATCACTTATAATCTAATCAAATCCATGTTCCTGTATTTGCAGGAGTATAGCAATGGGGATAAATATTCGAATGCAAACACCTACAGACCAACAGACACAAATTCCGAAGGTAATGAAAGGAGAGAACGATATGTGTGTTCAGCGTCTGCACATAGGCCACCTTTTAACAGACGTCCAGTTACGAGGGTAAGTTCAAGATCTCGCAACGTTTCAAATATACACAACATGTTAAAATCTAAATAATATTTTTTTTTATAACATATAATTCAGATTGATGATTATTCGTGGTTCTTTTTTGCGCCCTCGTATATTTCGTAATATCCGGAAGAAATGATTCTAAAATCTTAAGTTCAAGGATAGTATTTGAATCAATGATATCAATATACAGGGTGAGTCTTTGACCACTGTATTAATGTTAACCAAAGATTCCTCTCATCAAATGAAACACTTTTTTCATTTTTAACATTTTTCCAAATTCAGCTCCGGTAAAAAGATACAGGCTGTTGAAATTTTGAAAAAAAATCAGTTTTTATTTTGTAGCTTTGACATCCTTTTTTCGAATAAAATGAATGTTGGCGTAAAGTTTCCTATAACTATGATACATATTTTCCAAATATTAGTTATTTTCTACTTCTACTGGTTTTCTAGTTATGGACTCGTGGATTCATAAAACGAAACTAAATTAGCATAAAGAAAGCATATAAAGTTTTTCTTGAGTCATTTCGAGAATATTCCATCGTTTTAGAACATTATATTATTCTTCATCATTTCTCTTTAAACGCACCGTTTTCGAGATATTCTTCATTGAATGTTTTAAAATGGAAAACTCCAGAAATTTCACTACTTTTATGGATCCGTCCCTGAGCGTTGGAATCCTGAATCAAGCTGTAAACCACGTTACCATGCCTTATTCTCGTCAGCCAACAATGTCATAGATAATTTCTATGCAGGAGTGTATTAGCACATTGTGAAATCTTTAAACACTTGTAACTTTTTACCTGAGCCGAATCTGGAAAAATGGTAAATGAAAAAAGTGTTTCATTTGATGAGAGGAATCTTTGGTTGAAATTAATGCAGTGGTCAAAGACTCACCCTGTATATTAATCATATTAAAATATTAAGAGTAACCAAGAAAGCAGTAACATTTCTGTGAAACGTCAGTTGAATTGAAGTGGCCAATGTATGGCTAACATAGAGATAACATGCTATTTCACAAATTCACGGAATTAAAAATCTATGAATTTGAAGCATAGAGACGTGTGTTTTCAATGGATTTGTATATTAATTCCTATATACTAGTCTTCTATTCCTATATATTAGTCGTATTCACAAAGCATTCAAACTGCGTTAAGTCCTTACTGAGGTCCTCAGTTAGATGAATTGGGGATAATAAGGGACAATAAGGGATCAAGGTGGTAAAACAGGCCTGTTTCACCTCCGTTAAATACTTTAACTGAGGTTGCGATTCAAATTTATCCTTAACTGAGGACCTCAGTTAGGACTTAAAGGAGATTTAAACACTTAACAATGCTTTGTGAATACGTCGGTTTAAGTTGTACATTAATTTTGAACTTACATTCTTTCCATCAAACAAAACAATGCACCCCGTTCAATATAGAATATCTAATCTAATATATAAAATTTCCATGTCACAATGTTAGTTACCGTTCTCCTCCGAAACGACTTTACCGATTTTTACCAAATTTTATATGCGTATTCAGTAGGTCTGAGAATCGGCTACTATCTATTTTTCATACCCCTAAGTGATAAGGGTTATTCACCCTTAAATTTTTTTTTTTAATTTTTGGACGAAATTTTTTGGTTTTATTTTTTTATAATGTGGCATTACAAAATACATACAACCCTAAATTTTCACCCTTCTATCACCAACCCCTATTTTGTAATACTCATTTTAGTAATTAATCATTTTTCATCCCGCTCGATAACTGATCAATTATCACTTGGTAAGTTATCCCAGAGAAGGAGCTAATTAAAACCAAGTCGCCGTATTTTTTGTGAATGTTTTTCACTCTATTTCGATTAAAATTTCCCTGAGCTTATGGCAAAGCTAAAATTTTCGTACCAAAAAATTATTTATATTTATTAAAGTCTCAAGGCAGTTTATTCCTGCTATACTTAGTGCTACATTTTTTAAAATTTCCGCGTCTTTCTGGATCAACACTCATTTGCCAGACTATACCGGTGTGACGTCCCAGTAAACAGCACGGAGTAGGGATGAGAACGAAGCCGGTCTCCTGTCTTTCTCACCTGTTCTCACTTTTCTTAACCAGATACGTTTGAGTGGGTAGTTCGTATTCGCAATTGAACCCGGTAGGTGGCGCCGCAATCGGGTTCTAGGTGTTTTTTAGAATTACGTGTTTGATCACCGCCCATTCTTGAAAAATTATTATTATTGAAAATTTCATGAATGTTGTTAATCCATTAATATCGAAGAAAATTTTAAATCGAATGAATAGTTGAGATGTGATTCTAGTTGACAGAATAATCATGACAAATATTAGGCTACGTTTAACGAAACTCATTAGATCAAGTGTGGCAACATAGAAATAAATACATCGATTCAAGGCCATCTTAGGCCAGGAGCGAATTAACCATAATAAGGCAAATGCTCAATTTTTTATTAGATTTCATAACATCCAACGTGCAATATCTCAAAAACGATGCGTTTTAGTAGAAATGATGAGGAATAATTTAATTTTCTTAAATTATTGAAGTTTTTTATCATGACTCAACACAGTTGTGTATGTTGCAATTTTCTACATTATAGTTTCTCTTTTCATTTTGCAAACTAAAGTTTATCTCATTATATTCTGCAGAATTCGAATATTTTGTCAGCTGTTTTGTGCCTTGTGAAAGAACTGGACTATCCCAGTCTTGAAGTGGTAGAAATGGCTGTCAGATGTCGAATGGACGAACTGGACGAATGACATAAGGCTGCCTCGCACAGCGACGATTCCATCCAAAATAATGAATAGCTTTAACAAATCGATTAACTTATTTTATTCATTTTTTTCATTGTATTAATTTCATCAGATATATTTCAATTAGTTCTTAAGTCTCTGAATGATAATTATCTTTGATGATGCAAAAGACTGCTAGAATTTTGAGGAGGGGCTCAATATTTTGAAATTTTTGCCACTCGATTTTGTAGCTTACAATTTATAGATGGTTGTTGAAATTTGGAAAGTGCAATATATACTGAAGTTTGAGTTTAATTACAATTAGTTAGAAGACCTAACTTCTTATGACGTATCTTAATCTGTAACAATGTAACTAAATCGTACATTCTCGAATACTGCACATGATATAGAACAGAACCAGCTGAAGAAGTGTGTAATAATTTTTCATCTGATAGTAGTTTAATGTTGTCGTTATCAATTCTTTATTTGAATTAAATTTTCATTCAATTTATTCTTATTAATTTTAAACGTTATTTGAGTATTTTAGTTGTATTCATACAATTTTCGAATATTTGTATATTCTTATACAGGTTTTTATCAAAGGTCAATTTTTTTTCAACTGGAACATAACTCATAAGGTTGGATAATTTCACAAAAATTAGCCCACATAAATGTTATCAAAACTCATCTAAAAATTATTATTATTATTGCAACATATTAAATCCTGTTTCGGTCCTGAAGAATTCAGATGACCATTTTCGAGTCATTCTTGAAAATTATGTCGTGAAAATGTTGAGTATCTTCGCTTTACATGGTGTAATTTATTAACAGCTAAATATGCCTAACCAGAACTTTGGAAGTTCTTTACTGGTAATGTAATTTTCAGTTGTCTAATCAATGTTATGAAATTAATTCACTCTATAAAAATATGGTATGTGATTGTGATAAAAATATTGTAACTATACAAAATTTCATTATTGTGATGCTAATCAAGGAGCCATTTTGTGTCAGAGAGGCCTTCCTAAAATACTTATTTTTTTGGCGCTCTAGTTCCTCGGAACTGAGTGCTTATCAATTTGCCCAAATGTCTGTAATTTTGGAATATTTCGATGAAAATGGTCTTAAACGATTTGGTTCGACTCACTGATCAAGAATCCGTGGTCGGAATTCATTCTGTCCGGCCGGTCCGGCCGGCCGGCCGGCCGGCCGTAAGCACGATAACTCTCGAACGGAATGAGCTAGAGAGTTGAAATTTTCAGAGTAGGTTTGGGGGATGAATATCTCGGCTAAGTTCGTTATTGGGCAAAATCGGACAGATGGTTTCGGAGAAACAAAAAAAAAATTTTTTTACGAAACAAATTCCAAATCAAATTTTTTTAATAAGCAGTTTTATCATAAGAATCCATTCATATCATTTTCAACTCTAACAAGCTAATACTTTCGGAGATATGATTTTTTAAAATTTCAATGTAAATCGTATTTCACAGATTGATATAATTATTATTCTATGTATGAATTCTCATAATGTCAACTTGACAGAAGGGAATATTGTAACTTCAAAAATATTGGGGTTGAAATACTCGTATTTTAGCGATGCAACGGGGACCTCACCCGAAAATGTTTGAAAATATTACGTAAATATTGAAAGCATAATTCTGTAGTTTGGTGAACGTAGATCAGGAAATTTTTGATCGATTACAAGGTAATTTATTATTACTTATCTAATAAACTATTATTTGAATTAAATTTCCTTTATGATGCAGTGATATCATATGAATACATTGATTTAATTCCCAACTCTGAGAAACCAATACCAGATATAATTTGTCTGTTTGAACTATTTTTAACTAATTTGAATCGTACTTGATCACATGAGCCACATCATATCGTATATTATTACATAAATTCAACTTACATGCCCATTTTACAACTTTAAACAGTTTATTTTGAGTTTTACATATTATTCAAAACAGCATTTCTTTCGTGAATACTCTGTATATTATCCTTGATGATGAGAAATAGAAAGGTGTTTATTTTTATTGAGATATAATTGTAGTGTTAAGGTGGCTTTATACAACAAATAAAACAAATTTAAATAATACAGTAAACAAATTAAAATAAAATAAGAAAGTTGAACATGTCAATGAGATTGTTTATACCTACACGAAATTAAGAATTAAAGATTGCCAATATTCATCTTTATTTTTTATTTTATTTGTAAAATGATAATACACATGTTTAAAGAGTGAAATTATCAGAACTTGCCCCAACACAGGAGTCATGTCAAAAAGGCTGCGATTTGATTGGTTTATTCTTATTTCGTTTTAAATGATTCTTATTTTATTTTAATTTTTTTTATTTGTGGCGCCATCTAAGTGAAGCCGATGTAATACATATGTATCCACTTTAGGCCTGCGACATTCAATATGGCGCTCGAAATACTTTGATGAGATATTGCACTGAACTGAAATTGAAGTTCCTAAACAAAATATGGAAGAACCTATAGTATTTTTAATCTTGCCTCACGTTTAATAATGAGAATGGTTCCGTTTGACATTTGAAAAGTTTTGTTTTTCATTTTCATTGTTTATGATCATAACTGGCCAACGAGCTTAAGCATAGTCGATCAGAGCCATCTATCTGATAAAGAATTTCACTTTGCGTATTTATCACGTGGTGTTAATTCACTTCACAATTGAGAAAATGCAACAATCATGGTATAAACTTGCACTTTTCAATCAGTGATTCTCGCTCTGAACAAATAGTGGTTTATCGAAATGTAGAGAAGCCCTTACAGGTTGTTATTTTCACATTATCGATTTTGCAGATGAATTTAGAATTCACATTGTCGCAGCACATTAGTCATGAAAATGATCTGTACAAAAAATTTAATGAAATAGTTATTATCGCCAACAGTGAATCTCAATCTAGTTTATTGGCAGCTGAATTTATTAATGTATTTTTATCATTAATTAGTGAAATAACCTGATGTACTTGTTTCATGTCGTTTCAAAATCCACATTCCCTTCTACTTAAGACTGTTAATATTTTTAAAATATATTTTATAATCTAGTCTATTAACTTGCCCTTATTTGTGCAATAATTGAATATTATTAATTTTAATCCTTGTATTGTTTCATTTCATTATTGAGATTGTATATATACATAAAAAAAGTTTTATCAGAAATGTTCGAAACAGTTTTAGAAATAACAGCTTTTTCAACATTTGATATATTTATACAAATTATATGAAAAATGTAGATCATTACTCATACAAGCTAAACTGATTGACATTGTACTATCATATATAGACACTTGTGTCTGTACCCAACAAGGTGATGGATTCTTATTAAAGTAATGTTAAAAATGAGATTTCACTTATTTTCCTATTCTCTTTGTATTTAAAAGGTATGCCATCTGAAAGATTTATAAACACACCTGAAAGTTCTCATCTATTTCTTAAGTGCTTCGGCAAATTTCTTGAGATTTATTTCTGTTAAACCATGATCTTCATTGAATGTCATCATCAGATTATAAAGCTTTACGATAAGTATAGAATAATCATTCCAGCAAGAGTTTATGTGTTTAACAGGTACTTAAAGTTCAGGGGTGTATTAGCACATTGAAAAATCTTCAAACCTGAATCGATTCAGGAAAAATGTTAAAAGAAAAGTTGGAAATGCACTATTGGCTGGAGCTTTGCCACGCTGTTTAAATTTATTGCCAGATCGATCACCCATCCAGGTACTGAACTCGCCCAAAGGTGCTTAGCTCCATGAAAAAAATCTAATTTCCGGCTGTAAACACAAACGTCCAAAAAAAAATTTTCGAGTTTTTGTCCGAGAATGGTCTCAAATGATTAGTTTCGACTCAAATACATACCATTCACTCTTGGGTCGAAAATAAACAGTGCTGTATCTATGGTGGCGCAAGGACTCATTCGAATATGTACATAAATTTACGGTTGGGTCGAAAGTAAGCAATGGTATGTTTGTGGTGGCGTAAGGACACACATCACTTCAATTATGCCGTGAGGTAAAAGACACATATAGCAGTGGTTTATTTTCAATAATTTATTCCGAGAATTATTCCTATGATACAAATCAGTCGAATTGTACGGTTGTGATAGAGGAACTATGAATTGACATTTTATCAAAAAGGACCTGTAGGTATAGCAGTAATGTTTTTAATATCTAATAATATACGAAAATGCTGACGGAATTTTATGGAAATAACGACATAATTCCGTCCATATCTTTTTTTAAAGATATTATTCTAACAGAATTGGAAAAAAAAAATGGAAAAGATCTATAATTTCTGCTAAGGGAATCGATTCTTCCACTTGTCCCGAGAAGCAGTAAATAATTAATGTGAATTCCGTAACTTGTACGTATGTTTTTACTGACCTTCCATATCTTATTAATTTCAGAAATATATAATCATTTTACATATTATTAGATCAAGTTTAAACCCGAGGGGTAAACCGCTAGGAATTCTGGTGTACAAAAAGTAGAATTCCAAGGAATTCCTATTGAAATCCGTGGAATTCCTATTGAATTCCAATTGATTAATAAAGAATTCCTATTGATGTTAGAGTACGACACCTATCGGACAATCATGTATACAGTTCCTTAACCGAGAGGTAAACCGCTAGGAATTCTGTTGTACAAGAATATAGAATTTCAAAAGAATTCCTATTGAATTCCAATATGAAAGTCCGGTTGAGTTGGAATTCTGGTGTACACATTTTTGTCAGCGGTTTCCCCCTCGTTCAAATCGTGATTTTTGGCTGTAAAATAAGTTACATATCATATATAAGATATTGGGAACTTCCAAAACTCTGGTGGCGGGATTCGGCAACTAACCACGCTAGTAATAAATGTAAACAATCTCGTGTTGGACAGGACAGTCGACGAAGTTTGACCGAAATTTTCATGGAAAATTTAAATTATAATTGACTTGAGATCATTGTTGGATTACTTTGTGATATAGATTATAATATTGATCATTATATAACTAATTTTATGGCACTTGATTGATATAAAGACTACAACCAGTAAGTATATTCATATATGTTTGTCAAACTTACATTATATTTAAAAGTTCTTTCAGTTACTATTTGCGAATGATCAAGAAGGGACTCAGTTGATTAGAATTTCTGGAGTACATAGGAGCTTCAACTTCTAATTCTAGAGTCCTTGTAGAAGGAGAAGAGGTTCTAAATGTAGATCATGTAATCGTGTGTGACAAAACAAATTGTGGTCCCAGTTTTATAGATATTTGTTCTTTATATTTACAAAGTAGTGCCCTTAATTCAGTACCACATAAAATTGATGGCCCATTAATGTGGAGAATGGTTAACTTAAAATAGAAGGTATGGTATGTTCTTGTAAAGTCGGAGCACGGAGGAGGTGTAAACATATTACTGATGTATTAATTAAAGTTCAGGTGCATGATGTTCTAGTTTATTTATGAGAATATAGTGTCAAATTGAACCAGATAAAGCTTTTGTAAAACAGTTACCAATAATTGAAATGATTTTTTCAAAATATGATACATATATTATGTGAAAAGAATTATTAACAATAAGTGTAATGTTTGAGGTATAATCATATACCTAATAGACATATACTGCGTACGTCAGAACATTCCGTCCTAAAAATTGAAGCTCGAGCAATTCAAGGTCATGTCCCTACGACGCTACTGCGCATGCGCACAGTATGTCAAAATGATTTGAAAACATAACCAACAAATCTTATTCGAATATTTGAAAACGTCAAAACGAGGTATGTAATGTGTTTTCCGAAATGTGAGAAATCTGGTTCCAAAATTGTGTTCTCTCGCTAATTTCACAAAATAGTGACCTAGATCGAATAAAAATCTTCCTGACAGTCAATTTGGAAGTGCAAACCTGTTTATCGGTAGTAGTCCGAATGGATTCTACATTACCTTGACTTTGGCTCTCTGAAACTCGAGAAGGAATTTTCACATAAGGCTTATATATAAATGAGTTTTTTATCTAACTATGCATCAAACAATTGGATAGAAATACAAAATATCCGAGAAGTCTGGAAAATTTTATGTAAACATACTTTCTTGCTATTGAACATATAAAACTTTTGGTACGTATTGTGAACACTTTCGTGTGACAGTAAATCATTCATTATTCCTTTTTGTCAATACATTATGATTTGCATTCATTTTGAACTACTTGTTTTGGATATAATTAGCATGTTTCAAGCAACATGAATGTTTTACTGAATACTCAAACTTTTTTTACTTGTAGATTAAAAACTATAAGCCTAGATAATTACTCTCCTATGCCACTTGGGAAAATTCTAATGAAGATTCTACATCAAAACGTTAACATATATAAGGGCTGGTCAGTACCTTAATCTAGGAAATGGAAATACTTAATATTATTTATTTGAGTTTATTCTTATTGTTCGAAGCAGACGAAGAAAGATTTTGGCAAATAGAATATTAAAAACTATATAAAAGACCGGTGTCCTTAAAAGCACTGATGTGAAGTCTTTTTGCTTTGGAAAGCTTGTTCATGTTGAATGTAGACCGATACAACTACGTAATAAACCATTCTGAATAAAATGACATGGACTTGAAGTTAGTTTATTTATTTTTTCAGATACATACAGCATATGCTACACGGGAAACCCTCTTTAAACTTATAACTAAGCAAAAGAAAGTTATGACAGTTAAATTTCCAGAGATACAAGAGAACATGGCTTTTATGAAGGTGTCCATTGTTTGTGAAAAGATATCCATAGAACGATTTACGATTGTTGGTCATAGTAAGGGAACGTGTAGAATAAAATTAGAGCCATAGTTACTTCTATGTAACTATGTACGAAAAATGGTAAAGTGTCTGGTGAATCGACTTGGTACGTTGAAGAAAATAATGCTCAACAAGTTCCCACAATGCAAGTGACCATTCAGCAGTTTGCGCAAAAAACAGGTCAGCATTGAAGAAAGTTCTCCATTTTTTTCTTGCTCAGCAATGTTTTGTAGAAAATAATGGGAGAATGATGTAGAATTTATACTCCAACTAATCTTCCAATCCGTTGTGCCAACAGGCGGATAGAATTTTTTGCATGAGGAAGATATATGTACTTATATGTGGTTAGTAATTAAAAACATTCTGAATTTTGATGCACTAGTTATGGCTTTGGATATATGAATATTTTGGTCTGACATTTGGTGTCTAGTCAGTGAAACGCACTATATACATGCGGTACTCTAGTAATAGAAATACCAATGAGAATAAACAAGATAGCATTACCACATGTTGAATCAACATAACAACAACGGGTAAATAAAATTCCATTTCACTACATTCTTAGCAAAATGAGTAGAAATATGGTCTGTCCGTGGCCATTTACAGTTCCAAGTTCAGTAAGAGTTATATTATTCATAGTATCAGTATCAATTATTGATTGAACAATCTTTTGGGAGGTTTATTCATTCCCCAAAGACACCTTTTTCATGGGTTTTCTCAAGACTTGTTTATCCAAATTCATTCTATGGATTTCAAAAATATCTTGATTAGTTATATGGTTGAATTGAAAAGAACCGTTAAGTTAACAGCTCTGAATACAGGATTAATTAAAGAATTGACTATATTTGATTTGGTTTATTAGATTCCTTTATTTGTTCGAATAACTCTCTGTTATTTGGCATATATGTATCCCGTCTGAAGGTGGAAACAAATATGGCCCTCTATTTTTCAATACAGATGATTTTGTATGGTTTGCAATATTTATTGGTATTAAATTATCAATGCAAGTCCGACATGTAACATGTCTTAATTAAATTTGCCACAAGGAAGCCTACGATATTATGCACAATATTTTCAACTCTGCCTATGTTAGGAGCTGGTGGATCGAGTAGCTTAGTGACTTCATAGCCGGTCCCAAGCCTTGATAAAAGAGGAAGGTTCCAAGTGAGGCCAGCGACCTGCTTGGGTAAAAAACAAAGTGCTCCTAGAACCAATGATACAGCCTTGGATTTGACAGGATTAAGAGATGACCAAACACACCTCGACCACCTGGAAAACCTTCCATCAGATGGTATGAAAGCAGTTCTTCTTGATGATTTTCAACAAAAGCTGCTAATGACCACATAGTCCTCAAATAATCGTGCTGAAATTCACTAACAAGTATATCTTCCTCATCCTCAATAGATTCTTGACTTTTTATCCATCGTAAAGAAGCTTGCAAAATTTCAAGGAATCTTGAGATCTCTCTTTCTATGGAATCTTGAGCTAGTTTGAATGTCAGTAGATTATCAACTTTTTTTGTTGTAAAATTTCAAATAATATCATATTTTGCAGATCTATGGCCAGTTTTCCATATAGACTTCATGTATCCCTGACTTCATTCTACATTGTAGGGGCAGACGATACTGGTTTCTTGTAAATTTATTTTTTTCATTCAAAATATCGAATGCATCATGCAAAATTCTATAGCTGCCTCTCACTTCCTTCATACTTTTGCAAACAAAATTAGAATGCATTTGCAACGCTGTTGCTCAATATCTGAGCTGCTAATTCCACTGACATCTTATTCTGAGTGAAATTGATATTCTTCATCCCAATTTTATTTGCAACATGCAAACCTTCCCTCTTCTGGATGCTTACCAAGCGACCAAAATAAGCCCAATTGATCATTCTATTATTTTGGGACAGAATTTTACAGGCCCCTAGAATATTCCTTATCAATTCGACCATGTGGCAAGCATATAAAAATATAGAATTTTTTCTTTGGAAAATGGGCTGATTATATGTGGTTTAAAATTGTATGAAAATGAATCAAAATTGCCAACAGGGCGTGAACACATTGCCAAATTCGATTCAGCTGCTTCAAATGTGACGAAGTTGATGTGAGCTTTCGTTTCATAAAGTAGTTGAAACATTTCAACAACAACTTTGCCCATTGATTAGCACCAAGACTTTTTATTAGAAAATAACTCAAGGGAAGTTAACTGCCATTAAAACCTAGCTTTCCAGTGACTACATTATACCATGAGCGTAATGTCAATGGATGAGACCATTTTTCCATGTTCTTCGTAGATAGTTGTATGGTTTAGACTTTAGAGGAATAAAATTGGAGGGTCAACGGGAATTTTACCATTTCTTCTGAAAATTGCTTCTCCTTCTTTGAAGATTTGTTCTTTATTTTTTTATAAGCTCTTGGATAGGGACACAATCCCGAAGAAATAAAAAATATAGTTATTCATATAAATTTATACTTCCAGTGATCTGCCAGTAGAAGATTCTCTAGGCTTTAATAATATGAAATGTTAAACTCCATTTTTTAGAATACCATTTATTGATTTCAATTTGTATATAATTATGTATTATGTTAATAATCATACATTAATATACATTGAAATATATTATTTTTGTTTCTTTATTTACTCCAGTATAATATTCTTTTGATTGAGAGCTTTATAAGTGTGTGCAGAGGTTCGTGTAACGGGAAACCATACAAATCGATGCATGATACAAGAGCTTAGGGAAAAACCTCAGCAAAAAAACCCTGTCACCCCATGAGTGTTGTGATTTGTAAATATTGAATTTGTTTACAAAATTAGCTGAAATTTAAAATATTGATGGGCATTTCTTGCTTCAACATGGATTCCTTTAACAAAAAACGAAGTGGTTACTCCAATGATTATTCATGTGGTTAATTGCTGACAAAACAATATCAGTTACAAAAGATATAACTGATACTACTTTGTCAGAAGCCCATAATTATTATTATGATTATTATACTGATCCTCCTAGGTCTTTCCCAAGGAGACCCCTCATAAGCTCTCGAAGAGCATGAGCGAGTTAATTATCTACTTATAAATATATATAATATTTGGTTTCTTTAGATTGAGGTTCGTTTTTGAATAAAAGAAGAAGAAAGAAGTCGCTTCAATACGAATACCTATAATACCAATTGTGTGAATTGCTTCTGCGTAAGAAACACAAGATAATTGTCAGAAGCAATCTGAATCTATCGAACACTGTTGCCTAACAAACAATAACGAAATGACATTAAAGATGAAACAACTATTTTGTAACGTTTCAGAGTTTATATCAGACACTTAACAAAAATCTTCAGAATTATTTTTTGTTGATAGCTATTCTGAAATTCGAGAATTGTCTGACAAAGGAGTCTGATATAGACTCTGATACGTTATGAAATAGTTGTTTCATCATTGGAGCAATTCACAAAATCATAATTTTTTTATTTTATAGATATTTTTCAGAGTTCGGGAGAGAAAACCCAGAAAGAAACCATTTAATAGATTAATTTCAGTTTTAATGAACAACAAGATACTAACACAAAAAATTAATTTCAATTTCATAATACCTTTATAGTCTAAAAATAAAATAGAAAAGAAAGATAGAACATCTATCAGTCAATAAAATTTAAATATATATTTTTTTCAAAACAAATTTGTCTACAATAGAGCTAATTGATTTAATTACTACATTTGTATCTTCTCCATAATGTAACTTTTTTAACTTACTAAAATTAGAGGATGAAGTTGCTTCTTCCACAAGTTAATTGAAAAAACTATCAATAAATAAGTGAATCGCAAAGCTCCTAATAATGATAATTGGCTTGAAACAAATTTGTCTTCAATGAAGCTAAAAAGCATTTGATTTAGCTTCACAACTATTTCAACTCAACCAAATTAGAATATGAAGTTGATGCTTCAACAGTAAAATTGCAAGTAGCTATTTTGGTTTAATTTTTTAGGGAATTGGTACAAAAGCAAAATATTGTTTCAATATTAAAATAGTATTTAAAATATATTGAAATGAACTTTACCATTCTATTGTGCCTTTTCTACACTGTCATCTTCATCAATTCAGGAGAATTTACTTATCTTCTCTTAAATGCCATTTTCATATATAATATTATTATAATTTCACAAATAAACAAATATGAATTGTATAATTCATGTTAAAAAAACTATTATTCGGAAATCACTGGAATAGTATATTCTGTTTCAAGCGATTAGGAGACTAAACAATTATTTCCGTAGTTCAAAGTGAAATTGTACGTGAATTATAAAGATTATGTGAATAGCCAAGTGCTAAATAAGCCTATATTATTATAGTCCTCCTCCACAAATAACAACTCCTACAATTGTCCTCTCCAAATATGTAAATTCAAAACACAACCCGAGACTATTTCGTTCCTAAAATTGCTCAATCGATCGATGTCGCTTCGTAAATTTAATGAAGATCTAAATTGAAAAACTTTTCATATTAAAAACATCCATGTTCATATCAAACTGCTCTTGCTGTACTGCAAATTCATCATAAAGGCTGTTACAGTATGTTTCTTCACGAAATATTTATTCGCTTCTGTAACAATACATCCTTTGAGCCCTTTCCAGAAGCGAAACATCTTCTTTCTCTCATTATATGGTCCAAACTACCAGTAAAACTTCATAAACCACATTAAAAATTCACAAAAACTAAACAAAACAGGAAGACATCAATGAATCAATCAAATAATGGGATTCAAATATGACAACAATTAACGTTAACCTATAAATTTCGGCCAACGACTTTCGCGCATGCGCAGAAGTAGTTTAGGGACATGATTTCGGAATTTCATGGCTATCTGAGGAAGCCTCAACTTTTATTCGACATACGCGGTATATATCTAATACGTATATGGGTATAATAAAGATTATCAGGATGTAGGTCCAGGTTAAGTACTCTTCGATCTATTAGTTATCCTTCTAACGCATTTCCAATATTTATATTTGGTTTTCCGGAGGTAAGAAGTGAAAACTCAAACCTATATATTTTGGCATTTTTTTCGCCCATGAATTGCCTTGAGGCACACTACAATAGTCGTTTCTGGTCGAAGACATATTAGGCAGGATAATATTCACTATTTCAACTTGAATTTTTCTTTTAAACAAAAGTTTATTGACGAATACTGAACAATTGAACTCGAGCACGTGGCTCATTACTAGCTTGCTTAGTTGCCGAATCCCGCCGCCAGAGTTTTGGAAGTTCCCAATAACAATTATCATTAGGTATTGAACGAATGTTATTACTGACATATCGACTTGTCAAATTTGACTTCGGCCGATCTACTTGCCTTGTGTTCCGAAATTGCTGGCACTACTGGCCGCACTAAGTAATTTCGGAACGCTCTTAAGTAACAGTAAGCATCGCCAGTGAATTTCAGTAATATCTGACGTTTCAATTTACTGTTCAGGAATATCGGAACACGAGTTTTATCAAATTCACTCCTGGCACGTCAAAAATAATCTTCACCAATATAGATTTGATCGATTTCAAATCTAGAACTTTACTGTAAAATAAGATTTGAAGGCTTTACCAGAATTTCAACGATATCTGAAGGATAGTTTTGTATATACAGAATTTTTAAATATTTTTTTTTTTTTATCCAGTCATTTGATCCTCACAAAATTCAAAAACCACTACAGGAGCTGACTGGAGTATATGGGCCAGGCACCAAATTCTCAGTATCGCTAGGCTCCTATCCAAGCATCTTTCAGGCAGAAGTACTTGCAATAGAAAGATACGTGGAAATAAACCTAGAAAGAAACTATCAGAGATGTGATATAGCATTCCACTCTGACAGTCAAGCTACTATTAAAGCTCTGAGCTCCCATGTTATCGAGTCCAAGCCAATATGGGAGTGCCGAAGAAAACTCAATGAAGTACATAGGCAAGAACAATGAGACCCTATTGTTCTTGCCTATGTACTTCATTGAGTTTTCTTCGGCACTTTCTCCGGACGAAATACCTGAGAGAGGTATTTTCTAGAGATCTCTCCCCGGAATGTATCACTCCAAGAAATTCCTTAGGAACTTTGATATATTTAGACCTCAGTAAGAACACGCTGCACCTCCTCACAGGATACCGCGGCCTGTGAGATTAGGGCTAGCAGAAACTGACGAGTGCAGATTCTGTTGGGAGAAGGATGAAACTCCTGATCACCTGATTACGGAATGCCTCGCCATCTCAAACCAACGCATGGAATGCTTTGGGCAAGAAATCTGCAGGAGTGAGGACTTAGCCTCCTTGAAGCCATCCCAGATACTGGAGTTCATCAGAACTCTGGAGCTGGAAGGTGAGTTGTAGATGGTAATGACATCGACAGCTCTGAAGGGGGGGCACAATAGACCACATTAGTTAGGTTAGGCGCGAAATTTGAATTACGATCCATCCGTGGATCAGCACTGAATTCCCCGTGCATTTCTTATGGACCTAAAATATACGCGAATTTCTCGCCTGTTTTTAGATACTTTGGCTAATTTCTTAAGGTTTATTTGGGTTGAAATAGATTCTGTGAACCTTTCTCAACCATCTAGAATCAAGTTTTCATAACAAAATTGTATATTTCCGAAATAATTAATAAATATAAGTGTTCACCAAATTCGATTGACGTATGTCTTAGCTCACTCGAAATCACTCAAAAATAATAACATAACCCTAAATCGGCCTTGTAATGACGCACAACAGAAGACATCTACGACATACGAAAATCTTTCGAACTACACTGGTTTCAATTTTGATTCAAGAATAAATAGAATTAGATTTAAATGTGGAAATAACATGAAAACATGCACTAATGATGAAGGTACCCAATACTTGTTGTCTCTGTACTAACATTCTCTTTTAAATAGGGTGGTTTCATTTCCTTGTTAAAAAAATTTAATATGGATCTCCCGCCAAGCGAATGATTGTAACCTAACTAATGTGGTCTATAGACCTTAACCTTAAGGTCACAGTGCAACGGTTACCCCCTACAACAATATACAAAGGTTAAAGAAAGAAAAATCATGTTGTCACTGTTTAATTAATATCATAAATAAGTTAAAATATCACATCATTATAATGGAATGAGAAATACGATTGGGGACAGATCATCATCTCATCTGTACAATAATACCGGCAATTATAATAAACAATTCCATTGCATTTTGAAATAAAAAAATGATGCACTTCATGGCAGTAGTCGATTTCCAACAGCATGGCAAATCATTCGTTACGTCTAAGCAGTCCTTCTCTCTTTAAGTGCTTCAAGGCACACTTAGCAGCGGTACATTTGGCTATTCGATAATTCCTTCCTATTCCTTTGAAAGTACCTTTACCAAACACCTCCACCGATACTCTGACCCTCCTTCCATCGGCTAATTTTTCAGGTTTTCCGAATTTAGCAGTCTCAGGTTCTAGTTCCAACAGCTCCCTTATCGGCGATTTCGGCACTTTATTACTGAATTGTTCAATCTCCGCCTGCATCATTTTATGATAAACCGCCCACACAGCATCTAGCGACATCTCTGAATCCAAGAAAATAGCTCCAGCGACCGATTCAAAAATATCTCCAAGAGCTTTAGGCACTTCCACATCTTCAACCTCTTCCGCGTCTGTCTCAATGACAAGGTAAAGTTCTTCGACTAGATTATGACCACATTCCTCTTGTAGCCTGATGAACCTCTCGATAACGTCATTCAAACCTGGCGATAAATGCCGGAAGTATTTGTGGAATCCATTTCTAACCGCAAGGGATGCAAATATCGTATTATTCACCAATGCAGAACGTAAATCGGTGAGGGCCCCCGGTGAGTGCATCCTAGGATCTTCGTAAAGATGTCTAGTTATCAGATAATCGAGTACTGCGTCCCCCAAGAACTCCAATCGTTGATAACAATCCGTTATTCTATTTGGTGAATAAGAAGCGTGAGTTAGGGCTTGTAATAAATAAGACCGATCGTTGAATCTATACCCGATATGCTCTTCGAACTTGTCATACCCGTTTAGCAATATTTCTAATTCTTTCTGGGAATCTGGAAGGTGCCTGAGAAGAGGCGAATGTGGTAATTCAAATTCGCCGTAAGTGTTATCATCTATTTGAGGTAAAACTTTTATTCCTAACCACGTCATGAATAGAAGTGCACCTCTGGGTCCGCAATCGATTAAGTAAGCACCGATTAGAGCTTCCACACAATCAGCAATGCTTTTATCCGGAATACTATGCTGAGTCACCAAATTATACGGAATGGAGTTAGGAAAAGCTATTTCTTCACCTTTTTCTTTCACCATCGAACAGATATCCTCCAAAGTCATATCTCTTGTCGCTTCCATATCCGCCATAGTCCAACAGTTAGCAGGATACTGAGCCGCCAGCAGAGCTTCCTCCAGCTCCTTCGGAACATAGAAACAAGGAGGTAACCAGTTGTCGTGTGGATCAAACTTTGTAGCTATCATAAACTCTCCTAAATTTTTTCTTTTTCCCAGTCGGTATAAATTCAAATTACTCACTTGTTTGGAGCGTAAATGACTCAGTTTACCCTCGTGGATGTTCTCGTATTTCGAATAGAGGTAATTAGTGATTGCGTATTTCAAGAAAGAATCCCCTATGGTTTCGAGACGTTCCAAGTTGATTCCATCGTTGGCATTGGACATGGTTAATGCTTGTAATAACAAGTTGGGACTGGGGCCTGGATGATTATCTAGAGGAGGTTGAGAGTCAAACTTGAAACTCTCATCTTCGTTATCACAGTTATATATGGTTCTTCGACATTTTTTAGGGCTACAAATTAATTTTCGTGGATTTACGTCCAATTGGCTGAAATCGAAATTGGAGACGAAGTTGGTTTCGTGTGTTCTTGGTTTATTGTTTTTTTCATCGCTTTTAACGAATAGTTGGTCCTTTTTTAACAGCATACCGGAATTTAAGATGTTTTCCATGTTTTTAGCGCAAGCTTCCTTGAATTGTCTTTGTAAATCTTCTTCGTTTCCTAATGTACAATTTATATCAGACCAAACACTACTAATTTGTTTCATCGCTACAACCTCTTCTTTCACTTCTTCCGAGTCTACAGCTTCTGCAAGATAACTACCGGTAAACTCGATCCTACAACCTCCAATATCGTCGTTTGATTCGTTCTCAGAATATGAAGATTCCGTGCAAGAATAGTCATCGTAGTCGTCAGCAACCATCCAACTAGTCGGGGAGCTATATTTCACGGTAAACTCATTCCCTTCTCGATCACTTCCTGCCATTTCATTGGACCAAGTACCAATGTCCCAGCTAGATTTCTCATCTACGCTATTTGTTTCGTTGGAATCGACTTTGTCCATTATTTCGGCTAATTCAAGTTCAAATTCATCACAATCTATAATGTCAGTTTGGTCCGGCTTAATGTCTTCAGTTTCCCCCTCCTTTACCTTCTTTTCTTCCTCTTTGGATTTTTTTATGACGTCGCAAAGGCTCCAACCGAAGTTTAGAGCGGGCCATTTGAAATTTTCCTCGAGTTCCGCACTTCCTAAGAGCAATTCAACTGCGACAGTCTTACGGATCTGATCTGCTAATAATAAAGCATTTATCCTGTATAATATGCATGGAAGGCATACAGCTTTACGCCATAAGGACGCTGGGAAAGGATGGATGGCGCATAATTCCGGCACTAATATTTGTTTTTGTTCTAAATTTTCCCTTTTAGCCCTTTTGGTTTCTTCGCTACTTGTGGGTAAAGCCACACCTTTCCTATTGACATATCTTGGTGTCAAAAAATTCAATCTGGCTGAAGTATGATCTACATCTAGGAGGTGTTGAGAAAAATTTTGTATTTGAATGTCGTATTTCTTCAGATAATATTCTTCGAAGGTGGCATATTCCGATCCCGGAAAAGCTGACTTTGGACTCAAATTTTTACATATTTCAGCAACATAAAAGTATTGTGGTTGATCTTGGTTTCTATACCAAGGCATAACAACAGCATCCTCATACTTATCAGGATCAAATTTATAATCCTTGCGTTTCTCTTCCGGGACAATCTCCGGAAGTACCGTCAAACTTTTATTAATCAATTCTACGAACTTCCAATCGATCACCGTTTTCTTCGAATACGAAGTGGTTGGTACAACAAGATAAGAATTTAAGGAAGCATCCGGATTGAAGAGCATCAGATATTTCTGAAGTCTTAACACTCTTGTGAACGTATAGTTTAAGAATTCTCTGAGTTGAGAGATTTGTTCTCCCGTTAAAATAATGTTGCTAGAACACAACTCAAGGTCTACACTCACCTCACCTGATCTCGTAAATATTGGAAAGGAACTGATCTTTGGAATTTTTTTCGAAGTTAGAATGCCGAAACTCTGGGGAAAATCTTCCGGTGGGTATATTTTCCTTCCTCGCGTGTTCTGCTCTTCCGGTAAGGGACAGGTTAAGGTCATCACGATTTTGTAGAAGTAACTGGGCTGGGTGGGTACAGGGTGACAGCCTAAAAGTGCATCTGCAACCTTTTTATAGTAGTATTGCCTCCGTTTAGTAGTTCCTGGTCTCGGTTCTATATTCTCACGTGTAAGTTCCTCATCTGCTTCATCCAATGGGAATGAATTCCAATCGTCTTCATTTGCAACAAAGTTCTCCTTTCCTATTGGTTGAAAATTGTGATCCAACTCTCCTGTTTTATGCAATAACTGACAAGCCATGAATGCTGCGGCTCTGCGTGCCAACAAACTGTTGAACATTGGCGGACTTAAAATAGTTTCTTTTACCGGCGAGTTGATCGGAAGTCTTATATGGCAAATATATCCATCTGACACTTTTTCCTCTCCCCAAATAGGTGTCAATTTCGTAAATGTATCACTCGGTAACTTGCCACAATACTTGTTAATTAACGTCACAGCATTAGAAAGTGTTACTGAAGGTGCACCTTCGTCTTGGAGCGGTTGATACGGTTTACACAGAACTGAGAAGCAATCAGCATAATACTCTTCCTCTTCTTCAGGCTCTAAACTACAACATCGCTTCAGGAGAATATTCTCGATTTCGTTGTACTGAGATAATTTCTGGATAAATTCCATAGCATTCTCTTCATTTACTAATGATATGAAATGTGCGTAAGACGCCCTGGCTCTAGCTTTGCTTTGTATATAACTATGAAATAAATCCGGCAAATCAAACCTAATCACTAAATTGCATTTTGGTAAATCACAGCCTTGTTCAAGTACGAAAGTGGATATCATTATGTTAACTTCGTGAGCGCGGTATTTTCTGAGAACTTCTTCATGCTGTTTATGTTCGGATTCTGCTTCTTTCGCTTCCTTTGTTGGATCTGCAGTCTTTTCTACGGCGAACTGCGTCGATACCCAAAAATAATCGTCATGGTTTTGGGAAAGGACGCACAATAAATTAAATAAAGCTTTGGCTCTGTATCGGTCACTGACAAAAGTTAGGCAGCAGAGGGAGTCTTCGGATTGGTTCTTTTGGATGTAAAGCCGTCTGGGGACTCTACCGCCTTTTTTAAATCTTACGTTTACTTCATTCTCCTTCGGCTGTTCTTGTGTTACTTCCTGAGGTTTTTCAATATTGGGTTTGAATTTTTTAAGTATTTCTAAATATCTCAGTACCTTGCAGGTTGAGAATTTTAAAATTTTTTCAATTTCAGAGAAATCTTTCATAAAATCATCACAAATCGCATGGGTTTTCACTAAGACTGTAGAGACCATGCATAATAAAAGAAAATGCCTCTCGTAAGGAACTTTTATTTTGAGCTTTTCTATTTTAGATAACATTGCTAAAGCGGCTTGGTGAGCACACCAAACACCCATATCGTTCAGAATTGACAGTAACGTGTTTAATAAATTGATAGGTTCATCCACTGGATTTGGTGCTAGCTTAATTTCCTCCAACAAATCTGCTTCATATATTTCGCTCAAATCGAACCTATGTTCTTTGAGGAAATTCAATGCATTGACTATTTCTTCTTTCATCAAATTGCTCAATTCATCTGGGACACTACCACCACATTCAACGATATATTCTTTAGGACGACATGATAGCCTTATGAGAGTTACGATTTCACTTGATGTGTCTACTTTTGAATAAAGTAGATTCTCCAACCTGAATAGTTCATTCTCTAGATATTCTGGCCGTAGATCAAATCCCAATAAACTAGCTGAAAATCCTAAAATCCTTGGTTTCCCTTCCGTTCGTTCATAAAGTTCCATCAATTCATGAACTACTATTTGATGATCACCATAAAGGCAGTCATCAATAATAAGCAATTCAAAATTATTTAAATCCACAAGATCAGATGCAACTAATTTTTGACAAATGTTTGGGTTTACTAAAATGATTTCATTCACTGATAAACTGTTAATCCAATTCTCCTTCTCTATATTATTTGTACTAATTAATGTGACAACGTTTAAATCAGTTATCAAGGCGATTTGAGATCCAAGTATAGTTATATTTTCATCGTCCAATAGAAAAAGCGTCTTTTTGAATAAATTTCTCATTTTCCAGGAAAATTCCTGAAGGAGTTTTATAACAATAAATGATTTTGCAGAGCCAGTACTGGAACAAACAACTGTATTCCTTTTTTTCGCTGATTCCAACAATTCCACCTGGTATTCTCTTGGTGTGAAAGTATGAGAATAAACATTCTCAATGGAATAGTGCGACATTTTAATAATTTTCTAATACTCTTATGCCACAAATTTCATGCTCCTTGAAACCTCCAGTAGCTCAATATCCATTGAAAAACCAGCTCAATACATTTCAACAGACCATCCATTAAAAATTAAGTATTGCATGATATACCCTAGACCATACTTTTTACATTTTAGGACGAATATTAACTAGCTCTTTACATTGAGGTATTTCTGGTAAAATTTGAACTTGCACTTTTTTTTGATTTCATAGTAATCGTAATTTATACATGTAACAATAAATATGTCAAACATAACCTCACTGAATATCTGACAGCAGTGACAGCATTTAAAAATTACGTCATATTTGTTTTCCGCGCCATTTGTTCTTCTTCTTCTTCAATCTTTTATCATGTGCTGGGCTTCTCGCCATCTACACAAGGAACATGCGGCTTCACCAGCTGTCATCCTGGCTGATATCTTGGGGTAGATCTTATGGGTTGTAGATATTATATGTTCTGTGGGGTAGATTGTTCTGGTATTCTATGGTTCTGGTGTTGGAATTTCTACTTTAACCATTCGTGATATACTATCCAGAGGTTTCGTCTACACGTATATGAGGGAAGGAAATATCCCCAAGTGTACGCACACAACACTGAAAGGAAGGATTCAGGTAATTCCAGGAATCACACATCAAACTTGTACAAAAGCAAAATACGATTTTACACAAATCACCCAAGACTCATTTAACAGAGAAAACCAAAGGTAAACTTAAAGCTTGCGCGCCATTTGTAAATCGGTTATTAAATCACAGATTAATCTGTCATTAAACGGGCGTTTTTTGGCTTTCTTCCAAAATAGCTGTCGGCCAATTTTACCAAGAAATCATTAATCTCAGTTCTAACAACCTAAACGGAGATCTAAATCTCGGTTGTAATCGTAAAAATCCCATTTCGTAATACTGAGGCCAAATTGCCCGTAAGAGAAGGCGCTGTATGTCACATGCGCAGTAGAATCTATGATCAGGTTGATCTAATCTCTGTGCTCGGGAAACGGAGTTATCTGTGATTTTACTGATTTTAGGTTAGAAATGTCAAAGAGACAACAAAAATAAAATAACGTGCATAGTTGATTTATTAATTATTTATTATACGAATAAGAATCCTGAATGATTCAATATGACTGATAGAGAAGGACCTTTAAAGAGGTGTTGTGAATTCATAGAAACAATATCTGAAATTCCAGAGTATAAGTAAGTATTATTTTTTCTGAGCATGAATTGCATTTGGATGAAAAATATTTTTCAGGATAAATGATAAACATTTCCCACAACTAATAGAATATGTCAGGAATATCTACGATTACTCTAAACTACAAGAGCCAAAATTTCATGATTCTAATGCCCTTCAGAAATTAATCGTTCAAGATCTGGATAGTGAGCAAATTTGGCAACAACTAGAATTGCAGAATAATGGGGTTTTCAAAAATATTGACAAAAGACTGGCGAATTTGATATCTACGCTGGAAGATGTGGACGATTCGATATCAGAAGAACCTGACGAGAATATTGAACGAACCGATAATAAAGCCGATCATGATCAAAGTAATTCTGATGAATCAGGAACTGATGAGGAACAAATCAGTGATGATGAGAAACAAATCAGTGGTGATGATCTTGAAGAGGAATTGTCTGAAGCTGATTTGAGTGAAGAGGATGTGAAAGAAAAAATAAATTCATTAAAATTTGAAAACAAATCATATAAAAAAACTGAGGTTGATGATGAATTTTTCAAATTGCGTGAAATGGAAGATTTTCTGATTTCTGAAGAGAAAAAAATGGATGATGAAAAGACTAATAATGATAAGGACTCAGACGACGAAGATGAGGATGATATAGATTTATTTGCAGAAGAAGAGATAGATGAAACTCAAGACACAGAAGCAAGAATGGCCAAATTTAAAGAGTTCTTCGTTTCAAACGAGGAGGAGAAGGAACCCAAAAGAAACAAATTTCTTGATGAACTTTCCGAAGAAGAAGAGGAAATTCCTCATTCTAATTTTGAGCTGCGTCAAGATAGGTTACAGAAGAGAATAGAAGTAATAGAAAATAATGCCATAGCTGAAAAGCCATGGACGTTGAAAGGGGAGATACAGGCAGATAATAGGCCCATCAATTCTCTGCTCGAGGAGGATGTCGAATTCGATAGAACTACAAGACCTGGTAAGCCAAATTTTTGTCTGTTTAAATTATTTTTAACGAAGTTGTTAAATCTTATTATCTCTTTCTTTCTTAGTTTTGATCAATATATGTATTTATTGTTAATGTTGTTCTGGTGCTATACTATTTATATTTAAAATATTATGTTGGCACAATTTTCTCAAAGTAATTATCGAAATAATGACGAAAGTGTCCTATTTCAGCCCCCATTGTTACTGGCCAGACTACAGTACTACTGGAAGATATAATAATACAAAGAATAAGAGATAGAGCTTTTGATAGTGTGGAAAAAAAACTTAAAGTGGTGGATACCCCATTCGAATATAAAAAAAAATTAGTCATAAATCAAGAGAAAAGTAAAGAGTCCCTGGCTCAAATTTATGAAAAAGAATATTTGCAGCAAAAAGCTGCGTTAGAATCAGGAAATGACGATAAAGAGGAGGAAGAGCCAGCACTTCATAAAGAAATAAAAACTATGATGACAACGCTCTTTGATCAGTTAGACGCATTGTCTAATTATCATTATACCCCAAAACCTGCAATACCAGAAGTGAAAATAATAAGTAACATTCCTGCACTGAATTTGGAAGAAGTTGGTCCGGTTGCAATCAGTGATGCAGCACTTTTGGCCCCCGCAGAAGTTAAAGCAAGAACAAAAGGAGAGATAATAGGTAAACATTATTTCACACTGAAAAATCTTAGTTTTCAGCATTGCAAATCATTTCGATTTTTCTTGAATAAAATCGATCATTTTAATTAAATTGAAATTAAGTAATTGAGTGTTTGAATTGAAATTAAATATCTTGAAACATTTTTCTAAGATTTCTGGCATATAAGTTCAGTCAAATACTTTGCTGAAATCACTGAATAATTTACTTTTTTTTAAATTTGTAAGTATCTGAAGGAATTTATCCTTGTTCCCCTAATTTGAAATGAATTGTAACGTCAAAAATTGTTTAAGAAATCTAAGAATTTATAGTACAAAAATGCAAAGTGCAACTCAGTTGTTTCCTTCAAATGTTATTGTTTTTCTAATCGAACTTAACTACAGATTCTTGATCAGCAAGTCAAATGGAATCTTATGAGAGTATTGTGGGCTTAAAATTCTAAAATTTCATCTGTATTCTTGTATTTCAGCCAAAAGTGAAAGAACTTCTACTGATAAAAAACGAGAAAGAAGGAAGAAAAAATCTAAACAAAGGTATCATGCACAATTGAAAGAAAAGAAGGAGAATGAACAGATCAAAACAGGAAAAGGAAAAGTAACTAAAGATAAAACAGATCAACTCTTGAAAAAACTAACAAAAGATTCTAGTATCAAAAAGGTATGTCCAATTGTTTTCATAATTTAAAATGTGTACTTTAGCCACCTTTTGCAAAGCAATACTTATAGGCCATTTATACGAGGCCAATAGACAATCCACTATGCCAAGACATTACCAAAAAATTTGATATCATTCTATTTAATTGAAATGGCTTGAAGATAGTTTATAGGACTAATCTAATGCATTGGATTGTCTTTATAGTATAGGAACCCAACACTCCCAATATAAATAATTTGTTTTTTTTTTATTCAGATGATACAGAGTTCCGATTCCCTAAAATCATCGAAAGCTTTCTTCACGCAACTGGAGGATAAACAAAATATCAATTCCGATACATTGAAGAAAGGAAATAAAAGAAAGAATAATGGAGATAACAAATTCAATGCAAAAAAGTTGAAGTTGTGATTGTTAAATAAATTTGTTTTTTGTTGATTTTAGTTTTATTTTTGAAATTTTGACCAGCATCGATAATTTTTTAAACAAAAAAAATTGAAGTAGAATGAAACCCATTGGACAATGAAAAATGAAATGAAAAATAATTAACGGGTGATCTGAGGTCGGGAAGGGGAAGGGGTGAGTTTTTAAGGGTAATAACCGGTTTATCTCGATTTCCAGCAAAACTAAAAAAGTCCTATGGACAAAAGTTTAATGGCAAAGTTGTAGGTAATGAACAGATCTACAACTTTTGTATCTACACTTTCTTTCACATAACCTCAAAATTTATGTGAAAAATTCAAAAATCCAAGTTTTGGTTTTTTATTATCTTTCACAAAAAAAAATTATTTCACGAAATTGAGTGAAAACTTATAGTTTTTATATTCTAAACACTATGTTATTTTTACTTGAAATATGTATTCATTTTTTCAGCTTATTTTGATTTAATATCGAAAAAAACAGCCTAATTTATGAACAATCGATAATTCTCGTCGTTTTGAAAAAATTCGGTGGGCTTTTTATTCGTTGAAATCTCTACTTTCTGATGGCGTAAACAAAAATATACATTACTATGGTAAATTTTCTCAGAAAATGTTACGAAATAACATAGAGTAAGGCTCAGACCCTCCTAGCCCCTTCCCCAATTCTCTATGAAATAACATTTGATGGGCTAAAATTTTCCGCAGGTCACTCAGGCATGCCTGACTTATCTTAAAATAGCAATAAATAGGCATCTACGCATATAATTTATAGAAGATTCTCCAACTTCCTCAAAATATTGTAATGTTTTATTAAATATTAACTTAGCATTTTCTGAGAAAATTTACCATAGTAATGTATATTTGTTTACACAAAAACAGATATTTTGACATGAGAATTTTCGATTGAAAATTAGGCTGCTATATAAGGTGGAGAAAATAAATATTTTAAAACAAGAAAATTACAGTGTGTTTGGTACATAAAAAGGTAAGTTTTCACCAAATTTTATGAAAGATAAAAATACCAAACAAAAATTTGCTTATTGGATTTTTTCACATACATTTTGAGGTTATGTGAAAAAAGTTTAAGTACAAAAAATGTTGTAGATCTTTTCATTACCAACAAATTTGCCATTCAACTTTTTTCCATAGGACTAGTCGTAGTTCTGCCGGAAATCGAGATAAACCGATTATTACCCTTAAAAACTCATCCCGACCTCAGATCCCCCGTAAATTATTTTTCCTTTAATTTTTTTTAAATTCCCTTCCTTTTCCAATGGATTTCATCCAAAAATTATAGACCCTGGTCTACAAATGGTTTCGGAGTTATACCCACCCGAATTTTTGTTTTTATTTTTGCGCAATAACTCAAAATATACAAACAGTGAAAAATTATAGAATGCCAGACACTAAATTTTGAGAAATTTCGTGAGGATCGCATCACCAGAAAAAAAAATAATTTTGTAGAAAAAAACTATTCGTTAGATTCCGCTGAAATTTCGCAAAAAAACGAATTTTATTTTCTCGAGATTTTCAGAAATACAGATCCGATCGAATTGAAAAATCTAGTACTCGGTTGAAAAAAGACTGCTTGAAGGTTCATGCAGTATTTCGTGGATGTGTGCAAATGCGCGCAAAAGCTCCTGACTTCATGTCAGTTCTTTTTAAGTCAGCCCATTCTCCAAATTAAAATGGGTTCAAGCCCTGTGGACAGGAGCTTTCTGGCGCTCTAGTTCAAACAGACAAATTATATCTCCGAAAGTATTGGTTTCTCAGAGTTGGGAATTATATCAATGTATTCATATGATAGAACTGCATCCTAAAGGAAATTCAATTCAAATAATAGTTTATTTATCAAGATTAAATGAGCAATCATGAGAGTGAGAAAAGCACCATGGAAGAAATCAAATTAAATCTGGCCAATTTTGCCCAATAACGAACTTAACCGAGATATTCATCTCCCTAAACTACTCTGAAAATTTCAACTACCTACCTCATTCCGTTCGAGAGTTATATCTATGTCTATGGATGAAAAGCAGTCTCACTATACTCTCAGATCTGTTACTTCATGTTCAGTTCCGAAATGTAAGAATTTTCTGAGAAAAACTAATTTCGGAGCATACAACTGAGATTTTTCTCACTTCGCTCACAATTCTTCGATTGATTAGATAATCTGTCAGGAACATCATTTGACATTATGACAATTCATATTCATACATAGAATAATATCATTCTGTGACAACGTTGAAATACGATTTATTATTGAAATTTTGAAAAATCATATCTCCGAAAGTATTAGCTTGTTAGAGTTAAAAATGATATGAATGGATTCTTATGATAAAACCTCTTATTAAAAAAAATTTAATTTGGAATTTGTTTCGTAAAAAAAAAATTTTTTTTTGTTACTCCGAAACCATCTGTCCGATTTTGCCCAATAACGAACTTAGCCGAGATATTTATCCCCCAAACCTACTCTGAAAATTTCAACTCTCTAGCTCATTCCGTTCGAGAGTTATCGTGCCTACGGCCGGCCGGACCGGCCGGACAGAATGAATTTCGACCACGGATTCTTGATCAGTGAGTCGAACCAAATCGTTTAAGACCATTTTCATCGAAATATTCGAAAATTACAGACATTTGGGCAAATTGATAAGCACTCAGTTCCGAGGAACTAGAGCGCCAAAAATTGGTTCAAGCACTGAAGTGAAGGCAGGAGCTTTTGCGCGTATGTTCTATTGTCCATTCTCCTGTTGGACACACTTGATCGAATTTACCATGGTGAATTCTATTGTCTATTCTCCTGTATTGGACACTCTTAATTCGAATTGACCATGGTAAATTCGAATTAAGTGTCCAATACAGGAGAATGGACAACATAATTTTTTTTTTCGTTATTTTTTTCAAATTTTCTAGGGGTACACGGTTCTTAAAAAAATTTAAACACGTCTTTATGTTGATTTTCTACTAATAGTTACCAAGCTCCAATTCGATCGAATCTTTATTTTTTGAGTTATCGAGGAAATAATATTCCAGGTGGGTATAACTCGGAAACCGTTGAACCGATTATACCCAAAAACGAACTTAACTCTCCCATTCGGATACGCAACCTACCCTGAAAATTGCAAGTCCCTATCTCCTTTTGTTCGAAAGATATCGAGGCAACGGTCACCCATCTACTGAACTCACACAAGGCTGCTCCGAATCTCCAACATTATTTAACCGATCGTGTTAAAACTTAAAACTTGGCAGTAGAGTTGGGTTCTAAATTTCAGCAATTTCAGACGAATATAGTTACTGATATATAGAATTTTTTTTTAATTTTCAATGATTTCTTAAAAATTTTCTACAAATACTATCCTCACGAAATTTTGCAAGAATTTTAGCGTTGGCATTCTAGAACTAATAACCATGTTTCAATTCTATCGGTTTAGTATTTTTCGAGTTAATGAGGAGAAAAAAACAACCAAATTTCAGATGGCTATAACTCTAAAACCGTTTGGCCGATTAGGCTTATAAACAAACTCAAATGTAGTGTTCTGATGCACATCCTAACCTGAAAACAACAAGCCACTATCTCTTTCCGTTCTCAAGTTATCGTGACAACAAAAATATTTTTTAATAATTTTCTAGCCATACGATTCGCACAAAATTTCACAAACGTGCCTAGGTTCATATTCTACAACTACTCACCAAGTTTCAATTCGATCGGATTTATATTGGTTGAAAACAAAATTATTACTCGGATTATGCCCATTAACGAACTTGTCCGTCGTATTGGGATGCGCAACCTACCCTGAAAATTTCAAGTAGCTAGCTCTTTCCGTACTCAAGTTATCGTGGCAACGGCGGGACAGAATCTAATTTGACCTCGAATTCTTCATTGGGGAGTCGAACCAAATCGTTTGAAACCATTTTCGTCAAAAAATTCGAAAGTTACAGACATTTGGGCAAAATGATAACGCGATGTTCCCCAGAACATACGCGCAAAAACGATTGAAATTAAGATTTTTTTTTTAATAATTATTTTTTTCTTCGTCACCAATCCAGATAATTTGAAAGCAATCGTATTAAAACCCGAGAGATAAAATATTTAAATACCTATAGATAACAGCATCGCTCATAACTGATATCTTGATATAGATAGCTGAACAATAAAGTATTAGTTGGAAAATATGATATCATATTCCGTGAAATTATAGGGCACACTCGTACCCATAAGAATATAAACATTGTCAAAATAAATCAACGGAATATTGAAACAAGAGCGCAAAAAATATGATTTTTCATTTAATATTATACTGCTTTTTCGTATTGGATGTTCAAAGTTTAGAATATGATTTAGTGACCGATTATAGTGTGAATGATTGTTTAATGTTACAAAACGATCAAAAGACGAATTACTTCGATCTTGATCAAGATAATTTTCCCTACTGTGCCAAATATGATGGTTTGTATTTTTCATGTTTCATTAAATAAAGTACCTAAGTATATAGATAGAGGATATATCGTATAGTTTCATAAATTCATTATATTGACCAGTGCTGAAGCCTTTGAACATGGTAAAAAGTGAAAATAAGTAATAGTAGGATGAAACCCATTGGAAAAGTAAGAGAATATAAGAAAAATTAAAGGAAAAATAATTTACGGGCGATCTGAGGTCGGGAAGTGGAAGGGGTTGAGTTTTTAAGGGTAAAAACGATTTATCTCGATCTAGCAAAACAACAAGTCCTACGGAAAAAAGTTAAATGGTAAAGTGGTAGGTAATAAACAGATCTACAACTTTTGTATTTAAACTTTTTTCACATAACATCAAAATTTATATGAAAAATTCCAATAACCAAGTTTTTGGTTTTTACTTTGATCTTCCAGAAAGAATTTTGTATTTTTAAGAAATTTGGTGAATACTTACCATTATATGTTCGAAACACTGTAATTTTTTCATTTGAAATATTCATTTTTTAAGTTTATTTTGATTCAATATCGAAAAAACAGCCTAATTTACAATCGATAATTATCACGTCAAAATATCTGCTTTTTGCGCGTATGTTCAGAGAAACATCGCGTTATCATTTTGCCCAAATGTCTGTAACTTTCGAATTTTTTTACGAAAATGGTCTCAAACGGTTTGGTTCGACTCCCCAATGAAGAATTCGAGGTCAAATTTGATTCTGTCCGGCCGGTCGTCCGGCCGTTGCCAGGATAACTTGAGAACGGAAAGAGCTAGCGACTTGAAATTTTCAGGGTGGGTGGCGCATCTCAATACGACGAGTTCGTTAATGGGCTTAACCGGCCCAATGGTTTCCGAGTAATTATTAAAAAATTATTAAAAAATATTTTTGTTGTTACGATAACCTGAGAACGGAAAGAGATAGCGGCTTGAAGATTTCAGGTTAGGTTGTGCATCTGAATGCGACATTTGAGTTTTTTTATGAGCATAATCGGCCAAACGGTTTTAGAGTTATAGCCATCTGATATTTGGTTGTTTTTTGTTCCTCATTAACTCGAAAAATGCTAAACCGATTGAATGCAAACATGGTTATTAGTTGTAATGCCAACGCGAAAATTCTTGCAAAATTTCGTGAGGATAGTATTTATAGAAAATTTTTAAAAAATCATGTAAAATTGAAAAAAAAAATTCCATATACCAGTAACTATATTCGTCTGAGATTGCTGAAATTTTGCAAGAGCATTAAGAACCTAACTCTACTGCCAAGTTTAAAGTTTTAACACGATCGGTTAAATATTGTTGGAGATTCGAGCAGCCTTGCGTGAGTTCAGTAGATGGGTGACCATTGCCTCGATAACTTTCGAACGAAAGGAGATAGGGACTTGCAATTTTCAGGGTAGGTTGCGTATCCGAATGGGAGAGTTGAGTTCGTTTTTGGGCATAATCGGTCTAACGGTTTCCGAGTTATACCCACCTGAAATATTATTTCCCTGATAACTCAAAAAATAAATATTCGATCGAATTGAAGCTTGCTAACTAGTAGTAGAAAATCAACATAAAGACGAGTTTAAAATTTTGAAATAACCGTACCTACCCCTAGAATATTTGAAAAAAATTATGAAAAAAAAAATTTCAAGAAGCGTACCCCTAGAAAATTTCAAAAAAATCACGAAAAGAAAAATTGGTTCAAGCACTGACGTGAAGTCAGAAGCTCTTGCGCTTATGTTCTATTGTTCCATTCTTCTGTATTGGACACCCTTAATCGAATTTACCATGGTAAATTATGTTGTCGATTCTCCTGTATTTGACAATCTTAATTCGAATTTACCATGGTAAATTCGAATTAAGTGTCCAAGAGATTCTGACTTCACGTCAGTGCTTGAATAATTTTTTTTCAAAAACTCGGTGGGCTTTTACGTTCGTTGAAATCTCTACTTTCTGATGGCGTAAAAAAATATACATTACTTCGGTAAATTTTCTCAGAAAATGTTACGTAGACCCTCCTAGCTCCTTCCCCAATTCTCTATCAACCTGTTGATGGGCTAAAATTTCCCGTAGGTCACTCAGGCATATAAGTTATCTCAAAATAGCAATTATTGGCGCTCTAGTTCCTCGGAACTGAGTGCTTATCAATTTGCCCAAATGTCTGTAATTTTCGAATTTTTCGATGAAAATGGTCTTTTTTTTACAAAGCAAATTCCAAATTAAATTTTTTTCAATAAGCAGTTTTACCATGATATCTTTTTTAACTCTAACAAGCTAATACTTTCGGAGATATGATTTTTCAAAATTTCAATAATAAATCGTATTTCGTCGTTGTCACAGAATGATATTCTATGTATGAATTGTCATAATGTCAACTTATTTTCCTGAGACATGACATTATCTAATCAATCGAAGAATTGTGAGCGAAGTGAGAAAAATCTCAGTTGTTTGCTCCGAAATTAGTTTTTCTCCGAAAAGTCTTACATTTCGGAACGGAACATGAAGTAAGAGATCTGAGAGTAGTGAGACTGCTTTTCATCCATAGACATAGATATAACTCTCGAACGGAATGAGGTAGGTAGTTGAAATTTTCAGAGTAGGTTAGGGAGATGAATATCTCGGTTAAGTTCGTTATTGGGCAAAATTGGCCAGATTTAATTTGATTTCTTCCATGGTGCAGTTCTCATTATCATGATTGCTCATTTAATCTTGATGAACAAACTATTATTTGAATTGAATTTCCTTTATGATGCAGTTCTAACATATGAATACATTGATATAATTCCCAACTCTGAGAAACCAATACTTTCGGAGATATAATTTGTCTGTTTGAACTAGAGCGCCAGAAAGCTCCTGTCCACAGGGCTTGAACCAATTTTTTTCCTTTCATTTTTGATATATTCTCTTCCTTTTCCAATGGGGTTCATGATACTATTATTTTTTTTTTGTTCCAAAAATGATCGAACCTGGTCTATAATTGAACCTACTGTTCATATTTACATCGTGTTGATATATTTTAGAAACAGTAACTTGTGATCCTAATGGAAATGACAAATCTTGTGCACCTGGATTAAAATGTGGCACATCCAATAGATGTGAAGTCGATACCAGTTCATGTTTCAAATATTATGCAAATATTAGGGGAAATGAAAATATACTACAATTGCTGTGGACACCCGATTGCTTGGAGGATGGATCTTGGGCCCCCAAACAATGCAAAGGAGGTAGTGCTGGGAGGTGAGCATTTTTATTTAAAATGAAAAATAAACTGCTCCACAAGATTTAGGGATATCATATTAAGTTGTTCTGAGGAGCGTAAAATTTTAAAGACAATATCAAAAACATGATCAACTGCCAGTTAAAACTTATTAATTCGATTTGAATGCATATTTTCACCATCTGGTCGCCTTTTTTCTTGAGTTTAGCAGTTTTTCACATTATTCGTAAGATTTAGCATTTCAATATGCAGTTAATTTATTGTCAGTCTCTTAGCGATATCGAACTTAGTACATTTCACGAGCTTCTTAAGATGTCAAGACGTAAATTAATAAACGCCGAGGCTAATAGGGCTATCGGTATGCTACAGGGTGGCCTCACTGAAGTCGCTGTGGCAGAAACATTTCAAGTATCGCAAAGTGTAATATCGCGACTCTGGAATAGGTTCAATGAGACACGAGAAGAAAAGAAAAACAACACCCGCACAAGACCGTTTTGTCACCATTTCGGCGAGGAGATATCCTCTTTCTTCATGTAGGATGCTGAGAAAACGACTTTTAAATGCCAATGGTCCTGAAATTTCCATTTAAACCATCCGACGTCGTTTGGGGGAGATTAACCTGGCTTCTAGACGTCCATTGAGGGGTGTTCCGTTAACACGTGAGCATAAACGACAAAGATTAGAATGGGCCAGGCAGCATGTTAATCTGAACGTCCAATGGCGTAGTGTACTTTTCACAGATGAAACCAGATACGGTCGATTTTCAGATTCTCGAAGAATAAGGGTATGGACTATGCCGCGTATACCCCGAAATCGCCGTCATGTGCAAGAGGTTCATCCATTTCGAGGAGGCTCTGTTATGGTATGGGCTGGGATATGTTACAACGGGCGCACAGACCGTCACATTTGTCCTGGCAATATAACTGCTTTACATTATAGGGAACATGTCATTGGCAACGTAGTGCCAAATTTTCATGCTGCCATTGGTGAAGCTTTCCAATTTCTTGACGATAACGCAAGACCACATCGCGCAGCAATAGTAGAAAACGCGCGAGACGAGCATGGTATTCCACATTTAGCAATACCTCCGCATTCGCCAGACTTAAACTACATAGAACATGCATGGGATATGCTACTTAGGGCCGGTTTCCATAGACAAGATATACCGGTTTCTCAATTGCGAGTTAACTCGAGGTTGCAAGTTGACGCATGTATTTAGCGATATTCATGAATGCGTAACACTCGGGTTACCCGCAACCTCGGGTTAACTCGCAATTGAGAAACCGGCCCAAAGAAGACTAGATGATCACCAACCTTCACCAGAAACATTGAATGACCTCAAAGCACTACCGCCTCGTTTATGGAATGAAATTCCTCAAGATATGCTCAACACCCTCGTTGACAGTATTCAACGAAGATGTCAGGCGGTCATTGATGCCCGTGGTGGCCACACCTTGTATTGAAGGCGTAAAAAGACAAAAAAAACAATAAAATGTCTGGAAATAAAAGTCGTTAAATTTGACCCTATTCTGTTAATCACCCTGTATATGTTGCAGACCAAAAAACTTACGTGCATTTATATTTTTGAACCTAAAACTATATTCCCATTTGAGGCTAAACTTACCCTGGAAATATATCATCATAAGTTCTGTCTTTCAGCCGAACAGGATGAATTTTGTAATCGATTTAAACCCATTTTTAAAATACAGACATCTGAAAGAAATTATAACGACCTATCCGAAAAAAAAAGGCGTAGGCACCTTATTAATACTTAATATTTCGTTTTCAGATGCTTTTGTTATGATAAGGGTGGCCAAAGAATTTTTGGAACTGCTTTCAAAGAAAATAGTGACAACATGACATGTGGTAAGAACTCACAATAGCATATTCCGCACAAGGAGAAGTTTTTTGGTCTACGAGTGTAGAATGTGCCATGCCAAATGTAATGCAGACATTCGAAAATCGAAATTATCGAAAACTAGGTTACTAAATTCACTCTCGATACACAGTACTAATAAAATAGTTATTTATGTACCAAGGACGAAAAATTGTCTGCAAATTTTTATGAATTTCGGACCTCTTAAATAATTTCACAATAGCAAATGACACATACACTTATATGTTTGTATTGAACCATATCATGCCGTATTCGTGGTGACTGCAGCGGACGAGAAATTAAATTTGCAGATGAGAAAGTACTTTCTCGTCCCCAAAGTACTTGCCTTCAATAATAGTCGATTTTACGGCCGCAAATTAGTACGAAAAAAACTTGTTCGTCGACCTCTATGAAGAGTGATATTTTACGTACTAATCTGCGGTCGTAAAATCGATTATTATTGAAGGCAAGTACTTTGCGGACGAGAAAGTAATTTCTTGTCCGCTTTGGTCACTATGAATACGGCATGATACGGTTCAATACAAACATAATGTCTGTAAGCATAACTGTCAGTGCTGTGATCACTATGAATACGGTTCAATACAAACATAAGTGTATGTGTCATTTGTTATTGTGAAATTATGCGAGAGGTCCGAAATTCATAAAAATATGTGGAGGTCGACGAAAATATGAAATATGCACCTCGGCGAAAAACTGTCGGCCCGCCTCGGATAGCAATTTGCAGACCGACTATAATAGACAGTTTTTCGTCCTTGGTACATAAATAACTATTCTCATCCAGCGTGAGGACAATATTCGAATTTACAGAATATTCACTGAATTTTTTTTTCAATATTACTGTTTGTAATTGTGTCAACTGAAATTTTGAGGCTAGGCGAATACTGTCAAGATTCCATTGTAAAAACAAAATCAGCAGAAGTCATTTTTTTGGCGCTCTAGTTCCTCGGAACTGAGTGCTTATCAATTTGCCCAAATGTCTGTAATTTTCGAATTTTTCGATGAAAATGGTCTTAAACGATTTGGTTCGACTCACTGATGAAGAATCCATGGTGGAAATTCATTCTGTCCGGCCGTCCGGCCGGCCGGTCCGGCCGTAGGCACGATAACTCTCGAACGGAATGAGCTAGAGAGTTGAAATTTTCAGAGTAGGTTTGGGGGATAAATATCTCGGCTAAGTTCGTTACTGGGCAAAATCGGACAGAAGGTTTCGGAGTAATAAAAAAAAAATTTTTTTTCACATTAACAAATTCCAAATTAAATAATTTTTAATAAGCAGTTTTATCATAAGAATCCATTCATATCATTTTTAACTCTAACAAGCTAATACTTTCGGAGATATGATTTTTCAAAATTTCAATGTAAATCGTATTTCACAGATTGATATAATTATTCCTTGTATCCTTGAATTTTCATAATGTCAACTTGACAGAAGGGAAAATTGTAACTTCAAAAATATTGGGGTTGAAATACTCGTGAAGTTTGTATCGACCAGATTACCGCAAAGTGTAAAAAAAAAAATTGAAAATTTAAAATATGTTTTTCCACAATAACTCTCGAACGGATTGAGCTAGATAGTTGAAATTTTCAGAGTAGGTTAGAGAGATGAATATCTCGGTTAAGTTCGTTATTGGGCAAAATTGGCCAGATTTAATTCGATTTCTTCCATGGTGCAGTTCTCATTCTCATGATTGCTCATTTAATCTTGATAAATAAACTGTTATTTGAATTGAATTTCCTTCATGATGCAGCTCTATCATATGTATACATTGATATAATTCCCAACTCAGAGAAACCAATACTTTCGGAGATATAATTTGTCTGTTTGAACTAGAGTGCCAGAAAGCTCCTGTCCACAGGGCTTGAACCCATTTTTAAACCAATACCTGCATTATTCAATTTCTTATACCCAATCATTAGCAGGTTTTCTAAAGCTAGTTTTACACGGTGAAGACATTCATGAATTTCTTCGCGAAGTTACTTCAGGAAGAAATTCTCCGTGTAAAACATAAACTTGACGTGAATTTTCTTCACGTAAAACTTCATGAAGATCTTCACGAAATTAGAACTCGTTCTATTTTATCAACAAGTTTCGCGTGAAGTCAGGGGTACCAACATCTGTTTCATGCCATAAATTATCGGAAAATCTGTAAAACATAAACTGGTGGTCGTTGAGGTTGTTGTTTGGAAGTTCTAGTTGTGTTTTGAGGTAGAAAATGAGTCAAGTTCAAAATCGAGCAACATCTGCTTTTGTTGTCGTCTGGATATTTGCTAGTTTAGAAGGTTACAGTTGGTATTACTGTTATTTGACATTTATCTTCATGAATTTCTTTGGCCGTGTAAAGGCGAAAATTCATGAGACTATTTTGTCGTCGAAAACCAACGATTTTGTCGTCCAAAATTTCGACGATTTTGTCGTCCAAAATTTCGACGATTTTGTCGTTCAAAATTTCCCTTTCCCTATATTTCATGGAACGACGAAATCGGACGACAGATTATTTTGAACTGACAGAAACATAACCTAATTGAATTTAAATATTACAACTAAATACATATTTAGGTACAAAATGAGTTCCTAAAGTACTGTAGTTATCTCTAATAATTATATAAATGTATTAAATCGCAAAAGATAAACAAATGGGAACTTCTAAGACGATGCAATTTCTGGAGTACATAGGAGCTTCAACTTCTAATTCTAGAATCCTTGTAGAAGGAGAAGAGGTTCTAAATGTAGATCATGTAATCATGTATGACAAAACAAATTGTGGTCCCATTTTTATAGACATTTGTTCCTTATGTTTACAAAGTAGTGCCCTTAATTCAGAACCACATAAAATTGATGGCCCATATTAATGTGGAGAATGGTGAACTTAAAAAAAAAGTATGGTATATTCTTGTAAAGTCGGAGCATGGAGCAGGTGTAAACATATTTATTATGTGAAAATACTTATTAACATAATAAGTGTAATGTTTGAGGTATAATAAAGTTGCTTTTTTTTGTTTTGTTTTCAAGAGTCTTGATAAACTTTTCAAAGCACTGTCACTGTTCAAGATATCACTCTTTGTAGATAACCGGGATATATCAATGGCACAAATGTTAAGTGGTCTGATGGTAACAATGTACACAACCAAGTATACTACTAAAATTATTATTGCTGTTCAACTAACTCAAGGGTGCTTGGGTGATGCGTATTTCTTCTTCTGAATGAGGTTTTTCAGCACAGCAAGTCATCGACACATCCTTCCTCAGTTCTCTTTCGAGGTACCTCCTTGTACTCTGTTTGATGATGATGTAGTTCCAAGTTGAGTACTCTTCGTTCTATTAGTTATCTTCCTAACGCAGTTTCAATAATTATATTTATATTTGGTTTTCCGGAGGTATAAGAAGTGAAAACACAAACCTATACTAGTAAATTTCACAGGGAGTTGGACAGAATAAAACCAGTACAGAATAAAACCTATACGTTTTGGCATTTTTTTCGCCCATGAATTGCATTTGGGCACACAACAATAGTCATTTCTGGTCGAAGACATATTAGATAGGATAATATTATCTACTTTCATTTGAATTTGTCCAATAGAGATGAATGGACAATAGAATATGCGCGCAAAAGCTCCTGACTTCACGTCAGTGCTTGAACCAATTTTAATTTTCGCGGCTGTCAGAGGTATGTCATCAGTTGTCGTTGGAATGCTGGATTAATCCAGCGACATGGACGACGTCGTCCAAATGACTGTATGTGTATACTCATTTGGACGACAAAATCGTTGGTTTTCGACGACAAAATCGTCTCATGAATTTTCGCCTTAAAACAACACACTTCATGAAGAAATTCATGAATTTCTTGACCGTGTAAAACTAGCTTCACATATGTATCAATTTTTTTTTGGATTGCGCGTGCGTTGTCAGGTTTCAAATATATTGTAATGATTGTAATACTCTTACCAGAACTGACTCAACTAAAATTTTATTTTGGTTCTTTAATAGCTTGTAGCAGGAGAAAAGCAGAACTGCTCGACAGAAGATCATACGTAAGTTTTCATTGTGATTCCCAGGGGAACTATGAAGAACTACAATGCGATAGTGGTCATTGCTGGTGCGTAGAACCGAAAACCGGAGAACCAAAATCCATGTTTGTTCCTGAAAAAGCGATGAAATACTTGACTTGCTGTAAGTAGACAATCTGCAATTGATATGTAGAATACAAGCATCTGAGCTCATCCTTAGGGTTGACAACCGTCCGTTATTTCAAAGGACAGTTCTTTATTTTAAAACTATGTCGTTTGAACTTTTGAAAGCCCCCCATACCCAAGTCGTTGATGTCCTTTATTTCAATAGCTCAGAGTTGGCAACCCTACTCATCAATGAATAGTGTGTGAGTACCACCCCAGGTAACACAGACCTCGCATAGAGGTCTCTGAGAGGTTACAATGTGGATGAAAATGCGAGCTCCCAATGTGAGATCCTCAAGATATCACACAGATAACCAGAATAAGATATTCCTATTGCGAGCACCTATAAAGATATCCCACAGATAACCAGACTAAGACATCCTGTTGCGAGATCCTCAAGATATCACATATGTAACCAGAATAAGACATTCCCATTGCGAGCTCCTAAAGATTTCACACAGATAATCAGAATAAGATATTCCTATTGCGAGCTCCTTAAGATATCACACAGATAACAAGAATAAGATATTCTTATTGCGAGCTCCTAAAGATATCCCACAGCTAACCAGAATATGACATTCCTGTTGCGAGATCCTCAAGATATCACATATGTAACCAGAATAAGATAATCCTATTGCGAGCTCCTGAAGATATCCCAAAGATAACCAGAATAAGACATTCCCATTGCGAGCTCCTAAAGATATCACGCAGATAACTAGAAAAAGAGATTCCTATTGCGAGCTCCTCAAGATATCACAAGTGTAACGAGAATAACACATTCCATTGCGAGGTCCTGAAAACCTCGCAAATTCAACAAGAATAGGAAATCAGGTGGCGTGTTGTAGGGATCTACTCCATTCCTACTCTGCACTTCTCGTTTCCACCGGTAGATGGCGCAGTCGTCTACTCTGTACCCGGAAGAACAACCCCATCGCTTATAACCCGAGTGGAACATCGATCTACGCATCGAAGTGATGTATTCGGCGCCAGACATGTACTGCACATTTGGAGGATATATAGATTATAGATCCATATCGCAGCCATCTTCTCTCAGTACTGCCTCGGTTGAGCAGCCTGAGAACTTCCCCATGTGATATATCTGAGATGTTACTGGGATCATCCCCTGTGGAGGACATTTGGAGGTGATAGAGAGGTCTGGGCGACCTCCCTGCGATATCGCAGTACACATCTCAAAATATTCCCCAGGGTGAGCAGTTTGAGAACTTCCCCATGCGATATCTCCGAGATGTTACTGGGCTCATCCCCTGTGGCGGGCATTTGGAGGTGATAGGGAGGTCTGGGCGACCTCCCTGCGATATCGCAATAAACCTCTCGAAATATTCCCCAGGGTGAGCAGTTTGAAAACTTCCCCATGTGATATCTCTGAGACGTTACTGGGCTCATCCCCTTTGGCGGACATTTGGAGGTGATAGGGAGGTCTGGGCGATCTCCCTGCGATATCGCAGTAAAACTCTCAAGATATTCCCCAGGGGGAGCAGTTTTGAACTTCCCCATGCGATATCTCTGAGATGTTACTGGGCTCATCCCCTGTGGCGGACATTTGGAGGTGATAGGGAGGTCTGGGCGACCTCCCTGCGATATCGCAATAAACCTCCCAAAATATTCCCCAGGGTGAGCAGTTTGAGAATTTCCCCATGCGATATCTCAGAGATGTTACTGGGCTCATCCCCTGTGACGGACATTTGGAGGTGATAGGGAGCTCTTGGCGACCTCCCAGCGATATCGCAATAGGCGTCACAATATCCCGGCAGGAGCTCGGCGAGACATCTCTGGGAGGTCCCTGTGTTACCTGGGACAGAGATAGACTGGAACACAGCCTGACAACACAGCAACTTTTTCATCATTCCCAGGACAGTAAGGAACCTGGGATGGGTGATCCCATGCTTTGCCGAGAGATTTGGGTCCAGTTGGTCCAGTAATAACCTTCATATGTCCGTTACCAGGTATGAAATTTGACGTTACTGAACCAACTCGACTCAAACCTCTTGGCAAAGCCATATGAGCTTAAGCTCATAAAGCAACTAGCTAGAGACAATAATGTGACTCTCCTATGGGTGCTGGGACTGTTGGGCACTGTCGTATTTGAAGCAAATGAGAAGGTCGATGAATTTTGCGAAGATGACCTCCAGAGTACCCAGCTAGCAATTTAATGCTAACATTTTCATTCCGTATATACAACACCTTCTCAACCAAAATGGGCACAAATTATACGACAATTAGGTTATTTTGTATAGTCTGATAAAGCGCTATGGAACTCTTACCGAATTGGTTCATATACGTTTAGCCAACTCTTATACGACAATATAGTTATTTTGAATAGTCTGGTAAACCACTATGGGACTCTTACTGAATTGGTACATATACGTTTAGCGAACTCTTTTTTTACGATATTTAATAGAACTATTAAAGAACTCTCTAACATGTACCCATAATTGTCCGATTAATGACCTTATGTTCCACTAAACGACAAATGTACAACTTTTATACAACCACTCATTTCTTATTATTTTTCGGTCAGGTATAAGACTGTTTTGTAATATTTGTTACATTTATAATACCAAACGATCGTATAAATGTCTTTTGTGGATGAATTAACCGTATATTTCAATCGTATAAAAATGCTTCCTTTTTAATTGATGAAACTTAGTTATAACGAATACATTGATGATTTCTGTGAATGCAATGCATCGAAACTTTGGATTGATTTCACATGACAGATTAATTTTACTGTGAAATAGATGGCATTTATGGTACTGAATTTTCATGGGCTTCAGAATTGATCAATATTCAAGAAAAAAATTTGTTACAAAAAAAAAGTTGTTCTGATAATTTTGGTTTTAGCCCTTCAAATGTGCTCTAACATTCAATCCTTCATAAGTGACATCACACAATAATTTTTAGTTTACAAATAACACCTTCAAAAATGATTTTTTCATACATTAATTTTTTTTCCATAAAATGGCGGTTAATGATACGTCTCTTTCTTCTTATTAAGATGGCGTCTTTTCAGTATGTTCAGATGGAACAATAATAGAACCCATTGGTTCTGTTAACTACTTCAATCGAATAGTTATGGGACCTTCAACAATCATTGCCGCTTCAAAAGAACTAATTTGTTTTATAATGCAACATTCGCAACACAATGAGACACGCAGAACAGACAAAGTCGTATTAGAGGCGCTTTACGACTTCTATACAACAAGTTGATCGTATTGCGTCGCGAAGGCAACTCTTATAGGATTTGTATTATAACCTCACTTTACCTTCACTGCACCTTTGTAAATTTGACTCGTGTTATTGACCAACGCACTCGACAATAATGTTTAAAATAGTGGAAACTATTGAAAAAGGCAGAAGGGAGCTAACCATCGTTCCTTCTGCATGGGAAAGTGGTGGAAAGTTATCGTGGCCGAAACTTAAAGCAGAGAAGCTTGTAAGAATATCTGATTCGGTACCAAGTTCGAATTGGTTTACTATGCCGTGCAAACTGAAAAGAAACCATATTTTTTTGAACGAAAACCTTCATTCGTTCTTTTTTCACAACTTGATCTTTTGAAGAAAACCGTATGTGAAACATATGAATATTCTCCAACTGTTGTGCATTTCAAACATCCATGTTTTCCGTTAAAATTGGTGACACCTGAAGCGAATTTAATATAAAGTGATTAACATATTGCAGTCAGACCAAAAAACTGCATAATACCTTTTATAAATGCTCAGGCTGGCGAGTCACATACAAAACATCGTAATTTAACGGAGATATTGGTCTGATTCACAATGAGTCCTTTCGAAAAATTTATTTTGGCCTCTTACACAAAAGGAAGTAGGAAAGCAGACAAATCTGTCGGTTTTCCTTGGCCACAATAAATGCCAATGATCATAGGCCTCACAGACGGTAATTCATAAATATTAAAAAGTATTGGCCAAAACTCGACTTTGCTGCTTTTATATATTGGCAAGCCATCTATGTTAATATTCAATGAAATCGAATTGGGTACATTGACCATCCTGCTGAAAATTTGCCTCAGAGAAAATTCGAGACCATTATGCCAATAATTTTCAGTTCCCACTCTATTCAATGAAATGTTTTTTTCTGTTTTCAAAAAAGTTCTTGGATCTTGAGGCACAATTCCTGGCAACCTTTTATTAATAATTCTGAATAGAGCTCTCAGCGCAGAATGACAAACTCCAAAAGAAACTGCCCATGACCTCAATTCTTCTCGAAATTCTGCGTCATCTACGACACTAAAAAGAGTGTCGATTTCTTCTATATTATCTAGCTCTGTAAGCCTGTTAAGCCTTGATTCCTGTTCACAGAAACTGTCTTGACAACTTTTATCATCAGATACTACAAGATCTTCATTACAGCATATCTCACTTTCAATGTCAGATGCTTCACTTTCACAATGAGTCCTCTTTTCTTGTACTCTATGAAGTATACTCTGCATATGAAGGTACTCTGCATATAGACTGGGATATCGTTGCGGTGAATATACTTACAAAATTATATTGGACAAGCTTAACTTGAATACTCTGGCTCATAGAAGATTGGAATCAGATCTTACACTAATCCACAAAATAATCAATGGTGGCATTGGTTCCTCGGAAATTGTTGAACTTATAAGCCTAAATGTGAGTCCGAGGAGAACAAGAAATGCTGAAATCTTCAAAGTACCCTTTTATCGTACAAACTATGGCCAGAATGAGTCTATAGGTAGAGTTTTGAGACTTGCAAATGCATACAGTGTGGATTTGGAACTTTTTAATTCTTCTTTGGAATCGTTTAAAAATGCTGTTAAGAGATTGTGATTGATTGGTTTGTTTTTTTTTTTTGGGATTCATTTTTTTTTGTTGTGGTTTTTCCCCTACATTTGGTTCATGGTTATGGATTATATTTACAGTGCATACGTGTGAATTTGTAGATTATATTGTATTAAATAGGCAATGCCGTTAATAAATAAATAATTATTCTCGTAACAGTTCGACACTTTTCGCCGAAAAGCTCCACTACGTTTTACTCGTTTCCATGAATTTTGATAAGACATGTTGACAACAATGTATAACCTCTACATTCAGTTTTGTTGTTTAGCTATTTCGAATGTAACGATTTGGTATCATAAGGATTTTGTAAGCGTTGTTTAGTGGACCTTCTATACAAGCTTTTTACAGTAGCAATATAACTATATGTCCCATACAGAATAAGTCGTATAGAAAGTCTCCAGCATGCATCTATAGGACAATCCTATAAGAGATATATAACTCTTATAAATACATTATAACGACTTTAAATCGACCACTGGATCTCATGTACGAAAATGTCGTATAAAATGGTCGTATAAACGTTTATACAACACTCCGTCAAAAGGTTCCATAAAGGCGAAAATTCATGTGACGATTTTGTCGCCGAAAACCAGCGATTTTGTCGCCCAAAATTTCGACGATTTTTTCGTTCAAAACCAGCGACTGTCGCTCGAAATTTCCCTTCCCCTATATTTCATGGAGCGACAAAATCGCACGACAGATTATTTTGAACTGACAGAAACATAACCTAATTGAATTTAAATATTACAACTAAATACATATTTAGGTACAAAATGAGTTCCGGAAGTACTACAGTTATCTCTAATAATTATATAAATGTATTAAATCGCAAAAGAAAAACAAATGGGAACTTCCAAGACGATGCAATTTCTGGAGTACATATAGGAGCTTCAACTCCTAATTCTAGAATCCTTGTAGAAGGAGAAGACTAAGAGGTTCTAAATGTAGATCATGTATGACGAAACAAATTGTGGTCCCATTTTTATAGACATTTGTTCCTTATATTTACAAAGTAGTGCCCTTAATTCAGAATCACATAAAATTGATGGCCCATATTAATGTGGAGAACGGTAAACTTAAAAAAAAAAGTATGGTATATTCTTGTAAAGTCGCAGCATGGAGCAGGTGTAAACATATTACTGATGTTTTAATTCAAGTTCAGGTGCATGCTGTTCTAATTCTTTTATGAGGATACATATAGTGTCTAATTGATCCAGATAAAGCTGTGGTATAACAGTTATCCATAATTAAAATGATTTTTTCAAGATATGATACATATTTATTATGTGAAAATAATTATTAACAATAAGTGTAATGTTTGAGGTATAATAAAGTTGCTTTTTTTTGTTTTGTTTCCAAGAGTTTTGATGACCATCTCTTCTATTCAATTGAAAATATCAAAATTGTTTATGCCTGTGAAACTTTTCAAAGCACTGTCACTGTTCAAGATATCACTCTTTGTAGATAACCCGAATATATCAATGGCACAAGTGTTAGGTGGTCTGTTAACAATGTACACAACCAAGTATACTACTAAAATTATTATTGCTGTTCAACTAACTCAAGGGTGCTTGGGTGATACTTATTTCTTCTTCTGAATGAGGTTTTTCAACACAGCAAGTCATCGATACATCCTTCCTCAGTTCTCTTTCGAGTTACCTCCTTGTACTCTGTTTGAAGATGATGTAGTTCCAAGTTGAGTACTCTTCGGTCTATTAGTTATCTTCCTAACGCAGTTTCAATAATTATATTTATATTTGATTTTCTGGAGGTAAGAATTGAATACACAAACCTATACTAGTAAATTTCACAGGATGTTGGACAGAATAAAACCAGTACAGAATAAAACCTATACATTTTGGCATTTTTTTCGCCCATGAATTGCATTTGGGCACACAACAATAGTAATTTCTGGTCGAAGACATATTAGACATATTACCTAATATTATCTACTTTCATTTGAATTTGTCCAATAGAGATGAATGGACAATAGAATATGAGCGCAAAAGCTCCTTACTTCACGTCAGTGCTTGAACCAATTTTAATTTTTGCGGCTGTCACTGCTGTCAGAGGTATGTCATCAGTTGTCGTTGGAATGAATCCAAAACGGTCCAAATGACAGTATACTCATTTGGACGACAAAATCGCTGGTTTTTGGCGACAAAATCGTCTCATGAATTTTCGCCTTAAGGGTCCTGTAATATTGTTCGGAGAATATTTACACGACAATTTTAAACGACCATTTAGTTCGACACAACAAAACGGTTCCAATCAGGGCCGTAGCCAGGGGGGGGCATTATGGGGCAATGCCCTACCTTTAATTTTCAATGCCCTACCTTAAAAAATAGTAACAATTTAAATAATATTCAAAGGAAATTTCATTATGTGACGTGAGGAAAAAATTATCACTCGCAAATCAATTCTGAATTAATCACGAGTTGTTAGAGATTGCGAACTACATCAATAGAGTGCACCGTGGTCATTGTATATATACAGCACGCTGTATTTTCAGAAGCACCTCATGTGCTTATTTTCTTGATTCCGCACATAGAAGGCATTTGAAGTATGTATGGGACCTGTACTGGAATATACGCCCCTTGGTAGGGGGATCCCCATATAACCCAAAATAGAGTTTAGCGAAATAATTGTTTGTTTATTGAAGTGAAGTGAAGTGTTGATTGACTCAATTAGCGATGGATATAAGGACTTTCTTTACCAAAAAACGAAGAGTTGAAGAGGGAATTCATCACGATGAACCCCATTGCTCAAAACCCACTCCTAGTTCTATGGAAACTAGTTTGGCAAAACAGGTTGGTAGAAATAGAATTAACTATGGTATTCCTTCGGATATTGCACGAATCGGAGAACCGATAAAACAAATTATTTTAAATATATATCCCAAAGAAAATAATAGGGCCTTTGTTGCGGATTGGTTTAAGCGATATAAATGGTTGCAGTATTCGGTCGAGAGAGATACTGCTTTTTGCTATCCTTGTCAACAATTTTTACCCCATGGAAGCAAACAAAGTTCTTATACTTCCACAGGATTCAGAAACTGGAAAAATGCCAGTGATACAAGAACTGGGTTTCCAAAACATGAGAAATCAATTCCTCATACACAAGCCATGGCGATGTGGCAAGACAAACTACGCAGAATATCTACAGGTAGCAGTGTCGAAACTTTGATAAATCATGAAGTTTTAGAAAAAAACCGGTATTACATGAAATCAATTGTTGAAGTTATACAATTTTTAGTTGTCAACGAGTTAGCTTTGCGAGGAAATTATGTTTTGGAGGAAAAAAAAGAACAAGGATTATTTCAGAATTTATTTGAATACACGTGCATGAAAGATCCGAATTTGAAGGAGGCTTTCAGCCATATACCACAAAATGCGACATATCATTCACCGGAAATTCAAAACCAAATAATTCAAGCAATGGTTCAAGTAGTACAGAACTCCATTGTCAAAGATATCAAGGAATCTGACGTGAATTGGTTCACTCTAATGGAAGATGGAACGAGGGATAAGAATAATCGTGAAAATATTGCTATAGCAATACGTTACGTTAAGGATGGAATCGTCAATGAGTCGTTGCTGACAGTTACAACAACTGAACATCTTGATGCAGCAACATTTACCGAATTAACTTTAAACACTCTTACGAAAAATGGCATTGATCTCTCCCGTATGCTAAGCCAATGCTATGATGGAGCAAGTGTTGTGAGCGGAAAAGTTTCAGGAGTTGCGACTAGAATAGAGAATCAATTGGGCCGAAAAATTCCTTATGTCCACTGTTATAACCACCGCTTACATTTAATAGTTATCAGGACTATCTCTGAAATGACTTTCATCCGTTTATTTTTTGATCAATGCATCATGTTACATGAGTTCTTTCATCATGGAAAAATAGCTGCAATGTAAGGTGGAAAAATAATTGGCAGATTACTCGAACAGCGTTGGTCAGGACACTTGGCGGTTACAAAAGTTGTAAACGATAATTATTCAGAGATTTTGCTAACTTTAGATAAAATAAAAAATGACAGATTCAATGGTGACGACGTTGCCAAGAGTGTCGGCATCAAAAAAATTATGCTTAATTTGGAATTCCGAATGGCTATGGTTGTGGCCAAAAAAATACTATCCATGCTTCAGCCTGCAGATGCAAGTTTACAAGCCCGAAGCGCAGGATTGAAAGACGCCCTAATAATCATAAATTGCGTCCAAAATGAAATCACAAAATTGAGAACAGATGAAATGTATCATCAAATTTTGGAAGAAGCTAAATCTATGACAAGCATTGATTCTGAAAATAGGACTCACACCCAAAAAAGGCAAGTCAGAAGATCTAATCGCATGGATGACTACTTGATGTTTGACTCTTCCTGTTCCTCAACGAAACAAAATGAAGAAGATCAACCATTTAAATCTGAGTATTTCGAAACATTGGACATACTAGTTGCTGAATTACAGAGAAGGTTTTCAGACAACGATGATCTGTTAAATTCTGTAGCGAGTCTCGATGAGTTGGATGTGAACAGAATGGAACCTTTGAAAAATTTAGGTGAGTGTAAGGCAATTAACAAAATGATGTTGCTGCTTCTAAAATATTACGCTTGTTTATTCATATTCAATTCACAATTTAAATTAACTTTTCAGGTATAACAATTCCATCAAATGAAGAGGCTACAGTGGTTAAAGCTTATTTGAGTCGTCGTGAGGATAAAACAGAAGACATAGTGCAAGTTTTGTACAGACAGCGAGAGGCTTTCAAAGATACATATGAACTCTTTGCATCTGTGGCGACCATAGGATGTAGCACTGCTGTTTGTGAATCTACTTTTTCAACCTTAACTGCAATCAATAGACCTCAGAGGCTGTCAATGAGTCACGAAAGAATGGCAGGCATGGTATTTCTGGCCTTTGAAAAGAGAAGGACTCAGTCTGTTGATCTGAATGAAGTCCTTCGCATATTTAATAATATGACAAATCGAAGGATTCAGCTGTTTTGAGGAAGTTTTTTATCATCATTATATTAATCACAACATGTTGAAAGAAATAATATAAACTGAAGAAATAAATATTTTTATATATACATACTACCATACACTCAAAAGTAGGTACGATGAAAATTGATTCATCAGATCACATCGAGTACAATTTTTTACTTCTGCCCTACCTGTAACCTTCATTGCCCTACCTTAAATTCATTTCTAGCTACGGCCCTGGTTCCAATTAGAACATTTACTCGACCGAAAGTATTCTAGGGACAATATTACAACTATGGAGCAAAATTGTCGTAATAGAAAAAAATTATAGGACCATTTTGCTAGTTGGGTAGCACCCGCTGAACCACAACTCGGCTGTGTTCTGAAGGGTAGCGGTCCAACAATGGGAGTGTAGTGGAGTGCACTCTGCTTCAGAGCCGCAAATTGTTATTTTCTAGATTACGTGTTAATAAAATTTCTTACTAAACTGATAGTTTCATGCTTGATATATTATGGCTACCATACTGCCAAAAAAATAAGGTGCAGAAATTATTCCTTCTGGGAGTAACACTTCTACGTTCTAATGTTACTGAGTGTATTAATTTAATTAATAATTGATCATCTTACACTATTAAAGTAACTACACTCTTGTCCTCTACAGTTTTTGTCGTCTGACATATGTTTCGGAAACAAAGTTTCCACCATTCCACCTTCAAAGACGAAGCCGTTGCTTAAGTATGCAATCAATTTCGATACTCAAGTACGGGTTGACATTATACCCTTAGTCATAAACCGATTAGTGGAAATAATGGGGTGTAAATAGGGATTAGATCATTATTGAGTAAAATATCCTTTCTCCTATACATATCGGTACCATAAACTATTCGTAAGTACACTTTATTGGAATTTTTCAACAATTTTATCGAATTTTCTGAAATAGAGTTGGCAGTTGTTAAAACGTGATTTGCAACAGCAGATTTATCGATATCGTTGTTCCAAATGTCCAGTATGCTCGTTATACCGTGTGAGAATGTGCCTGGTTGTTTGCCCGACGTAACACTTGTTGCAATCTAAACATTTAATTTCATATCTACCCGATTTTAACATGTCCGGAGTTTTATCGAATGTATTTCCTAGTATTTGTTCACTTTTCGTAGAAGTTTTGAAAGCCAGTTTTATATTAACCTTTTGGTTACCTTCTGTTACTGAAGAGATTTTTATTTTTGTTGATTATTTTCTGAACTAGTTGATGACTATACCCGTTTCTTTCGGCAATTTGGAAAATCATTTTTCTTCCTTTCTTGAAGTTTACATTGTTTAGCGGAATATATTAAATAACCGGTTAACGAGGAAATGTAAGCTGGCTGTTTTATGTGACAAAGGAGCTACCGAATCAGACGAAATGTAAATATCAGAATTAGTAATGTCAAAACTAATAAAATTTGAGTTATCTCTAGATAATTCTGAATCTAAGAATGGCAATTAAGTAGCCGTCCTTTTCCGTTTCGAAGGTGAACTTAATAGATGGATATTTACTGTATAAGACATTGGTAAATTCATCTACGTATCTAGCCCAAAATTTCGGAAAATATTGTTGTGTGTTCTTTTTGAATTTCAAGTTCTAATTTGCTGAGGACAAATTAGCTAAAAACAAAATTTTGTAAGAACCGTACCTACCCCTAGAAAATTTGAAAAAAATTACGAAAAAAAAATTGGTTCAAGCACTGACGTGAAGTCAGGAGCTTTTGCGCGTATGTTCTATTGTACATTCTCCTTTCGTTCGAAAGTTATCGAGGCAACGGTTACCCATCTACTGAACTCGCACAAGGCTGCTCGAATCTCCAACAATATTTAACCGATCGTGTTAAAACTTGAAACTTGGCAGTATGGTTAGGTTCTAAAGGCTCTTGCAAAATTTCAGCAATTTCAGACGAATAGTTACTGATATATAGAATTTTTTTTTTTTAATTTTCAATGATTTCTTTAAAATTTTCTACAAATACTATCCTAACGAAATTCTGCAAGAATTTTCGCGTTGGCATTCTACATCTAATAACCATGTTTGAATTCAATCGGTTTTGTATTTTTTGAGTTCATGAGGAACAAAAAACAACCAAATTTCAGATGGCTATAACTCTAAAACCGTTTGGCCGATTATGAGTATAAACAATCTCAAATGTCGCATTCAGATGCACAACCTAACCTGAAAACTACAAGCTGCTATCTCTTTCCGTTCTCAGGTTATCGTGACAACAAAAATATTTTTTAATAATTTTCTAGCGATACAATTGTCACAAAATTTCATAAACGTGCTTAGGTATATATATTAGGATATTCTACAACTATTCACCAAGTTTCAATTCGATCGGATTTATATTGGTTGAAAATAAAATTATTACTCGGAAACCATTGGGCCGATTATGCCCATTAACGAACTTGTCCTTAGAATTGGGGTACACCACCTACCCTGAAAATTTCAAGTCGCTAGCTCTTTCCGTTCTCAAGTTATCGTGGCAACGGCCGGACGGACAGAATCAATTTTCTGAGTTATCATAGTCTTTTTCCCGACCAGCGATATGTTAGACGACAAAAACTGTAGTGGACAAGAATGTAGTTACTTTTGTAGTGTTCATAATAAGTCCACAGTGAACTCAAAATAGAATAATTATACTTAGCATCTTAAATAGGGGATTGTACTTGAAATCATATTCCAGTTGAAAAACTCCAAGGATCCCAATACTTAAGAAAATGCGAATCCCAGGCTCGCGCCCAAACAAAAATAATGGAGGTAATGAAGAGACATGGCACTTCATCGCCAAACATGCAGATTATAGCTTGTCTTAACGATGGCAGTTACGGACCTTATACAATACAAAATCCTTTGTAAGTTCAATCAAGCACATAAAATTTATACACTTATCAAAAAAAATTTAATTTTTAGAATTTATTGTGTGAAGAGGAATAACGAAAAAACGACGTACCTTCAAGAGAATATCGAAAACTTATCAGATTTGAATTGTAGTAAGTATAGAATAGTTTTAAAAAAATTCCTCATGTCCCCAATGGCAGAATTAATATTTTTCTTCTGGTTTGTTGCCCTTTTTGATAAAAAAGTATTTTTCAGATAGAAATTCACCTACTCAACTTTCTGGAATGCATTATAACATTTTGTGCTTGTGAATAATTCATTTTTTATACTTCAGGATAAAATAACAGGATTCCAAATTTTTCAGATTGTGCTCATGACTCAGATTTGTATAATAGCTTGGGTAAACCATTCACTTTGAAATGCAATAAAGATGGAAATTATAAACCACTTCAAAGTGTTATTGAAGAAGATAATGTGAAGAGATTTTGTGTAGACAGTGATGGAAACAAGAAAGTGGATAATGTAGGCAAGGATGAAACTGACAAATTTTGCGAGAAATTTTATGATTGAGTATAATAAATTGCTTTCTTAGTAGTCTCAGACTTTAATTTTTTTAATATTTTCCTTGACATTACTTGAACATTTTCGTTTATTGTCCTCATCGGTATCCTCATCAGTCGACTCCTCATTTTCCATGTCTTGAAAAGCATTGTAATACATATATGTGGCATAATGTCCACCATTTATCAGATTATTACTCACCTATCATATCTGCATTGTTCTTATTTATTAATTTCGTTAGTTCAATATTTACGGTTTTCTGGACACTTGAGAGGGAATTGGAAAAGTTTTGCCAATTGTTTATATCTTCAACCGATTTCGTGAATGATTTCGAATATCCGTCAGTACGATTAATTTGCACTCCAATAGAATACATATTGACCATTCTGATATAATATAATTAATATATTGCAAGAAAATTTAAATTGTAGTTGTATTTTGTTTATCAACATTTATTAAATGTTAACCTATTCGTATAGACATTCTGTGTTCTGTGTCATAGATAAAAAGTAAAAAGTCGAATTTAAGCGATGGACCGAAAGGTTTTGGTCCAACCCGCGGTTATCGTACTGGTTATAAGACAAATGACAATCTGACGTCACATTTTATAACCGACATCTCTGTCGCTTGAATGCATTGGTTTTAACCGCAATCTGTCAGTGCGAAAACTAACCTATTTTATTTTGTTTTCTCCAGAGACAAGTTAACTCCTTTTATAAATATATCTTTTCAAGTTCAATTTTGGGAAAAGTAAAACCAATTTCAGAAAAAGTAAAAGTAATTTCAGAATTAGTACATTCCGAGGAGATCACTCTTGCATATTATTGTATCAGTTGTGGATATGCTTGTATATATTTGAATGAATCTGAATTTGAATGAATATTATGAATTAATTATAGAGGAGTTGTTTTCTATTCCTTGGAAAAACATTTTGAATGATGATGATGTAAACAATAAATGTGTAAATGCCTTTTATGTAGTTTTGAATAAAAAAAGCAAATTGGCTGTCTCCATATTCTCCACTTGCACATTATAATCGGTGCCCTCATAATTGATAGAAATACAATCAATTTGATCGTTTTCCGCCATTTTATATTTCCCGCTCATTCGATGGACCGTTCGTAAAACTATGCTCCAGAGCTGGGTTAAAACCGCAAAATTTTGGTTATGCTCGTGATCTGTTCACAACTGATTCATGACGTCTGCGGACCTAAACCGATCGAATAACCGTTTTCGCTTAAATGAATTGGTTAAGACCGAAAGGCATTGGTTTTAACCGCTCTGCTTTGGTTATTCGCTTAAATTCGACTATAGTCGAATTTAAGCGAATAACCGGAACAGTGCGGTTAAGAACAATCCCTTGCTAAACATAACCGATCGGTTATAATAAGCAAGGGATTGGTCTTAACCGCTATGTTCCGGTTACTCGCTTAAATTCGACATGTGTGTTGTTTTTTTTCTATCTATTTTATGTGCTAGGCAACTGTAGGCCATCTACACAGTTATAACTCATATATCGCAAACTCTTTCAATTTATTTTTGGACACTCACACAACCCAACACCACATCCATGCCCTGAGCGGGATTCGAACCCGCGACACCGGCACCCTAGCTAGCTCTTCAACCGCTAGACCACCGGGCCGGCACACCCATGTGTGTTGTGGTCTTGGTCACCTCCACAGAATTCAAATAGCCACCACTAGGGATGCAAATATAAATATGGGTGTGTATGAAACATCGATGTCTTGTATCTGAAACCATATAGGTATATTATCTTGAAAAAAAAAAAAAAAGGTTCAAGCCCTGTGGACAGGAACTTCAGCGCCAGCGCTCTTGTTCAAACTTTGACAAATCATATATCCGATTATTGGTCTCTAGGAATGATATAAATGGATTCTTACGATAAAACTGCATCATGAAAGAAATTAAATTCAAACAGACCGAGTTTCCTCAATAACGAACTTATTCGAGATATTCATTCCTCAAATCTACTCTGAAAATTATATTATATCAATTAAAACTTGCACTTTTGTTTTTACTGGAGATATTCTGAACCCAATTTCATTATGTATCTTACCAATAAAGAATATATTTCCATCATCATATGGATTATCCACGGGCAATATATTATCACCTTAAAAGTATAATATCATATCATCCTCATAATTCTACGATAGCTGAGGTTATTTCATTGGCCATATTTTGCATTCAATCATACTTTGTTTTCTAGGACAGAAGGTGTATTTTATATCAAGAATAACGAACCAGAAATAATTTTGACATTTTTCTCTCATAGGAAAATAAGAAGACATGTAAGAACACAGATCATATAATAATTCATAGATAGAATACTTAAGTACAGCATTCTGTGAAAACATTATTGAAATTTCGAAAAATCATATCTCCGAAAGTATCAGCTTGTTAGGGTTGAAAAAGATATCAATGGATTTTTATGGTAAAACTGCATCTAAAAAAAAATTAATTTGAAATTTGTAATGAGAATTTTTTTTTCCGTTACTCCGAAACCGTCAGGTCAATTTCGCCAAATAACGAACTCAACTAAGATATTTAGCTCCCAAACCTACTCTAAAAATTTCAACTGCCTAGCTCATTAGGTTCGAGAGTTATTGGGGAAACAACATTTGAAAATTAAAACATTGTTTTTTACGCTTTGCGGCAACCCGATCAATACAATACTACGCATGCGTATAAAGGTCATTATTCTACAAATTTATGGTAATTTTCAGATAGATCGAGTGATTGGTTTCGGAAATATTCCTAAGAAATGGTTTTACCTAAAAACGCCCATAACTCCGAAACTGCTAGGTGGATTTCGCCCATTAACGAACTTGTCGGAGATATTTGCGCTCCAAACCTACCCTACAAATTTCAATCCTCTAACTCCTTTCGTTCCAGAGTTATCGTGTTAACAGCCGGCCAGATGGTCAGCCGGACAGAACCGATTTTTACCACGGATTCTTGATCAGTGAGTCGAACCTAATCGTTTAAGACCATTTTCATCAAAAAATTCGAAAATTACAGACATTCGGGCAAATTGATAAGCACTCTGTTCTGAGGAACAAGAGCGCCAAAATCATTGTCTTTCTAACACCGATGTATCGATGTTTGCAACCCTACTCTCCTACACATAAATCACCACATACCATCACAGAATATACCTTATCTAGGGTATATTCTGTGCATACCATATTCATATTATTTGTTGGTTGTGTAGATCGTGATAAGCCAGGCACATGTAAAGAAAAGAAGAAGACAATATTATCACTCTCTGTCCATTTCTGACTGTTGGCCGATGTCAAGATGCATAGAATAACATTCTATGCTTCTATGCCGATGTCAATCAAAATCTCAAAATCTGACAAGATGATAATGAAATGACAGTATATGTTAATGTATATTTTATGCTCTGTGCTGTGGCATAATCTGAATTTACTGATTAACGAACGATCTTTAAATTATCTGAAGGAAGAAGAGGATTAAAATGAATACATAATTTAAATTGAATAAGTGCCTCGCCGTTAAAGGGTGGAGATGAAACCCATTATTCAATTCGATGTGTACGTATTATGAGAATAAATATATCGCGCCACATTCGATTGTCTTAACATTTGGTAGAATTAATTAGGACTAACAGCACAGGAACACCTTTAATTCAATGTTGGAAATATTTAAAATGCATCAGCTCGTACTAACAATTTATTTGCTCCTACTTCCTTCTCTTAATTCTGTGCATGGTTTCCTAGGTAAGTCAAAATATCAATTTGTGTTTATTACTACAGATTTGATAATTTCAGGCAATCAGTGCAACCTGTACGACCTTAGAATCAAGCAATGTGGTGAATGGGAATTATGCGATGGGAATACGAATTCTTGTCAGTGTGCCCCTGGATACAAAAAAGTTGATAATTCTTGTGAGAAGGCTGAAACTATACCCACCGTAGATGGTGAACCTGTTTCACCAAACAATTCTGAAGTGGTAAATAACCAGAAGAGTTCTTTCCTTACAGGAATATTGATGTTTATATTCATCGTTGTTAATATTATTGTTGTTATTTATGTTCTGAAGAAGTATAATGTGGTTTATTGGGTGAGAAATAAAGTTCATTCCTTTAGACAATCTCATTATGATGAGTTTATGATAGGGCAAGATGTAGATGATGATCCACCTCTAAGATAATATGTTTTTGATTTTTTATATTAGGCCGCTGTGTTTTAAGTTACTGAAATAAATATTTCAAGGCCATTGTAGTTTCTAAAATGTATTTTCTTCATGTCTGTGGGTATACTAGATTTGAGTTCCCTAAAGCTCATTTTAAATTGATTGAAAAACATATTTCATTACGAGTAATTCTTCTAAATTAATTACTTTCTCCACTATGTTTGCTTTGTTAATGTTGTGAACTCATTATATTGCAGATTTTCTACGTACTGATTTTATACACGAAAACATCAATGTCTTTGCGTTGATCCCTTAGGTAAATTAATATTAGTTGTGAACTTGGTCAGTTGTATATGTGTATATATTTAAATTATTACAATACATAAAAATGTGTGATATTTTTTCATGGAACCTATATAATATGAATATTGATAATCTAATTGTACTGAAAGTGATAAATTTTTGTTGTTGAATATTGATTTGTAATTTTATTTAGTGTGATTTGAATTTTTTATGCGGAAATTTCAAATTTCCCATTACTTATTTATAATTTTGAGCTTTGTTACGGCGGTTTTATGAAGTTGAACTTATTTTGAATATATTATTATCTTGTCGATCAAGTTTGATTTGACATGCTGTCCTCCTTCTCCTTTGAAATGTATATTTATAATTCATGATTATACAATGGTATATTCTTTTAAATATCGCATCTTTAATATCTACAAGGCACTAAAAGTAAAACAGTGCAATAAAGAATTTTAGATTGTATATCACAAAATTGGTATTTAAGAGATTACCTTGAACAGAAATAGATTTTGCTTCAGAAATAGAAGTTGGTAATAATTCTTAGAATCTTTATTATATTAAGAAACAGTTTTCCAAAACTCAATAAACTTATAAAAAAAAATAACAATACGTTTTTTTTGTTATTTTCAATTGTTTTCTTCGAAAGCCACTTCCACTACACCCTGGATGTAGAACGCCCCCTCTTTAACATAATTACTCAATCTTTTTACAGTTACTGCGTCTATTATTGAACTGGAACTCAATACTTTGATGATTTCATATTTAAGTTCTTTGCATTCTTTATGTGTCTCAGCGTTCCTGTCCAGAAGGAACTCGATCAGACCTGGAGTATCTCTGATAATTTCCTGTCCCCATACTTGATTTACAATGGACATAATGATATTTAATCCCGCTATTCTGAGCTCAGAAAATGGATTTTTGGCGTATTTAATCACGACATTCTCCATTGCATTATCGTCTAGAGCAGAGAACCACTTCTGACAGATGAACGATACTTGAAGGTTAGTTTCCTCAGTGCCCAGCAAATTTTCAATACATTTTAATGCCCGAACTGTTATCTCTGTGGGAAAAGAAGCCAATTTTTTTGAAATGACAGATAATCCATTTCCCACGATTCCTAAAGAATCTAATGCAATTTTCCCATTAGGTGTGGAGCCAATATATCCAATAGAATCCAGAGAAACGCCCACAAGGCTGAAATCTGCATCATTTATATTTTGGAACAACTTTTTCAAAACATAAGAGTATTTTTCCGACATCTTATTAGGATTAGCATGTCCAATATTTCCGAAAAATCTTAGAATGCCAGGTTCACATAACTGTAAATCAACGGAGTCCCCATTATTCAATATGGAACATAGCTGTAACATCACATTGTTAGATTCTAGATACTCAAATCCATATTTCGTTCTACCCAATTGAGATAAAATTTCTATAATATTCATCCGTAGAAGAACGTCATTTGAATTCAAATCATTCAAAACGGGGGAAATGAGACCTGCACCATTCAGGCTATCAAAACTAGATTTTGATTCCTTGGAGATGTCTACAAAAACTTCAAAAACCCTAAGTCGGATTACTTCATTGATGCTTTGCACTTCCTGGAATACATTTATCAACTCTGTAGAGATTAATTTTTTGATACCAGTATCTGAACATCCAATCAATAATATTATCTTCGATGATCTTGTGGCTACTTCAAGAACTTCACAGCCTAAACATCTCACAAGAGACTCCAATAGGGAATATCGTTTACACAGGTCAATAAGTATATCGTCATTTTTCATGTTACGTTCCAATTCTTTGAGAACCATCAATTTGACCGCTGGATATGGATGAGCTAATGCTCTTTCTAAAGGGGTCCCATATTTCGTGGAACTTTCCCCGATGCTTAAATTATCCAAACAGAACGATAGAACATTACAAGCTAAATCCACTTGTTCTGTGTTTGTATTATTCAAACAGTCGAACACTAATGGAAGATTCAGAAGATTCACGGTAGGTTTCACTTCGTGGGAAGGCAATGATTCTAGGTGATCCTTTATTTCGTTCAATGTGGATATTCTTAGCTCTTCCTTGAGTAATTTGGATAATTTGTCAGCACACCATTCCTCTCTGGTTGCCATAATTGAATGTTATTTTGGTTTGTGTCTAATTCACTCAATATACAGTTTTCAAACATATATAGCTAATTGTAATTATTCAAAGTATCAGATTTCAAAAAGTTGATATTCATCGTATCATAGAAAAGCAAAACACACAGAACCTCAGAATAGACCATTTCCAGTCAGCTGTTTTTGACAACATCAAAACACGTGCTGAGGGGCAACCATACTTCATTTTCCCTTTGCCAAGTATAGAAAATGCACATATAAGTTGTGCTGTAAAGGCTTTTATGTGATTTTTGTTGATTATTTCTGGAAGAATGTCTCTTAGGGATATTATGAATCACTCAGCAGTGATGGGAATGAGCGCTATCTACAAAAAATGGCAGTTATTGATGATATTGACCCGTACACCATGAAAGACTGCGATCTCTCAAAAAACGTCTACAAGCCTACAAAGTACAAATTTAATGAATCTGGTATTGTGCAGGAGGGTTTGGCTGAACTGATCAATCTGGTGCTTTTGTTGCTTTGGGAAAGGTAAGATTAATACCACTAGTTTTCAAAATGAAGTGTAACAGAGCATTATTGTTGTATTCCATCAGAACAATACATATTTGCAGTGATTCATTATTAATTTTGTTTTAGGAGAAACAATCCCTGAAACTTCTAGTAAAACCAATGAATTTATGCTTAGTTGTTTTCGAAAACAATGACATCTGTGCCCATTGCGTCTGTATGGCTGGTTCGAGTACGGTATGCAGCCACATAGCAGCTATATTATTCTACCTGGTGTTTCGTCCCTAAGATGTACTGTCCCTTCTATATATAAAATGTCGACATGTTGAAAATCAAGGATATATATATGAAAACCACTGACACAGGCAACGGAATTGACCGATAAATAATTACACGATATGCAGCAATTGCTCGTTCAATAGAGCCATTTGTTCTGCTGGCTACTCTTCTATAACTTACAAAGAAGATGCATTGAAAGTTTCCTACAAACAAATACCAGAAGCTTGCGAAGCCATTGAAATTCACAATGATATTGTTGCAAATGACCAATTGGTGAATAGCTTATATGATCCAATTACAGATGTGGAAGAATCTCCTCTTCAAAATTTGAAGGATCAAATTGAAAAAACATCGAGAAGCTTCCATTAACACTCCTAAAAAGTAATTGCTATCCACGAAAGATGGTACGGATACCTTGAGGGGTGAATTTATCATTCAAATGTAATTTATTATCAATTAAGGTATTTATTAATTGTAAATGTCTGAAAATTTAATAACAATTATTACTGTTTCAATCTTGTTTTCTTTATTTTATATTGAATGTCTGATATTTAGTTGTGAAACACCTTTCCATTGGGTCATCTTCCGTATTTGTGGCCACGTTACTACTTGATGTATCACATTTTAACACTCTTATAACCAAGGATTTGGGTTGGAATCCAATCAAGATCGTTTTCATCCTGTAATATGGAAGATTCGCCTTCAAATATAAAACAAATTTGAGCTTCTTTCCAGACAACTTTCCTCTTTTCAAGCTTCCTATTCACCATTCCCATGGAAGACTTGACAATCGATTTACATCATCTTCTCTATTTTTTAACTCCGCCGGAATTCTAAAAAATGTAGCCTGGTACCTTTCTGCTCACATAGAGCAGCCCACAAGTCAACAAATCGAAGGCATCTTATCAAAAACTTGCAATAAAATGAGTATAAACTCCATGTAAACAAATAGCGACTAACGTTTATGTGCCCCTCAAGGAATCTAACTGACAGCTGTGACGTCACTTGGAAATGGTCTATAAAGAACCACTATTTTATATTCTATGCACAGAACATATAATCCACAGAACATATTCAAGGTTAAGTTTGTTGTATCGATGAGGGATATGTTTCATCGATATCGTTACCGATAAACAGATGTAGACACAGAACATATTGATATATTCTGTGGATGTAGATTCGAAGCATCAAAACATAGATTAATTAATAATAGTGTTCTGCCGGCTCAGGTGGTGCAGTGGGTATAAAGACCTGCTGTGGTGCCGACTGCCGGGGTCACGGGTTCGAATCCCGCTCAGGGCATGGATGTGGTGTTGGGTTGTGTGAATCATGGAGGTAGAAGAAAGTGGAGGGGGCATAAAGATCGAAATTTGTCACATACTCCGCCATATTGGCACAGATTTGTGATATTGGTGTGTCCCAATTTACTATAGGAATCCGGAATTTCAACCATAGAAAACACACAATTTTATGTGACACTTTCGTTACAAGGGAAATATAGCACATGCTCCCTCCACTTCCTCCTACCTCCATGATTTGACAGAGTTTGCGATATATAAGGTTATAACTGTGTAGATGGCCTACAGTTGCCTAGCACATAAAAGGATAGAAGAAAAAAAATATATTAGTGTTCTGTGAAGTAATCTGTGATCAAGATTTGGTAAATAATTTCTTTCATTCATATTTCAAGTATGAATGAAACAAATTCTTAACGAACTTGAATTTTCTATTTATTGAAAATTGAATGCCTTTTGATACCTTATAGGTTGGTTTATGCTGGCTGGTAACTTTAACCTAATCCTATATATATATATATATATATATATATAATATACATACAAATATAATATATATAGACATAGATTTTTAGTGTTATGGCTTATAATCAGACTAAAAAATCCGTTAACTTATCAATTAATATTATTATTAATAAGTAAAAGGATTCTTTAGTCTCAGTATAAACAATATTCCTAGAAATCTATGTTTCAATTTTTGGCGCTCTTGTTCCTTTGAACAGAGTGCTTATCAATTTGCCCAAATGTCTGTAATTTTCGAATTTTTGGATGAAAATGGTATCAAACGATTTGGTTCGACTCACTGATCAAGAGTCCGTGGTCGAAATCGATTCTGACCGGCCGTCCGTCCGTTAACACGATAACTCTCGAACGAAAGGAGTTAGAGGATTGACATTTGCAGGGTAGGTTTGGAGCGTAAATATCTCGCACGAGTTCGTTAACGGGCGAAATCCATCAAGCGGTTTCCGAGTTATGGCCGTTTTTAGTAAAAACATTTCTTATTAATATTTCCGAAACCGATCACTCGATCTATCTCAAATTTACCACCAAATTTTAAAATCATGATCTTTAGACGTATGTGAAGTTTTGTATTGACCGGGTTACCGTAAAGTGTAAAAAAAAATTTTTGAAAATTTTTAAATTTTGTTTCTACAATAACTCTCGAACGGAATGAGCTAGGCAGTTGAAATTTTCAGAGTAGGTTAGGGAGATAAATATCTCGGTTAAGTTTGCTATTGGGCAAAATAGGCCGGATGGTTTCGGAGTAACGAAAACAATTTTTTTTTTAAATTACAAATTTCAAAATAAATGTTTTTTTAAAATGCAATTTCACCATAAAAATCCATTGATATCATTTTCAACTCCAACAAGCTAATACTTTCGGAGATATGATTTTTCGAAATTTCAATAATGAATATCGTACTTCTATGTTTTCACAGAATGCTATCAATGATTTATTATATGATCTGTTTTAATTCGATTTCTTCCATGGTGCAGTTCTCATTCTCAGATTGCTCATTTAATCTTGATAAATAAATTATTATTTGAATTGAATTTACTTTACGATGAAGTTCTATCATAAAAATACATTGATATAATTCTCAACTAAGGCTGGTTTATGCTGGCTGGTAACTTTAACTTAACCCTTAACTTAAAAATTAAAACATAGATTTCTAGGAATATTGTTTATACTGAGACTAAATAATCCTTTTACTTATTAATAATAATAATTAATAAGTTAACGGATTCTTTAGTCTGATTATAAGCCATAACACTACAAATTTATACCTATACAGGCTGAGTCTTTGACCACTGCATTAATTTTAACCAAAGATTCCTCTCATCAAATGAAACAATTTTTTCATTTAACATTTTTCCAAATTCAGCTTAGGTAAAAAGATACAGGCTGTTCAAATTTTGAAAAAAAATCAGTTTTTATTTTGTAGCTTTGACATTCTTTTTTCGAATAAAATGAATGTTGGCGTAAAGTTTCCTATAACTATGATACATATTTTCCAAATATCAGTTATTTTCTACTTCTACTGGTTTTCTAGTTATGGACTCGTGGATTCATAAAACTAAACGAAATTAGCATAAAGAAAGCATATAAAGTTTTTCTTGAGTTATTTCAAGAATATTCCATCGCTTTAGAACATTATATTATTCTTCATCATTTCTCCTTAAACGCACCGTTTTCGAGATATTCTTCATTAAATGTTTTAAAATGGAAAACTCCAAAAATTTCACTACTTTTATGGATCCGTCCCAGAGCGTTGGAATCCCGAATCAAGCTGTAAACCACGTTACCATGCCTTATTCTCGTCCGCCAACAATGTCATAGTTTATTTATATGCGGGAGTGTATTAGCACATTGTGAAATCTTTAAACGCTTGTAACTTTTTACCTGAGCCGAATCTGGAAAAATGGTAAATGAAAAAAGTGTTTTATTAGATGAGAGGAATCTTTGGTTAAAATTAATGCAGTGGTCAAAGACTCACCCTGTATATATTATATATATATATATATATATATATATATAGGATTAAGTTAAAGTTACCAGCCAGCATAAACCAACCTTTATTCATTGAAACGAAAGACGAAATTCATGGAAATTTTGTTTTTTTAACATTTGCATCAGTTATTGTGCAATTTCTGTGTTAATATATACCAATTAAATAGATGTATTAGTTGTTCTTATTTAAATGAGATGCAATTTCAGCAATGATAAATTATATTAACACTGAAAATCAAAATAAATCATCCTTAAATATTTTTGACATCTACATCATTTATTACAGAAGCAAGTTCCTTTATCGCAATATCCTCCTAACTTCCCTAGTCGGATACAGTTCAACGCACATAGTGAGTTGTTCAGTTGAAAACCACCAGCCGAAAAGCTCAGGACATCACATGTTAATCTCTTCAATCTTACGTGTGGTGAATTCACTGAAAAAATAAGCTATGAATTAGTTTGACAACAAAATTAATATCTATAAATGAACAAGTATTTGTATCAATGGGCACTATTTTCATCGTTTTTGTATTGTACCAGCCCTATTTCTGGTCCAGAAATTTTGCGAATTCTATGACGAATTCAGATTCAAATATTATTATTATTATTATTATTATTATTATTATTATTATTATACTGATCCTCCTGGGTCTTCCACAAGGAGACCCCTCATAAGCTCTAAGAGCTTGCCCTGAGTTAGGAGAACCAGTTGTGTTCTGTGTAGGCTTTGTTACTGTGTCCTTACGCCACCTTAGGCACAGCACTGTTAATTTTTGACCCAACAGCGAATGGTGGCGATTACCGTGACTAGAAAATTTCTTTCCTAGCCTCGGAATTGTTGTTGTTCAATGTATTCGATTTAGATCTTGGGGTACATGGGAAAATGAGAAAAACCAAACTAAAGAAATTAACATACCGTTAAATGGTTGGCTTAATATTGAATTCAACATGAGACTAATGAATATAAAAAATAGTTCAGTTTTCATGCTTGGTTTTTATTCGATGAGATATACCAAAATAAGTAATCCGTAAATGAATTAAAAAAATTTGTGTGCTAATTTGATGGCATGTCTACGAAAATTGCTCCTTCCTGATGTAGCGAGTTCGAATTCATTTAATTGCGGATATGAATGATTAACGATTTCCATAAATGGATTTTCCATACAAATAAACCATAAAGTATGTGAGTAGTAGTTTATATTTTATACTGTGTGTTCCAACTCAGGAGATTTGTTTTTTTTTAATGACACTGTTTTGAACTTAAATTTTTTTATGATGCAGTTCTATCATAAGAATCCATTGATATCATTCCAACTCTGAGAAACCAATAGGTACTTTCGGAGATATAATTTGTCAAAGTTTGAATAAGAGCGCCAAAGCTCCTGTCCACAGGGCTTTCCCACATTTTTCTTCAATATTACTCAATAATTTAGTTGCGCGCATAGTGTTGGTATATATCGAAATAATTTCATTTGGTTGGTAGCTGTGACATTGCCTTGTGATTTGATATTCTTGATCAATTTTCGCCAGATTTGCTAAAGTTAAAGTAAATTTTCTAGTAATACGATATTTACAAAATTTCCAGAAAATTAGCGCGTCGGCATTCTACAAGTAATTACCAAGTTTTAATTGGATCGGATTTGCATTTTGAGATATAGATGAAGCAACAGCAAAATTGGGAACCTATAACTCCGAAACCGTTTGGCTAATTATGACCAATAACGAATTCAGCTGTCCCATTCCGATGCGCAATCTACCCTGAAAATTGTAGACCACTATTTCTTCTACTTTCAAGTTATCGTGAGATGTGTAGTATTTTTTAATAATTTTTTTTATAATTTTCTAGTGATATCCTCACGAAATTTTACATACGTCTTTGTGTCAGTATTCCACAACTAGTTCCAAGTATCAATTCGATCGGATTTTGAAGACAAAATTATTACCTACTCGGCTACCGTTTGGCCGATTATGGCCATTAATGAACTTGTCAATCTAAATGACCTCGAATTCTTGATCAGTGAGTTGATCTTTATCGCTTCAGAGCAATTTCGGCAAAAAATTCGAAAATTACAGATTTTTGTTGCCCGCTGTACCCCAGAACACGCGCAATGGTTTGAAACGGTAGATTAATTCTTTGACATTTTTGGCGTTTTTGGCGCTCTTGTTCCTCGAAACAGAGTGCTTATTAATTTGCCCAAATGTCTGCAATTTTCGAATAAACAAACTAATATTTTGGGAGACATGATTTTTCAAAAGTTCAATAATTAATTGTAATTATCAATACTATAAACTCGGATTATTAATTTGCCCAACTGTCTGTAATTTTTGAATAAACAAACTAATATTTTGGGAGACATGATTTTTCAAAATTTCCATAATTAATCGTAATTATCAATACTATAAACTCGTACGTTCTACGTTTAATAATCTTTTCTCTATTTCAGTTCGTAATGAGTTCAATCCAGCACTAAAAACAGTGCTGGAATGAAGTCATTCCCGCATTGTTTCTAGTTATATTTTTCGTTTTGTGGTAGTCAGCACTGACATTCGATCCTATCAAATTTCAACACATGTCAATTATTGTCAATATAAGATAATCTGGATAAGGTGAAATAATTGTTGAGAGGAAAGGTTTTATTACCATCAAAAAATAAGGTATTAGAGATTTCCTTCTTGCTAATTTTGAATCATTCATGATATTAGGAAACTGTTAAATCTGATCTCCATGCTCTACGTACAATTCAAATTCCGTGATCTGTCAACTTTCGTAACAGTAGCACCAACTGCCAAGATACAATACAAAAGTCACTAGGATGTATACCTAATCCTAATTTTTCATTAAATTTCAACAGTATTTTACAAAACGGGCCTGAAATAGAGAAAATATCGTCTAATACTCGTTGCAGAAGGCAATTCCAACACTCATGCATACGAAAACTCGCTCCTTCGTTGCTCGTTTTCGAATTTCGCATTCGTGTCTGAATATCAGCGCATTCTGCAAATTGTTTTAGAATATACTATTCTCTATTTCAGTATCGTAATGAGTCAATTCCAGCACTGGAATGAACTCATTCCCGCATTGTTTCTGGTTATATTTTTCGTTTTGTGGTAGTCAGCACTGACATTCGATCCTATCAAATTTCAACACACGTCAATTGACAATGCAATGTAATCTGGATATAGGGAAATAATTGTTGGGGAAAGCTTTATTTTCATTAAAAAATATGGTACTAGAGATTTCCTTCTCTCTTATTTTGAATCATTCATGCTATTAGGAAACTGTTTTAAATCTGATCTCCATGCCCTACGTACGTTTCAAATTCAAATTCCGTAATCTGTCAACTTTCGTAACAGTCACACCAACTACCAAGATACAATACAAAAGTCACTTGGATGTATAATACGAATTTTTCATTAAATTTCAACAGTATTTTACAAAACTTGCCTGAAATAGGGAAAATATCGTCTAATACTTGTTGCAGAAGGCAATTCCAACACTCATGCTTTCGAAAACTCGCTCCTTCGTCACTCGTTTTCGAATTTCGCATTCGTGTTTTAATAGGAGCCCATTCTGCAACTTGTTTTAGAATATACTATTCTCTCACGTCTAATTATATTAGAGTATATTATATACTCTGGAACTGGAGGGCGAGCTGTAGATGGCGTAATGGTGAGAACAGCTCTGATGGGGGGCACAATAGATCTCAAGGTCGCGGTGCAACGTAACCCCTTATTAATAATAATAATAATAATAAAAAACACGTCTAATTAGCTTTTACAACACTCGAAAGTCAGTTTTTCCGTCTGGGCAGGAATTCAATTTCCTTAACTATTCCCACGTTTATCGTGCTCGACTGCACAACTTCGACCTTCCTTTCATTCTACCTCGGGTTAACCTTAGTACGTTCTTCACTCCCCCTACAATGAGCTAGGGCTGTACAACCACGGTAGTGGTCAACGCTGATTGGTAGATCCTCTACCTTGCGATACATCGCTGGAATCAATTGGGTTCCATGGGAACGATATCAGGAGCGTTATTGACTTCCAAGCACTGCTCACACACGAAGGCACATCCAAGATTTAGGTGACATCTAAACATGGAAATGGTATTAGACACTTCTTCTTCAGAAAAAAGTACTCGGAGACCCAGACTGATTAATTCAGATCGAGGCGTCTCCAGATTCAATAGTCACTCTCATGGGGATGTTACAGGATTTAGGGATATAATCCAGAAATACATCCGAATTTATCGGTTCAAACATAGTTCAACTTCATCTACACCAGTAAAACTAATCTTAAGTCTATTATTAACAAGGGTGAAAATATTATAATTCCTACATGATTTTTTGAATTTATTTTTTTTATGATGTAGTTCTATCATAAGAATCCATTGATATAATTCCGAACCCTGAGAAACCAATACTTTCGGAGATATGATCTGTCAAAGTTGCCACATTCCCACATTTTTCGGATTTGGATCCAATAATTTTCGGTCCAATATTACGATAAAAGTAGAATGCAAGTCGATTGAATGCTTGGCACACATCTTATAAGTTGTCTCAGCAAAATGCTTAATATCCCTCTTATTGCCAAATGGTTTTTGGCAAACAAAGGCATACCGCAGATAATGAAATGTTCGCTGTTATCTCACATTATACGAAAATACATATTGCTCTCAGAGCCGTATCTAGGGCGTGGCAAAGGTGACACTTGCCACGGGCGCAAGGTCCGCAGGGGCGCCATAAAATATCAAAAAATTGGTTCAAGCACTTCAAGTCCTGTGGACAGGAGCTTTCTGGCGCTCTTGTTCAAACAGACAAATTATATCTCCGAAAGTATTGGTTTCTCAGTGTTGGGTTTTAAATCAATGGATTCTTATGATAGAAGTGCATCAAGAAGGAAATTAAATTTAAAAAAAGTGTCGTTTACAAAAAAATGCTTCAAAAATTATCATTTAAGAAAAAGAGCAATCTGCAATACAAAAATGTTCATTAAATTTAATTATGTGAGCAATGAGCAATCTGCAATGATTCAACCTCTTGGAATGGGTTGTTGCAACTTACACTCGGTGCATAGTTTTCACAACTCGAAATACCTAAGGAAAGTATCATCGAAATGTCTAGAGCAAGGCTGGAGACAATCATAGCAGATTGTCCATTTATTACTGATATTTGAGTAGGTAGAGGCAGACGAACGAATTATTTTAATAGTTCAAAATAAATTAATAAAATACTATCCTCTTTTCATAATTTAATATTTAATAACTCAATGAAAAATTATATACGATTTACACTTATTTATTCAATATTGTGACGCGTTTCGTCGACACAGCGACTTCATCAGACTACATCATGTTGTAGTCTGATGAAGTCGCTGTGTCGACGAAACGCGTCACAATATTATATTGAATAAATAAGTGTAAATCGTATATAATTTTTCATTGAGTTAATATGGATTTGCATCAAGTAAAAGCCACAAGCATTAAATTTATAATATTTAATAGTTCATACCACTTACACATTCTTTTCTGTATTATGGAGCTTACCTCAAGAAAAAATGTTTGATACGCAAATGTCGATCCATATTTCAGCATTTTTGCTAGCAACATTATGAAAATACTGTATATAGGAACATGTCTCACAGCTGAAGGAAGTAAAAGGTAATATAACCTCAGTGGTCAACGAATAGTAATTTCTTTTCATGATTCCATTATGTTCTCCTTTCCTATTGCCTTCATAAACCACATCGTTAAAATAATCCAATTCTAAATCTTCTAAAACATCATCCCCAATATTTATACATAAATTATTCAATATGTAATCAGTCGTAATGATTTTCGGTTTCAAAACAGTCTTTTATATATTCACAAATTCAAGAATCGTATACCTACTTGTTATCAATTTGCCCAAATGTCTGTAATTTTCGAATTGTTGATGAAAATGGTCTTGAACGATTCGGTTCGACTCACTGATCAAGAATCCGTGGTCGGAATTTATTCTGTCCGGCCGGCTGTACGCACGATAACTCTTGAACGGAATGAGCTAGACTGTTGAAATTTTCATAATAGGTTTGGGAGATAAATATCTCGGCTAAGTTCGTTATTGGGCAAAATCGGTCAGAAGGTTTCGGAGTAACAAAAAAAAAATTTTTTTTTTCATTACAAATTTCAAAATAAGTTTTTCTCAAGATGGAGATTCACCATAGGTATCCATTGATGTCATTTTTAACTCTAACAAGCTAATACTTTCAGAGATATGATTTTTCAAAATTTCAATAATAAATCGTACTTTTGTGTTTTCACAGAATGCTATAATTATTCTATCTAGGAATTATTATAATATGATCTTCGTTGCTACATGTCAACTTATTTTCCTGAGACATGATATGTCAAATTTTGATATTTAATACCCACGGTTAATCCATATGATGATAGGAATGGTAATGGTAAGTTAATAATATTGAGTTCAGAATATCTCCAGTAAAAACAAAACTGAAATATTGGCTAAAGTTTCAATTGATATAATATAATTTTCAGAGTGGATTTGAGGAAAAAATATATCGTTCATCATAGAATTGAGGAACGAATATCTCGGATGAGTTCGTTGTTGGGTAGAATTGGTCTATTGTTTTTGGATTAATAATTTTTGGCACTCTTGTTGAATTTAAATCCTTTTATGATGTTTGAATTTAATTTCTGCTCTTATGAAGTTCTATCATAAGAATCCATTGATATAATTCCCAACTCTTACCAATACTTTCGAAGATATGATTTGTCAAAGTTTGAACAAGAGCGCCAAAGCTCTTGTCCACAGGGCTTGAACCAATATTTTTCTATTATCTTAAAAAAATTAATTAATTTCAGTACCTAGTTCATAAACCACCGAATTTCAGCTCAATCTACTTCGTATGAAGCGTGAATAGACAATGCAACATGCGCGCTTTTCTCAAATGTTTTCTATAGTATTGAAAAGTTTTTTCTGGGTTTTCTCTCCCAAACTCTGAAAAATATCTATAAAATAAAAATCAATTATTTTCTATAGTGATACGATACTCACAAAACTTCGCAAAAATTTGCGCGTCGGCCTTCTACAAGTAATTGCTTATTAATGATATACTTGCGGGCTGAAATTCTAAATCGGATTACATTGCCTGAAAAAAACCTGCATGCTTTGCACATCCTACTTTTTGCGCGCATGTTCTCTGGGACACATCGTATTATCATTTCGCCGAGCTGAGCCGAGCGGGACGTATAATATAAATCGGCCTTAAGAGTGTCCAATAGAGATGAATGGACAATAGAATATGAGCTTAAAAGCTCCTGACTTGTGCTTGAACCAATTTTAATTTTTGCGTCTATCAGAGGTATGTTATTATATGTATGGTCGGAGGAAAGCTAGGTAAATCAGCATTACAACGACGTCGTTCGAATGACTTTATAGTCATTTGGACGACGTCGTTCGTTTAGAAACGACCGATGAGAGCACTTGAGGAGTGACATTTCAAAACGCATTATGTTCAATTTGGGCGAAATTGAGTTTGAAGCAGATTCAGAAATGATTTCTATTGCTCTATAGCCCTATGTAAACAAAATCTTCCAAATGGCATTATGTCCCTGTGTAATTCAAATCCAAAGTATGTAAGCCGCATCGCAATAAATTATGTTTACGTTTGTATTTTTTAAACGAATAAAATATATCCAAACAAATTTTTTATCGATTGGCTCATGTTAATTAGGCTACAGACCAACACTTACTGTGCAGACTGTTTTCTCTAAATTTATAATAAATCGCAACAAACAGCATTATGTTCAATATCAACCACAACAAAACGCATTCTATACAATGGGATTAATCAAAACGCATTAAGTCCAAACGTTTTTTACATTTTCTGTTTATATCGGATCAATATTGATTTAAATGAGATTAGTATTCAAATTATAAGCGAGGGTGGAAGAAAAAATCGTTTTTCGTTGATTTCCAATAAAATGGTTTTTGGACTAAATGCGTATTGAAAAGTTGCTCTTCATCGTTCCGATTTAATCGTCTCATGAATTTTCGCCTTAAGCCTTCCAAAAAGTAGATACACCCCGTATACATATCCTGTTTAGTAACCAGATCCCCCACACATTTCGTTCTATTTGTAAATTTTGTGTTTTGTCAACATACTTCAACACTTCGAATAGTAGGTCAAAGAAAAAATATGTACGCATAACATGAAGATAACCGACGCGTGCGCTGCAGCGGAACCCTCACGGCTGTCTGCGATGTCTCCCACAAAATTTAAACAGATTTCGATGTGGGATCGCCTGGTTAAATACTAGATATCTATTATTTGCGGCTAAAATATTTTCGGCCGTTTGAGTTCTGATTTCTCGACTCAAATACTGAAAATAAACAGACACATGTCATCATTTCAAAGGATTCGTTCGCGGTTGGTGGGGGAAATGCGCAAAGATCAATAGCGAAAGGAGGCAATGAGGCAAAGCGCAAAGACATGCCGCAGAAGCTACCAATGCTAAATACACTAATACATTCTTCCGAATAGTCAATTTTTCAATTTCAAGCATGAAAGTTAGAAAATAAAATATTGAGATTCGACAATATTTATATCGACATATCAATATGACTCACGCTTAAAAGTAGAAAACCGAATAATTTCGTTTGATAAGTACAGTATGGTTGCGATATTAGCATTATAAACATTATGTTAAAGTGTATCTCATTCTTGATAGGTAATGAATCCGAGATAAATTGATGTGTAAAATGTAATGTCAGTGATGTTTGTGTTGTTTTTATTGCAGCTATTTTGTTTTTAATATTCGTCGAATATGCTGAAGCGGAATGTCAGAGTAAGTGATTTTTTTATACATTTTGGATCTTTCTCTCGATATTTTCGGATTGCTTTCATAAACAATTTATGGAGAACGTGATACTGAATAATTAGTTATTCATTATTATCTCATAATATAAAATAAAACATATTATATTTCTTTTTAATTGCTTACTTAATTCATAAAAACATTCTATAACACATTGAATTTGAAAAGTTCGCAATTGGTGCATTGCGGTAAATTTGAATTTATTGGAATCATCCTCAAACTAGACTCTTTCAGGGGTGTACAGGGTGTGCCGAATTGGACACTTTTAAAGGGAATGTCGTATTGTTGTACTAGATAGACGAAAACTGAAATCGGAGTCAATTTTCATGAGAAACTCATTAGTGAGAACCGCATGTTGTCATCTATCAATTCCTCTATTGAATGAAACAAATATCAAAATATATTTTATAAAAATTGGTTCAAGCCCTGTGGACAGGAGCCTTGGCGCTCTTGTTCAAACTTTGACAAATCATATCTTCGAAAGTATTGGTAAGAGTTGGGAATTATATCAATGGATTCTTATGATAGAACTTCATAATAGCAGAAATTAAATTCAAACATCATAAAAGAATTTAAATTCAACAAGAGTGCCAAAAATTATGAATTCAAAACCAATAGACCAATTCTATCCAACAACGAACTCATCCGAGATATTCGTTCCTCAATTCTATGATGAACGATCTAGTTTTCCTCAAATCCACTCTGATAATTATGTTATATCAATTGAAACTTTAGCCAATATTTCAGTTTTGTTTTTACTGGAGATATTCTGAACTCAATATTATTAACTTACCATTACCATTCCCATTCATCATATGGATTAACCATGGGCATTAAATATCAAAATTTGACATATCATGTCTCAGGAAAATAAGTTGACATGTATCAACACAGATCATATTATAATAATTCATAGATAGAATAATTATCGCATTCTGTGAAAACACAGAAGCACGATTTATTATTGAAATTTTGAAAAATCATATCTCCGGAAGTATTAGCTTGCTAGAGTTGAAAATGACATCAATGGATTCCTATGGTGAAACTGCATCTTGTGAAAAACTTATTTTGAAATTTGTAATGTAAAAAAAAAATTTTTTTTTTACTCCGAAACCATCTGACCAATTTTGCCCAATAACGAACTTAGTCGAGATATTTATGTCCCAAACCTATTATGAAATTTTCAACTGTCTAGCTCATTCCGTTCGAGAGTTATCGTGTTAACGGCCAGCCGGACAGAATCGATTTCGAACACGTCTTTTTGATCAGTGAGTCAAACCAAATCGTTTAAGAACATTTTCATCCAAAAATTCGAAAATTACAAACATTTGGGCAAATTGATATTAAGCACTCTGTTCCGAGGAACAAGAGCGCCAAAAAGAAAAATTTTTTCCTATAAATCGAAATGAAACCCTTTAATTACTTCATAATGACCAAAAAGAAAAAATATCTACTTTATCATGAATCAAACTGAACATTTCTTTTTGATGTACATATATTGTACAGGGTGAGCCAAATTGGATACTTTTGAAGGGAAAGTCCTATATTTCTGTACTAGATAGACGAAAACTGATGTCAGTGTCTGATGAGGGCCAATTTTCATGAGAAACTCATTGGCGAAAACTGCATTTGAATATCTGTCACCGATACATAGTTACAGGATGTTTTTCGAAAATGTGCATTTTCGAAATATTGCTGTAACTTTTCTTCTGTTGAAAATTCTCTATTTCTGTAAAAACATTGTCGTAGCTACTTTTACGTAGAATTTAAGGAGGTTAATTAAATTTTCTGTAAACTGATATTTTATCTGATCTCGGCATGAAAATATTTTTTGCATAAGGAACACCCCATATATTTTTTGCATATTTCGATAGGGCTTGATATTAAAATTTCAAAAATATAGCATAGTTGATATGTTCCATAATTTTAAGTTGAACAGAAGTTACGAAGTGAATAGTCGAAGTTTTTACTGTTTGAAAAAACAATTGAATATAATTTGCATCATTTAATTAATCATGGCATCCTCCAAAGAATAGTTATCTAAAGGTTGTTTGATTTCTTCAGAAAAATATCGAGTGTTATATATTTTTGAAATGGATATTTCAAGCTCCATCGAAAAATGCAAGAACATATACGGGGTGTCCCATTTGAAAAACATATTTTCATGCTGAGATCAGATAAAATCTCAGTTTCCAGAAAATTTAATTAGCCTCATTGAATTCTACGTCAAAACTAGCAACGATAATGTTTTTACAGAAATGGGAAATTTTCAACAGAAGAAGAGAGCTACAGCAATATTTCGAAAATGCACATTTTCGAAAAACATCATGTAACTAGCGAGTGATTTTTTAAGAATTTTTTCTTCCAACCCTGTTTTTTACAGCTGCCGCGGGATTCGCGTCTTGTGTGACTGTTAAACATGTTCAGTTTGGTTTATAATTTAACTATGAATCGACTTACATCGAACAACGCTGGCAAATTATTGAATTTTATAATCAAAATTTATGCTCGGTTAAGAAAGTGTATTGTGCACTTCTTCCATTTTATGGTCAGTTTGGTCGACCTTCTCAGGCTGCTATTCGGAATCTTGTGACTAAATTTCGCACTAAATTTACATTATTGGATATTGAACCACCAACACGCATACGTAGAGCTATGACGTAGAGTGCGGACAGAGGAAAATATCGTAGCTGAATCCGCCAGTGTTAGTGATGACAGTGAATTGTCGATTCGGCGCCATTCGCAGCAATTGGGCCTCTGTTACTCCACTACGTGGAGAATTTTGCGGAAGGATTTAGATGTGAAACCTTTTGAAATACAGCTGGTGGAAGAATTGAAGCAGCGCGACCTACCACAACGGATAACTTTAAATGAATGGGCGCTGGCAAAGTTGGATGAAGATCCACTTTTATCGCTAAATTATGTGGCCGTCTAGATCGTGTGATTTAACGCTTCTAAATTATTTTTTGTGCGGCTATGTTAATGCTCATGTCTATAGCAATAAGCCCACAACGATTGACGTACTGGAAGTCAATATTGAAGAAATTAATCGTGAGATATCGGCCGATATGTTGGAGAGAGCATGCCAAAATTGGAACCGGCGTACGACCATTTGAAGCGCAGCCGCGGCCAACATTTACATGAAATAATCTTCAAACATTAAATTATATGAATTGTTCTATCGACTCAAATAAAGATTTCATACATTTTTCTGAATTCTATGTGATTTTTTCTTAAATCAAATCCGAAAGCTCTTAAAAAATCACCCGTTATTTGTAACTTTGACAGATATCCACATGCGGTTTTCACCAATGAGTTTCTCATGAAAATCGGCCTTCAGACACCAACATCCGTTTTCGTCTATCTACTACAGAAATAGGATTTACCTTTCAAAAGTGTCCAATTTGGGTCACCCTTTACAATGTACATCAACAAGAAATATTAGGTATGATTCATGATAAAGTATAGATATATACATATACATATATTTTAATTTTTGTTTCATTCAATAGAGGAATTGATTTACCATTTATAATAATATTTTGTAGAGTTATGTCAATTTCTTATCGTAAACATCCTGTCCTATTCGAATAGTTCTTTACTGTTTTTAGTTCTCGATGACCTGATGTAGATGCCATATGTAGTTTTAGTCGCGAAACCGGTAGTCTTTAAAATGCATTTTCTGGATAAATAAGCCCCTCATTTGGAACTCTTGTTCCATCTAATAATAATAACATGAATAATCACAGATGTTTCAAATTTTTAGAATAACCTGTAGGTATGTGATTTCAAATTAAAACAATTCTTCAATACGTTTCGCTCGAAAGACTGATGGTTTCGCAAATTGTATGGCACGTAACGCCGTCTTTGTGGAAATAAACATAGTCCACATCCGCATCCATATCTTCCAATTCTGGCTATAAAAATTCGTTAATCATAGTTCGAAAGGGCAATCTATTCACCAAAACAGCCGCTCCAGCTTTATTATAAAAAAAAGTTAGACATGTTATATTAAAGTGTAATTAATGTGTGAAGAGTTTTGAAATGTAATTAAAAACTATACATTGTAGAATTCGTTAGCTGCAGTATTGAAGTGAGGATTTCACATAGTCCATAACTTGATCTGTAACAACATCATTATTCTCACCAGCGATCACACGGAAAATATAGAGGCTCTTCTGCCGAATGAGTCACCAAATATTGTCCGGACATGACTCTAGAATTGATCGGCTTAAGATACCAAGAAATGGGAGTCAGCATTTGATTTTGCTTTGGGCAATAAACAGCAAATCGCACAATGATAATTTCGAAACGAGAATATTGAAATGTCACTCTAATGTGAATTGTCACTTATAATATAGTATATCGAGAATTCGCATATTGAAAAAAACGTCTGCTGATGACAATGATAGCAGGCAATCGAACGTCTCTCCACTGATGACATAGGAAAGAGTTCTAGGACTCTTAAACCCTATTAGCTGGCCATACATGGACGTTCTTTCGCGCGGTTTATCGTGTTATCTACAAAATCATGTGGAAAAAACCTTGCGTGAGTGAGCATTGCTGCACGCCATGATAAAGCTTTGAGGGATTTCTCACGTCCTTTCCTCTGGAAAGGCGTCTCAGCGCCATAAACACAGATGATCGAGCGGTCGGGGATCAAATGTCTTTGCGTCCACCTTTAATACTATTTCAAGTAATCGGGATTATTATTATGTTTTAATTGCCGTAAAAGCGACATGTGACAATATTTTTCTTTGTCAGCCAGCTAACTTTTCTGCCATGGCGCTCTTGTTCCTTAGAACAGAGTGCTTATCAATTTGCCCAAGTGTATGTAATTTTCGAATTTTTGGCTGAAAATGGTCTCAAACGTTTTGGTTCGACTTACTTATCAAGAATCCGTGATCAATATCGATTATGTCCGGCCGTCCGTTAACACGATAACTCTCGAAGAGAATGATCAAGACAGTTCAAATTTCCAGAGTAGTTTCGGAAGATAAATATCTCAGTTATGTTCGTTATTGGGCAAAATTGGCCCTGGTGGTTTTGGAGTAAGCAAAAAAAAATGGTTTTTACATTACAAATCTCAAATATAATTTTTTTTATTTTTCATAAGAATATATTGATATCATTATCAACTCTAACAAACTAATACTCTCGGAGAACACGAAAATATTCAACTAACTAAATTGAACTGGATGGTGAACGACGCCTTCGTGTAGCGGGATCGCCAAGAATTCAGTTCATCATCTTGAAAATTCGAAGATGACTGAATGCCGATCCAAATGACACTTTTTCCGACGTTTTTCGGCCATACACACACGGTTTATCCTTTCAAATGATTCGCTACGAACCATCACGTGCAAAATCATCTGAATAATTCACAACGTGTATGGGCAACGACGGTTTTTTCGCCATGTCGTTCTTTTCGGCATGATAACCTCCACGTTACAACGCGCCATGATAAACCGCGCGAAAGCACGAACGTGTATGGCCAGCTAATGTGGCGAAGTAATAGAAAGGAAATCTTACCAACGCCTCCTAGGAGTATCCTTACGAACTCCAACCGTCTATGATGCGATTTTATATGAATACTCAATGATACTACTGAATATTAATTTGCTTGAACCGTCAAATGGAACAACTGTTTCAGTGGCCACTTTCATATTACATTTAGGAGAACTCTAGATATATAGATATTAAATTTTTAGCCCGGCAAATCTACTGCTACGAATGCGATAGCTGGTCGGATATTAGATGTAAGGATCCCTTCAATTACACTGTTCTACCTAGAGATCTACCCCCCTTGATGACCTGCAATGGATGCTGTGTCAAGATGGTCAGAAATTCTAAAACAGGTGAGTTAAATTTCAGTTTTTGCGCGTATGTTCTGGGGAACATCGCGTTATCATTTTGCCCAAATGTGAAATTTAATTCTGTGGTGCCGTCCGGCCGTCCTGCCGTTGCCACGATAACTTGAGAACGGAAAGAGCTAGCGACTTGAAATTTTCGGGGTAGGTGGCGTATCCCAATACGTCGGACAAGTTCGTTAATGGGTATAATCGGCCCAATGGTTGCCGAGTAATAATTTTGTTTTCAACCAAAATAAATCCGATCGAATTTAAACTTGGTGAATAGTTGTAGAATATAAACCTAAGCACGCTTGTGAAATTTTGTGAGAATCGTGTCACTATAAAATTTTAAAAAAATTATTAAAAAATATTATTTATGACACGATAACCTGAGGACGGAAGGAGATAGCGGCTTGAAATTTTCAGGTTAGGTTGTGCATCTGAATGCGACATTTGAGTTCGTTTATAAGCATAATCGGCCAAACAGTTTTATAGCCATCTGAAATTTGGTTGTTTTTTGTTCCTCATTAACTCGAAAAATACAAAACTGATTGAATTCAAACATGGTTATTAGTTGTAGAATGTCAACGCGAAAATTCTTGCAGAATTTCGTCAGGATGGTATGACTAGAAAATTTCAAAAAAATTATTGAAAATAATTCAAAAAAAAATTCTATATATCAAAAACTATTCGTCCGGCATGGCTGAAATTTTGGAAGAGCCTTCAGAACCTAACTCTACTGCAGAGTTCCAAGTTTGAACACGATCGAGTCCATATTGTTGGAGAACCGAGCAGCCTTTTGTGAGTTCGGTAGCTGGATGCGAATCGTCGTATGATATGTTGTCTATGGTCGTATTTTTGCGAGAACCTTCAAAATTATGAATGTCATGATGACATATTTTTGCGCGTATGTTCTTGGAAAATCGTGTTATTTCATCACAAATCTATGGGAGATGATAGCCCTACAGTAGCGGTCAGACCTGGTTTTGAAAGAGATCCTCCTTAGGAGGAGGCAACTAAATCTTGAAGGGATTTCTATGAACAAGAGTGATTATCTTTGAGAAATAGAGAAGGCGATTCTTCTTCAAGAGATCCATGTGCCTTCAGAGGAGTATATTTGTGAGAGGGGACTTTTGAAAGGTTATGTATTATTTTTAATATGATATCGCTGAAATTCTGCTGAAGGCTTCAAAACTTAACACTTTCTGATCTTGTAAGGTGCGAGAGGCTCATTTGTGGATATTAAATCTCGTGATGGGTAGAGAAGAATTTTAGGCCAGTTTTTCTATCACTATTGAGAATATTTCTTTATGTTTCACCTCATCACCTTTTTAGATCTATCAATGGACATTTATTGGTTAAGAATAAGTAATTGAATATTACTTGAATTCAAATGAATTTCATTCAATATGTTAGTAACTGAACTTATAATTTTCTTTACTTTGATTACTATTTAAATATGACATTAATTCCAGTAATATTTTTCAAGAATAATTATTATGTATTCTTACTATTCTTCTCCTAAAGAAGAATTGAAGGTAGACAATAATGTGTTAATTTTTTCATCATTGCTTTCTATCCTGACTTCACGAAAAAACAAATTGGTTCAAGCACTGACGTGAAGTCAGGAGCTTTTGCGCGTATGTTCTATTGTCCATTCTCCTGTAGTGGACACTTTTAATCGAATTTACCTTGTTGAATTCTATTGTCTATTCTCCTGTATTGGACAGCCTTAATCGAATTCACCATGGTAAATTCGATTAAGAGTGTCCAATACAGGTGAACAGACAATAGAATTCACCATGGTAAATTCGATTAAGAGTGCTCAATACAGGAGAATGGACAATAGAACATACGCGCAAAAGCTCCTGACTTCACGAAAAAAAAATTGGTTCAAGCACTGACGTGAAGTCAGGAGCTTTTGCGCGTAAGTTCTATTGTCCATTCTCCTGTATTGAACACTCTTAATCGAATTTACCATGGTGAATTCGATTAAGGCTGTCCAATACAGGAAAATATAGAATATTCCATTTTAATTTGTTCGTTTTCTCCCTTTGTTTTTTCCTTTTCCAGATTGGGTTTCGGACCTTGGAGAATCTTCTCTGCTTGTTGAAGGAAGAAGCGATAATGAAGAAAAAGATGCCCTTCAATATTTAATATTTCAGCATATTTTGTTAACAAAATCAATTTTCATAAATCACAACACTAACGGGGAGATAGGGTTTTTTTGCTGAGGTTTTTTCCCTAAGCTCTAGTATCATATTATATCAAATAATATGGTACCCCGTTACACTAACCTCTGCTAACACTTCTTTCATACACATGCTTTATTGTTAGATACAAAACAAATTGTAATGCTCAAGTTCAAAAGAATATATATATATATATATATATATATATATAATACAGGAGAATAGACAATAGAATTCACCATGGTAAATTCGATTAAAAGTGTCCAATACAGGAGAATGGACAATAGAACATACGCGCAAAAGCTCCTGACTTCACGTCAGTGCTTGAACAAGCACTGTGAAAGCTTATAGTTTAGGAGGAGTTCCCAAACTGTGCGTCGTGGGGATCTTTTTGGCGCTCTTGTTCCTCGGAATAGAGTTCTTATCAATTTGCCCAAGTAGTATGTAGATCACTACATATGACCGGGTTCTGTTTCCGAACGTTCAAATTAGTGAACGTACTGATCGAGTTAACCTCTGATCAATCATTCCGAAAAGCCCTCAAATGTATAATACTCTTCGTTTGACAAAATCTTGAATTTTCTACGCGGAGTATAATTTTGGCAACAGCGTACCAAGGAGTAACTTTTCAAAACGCATTATGTCCAATTTGGGCAAAATTGAGTTTGAAGCGGATTCAGAAATGATTTCTATTGCTCTATAGCCCTATGTAAACAAAATCTTCCAAAAGGCATTATGTCCCTGTGTAATTCAAATCCAAAGAATGTAAGCCGCATATAAATTATGTTTACGTTTATATTTTTAAAACAAATAAAATATAACTAAAAACATTTTTTATCGATTTGCTCATGTTAATTAGGTTAGAGGCCAACACTTACTGTGCAGACTGTTTTCTCTAAATGTATAAAAAATCGCAACAAACAGCATTATTTTCAATTTCAACCACATCAAAACGCATTATATACAATGGGATGAATCAAAACGCATTAAGTCCAAACGTTTTTTACATTTTCTGTGTATATCTGATCAATATTGATTTAAATGAAATTAGTTATTACCTTTAGATGTAAATTTCTATCAATCAAACTCGACGTACTGAAATTATAAGCCAGGGTGGAAGAAAAAAATCGTTTTTCGTTGATTTCCAATAAAATGGTTTTTGGACTAAATGCGTTTTGAAAAGTTGCTCCTCATATGTTTCTTGCAATATGGCCGCAAACTTGACTTCCCTTGTTTTCTATACAAAAGGTGTCACCATAGATGGATAGTTTCCACAATTTTACTTGATTTAACACAATGATGGTCAATATCTTAAAACTCGATGACTTTTCTTTGTTTTCAGCATACGAAGTGGTCAGGAGGACTTGTACATCTCAGCTCCAGATAAATCTCTTTATGGTAGATCACGTGTGCATGATGGAAAGTAGCGGGACTGGTCACATGTGCTTCTGCGAGGAAGACATGTGCAATGCTAGCCCCAAACATGTCATCTCCTATTCCTGCCTGACACTAGTAGTTCTGGTTGTAAGCCTGTGCATGCTCAGTAGACCATGATAGTCGACTAGTACTATAGTATATGCTTCGAATGATGCAACGGCAATAAGATTTCGTGAACACCACCTCATGATTAAGATAATTCATAGAGAATCACCGCTCCACCAAATGTACGAAGAAGAAATAGGTACTACGTTTCAAAAAACGAAGATTATAATATGTACTTATGTCCTTGAAAATTACAATTAAGCAAATGATAAATTGTCCCTAGGTTAAAATATTTTTATAATTCAAGGAGTTTTTAAGCTTCAGCTATCATAGGTAATATCTACATAATTAATAATAGCTTGTGGTGAAGGCGGTGAATTGTTTCTTGTTCATCTTTGAAAATAAGGATAAGGAAATATAGCTAATATAATTTGAAAATATCCACTAATAGCTATATTGGAACAAATAAGGAAACATCGAGTTCAATTTAATTCATTCGAATATCTATATACAGGTTGCTCCATATTGTTACATATTGTGCTCGGAACTAATCGGTACAATTAATCTCCATCTCAACTATTTCCACAATAGGTATCTCTGATGGCTTCATCCAGATTCACCAACGAAATAAGGAACACTGGAAATTAATCTGAGTGAGATAAATGTCATTCTTTGTTTAGACAACAATAACAAGCACCTAATTTGTATTGCCTAAATCTCGGATTTCTTCAAGTTGGGCTTATTACGATGAAATAAACCGAGTTGAATTCGCTTTTCACAGCACGGGAATTTGAACTGGTCTGGCTTGAACAAAACAACCTGAAATTAGTTATTTCAAGATGGCGCCCACATCCACATGACTTAAAGATTGGCTTCCTTAAAGTTCATTCGTAGACAACTTTTCAGACACGAAAAGAAGGCGATTTCAAAGAAAATTCGATCGATCTTCAAATTATAAATCCGTCTCTTTCAATTTGTACATTAGATAATAAAAATGCTTAATTTTCGCAAGTTTTATCACTGAGTGAACATGAACAGGGAATACTTTCATCATAATAATGGTGTGAGAATGATATATTACGATCGGTGAATGAAATATCACTTTTTGATATAAAATATTATCAGAATATGAGCAAGAAAACACGAAATTCCCTCCTAAAAAAAGACGTGTTTTATATTGGTACGTTGTTGATAAAACTTTGGTACACGTATACCAAATCATCAACTTTTAAAAACTAAAACAACAAAAAGAATCACGGTTTTGCATATCATACCGCAATATGTATTACAATTTCATGTTAGGTTGTGTATCCGCTAACAAATGTGTTTTGGAATTACCATGTGTTTCATGTACCTATCTACCAATACGTTATTAAATGTCTCAATCCCTATAGAATTTACATTAAAACTTAGGAGGGTGGTATATGTTTAATTTATAATCAATAATTGAGCATTTTTTATCGAGGCATTGATAAACGTATCTCGTATTGCATGTGGACAATTGCGAAAAACGATTTGTGGCAATCTGGATTTGCTCAATTTAATCACCCCTGATTTTGAATCAAACAGTCAGTGTTCCAATATTATTATTCCTATCACTGTAGATAAGCATTCTCATTACCTTCATTCCAAATAGATCTACTATTGTAAGAACAATATTCAAGGAATAAAACAACTGGAGGGGATAGTTAGATGAACGGCACATTAATGGTTTGTGGAAAATATTAGTTACTGATGAAATGACGTAACCTATTACACGAATTAAAGTTATTTGTTGTCAGTTTAATTTAGACCAAGTAAAAACTAAAATATATTTTTGCTCAACGTCAATATATTATCATTATCTATGTATTTTCTATGATTGCCATTTTCAATGGTATGTCTATTACGTACGCATGTTTATTATTATATTGCTAGTTCATAATATGAGAGAATAGATGAATTGTTATTTCTCAACGGTGCTGTCTCCTACAGTCAATCATTATAGCCATTATATGTGTTTTTGGCGCTCTAGTTCCTCGGAACTGAGTGCTTATCAATTTGCCCAAATGTCTGTAATTTTCGAATATTTCGATGAAAATGGTCTTAAACGATTTGGTTCGACTCACTGATCAAGAATCCGTGGTCGAAATTCATTCTGTCCGGCCGGTCCGGCCGGTCCGGCCGGCCGTAGGCACGATAACTCTCGAACGGAATGAGCTAGAGAGTTGAAATTTTCAGAGTAGGTTTGGGGGATAAATATCTTGGCTAAGTTCGTTATTGGGCAAAATCGGACAGATGGTTTCGGAGTAACAAAAAAAAAATTTTTTTCTTACGAAACAAATTCCAAATAAAATTTTTTTTAATAAAAAGTTTTATCATAAGAATCCATTCATATCATTTTTAACTCTAACAAGCTAATACATTCGGAGATATGATTTTTCAAAACTTCAATAATAAATCGTATTTCAACGTTGTCACAGAATGATATTATTCTATGTATGAATATGAATTGTCATAATGTCAAATGATGTTCCTGAGACATTATCTAATCAATCGAAGAATTGTGAGCGAAGTGAGAAAAATCTCAGTTGTTTGCTCCGAAATTAGTTTTTCTCAGAAAATTCTTACATTACGGAACTGAACATGAAGTAAGAGATCTGAGAGTAGTGAGACTGCTTTTCATCCATAGACATAGATATAACTCTCGAACGGAATGAGGTAGGTAGTTGAAATTTTCAGAGTAGTTTAGGGAGATGAATATCTCGGTTAAGTTCGTTATTGGGCAAAATTGGCCAGATTTAATTTGATTTCTTCCATGGTGCTTTTCTCATTCTCATGATTGCTCATTTAATCTTGATAAATAAACTATTATTTGAATTGAATTTCCTTTAGGATGCAGTTCTATTATATGAGTACATTGATATAATTCCCAACTCTGAGAAACCAATACTTTCGGAGATATAATTTGTCTGTTTGAACTAGAGCGCCAGAAAGCTCCTGTCCACAGGGCTTGAACCCATTTTTAAATTTATTTTCAAAGGTTTGTGTATCTTTATCCACATAGAGATGTACGCAAATTACGACGTAATCTCGTGGGAAAACTTGACACAGAAATGTAGCCCACTTTTTTCTTTGTTCTTTCGGCTTTTTCTATGAATTTCTTTCCAATGCTTCGACATCGGCTTCAAAGTGGGTCGTTCCATAATCCATACCAGATCTGTATCAGGGTAAGAACACAACGATTGCAGAGAAACTATCGTATCGCCGGCACCCTAAGGAATTTCGTAATTTCTCACATATGAACTAACAATACAGGAGTATCTATTACATTTATATGCATAAACAATACTGAGAAATATATGAGAATACCTCAGCATGTTTAGTTCTATAAGTTTGTGATATTTTGACAAGAGAATAAGGATGTGAAATGTTTTTATTAGAACTTTATGATTTGCATGTAATTTTTTTGGTAAAGAGTATAGTGCATTGAGGCCAACATATTTAAAATTATAATGTATGATAATTTTCTGGGGTTTAACTTCTATTTTGAAAACATATTCACTAAGGGCCGATTTATTCAACCTCTCCGTAAAGTATTCGTTAACTACGTGCTCGTTAAATTTACTACCCCTCTTTAAAGTAATAAAACCTATTCATGTTTCACAGATGTTTCTCATATTTGCAGATCACTTTGTGCAACTGAGAGGTGAATAAACATTTAAAGAATACTTTCCTTTCGGTAAGGCTACTTGAAAGTTTACAGATAGGTGAATATATCGGCCCTAAATGTTCTTTTTATTTCCAGAGACCATTAGCATGTGTAATTTGATATTTTTGGTAGTATTTAGACATTATTTTGTTGTAAATTAGGAAAATAAAATCAGATTGTATGTAATATTTTTGTTACACGTAAAATAAGTAGTAAACAACATTAGGTATACCTCATCTCATGAATCGGAAGGCTTTTTATTAAATTTTTAATTTCATCAAAGCACTCAGCCATGTCACAATAAATAGATGGGAAAATTAAATTAATGCTAGTTTATCATTAAATAAAACACACTAACAATCCCGTAAATGAGAAAGTTGTAAAACGAACACCTGCATGACTTAATTGACTTAGATTCATCTAATATAAGTTTTATGGGTTGTAAAATAAATTATTTCGGGTGAAAATAGTTTGATTGCATGTCCTGTAAGGATTTTAGCATGAATAGAAAGTTGTAGTGGTTGCAGAGATCGCACTGAAAATAAATAGGCATGAATTTCAGATAGACATATTTCTTCCTCTCAGGAGAAATGAGGCCCCACCGCTATTTACATTATTGTACTTTAATACTAAGAAGTTGACTGACTTGAAATTTTCTACATTCCTTCCGGATGTAGAAGGATTTCATTTGCAACCAATTTCAGCTGATAGTCTAGGATATTTTTATTGTGAACCAGGATCAAATTTTAAAATGTGAATATGTATTAAGTAATTCTATTGTTATTTATGTTGAAGATGTGTAAAAAATTTATGACTTATTGGTATGATTTTTTTGTGTCAACATATCTGTAATCAGAGATCGGGATGATCAACCGACAACCACTGGACCACATGCTCGTCGCTGAAGGTTCTGATAGACAGGTACTGCCTCGTTACTTTATTGGCACATATATATGAGGTTTTTTGTAAATGTTTGCGCCCATGTTCTATGGAACAGCGTAGTATCATTTTAAGTAATCATTAAAGGATACTGTGGAAGGTATATTCATTATTAAATGATTTCTTTCCCAAACTCTGAAAAATATCTATAAAATAAAAATTTAATTATTTTGTAATTGAAAGGTTTTTTCTGGGTTTTTTCGCCCAAACTCTGAAAAATATCTATAAAATAAAAATTAATTATTTTGTGATTTGCTTCTGCGTAAGAAACACAAGGTTTGTCAGAAACAATCAATTGAACAATGTTGCCTAACAAACAACAACGAAACAACATCAACGAAGAAACAACTATATCGTAACGTTTCGGATTCTATATCAGACTCCTTCGTCAGACGCTTAATGAAAATCTTTAGAATTATTTTGTTGATAGTAATTGAGAATTCTTGAATTTCACAATAACTATCAACAAAATAATTCTAAAGATTTTCATTAAGCGTCTGACGAGACGAGAGAGAAATCCCAGACAAAAACCTTTCAATAATGAGTATACCTCCCACAGTATCCTTTAATGATTACTTAATTGTTTTGTGATTTGCTTTTGCGTAAGAAACACAAGAAAATTGTCAGAAGCCATAAATCGAACAATGTTGCCTAACAAACACCAACGAAACACCATCAACGAAGAAACAACCAAACAACTATATCGTAACGTTTCGGACTCCGTCGTCAGACACTTAACGGAAATCTTCAGAATTATTTTGTTGATAGTTATTCTAAAATTCGAGAATTACATTATCTGTTCAACAAAATACAAGTTGACTCCTCAAGTTTCCCTTTGATATAATCAGGTTCTGTCATCAGAATCTTTGTATTACTCCAATCCATCATGTGATATCCTTGTATTGTACATACATGTTCTGCTATTTTTGATTTATGTATGTCTCTATTTCTCAAGTTGTTCTTATGTTCCGACTTTCTTACTTCTAATCATTTTGTGTTTTGAAATGGTTCTTACATTGAACTTATATAGAACCGATTCTTCTGATTTTTTCAGAAAGGCCACGAACATACGGCATCACATTCAACATATTGGGTTGCTGTTCTTGTTGATTATTCTATTTTAATTGATTATTTGCTCTTCTATCTAAATTCATGATTGATGTATTTATGAATTGCCTCATCGGATATCCATTATCTTCTGGAATTTATGTGATGCAATCAATTTCATTATTTCGAAATTCAAGAGTAGAACAAATTAGGTTAGCTCTATCGTAAAGTGTTTAAATAACACCCCATTTTGCCCAAATATCTGTAATTCTTTGTCGAAAATGGTCTCAACTCAAACGATTAAGTTCAACACAAAGATGAAAAAAACGAGGTAAAATTCGATTCTGTCCGGCCAGCCATCCGTTGCCAGGATAACATTCGAACGGACAGAGATAACGATTTGAAATTTTCAGGGTAGGTTGCGCATCCGAATGTGACGCTCAAGTTTGTTAATGGGTCTAATCGGCTAAACGGTTTCGGAGTTATACCCATCTGAAATATTGTTTCCTCATTAACTCAAAACATACATATAATTTAAAAAATGTATGAGATCATTTCATAGAACGGAGACAGAAAGATGAAATCCCTCACTTCGATCGTTCCTGAGTTTACCCACCAAATTTGAATTCTTCAAGTTATACCATTCCTGTGTGGTCTCGGAAATAGAACACATCACGTCGTAACCTAGGAGAATCAGAAAAAAAATTCAACTAACTTTTCAACACACATGAGAGCAGTAGTAGGAACTTTACCTGTGAAATGTAACTAAAGTTTATTTTCCCTTGGAACAGAGTACTTATTTACTTTCGCTTTGGATGAATTAGAGCACCCCATATGCGTCTTACTATAATACAATGTTCGTTCCCGTACTCCTCCGAAACGGCTTGCCCGATTCTCATGAAATTTTGTGAGCATATTGAGTAGGTTTGAGAATCGGCCAACATCTATTTTTCATACCCCTATGTGATAAGGGTTGTTCACCCTTAAATATTTTTTTTATTTTTGGAAGAAATTTTTTGTTTTTATTTTCTTATAATGTGGCATTACAAAATACATACAACCCTAAATTTTCACACTTCTATCACCAACCCCTATTTTTTAATAGTCATTTTAGTAATTAATCATTTTTCATCCCGCTCGATAACTGATCAATTATCACTTGGTAAGTTATCCCAGAGAAAGAGTTAATCAAAACCAAGTCGCCGTATTTTTTGTGTATGTTTTTCACTCTATTTCGATTAAAATTTCCCTGAGCTTATGGCAAAGCTAAAATTTTTGTTCAAAAAAAAATATTTATTTTTATTAAAGTATCAAGGCAGTTTATTCCTGCTATACTTAGTGCTAGATTTTTTTTAATTTCAGCGGCTTTCTGGATCAACACTCATTTGCCAGACTATAACGGTGTCACGTCCCAGTAAACAGCATGGAGTAGGGATGAGAACGAAGCCGGTCTCCTGTCTTTCTCACCTTTTCTCACTTTTCTTAACCAGATACGTTTGAGTGGGTAGTTCGTATTCGCAATTGAACCCGGTAGGTGGCGCCGCAATCGGGTTCTAGGTATTTTTTACAATTATGTGTTTGAGTGGGTCCATGGATAACTTGGAAATTCAATTGTCCCGGTAGGAGGCGCTGCAATCGGGTTCTAGGTTTTTTTTTTTTAAGATTTTTCGCATTTGGAAATAAAATTGCAACCGCAATAAACGATTTGGCGCAGGCGAAGTTGCGTGGGTCAGCTAGTTATAATATATCTATTACGTACATGGAGCACCCATGGGCCAAACAAGAGAAAAATTTCATTTAATTCTGTGTGTCTTTTTCTTCACACACTAAACACCAAATAAAGTAGTTAAATTACATATAACAGAGTGCAAATAGAGAATGGGATAGACAGATAGACTTACCAAACCGCTTAGTTTACGTGACGAGTTTCGATTTTCATGCTCCCTCCACTTCCCTTCCTAAGACGATGGTTACACGGTCAATCTGGTATCAATCTGACATCAATCTTACCATCAATCCGGACCATCAGTCTACGCGTATAGAATCAGTTCTCGCCAATCTGACGTCAATCCATGATTGATGTCAGACTGAATTGATACCAGATTGACCGTGTCTAAGATGGAGGTTACACGGTCAATCTGGCATCAATCCGGACCATCAGTCTACGCGTAAATAGTCAGTTTTCCGTCAATCTGGCATCAATCCATGATTGATATCAGTCTGAACTGATGCCAGATTGCCCGTCTAACCTTCGTCTTACTCCATGGTCCAATAAATCATCAAGTATCTCTATGCAATAAACTAGCATATCAATATCTCTATGCCATAAGCTAGTATTTCTATATGCAATAAATTGATTTTGGCGGTATTACATTATTTATTCTTTTATCTTGTTGCATTCTCCCTATACTCAGATCAATTAAGTCAGAATTAGGTACGATTAAATCTACTTGTTGGTTAACATAGTTATCTGTCAGGAAAGATAAGGGAAGAAAACATGTATTAAAATAAAAATTGTAAACCTAAATTAATCCTGAAAAAATATTTTCACGTAGAAATTTCTCAGAATGGCTGAGGAAATGAATGAAGAAGATATAAACAAATTATTATTAAGGTAAAGGGTAATTATTATTATAGTAAAGCAAGAACTTGAATTTCGTATTGTACGCCATTTTTTACTGTCAATTGTTGAGTCAGCCATATTTTTTCTTTTCTACGCTTTCTTAACGGGAAGAACGTATAACTTGGTGCACTCTATTCTATTATCTCTATGATTAATACATAGTAATTTAAGGAAATGGTGCGTTGTAGCTTGGAAGAAGGTTTGTTAATAGTGAAAACCCATTATAAAAATGATGAAGGTGCCGCCGTGACTGTCGACGGTCATCGGTACCGGGCCATGTTGACAGACTTTTTTTGGCAAGAATTAGACGGAATGGACATAAATGAGATCTGGTTTCAACAGGATGGCGCTACCTGTTACACCGCAAGGGAAACAATGACTTTGTTACAGACCAAGTTTCCAGGTCGAGTAATTTCTCGTTTCGGAGACCAAAACTGGCCGCCAACAAGTTGTGATTTAACTTGTTTGGACTATTTTCTCTGGGGTTTATTGAAAAGTAAGGTCTATGTGAACCATCCTGAGACTACTGAGGAACTCAAAGAAAAAATTGCACGTCAAATTCGTCAAATCCAGCAGCCCTTACTGCAAAATTTACTGCAAAATTTCTTCAAAAGATTGCATACCTGATATTTTGTTTCATGTGTAAATGTCATCACTACCTCCATACATATGTAGAAAAAAATGTTAATAAAATATTAAATAAATATATATTAATTTATTTTTAAAATTCAAGTTCTTGCTGAGACACCCTCTTTATAATGATATCGAATTAATAATTGCCTACTTATTTGATTGAAATATGCTTGCGAATATAGTGGTTGATGTTTCTGGTCAGGCGGTTCATCAATCATCATCAGTTCAGTAAAGTACCCGATGTTCAGAAGGGGAAAGAAATTGTCTGAGTAAATTCTAAAATAAATCTCATCAAACTCAGATAAATGAAATAAGTACTACAACTCAGCTATTGAGCTGTGCTGAGAGTCTCAGTTAATATCAGTTGAAGTTGGTAAAAATAATATCACTATTATCTATGATTAGAATCACAGATTATTGAACACGTGATATAAATTTTTCCATTTTATGGTCTACTTGGTGAGTTCCAAACATAGATACAACTCTAATCTATGGTTCCAAATTACAATCAAAATAATAATCGTCATAATGATAACCTTCAAAATTTCAAAATTTTTCAGATCCATAGTTTTGACCCTAAGTGCAAGTCGAAATGTTTATTTTTGAAAAAACTTTTATGTTGTGTTGCAATACGACATTCAGATAACGTACCGTTTCGAATAATCTTCTGTTTGGTTCTGAATATCGACATACACTTACCTTTAATGAACTGTTTGATGAGCTTAGATATCCAAAAAATCGGAAAATATATATATAATATTGAAGACAAATCTATTATTAGGTATTCTAATCCCAAAATCCCATGTTGATATAGAATTATATTGTTTTCATCATGCATTGTCACAAGCTACTGAAATATATCTGCTCAGGTGAGTTTTTCATTATTCATATCGAAATTTATAAATGTAACCCCAAATTTCCATCTAATCATGCATACTCGTAGAAAGATATCATTTTCTGGTCCATACATTTTTTTATATATAGCATTTAAACATTTTACTTGGACTATACACATTTTTAAAATTTTGTTAATTAAAAATATATTTTTAGGGGTGAATAAGCATACAAAGAATTTTAGTGTGGTGAGTTCCTCCTCAAGCGAAAAATTGGAATTAAACAAAGTATTAATTCTTTCCAAATTAACAAGGTATGATTATGAAAGGATGAAATTCAAAGAAATGAATGACAAGGATTTCGAGAATATGTTGAGGAGTAGGGGTACCAATTTTGATAAATTAAAACATCATAACGTGTTGCAGAAAACTAATGTTTCAAATATAGCAAAAGTTTTGAAGGACCTGGGTAGTGATGTTAGGATTGTTAATAGGTTTGTAATTTCTCCTCCACCTATAACTCATGAATGTAATCTGTGATAATTCTTCAGGTTTACCTATAATAAGGATGCAATATCGTGGGCAGACTGTATAGTTCCTGCGGGGGGTGATGGTACATTTCTTCTAGCTGCAAGTTTGATAAGTAGTCGTAAAATTCCTGTGGTTGGTATCAATTCAGACCCGAATCGTTCTGAAGGTTTCCTTTGTTTACCAAAGAAGTACTCTTCTGAGCCAAGGGAGGCGTTTGAGAGACTTAAAGCTGTGAGTTGATAAACTGTTGAATACACTATTTTAGGGAATTTGATTTTATTTTTGTTTCTTTCAGTAGTAGAAGTAAGCTGTTATCTTAGTGTCACAGGGCTTGTCGGGGCCGTAGCTAGGGGGGGGGCAATATGGGGCAATGCCCTACCTTAAAAAATAGTAACAATTTAAATAATATGATAAGGAATTTTTTTTTCATAATGTGACGTGAGAAAAAAAAAATTACTCGTAAAGCAATTCTGAATTAACCACGGGTTGTTAGAGATTTCGAACTACATCAATAGAGTGCACCGGTGGTCATTGTATACATATATGGCGTATTCCATTGGTAGAACTCGTGCGCACTGAGTGCATGGATCGTATTCCATTGAGGAATTTCGTCGAGCATTTTGACGTCCAGTGCAACATTTTTTGCACTCAGTGCAGCACTGGTGCTGCCAATGGAATACGCCAATAGACAACACGCGGCATTTTCAGAAGCACCTCATGTACTAATTCTCTGCACACAGATGGAAAATCCTCAGAATTATTTTTTCTTGATAACTATTCTGAAATTTTCGAATTTCAGAATAGTTAGAATAGAATAGTTAGAATATGTTGTGTTTCTTATGCAGAAGCAATTCACATAAAATAATACATTTTTGCGCGTATGTTCTGGGGAACATCGCGTTACCATTTTGCTCAAATGTCTGTAATTTTTTGCCGAAAATGGTCTCGAACAATTGGGTTCGACTCCTCGTTCAAATTTGACCTTGAATTGTCAAATTGGATTCTGTCCGGCCGCTGCCACGATAATTTGAGAACGGAAAGAGCTAGCAACTTGAAATTTTCAGTTTTTTCCACTGGTTTCCGAGTAATAATTTTGTTTTCAACCAATATAAATCCGATCGAATTGAAACTTGGTGAATAGTTGTAGAATACAAAACTAAGCACGTTTGTGAAATTTTGTGAGAATTGTATCGCTAGAAAATTTTAAAAAAATTATTAAAAATATTTTTATGTCACGATAACCTGAAAACGGAAAGAGATAGCGATTTGAAATTTTCAGGTTAGGTTGTGCATCTGGTTGCGACATATATTCATAAGCATAATCGGCCAAACGGTTTCGGAGTTATATCCATCTGAAATATGGTTGTTATTTCCTCAATAACTCGAAAAATACAAAACCGATCCATTTGAAACATGGTTATTAGTTGCAGCATGCCAACGCGCAAATTCTATCAAAATTTCGTGAGGATCGTATTTTTAAAATTCATTAAAAATCATTGAGAAAAATTCTATATATCAGAAACTATCCATCCGACATTGGCTGCGAGAGCCTTCAAAACCTAACTCTACAACCAAGTTCCAAGTTTGAACACGATCGGATCTATGTTGTTGGAGAGCCGAGCAGCCTTGTGTGAGTTCAGTAGCTGGATGGGTGACCATTGCCTCTATAACTCTCGAACGAAAGGAGATAGGGACTTGCAATTTTCAGGGTAGGTTGAGCATCTGAATGGGAATGTTAAGTTCGCTGTTAGACATAATCGGACCAACAGTTTCGGAGTTATACCCATCTGGAATATTATTTCCTCGATAACTCAAAAAACATAGACTCGATCAAATTGAAACTTGCTAACTAGTTGCAAAATATCGAGATAAAGACGTGTGTAAAATTTGGTAAGAACCATCCTCTAGAAAATAAAAAAAAATACGAAAAAATAATTGGTTCAAGCACTGACGTGAAGCTTTTGCGCGTATGTTCTATTGTATATTCTCCTGTATTGGACACTCTCAATCGAATTTACCATGGTGAATTCGATTGTCCGTTCTCCTATATTGGACACTCTTAATAAGATACTCGCAAAAGCTCCTGACTCTACGTCAGTGCTTGAACCATTTTTTTTTATTTTATAGATATAGGTATTTTGAGTTTGGGAGAGAAAACCCAGAAAGAATCCATTTAACAATGAATATACCTCCCACAGTATAATTTAATGATTATGGTATTTCTGGCCTTTGAAAAAAAAGAACTAAGTGGGTTGATCTCAAGGAAGTCCTTCGGATATTTAATAATAATATGGCAAATCTAAGGATTCAGGAGTTTTGAGGAAGATTCTAATCATCATTATAAATATGTTGAAAGAAATAAAATAAACCTGAAGAAATAAATATTTTGATATTAACTACCTATTTCATTCCAAAGTAGGTACGATGAGATCACATCGAGTAAAATTTTTTACTTCTGCCCTACCCGTAACCTCCATTGCCCTACCTTAAAATCATCTCTAGCTACAGCCCTGGGGCTTGTGCAAGTACCTGATTTCAATTTCTTCTTGTTTTTCAGGGCCAGTTCAAATGGATGTTTAGGGGAAGGATACGCAGTAAAATTATGAGTGCTACTAAGATGGAACCGAAATTGTTACATCAAATACCTTTTTATGATCCTGGAAAAGCTATTGGTAAAGAATGGGAAAGGCTTGATGTAGATGGGGGTAAAATTTTACCAGTTCTTGCCCTCAATGAAGTAAGTGATTATATTAATTACAAATTCACAGAAAAATATTGTTACAAGTAGTGTAACATACGAACATAGACTTGGACTATGTGCAGTGTTGTCAAATTTCAGAAAATAAGGGTAGGCAGGATTCACAATTCATCCCATAAGAAGAGCATGTTGAGAATTCCAACCACATTAAAATAATAATGAAAAATGGCGATACCGTTGTTAATAAATCAACAAGTCCAGAGCGTTCCTGCCACTAGGGTCCTTCATAAATGGCTTTGATAATTAATATACTTATGCATATATTTCACAAGTCAAATAGACCCCAGGGGGTTCATTGATTTGCCGAGAAAGCAAGAGCAGACGCGTTTCTGGCTTCTTGGCCTTCATCAGTACTCTGTAGCTTCTCAAAAAATTCAACTTAACTGACCCGGGTTAAGCCTCTCAGAGCCGGCTTGGTGGTCGATCATACCTAATCACCCACGCCACCTATGAGACAAAACAAGGAAATCAGCCGTTCCCCACCAGTGAATATTTGAAGCGTGAAATCATATGCCACCATTCACTCGATATTAATCGAGAAACGAGTCCTGCAGAGCTCAGACAGTATCTTCCCAATGACCATGAACGCTGTTTAGCGTTTTCAAAAATAATAATGAAAATTGGCGATACCGTTGTTAATGAATCAACAAGTCCAGAGCGTTCCTGCCAATAGGGTCCGCCAGAAACGCGTCTGCTCTTGCTTTCTCGGCAAATCAATGAACCCCCTGGGGTCTATTTGACTTGTGAAATATATGCATAAGTATATTAATTATACGAAGCCATCTATGAAGGACCCTATTGGCAGGAACGCTCTGGACTTGTTGATTTATTAACAACGGTATCGCCATTTTTCATTATTATTTTTGAAAACGCTAAACAGTGTTCATGGCCATTGGGAAGATACTGTCTGAGCTCTGCGGGACTCGTTTCTCGATTAATATCGAGTGATTGGTGGCATATGATTTCACGCTTCAAATATTCACTGGTGGGGAAAGGCTGATTTCCGTGTTTTGTCTCATAGGTGGCGTGGGCGATTAGGTATGATCGACCAAGCCGGCTCTGAGAGGCTTAACCCGGGTCAGTTTAGTTGAATTTGTTGAGAAGCTACAGAGTACTGATGAAGGCCAAGAAGCCAGAAACGCGTCTGCTCTTGCCCTCTGGCTTTCTCGGCAAATCAATGAACCCCCTGGGGTCTATTTGACTTGTGAAATATATGCATAAGTATATTAATTATACGAAGCCATTTATGAAGGACCCTATTGGCAGGAACGCTCTGGAGATGTTGCCAATTCCTACTCTCAACAATCAACATAATGTTCCATCTTAGACAAGATATTATCACAGATCATTATCTTCGAATAATAAAGTACTCTTCAGTTAGAAATTAAAAATGCCAAAAGCAGTTTCTAAGAAGTAGAGAAAAAGTATCAGGAAGTGCTATACAAAACTGACATCTGCAATAGGAAAACTTCATTCTGTCTTTGGACATGTTGAACTCTCGAATGGAATTACTTAGTTTCCTATCCTATCACTATATTTTATTAAGGTTTAACAGTGACTCGGGTTTCGTAGTACTACATTTTGAAACTGGTGTATTTCAAGTTGTGCAACAAGGTATTTAAATGTCTTCTGTTGGCTTATTTCTTGATAATTTCGAAAAGTGGGGAATTTTATAGGTACGTCTGTTTAGAAGTTCACCTGCCGGATTATTCAGATACTTTTATACTTTTTTCAAAGGAACTAGCACAAAGTAACGGACTACTGTATCCATTATTTCAACACTTTATTCTTGATTTCCGTACAAGAAAATAGCATAACTGATCTTCCAACCAGTTTATATACGACAAATATTTACATAGTAACAACAGATGAAAATCTTTGAACTTGTTGAATTCATGTAATATCTTCTCAAATTCATTATTTTTCCCGATAAAATTCACATTGTGAAAAATACGTAATTACTACGACTTCTATGTAAGACTACGTTGCGTAGTTATCTGACAGAAAATGAGCATAACCTAACATTTTCAAATCATACACGGTAAAATGTGTCAAAATTTCATGGCCAACCGGGAGACTTCATAAAAGTGAAAGGAGTATATCTGACATATTTCCGTATTGACTCCCAAATTAAATATGTGTTCTATGTACTGACTTATGCACATGTTGGCAACATCTCTCGGCCTTGCTATGTTGCCAAGGTCTATCATTGTTCGCAGATTGTATTATAAGAGGTTCTGCCAAATCTCAATTTCTACTTGTTTTATTTTGTGCAAAATTTCTATACATTGAATCATTTAATAATATTATTTTTTTCAGATATTCATTGGGGAAACTCTATCAGCGAAAGTTTCACATCTAGAACTGAACTTTGGTGATGCTGACCATTTCACTAATACAAAATGTTCAGGACTATGCATTTGTACGGGGACAGGGTCGACCTCTTGGTTCTACAGTATTAATAGAATTTCTGTACAATCTGTCGCTGAAATACTGAGGCTGATGAACATGAATCCTACAGAAGACAAAAATAGCTTAGCGACAATCTACGCGGACATGTATAATTACAATTTGAAATTTGCTCCAGGTAATTCTCTCATAGATGTTATTAAGTAACTGTTACAAAATAACTCATAACAAATAAGTCCAGAGCGTTCTGCTATTAATAACAGTATCAGATATTTTTGCACAGGCACGGGTAACTCTATAGACCACATTAGTTAGGTTAGGCGGGAAATTTGAATTACGATCCATCTGTGGATCCGAGCACTGAATTTCCCATGCATTTCTTATGGACCTAAAATTTACGCGAATTTCTCGCCTGTTTTTAGATACTTTGGCTAATTTCTTAAGGTTTATTTGGGTTGAAATAGATTCTGTGAACCTTTCTCAACCATCTAGAATCAAGGTTACATAACAAAATTGTATATTTCCAAAATAATTAATAAATATAAAAGTGTTCACCAAATTCGATTGACGTATGTATTAGCTCACTCGAAATCAGTCAAAAATAATAGCATAACCCTAAATCGGCCTTGTAATGACGCACAACAGAAGTCATCTACGACATAGGTAAATCTTTCGAACTACACTGGTTTCCATTTTGATTTAAGGATAAATAGAAGTAGATTTCAATGTGGAAATAACATGAAAATATGCACTAATGATGAATGTACCCAATACTTGTTGTCTCTGTACTAACATTCTCTTTTAAATAGGGTGGTTTCATCTCAAACTTGAAATTCCTTGTTAAAAAATTTGAATATGGATCTCCCGCCAAGCGAATGATTGTAACCTAACTAATGTGGTCTATAGATGTTACAGTTTTGGCGACTGGAGTATGTCGTAATAAAACAAACCATCTGGTACCAATTTGAGCTGTTTCTCGCTGTCGAGCGACATTTTAAAAAGCTTTTATTTCTATTGAATTTAGCAACGTAAATATTTGAGTACGCAGTTTGCTCCTTCCTTTTAATAATAGAAATAGATAAGTTGAATTTCAGAAAACAAGTTTTGATGTTCAGGAACGGGCTCAGGGGGAGGATGGATGGGACGATCCCCCCCAATGTAGAACGGAGTTGGCAAATTTTCAAAGCTAGAAAAAATTTTAAAGCAGTTTGAAAAATTTTAATACAGTTGGGAAAATTTCGAAGCAGTTGGAAAAATTTCGAAGTAGTCGGAAAAATTTCAAACCAGTTGGAAAAATTTCGTCATCATTTATTTTCCTTCGGAACTGAACTGACCGCTTTTTGGCGCTCTTGTTCCTCGGAACAGAGTGCTTATGAATTTGCCCAAATGTCTGTAATTTTCGAATTTTTGGCTGAAAATGGTATCAAACGATTTGGTTCGACTCACTGATCAAGAATCCGTGGTCGAAATCGATTATGTCCGTCCGTCCGTTACCACGGTAACTCTCGAACTAAAGGAGTTAGAGGATTGAAATTTGCAGGGTAGGTTTGGAGCGTAAATATCTCGGACGAGTTCGTTAACGGGCGAAATCCATCAAGTGGTTTCGGAGTTATGGCCGTTTTTAGTAAAAAAAATTGTTATGAATATTTCTGAAACCGAACACTCGATCTATCTGAAATTTAGCATCAAATTGTAGAATCATGACCTTTAGACGCGTGTGTAGTTTTGTATTGATCGGGTTACCGTAAAGTGTGAAAAAAAAAATTTGAAAATTTTTAAATTTTGTTTCTACAGTAACTCTCGAACGGAATGAGCTAGGTAGTTGAAATTTTCAGAGTAGGTTAGAGAGATAAATATATCGGTTAAGTTCGCTTTTGGGCAAAATAGGCCAGATGGTTTCGGAGTAACGAAAACAATTTTTTTTTAACTTACAAATTTCAAAATAATTTTTTTTTAAGATGCAGTTTCACCATAAAAATCCATCGATATCATTTTCAACTCCAACAAGCTAATACTTTCGGAGAAATTATTTTTCGAAATTTCAATAATGAATCGTACTTCTATGTTTTCACAGAATGCTATAATTATTCTATCTATGATTTATTATATAATCTGTGTTCCTACTCGTATATGTCATCCTGTTCTATAAGAGAGAGTCAAATTCATTTCAGGTATTTTAATTTGATTTCTTCCATGGTGCAGTTCTCATTCTCAGATTGCTCATTTATCTCGATAAATAAACTATTATTTGATTTGAATTTCCTTTATGATGCAGTTCTATCATAAGAATACATTGATATAATTCTCAACTCTCAGAAACCAATACTTTCGGGGATATAATTTCTCTGTTTTTGGTTCATCATTTTGTCAAATAATATATCGTTGGAAAAGTAAACCGAAAATTTTTTCTCAATAGATGTTGAATATGACAATTGAACGGTATTATATGTGTTAAGTGGCTCAAAACTTATAGCCAAAGATCTGCTTGCAATTTGCATGCCTTCCATATTGATTTATTTCAATTCTGGTTATCTTTTTCTAGATGATGAACGAATGGGTTTCAGTATCAGGGACCTGATATCTGCTGGAGTGTGGCCGGATCCCAAAGGATTGAAACCTAGAGGTTTTACGAAGAAAATTGTAGTTAAATCAAATTGCGATGATGCTTATATTGTGGTCGATGGAGGTTTATCTTTTGCCTTCAACGATGGTGCTCTTGGCATCTTTGAATTACACCCTGAAGATGGCCTGAGAACTGTAACATTTGATTGAGATATTTCTCAATTTGTCAAGAATGTGCATTTCTACGTTGCCCCTAAGCAATATATCACTAAGGATAATAACTATTGTTAGGTTAGAAACTGAAATTTGTAGACTTTTTATTCCAAATATTATTTTTGTCTACATTACATTCCAAGAATTTAATCATCAGCTGTGAAGATTTATGAATTCTTAAATAAATCATTAATTTAAATATGTCATCATTTATTCCACAAACAAAATGGTATGAATCGTAAAGAATATAAAAGCACTCGCCCGCTGTCAGGAATTTTGGCGAGATAAATTCCAAATGAGCCATTGAATATTCACAGAATGTCAAGTAAATCTTTGGAATTTTGTTCCAGAACATTTCAATTAGTATAATTTCTACGAGTAGCCATAGATCAATATTTTTCTAGTATATCAATAGAAAAAAGTAAAAAAAAGGGGAATTATAGTTATATCCGACCTGGGATTCGATCCCGGGCTTTCGGGAGTCGAATTCATATAAGAAAGGGAATCTCGGACAACTACAGTACTAACCTCCGAAAGATTCTCCTAATTTTTACTTTTCGAAAGAATATCAGCAGGTAGCATATTATTCGGCGGATTTTAACCCTTATATTCACTTTTTGTCCAGTTTCCCGGTCGTAAACGGTCCGGAACGGCATATTCGGCGTGAAATATCTCCTGCGGAGATCAGCTGATGGTACTTGTTGACAGTCATCGAATTTTCTGATTGGCCGAGAAAAAGGCAAATTTCCAGGAAAGAAACCTCACGTTCTTAGGTCGATTTCTTATATTTACGTTTAGATATGATGATTCGAACGCATACCTTCGGATAGATCGAAATCTCTACTTATGTAGAGATTTCGCCTCATGTCTATACAAACCATGAGGCGATTCCTAGCCCGGACCACGACTTCCGTAAAATCGTTAGGGAATACCACCGTTCGGCCTTCGTTTCGACGCGATTCGGGATCTGGGACGGAAAATAAACAGTTTTGTTAATTACGGGAAGACGATAAGAGATATCGTAATTTCGTCTTCAGATTTAGGTTTTTACCGTTGCGACGTTTCGATTGCCACCCCCCGTTCGTCGCGTAGATATTCAGAAAAATTTCCGAAATTACCGATATAGTTTTTTTGAATTTAGTTAAAATATTCAGATTTATCCGGCCTTCGATTATCTACGGTCGATCGATTCCTTTCTTCCCCCGTCTCCTGCGATATGTCTTTCTTAGTTATTGGCAATTTGCTACAGTAATCTATGTTTATACACTGAATCGTGGTTTTCACCGTGATAGATGATTTTCGTGAAAGGAATGCATTTTCTAAGAATATTATGTATGTATATAATATAATTCTTCCCAAATGTTTCTATTTTGGGGACGCTGAGTATGCACATCTTGGATTATCATCTGACCAATACCGACTGTTTATTCTGGTTTACGCCGTTAAGGTAAAATGAACACTCGTCCGAAAAACAGATTTCGAACAAATTAGTTTTGATTACCGTTAATCATTCCACTGACCACTTCACAGAACTTGAGTTGGCGATCGGGATCATCCTCATTCAGTTCCTGTCAGGAACTGACCAATGTGTTGCCAGATTCTTTTTATCAAATTTCTTCAATTTATCCTCAAAAATTCTTCATATTTCTGCAGTGGTGTGTAACGTCATTTTGGAGTACCTACATACCAAGGGCGTAGCCAGGGGGGGTTTTGAGGGTTCAACCCCCCCCCCCCACCCCGAAATATTATTTTTCCCTTAAAAACAAAAATTTTTGCTGCAGAAAGTGACCCTTACACCCCCAAAACCCCCCCCGAAATGAATTTTTATTTCAAACCCCCCCCCCCCCCCCCAAATTAATTCCTGGCTACGCCCTTGCTACCTACCCACTGTTAGTAATGTTGAAAACTTCCTCATTCGGCCCAATCCCCAGTTTAACCTGTTTCACACTGCAATATTTTTATTTTGCTACTGCAAGACCATCTCGAGGCCGATAATTTCAAGTCGTAGCTAAACCATTTTACCGAAAATGTCAGAACGCATACGAAATGAGTAAAATTGTTCCAAAAATATGAGAATTTCAAAAATTCTTCATATTTTAATGGTTTCCCTGAAATATTCTTCTTTTCTTCATCAGCTCTTTTTGGAGGCTAAAATTCTGCATATTGAAGAAAATTCTGCATTTCTGGCAACACTGGAATCTCGTCCACATTAGCACAGACATTAGTTAGGTTAGAATAATTCTCTTGGCGGGAGATCCATATTAAAATTTTTAATATGGAATTTCAACTTTGAGATGAATCCACCCTATTTAAAAGAGAATGTTAGTACAGAGACATCAAGTATTGGGTACCTTCATCATAAGTGCATGTTTTCATGTTCTTTCCAGATTAAAATCTACTTCTATTTATCCTTAAATCAAAATTGAAACCAGTGTAGTTCGAAAGATCTCCGTATGTCGTAGATGACTTCTGTTGTCCGTCATTACAAGGCCGATTTAGGGTTATGTTATTATTTTTGACTGATTTCGAGTGAGCTAAGACATACGTCAATCGAATTTGGTGAACACTTTTATATTTATAAATTATTTTGGAAATAGGTACACAATTTTGTTATGAAAACTTGATTTTAGATTGTTGAGAAAGGTTCACTGAATCTATTTCAACCGAAATAAACCTTAAGAAATCAGCCAAAGTATCTAAAAACAGGCGAGAAGTTCGCGTAAATTTTAGGTCCATAAGAAATTCATGGGGAATTCAGTGCTCGAATCCACGGATGGATCGTAATTCAAATTTCCCGCTTAACCTAACTAATGTGGTCTGTAAGGATGTAATATATGTTGTTTCAGGATTCTCATGATTGTTGTGCGCGAAACACTAGATACATCGGACAATTTCCTAGTACTCAAGGTCGGATCCATTGCTACATGACCTAAGCCTAAGACAGCCACGTCCCTCGCTTCGTCTCTTTCATGCACCCTCTTTTTTGGCAACCAGTTGCACAACGTAAGCAGCGGATACATTTTTCCAAGATGTCGTTCGTTAAATAAAGCCGCGGTTGTTGCGCAGAGTCGTTATTCCTAAAAAATAATTTTAACATTTCCACCCTTTCTTCTACGGAATATGCCATTTTTGGTGGCGCTCTAGTTCCTCGGAACTGAGTGCTTATCAATTTGTCCAAATGTCTGTAATTTTCGAATTTTTCGATGAAAATGGTCTTAAACGATTCGGTTCGACTCACTGATCAAGAATCAGTGGTCGAAATTCATTCTGTCCGGCCGGTCCGGCCGTACGCACGATAACTCTCGAACGAAATGAGCTAGAGAGTTGGAATTTTCAGAGTAGGTTTGGCAGATAAATATCTCGGCTAAGTTCGTTATTGGGCAAAATCGGACAGATGGTTTCGGAGTAACAAAAAAAAATTTTTTTTTACATAACAAATTCCAAATTAAATTTTTTTCAATAAGCAGTTTTACCATAAGAATCCAATGATATAATTTTTAACTCTAAGAAGCTAATACTTTCGGAGATATGAATTTTCAAAATTTCAATAAAAATTCGTATTTCTACGTTTTCACAGAATTATATAATTATTCTATGTATGAATTGTCATAATGTCAACTCATTTTCCTGAGACATGACATTGTCTAATTCCTTGCTAATAGTTGGTTCGAGAAACGTCAAAATCGACTTAGAGAGACAAGGGTAAAAAACCGTCAAATGAACCCCCATGTGGCGATTTTGTGTCGAAAATTGAAAATTAAGAATAATATATATCCCAGGTAAGTACCGACGTTTTATTCTAATACCGGAGATCGACAAGATCGTACGAGGAGCCCGATAGCCGTTTCGTCTAGTCAATCGGGTTTTCGGTTTCGGAACGAGAGAAGGCGGGCTCAAATCCCGGAAAGGGAATTATACTTTTTGGCGCTCTAGTTCCTCGGAACTGAGTGCTTATCAATTTGCCCAAATGTCTGTAATTTTTATTTAAGATGCATCATTTTCAACTCCAACAAGCTAATACTTTCGGAGATATGATTTTTCTAAATTTCAATAAGGAATCGTACATACTTCTATGTTTTCAAAGAATGCTATAATTATTCTATCTAAGCTTTATTATATGATCTGTGTTCATACTCGTACATTTCATCCTGTTTTATAAGAAAGAGTCAAATTCATTTCAGCTATTTTAATTTGATTTCTTCCATGATGCAGTTCACATTCTCAGATTGCTCATTTAATCTTGATAAACAAACTATTATTTGAATTGAATTTCCTTTATGATGCAGTTCTATCATAAGAATACATTGATATAATTCCCAACTCTGAGAAACCAATACTTTCGGAGATTTAATTTGTCTGTTTGAACTAGAGCGCCAGAAAGCTCCTGTGAACAGGGCTTGAACCCATTTTAATTCTACTACAAATTTACAATCGCTCGGACACACTTGTAACGTTCTTAAAAATTCACGATATACAAGAAATCAAGGGTTGTGCTCACCCCCGATAGGGGGTTGAAGTCACGGGGATGGAAAAAGCGAAAAAGTACTTCCCCCTCGAATCAGAAATTGACGGGTCCGAGTAATTTTGCACATTTACATGTTAAAGTCGGAAAATCGAGGTGTTTGGTTTTCGTTGGACCACCCTGTATTTGTCTGCCGAACTGCAGTCCGGCCTCGCAATGTTTCTTGATATAAACCAGTGGTTTATATTATATTAGATACTAGGATTTCATTGTGGGAAAATTTCACATAGATCAGCTATAAAATTTCTTGATAGTTTGTTTGAGTTTTTGTATTGACTTTGCCGATAATTTGTTGAGTAGTAGTGCGAAAGACATTTTGAAATTACTATGATAGCCCAAATGGTCCATGTCTTAAAAGGAATATTTATGGGAAATGAAACATAAGCAGATGATAGTTATTTTATTGTGATAAAATGTTCTATGTAGGAAATATTTTCTAGAATAACAACATCAAGTCGTTTTTAATATAAAAACTATGAATACAATAACTATTTATATATGAATATGTACATCTTGAGTATAGTTTAATAGAATTAAAATATGCTAAATTAATAATTTCTTAAAATTTTTCATTTAATTATTACTAGTGATCATCTATCTATGTCTATATTACAATTAAAGCTTCAACAGCAAGATACCAACGTTTTTCAATGAAAGTGGCAGTTCTATACTTGATACAATAAAAATTTGAAATGTTTTAAATTAAAAAGGCATATTGATACATACAGGAACAACTATTATATAATAGAATGCATTCATACTAAGGTTTCTCTTTATGTTCACAGGTAATTACGAGCTGGGGGGTAAATGCGGAGATCCATAATCAACTTTCCAAAAATGTCAAATTATCATTTATCACCCCCAGCCATTTATCTTGGACACGAGCTTGTTGATAGACAAGCACTGTCAAACTTAAACATTTAAAGCTTGTATCAAATATTCCAAAAAACTCCATGTAAGAAAAATGTAAAATTCCTTGTTTGTATTGATCATTTCTTAAGTTGGAATAAGTAAGACTGATAACATTTAGATTATTTAAACAGAGAGCCTAGTCACAGAACACCCTAATTAACGTTGACAGAGAGATATTGGAATAATTTTATCTCGAGTGTTAAACGACGTGACTATTTCACGAGAATATATCACTATAAATAGAAGAATGACAAGCTTGTAAAAATACAATACAATAAAGAAGATACGTTGACCGACGCTGCACGTAAGGCGGAGGTTACACGGTCAATCTGGCATCAGTTCAATCTGTCATCAATCATGGATTGATGTCAGATTGACGGGAAACTGATTCTACAGGTGTCCGGAAAAATGTGGGAAATCTCTCGGATTCAGATAAAACATAAAAAAATATGATGACAAGTTGCCATTATTTTTTTTCCTAGCGGCCCTCCCTACGGAGATACGGCCTTTTAAATGACGCCACTGGAAATCCCTTTTACTGGAATACATTTTAAACTACAGTATTGTGCGAATTAATGTGAACACAGACCGATTTCCTGCAAATATTGTTTATTGAAAGAAAGAAATGCAAACATAGTACTTTATAAATATTTTTTTATTATTTAATAAGAGATGTGCCCTCCTTTGGCTTATATTACAGCTTCCACTCGTTTTGGCATAGAATTGATTAGTTTTTTGCAATTTTCTTTTATCTTGTCATCCCGAAACCATACCCTCAATAATTTTACTTTTTGTTGTGCAATCCATTTTTAACAATCTGGCCTTGCATATAGACCACAAATTCTCAATAGGATTAATGTCTGGCGAGTTTCCAGGCCAGTCTAGCAAGGTAAATTTTTTGTACTTGAAATATTTCACCATTTTCTTTGAAACATGACACGATGCTGAATCCTGTTGAAAGATTGGTTCGCCAATTTCTTGAACTTTTCCAGTTCTCTGGACAAACACATGTCTAACATTTTTTTATATTTGTCACTGTTCATCATGCCTTCAATGGGTATAAGTTTTCCTGTTCCCTGATAAGAAAAACAGCCCCAAAACATCTTTTTAACTGGATGTTTTACTGTATGGATAAGGTGAGCTACAGTCAATTTTTCGTCTACACCATTCCGAACGAACTTTGATCGGAACCCCTGTACCAAAAAGTGTGTCTCATCTGAGAACAAGACCTTTCTCCAGGATTCTTCTGTCCAATGAGATTTTTTTTGCCCAAATCAACCTTTTTTTCATCATAGCCTTCGTTTGAAGCTGTTTCTTTTGAGGTCTCACAGCTTTTCTGCCACCCTCCAAAAGACGTCTACGAATTGTAGAGTCGTGAATTGTTACTCCAGACTTTTCTAAATCTTGCTGAAGGTCATAACTTGTCTTTCTGGGGTTCAGCTAACTGTTCCTCAAAAGAACCAAGTCATCTCGGGAAGTTGTCTTCCGTTTTCTTCCACATTTTGCCTTCCGCTGAACTTTAACTGGTCCAATCTCTCTTTTTGCGCGTATGTTCTGGGGAACATCGCGTTATAGTTTTGCCCAAATGTCTGTAACTTTCGAATTTTTTGACGAAAATGGTCTCAAACGATTAAGTTCGACTCCCCAATGAAGAATTCAAGGTCAAATTTGATTCTGTCCGTCCGGCCGTCCGGCCGTCCGGCCGTCCGGCCGTTGCCACGATAACTTGAGAACTAGAAGAGCTAGCAACTTGAAATTTTCAGGGTAGGTGGCGCATCTCAATACGACGGACAAGTTCGTTAATGGGCATAATCGGCCCAGTGGTTTCCGAGTAATAATTTTGTTTTCAACCAATATAAATCCGATCGAATTGAAACTTGGTGGGTAGTTGTAGAATATGATCTTAAGCACGTTTGTGGAATTTTGTGCGAATCGTATGGCTAGAAAATTTTTAAAAAATTATTAAAAAATATTTTTGTTGTCACGATAACTTGAGAACGGAATGAGATAGCGGCTTGAAATTTTCAGGTTAGGATGAACACCAGAACGCGACATTTCAGTTTGATTATGAGCCTAATCGGCCAAACGGTTTCAGAGTTATAGCCATCTGAAATTTTCTGAAATTTCGTGGTTTTTGTTCCTCATTAACTCAAAAAGTACTGAACCGATTGAATTCAAACATGGTCATTAGTTGTAGAATGCCAACGCGGAAATGTTTGCAAAATTTGGTGAGGATAGCATTTGTAGAAAATTTTTAATAAATCATTGAAAATAAAAAAAAAAAATTCTATATATCAGTAACTATTCGTTTGAAATTGCTGAAATTTTGCAAGAGTCTTCATAACCTAACTCTACTGCCAAGTTTCAAGTTTTAATACGATCGGTTAAATATTGTTGGAGATTCGAGCATTCTTGTGCGAGTTCAGTAGATGGGTGACCGTTGCCTCGATAACTTTCGAACGAAAGGAGATAGGGACTTGCAATTTTCAGGGTAGATTGCGTATCCGAAAGAGAGTGTTGAGTTCGTTTTTGGGCATAATCGGTCTAACGGTTTCCGAGTTATACCCACCTGGAATATTATTTCCTTGATAACTCAAAAAATAAATATTCGATCGAATTGGTGCTTGGTAACTAGTAGTAGAAAATCAACATAAAGACGTGTTTAAAATTTTGTAAGAATCGTATCCCTAGAAAATTTGAAAAAAATTACGAAAAAAAAAATTTCAAGAACCGTACCCCTAAAAAATTTTTAAAAAGTCACGAAAAAAAAATTGGTTCAAGCACTGACGTGAAGTCAGAAGCTTTTGCGCGTATGTTCTATTGTCCATACTTCTGTATTGGACACCCTTAATCGAATTTACCATGGTAAATTATGTTGTCCATTCTCCTGTATTGGACACTTAATTCGAATTTACCATGGTAAATTCGAATTGAGAGTGTCCAATACAGGAGAATGGACAACATAATTTACCATGGTAAATTCGATTAAGGGTGTCCAATACAGAAGTATGGACAATAGAACATACGCGCAAAAGCTTCTGACTTCACGTCAGTGCTTGAACCAATTTTTTTGTTTTATTATTTTATTCACGACTCCCAAACTTACGGAACACTTTTTAGCAATGTTCCTTTGCGTCATGGATGTGAACTCACTAAGTGTGATTATCCTTTCCCTTCTCCATGGTGTAATATCCATGATGCCACAAGCACGAAGAAACTAAATAAATTACACTACTTCCCTCAAAACCACAAAAACACGGCTAGCTTAGTCACAATTAGGGGCAAAATGACTGACAGTAGCAAAAGCTTGATGCAGAATAATAGATTATTTATTATGTAATGAAAGACCTGTCGGAATGCTCACCACAGCATTGCAGACTTCAAATAATACAGAAATTCTCCCTGTTCATATTAATTCGCACAATACTGTACTTAATAATATCTATTATATTTATAAAAGAAAGTCGTGTTAGTTACTTCACTTATAACTCAAGAACGGCTATACCGATTTGGCTCAAAATTGGTGGGGAGGTAGCTTAGAACCAGGAGACGGACATAGGATACTTTTTTGTGTTATACAGTGTGTTTTTCTTTTAACGTCAATTAAAACTTGCTGTTTTTCCTGCCATAATCGTACAATTTTAGTCATGTGTGTTTAAAAATAAACTTTCGAGGCATACACCATTGAAAATAAAGCATTACTATACAGGGTGTCCTTTTTCTCATGGCACAATTGTACGTGATTGAAGTGATTTGTGTCACAAACAAAGCATTAACTAAATAGGTACCTTGGATGGATTATTCTCATAATGTATTTGTCCGAAATCTCCATACAGGGTGTTCTTCTTTTAACGTCAATTGCAACTTGCTGTTTTCCATGCCACAATCGTACAATTTCATTCATTTGTGTTAAAAAATAAACTTTAGAGAGATACATCATTGAAAATAAATCATTACTGTACAGGGTGTTTTTTTTCTAATTGCACAATTGTACGTTCAATTATTGAGACATAAAGGGATTGCATAGAAACGGTGAATATAAACTATCTATATTTTATGACAAACGCGTATAATAAAATCTAAAATCTGCTTATTTATTGCCTCTAAGGCGGAACAGAGTTCGCTGGGTCAGCTAGTAATTTAATAAAAATTTGATATGATAAACAGTAGTAAGGACCTCTTAAAATACTGCTCTTAAATATAAATTAGTTTGCTTAGTTTACCAGGGGCGGACTAGTTTGTATATTTTAATTTTTAACACCCTATATGATAAGGAGTAAAAAAAACAAATATGGATACCTTGAACATTAAGCTAAAGAAAATGTATTCTTGTTTCATTGTCGAAAAAATGAATCGTTTTCAAGGTATCCAAATTTGTTTTTCGAGGAAATGGAAAAGAATCGAATTCATTCGGGAGAAACGAAATATTAATGATTTTATCGCAATTTTCATTAGCCTACCCTGGTTTTATAAATGTCATGTTTGTACAACTAGGGTAGGCTAATGAAAATTGCGATAAAATCATTAATATTTCGTTTCTCCCGAATGATTTCGATTCTTTTCCATTTCATGGAAAAACAAATTTGGATACCTTGAAAACGGTTCAATTTTTCGATAATGAACAAGAGTACCTTTCGTTTAGTTTAATGTTCAAGGTATTCAAATTTGTTTTTTTCAACTCCTTATCATACAGGGTGTTAAAAATGTAAGCATTAAAATGTACAACCTAGACTGCTTCTGGTAAACTAAACAAGCTAATTTAAATTTAAGGGCAGTATTTTGAGAGGTCCTTACTACTGTTTATCATATCAAATTTTCATTAAATTATATTAAGTAGTTCGAAATGTATTCCAGTAAAATGGATTTCCAGTGGCGTCATTTAGGAGGCCTTATCTCCGTACGGAGGGCCGCTAGAAAAAAAAACATGGGAACTTGTCATCTTATTTTTTTATATTTTATCTGAATCCGAAATTTTAAATGAAATTCGATGCTGTCTGCCTCTCCGCGATCGGCTGGACCTGAAGCTACGATCGACCACTCGACCAGTCGATCGCGATCGACCGGTTGGCCACCCCTGATTTATAAAGACCCTGTACCTATATCGGTTAAACAAATATTTAATTTCTATTCTATGGTATCTTGAATTTGTGAAATGTCAAAATTGTCTGATGAATTCCTGTGGATTTGGAGTAGGTATATCTACAATTACAATTTATGCTGATTTGAAATGATCTTCGGAATTTCACACTTTTACTTGCATGATGGAGTGTAAGTGAAGTTACTGCTGGATCCAAAAATGTACTGCTTATTTCTCGCAGAAATATTAGAGTTCTCCTGAAAGAAACATCGCTGTCTACTTCTTATATCATTTCTTGGACGGAAGATTAATTCTATTTTGGATACTGAATAATATAGTTGGTACATAGACAAGAACTTTAGTTTACTCTTACGAGATCACTCAGTTCTTCCGAAATTACATCATAAAAAATTCGATAGGCTGAAGCTTATACTTTTATCTTATTCTATTCACTCTATCATTAAAATTCTACAGATTCAATTATGGGAAAATCAAACTGTACCTTGTGACTAAAGATCAATCTGAATGGATTGAGTTTATTAAGATTTAAACTATGATTAAGTATATCACATGAAACTTGAACCAAGTTGTTTTTATTAATACTTCAAAATGTTTCACCAAGCAAGAACACAATATCTGAGACAAAAGAAAGTTTTATTTGATTTTGGATTATGATTCTGCCATTATCGATATTTTCAAAAATGAGAAGAATATCTACATAAATACAATTGTATAAAAAAATGAACGGGAATTGATTAAAATACAAAGTGCTGTCGATATCCTAATCGTTTCAATAAAAATAAGTATAATACATTACTCAACAATTCATTTATTCATTTAATGCCATTCTCAACCAATTTTAATCAAAACAGTTGTTAAAAGATCTATATTAACGAAATTGTTGAGGTATTGTGAATTTTACAATAAAGAATTTTCTTATATTGTCACTAACCAGTTTTTTTCTATTCCCTTACAGAAATAATTTTTGCGCGTATGTTCTGGGGAACATCGCGTTATAATTTTGCCCAAATATCTGTAATTTTCGAATTTTTGCCAAAAATGGTCTCAAACAATTGGGTGCGACTCCCCGATGAAGAATTCGAGGTCAAATTTGATTCTGTCTGGCCAGCCGTTGCCACGATAAATCGAGAACGGAGAGAGATAGCAACTTGAAATTTTCAGGGTAGGTGGCGCATCCCAATACAACGGACAAGTTCATTAATGGGCATAATCGGCCCAATGGTCTCCGAGTAATAATTTTGTCTACAACCAATACTACTCCGATCGAATTGAAACTTGGTGAGTATTTGTAGAACGTTTGTGACGTTTGTGAAATTTTGTCAGAATCGCTAGAAAATTTTTAAACAATTATTAAAAAATATTATTTATGTCACGATAACCTGAGAACGGAAAGAGATTTGATTTGAAGCAACTTGAAATTTTCAGGTTAGGTTGAGAATCCGAATGCGCCATTTGAGTTTGTTTATAGGCATAATCGGCAAAACGGTTTTGGAGTTATACCCATCTGAAATTTCGTTGTTATTTCTTCAATAACTCGAAAAATATGAAACCGATCCAATTCAAACACGGTTATTAATTGTAAAATGGCAACGCGAAAATTTTTGCAAAATTTCGTGAGGATCGTATCACTAGAAAATTTGTAAAAAAATCATAAAAAATTATTGAAAAAAAATCTATATATCATAAACTATTCGACATCGCTGAAATTTTGCGAGAGCCTTCAGAACCTAACTCTACTACCAAGTTCCAAGTTTGAACACGATTGGTTCTATATTGTTGGAGATCCGAGCAGGCTTGTGTGAGTTCAGTAGCTGCATGAGACCGTTGCATCGATAACTCTCGAACGAAAGGAGATAGGGACTTGCAATTTTCAATAACTCAAAAAATACAAAACCGATCCAATTCAAACATATTTATTAGTTGTAGAGTGGCAACGCGATATTTCTTGCAAAAAGTCGTGAGGATCGTAGCACTAGAAAATTTTAAAGAAATCATTAAAAAAAAAATTGGTTCAAGCACTGACGTGAAGTGAGAACCTTCTTAATCGAATTTACCATGGTAAATTCGATTAAGAGTATCCAATACAGGAGAACGGACAATAGAATTCACTATGGTAAATTCTATTAAGAGTGTCCAATAAAGGAGAATGGACAAGAGAACATACGCGCAAAAGCTTCTGACTGCACGTCAGTGCTTGAACCAATTTTTTCTTTCAAATATTTACGTTTGAAATTTAGGAAAACAGGTAGTATCCACTTGAATTGTTGAGCACTGTATACAGGGTGAGTCTTTGACCACTGCATTAATTTTAACCAAAGATTCCTCTCATCAAATGAAACACTTTTTTCATTTACCATTTTTCCAGATTCGGCTCAGGTAAAAAGTTACAAGCGTTTAAAGATTTCACAATGTGCTAATACACTCCCGCATATAAATTATCTATGACATTGTTGGCGGACGAGAATAAGGCATGGTAACGTGGTTTACAGCTTGATTCGGGATTCCAACGCTCAGGGACGGATCCATAAAAGTAGTGAAATTTCTGGTGTTTTCCATTTTAAAACATTCAATGAAGAATATCTCGAAAACGGTGCGTTTAAGGAGAAATGATGAAGAATAATATAATGTTCTAAAACGATGGAATATTCTTGAAATGACTCAAGAAAAACTTTATATGCTTTCTTTATGCTAATTTCGTTTAGTTTTATGAATCCACGAGTCCATAACTAGAAAACCAGTAGAAGTAGAAAATAACTAATATTTGGAAAATATGTATCATAGTTATAGGAAACTTTACGTCAACATTCATTTTATTCGAAAAAAGGATGTCAAAGCTACAAAATAAAAACTGATTTTTTTTTCAAAATTTCAACAGCCTGTATCTTTTTACCTGAGCTAAATTTGGAAAAATGTTAAATGAAAAAAGTGTTTCATTTGATGAGAGGAATCTTAGGTTAAAATTAATGCAGTGGTCAAAGACCTGTATAATATAGGTCGTAAGTCTCTAAAAATACTAAGTTCTTGAAATCGGATTTATACTGGTACAATTTGATTCTTTCATAATACGTTAGTCATAAACGAACAGTGGATAATATTACATTGTTCTTATATCCTCGAAATGCAATTAGGTACTTGGGCGGGATTAGTTAAGCATTATGGTCCCTATCACATACTAGATCAATAATTATGATGTAAAGTTATCACCTTCAAAGTGCTTAAGATTTTATTGTTTGCTGTCTAGCATTAATAAGATAATATAAATAAGAAACAATTTTATTCAAGACAGAGTTCATGAATATATAGAATCTTTTTGAACTCACGAACATTGGGTATGTGAATTTTTGGCGCTCTTGTTCCTCGGAACATAGTGCTTATCAATTTGCCCAAATGTCTGTAATTTTCTAATTTTTCGATGAAAATGGTCTTAAACGATTTGGTTCGACTCACTGATCAAGAATCCGTGGTCGAAATTAATTCTGTCCAGCCGGCCGGCCGGCCGACCGTAGGTACGATAACTCTCGATCGGAATGAGCTAGACAGTTGACATTTTCAGAGTAGGTTTGGGAGATAAATATCTCGGCTAAGTTCGTTATTGGGCAAAATCGGACAGATAGTTTCGGAGTAACAAAAAAGAATTTTTTTTTACATAACAAATTCCAAATTAAATTTTTTTCAATATGCAGTTTTACCATAAGAATAATACTTTCGGATATGATTTTTCAAAATTTCAATATAACTCGTATTTCTATGTTTTCACAGAATGATATAATTATTCTGTGTGTATTCTATTAATTGTTATAATGTCAACTTATTTTCCTGAGACATGGCGTTGTCTAATTCATTCCAGCAATCGTACAATTATGAGAATTATAATATAATATCATACTTTTTGTTGGTAAATATTCTCATGCCGATGGTCAATCCTTATGATGACGGGAATGATAATGGTAAGTTAATAGTATTGAGTTCAGAATATCTCCACTAAAAACAAAACTGGAATATTGGTGTATTGGAGTATTGGAGTGGATTTGAGGAAAGATATATATTATCGTTCATCATAGAATTGAGGAATGAATATCTCGGATGAGTTCGTTGTTGGGTAGAATTCGTCTATTGGTTTTGGATTGATAATTTTTGGCACTCTTGTTGAATTTAAATTCTTCTATGATGTTTGAATTCCTTTTCTGCTAAGATGAAGTTCATAAGAATCCATTGATATAATTCCCAACTCTGAGAAACCAATACTGTCGGAGATATAATTTGTCTGTCTGAACAAGAGCGCCAGAAACCTACTGTCCACAGGGCTTGAACCCATTTTTTAATAGATAATTCTTGACAACCGTTACAAAGTTTTCATGAACATTTGCTAAGGCGAGATTCGTTCTAGAGAGATGAAAAATATGAACGAGGGGAAAAAAGATGGCACTAGCATAGCAAAATTCATACATTAAATAATGAAGACAGACCTTCAAGGAATAAATTAATTTTTCCCAACTTAGCGGAATAAGGGGAAATGTTGTGGGCGATTCTCCAATTCAGTCTTGCCAGACCTGTATACTATACAGGGTGATTCACGAAGACCGTTCGTTGGAATATTTCAAAGAAAGACTCGAGATAAACACTTGAAATTTTATAGTTAAGCTTTGTTAGGAGAGATGAAGTCTTGGAAAAAAATTCAGATTCGTTCGACTTCCGGTTTCACCGGAAACCAACTTTCGTTTTTTAAATGTAATACCCAGATTTTTTTATTGATAATCAGATTACCCATCGAATCCTACATTGTTTTAATGTGTCACATACATATTATTCTCAGAAAATTCGTGTGAAATCTGAAAAATCCTTTAAATTTTCTCAAATAGGGCTTCATTCCAATGTTAATAACTTGTAGATTTTTGCATGGAAATTCCTAATTTTCTAGTTCTGTTAGAAGACACACCAATGCTTCTCCTTCGTTAATTAAACATTCAATTGAACATACAGGGTGTTAATAATAATAATACAGGGTGTTTCTATTTCAATGTCAAAGTCAGTCATGACAAAAACCTCAAAACTCAATTGTTTCAAATGAACCCTTTTTTTATTGGTCAGCTCGAATCTACGTTAAAAAATGGTGTATTTTTTATAATACAGACTACTAACTGCTCTGAAATGCTTATTTACCGAGATAATCGGTAAGTAAAGCAGTAGTATGTATTATTATGTTACTGAGAGTGATCAGTGCATACCGCACTGTTTCTGCGAAAGCAGCACAACTGGTTGCCGGAATCATTCCAATTGAACTGATGGTGGAAGAAAGATGGAGAATATATAAAAGAGAGGATGGAACTACGTCTAAAGCAAAAGAAGAAGAGAGAACGAAAACGATAGAAAAATGGCAAGAACTCCGGGATAACACCGAAAACGAGGCACAATGGACAAAGACACTTATACCACAACTGAAGACATGGATAAAATGCAACCATAGGCGAGGAGACTACTGCCTCACTCAAATACTCACGGGACATGGGTCTTTCAAAGTCTACTTGAAGAGAATGGGAAAAACTGAGAGTGAACAGTGTGTGTATTGTGGTGCAGTAGACACAGTGGCACACACAATATTTGAATGCGAAAGGTGGGAAGACTAAAGGAGGCAAACTCAGCTAGCTATTGGTGTTGATCTGAACACAAACAACCTAATAGAAACGATGACAACACGGCCTGAAACCTGAGCACGTATACACACTTTTGTGAAAGGTGTCATACACAGCAAAGAAGCAGATGAAAGGCAAGTAGCCAATCAGATAAGATAAGAAATTGTAGGGTCCATCTCATCTGACGATATACGAAAAGCGTTTCCAGAGAGATGGACGGACACTAAGGGGTTTTTTAGTCAGTAGGAGTGTGACACTACCGACTCGCAACAGAGCTCTCGCGGTCGGTGCCCTATGCAGGGTTTTTCCCAAAAAAAAAAGTATGTATTATTAAAAATACACTATTTTTTAAGGTAGATTTAAGAGAATTATGAATTTTCATGCTGAAATCTACAAGTTATTAACATTGGAATGAAGCCTTATTTGAGAAAATTTGAAGGGCTTTTTCAGATTTTACACTGAGAATTTTCTGAGAATAATATGTAAACGACACATTGAAACAATGTAGAACTCAATGGGTAATCTTATTATCAATGAAAAAACTGGGTATTACACTTAAAAAACGAAAATTGGTATCATTTCCGGTGAAACCGAAAGTCGCACATATCTGAAATTTTTTCCAAGAATTCTCTCCTAACAAAGCTTAACTATAAAATTTCAAGTGTTTATCTCGAGTCTTTCTTTGAAATATTCCAACGAACGGTCTTCGTGAATCACCCTGTATAATATTTTAAATAAATAATATTTCAATATTTAAATTTATTTTATACATTATTTATTGAAAATGAATTTTTTGCAAGTAAAGAGGGAATCAATCAAATATATTGAATATTCGTGAGTTCAAAAGCGAAGATACTAATTTATATAATTTATTTTGGAAGATTTCGTTTCAAATTCGACCACTTGAATTGTTATACTATAATACTGCAAAAACGAGTGTGAGATTCGTTATTGTCACTTATAAAACTAATATATCGACAGACTAGATAATGCGGAGATTTTTGGATGTTTATCTCTTCTTATAACCTGAAGAAATTGAAGAAACCCCTTCCTTTTTCTGGAGGTGGGCCCATCAGCATCGGTACCTGGTTTTTGTGGGTTATCTTTATCTGAAATAATCGATTAATACATATTTAATCAACTTGTTCATTGATGACAGTGATCAACGATCGAGAATAGTAATTGCTAATGTTCGAGATTATTAATCGTCAAATTAATGAACGAACGGTTGATTTTCGGTTATCAATAAATATGGATCAAAGAACAGGTAATGAGTCATACGAACTCCTCCTCCAAGGTTCACGTCTAATTTGGAATCACTCTATACAGGGTCTTTCACGAGGAACCTCATCCATATTTATACGGGAAACTACTGAACGTATTTTCATTAAATTCAGCACTTATAAGTATTTCACGATGCTGATGAAATCTAAAATATTTTCAAGGCATGAGCACCTCCGGTTTTTCCGGAAATGACATCAACTTCCGTTTTTCAAATTAGAACACCATTTTTTTATCGCAGAAATAGATTCCTTAGAAAATTTCAAGTTATTTTGATGTAACATTTTTCAGTTTTGGTTGGAAAATTCTCTCTGAGCGGGAAAATTCGAAAAAAAAATCGAAAATAGTTCCTGAAAATTTCATCTTTTTGGCGTGAAGGGAAAAGAAATAGCTGAAAATTCAAGACGAAAAACAGTTTTTTGTGAATAACTCAGAAAATATCCACTTTAGGGCAAGGGTGTGATGCATACACTCACATTATTTTTTAACGTAGATTCAATATCTGCCATAAAAAAATGGGGTTCTAATTTGAAAAAATTGATTTTTCACGATTTTGTAATACCTAACTTTGAAAGCGATTTTTTCACCCCCTGTATCATGAATCGCGATTTCGTTTTTTAAAGTGGATACTTCAATCTTACATCTTGAAAAATCCCAAAAATGAAAATTTTCCATCCAAAAACCTCGAAGTTATTCTTGTATCAGCGGAGCTCTATTTTCGATTTTTTTTTCGAATTTTCCCGCTCATGAGAATTTTCCAACCAAAACTGAAAAATGTTACATCAAAATAACTTGAAATTTTCTAAGGAATCTATTTCTGCAATGAAAAAATGGTGTTCTAATTTGAAAAACGGAAGTTGACGTCATTTCCGGAAAAACCGGAGGTGCTCATGCCTTGAAAATATTTTAGATTTCATCAGCATCGTGAAGTACTTATAAGTGCTGAATTTCATGAAAATACGTTCAGTAGTTTCCCGTATAAATATGGGTGAGGTTCCTCGTGAAAGACCCTGTATAGCGGCCCAGTACGTGCTTCGCTACGTATGAAGTGAAATAATAAAAAAAATTAATTGAAACATCAAATTAATTTATTCAAACAAAAAAATATTTTATTAATTGCTAAGTATTTTAAAACTTAATCCAAAACATTTGGATAAACAATATTTTTGCGCGTATGTTCTGGGGAACATCACGTTATAGTTTTGCCCAAATGTCTGTAACTTTCGAATTTTTTGACGAAATTGGTCTCAAACGCTTTAGTTCGACTCCCCAATGAAGAATTCGAGGTCAAATTTGATTCTGTCCGTCCGGCCGTCCGTTGCCACGATAATTTGAGAACGAAAAGAGCTAGCGACTTGAAATTTTCAGGGTGGGTGGCGCATCGCAATACGACGGACAAGTTCGTTAATGGGCATAATCGGCCCAGTGGTTTCCGAGTAATAATTTTTTTTTCAACTAATATAAATCCGATCGAATTGAAACTTGGTGAGTAGTTGTAGAATATGAACATAAGCACGTTTATGAAATTTTGGGAAAATTATTAAAAAATATATTTGTTGTCACGATAACCTGAGAACGGAAAGAGATAGCGGCTTGAAAATTTCAGGTTAGGTTGTGCATCTGAATGCGACATTTCAGTTTGTTTATGAGCATAATCGGCCAAACGGTTTTAGAGTTATAGCCATCTGAAATTTTCTGAAATTTGGTGGTTTTTTGTTCCTCATTAACTCGAAAAATACTGAACCGATTGAATTCAAACATGGTTATTAGTTGTAGAATGCCAACGCGAAATCGTTTGCAAAATTTGGTGACGATAGCATTTGTACAAAATTTTTAATAAATCATTGAAAATAAAAAAAAAATATTCCTTATATCAGTAACTATTCGTTGAAATTGCTGAAATTTTGCAAGAGCGTTCATAACCTAACTCTACTGCCAAGTTTCAAGTTTTAACACGATCGGTTGAATATTGTTGGAGATTCGAGCATTCTTGTGTGAGTTCAGTAGATGGGTGACCGTTGCCTCGATAACTTTCGAACGAAAGGAGATAGGGACTTGCAATTTTCAGGGTAGGTTGCGTATCCGAAAGGGAGAGTTGAGTTCGTTTTTGGGCAATACGGTTTAACGGTTTCCGAGTTATATCCACCTGGAATATTATTTCTTTGATAACTCAAAAAAATAAATATTCGATTGAATTGAAGCTTGGTAACTAGTAGTAGAAAATCAACATAAAGACGTGTTTAAAATTTTGTAAGAAGCGTACCCCTAGAAAATATGAAAAAAATGACGAAAAAAAAATTTTTAAGAACCGCACACCTAGAAAATTAAAAAAAAATCACGAAAAAAAAATTGAACCAATTTTTTTTTCGTGATTTTTTATTTTTCCATTTTGAGCATGAATAAACAAACGACTGGGGGTTTTTCATTTTCGACCGTTGTTTTCTGCTTAATGTTTGAATATTTTGAGTCATTTTAATGCAAAAATACGTCCGATCGAACGAATATTCATTAAAGATTTCGTATCTTAACGAAAAGATCCAAATCCCAATATAAAGTTACTGAAGTAACGCTCCTTTAAGTTTTTCATTGGGTAAAAATGAAACACATTTAAAAGAAAGCTATTTCGGGCGCTCCGTGATTCGATCCCGCCACACCACGAGGCTCGGGAGCTATAAATTCCCAATCCAACGCCTCAGCTCACTCAGCCACGTTGCCTACGTGAATCAACTCCGATTATGTACAGTATGAAGATTTTTGGTACTCGGTTTATTTCCGTCTTTCGATTTTCAGAATATCGTCAATCCTGTCAAGCGATCGATCGAAATCGGTCACTTGTTCATATTTCTCGCAGTTTTTCTAGACGATTCCAAGATTTGGAGTAATTCCGTTCAAAATTCAAATTCGATTTGACATTTCTCGTCTCTCGTTCAGACCGAAAACGTCAACCTTGAAGGAGCCACGTTAAATTCGCCAAAGAAATACGTTAAAGGTCAGAATTTTGTCGATTTTCGCGAAAAGTCACATTTCCCTATCGTTCTTCCGGGAAAACGAAAGAGAGGATCACAAAAAGGGCTCCGTTATGGACTAATTTCGAATCTGGTCTTCGCGTTCCCGCAAATACCGTCGTTCCGAACGCCACCGCTCCTCCCAATTCCTTTCCACAATTTTGCTCCTTTTGCCAAAATCGGCGATTTTTCGCTTTTTCGCGATTTTTGCGCGTATGTTCTGGGGAACATCACGTTATCATTTTGCCCAAATGTCTGTAACATTCGAATTTTTTTACGAAAATGGTTTCAAACGATTCGGTTCGACTCCCCAATGAAGAATTCGAGGTCAAATTTGATTCTGTCCGGCTGTTGCCACGATAACTTGAGAACGGAAAGAGCTAGCGACTTGAAATTCTCAGGGTAGGTGGCGCATCTCAATGAGACGGACAAGTATATGGGTATAATCGGCCCAATGGTTTCCGAGTAATAATTTTGTTTTCAACCAATATAGATCCGATGGAATTGAAACTTGGTGAATGATTGTAGAATATAAACCTGAGCACGTTTGTGAAATTTTGTGAGAATAGTATTGCTAGAAAATTATTAAAAAATATTTTTGTTGTTACGATAACCTGAGAACGGAAAGAGATAGCGGCTTGAAGATTTCAGGTTAGGTTGTGCATCTGAATGAGACATTTGAGTTTGTTTATAAGCATAATCGGCCCAACGGTTTAAGAGTTGAAGCCATCTGAAATTGGGTTGTTTTTTGTTCCTCATTAACTCGAATAAAAAAAAAGCACTGACGTGAAGTCAGTACTCTTTGGCGCGCGTGTTCACGGTGGCTAATTTGAATTGAATGATGAGTACTTCAAGCTCAGTGGGTAGAGCGAGCCGAAGATCTACCCAAAGGATTCACTGTCGTTTCAAAAATTAACAGTGCTGTATCTAAGCTGCCATCAGGATAGAGTAACAAAGTTGGAAAAAAACACAAGTGACTCTCCTTAGTCGCACAAGCTCCTAGAAGATTTGGGAGGGTCAGTATAATCCTAATCATGTTTATAGCACGCGCGCCAAAGCAGATTGACTTTTTACACTTTTTCTTTCATTGTTAAGTCAATCTGCTTTTGCGCGCGTGCTATAAACATGATTAGGATTATACTGACCCTCCCAAATCTTCTAGGAGCTAGTGCGACTAAGGAGAGTCACTTGTGTTCTTTTCCAACTTTGATACTCTATCCTGATGGCAGCTTAGATACAGCACTGTTAATTTTTGAACCGACAGTGAATGGTGTCCACTATCCTTTGGGTAGATCTTCGGCTCGCTCTACCCACTGAGCTTGAAGTACTCATCATTCAATTCAAATTAGCCACCGTGAACACGCGCGCCAAAGAGTACTGACTTCACGTCAGTGCTTTTTTTTTTCAAGTTCCTTTAACAAATATAGCTATCAATACAGTTTGGCTGTTAGCTTTACCGTAGATCGGAAAAAAATGCGGTTGTGGGTCCTCCGTTAGGGACGCAATTGCATCTTCTCCAAATCCGAACGTATTTTAATATAGATCTACCGAATATAGTTATTTATGAATTCGCCTCAGGGCCACCATACAGACATTTCAAATCGGAAACAACGCTATTTCCCCCAAACTGACTTGTGTCCGTGCACTGAATTGACATGAATATTCTTTTAAAACCTCACAATATCAGCTCATTACTCCCAACATAACCCAAACAACCCATAACCATTCACTTCTCGTCTGCGCAAGCGCAGTATACTCGTGGCTGCAAGTCCTCCCAAAATTACACACCTCACAAAAAACTCCGATTCTCCAACACTAGAGGTTCAGGAGATATCGCTTCTTGAATCCACGCATGCGCAGACCCTCACCAGGGGATTCTATAGCGGAATAGCATCCGCCACCCCAAAACCCCAATCCTCTCTGACGAAATAAGCACCAGCAGTTAAATCACTGATGGTCTGCTCATGCGCATAACGAAAAATGCCCGTAAGGGGTTACATCAATTTCGATATTAGCCCCAGGGCCACGGTACGGACACTAACTCTGAAGCAACGCTACATCCCCCAAACTGACTTGTCCTTGCACTGAATTGCTATGAATATTCTTTTAAAACCTCATAATATCGACTCAGCACTCCCAACATAACCCATCCAACCCATAAACAGTCACTTCTCTTCTGCGCATGCGCAATCTACTCGTGGCTAAAAGTCCTCTCAAAATAGCACACCTTACAAAAAACTCCGATTCTCCAACACTAGTGGTTCGGAAGATATCGAATCTTTAATCTACGCATGCGCAGACCCTCATCAGGGATCTGAATTCTATGGAGGAATAGCATCCGCCACCCCAAAACCCCAATCCTCTCTGACGAAAACTACAGCAGTTAAAGGACTTCTCATCTGCGCATGCGCAATACGGAAAATGCCCGGAAAGGGCAGCATGAACCTCAAAAACATATGTTTCGGCATTAAAAGCAAAGTAATCCGCAAAATGGTAGTAATTTTTTTATTTTTTTCATTTCACGTGATCTTCACGAAATTTTGCAAAAGTGTTTGCTTTGGTCTTTTGCATCTAACTACTGAGTTTCAATTTAATCAGATCAGTATTTTTCGAGTTATCGTGAAAACAAAATTTTCAAAATTTTTTTTGCCACTTTAGGGCCGTCCGTTCAACACAAAACTTCGCACGCATATAAAGGTCATGATTCTACAATCTGATGCCAAATTTCAAAAAGATCGAGGGATCGGTTCCGGAAATATTCATAAAAAAAGTGTTTACTAAAAACGGCCTAACTCCGAAACCGCTCGGTCGATTTCGCCCGTTAACCAACTTGTCCGAGATATTTACGCTACGAAACTACCCTGCAAATTTCAACGCTCTAAGTCGTTCCGTTCGAGAGTTATCGTGCTAACGGCCGGACCGGCCGGCCGGCCGGACCGGACGGACAGAATTGAATTTGACCTCGAATTCTTCATCAGGGAGTCGAACCCAATCGTTTGAGACCATTTTCGAAAAAAAATTCGAAAAATACAGACATTGTGACGAAATGATAGCACGCTGTTCCTTGCGGAACACGCGCGCAAAAATACAAAACCGATTGAATTCAAACAGGGTTATTAGTTGTAGAATGCCAACGCAAAAATTCTTGCAAAATTTCGTGGGGATAGTATTTGTTGAAAATTTTAAAAAAATCATTGAAAATTGAAAAAAAAATTCTATATATCAGTAACTATTCGTCTAAAATTGCTGAAATTTTGCAAGAGTCTTTAGAACCTAACTCTACTGCCAAGTTTCAAGCTTTAACACGATCGCTTAAATATTGTTGGAGATTCGAGTAGCCTTCTGTGAGTTTAGTAGATGGGTGACCTTTGCCTCGATAACTTTCGAACGAAAGGAGATAGGGACTTGCAATTTTCAGGGTAGGTTGCGTATCCGAATGGGAGAGTTAAGTTCATTTTTGAGCATAATCGGCCCAACGGTTTCCGAGTTATACCCACCTGGAACATTATTTCCTTGACAACTCGAAAAATAAAGATTCGATCGAATTGAAGCTTGGTAACTAGTAGTAAAAAATCAACATAAAGAAGTGTTTAAAATTTTGTATGAACCGTACCCCTAGAAAATTCGAAAAAAATTACGAAAAAAAAAAATTTGTAAGAACCGTACTCCTAGAAAATTTCAAAGAAATCACGAAAAAAAAATTGGTTCAAGCACTGACGTGAAGTCAGAAGTCAGAAGCTTTTGCGCGTATGTTATATTGTCCATTCTTCTGTATTGGACACCCTTAATAATAGAATTTACCATGGTAAATTATGTTGTGCATTCTCCTGTATTGGACACTCTTAATTCGAATTTACCATGGTAAATTCGAATTAAGTGTCTAATACAGGAGAACGGACAACATAATTTACCATGGTAAATTCTATTAAGGGTGTCCAATACAGAAGAATGGACCATAAAACATACGCGCAAAAGCTCCTGACTTCACGTCAGTGCTTGTTTTTTAAATACACCTCCATCTTTTCGCCTCGAAACCGCGAAACTCTGCGAAACTTCCGTATTTTTCCTCGATAAACCCCTTCGAAATTAATGATAACTAATGATAATACAACCCCATAAATACCAAAGTTACAGGAATAAAATTTGCATCATCTGCTTGAACGAATCTTTCGTTCTCGTCTATTTAGACGATGTGTATTAAAATATTGGCTTACCGTTGTTGGGGGCTGCATCCAGGGTTCTCCATCGATCTGCATTGGGAATGTTTTTTTCGTTTTTATCACAACTGAAGAGCATTGGGCCAATCTCCTTCCACTAGCTCTTAGGCCTGTTCGGACTTGACCCATGTGTAGACAATTTTCCAGTCCTATGACTTCGATTAATCCATCACCGATATCTGGATTCAAATGACAATTATTCGTACTAAGATGAAGATTTATAAAGGGTCCCCCAATTGGAGGTTTTTCTTGTGAAAAATACTTCAATATCAGCCAAAAGGCCCCTAATAATCTAGTCAACAAGTGCTTTTTAGGTCAAAATTTTTGCGTTTTCTCCGAAAATTATGATCGAGGTGTAATTCGATTCGGAATGAAAAAAAAAATGGGTTCAAGCCCTGTGGACAGGAGCTTTCTGGCGCTCTAGTTCAAACAGACAAATTATATCTCCGAAAGTATTGGTTTCTCAGAGTTGGGAATTATATCAATGTATTCATATGATAGAACTGCATCATAAAGGAAGTTCAAATCAAATAATAGTTTATTTATCAAGATTAAATGAGCAATCTGAGAATGAGAACTGCACCATGGAAGAAATCATATAAATCTTGCCAATTTTGCCCAATAACGAACTTAACAAAGATATTAATCTCCCTAACCAACTCTGAGAATTTCAACTACCTGGTTCATTCCGTTCGAGAGTTATATTTATGTCTATGGATGAAAAGCAGTCTCACTACTCTCAGATCTCTTACTTCATGTTCCGTTCCGAAATGTAAGACTTTGTGATTTGCTTCTGCGTAAGAAACACAGGATATTTGTCAGAAGCAATCAATTGAACAATATTTTTCAAGTTTATTGAACAATATGGTTCAAGCCCTGTGGACAGGAGCTTTCTGGCGCTCTAGTTCAAACAGACAAATTATATCTCCGAAAGTATTGGTTTCTCAGAGTTGGGAATTATATCAATGTATTCTTATGATAGAACTGCATCATAAAGGAAATTCAATTCAAATAATAGTTTATTTATCAAGATTAAATGAGCAATCTAAGAATGAGAACTGCACCATGGAAGAAATCGAATTAAATCTGACCAATTTTGCCCAATAACGAACTTAACCGAGATATTCATATCCCTAACCTACTCTGAAAATTTCAACTACCTAGCTCATTCCGTTCGAGAGTTATTGTAGAAAAACTTTTTTTAAATTTTCAAAATTTTTTTTTGACGGTAATCTGGTCAATACAAAACTTCACATGCGTATAAAGGTCATGATTCTACAATTTGATGCTAAATTTCAGATAGATCGAGTGATCGGTTTCGGAAATATTCATAAAACATATTTTTACTAAAATCGGCCATAAGTCCGAAACCGCTTGATGGATTTCGCCCATTAACGAACTCGTCCGAGATATATACGCTCCAAACCCACTTTGCAAATTTGAATCCGCTAACTCCTTTCGTTCGAGAGTTATCGTGCCTACGGCCGGACAGCCGGCCGGACAGAATCGATTTCGACCTCGGATTCTTGATCAGGGAGTCGAACCAAATCGTTTGAGACCATTTTCAGCCAAAAATTCCAAAATTACAGACATTTGTGCAAATTGATAAGCACTCTTTTCCGAGGAACTAAAGCGCCAAAAAAACAACTTTCGTATGACAATTGCCCAAAACAGGTATAAAGTACCTACAAGTAGTAGATATTCCATAAAACATGAATGAAAGAAGAGAAGTAATAATGAAAAATTACCTTGTAATCGATCAAAAATGTCCTGATCTACGTTCACCAAATTTTCTCTTCTCTCGAACTACAGAATTATGCTTTCAATATTTACGTAATATTTTCAAACATTTTTGGGTGTGGTCCCCGTTGCATCGCTCAAATACGAGTATTTCAACCCCAATATTTTTGAAGTTATAATATTCCCTTCCGTCAGTCCCGTCACGATAAATTGAGAGAACTGAGCATTCTATGTCTATGGATGAAAAGCAGTCTCACTACTCTCAGATCTCTTACTTCATGTTCCGTTCCGAAAAGTAAGACTTTTCTGAGAAAAACTAATTTCGGAGCAAACAACTGAGATTCTTCTCACTTCGCTCACATTTCGGAATACACTTTATTCTCATAATTCTTCGATTGGTTAGATAATGTCATGTCTCAGGAAAATGAGTTGACATTATGACAATTCATACATAGAATAATTATATCATTCTGTGAAAACGTAGAAATACGATTCATTATTGAAATTTTGAAAAATCATATCTCCGAAAGTAGTAGCTTGTTAGAGTTAAAAATGATATCATTGGATTCTTATGGTAAAACTGCTTATTGAAAAAAAATTTTATTTGGAATTTGTTTTGTAAAAAAAATATTTTTTTTTGTTACTCCGAAACCATCGGTCCGATTTTGCCCAATAACGAACTTAGCCGAGATATTTATCTCCCAGACCTACTCTGAAAATTTCAACTGTCTAGCTCATTCCGTTCGAGAGTTATCGTGTCTACGGCCGGCCGGCCGGCCGGACCGGCCGGACAGAATGAATTTCGACCAAGTATTCTTGATCAGTGAGTCGAACCAAATCGTTTAAGACAATTTTCATCGAAAAATTCGAAAATTACAGACATTTGGGCAAATTGATAAGCACTCAGTTCCGAGGAAATAGAGCGCCAAAAATAAAAAAAATTCAGGCACCCTTAGGATAGATCAATGAACAATAATCAATGGTATAAACATGTTTATCACGATTTTTCAATTAGTTATCCATTAATTAATTAACTGAGAATTTTTTTTAGCACGAATATCAACATTGCAAATACGATAATTGTTAAACTATCAATCTGAATATTCATTCTTTTCGTGGAGCTATTCTTCAAAGGTCTTTGAATAGATTCCTATTGGAAAATTTTAAAAATTATTAATTTTTGTTTTGATATGCAAAATTTGATTAAGTGAAAAATTATAAAGCTACAATTTATAATATTACTATTGGTCCGTTTTCTTATGATCAGAAACTACTTAAAAATGATTTTTAATAATTATTATCTCCTATTGTTCAAGAAATGATTATAAACCAATTCGTTATTTATGAGATAATACAAAATTTTCTTTTGAAAACATAATTGAAGCTTATAATTTTTCACTTAAGTAAATTGTTAATGACAAAAGGAAAATTAACAATTTTTCAAATTTTCTAACGCAAATCTATTCCAAGACCTTTGAAAAATAGCTCCTCGGAAAGAAAAAATTCTCAGATTAAAAGTTTAACAATTATCGCACTTGCAATGTTAAAGTTCATGCTACAAAAAATTGTTAATTAACTAATAGATAACTAATTGAAAAGTCACGATAAACATTTTTGTACCACGGATTATTGTTCATCAATCTATCCTGCAGGTTCCTGAATTTTTTAATTTTCATATTTAATTAGTTTAAATAATATTTATTCATGAAAGGTCCAAAAGGGGGCGAGGCTTTCGCAAGGCGGAGCAGTCGTTTTCGGGAGTATTTTCAAACCTCTAGGAAAATTATAAATATTGGTCCTAGTTCCAGGAGTTGGGACTTTTTTAGGAAATTTCTTCCTCTTCTCGAATCTTTTTTCAAATTTGAATTATCTCAGATAGTTTTTGAGATATTGGCGAAAAAACAAACCACCTTCCTTGTTTGTGCTTATGTTCTGGGGAACATCGCGTTATGATTTTGCCCACATGTCTGTAATTTTCGAATTTTTCGCCGAAAATGGTCTCAAACGATTGGGTTCGACTCCCTGATGAAGAATTCGATGTCAAATTTGATTATGTCCGTCCGGCAGGCCGTCCGGCCGTTGCCACGATAACTTGAGAACGAAAAGAGCTAGCGACTTGAAAATTTCAGGGTAGGTGGCACATCTCAATACGACGGACAAGTTAGTTAATGGGCATAATCGGCCTAATGGTTTCCGAGTAATAATTTTGTTGTCAACCAATATAGATCCGATCGAATTGAAACTTGGTGAATAGTTGTAGAATATAAACGTAAGCACGTTCGTGAAATTTTGTGAGAATCGTATTACTCGAAAATTTTTAAAAAATTATTAAAAAATATGTTTTATGTCTCGATAACCTGAGAACGGTAAGAGATAGAGACTTGAAATTTTCAGGTTAGGTTGTGCATCTGAATGTGATATTTGAATTTGTTTATAAGCATAATCGGTCAAACGGTTTTGGAGTTATCCCCATCTGAAATTTGGATATTATTTCCTTAATTACTCGAAAAATACCAACCCGATCCAATTCAAATATGGTTATTAGTTGAAGAAAGCCAACACGGAAATTCTTGCAAATTTTGTGAGGATCGTATCACTAGAATTTTTTTTAAAAATCATTGAAAATCATTGAAAAAAATTCTATATATCAGAAACTATTCATCCGACATGGCATATATTTTGCAAGAGCCTTCAGAACCTATCTCTACTACCAAGTTTCGAGTTTGAACACGATCGGATCTATATTGTTGTAGATCTGAGCAGCCTTGTGTAAGTTCAGTAGCTGGATGGGTGACCGTTGCCTCGATAACTCCCGAATGAAAGGAGATAGGGACTTGCAATTTTCAGGGTAGGTTGCGCATCTAAATGGGAAAGTTAAGTTCGCTGTTGGCCATAATCAGTTTCGAATTTACCATGGTAACTTCGATTAAGAGAGTGTCCAATACAGGAGAACGGACAATAGAATTCACCATGGTAAATTTGATTAAGAGTGTCCAATACAAAAGAATGGAAAATAGAACATACGCGCAAAAGTTCCTGACTTCACGTCAGTAGTTGAACCAATGTTTTCACTTAATTGTTTATAACTATTGCAATTTTTCGAGCGGCCTTAGCATTTTCTCAATAACTATCTGCATGCCAATTCGAATCGAATGACACCTCAATCATAATTTTCGGAGAATACGCAAAAATTTTGATCTAAAAAGCACTTGTTGGCTAGACTATAAAGGCTGGTTTATGCTGGCTGGTAACTTTAACTTAATCATATATATATAATATATATAGACATTTATTTTTAGTGTTATGCTTTATAATCAGACTAAATAATCCGTTAACTTATTAATTATTATTATTAATAATAAGTAAACGGATTATTCAGACTCAGTATCAACCATAGCGTTAGAAATCTATGTTTCAATTTTTAAGTTAGGGAATAAGTTAAAGTTACCAGCCAGCATAAACAAGCCTTAAGGCAGGCCAATACTCCTTTGATGAAAATTTTCATTTTATTAGTGGGATTGATACCGGCGTGAAGATGGCAGCCACTTATTTGCGCGCTAGCAGTCGTTTCACCAGTGGCGTCGGTGGAAATACATTATATAGCGTAGCTTCCGTTGGAAACACATCTGTTATTTGAAATTTGCAGGAAACGTTTATCGTGGACTAATGAACAAGTCTTATTAATTTTATCCACTTCGGATGGGTGTGAGGGGTGGAAATTGGGCCCGTCCCCGAATAGATATCTACATACTTTCATAAATCGTTGAAAAATATATCCTCTACAGATGAAACTCACAAGGAACGTTTATTTTGGGCCAATGAAGAACTCCAAGATAAACGTTTCCAGCGAATTTCAAATACCATCTGTGTTTCAAACGGAAGTTACGCTATACCGGGTGGCCCACCACAGACGCGGAGCTCGTTTTGAGGTAGTAAATGAACATATTTTGAGAATATTTTCTTGTGATGTGTGCAGGGTGTTCGAAAGCAAAATTTAAAATTATTTTCATATATACAGGGTGTTCGAAAACAAAGATATAGACCAAAGTTACATTTTTTTAAATGTAACACCCTGAACACCTCGAAAATGGAATGACAAGCTCAAATTATGATGAGTTTCTTCAGATCACTTCATACCTTAGAAGAACCATTTACGAGAAAATGGCGAAAAATTGAAAATATGGAGTTTTTTTAAATAGCAATTATTGAAGAAAGCAGTTACGCCAGCGATACAGACAGAATTTTTTCGAGTAAATATATTGGCTACTCCTATACAGAAAAACAATCAATTCTGGAATATACAGAGTGATCATAATTAATTTTCAAACATCAACTACAAATAATGGTAAAAATCTTTCTTATTTCAAATGGCACACCCGGTATTTCTATATCTCGTTGAACGTGAAAATTAATTTCGAAACTATCTTCATAAGGGTTTCCTGCACCTAAACCTGTTAGTTTCTAAGCAATTTTCGACCGTTATTTGTATTGATGTTTGAAAATTAATTATGACCACTCTGTATAGTATAGAGTTAATTTTTTTTCTGTATAGGAGTAGCCAATATGTATACTCGAAAAAATACTGTCTGTATTGCTGGCGTAACTGGTTTCTTTATTGATTTCTCGTAAATTGTGCTTCTAAGGTATAAGGGGGTCTGAAGACTCATCATAATTTGAGCTTGTTTAGGTCAAATACGGGGTGTTACATTTAAAAAAATGTAACATTGGTCTATATCTTTGTTTTCGAACGCCCTGTATATATGAAAATAATTTTAAATTGTGCTTTTGAACACCTTACACACATCACAAAAAAATATTCTCAAAATATCTTCATTTACTCCCTCAAAACGAGGTCCTCGTCTGTGGTGGGCCACCCGGTATAATGTATTTCCACCGACGCCACTGGTGAAACGACTGCTAGCGCCCAAATAAGTGGCTGCCATCTTCTCGCCGGTAGGAATAGTTGTCATCTTTCAAAAAATTATACAGCTCTTGACATGACAGCTAGCGGGCTTTTCAAAATTAAACCTCTAGTTGGAAAACCCTGTTAGATTAGAAGTGAACGTGAAGAAGCAAAAAACTATTTGATGTCAATAAAAATAAATCATAGAGAAAGTGTTGTACCTTGGACTGCACCCTTGAGGTCAATATAATTGAAACTACTTGTGCTCAGCTCTTTCTGCCTCTTCTTCTTCTTCTTACTCTGCTTCTTTGAACCTGTTATATTATCGCCCCATAAATTCGAACCTCCATGGGTATAAGGTATATTCAGGAGAGCAACTCCTTGGAGTGGTAGTCCGTTGGCTAAGTCTAAGGAAACGTCATCACACTGGAAAAAAGAGTACCTTCTATACAGGGCCGAAAATAAAACTGCCTCAACAAGTTACTGAATAAATCTAAATAAACCATTCCACCCAACAGTATCCCAAAATGAATACATTTTTTTTATCACAGAAAAAGAAATAGACTTAAGTCACTGTTTTGCTTGGGTCACTAGAAATCAATAATATTATTCTAAGTTGCTAAATACAGGGTGGTCCAGATCTTAACCAAGAAATTTTTACCACGTATTCTACGTCAAAAATAATCCCTAGTTTGTCATATAAACATATGCCGAGAAATGCTTCCTCTCCGAGATACAGGGTGTTAAAATTAGAGAAACAAAAATGTTTTTTGCGCGTATGTTCGGGGGAACATCGCGTTATAGTTTTGCCCAAATGTCTGTAACTTTCGAATTTTTTGACGAAATTGGTCTCAAACGATCAAGTTTGACTCCCCGATGAAGAATCCGAGGTCAAATTTGATTCTGTCCGTCCGGCCGTCCGGCCGGCCGTCCGGCCGTCCGTTGCCACGATAATTTGAGAACGAAAAGAGCTAGCGACTTGAAATTTCCAGGGTGGGTGGCGCATCGCAATACGACGGACAAGTTCGTTAATGGGCATAATCGGCCCAGTGGTTTCCGAGTAATAATTTTGTTTTCAACCAATATAAATCCGATCGAATTGAAACTTGGTGAGTAGTTGTAGAATATGAACCTAAGCACGTTTGTGAAATTTTGGGCGAATCGTATGGCTAGAAAATTTAAAAAAATTATTAAAAAATATTTTTTTTGTCACGATAACCTGAGAACGGAAAGAGATAGCGGCTTGAAAATTTCAGGTTATGTTGTGCATATGAATGCCACATTTGAGTTTGTTTATGAGCATAATCGACCAAACGGTTTCAGAGTTATAGCCATCTGAAATTTTCTGAAATTTGGTGGTTTTTTGTTCCTCATTTACTCGAAAAATACTGAACCGATTGAATTCAAACATGGTTATTAGATGTAGAATGCCAACGCGAAAATGTTTGCGAAATTTGGTGAGGATAGCATCTGTAGAAAATTTTTAATAAATCATTGAAAATAAAAAAAAAAAATTCTATATATCAGTAACTATACGTTTGAAATTGCTGAAATTTTGCAAGAGCGTTCATTACCTAACTCTACTGCCAAGTTTCAAGTTTTAATACGATCGGTTGAATATTGTTGGAGATTCGAGCATTCTTGTGTGAGTTCAGTAGATGGGTGACCGTTGCCTCGATAACTTTCGAACCAAAGGAGATAGGGACTTGCAATTTTCAGGGTAGGTTGCGTATCCGAAAGGGAGTGTTGAGTTCGTTTTTGGGCATAATCGGTTTAACGGTTTCCGAGTTATATTCACCTGGAATATTGTTTCCTTGATAACTCAAAAAATAAATATTCGATTGAATTGAAGCTTGGTAACTAGTAGTAGAAAATCAACACAAAGACGTGTTTAAAATTCTGTAAGAACCGTACTCCTAGAAAATTTGAAAAAAATGACGAAAAAAAAAATTTTAGGAACCGCGCCTCCAGAAAATTAAAAAAAAATCACGAAAAAAAAAATTGGTTCAAGCATTGACGTGAAGTCAGAAGCTTTTGCGCGTATGTTCTATTGTCCATTCTTCTGTATTGGACACCCTTAATCGAATTTACCATGGTTAATTATGTCGTCCATTCTCCTGTATTGGACACTTAATTCGAATTTACCGTGGTAAATTCGAAGTAAGAGTGTCCAATACAGGAGAATGGACAACATAATTTACCATGGTAAATTCGATTAAGGGTGTCCAATACAGAAGAATGGACAATAGAACATACGCGCAAAAGCTTCTGACTTCACGTCAATGCTTGTCATTAATAACTTTTACACCTCTTGAAATATTTCTATGAAATTTGGGACATAGGTTTTAAGGATCAACAAGCATTTTTTTAAAAAAATTATTTTTTTATTCTATTAGTCGCTTCCGTACCGCATCGAGACTGAATAGTTTTAAAAAAAAGAATGATACGCCACTGATTTTTCCAAGAATAAGGCTGGTTTTCCTGTCACGCTGACGGTCGGCGCTGACGGTCAGCGCTGATCGGTCATCTCGGATCACGCTGATCACATTGAGAAATAGAAGGATGCTGTTGTCTCTGGCTCACTGAATGTGGAGGCTTGTCGGCGCCAGCTGGTCAGCGGCGCCGACGCGCCGGCGCGTACGTGCGCGAATATAGCTCAGCGCTGACAGCCGTCAGCGCCGCGTGACTCGAAAACGCTACCTATAGCTACATACATATTGACCCATCAGCGCTGACCGTCAGCGTGACAGGAAAACCAGCCTAAGTAGTATATTCTAAAACAAGTTGCAGAATGGGCTCCTATGAAAACACGAATGCGAAATTCGAAAACAAGCGACGAAGGAGCGAGTTGAAATATGAAATATGAAAATTTAGCTTTTCCTCAACAATTATTTCACTATATCCAGATTATATTGTATTGTTAATTGACGTGTGTTGAAATTTGATAGGATCAAATGACAGTGCTGACTACCACAAAACGAAAAATATAACTAAAAACAATGCGGGAATGAATTCATTCCAGCACTGTTTTCAGTGCTGGAATGGACTCATTACGATACTGAAATAGAGAAAATTACTTTTGAAATCCTTATTTAATTTGAAGCAAATTCATTCTCTTGACTTTTTAACGTACTAGGCACCGTTTCCGAGCAAAAAAATTAAACACATTCTCATGCCTGAGGAAATCGCTAAAATTCGATATGGTACATAATAATAAAAATAAAACAAAGCACTGACGTGAAGTCAGTACTCTTTGGCGCGCGTGTTCACGGTGGCTAATTTGAAACGAATGATGAGTACTTCAAGCTCAGTGGATAGAGCGAGCCGAAGATCTACCCAAAGGATAGTGGACACCATTCACTGTCGTTTCAAAAATTAACAGTGCTGTATCTAAGCTGCCATCAGGATAGAGTAATAAAGTTGGAAGAGAACACAACTGACTCTCCTTAGTCGCACAAGCTACTAGAAGATTTGGGAGGGTCAGTATAATCCTAATCATGTTTATAGCACGCGCGCCAAAGCAGATTGACTTTTTACACTTTTTCTTTCATTGTTAAGTCAATTTGCTTTTGCGCGCGTGCTATAAACATGATTAGGATTATACTGACCCTCCCAAATCTTCTAGCAGCTTGTGCGACTAAGGAGAGTCAGTTGTGTTCTCTTCCAACTTTACTACTCTATCCTGATGGCAGCTTAGATACAGCACTGTTAATTTTTGAAACGACAGTGAATGGTGTCCACTATCCTTTGGGTAGATCTTCGGCAAGCTCTATCCACTGAGCTTGAAGTACTCATCATTCAATTCAAATTAGCCACCGTGAACACGCGCGCCAAAGAGTACTGACTTCACGTCAGTGCTTTTTTTTATTTTTTCAAGTTCCTTTAACAAATATAGCTATCAATACAGTTTGACTGTTAGCTTTACCGTAGATCGAAAATAATTGCGGTTGTGGGACCTCTGTTAGGAACGCAATTGCCTCTTCTCGGAATCCGAACGTAGTTTAATATAGATCTACCGAATACAGTTATACATAAATTCGCCACCATACAGACATTTCAACTCGGAAACAACGCTATTTACCCCAAACTGCCTTGTGTCCGTGCACTGAATTGACATGAATATTCTTTCAAAACCTCACAATATCGGCTCATTACTCCCAACATAATAGAGTAAGATCCCAGAGCGATAAGACACAACTTATTTTCACATAAATGAAACCTCATGTTCTCAGTAGTGTCTTATGTGCTCAGAATACCTGCGCGCTTGTGGAGCTTGCCGAGTGACACCTGGGCAGGTACCAGGTGTGAAAGGTAACTAAAATTAATAGTTACCTAACTTAAATTTTCATAGCTGATTTTTAAATATATTTTGTAGAGTGTTATTATAAAGTTATACCATAAGCGTCAGACACTTTTCGTGGGCCAGTACTTTTGTCAGACGCTTTAAAGCTCTACAAAAAATAAATTAAGTTAACTTATTTTTACATGTCTGACATTTAAATATGTTGTTCAGACAATTGTTACGAAGTTATATTTAACTAGTCAGACAAAATTGATTGACCAAACACCCCCTAAACAGCAAAATTATTCTGCCGTGAGTATGAGCGCGAAAGCATTATAGGTGCGTTTCGGAGCGAGTGAGAAGGTCTTACTAACTCAGTTCCCCTTCTCTCATTCTTGTAATTCTTCTGTGTATTGTGTATGTGTCCTTTGGGTACAACCTAATAGTATACAGTATAGTTTGGATCTGTGAGACCCATAGACATAAAATAACATGGACTGGTTGTGAGAAAGAGACCATTGAAATCAGCATTGAAAAAAGACAGAATAGTTAAAGGCAAACCACGGTATATGAATATTTTCTTATAATTTGGCGTTTGGCAAAACCACAGAATACAAAACATTGGTTTCCTTTATTCTCTGACCTTTCTTGTTACTGTATTGTTTGGTTTCGTGTGTTGTGTATGTGTTTTGGTGATCCTGAATTATTAACCGATGAGCACAGACAAGAAGATATTTTCAAGACTATTCAAAAGTTTATCTGTGAAATCTATAGTGTTCCTGATACATACGATGTTAACGCTGCCCGTCTTCAGCTATTTTTAAATAATTACAGCGTATCTAATATAAATGAAGAATTTAACCGTAAAAATTTAAAAAACTTTGATGCAAGCAGCTTACCACCGTGTAAAACTGAGCTATTTCAACAATTTCTACGAGCTAATTACATTTCTAGCATATGGAATTATGCTCATGAAAAACAACCAACCATTTTTACTCCTGAACAAAATGGATGGAGGTTAGAGGAAAACCAGTTTCACTTTCATTGGTTTGATGGTGACCAATTACCAAGGGACGTTGGTGAATCTCTTCAACAATCAGGTACTATAATTAGAGTTCAAGATTAAAATTTATTTAACTAGTAATTTTATGTATTTTAATTCTTTTGATTATTTTTTGCAGAAGAAGATGTCAGCAACAACATAACTGATGACGATGAAGATGATGACTTAGTTGGACGGTATCGTGATTGGTTAAATGATGAAAATTGAAATAATTGTTATGATGATTGCGATAATTAAACAATAAAATAAATGCTTATTTTAATTAATTATGGGTAAATTTTTTTTTTCAAAAATGATTTTGTAAAATAATAATTTCAAATGATATTTTTAACAATGAAATAAAAATTTTTCTAAGAAAAAATAGCTCTGAACAGATTAATTATACCAGAAATATTAAATTAATTAATTTACTTTCATACTGACTAATTATTACGTTAATATTGAAATAGAGATACAAAAATTTTATATCGGAAGCTGTACCGTAAGTATTTTTCATATATTGACTCTAAGACGCATGCGCATAATGCTTTCACGCTCATACTCACGGCAGAATAATTTTGATGTTTAGGGGGTGTTTGGTCAATCAATTTTGTCTGACTAATTAAATATAACTTCGTAACAATTGTCTGAACAACATATTTAAATGTCAGACATGTAAAAATAAGTTAAGTTAATTTATTTTTTGTAGAGCTTTAAAGCGTCTGACAAAAGTACTGGCCCACGAAAAGTGTCTGACGCTTATGGTATAACTTTATAATAACACTCTACAAAATATATTTAAAAATCAGCTATGAAAATTTAAGTTAGGTAACTATTAATTTTAGTTACCTTTCACACCTGGTACCTGCCCAGGTGTCACTCGGCAAGCTCCACAAGCGCGCAGGTATTCTGAGCACATAAGACACTACTGAGAACATGAGGTTTCATTTATGTGAAAATAAGTTGTGTCTTATCGCTCTGGGATCTTGGACTATAACCCAAACAACCCAAAACCATACACTTCTCGTCTGCGCAAGCGCAATATACTCGTGGCTTCAAGTCTTCCCAAAATTACACACCTCACAAAAAACTCCGATTCTCCAACACTAGTGGTTCAGGAGATATCACTTCTTGAATCCACGTATGCGCAGACCCTCACCAGGGGATTCTATAGAGGAATAGCATCCGCCACCCCAAAACCCCAATCCTCTCTGACGAAAGCACCAGCAGTTAAATAACTGATGGTCTGCTCATGCGCATAACGAAAAATGCCCGTAAGGGGTAACATCAATTTCGAAATTAACCCCAGGGCCACGGTACGGACACTTTAACTCGGAAACAACGCTACATCCCCCAAACTGACTTGTCCTTGCACTGAATTGCCATGAATATTCTTTTAAAACTTCACAATATCGGCTCAGCACTCCCAACATAACCCATACAACCCAAAAAGAGGCACTTCTCTTCTGCGCATGCGCAACCTACTAGCGGCTGCAAGTCCTCCCAAAATCACACACCTTACAAAAAACTCCGATTCTCCAACACTAGAGGTTCAGGAGATATTGCATCTTGAATCCACGCATGCGCAGACCCTCACCAGTGGATTCTATGGAAGAATAGCATCCGCCACCCCAAAATCCCAATCCTCTCCGACGCAAATACCAGCAGTTAAATCACTGATGTTCTGCTCATGCGCATAACGAAAATGCCCGTAAGGGGTAACATCGATTTCAAAATTAGCCTCAGGGCCACGGTACGAACACTTCAATTTGGAAACAACGGTACATCCCCCAAACTGACTTTCCGTGCACTGAATTGCCATGAATATTCTTTTAAAACCTCACAATATTGGCTCAGCACTCCCGACATAACCCATACAACCAAAAAACAGTCACTTCTCTTCTGCGCATACGCAATCTACTTGCGGCTGAAAGTCCTCCCAAAATCACACACCTTACAAAAAACTCGGATTCTCCAACACTAGTGGTTCGGGAGATATCGCATCTTTAATCTACGCATGCGCAGACCCTCACCAGGGGATTCTATAGAGGACTAGCATCCGCCACCCCAAAACCCCAATCCTCTCTGACGAAAACTTCAGCAGTTAAATCACTGATGGTCTGCTCATGCGCATAACGAAAAATGCCCGTAAGGGGTAACATCAATTTCAAAATTGGCCCCAGGGCCACGGTATGCACACTTCAACTCGGAAACAATGCTACATCCCCCAAACTGACTTGTCCTTGCACTGAATTGCCATGAATATTCTTTTGAAACCTCACAATATCGGCTCAGCACTCCCAACATAACCCATACAACCCAACAACAGTCACTGCTCTTCTGCGCATGCGCAATCTACTTGCGGCTAAAGGTCCTCTCAAAATCACACGCCTTACAAAAAACTACGATTCTCCAACACTAGTGGTTCGGGAGATATCACATCTTTAATCCACGCATGCGCAGACCCTCAACAGGCGATTCTATGGAGGAATAGCATCCGCCACCCCAAAACCCCAATCCTCTCTGACGAAAACTACAGCAGTTAAATGACTTCTCATCTGCGCATGCGCACAACGAAAAATGCCCGGATAGGGCAGCATGAACCTCAAAAAAATAGGTTTCGGCATTTTAAGCAAAATATTCCGCAAAATAGTAGTAATTTTTTGATTTTTTTCATGTCACGTGATCTTCACGAAATTTTGCAAAAGTGTTTGCATTGGTCTTTTGCATCTAACTACTGAGTTTCAATTTAATCAGATCAGTATTTTTCGAGTTATCGTGAAAACAAAATTTTAAAATTTTTGAAATTTTTTTTTGCCACTTTAGGGCCGTCCGGTCAAAACAAAACTTCGCAGGCAGATGAAGGTCATGATTCTACAATCTGATGCCAAATTTCAGAAAGATCGAGTGATCGGTTCCGGAAATATTCATAAAAAACGTTTTGACTAAAAACGGCCTTAACTCCGAAACCGCTCGGTGGATTTCGCCCGTTAACGAACTGGTCCGAGATATTTACGCAACAAAACTACCCTGAAAATTTCAACGCTCTAAGTCATTCCGTTCGAGAGTTATCGTGCTTACGGCCGGCCGGACCGGACGGACAGAATTGAATTTGACCTCGAATTATTCATCAGGGAGTCGAACCCAATCGTTTGAGACCATTTTCGAAAAAAAATTCGAAAAATACAGACATTGTGACGAAATGATAGCACGCTGTTCCTTGCGGAACACGCGCGCAAAAAGACTATCTTTGTAAACGAAACGTGTAATTACAAAAAAATAAACGCTAACAGCCACACTCAAATACGAATTTAAAGAAGATGTTCGAAGTAAAAGAAGAAAAACATATTTTTTTCTAATAATTTTAGCAATATCTTAATATTCTCGACATATGTTTATATGACAAACTAGGGCTTATTTTTGACGTAGAATACGTGGTTAAAATTTCTTGGTTAAGATCTGGATCACCCTGTATAATGTTGTAAGTGTGGACTTACCACTATATCGATATGTTCGTGAAGATTTTTGCAAGAGGCTGCAAATTGTTCTGAAGTTGCATACTCGAAATACCATAGTTTATTCTTCATCCGGCTGTTGAATTTTTCAGGATTCTTCTCCCTCTCGAGATGGAACTTAACACAAATGGCAGCATCCTGGGCAACAAAACAAAAATTTTTAACGCAATATTCAATGATCTTATAGTTTTGAGAATATGGTGGAAATGTGAGAATATCGCTTAAAGTTCAATATTTCCTATTGAAAATTTACAAATCTTCTCTATCTAATGATTTTATTTTATTTTTAACATTATTTTGTATAGAATTTACTTTCTACATTTATCGCGATAATCTATGAACACATGAGGAAGCATGTGAATTATTCAAACAAGAACATCCTGACGGACTACCTTTTGCAAGATCCACAGAAAGTAAATTGGTTGCTGAATTCACTGATGCTTAAGAAATCACAATTTGAACATTTGCTGTAAATTTGATTTTTGGGTTGAAAACAGATTTTCTTCTATTATGACGTAAATTTTCTGGCTCATTTTATTATTTTATACAGTCTGTTCACAGGCTTTCCCACTTTTATTTCTTAAAATCGGTAAAGTACTATTTTCTCAAAAAAATTGTTTTTTAAGCAAACAATTTTTTACACCGTCGTTTAGGTAAGTGTAATAAAGCAGCAAACAAAATTGGGGTATTCCTTAAAAAAAATAATTTAAAAATGAATGACGTCATAAGTAAAATTTGCATGACATAAGGTGGTTAATTTAAAAGTGGGAAAGCCTTGTGGACAGGAGCTTTGGCGCTCTTGTCCAATTTTTAACAAATCATCTCCGAAAGTATTGGTTTCTCAGAGTTGGGAATGATATCAATGGATTATTATGGTAGAACTACATCATGAAACAAATTAAAATCCTTTTGCATCTTATCTTTATATGACGGTTCAATTGTGGCTACAAATTGATCAAAACTATCAGGAGTCATTCTGAAAAATTGAGTAAATGAAATAACCAGTTTTATTTATGAAACAAATCTGATGTAATCAGTCCAGAGAGAACACAAACCAGAATACTTATGTAGGAAATTTTAAACATTGTTACTAAAGAATAACTACCTGTACGTTCGTTAGATATCCCGTTCTAAATCTTCAATAATTAGAGAATGACTCGTAAATTATCCTCGTTCATTGCATCATTCATTTTCGACTCACTAACCAAAAAACTCTGCCTATGAACTTGGCGAATCCAAATTTCAAATTGTTTACATGCTTAAATCTTCCAAACTCTACAGAAATATACTTTCAATTTATATAATTTATATTTCAAAATGGACCTACAGCAAACAGATACAACATAGACAGATAGAATTCGCATTCTGGGATAACATAGAAGTACGATGTATTATTGAAATTTCGAAAAATCATATCTCCGAAAGTATTAGCTTGTTAAAGTTGAGAATGATATCAGTGGATTATTATGACTACACCTTAAAAAAAATGAATTAATAATTTCTAATGTAAAGTTTTTTTTTGTTACTCCGAAACCATCCTGCCGATTTTGCCGAATAACAAACTCAACCGATATATTTATGTCCCAAACCTACTCTGAAAATTTCAACTCTCTAGCTCATTCCGTTCGAGAGTTATCGTGTTAACGGACGGTCGGACATAATCGATTTCGACCACGGATTAATGATCGGCGAGTCGAACCAAATAGCTTAAGACCATTTTCATCAAAAAACTCTAAAATTACAGACATTTGGGCAAATTGATAAGCACTCTGTTCCGAGGAACAAGAGCGCCAAAAACTAAAATTGATCTGCCCGATCGTTTTGCTTGAAAACATTCTATAACGCAGTTATGAATTTTGACTAAAAAGTTATAGGGTAGTCCTGCACCATCCATTAATCACCTGCATTGTTAATGCATTTATCAGCAAGGAGCAAGTTAGTGCTCGCACCGCTCAAGTAAAGGTAAAGTATTCCTTAGCGACTTTCTTTGTCATTTTCATGCACTAACCCTATGAAGCTACGAAATGAATTATAAAGCGTTTTCATTGAGAATTCTGAAAGAGCTCTGAGATGACTTATTAATCAAATGGATGTACGAAAGAGAGATATTATTAATTTATCTTGTGCATCCATTCATGAAATGAAAGTAGGTACTTTGATATTTATGTATGTCTGCACGACAAACGTAATTACACAGGTAGCAGAGAGAAGGCAAATTAATACTGCGTACGATGAAGGGGTTTAATCAAACAAACCGAATGATTTTTACTTGTTCCTTCGTTCCCACCATGATTGCTGACGCATGTTTATTATTGAAGCGACAGACACCAAGATGCGTAAAATTCACGTATAGTGGCTTTATATCACATGAATTAAAACATGGTATGTTGATTTATACTACACAGAAAAAAGTATTTTCTCAAACAAAATATTCCAATATTCTTATTTATTTTTACTTGTTCTGAGAGTTTTTTTTCTCATTCGATGGAAAATATTTCAAATTGAAAATTTTCAAATGCTTAAATGTTGACTTTCATTTTCTCAGCTTAAATGTTTACTTCAAGAAAATATTTCTCATTCAAACTTGAAAAATTGTTCTGTTCAAATAATGATAATCTTCAGCTTAGAATGTATAGGCTTTTCAGAGTGAATATCCCGTGTACTTCGAATGAGACTACAGCCACTTATGCTGAGGATACTGCTATACTGAAACTGAGTTTTCCACAAATTCGATTCAAATATACCATATTTCAATATTAAAACTACTTCACTTCATGGATCATAAAAACAAAACTCGGCAACTTAAATAAAAAATACGATATTTATATTGTGCAATATGGAATGTTCAGTCTAATGATTTTTGTTTGAGTAGAAGCTCAAAATAATCTTCAAGTTTCTCTGATTTTCTTGATCTGATATGCGGTCGCCCTATTTAGATTCAAACGGAGTATTTCGCTTTGCATGACAACCAATCTGATGGTTTCCCGCACAAATGAAACAGGTGCAGGGTGCAGTTGCAGGGTACAGATCAGAACTATGTTTTCAATAGTTTCATTAGTTTCTAATTCTAAGGTTTTTATTCTCTTTCCGTCTTCCAACGTGTGTGCTTCTATTTTCTGAGTTTGCTCGCGTATATATCGTTCTCATTAGTCATATTCATAGGTGTATCACGGCATTATGCAGGAGAACACTTCGGAGGTGGATATTAGTGAAGTACTAGAGAATTGGGGTTGTTCTGAATCTGTGATTCAAGTGTTTAAAGGTAAGTCAATATTGTTTTTGCTGGCATGCTGGCATTAAAAACTGTAGTTTAATTATTGCTGATTCCAAATTGTAGAATATGGGAATATAATGTGGCATTTGTTATCCTATTTTTTCCTGAAAATCAAAATGAGAAGTTTATATTTCTAAATTTATTTTAACACCTGACGTATATGTACCTACATAATTAAGGTATTTTAATATAAGCCATCTGTCGTCTGTATATTTAATTATATTCTGGCTCTCTATGAAAAAATCTAGGTATAGGTATGTGAAACTTATAAGTTCTTTATACAGGATTATCCACAAGATGCTATTTTCTTGTATCTAGGACAGGAATCTGCCTAGGCTTTTATGACTGTAATTTAAAAATATCCTATGTATTGTTAACACAATTCTCTGTTTCTACCTTTTCAGATAACCAAATTGCCGATAGTCAACTCCCATTGCTCAATGCAGAACTATTAAGAGAAATGGTTCCCCAAATGGGACCGCGAATGTTGCTATACGAAAAAGTCATGAAAATTTTGAATTATCTGCTCAAGAGGATAGTAAAGAGGTTGGTGGAAAGTATTTTATATAATCTTACAAATATTGACTGTTTAATTTTTATCGCATGCTTACAAATTGTATCTATACCTACAGCAAAAAAGACCCGCATAACAGCTATATCAACTTCAAGTTTTTAATTAATCTGGTATATGAAAAACGCACGATAAAACTGTTGTACAAATTATTTGCCACCTCCCTATCTACATGCTTTCGTTTGGTTGTTATGGTGTGGAACCTTTTTCAAATAATATCCTATTTTGTTTGTCAGATTGTAATACAGCTAATATTATTATACTGTACCTATAACCTGCAACCAATCGATACGAACGTGGCAAATAATATGATGACAAATTTTCTTATACAGCAAGTTTTTCGATAGGCGGTGATCATATTATTCTGGCATTATGCGCTTCTTCTTTGAGACTGTATGTATTTTGAATTTTCATTCTATAAACATTTCCGAACTGTTATAACTATGATTTATCACCTCCATAACTATAGGGTGTTATTTCAAAGACAAATACAGAGAGTGTTATTATTATTACTCCTCTGAAAATATTGGTTACCCCTATTTTTGACCTCTTTTCTGAATTCCCAACTACTTTGCGAAACGTAGGACCTGTTTCATTTATAACAAAATTGAGTACAGGCTAATAATACACTTCGTTTTCAGACATTGTGATTTAATATCAAAAGGTTGAATTATATTATTGATATAGGTATAGTTTTCTTATGCATACTATTTTAATCTTTATCTATCAGATATCAAGAGCTGTGATTAAAAAGACTTCTAGAATTATTTTTTATTTTTTACTGCCTCGCATTGTTCAGAGGAAGGAATGTTCTGTTATCTATTTTTAAAGGTATCTAATAAATTTATTTCATACACAAGAGCTGTTATGTTTGATTTAATAAATTTTCGTTTTGTATATTGATATGTATTTTTTTTGTATACCTACTAATATTTAAAACTATTTAGAATTAACATACAAGAGCTGTTATGTTTGATTTAATAATTTTTCGGTTCGTAGATTGATTTGTATTCTTTTGTGATTTTTTTGTGATTATTTAATATCAAAAGGTTGAATAATATTATTGATGTAGGTATACTTTTCTTAAGCATACTATTTTTATTTTATCTATCAGATACCAAGCACTGTGATTAAAAAGACTACTAGAATTATTTTTTATTTTTTACTGCCTTGCATTGTTCAGAGTGAGGAATATTCCGTTAATTTTGAAGGGTACCTAATACATTTATTTCATACACAAGAGCTGTTATGTTTGATTTAATAAATTTTCGTTTTGTAGATTGATATGTATTTTTTTTTGTATACCTACTAATATTTAAAACTATTTAGAATTATTCAGCAAAATTGTCCAACAAGAAAAAAACAAAAAATATAAGTGGGCGAGCTGGTGCCAAGCCAAAGTCCAAGGATTCCCGATTGGATAACTCTATTATATCTAAGCTTATAATTTCAACCTTACCTTAATACTTTTATTTTCAAGACACGAAAATATTTTTTTCATCTTCTCTTGAAAATATAGGGTAAAGAGAATGGTGACATTATAAGTAGGTATAATAAACATTCGGGAGAATTTCATTTTGAAAATATGCATAATAATATATTGAATATTATCATCATCTCAGAATAAACATATTCAAAATAGCGATTCAAATATCACTTGCTTTGAAATTAGACACAGTCTTTCCACTTCAAAATATCAAATGCTTGAATTTAAAATAAAACCATCTCACTGTGAAGGCTTATTATAATCTTAATGATGTAGTAAAATACTCAATTCAATATATGTGAAATTATAAAGAAGAAAACAATGATTCGCTTCAAGAGTTCATATTCTCAATATAGTCAATCCATATTTTTAATGTCATCCGATGATATTTCTACTTTGAGAAATTATATTCTCAATATAATCCTATCAAATATTCGATGCAATCAGATGCTATACATAATTCTAATCTCCATATGTTGTGATTAAGTAACTGTTTTATTTGATTTAAGACTACATTTTTGTGGAATAAGGAGTAAATTACTCTTTGAATGAGCATTGCAGCATCCTTAAATTGAATAATCATTTGCTACATTGAAATCAATGGAATTGAGAATTTGATAATCTTCATTGAAATGGATATCCTCTAAGGGATATACAAATCTAACTAAGGCTTGAAATGAAATTTATAGAATTGAAACAAGTATTTTATTTTTTCCGTGTATAAATAGAGCAATGTGATACTTTTTGGCGCGCTTGTTCCTCGGAACAGAGTGCTTATCAATTTGCCCAAATGCTGTAATTTTCGAATTTTTGGCTGAAAATGGTCTTAAACGATTTGATTCGACTCACTGATCAAGAATCCGTGGTCGAAATCGCCCGGCCGTTAACACGATAACTCTCGAACGGAATGAGCTAGACAGTTGAAATTTTCAGAATAGTTTTGGGGGATGAATATCTCGACTAAGTTCATTATTGGACAAAATTAGTAAAATGGTTTCAGAGAATTTTTTTTACATTATAAATTTCAAAATAAGTTATTCTTAAAATGCAGTTTCACCATAGGAATCCATGGATGTCCTTTTTAACTCTAACAAGCTAATACTTTCGGAGATATGATTTTTCAAAATTTCAATAATAAATCGTACCTACTTCTGTGTTTTCACAGAATGCAATAATTATTCAGATGGTTTCAGAGTAACAAAAAAAAGATATTTTTTTTACATTACAAATTTCAAAATAACTTTTTCTCAAAATGCAGTTTCACCCTAGGAATCAATTGATGTCATTTTTAACTCTAACAAGCTAATACTTTCGGAGATATGATTTTTCAAAATTTCAATAATAAATCGTACTTCTGTGTTTTCACAGAATGCGATAATTATTCTATCTATGAATTATTATAATATGATCTATGTTAATACATTTCAACTTATTTTCCTGAGACATGATATGTCAAAAAAAAATAAAAAATTAAGTGTACTGTAATGGATCTTGATTGTTGATGTTGCACATGGGAGTTAACCTAACCTAACCTAAATGTGAATTAAATAAGAAAGGGAATTATTTTGGTTGGTTCAATTAGTTTAGTTAGTTTGATATGTTTGATATTCTAGAAGGAAAGAAAAAAATTAATAAATAAAGTGATACTGTAATAGATATTGAATGTTAATGTTGCGCATGGATGGAAGTTTATTCTCTGTTGTAGCATATAGAATGTTTGTATATTAGGTTGCCTATTTTCAAATAAAGGATTATAAAATTTTGATATTTAATGCCCATGGTTAATCCATATGATGATGGGGGAATGGTAAAGGTAAGTTAATAATATGGAGTTCAGAATATGTCCAGTAAAAACAAAACTGAATATTGGCTAAAGTTTCAATTGATATAATAAAATTCAGAGTGGATTTGAGGAAAAAAAAATGGTTCATCATAGAATTGAGGAACGAATATCTCAGATGAGTGCGTTGTTGGGTAGAATTGGTCTATTGGTTTTGGATTAATAATTTTTGGACTCTTGTTGAATTTAAATTCTTTTATGGTGTTTGAATTTAATTTCTGCTATTATGAAGTTCTATCATAAGAATCCATTGATATCATTCCCAACTCTTACCAATACTTTCGAAAATATGATTTGTCAAAGTTTGAACAAGAGCGCCAAAGCTCCTGTCCACAAGGCTTGAATCAATTTTAGTTGAAAAATTAAGACAAATATAAAATATCATAACATATAACTTTTAGTGATGGGACCTCTCGAGTGAAAATAATCGAACCTTTCGATTATTGAAACATCTCGAGATGTTCTAAAAAATGCGAGTGAACTCATTCGAATGATTTTCTGTCGTCTATCATATGGCACCCAGATGAGATATCACTCGACTCGAGTAAGAATTGAATGAAATGAGATGAGATACGAGGTATATTTCGAATTTACTTTGGCGGCACTTCTGATTCGACTGGAGGGCGAGATATGAGTATGAGATTTGAAAGGTTTCTGTAACAATCGATAGAATTTATGGCTGCCATCTGGAAAGATCAGGGCCTGTCGGAATAATTGTATTATCTAATTATTAGTAATATTGGGAAGCTGTGTGCACAGTAGATGAATATTAACCATTGAAAATCTGTATTCTGTGCAAAGTCTTTATTCAAAGCAGAGCGCTTTCGGCCTCTAGGCCATCTTCAGTGCTACCTTGTCAGTTTTAAGCACAGAACAAACGTCCATCGAACGGGACAAACACAATTCAGACAAGTAGGTATCGAACAACAAAATAATTATTAATTATATTATCGTTCGACAATTTGAAGTAATCTGGGCTGAAGTCAGAAATTGAGGAATTTGTCATGGCTTGTCAAGAAGAAATAATAAATACAAGATGGTATAAAAAGAACATCATGAAAGTGGACACCCCCAACAACGTGTAGAGCATGTCACAGCCAGCAGGCAACTGTTATGCACGTCCTGTCTGCATGCAGCGTTCATGCTCCATCAGGACATGTGGAAAGACATAATGCGGCACTCCGAATTCTCTATGTCCATCTGAGGGAGGTTTATGGTATAGACAATGAACCAGGGCTACCATATGTAACTCTCGAGATTAAAGCAGTTGAAAATGACAGAGCTCGCATCTACTGGAACTATGCGATTCCAAAAACTCGGCAAATCCACGCCATAAAGCCTGATATAGTCCTGCTGGACAAAGAGCTCAAGGAATTGTTCATTGTCGATTTTTCCTCCCACGCCGAAAATAATGTGGTGATGAAAGAAGAACAGAAGAGGGAAAAATACAAGAATTCATTGTTCGAACTGGGGATCCTGTATCCAAGGCATAAAGTTAGGATGGTTGTACTAATCATAAGATCTCGGAAACCGGAATGAGGGCGAACTACGTGACATAATTGAAAATTATTCCGGTCTGTAAATCCATGGCAGAGTTTTTGGCGCACATAATGCAGAACGCAGTGTTGCTCAGATGACTTAGGGTCATCAGGTCCCATCAACTGCGAAAGCAGCTTGCAGTTCATCTCTTTTGTTAAGGGACGCTGTAAGGGCAGGACGAAGAACTACTCTAAGTAATGTGCGAGAGGTTTTTTAGGCGGACCCTCCAAGAGTAAGCCTGTGAAACGTTTGTCCTCTAAAGCGGACAAAAAAAATACTAATAAATAAACATCACTCACCACACCGATCGAAAAATAATTGTTGATGATATTGTAGGGTATTCTGGTATCCGCCTGAGTTAGATCTGGCTCTGGAGGCGAGCTGTCCGAAAGTTCGATGAGCCATCTGTCGAGCAGCACGGTGGATGCTCTCGCTATCTTGTGCAGTATTTTATGAATGGATTCACCCTCGTACCCCCCGCCCCAGCGTAGGCATCTTGCCAGGTCGTTTCCGGTCCCGAGTGGAATGACACCCACAGCCGGCTGGCACTCAAGTTCCACTTTATCTGAAAATGAAGGATTATGACACCTGAAGAATGAAATTAATACAGGGCGGAATGTTGAATGGTCGGTATTTGGGAATATTATCGTGAAATGTTCGTTATTACGTCTCATGACGTCACATTATAAGAAACGTAGATTTGTTTTTCTCAGAACAAAGGAGCTCGCTTGTAAACCGTGAATATTTGTCTATTGAGTTATCTGGGTTTTAGTTTACCATGTGTGGTCTCACCCTTGAAAATCATACTTCTACGAAAAGATAACTGCGAGTGGAATTTCTTGTTACGGTTCGACCTTTGTAGAGCGATTTATTGCCTGTTTCCTGCAAAAGAATGCTCAAATGCGTTTAACAGCTGAAGTGGTAAGAAAGTTTCTTAACACATTGTTTAGTGCTGTGGAAACAATCCAGCTGTTGCTGACAGGTTTTATGCAGAACTCAAGTAAAGTCAATTCAGATAGATTTAACACCCTAGAAGTTCACTCATTGGTGCTTGTATCCGGAATTTCAGATGCATTCCCAACGACAGATGGGAGTATTGTTCTAACAAATCAGGCCAATTTTTAGATCGAAACTCCAATCATTGTTAATATTTCCCCCGATTTGTCCAGATTAGGGAAACTCCTATTTTTTCTCTCTGTGGTCTTTTATATACCATTACACTGAAAATAATCCACTACTACTTCTCTTAGTGTAAGAGACATTACTTCTATTTTGATCGGTCGCGAAACTAATGCCTCTTTAGTTCTCCTTCCAAATATGTAGTCACTTCTTCTTTGCTATACATTTTCATATAGAAGGAAGATTTTAAATTGTATTAATACTGCATTGTACAATTACTTCATGTTTGCTCCCAAAGTATCGGCAACAAGAAAATATATCTTGATGTTTATTTAAAGTACGTTCGAATATTTCATCACTTCCTATCCTCGTAATTGTTATCTTATTGCAAGCAACAACTTACGCCTTAATCAACGACATTACTACTGGGTGCTTGAAGTTAAGTATACCCATCTACTCCCTCTGGTAAAAGAATCAGGATTCAAAATTTCATCTTTCGAACTATAATCTCCTGATAAAACAATCAGGATCCAATAGAGGTATTTAAATGAAACAAATTCTTTTCGTTTATTATTTTGGAATAGTGCTGGGAAAAAAGGTTGTAACCCCTTTGAAATTATCTTAGTTAGCTACAGGCACGGGACTAAAGGAAGAAGGGGGGGGAAAGGTCTACCCCCATTGTTAAACCGAGTTGGCAAATTTTCAACACAGTTGGAAAAATTTCGAAGGAGTTGGAATATTGCCGTAAATTCAATATTCAGTAGTTTTAGTTATCCGAAAGCGGGTAGCTCGGACTATATTTGTTCCGATACTGTATATGACACCATTGCTACATGAAAACGATCGTTTAAGTATAGTTAGAGAAGATCACAAACCAGTGAACATGTTCGCAAATAACAGATTTCGAAACTCGATAATTTTGCTTCTGGTACCCCCTTAGATCTGGGCTTCGTCCCTGCTTCATTTTATGAATTAGCCGTCAGTATATGTTTCCCAAAAAAGCACCCAGAGGATCGAAACGATTCGAAGCCGCCCTGGCATATTGATGCATCTAGGCACTCGGCATCCACTCTCTTTCCGACTTGGAAATAATTGAAGTATTGAAACGATCACATTCGTTCTCTTCGGGAAATGCCAGGCTTGAAGCCAACTCGTCTACTGCAGGAATTAAGCCCACTCACTGACGAGCTCTGCCCGCTAACGAATTATCGAGCTTTGGTTTGAATTACGAGAGTCTAGTTCGGGTTTAACAGTTTTTCCAGACGAAGGGAGTTCCGTTTTCGGCACAATGTGTTTCCTCGAATAGCGCGAAGAAGGGATTTCGAATTGTTCGGCACATAATATGTCGCTGCCTTGCCTTGGTACTCTGCGTTCGGCGTAGTGACGTAGTCAGTTGAAGAGTCGGGTGGGGTACTATACAATATTTATATATACCTAAACATATTCGGAATTAGGTAACTGCCGACATAAGCGTAAACGCAAGAGACACCTTTGATCGGGTCAACGATTCTTGCAATTTCGCACTTGTCACAATTAGGACAATTACCCAACATCCAAATACACTGCTCTACAGGAGGACAGCATTGCGTCTCTATTGATTAAGTACATTTTACATAAATACCAATAAATATCTACTTGAAATGATGTAATATTGGTGAAGAGAGGGCTTTTCTTCCACATTATTTTCCCCAATCTTAGGTAACTTGGCACTAAACGTAGATTAAACTCTTCAGGTTTATATTATGATGTTTTTATTTCATCCCCTTCTGACCTTCCCAACAATCTCTCTTACTCTTGATATCTGAAAGCATCTTGGGTTGCATACACAACGTAGACTTCTTCTATGTTCCCTAGACGATCAAAATCACACATCCAAGGGTAAGAATCGCGCCATAGATTTCATTCACTCCATTAATAGTTAGTTATAGAAGCATTTTTGGGCAGGATCAGTACAATACCTAAGATATATTTGTTCCGATACTGTATTTGACACCACTGCAACATGAAAACGATCGGTTAAGTGTTGTTCTGTTCCCATTTTGTACATATGTGTATATTTTTTCTATTCTTTTAAATTATAATTATATTGATTTGCGACAATGCAATTGTATGAAACGTGGAATCTCCTCGATGAGGCCTATATGTTCTGACATTATCTTGCTGACTCTGCGCCTAGAGATAGATACTGCCAGACTTAAGCCAGTCTAGTAAGAAGAAGATGTCGAAGGTCCCTCACCCCTACGGAACCACAGAGAACAAGGGGTGATAGTTCCTCTCTTGGTACGACTTAGCCAGTTCGTTTTCTAATCTCAGCGAAATAAGTCGCTCAAAATACCACCGCGAGTTTCTACTGGTAAGTCTAATCATATCGATTCTCATAGTGTTTGTCAGTAGTGATTATATGATTGCTTAGACTTGTATTTCCCGGCTCATAATATCTCAATATTCATATTGTCTAAAATCGAATTAGCGAATGCGAAGAAATTATTGTTCATTTGGTTGGAGTCAAAGTAAGTGTGGTTAGAGAATACCACAAACCAGTGAATATGTTCGCAAAATTAAAAATTCCGCAAATCGATAATTTTGCTTCCGGTACCCCATTAGATCTTGGCGTCGCCCCTGCTTCCTTCTATGAATTAGCCGTCAGTATGTTTTTTCAAAACGCACCCAGAGGATCGAGACGATTCGAAGCCGCCCTGACATATTGATGCATCTAGGCACTCGGCATCCACTCTCTTTCCGACTTGGAAATAATTGAAGTATTGAAACGATCACATCCGTTCCCTTCGGGAAATGGCAGGCTTGAAGCCAACTCGTCTCCAGCAGGAATTACGCCCACACACAAACGAGCTCTGCCCGCTAACGAATTATCGAGCTTGGTTCGGGTTTAACAGTTCTTCCAGACGAAGAGAGTTCCGGGAAAAAGGAAAATAACAACGGGATCTCGTGTTTGCCGATTTTACGACCTTTGTTGTTGCTAATCTCGGTTGCGGGAAACGAGTTGATTGAGCGGACTGGTGCGAATATCTGATAATTTCGTCTTGTTTTATCTGGTTTTTGCACAGACGTGGCGTCAAGAGTTCAACCGTGGTCGTTCAGTGAATGCTGAGTGAGTTTCGATGAATTGTTGCACGTAACTCCAGCTGGAGTTTAATCAGTCAGAAAATTGTGTACCTGGATGAATACTCAAATCCTTGGAGTATAAACATCATTCTTCCTTTAAAATCTGCAACGGGAATTTAGGGCTTCACACGAGGCGAGAGTATACAAAATCTCGTCTCGGTCTCGCCAATTTCCAAAAAATTGAGTCTCGTTTAAGTCTCGTTCTCGCCTCGTTATCAGTTATCTCGTCTCGTCTCGCTCAATTCTGAATAACGATAATAAATATTATAATATATAAGCGAAATGGTATATATTAATTAATAATTTTGTAAAGCTATATTTAATACGCTCTTATACAAAAATATTTGTACATGTACATATTATTTTTAATTTTAAACACTGTTAATTTCCTCTTTTAAATTACTCGATGACCAAGAATTCAAACATAATCAAGCTTGCATCACATCATCTTTCAATGACGTACGTGTTTTTGCCATGATCATACCTGCTGTAGAAAATAATCTTTCAACAGATACGGATGTAGCCATAAATAAATCATCGGCCATCTGAGAAAGTGTAGGAAAAACTTTTTCATCACTTTCCACCACTGTAAAATATTTTGATTCCTATTTGCTCTTTCTAGCAGTAAATATTCCCCAAAATCAGCTTTCTAATATTTCGAAGTTTTGTTGATGTTTTGAAGAGGCTATCGATGTCGATACATTTTTTAATTGAATTGGAAAAATTGGTATAGTTTTCAATGAATATCTTCCCAGTGGGTACATTATTGAGGGTGTTCTTGGCGTATTCCTCATAACACTTTTAGAAACATTGAATAGCTTCATTTCTTTACCAGTTTTATTATACGTACTTCCACAGATGTACACAAAAATTGTTCACATCTTCCCTATAAGAAGCACAAGACAACACATTTTTCCAGATGTTCAAATAGAAACGAAATTTTAAAAGCATTGTGATATAGGGGCATTAAAAGTTGTCTGTTATGTATATAATTCATAATGGCATCAGTTTTTATGGTTGTGAATTCTATTTTTTCTTGAAAAATAATCTCTATTATCGCGAGTTCATAACAAACATAATAATTAATAATCTTCTAAAAAATCGTGTATTTCTAGAACGATCGATGTATAATATAGACCAAATATATTGGTAATTATAATGGAAACTCTTCATATTCAATTGTTTTCTGTGGGTGTTGAAAAAGGTCGAGTCGTATATAAGAAAAGTTTACTGTATGTATCTGTAGTAAATAAGACGATCTTCTAGGTAAAAAATTGCGAGCCAAAGAAACCCTTTCAATAGTATACACGTTTAATACTCTTGCTTCCCACGAAATATCGGTTAAGATCTCCTTCACTCCCCTAACTTATATCTGGTTTACGTCGGTTTCTTCCAAGGTCTTCCACAATTTAGCGAGTGGATATTTCTGCCTTGAACCCTTTCTGTTCTTCTATGACATGTATTTCATATTCTGTTCTTCCTTTTATTATTCTACCATATAATCTGGACAATGAGTTGGTAACAGTGAGTCCTCGGTAATATGGACATAAGAATAGTACGAATCTCCACTTGAAATCAAATTTTTAACGGTGATTTGAGCATCTATTGTGACAAACAAAACAGCTGTCAATTGAATTCTTATCATTTTCATCCACTTTCGCCACCATATTGTAAAAATGGGTTCAAGCCCTGTGGACAGGAGCTTTCTGGCGCACTAGTTCAAACAGAAATTATATCTCCGAAAGTATTGGTTTCTCAGAGTTGGGAATTATATTAATGTATTCTTAAGATAGAACTGCATCATAAAAGAAATTCAATTCAAATAATAGTTTATTTATCAAGATTAAATGAGCAATCTGAGAATGAGAACTGCACCATGGAAGAAATCAAATTAAAATAGCTGAACTGAATTTGACTCTCTCTTATAGAACAGGATGACATATACGAGTATGAAAACAGATCATATAATAAAGCTTAGATAGAATAATGATAACATTCTGTGAAAACATAGAAGTACGATTCATTATTGGAATTTCGAAAAAACATATCTCCGAAAGTATTAGCTTGTTTGAGTTGAAAATGATATCAATGGATTTTTATGGTGAAACTGCATCTGAAATAAAAATTGAATTTGAAAGGGGTTACTTAAAAAAAAATTTTTTTTTCGTTACTCCGAAACCATTTGTCCTATTTTGCCCAATAACGAACTTAACCGAGATATTCATCTCCCTAACCTACTCTGAAAATTTCAACTGCCTAGCTCATTCCGTTCGAGAGATATTGTAAAAAAAAAAATATTAATTTTCAAAAAAATTTTTTTACACTTTGCTGTAACCTGGTCAATACAAAACTCCACGTACATATGAAAGTCATGATTCTACAATTTGATGGCTAAATATCAGATAGATCGAGTGATCGGTTTCGGAAATATTCATAAAAAATGTTTTTACTAAAATCGGCCATAACTCCGAAACCGCTCGATGGATTTTGCCCATTAACGAACTTAACCGAGATATTTACGCTACAAACCCACCTTGCAAATTTCAATGCTCTAAATCCTTTCGTTCGAGAGTTACCGTGCCTACGACCGGCCGGACATAATCGATTTCGACCTCGGATTCTTGATCAGTGAGTCGAATCAAATCGTTTGAGACCATTTTCAGACAAAAATTCGAAAATTACAGACATTTGGGCAAATTGATAAGCACTCAGTTCCGAGGAACTAGAGCGCCAAAAAGTGATGGGAGTTGATTGGCCTTCCTTTTAGGAGGTGTTGAGCAAACCCTTGGAAAACTTTTCCGAAAACAAATGTCAAAGAACATTGATAAACGTGATTCAAAAGTTATCCCTATCGAAGAATCTCATACAGCTAAAAAGACAAACTAATATTTCGATTGGAATTGAAAATTTTCAGCTCGTAAGCGGTCACCAAATAGAATAATCTTCTTCAATTACCCGATTCACGCTTAAACTACCGACTCTCGCTTCGTCAACGATCTCGCTTCAAAAAAAGTTTCACATCGTAACCAGCCCTAACTCGATTTGTAGTTCGTTCCCTAGGAATTTGGCGACCTGTGTTATTCAATTAAACCGGGAGTTTCGCAATATAACCCTCCCGGTAGTTGTCGTTCGAATATGTCGGGCAATTTAGCAGAGGGCCAAATTGCATCATCATTCGTTCATCTCGGATATAAGTCTTTGATCCCGTTAGTTGATTATACGGACCTTCCCTTATCTATGTCGGAAGTGATATTGTTCCGGCTACTCGACGCCAGAACTAGATGTTGGGTTCCGTAGTCCGTACGACGAAAGAATAAAGGACTGTCTGCTGGCATCACAATCAGCTGATGAGGGACAAAAAAATCATTTGTGTTCGCAATTATGAAATGTATACTTCATTCACTTTTATAAAGTCTCCCGGTAGGCCATGATTTAGGTCTATCACGTTTTTGGCGCTCTTGTTCCTCGGAACAGAGTGCTTATCAATTTACCCAAATGTCTGTAATTTTCGAATTGTTGGCTGAAAATGGTCTCTAACGATTTGGTTCGACTCACTGATCAAGAATTCGTGGTCAAAATCGATTCTGTCCGGCCGGCCGTCCGTTAACAAGATAACTCTCGAATGAAAGGAGTTAGAGGATTGAAATTTGCAGGGTAGGTTTGGAGCGTAAATATCTCGGACGAGTTCGTTAACGGGCAAAATCCATCAAGCGGTTCCGGAGTTATGGCTGTTTTTAGTAAAAACATTTTTTATGGATATTTCCGAAACCGATCACTCGATCTATCTGAAATTTAGCATCAGATTTTAGAATAATGACCTTCATACGCATGCGATGTTTTGTATTGATCGGAATGCCGTAAAATGTAAAAAAAAAATTAATTTAAAATTTTTTTTTCTACAATAACTCTCGAACAGAATGAACTAGGCAGTTGAAATTTTCAGAGTAGGTTTGAGAGATAAATATCTCGGTTAAGTTCGTTATTGGGCAAGATAGGCCAGATGGTTTCGGAGTAACGAAAAAAATTTTTTTTCTTAACTTACAAATTTCAAATTCAATTCTTTTTAAGATGTAGCTCATCCATAAAAATTCATTGATATCATTCAAACAGACAAATTATATCTCCGAAAGTATTGGTTTCTCAGAGTTGGGAATTATATCAATGTATTCATATGATAGAACTGCATCATAAAGGAAATTCAATTCAAATAATAGTTTATTTATCAAGATTAAATGAGCAATCATGAGAATGAGAACTGCACCATGGAAGAAATCAAATTAAATCTGGCCAATTTTGCCCAATAACGAACTCAACCGAGATATTCATCTCCCTAATCTACTCTGAAAATTTCAACTATCTAGCTCATTCCGTTCGAGAGTTATATCTATGTCTATGGATGAAAAGCAGTCTCACTACTCTCAGATCTCTTACTTCATGTTCCGTTCCGAAATGTAAGACTTTTCTGAGAAAAACTAATTTCGGAGCAAACAACTGAGATTTTTCTCACTTCGCTCACAATTCTTCGATTGATTAGATAATGTCATGTCACAGGAACATAAGTTGACATTAGGACAATTCATACATAGAATTATATCATTCTGTGAAAACGTTGAAATACGATTTATTATTGAAATTTTGAAAAATCATATCTCCGAAAGTATTAGCTTGTTAGAGTTAAAAATGATATGAATGGATTCTTATGATAAAACTGCTTTTTAAAAAAAATTTAATTTAGAATTTGTTTTGTAAAAAAAAAATTTTTTACTCCGAAACCATCTGTCCGATTTTGCCCAATAACGAACTTAGCCGAGATATTTATCCCCCAAACCTACTCTGAAAATTTCAACTCTCTAGCTCATTCCGTTCGAGAGTTATCGTGCCTACGGCCGGCCGGACAGAATGAATTACGACCACGGATTCTTGATCAGTGAGTCGAACCAAATCGTTTAAGACCATTTTCATCGAAAAATTCCAAAATTACATACATTTGGGCAAATTGATTAGCACTCAGTTCCGAGGAACAAGAGCGCCAAAAAGTTTCACATCGAAACCAGCCCTAACTCGATTTGTAGTTCGTTCCCTAGGAATTTGGCGACCTGTGTTATTCAATTAAACCGGGAGTTTCGCAATATAACCCTCCCGGTAGTTGTCGTTCGAATATGTCGGGCAATTTAGCAGAGGGCCAAATTGCATCATCATTCGTTCATCTCGGATATAAGTCTTTGATCCCGTTAGTTGATTATACGGACCTTCCCTTATCTATGTCGGAAGTGATATTGTTCCGGCTACTCGACGCCAGAACTAGATGTTGGGTTCCGTAGTCCGTACGACGAAAGAATAAAGGACTGTCTGCTGGCATCACAATCAGCTGATGAGGGACAAAAAAATCATTTGTGTTCGCAATTATGACAATACATGTATACTTCATTCACTTTTATGAAGTCTCCCGGTAGGCCATGATTTAGGTCTATCACGTTTTTGGCGCTCTTGTTCCTCGGAACAGAGTGCTTATCAATTTACCCAAATGTCTGTAATTTTCGAATTGTTGGCTGAAAATGGTCTCTAACGATTTGGTTCGACTCACTGATCAAGAATTCGTGGTCAAAATCGATTCTGTCCGGCCGGCCGTCCGCTAACAAGATAACTCTCGAACGAAATAAGTTAGAGGATTGAAATTTGCAGGGTAGGTTTGGAGCGTAAATATCTCGGACGAGTTCGTTAACGGGTAGAATCCATCAAGCGGTTTCGGAGTTATGGCTGTTTTTAGTAAAAACATTTTTTATGGATATTTCCGAAACCGATCACTCGATCTATCTGAAATTTAGCATCAGATTTTAGAATAATGACCTTCATACGCATGCGAAGTTTTGTATTAATCGGAATGCCGTAAAATGTAAAAAAAAAATTAATTTTAAATTTTTTTTTCCACAATAACTCTCGAACAGAATGAACTAGGCAGTTGAAATTTTCAGAGTAGGTTTGAGAGATAAATATCTCGGTTAAGTTCGTTATTGGGCAAGATAGGCCAGATGGTTTCGGAGTAACGAAAAAAAAATTTTTTCTTAACTTACAAATTTCAAATTCAATTCTTTTTAAGATGTAGCCCCTCCATAAAAATCTATTGATATCATTTTCAACTCTAACAAGCTAATACTTTCGGAGATATGATTTTTCGAAATTTCAATAATGAATCGTACTTCTATGTTTTCACAGAATGCTATAATTATTCTATGATCTGAATTATTATATGATCTGTGTTCATACTCATACATGTCATCCTGTTCATTAAGAGAGAGTCAAATTAATTTCAGCTATTTTAATTTGATTTCAACCATGGTCCTCATTCTCTGATTGCTTATTTATTCTTGATAAATAACAACAAATCGTGTCAAATTTTGAACAAGAGCGCCAAAGCTCCTGCCCACAGAGCTTGAACCAATTTTTTAAACTAAAACTAGGACAGGTTCACACTCCTGAAATATAGTCAATGTCAAAACAATTCTCTGAGACGTTGCCAATTTCTACTCTCAACAATCAACCTAATGTTCCATCTTAGACAAGATATCATCACAAACCATTACTTTCGAATAATAAAGAACTCTTCGCTTTGAAATTGAAAATGCCTAAAGCAGTTTTGAAGAAGCAAAGACAAAGTATCAGGAAGTGCTAAACAGAACTGAAATCTGCAATAGGAAAACTTCATTCTGTCTTAGGACATGTTGAACTCTCGAATGAAATTGCTTAGTTTCCTATCGTATCACCATATTTATATTAAGGTTTAACAGTGACTCGGGTTCCGTAGTACTACTACATGTGGAAACTGGTGTATTTCAAATTGTGCAGCAAGGTATTTAAATGTCTTCTATAGGCTTAATTCTCGAGAATTTCGAAAATTGGGGAATTCCATAGGAACGTCTGTTCGTTTAGAAGTTTTCCTGTTGGGTTATTCGGGCACATTTATTCTTTTTTCAAATGAACTATCTTGTGATAGTGATAGTAGAGTAACGGACCACTCAATCCATTATTTTTCATTAAAATTTCAACACTTCATTCTTCATTGCCGTACAAGAAAATGGCATAACTAAATCTTCCGACCAGTTTATATACGTGAAATATTTCCAGAGGAAAGAAAAAAAAATTTCTTCAACAGTCGCAAGGTCTTTGAAATTGTTGAATTCACATAATATCTTCTCAAATTCATTATTTTTCCCATGAAAATTCGCATCGTGAAAAATACGTAATTACTAAGACTTCTATGTAGAGAGGACAACGTTGCGTAGTTATCTGACAGGAAAAGGAGCATAACCTAACATTTTCAAAATATACACGGTGGAATGTGTCAAAATTTCATGGCCAACCGGAAGACTTTATAAATGTGAATGGAGTATAGTCAGTATGTTCCAAAATATATGTTCAATATTCCTTATTGTTCAATAATACATCCGAATATTAATGAAAACATTTTCAACAAACTCTGACGTGAAATCTGGATTCGAGCCTAAGTCTCGTCCCATGGATTGCGGATATATAACGGGTCCGCCAAATAACTTTTTTTTTTGAAAATGCAATAAAAAAAAAGCTACTGAATATTTTCTCAAATTTCTTTTTTTATTTGAAAGTACAATCCTTCCGATTAATAATCGGTACACTATCGGTCCAATTTTTAAGCACATTATCAATTGTGTGCAGCTGTATTTCACCAATGGCTTCACGAATATTGTCCTTTAAAGCGTCAATTGTCTCTGGCTTGTTGGCGTAACACTTATCTTTGACGCCACCCCACAAATAATAGTCCAACGGTGTCCAATCGCAGCTCCGAGGTGGCCAAACGACATCAGCTCTGCGGCTGATAATGCGATCTTCAAAAACAGGGCAACTCCTGAACCAATTGAACTTTGTATGGCGTCATACCAAGGTGTTTATGCAAAATTCGTCTCAATGATGTCTCCGAAATGTTCAATTCTTGTGAACGACGGTGAATTGATGTTGATGGCGCTTCACGCACACTTTCTGCCACAGCAGCAATATTCTCGGGTTCACGCTTTGGTTTATCGATGAGGATGCCTGTTTCTTTAACTTTTTTCACAAGATAACGAACATACGGAGCTGACGGTGCTTCTCTTCTTCCAAAATCCGTACGCAATTTTCGCACACATTCTGCAACATTACCATGATTTTCAAAGTAATGTCGCAATATTTCCCAGCGTTGTTCAAGCGTATACACAACCATATTCGTTCAGCGGAAGTATAAGACTAATTTATCTGTCAAATCAGACATGAGCTAAGTGTTACCATTCACGAAATAAGCACTAGTTGAATAAAAAAAAAAAGATGGCGGACCCTTTAGAAATGTATATAATCTCACCCATAGTCTCCAAAACCCATCCAACGGTGCCGTCACCCCCACAGCATATGACCTTGAAATTTGGCACGTCCTTGAACATGTTCAGTCCTTGCATCGGGCCACCTGTTGCCAAGTTGTGCACTTGTCTGGGATTGAGGATGTACTGGAACTTCCTCATTATTCGTAGACCTTGCCGGCCACCTGATTTGGGGTTGATAAAAATCAGGAGTGGGGTAACGTTTGGGGTTGGCGTAATGTGGAAGGAGATTGCTGGTTGTTTATTCACCGACGAGTAGCCATTCTGAAAAAAGAACTTGTGGTGATAATAGTAATGGAGCAATACAATAGCCAATAATGGGCTACTGTTTAACCTGTCATCTTCACTACAAAAATAACTACACTCTTTTCCACTACAGTTTTTGTCGTCTGATATTCGCTGGTCGGGAAAAAGACTATCATAACTCAAAAAATGCCATTTTTTAGATTTAATGGTGTACCAACTTAAAATTATGTGGAGAATCATCTGCAATAACAAATCAACTCGATTCGTCATTCCAGCCCCCAGAGCGCATTATTTCAAACGATTGCAACTCCCCGTCTCTTCTCACTGACGCCATGTAGACTATCACATTTCAGTTATCGTTAATCTGTCACCAGAAGATTATTGTTTATCTGGTTACAAGTCAAAGTTTCACCTCCAAAAAATGGAAGAGAAATATTGCCAAGGCAATGAGAAATACAGGACAAATTTATGCATCACTCAAAACTATAAAAATTCCGATGGTTCAAAGGACCAAGCAATTCCCAAGTAATTCAAAGCCGATTGAAAAAAGTTCGTCAGTAGTTGGTGAGAGATTCGCGTTTTTTTCCATTTCTGGAAAATTTGTTTATTGAAATTTCATTAAAACTCAACATTATTCAATAAACCTCCTGTTCCAAAAGGATCATATCTCGAGAAATTAATGAAAGGTTTTGGTGAATATTATCACATCTCAAAATTGGGGGTACAAATGCTCAGAAATGGGGTTAAAAAAGGGGGTTACCAAGGCAATAGTGTGAAGTGAACATAGCATAAATAGTTTCATGATGTCCTGCTGGTTATTTTATAGCAGAAAGCAACCCATTTTAAAGGGTAATTAATTAATACATTATCAAAACTTCAAACCGCTATCTTGAAAAATAACATTTTCTGAGTTATCATAGTCTTTTTCCAGACCAGCGATATGTTTCGGAAACAAAGTTTCCATCTTCAACGAAGAAGAGTGCTAGTTACTTTTGTAGTGTTCATAATGAGTCCACAGTGAACTCAAAATAGAATATGCTTTTATCTTCAACATGAATTTAATGTATACGATAGATCGGAAATATTACATTGATCAAAAATCATCACATAGATGTGTTGTGATATTCGTGTTCCTGAAAATTTATCATGAATATCTATTTGTTCGAGCTGTAATACAAATATAATAATTGAAAAGTGGAGTTTTATACACTCACATGGGTCTCACATTGCGGAAAATAATCACACGTTTCTGAAATATTCATGAAAACAATTTTGATCAGTTTGACATTTCGGTACCGCATAATAATTTTTCCGCACATAGCGGAAAAGTGTTACTTTCGCAACCCAAATGCGTGCGGAAAAGTACTACTTTGCGCTCGCTCGTATGAAGAACCCATTTTTGCGCGTATGTTCTGGGGAACATCACGTTGTCATTTTGCCCAAATGTCTGTAACTTTCGAATTTTTTGACGAAAAAGGTCTCAAACGATTTGGTTCGACTCCCCGATGAAGAATTCGAGGTCAAATTCGATTCTGTCCGGCCGTTGCCACGATAACTGGAGAACGGAAAGAGCTAGCGACTTGAAATTTTCAGGGTAGGTGGCGCATCCCAATACAACGGACAAGTTCATTAATGGACATAATCGGCCCAATAGTTTCCGAGTAATAATTCTGTTTTCAACCAATATAAATAAGATCCAATTGAAACTTGGTGAATAGTTGTATAATATAAACTTAAGCACGTTTAAGAATCGTATCGCTAGAAAATTAAAAAAAAAATATTAAAAAATATTTTTTATGTCATGATAACCTGGGAACGGAAAGAGATAGCGATTTTAAATTTTGAGGTTAGGTTGTGCATCTGAATGCGACATTTAAGTTTGTTCCTAATAATAATCGGCCAAACAGTTTTGGAGTTATTGATTAAATTGATTATTATTTCCTCAATAACTCGAAAAATATAGAACCCATCCAAATGAAACATGGTTTTTAATTGTAGAATAACAACGCGGAAGTTCTTGCCAAATTTCGTGAGGATCGTATCTATAAGAAACTTTTAAAAAATCATTGAAAAAAATTCTATATATTAGAAACTATCCATCCGACATGGCTGAAATTTCGCGAGAGACTTCATAATCTAACTCTGCTACCAAGTTCCAAGTTTGAACACGATCGGATCTATATTGTTAGAGATCTGAGGAGCCTTGTGTGAGATGAGTACCTGGATAGGTGACCGTTGCCTCGATAACTCTCGATGGAAAGGAGATAGGAACTTGCAATTTTCAGGGTAGGTTGCGCATCTGAATGGCATATTTAAGTTCGCTGTTGGCGATAATCGGCCCAACGGTTTCGGAGTTATATCAATCTCAAATATTTTTCCCTCGATAACTCAAAAAATATAGACTCGATCGACTTGAAGCTTGCTAACTAGTTGTAGAATATCGACATAAAGACGAGTGTAAAATTCTGTGGGAACCGTACCCTAGAAAATTTTAAAAAAATTACGAAAAAAAAAATTGGTTCAATCGAATTTAGCATGGTGAATTCTATTGTCCGTTCTCCTGTATTGGACACTCTTAATCGAATTTTTATGCTTAGCATGCAACATTTCACCCATGCGTAATAAGCTTTCAACATTTCTGATCTTCCATTCGTATGGAACCCAATTACCTTGTTTTTGAATCATCCCTAACCACTTCAAACGAAGTGGAACAGCTAGCTTAGACACCAGAGAAAAAAATTATGATTCTAAAGTAAAAAGTTGAATGAGAAAAAATAACTTACATTGTCTGGACCGTATTTGGACCCTCGCTTCTGGAGAGACCTCTGTCTGTCTAGAACTATTGGACATATGGCCGTAGGAGGAAGGATGTGGACTCCATGTTCTCCCAATCCACACTCAGCCTTGACTTGGGAAACGCATTTATTATGGAGCTAAAATAAATTATGAGAATAAGAGCGCGGAGAGAGATTTTTGGAGGATACTCACTGTAATTTGGCACCATCTGCAATGGAGTCCAGTAATGCCGGACTTCACAGGTTTCCGACATCTTGCGCACTTTCCGTGGCAATTTCCTTCTACCCAGAAGTGATTCAAAGCTTGTGAACTCTTTTTACTTTTTACATACGTTGCTATACAACTCGCAGGGGCTCTATGAACGCATCGCTCATGTACGGTAAATTTACAAACTGCAATAAGGAATAAGGAGTTATCAACAAGCGAATAGCATACTTGTCCAAAGTGAATGATTTTTGGTAAGAGCCGAAGTCGAGAACTACTGTTCACGAGGGTAGAATGTTTCTTTCTAAACATGTTCTCCAGAACTACCGTTCACGAGGATGTATATTTCATTGGAAACATGTTCTCTATAACTAATATTCAAGGTGTATTCTATTCCAAACATGTTCTCTAGAACTACTGTTAACGAGGGTGGAATATAACATTCCAATCATGTTCTCTAGAAATATTGTTCACTAGGGAGTTATATTAAATTCTAACAATGTTCTTCAGAACTTCTGTTCATGAAGGTGATATATTCCACCCCAAACTTTTTCTCTGGAACTTCTACTCACGAGGGAGGACCGTCTTATCTCAATCATCTTAGAACTAGATATTGTCCACGAGGGTGGTATATATAATTCCAACCATGTTCTCTAGAACGACTGTTCACGAAGGTGGAATATTCCACTCCAAACATGAACTCCTGTTAACGGGGGTGGCATATTTCATTCCAATCATGTTCTATAGAAATATTGTTCACTGGGGAGTTATATTAAATTCCAACAATGTTCTTCAGGGCTTCTGTTCATGAATGTGATATATTCAAACCCAAACTTTTTCTCTGGAACTACTACTCACGAGGGTGGACCGTCTTATCCCAATCATGTTAAAACTATTGTTCACGAGGGTGGTATATTTAATTCCAAACATGTTTTCTAGAACTACTGCTCACGAGGGTGGTATATTTAATTCCAACTATGTTCTCTAGAACTACTGTCCACGAAGGTTGAATATTCCACTCCAAACATGAACTCCTGTTAACGAGGATGGAATATTCATTTCCAATCATGCTCAATAAAAATATTGTTCACTAGTCAATTCCCACCTTTAGAACTACTGTCCATGAAGGTGATATATTCCAAACCAAACATTTTCTCTAGAACTACTGTTCAAGAGGATGGTATATTTCATTCAAACCATGTTCTCTAGAACTACTGTTCACGAGGCTGGAATATTTTTTTTCAATCATGTTAGAAGTATTGTTCACAATGATGGTATATTTAATTCCAACCATGTTCCCTTGAACTACTGTTAACGAGGGTGGAATATTCCCCTCCAAGCCTGAACTCCTGTTAAAGAGGGTGAAATATTCCATTTCAACTCCACGAGGATGGACTATTCCATTCCAAACATGTTCTCAAGAACTTCTGTTTAAGAGGGGGAAATATTCATTCAGATCAAGTTCTCTAGAACTGTAGTTCTTTTCGAAATTATACTAAATAATTTTTTTTTCTATTGGGTAGCACCTTTTCAAGACTGGGAAAAATTGATCATAGGTCAGGAGCTTCAGCACGCTGATGGAATAGAGTTAACTGAATTGCAGCACAACGCAAAGAGTACTTGGGCCATGAAATCATAAAGGAAGTAGACTTGTTGAACATAATGTCATAAAAAGTCTTTACTAATAAGCCATACGTTGAACTTCGCTCTATCTCGTCACTCCAGGGGCAGCTATAGGGTTTTGGGTACCCAGGTGGAAAAATATTTATTTTCTAGCTAGCTTTGAATGGGAAAAGATCAAATGTCGGGTGGTCTAATTGAACACTTGATTAGCCACGTAAAAATCAGTTACTGCGGTTTTTCTTTGTAGGGAAACTGATAAATATAGGTGAATATGATCTTTTGATCGTGTTGAGAATTCTCAAGTACAGACAATCAGACAAATCAACAGTATCTTGATATGGACAGAAAGAAAATAGTATATTCTAAAACAAGTTGCAGAATGGGAATTAAAACACGAAAGCGAAATTCGAGAACGAGCGACGAAGGAGCGAGTTTTCGAACGCATGAGTGTTGGAATTGCCTTCTGCAACGAGTATTAGACGATATTTTCTCTATTTCAGGCCAGTTTTGTAGAATACCATTGAAATTTAATGAAACATTCGGATTATACAATTTAGTGACTTTGGTATTGTATCTTGGCAGTTGGTGTGATTGTTACAAAAGTTGACAGATTACGGAATTTGAATCGTACGTAGGAAATGGAAATCAGATTTGAAACAGCTTCCTGTTAATATAAGTAATAGCATGTATGATTAAAAATTAACAAGAAGGAAATGTGTATAGTACCTTATTTTTTAATGAAAATAAAACTTTTCCTCTCAACAATTATTACACTAAATCCAGATTATATTATTGTCAATTGACGTATGTTGAAATTTGATAGCATCAGTGCTGACTACCACAAAACAAAAAATATAACTAGAAACAATGCGAAAATGCAACTTTTCCTCTCAACAATTATTACACTAAATCCAGATTATATTATTGTCAATTGACGTATGTTGAAATTTGATAGCATCAGTGCTGACTACCACAAAACAAAAAATATATCTAGAAACAATGCGACAATGCAACTTTTCCTCTCAACAATTATTACACTAAATCCAGATTATATTATTGTCAATTGACGTTTGTTGAAATTTGATAGGATCAGTGCTGACTACCACAAAACAAAAAATATAACTAGAAACAATGCGGGAATGAGTTCATTCCAGCACTGTTTTCAGTGCTGGGATGGACTCATTACAATACTGAAATAGAGAATAGTATATTCTAAAACAAGTTGCAGAATGGGCTGATATTCAAACACGAATGCGAAAAAAATGCGTACGAAAACTCGCTCCTTCTTCGCTCGTTTTCGTACGCATGAGTGTTGGAATTGCCTTCTGCAACGAGTATTAGTCGATATTTTCTCTATTTCAGGCAAGTTTTGTGAAATACTGTTGAAATCTAATGAAAAATTAGGATTATACATCCTAGTGAATTTTGTATTGTATCTTGGCAGTTAGTGTGACTGTTACGAAAGTTGACAGATCACGGAATTTGAATTGTACGTAGAGCATGGAGATCAGATTTAACAGTTTCCTAATATCATGAATGATTCAAAATTAGCAAGAAAGAAATCTCTAGTACCTTATTTTTTGATGAAAATAAAACCATTCCTCCCAACAATTATTTCACCTTATCCAGATTATCTTATATTGACAATAATTGACGCGTGTTGAAATTTGATAGGATCGAATGTCAGTGCTGACTACCACAAAACGAAAAATATAACTAGAAACAATGCGGGAATGAGTTCATTCCAGCACTGTTTTTAGTGCTCGAATTAACTCATTACAATTCTGAAATAGAGAATAGTATATTCTAATACAAGTTGCAGAATGGGCTCCTATTCAAACACGAATGCGAATATGAGTGTTGGAATTGCCTTCTGCAACGAGTATTAGACGATATTTTCTCTATTTTAGGTAAATTCTCTGATAGTATATTCTAAAACAAGTTGCAGAATGGGCTCCTATTAAAACACGAATGCAAAATTCGAAAACGAGCGACGAAGGAGCGAGTTTTCGATCGGATGAGTGGAATTGCCTTCTGCAACGAGTATTAGACGATAATTTCTCTATTTCAAACAAGTTTTGTAAAATACTGTTGAAATTGAATGAAAAATTCGGATTATACATCCTAGTGACTTTTGTATTGTATCTTGGTAGTTGGTGTGACTGTTATGAAAGTTGACAGATTACGGAATTGGAATTTGAATAGTACGTAGGGCATGGAGATCAGATTTCAACAGTTTCCTAATAGCATGAATGATTCAAAATTAGCAAGAAGGAAATCTCTAGTACCTTATTTTTTAATGAAAATAAAACTTTTCCTCTCAACAATTAGTTCACTACATCCAGATTATATATATTATATTGACAATTGACGTGTGTTGAAATTTGATAGGATCGAATGTCAGTGCTGACTACCACAAAACGAAAAATATAACTAGAAACAATGCGGGAATGAGTTCATTCCAGCACTGTTTCAGTGCTGGAATGGACTCATTACGATACTGAAATAGAGAAACATACTTACAAGTACAACATAATCCTTTCTTTCCCAGTCCGACCAACATGTTCAGGCATAAATTACAGTATGCCGGTCTATTGAAATGTTTCAGTCGCCATAAATGATTGCCGTCCTCTTTCACGTTCTGGTCTAATCCTAGAAGGACCAGCAGCGGAATTGTGGTTAAACCGCCACGTTTCCATTCCTCGAGGGACACAGTGCCATCTGCATCGTAATCGATCTCCACCATCATGTCCTGGAGGATCTGAAAGAACCGGGACCGAATTAATTCCAAATAATGTGGATAACCATGTAAGTTTAAGCGAATGTACCGATGGGAAATTATTCGAGAAAAGCACTGACGTGAAGTCTGGAGCTTTTGGGCGAGTGTTCTATTCTTCATTCAGGACTCACACACCCTCAAGTTATACTGCAGGAACCTTCAATTCGTCTTTTTGCGCGTATGTTCTGGGGAACATCGCGTTATCATTTTGTCCAAATGTCTGTAATTTTCGAATTTTTCGCCGTAAATGGTCTTAAACGATTGGGTTCGACTCCCTGATGAAGAATTCGAGGTCAAATTTGATTTTGTTCGGCCAGCCGTTGCCACGATAACTTGAAAACGCAAAGAGATAGCGACATGAAATTTCTGGGTTAGGTGGTGCATCCCAATACGACCGACAAGTTCGTTAATGGGCATAATCGGGCCCAATGGTTTCCAAGTAATAAATTTGTTTTCAACCAATACAAATCCGATCGAATTGAAACTTGGTAAGTATTTGTAGAGGGACATTTGTGAAATTTTGTGAGAATCGTATCACTTGAGAATAAAAAAAAATTACTAAAATATATTTTTTATGTCACCATAACCTGAAAACGGAAAGATACAGCGACTTGATATTTTCAATGTGCATCTGAATGAGACATTTGAAAATACAAAACCGATTGAATTGAAACATGGTTATTAGTTGTAGAATGCCAACGCGAAAATTCTTGCGAAATTTCGAGAGGATCGTTTCACTAAAAAAAAATTTAAAAAATCATTGACAAAAATTCTATATATCAGAAAGTATTCGTCCGACATTGCTGAAATTTTGCGAAAGCCTTGAGAACCTAACTCTACTGCCAAGTTCCAAATTTAAGACGATCGGATCTATATCTGTATGAATTCAGTAGCTGGATGGGTGACCGTTGCCTCGATAACTTTCGAACGAAAGGAGATAGGGACAATTTTCAGGGTTGGTAGCGTATCCGAATGGGAGACTTAAATTCGTTTTTACATCTGGAACATTATTTCCTCGATAACTCAAAAAATATGGACTAGATCGAATTGAAGCTGTAACTAGTTGTAGAATATCGACATAAATACGTGTGTAAAATTTTGTGAGAACCGCACCTCCTAAAATTCCCTAAAAATTACGAAAAAAAAATTGGTTCCACTGAGGTGAAGTCAGTAGGTTTGCGCGCATGTTATATTGTCCATTCTCCTTTATTGGACACTCTTAATCGAATTTACCATGGCAAATTCGTCCCTATCTCCTTTCGTTCTAAAGTTATCAAGACAATGGTCACCGATCCAGCTACTGAACTTACACAAGGCTGCTCGGATCTCCAACAGTATAGATCCGATCATGTTCAAACTTGGAACTTGGCGTTAGAGTTAGGTTCCCAAGGCTCTCGCAAAATTTCAGCGATGTCGAACGAATAGTTTCTGATATATAAAATATTTTCAATGATTTTCAATGCTTTTTTAAAAATTTTCTAGAGAAACGATCCTCACGAAATTTCGCAAGACGAATTCTACAACTAATAACCATGTTTGAATTCAATCGGTTTTGTATTTTCAAATGTCGCATTCAGATGCACAACCAAACCTGAAAATTTCAAGTCGCTATATTTTCCGTTCTCAGTTTATCGTAAAATAAAAAATATTTTTTAATCATTTCTTAAACGTTTTTTAGTGATACGATAGTGTATTTATTATGATTTACTGATGAATAACAACTAAATTTTAGATGGGTATAGTTCCGAAACAGTTTGGCCGATAATGCCCTTTAAACTTGACCATCCCATTCGGATGCGCAACCTACCCTGAAAAATAGAAGTGGCTATCTCCTTCCGTTCAAAAGTTATTGTTACAGCATCGAATTTGATCTCGATCATCAGTGAGTAGAATCTAATCGTTGGAGATCATTTGCGGCAAAAAATTCTAAAATTACAGACATTTGGTCAAAATTATAGCACGCTGTTCACTAGAACATGCGCTCAATAGTTATATTTGTATCAAGGGCATAGACGAAAAACTGTCTATTATAGTCAAGTCTGCAAATTAATATCCGAGGCGGAGCCGGGGATAGCAAGCAGGCGAGACAATAGACAGTTTTTCGTCGTGGTGCAAATTACATTTGTTCGTCGACCTCCACACATTTTTATGAATTTCGGACCTCTATTTCATAATAGCAAATGACACACACATATGTTTGTATTGAACCGTATCCATAGTGACCACAGCACTGAAAGTTAGTCTTACAGACACTTATGTTTATATTGAACCGTATCGTGCCGTATTCATAGTAACCATAGCGGATGAGAATAGTATATTATAAAACAAGTTGCAGAATGGGCTCCTATTCAAACACGAATGCAAAAATTCGACGAGCGACGAAGGAGCGAGTTTTCGAACGCATGAGTGTTGGAATTGCCTTCTGCAACGAGTATTAGACGATATTTTCTCTATTTCGAGCAAGTTTTGTAAAATACTCTTGAAATTTAATGGAAAATTCGGATTATACATCCTAGTGACTTTTGTATTGTATCTCGGCAGTTGGTGTGACTGTTAAGAAAGTTGACAGATTACGGAATTTGAATTTGAATCATACGTAGGGCATGGAGATTAGATTTAAAACAGTTTCCTAATAGCATGAATGATGCAAAGTTAGGAAATCTCTAGTACCTTATTTTTTAATGAAAATAAAACTTTTCCTTACAACAATTATTTCACTATATCCAGATTATATTATATTGACAATTGACGTTTGTTGAAATTTGATAGGATCGAATGTCAGTGCTGACTACCACAAAACGAAAAATATAACTAGAAACATTCATAACAGCGCTGTTGTTAGTGCTGTAATGAACTCATTACGATACTAGATAGAGAATAGTATATTCTAACATAAGTTGCAGAATGGGCTCCTATCAAAACACGAATGCGAAATTCGAAAACGAGCGACGAAGGAGCGAGTTTTCGAACGCATGAGTGTTGGAATTGCCTTCTGCAACGAGTATTATACGATATTTTCTCTATTTCAGGCCAGTTTTGTAGAATACTATTGAAATTTAATGAAAAATTCGGATTATACATCTTAGTGACTTTGGTATTGTATCTTGGCAGTTGGTATGACTGTTACAAAAGTTGACAGATTACCGAATTTGAATCGTACATAGGAAATGGAGATCAGATTTGAAACAGTTTCCTGTTAATATAAGTAATAGCATGTATGATTCAAAATTAGCAAGATGGAAATCTGTATATAGTACCTTATTTTTTAATGAAAATAAAACTTTTCCTCTCAACAACTATTACACTATATCCAGATTATATTGTTGTTAATTGACGTATGTTGAAATTTGATGGGATCGACTGTCAGTGCTGACTACCACAAAACGAAATATATTACTAGAAACAATGCGGGAATGAGTTCATTCCAGCACTGTTTTTAGTGCTCGAATTAACTCATTACAATTCTGAAATAGAGAATAGTATATTCTAATACAAGTTGCAGAATGGGCTCCTATTCAAACACGAATGCGAAATTCGAAAACAAACGACGAAGGAGCGAGTTTTCGAACGTATGAGTGTTGGAATTGCCTTCTGCAACGAGTATTAGACGATATTTTCTCTATTTCAGACAAGTTTTGTAAAATACTGTTGAAATTTAATGAAAAATCCGGATTATACATCCTAGTGACTTTTGTATTGTATCTTGGCAGTTGGTGTGACTGTTACCAAAGTTGACAGATTACGGAATTTGAATTTGAATCCGTAGTGCATGGAGAACAGATTTAAAACAGTTTCCTTATAGCATGAATGATTCAAAATTAGCAAGAAGGAAATCTCTAGTACCATATTTTTTAATGAAAATAAAGCTTTTCCTCAACAATTATTTCACTATATCCAGATTATATTGACATATTGACAATTGACGTGTGTTGAAATTTGATAGGATCGAATGTCAGTGCTGACTACCACAAAACGATAAATATAACTAGAAACAATGCTGGAATGAGTTCATTCCAGCACTGTTTTTAGTGCTGGAATGGACTCATTACGATACTGAAATAGAGAAAATACTTTCTCGTCCGCAAAGTACCAAGACCGATTTTACGGCCGCAAATTAGTACTTAAAATGTCACTTTTCATAGAGGTCGACGAAAAAAATAATTTCTACTCCATTTCCTATCACCAGGATTATGAATAGAACCGACAAGACCCCAAAAAAATTAACAAAATCTGAAAGTAGCTACGCAGGCATGCCTTGTTCAGGAATTCACGTATACGGATACCTCAGGCACAGCCCACTATAGAGATAGCCTGGAACACAGTCTGACAACGCCGCAATTAATCGTCTCTTAGAGGCATACTCCTTCAATGCGGTAGCGCTGGATTTTGATGAAATTTTGACTATTTCATAATTTTTCAAATGATTTACTGTCGAAAAATGATGAGGACTACAATAAGATCTTATTTATGATGAATATTTTCCGATAAAACAGTTTAAAACAATGTAATTACGAGATGAAGTGTTGTGATTTTGGACACTTTGGGATTAAAAAAAAAAACTAGAAGTGAGCACGGATTTTCAACTTCAGATTCGTTATCTACAACCCAAAATTAGCAAGTGAGTAAATTTTCAGGTCGATTAGACAGTTATGGGATGCTACAAGTCTATGTGAATTCAGAATATCAATTCAATGCTACAAAGAGTAAATTCACATTAAATGTTTTGATCTGAACTGTGTAAAAATGTTGATAAAACAAATTGATGAATTCCGAATGTGAATCCCCATTAATTATATTTCTGTAGCGGGAATGTTTACTTATTGATCTGAGGTTGAGACCATCTGCTCGGGTAAAGGTAAGATCGAAAGGAAGAATCCATTTCAAATCACTGCAGAAAATCTGAACATATTTGGCGCGCTGTTCTGTGAACAGATTGCTTATCAATTTGCCCAAATGTCAAATGCGAAAAAAGCCATCCGTTCTGCCGTAGGCACGATTACGCTCGAACGCAATAAGCTAGAGAGTTGAAATTTTCAGAGTAGGTTTGGAGTTCAAATGCGCAGGCTAAGTTCGTTAATGGGTAACATTCACCTTGTGGTTTCAGAGTTATAGCCATCTGAAATTTTGTTTTGCCAATTACTCGAAGAATACAGATCTGATCGAATTAAAATGCGGCAGTTAGGTGAAAAATACTGACACTAAAACTTATGCAAAATTATGTGAGGATCACGCTACTGGAAAATTAAAGAAAAATATTTAAAAAAATTCTGGATCTCAGGAACTATCAGTCAGATATCGTTGAAATTCTACGAGAGCCTTCGAAACCTTATTTCTCATTAAAGTTCTGAATTTGAATTCGATCGGATCTATATTGGTGAAGATATCACGGAAATATCGAAATATTCCTACGATCTCAGTGTATTGGTCCACTGTTTTTATATTCGACCAAACAAATAATCAACAGTGTTATGTATTGGTAACACTGCTCACACATTATCTTAGCAGATGTTAGGTTCTGTAGTATATGAGCACAGTAATATATGAACATTCAGCGTGACAACATAGTTTCAATAAAACCTGTTACCTGAAGAGCAAAGAACGTTACACGTGGCGACGAGGATTAAGAACGAAGTCGATTCTGCGGGCAGTGAAAATATTAATTATGGATACCGACAATAAGACGACGATTGGCAAGTTGAGGGAGTTCAATCTTCAAGATTCAGATTGGACAATTTTCCTGGCCCGACTTGAACAGTATTTCATCGCAAATAAAATAACTACTATGGAGGTGAGAAGAGCATTATTACTAAATGCATGTGACGAAGAAGCATATAGATTGGTATACAACCTTTGCCTGCCGACCTTGCCAGAAAATAAGTCCTATGATCAATTAGTGGCCATTTTCAATACGCATTTCAAGTCAACGATAAGTGCATTTTCTCAAAGGTACAAATTCTACTCGGCGGTGAAGCATAAAGAAGAGAGCGTTCAGCAATGGGCCGCAAGAGTAAGATCGCTAGCAGTAAAATGTGAATTTGGTGAAGAATTAAATATAGTACTCCGCGATAAGTTCATAATGGGTTTAGAGGATCCAAAAATTATGGAGAAAATTTTCGAGGAGAAGGTCACCACAAGATTTGAACGAGTTATCGAAATTGCAAGTAGCCATGTAGAAAAACCAGTGATAAAAACTGTTCTTGTGAAACAAGAAGTTTTTTATCAACATCTGGGTAAACATGGTAAACGAATTTCAAAAAGATTCAGCGGCAACCGACAGAGAAGTTTCCATGGCAACGAGTCGCCGGATTTCAACGCGCAATGTCAATTGTCAAGTATCCAGAAGAGGAAGGGATGCGCCTGGACCGTCACGGAGTTGTGCGTCGTTCTCAGGCTCAAAGACAAAATCGACAGATTTGACTGATAGGAGCAGACGTTCTGGAAATGTTGGAAATGTTCACTGCTCAACGTGTGGAAAATCTAACCACTTAAAAGATAAGTGCTATTACAAATATTATTCTTGTAATTTGTGTAATATAAAAGGGCACTTGGCAAATATGTGTAGAAATAAGCGGACTAATTATATTCAAGAAAACGTGAATGAAACTTATGGTTTGTCAGATTTGGGGGAAGTGTTTGAGTCGATGTATAATATGAAAAAAATATGTAAAGTTAAAAACAGTCCGATAGTTTTGCAAATAATTATGGAAAATCGAAAATATTTCTTTGAATTAGATACTGGGGCGGCACTTTCCGTAATTTCGTATGATTTTTGGTTAAATTGTTTAAATCATTTAGCAATTAGACAGTCCAATACAACATTAATAAGTTATGATGGTTCAACTATCAAACCAATAGGATATGTCGAAGTGAATATGAGGTTTAATAATTCAATAAAGCAAGTAGATCTTTTTGTGATTAAAGGTGGAGGTCCACCTCTACTAGGGCGCGATTTTTTCAATTTATTTGAACTAACTATTAATCATTTACAAAGTGTTACAACTAATAATAATGCTGATAATAATGCTGATACACATATTCTTAAACAAAACCTCGTAGACATTTTTCCTAATGTATTTTCTTCTGGGTTAGGATGCTACAATGCGGGCACCATACATCTTTCAGTACAGAAGGGCACAATACCCAAGTTTTTCAAGCCACGTCCTTTACCTTTTGCTTTGAGAGATGGTGTTGAAAAGGAGTTGGATCGATTAGTTGAAGAAGGTATTTTGAGCCCAGTATCTCACAGTAAATGGGGAACTCCAATTGTTCCTGTGATAAAGAAGAATGGTTCTATTAGAATTTGTGGAGACTACAAGGTAACTTTAAACCCTGTTTTACATACTGAAAAGTATCCTTTACCTCGAATTGAGGATTTATTTGGCAAATTGCAAGGAGGTAATGAATTTACAAAGTTTGATTTAGCACAAGCTTATCAACAGGTCCCATTAGATTCAGAATCAAAAGCATTAACCACAATAAGTACGCACAAGGGTTTGTTTGCATATAATAGGTTACCATATGGAATAACAAGTGCTCCAGCCATATTTCAGTGCATTTTAGAGAAAATTCTTGCAGGTATGGATGGAGTAGTTAGCTTTCTAGATGATATTCTAATAACCGGTAGAAATAGGGCAGATCATATCAATAATGTTAAAGAAGTTCTAAGAAGATTGAATGAAAATTCATTGTCTGTTTCAATGAGTAAATGCGAATTTTTCAAAAAATCAGTAACATATTTAGGCTATGTCATTGACAAAAATGGGCTGCATACATGCAAAGATAAAGTTAAAGCTATTTTGGAAGCCCCTGTACCACAAAATGTAACACAATTAAAGTCTTTTTTAGGTTTTGTCAATTTCTATGATAAGTTCATTCCGAATGCTTCTATTATTTTGCACAACTTACTTAAGAAAAATTGTAAATTTTCATGGAACAAGGAATGTGATAGATCATTTGAAAAAGTTAAATTACTTTTGGGCTCTGCACCTATTTTAGTGCACTATGACACCAAATTACCAGTTATTTTATCAGTTGACAGTTCTTTTTACGGTATAGGAGCGATAATCTCACATAAATATTATAATAATGAGGAAAAACCAATAGCATATGCTTCCCAGTCATTAACAAAAAGTCAGCAAAATTATTCCCAGGTGGAAAAAGAAGCATTAGCCATTATAGTAGGGGTAAAGAAATTCTTTCAATACCTTTATGGAAGGAAATTCGTGATAAGAACGGATGCAAAATGTCTTCTTACCTTGTTTGGTGGTAAAAAAGGATTGCCAGTTTTAGCAGCTCATAGATTGCAACGTTGGGATTGTATCTTTCAGGTTTCAATTATGAAATTGAATGCGTAAAGTCTGAAAAAAATCAAGCTGATATACTTTCAAGATTGCCACTGAAGGAATTTGTTTCGGATGATTGTGATAATCCGGTTTTGAATTTTATTGCCACCAACATTGATGTTCCAGTAAATTGGCAACAGATAAATAATGAATCAATGATTGATTGCGTTACTCAAAGGATCATTCATTATGTAAGACAGAGTTGGCCAAGAAATGTAGAATCAAATTTAAAGGCATACTTACCTTTTAAAAATAATTACTCAATAGTAGAAAACTGTTTGATGCTGGGACACAAAATCGTAATACCTAAATCACTAAGAAATATAGTTTTGAAAAACTTGCACTCGACACATATGGGTATGGTCAAAACTAAAAGCCTAGCACGATCTTATCTATGGTGGCCCCATATTAATGAGGACATAGAATTGCTCATTAAAAGTTGTAAATATTGTTTAAATACGGTAAATTCTCCTCCTAAAGCCGCACTTCAAGTGTGGACCTACCCAAAACACCCTTGGGAAAGAGTTCATATTGATTATTTAGGTCCAATTTTCGGAAAATACATTTTCATTTTAATTGATGCATATAGTAAATGGCCAGAAGCAGTAGTAACCTCTAATACAAAGTCTTCTAACACTATAAATATGTTAAGGGAAATTTTTGCCAAATTTGGTTTGCCTTTGAAGCTGGTATCTGATAATGCTACGTATTTCAAATCAGAAGAATTTCAGACATTTTTGAGTAAAAATGGTATTGAGGTGAAGGAAATTGCACCTTTCCACCCAGCTTCCAATGGTCAGGCTGAAAACACTGTAAAAACAATAAAACAATCATTATTGAAGGTAGCGAAAAAAATTACACTAGAGCAACTAAATGTGTATCTCAATAATTTTTTATTGTCATATAGAGTGACACCCCATTGCACTACCGGGGTATCACCTGCTGAATTAATGTTAAGTTATAAGCCTAGGACAATGATAGATTTAATGCATAAAAATAATGTTAAGGGTATTAAAAATGGTAGATTAAGTAAACAGGTTAAATTTAAAGTTAGCAATGAACAGAAAAAACAGATTGAAAACTATAAGGGAGGAAGAAAAAGAGAATTTAATATAAATGAGACTGTAGCTGTAAACGATTATAGGAATACAAATAAAAAGGCATGGATTAAAGGTATAATTAAAAAAAAATTAGGTCCTCGAAGTTATTTCGTGTTCATCCCCACATTAGATAAAACGTGGAGAAGGCACATGAATCAAATCATAGATTTTAATTTTTCCTTAACAAATAACGATCAAAATATCAATGTGGAAACGACATGTCCATTATTGAATGAATTAAATAGAGAAGTAGAATTAGATAGAAAATCTCCAGAAAAAATAGTTAGTGGTAGTTGTGAGGAATTAGAGCTAAGACGAAGCCAGAGAAATGTAAATAAAAATGTAAATTATAAATATGTTTAATCATTAGGTATATGTAAATATTAGGTAAAGGCTAGATTTAAGTTCTGTTATTGTAAGGGAGGAAGAGTGTAATGTATTGGTAACACTGCTCACACATTATCTTAGCAGATGTTAGGTTCTGTAGTATATGAGCACAGTAATATATGAACATTCAGCGTGACAACATAGTTTCAATAAAACCTGTTACCTGAAGAGCAAAGAACGTTACAAACAGTTTATTTGATTTTTGACAAACGTCAAAAAAAGGATACAAGCTATAGAAGGATGTAATCATAACGTGTTTGCATAGATCTTTATTATTACTGTTCTGTGATCGTATGTCTATATTCTATATGTTCAAGTTAATGTCATCATGTCTGACATGTGCCATGATAAACAAAATAAATAAATAAATTACCAATATGAATATACTATGAAGTCTATTGAGAAATATGTCAACCCAAGAGTTAATGAGTGCTTTGAAAGGTATAATTACTTGAAAAAGGTGCAAAAAGAAAATGAACAATGTGAACATTTCCTTACTGAATGCAAGTATCTAGTACGAACATGTAATTATAATGAAACCGACTCAAATCAAACTGCAGAAGATAAAGCACTGAAAGACAAAATAGTTATAATAAGATCATCCTGTAACCAGAGAGGCATTACTGAGAGTTCCAAAATTGACAGTGGAGAAAGCAATTGAATTTAGCAGAACCAGCGAGCAGAGCAAGCAACGGAACTTGCAGTTCCAGAGCGAATTGAGGACATTAAAGCTGCAGGGAAGTATAATAAACAAACGAAAAATTTCAAGTGTAGACAAGAAGGTCAGAAGAAGGAAAATTCAAATGAAGGCGATCTCAGTCGACACATGGTGCACGTGAATGCCCCGCACTTCGTAAAAAGTGTAGGAAGTGCGGTATGTTAAATCATATTACTATATCTTGTAATGTTAAAAATGTTAAGAATGTCGAGAAAGATGAAGGTAGTTCTGATGAACCAGATATTATTATATATATTATAAGGCGTAGGAAAGCATGGGATGAACTTATTCAATGATGAACGTAATAATTTCAATGTTGAATTAGATACAGGTGTGAACATTAGCATAATTCCTAGAGGAAAATATAATGAAATATAAACACAGATTTTAGTTCGTAAATCTCATCTAAGGATTTGAAGTTACACAGGTCATCTTACAAATTCTTCTGTGTGACACCATTTGGTATTTATAGATATTTGGTATTACCTTATGGTTTATCACAATCCCAGGACTTATTGAGGGAAATTTAGATTTTAGAGACCTTGTAATGAATTACAATAACACGGCTCTGATTAGTAGAATCACTAGTACAAATCTTACAAAGTATACACCTCGGAGATCTTTCACCAATAATAAGCTACAACCTCAAATTCAAAAAAATATTTAGTTTAAGAAAGAGGATCAAGTTGTAATAAAAACATCAAGTGATACACTCTGGGAAAAGGTTATTGTCTTGGGAAAGGCAAAAGAACCTAGTTCTTATCGGGTGAAAAAGCAAGTAAATGGTCAATTATTATGACGTAATACTCAACAGATAAAATTGTCATATACCAGACCCCGTAGTAATGAATATACATTAGAAACTGAATTAGACCCAAACCAATTATCACCAAATGATTGTAAGGAAAACAAGAGTAGAAATAGTTCGAACAAGACAAATTTTAGTAATGTTCTAAGTGAACCCGAGATAATGACTAGAAATAAAACAGCAATATAATCCGTTGTGGAACAATTTTAAAACTCCTGGGCGTTTAAACCTTTGAGGGGAAGGTGTTCAACATAATAATATAATAATAATTCTATGGTCTAACCTCAATGGACATAATATATACCTATTGTACCTATATCGCATAGCATTGTTGTATCAGATTATTACGGTATGTAAGAATGACAGAGACATTTAATAAACATAAATTAAGTATATGTCTAAATATTAATCACCAAGTATCAAACAATGAACATATTGATTCTGGAACCAGTCTCGCAATTTACAAACAATGAGTGGAAAATAGTTAGCTATGCAAAAAAGTCTTTCTCATGAGAAATACTATCACTTTCTCATTTTGTTAAATTCTCATACGAAGTATTCTGCATTTTTTCTGGAGCTAATCAGCTTTAGGCGAGTTCGGTATCTGGATGGGTGACAGCTCTGGGTATAAATTTGGACAGCGCGCCAAAGCTCCTGTCCACAGGGCTTTCCCACTTTTTAATGAATAATTTAAGATGAATAATAAGGTCCTTATTGATTTCAACTGAAGCATCTACAGATGCAGACTTTTGGAAATTGAATACATATACAGGGTGAGTCTTTGACCACAGCATTAATTTTAACCAAAGATTCCTCTCATCAAATGAAACACTTTATACATTTAACATTTTTCCAAATTCAGCTCAGGTAAAAAGATACAGGCTGTTGAAATTTTGAAAAAAAAATCAGTTTTTATTTTGTAGCTTTGACATCCTTTTTTCGAATAAAATGAATGTTGGCGTAAAGTTTCCTATAACTATGATACATATTTTCCAAATATTAGTTATTTTCTACTTCTACTGGTTTTCTAGTTATGGACTCGTGGATTCATAAAACTAAACGAAATTAGCATAAAGAAAGCATTTAAAGTTTTTCTTGAGTCATTTCATGAATATGCCATCGTTTTAGAACATTATATTATTCTTCATCATTTCTCCTTAAACGCACCGTTTTCGAGATATTCTTCATTGAATTCTGAGCGTTGGAATCCCGAATCAAGCTGTAAACCACGTTACCATGCCTTATTCTCGTCCGCCAACAATGTCATATATAATTTATGTGCGGGAGTGTATTAGCACATTGTGAAATCCTTAAACGCTTGTAACTTTTTACCTGAGCCGAATCTGGGAAAATGGTAAATGAAAAAAGTGTTTCATTTGATGAGAGGAATCTTTGGTTAAAATTAATGCAGTGGTCAAAGACTCACCCTGTATATAAAAATAAATAGATTATTTGAGCTTCTTGATCTCCTATCCAGATGTATCAATTTTTATGAAAAATTATTAGAAAGGTCATCAAAATGTTTTATAAAATCGGAAGAAATGAAAGTTCTATTTCACTCATATTTCAGGTCCATCTTGTTGTCTATATTCTGAACTGAAATGTACTCATCTCCAATAAGTAGAAATAATCCAAAGGAAATTTCACTATTTACACACTGCAGTTTAATCACAGAACATATAAATATCCGACCATTTATCACTGCATTGCATTCATTCACATTTGACACCGTTGTACACAAAAAATATCACGAAATGCCCGCGAAAAACAATAATGGTTAACTCCAGAATCAGAAGTAATCGTCCATTTTTACAATAACAAACGTTCGACTGACGTACGTCTCTGAGCTGTGTTGCCATTTTATCATCTTCCAGGCTAGTAGATATAGTGGGTTGTGCCTCAGGCCATTCGAGCCTAAAAAACATGACATACCAGTTCAGCTCTGACGTGCTCGATATGTTAATTCTACACTCGCATTAAAAAGACTAAAGCTTATCAGGACGTATATGAGGAGGTCCCGATGGAGGTATTGCCATCTCGATGTCCCGTTTGAATAATTCATGAAGATACATGGACGTATTCAGATCCCGCATAGATCCCGAAAGAAACGTACACGATGTATTGTAATTTATCGAAAAATGGGACGGCGAGAATGGAAGATATACGTTGCAAATTCTACACAAAGGTTCATTATTGCCCATTCAGAACAAACCGATGCTGTCTATTTATGTCTACGAGGATTTATTGATTTCTAGTTAGCTTAAGCTTAGACCGTAGATGGAAAAAATTGGATCAAGCACTGACGTGAAGTCTGAAGCTTTTGCGCGTATGTTCTATTGTCCATTCTCCTGTGTTGGACACTCTTAATCAAATATACCATGGTAAATTCGATTAAGAGTGTCAAATACAGGAGAACGGACAATAGAATTCACCATGGTAAATTTGATTAAGAGTGTCCAATACAGGAGAATGGACAATTGAACATACGGACCCTGACTTCACGTCAGTGCTTGAACCAATTTTTTTTTTCGTAATTTTTTTTTAATTGCCTAGGGGTACGGTTCTCACAAAATTTTACACATGTCTTTATGTCGATATTCTACAACTAGTAAGCAAGCTACAATTTGATCGGGTCTAAATTTTTATAGTCATCGAGGAAATAATATTCCAGATGGGTATAACTCCGAAACCGATTATGGCCAATTATGGCCGATTATGGCCGATTATGGTCAACAGCGAACTTAACTCTCCCATTCAGATGCGCAACCTACTCTGAAAATTGCAAGTTCCTATCTCCTTTCGTTCGAGAGTTATCGAGGCAACGGTCGAACATCCAGCTACTGAACTCACACAAGGCTGCTCAGATCTCCAACAATATATATCCGATCGTGTTCAAACTTGGAACTTGGTTGTAGAGATAGGTTCTTAAGGCTCTCGCAAAATATCTGCCATGTCAGATGAATAGTTTCTGATGTATAGAATTTTTTTCAATGATTTTTCAAAAAAATTCCTGTGATACGATCCTCACAAAATTTTGCAAGAATTTCCGTATTGGCATTCTTCAACTAATAACCATATTTAAATTATATTGGTTTGGTATTTTTCGAGTTATTAAGGAAATAACAACCAAATTTCAGATGGGGATAACTCCCAAACCGTTTGGCCGATTATGCTTATAAACAAACTCGAATGTCACATTCAGATGCACTACCTAACCTGAAAATTTCAAGTCACTATCTTTTGCCGTTCTCAGGTTATCGTGACATAAATAATATTTTTAAATAATTTTTCGAAAATTTTCTAGTGATACGATTCTCACAAAATTTCAAAAACGTCCTAAGGTTGTATTCTACCACTACTCACCAAGTTTCAATTCGATCGTATTTGTATTGGTTGAAAACAAAATTATCACTCGAAAACCGTTGGGCCGATTAATCGAATTTACCATGGTAAATTCGATTAAGAGTGTCCAATACAGGAGAACGGACAAAATAATTCACCATGGTATATTTGATTAAGAGTGTCCAATACAGGAGAATGGACAATAGAACATACGCGCAAAAGCTCCTGACTTCACGTCAGTGCTTGAACCAATTTTTTTTTGCTACATTTCTATTACAGTTTAGTTTTTGATATTGAACCTTTTTCTAATTTGAGTTTCACAATAATCATGAAAGTGATAACATTTCTATATAGAAAATGACAAGAACTTCCAAACGATGTATCACAGCCCCTGTCTTTCGAAGGGGGTTGAGGTAGGGTTCGCATTTTCACGAAGAAGAATTTAATTCAATTTAAATTTGACGTGTTTCGGGATTTTCCATAAATATGTACAGTAACCAAGATAAGATTCCATGAAATAATCATCATGTTACATATTATTTCACGGTTTTTATCCCTCAGACTCTCTCCAGACATGTCAAAATCAAACACTGTTGACAACTTTGTTTGCCGAGTGTAAACAAAAGGTTTTGAAGGCTCTCGCAGAATTTCAACGATCTCTGACGGTTAGTTTCTGAGATACAGAACCATTCTCAGCTAAAAAGTGGACCAGTTTTTTTTGGACGCCTGTTTTTACAGTCGGATTTATATTCTTGGAAATATAATCTTTTTCCCTGGACCTAAGCAGCCTTGAGCGAGTTCAGTACCTGGATGGGTTACGGCACTGTCAATAAATTTGAACAAGCGCAAACGCTCCTGGCAACAGTGCTTTTCCAACTAGTTTCCACAGATTACAGAAACAAGTTCTTGTTTCTGTAATCTGTGCTAGTTTCATTCTGATGTAATTTGCAACATTTCTACCAGAACTTTTCGAGAACGAACAAATTGTGTTTTATGGGAAATCTCAACAGGAATTTATAGAATAAAAAGGAAGCTTCAGCGTAACCAATGGTAACCTTCAATTCCGTTCCAGAAAACTGGACAATGTAGTCGTATCGACATATATTTCGGACGGGAAGTCCGTATACCTCGATACATTCTTCATTTCCTGAAACGTATTTGCGTCGTTGTATATAGATAAAATTTCATCGAATACGCGAACCGGAATATTTTCATCTTGACGAGAATTCGATTTTCTCGATATATGTCTAGACAGTGGCGCCGCTTAGGTTTCAACGGCTCTAGGTTTCCTGCTGGACCTTGCGGCAATACTGCACAGGGCCACGAGGGTTTGAGGAGAGGAATAACCAATGACATTAATTTTAAAATATGCATAATTATCATATTTAGATATAATGCGCAGTATTGAGAAAGTATCGGGAATTAAACATTCAATAGAACTGCATCATAATTCCTGACTTCACGAAAAAAAAAATTGGTTCAAGCACTGACGTGAAGTCAGAAGCTTTTGCGCGTATGTTCTATTGTCCATTCTCCTGTATTGGACACTCTTAATCAAATTTACCATGGTGAATTCTATTGTCTGTTCTCCTGTATTGGACACACTTAATCGAATTTACCATGATGAATTCGATTAATATCATATCATATCTACTCTCACTCTCTTCTCGTTCCGTTTCACTCTTTGTTCCGGTGGTACACAGCCCTCTATAGAGGGCTCGTAGTCGGCATTGGCTGTAACAATCAGATGATATATTTTGATTACGTCATCCGTTATAGCAACGATTCTACCAGTCAGGAGCGTTTCACCTCATTTGGATTTGCTCCTTGATTTACCAATTTTCAATACCGAAATATTCAAATTTTATAAATTATGAAAGTGCAGTGGCGTAACGTACACCCCCCCAGACAGTACTCTATAGCTTCTCAACAAATTCAACTAAACTGACCCGGGTTAAGCCTCTCAGAACCGGCTTGGTCGATCATACCTAATCGCCCACGCCTCCTATGAGACAAAACACGGAAATCAGCCTTTCCCCACCAGTGAATATTTGAAGCGTGAAATCACATGCAACCATTCACTCGATATTAATCGAGAAACGATATTAATCGATTTCACGCTTCAAATATTCACTGTTGGGGAAAGGCTGTTTCCGTGTTTTGTCTCATAGGAGGCGTGGGCGACTAGGTATGATCGACCAAGCCGGTTCTGAGAGGCTTAACCCGGGTCAGTTTAGTTGAATTTGTTGAGAACCAACAGAGTACTGATGAAGGCCAATAAGTTAGAAACGCGTCTGCTCTTGCTTTCTCGGCAGATCAATGAACCCCCTGGGGTCTATTTGACTTGTGAAATATATGCATAAGTATATTAATTATACGAAGCCATTTATGAAGGACCCTATTGGCAGGAACGCTCTGGACTTGTTGATTTATTAACAACGGTATCGCCATTTCTCATAATTATGAAATCCCAGTATCTGTTAGGTGTATTGTGATAGGAGCTGAAGGAGGAGTGGGGCCCGAGGACAATCATTGGAAGGGGGGGCTGGCTGAGGAACGTTACGCCACTGTGAAAGTGTATGAGGGCATACATGATGATCTGCTATTGAAGTAGATTCAGAAAAACATAAACATATGTGATTTCGTGTTATATGCAAGAGACCTATTACCATGCTACGCCCCTGATTTCTCTACAAATCCCGGTATATTTTAAGGGCTTTTTATTTGCTCATTTAACCCCCGCCGGTCGTCAAAACCTGTCAGATGTTTCTATTCACTCCAGCTTTCACGGAAATCTTCTCGCTTCGATTCTGCACTCGTTATTTTTGTTCGCCCACCTGACATACACCCGTCAGGAAGAATGACGCATCCGCAGCAGTTCGCTATATGGCGTGAAATGTTTTCCCGAAACCCGACTTAAGGAGCCCGATGACATAAATCGAGATGCCAGATCGAAATGGGCCGTGAAACATCTGAAGAGGTTGCATTCTTAATGGGTCACTTATCAGAGGAATCTAAAAACTACTTTGAAATAATGAAATTTTGGAAATGCCTAACTTTTTGGCACTCTAGTTCCTCGGAACTGAGTGCTTATCAATTTGCCCAAATGTCTGTAATTTTCGAATTTTTCGATGAAAATGGTCTTAAACGATTTGGTTCGGCTCACTGATCAAGAATCCGTGGTCGAAATTCATTCTGTCCCATCGGTCCGGCCGGCCGGCCGTAGGCACGATAACTCTCGAACGGAATGAGCTAGAGGATTGAAATTTTCAGAGTAGGTTTGGGAGATAAATATCTCGGATAAGTTCGTTATTGGGCAAAATCGGACAGATCAGATGGTTTCGGAGTAACAAAAAAAAAACAAATTCCAAATTAAATTTTTTTCAATAAGCAGTTTAACCATAAGAATCCAATTATATCATTTTTAACTCTAACAAGCTAATACTTACGGAGATATGATTTTTCAACATTTCAATAATAAATCGTATTTCTACGTTTTCACAGAATGATATAATTATTCTATGTATGAATTGTCATAATATCAACTTATTTTCCTGAGACATGACATTATCTAATCAATCGAAGAATTATAATAATAATAATAATAATAATAATAATATATCTTTATTAACCCAACAGGAAAATCCCAATTACAAGGTTATAAGCATAATTTTAATGTACTCAGCATACAAACCTAAATAAAAATAAATTTACATCATATTTATCAAAAAACAAACTCAAAAATAAACAAAAAACAAAAATGATTCTTGAACTTAGCGAAATAAATCGAGTGCAAGCCTATCAACACATCTACACATACGAGTTACTGGTGCAAGCTCGAACAGGTTTGTATGAGCCGCTGGCAAATAGAAGGTAGTTCTTGACCTTGCTGTCAGTCTAGGAACATTCAGTGCCATCTTTGACAGCAGATAAGATGAATCGACTTCGCCTGTGAACACCTTCCGTGCAAATCTGGCACTCTGTTCTTCATGTCTACGAACTAAAGATTTAACCCTCACCTCACCCATCACATGAGAAAGATCTGCACCCCTTTCAGGGTATCTGCCAGTTCGTCTATATGACACATATTTCAGAAATCTACGATGTATACCCTCCAGGCGGGATATATGACACTCATAGATTGGGAACCACATTAAATGTGCGTACTCCAATTTGCTGACAACAAGCATAAAATATAAGTTCCTCCAAATCGACAAATCATCAAATTCCTTGCTGCATCTCAAGACGAAGCCTAAAGCTCGACTAGCTGAAGCACATAAATGTTCCACATGTGGAACGAAGCTGAAGGTAGAGTCAAACAACACACCAAGGTCTCGCACCTGCTCTCTTGAAACGATAAAGCTGTCGGCTACATGGTATTCATAAATCAATGGATTTAACTGCCTCGTGAAGGTAACCTTAAAGCACTTGTCCATGTTCAATCTTAATCCGTTAACCATGCACCAAAGATAGACGAACTCCAAAGAGGACTGGAGCAAGACAGCATCAGCCATATCACGGATCCTGATGTATAACTTGAGGTCATCTGCAAATGCTAACGCGGGACACCCGAGTCTGGTTAGGAGATCATTGATGAAAATACCAAACAGTAACGGTCCCAAATTGGAACCCTGAGGCACGCCATGAAAAAGAGTATAAACAGAGGATCTGAAGCCATTATAATACACATAATATTTTCGGTCCATTAGGTAAGACTTGATCAGCCTCACATATGCCGGAGATAATCCAAAAGACGAGAGCCGCCTCAAAAGAATATTGTGGTCGACAGTGTCAAATGCCTTCGAAAAGTCAGTATAAACGACGTCGACCTGACCACCATCATCCAAGCACTCGGCAATGTATTGGGAAACTGTTGAAAGGTTGGTGACAGTAGATCTCCCCCGAACAAACCCGTGTTGTCGTGAGGACAAATATGGAGAAACACTGTGATAGATATCCCCATACAGCACCTCCTCATAGACCTTTGCGAAGTTTGATAAGACAGAAATGGGTCTATAATTCTGTACCTGAGAACTATCCTCCTTCTTGAAAACTGGGACAACGCGAGCTCTCTTCCATCTATTAGGAAAGCAACATGATTTTAAACTGAAGTTTATTAATATCGACAAAGGTTTGGCGAGAGCAGAGCCATAATCTCTTATAAAGAATGATGGAATACCGTCATCTCCAGCTGTTATCTTATTAGAAAATTTTGACATAATCAATCTTACTTCTTCCTCTGACACCGCAGGCACCAGGACCGGTGGAAGCAGACCAAGATCCACAGAACCCTCATCATCGTCAGTAGCAGCCCCAGTATCAGTATCAGCGAAGTGGCGAGCAAAACTGTTAACAATTTCTTGAGGGCTCCCATGAGGAACACCATCACTGTACATAATACCCGGTATTCTAGTATTTTTCCGTCGCTGATGGATAAAACTCCAAAAGACTTTGGGATCCCGCTTAATCTTTTCCTGAACATCAGTCAAGTATTCCCGGTATGCAGAAGATATTTCCGACTTTACCAATGAGCGCAGTCGTACAAAATCCCGTTGGTATCTAACATCACGAGTAGCTATCCACTTTGATCTGTAAAAGCTTTTCAAACGAATATTTCGCTTAATGGTATTGTTAAACCACACAGGAAATTGATGTCTTCGGGACGAATATGTTCTACTGGGTACAAATTTCCTAAAGAATTCGAATAGATTTTCGTAAAAGAAATCCAAAGCGACATCGACATGGCCGAGGCTGCCCATCTGATCCCAATCAAACCCCTCAATACTAGATAGTAATTCCACGAAGTTAGCTCTCCTGAAGTCATAAGATCGGCTACATGCAATTGGAAAATTAACTCGTCTTGCCTGAAGCGATTTCTTGAAAACCAACTCCAATGCAGGATGGTATGGATCTTCTGGGACAAAAGGCACATCCGAGCGTGTAACAGAGACATCAACCTCTCCACTGCTGAAAACCAGATCCAACAACTTATCATCTCTGTTATATATTTCATTATCCTGTCTGAAACCGAGAAGACTACAGAAGTCACGTAACTGTATTGCTTTCCCGCAGCTAGATGATCCGTTACTAAAATTTGGAACATTAAAATCTCCCAACAATACTACTGTTTCATCAAAAAATGATCCCATAAGGGCCGATGTGAATGTATCAAGCTCCGAGGCAGATATGTCAGGTGGAATATAAACTAAACAAATAATCAATCGGAAGGGCTCCAAGCAGCTGCACAACACAACATCTATCAAAGGTACTAGGTTCTTCACGAATTCATTTTCCAAAATCCTAAATCCTATGTGGTCAGATAAGGCGATCAAAACACCACCACCACGAGATCTACCAACAGACGAAAACTCTCTATCACAGCGAACAATGTTATAACCTGGCGGCGAAAATTCCCCATCCAAGACAGAGTCGCTAAGCCAAGTTTCACTTAAACAAACAATATCAAAATTATAATCACACAATGAACGAAAAATCAACGGCAGTTTAGTATTGAGACCTCTAGTATTCTGATAATACACCGAGACACTTCTCGAAGACAAATTAGAGCTTGGGATAGTCCTATTGGTATGATCTAGTTTTCCGATCCTGACACAATAATGGTGGGAACACCATTAAGGTACCTCAATTTCAAGTTAGTCTCACCTCCAGCAACACGGCGATCCAGCTCTGCTTTCACACATTTGAAGACCGACACCTGGTGGGGTGTCCTATCTGGAGAAACCGACAACTGAGCAAATTTACCACGAGATTTAATTTTTCTGAACTTCCTTAAGACGATCAGTACATCATCGGATGACGATAGTCGCACCCTGATGGGTCGGTTCCTATTCTGCTTCGTGGGATCATACTTCCCAATAGTGTTGAGTAGGACATACAAGAGGCGCTTCATTTGTCCCGGACATGACGTCAAAATGTAAGAGTGCCTCGAAATTTAAAATTGTACTACTTCAATTTATTTGTCGCGGTCGAGCGAGAGCGAGGCAGAGGCAGATAAAGAAATTCCATTTTGTGTCGGAACCTTTGATGTGAGGGTAGTAGAATTGCCTAATTTATTTATGACCCACCATCATTTATTGCTTCCGTCGGGTATCTGTAACTTGTAAGTATAATATATATTCTTGTAAAGTTTGATTAAAATTCATTCAGTAGTTTTTGCGTGAAAGAGTAACAAACATACATCCATCCATCCCACATCCATCCTCAAAAACTTCTGCGTTCATTTTTAATAGGTATATTAGGTAAGAAATTTTATAATCGTAATCATTTGGTTACAGTACCTAACAGACTACAAACACATAAAATTCATTTTTTATACTTGTAAGATTTATAATTTCATAATATTTGTACTAAACAATCAAATGTGGTTCATCCTCCTAATATCTGTCCGTTAGATATGTTCTTGCCGAAACCCTCATTACATAAGCTAAGCACTCTTACAACTTTCCAAGTTCGAGTGACAAACCTCCTAGAGAGCTTACTCATCAACACCGCAGTGACAAAAGCACGTCGCGTCTAACATTTGAGGCGCCAGGAGGCGCGCATAATTCGTACTATAATAACTTCAAATGGTTCAGTACGCCTCGCCTCTTTTGAAGTGGGACATTGTACTGGCTCAGGACAAAAAAGAGGCTACTCTTACAAACTCTTTTTCAAGTCGTGTCCTACTCAACACTACTTCCCAAGTCTTACCCCCTTAACAGCTCCATCAGATATTCCACAGTCCGCCAGCACCTCACGAATCACTGCCATATCTTGCTGAACCTGATCCTGCCTTGAACCACCAGTTTCAACAGAACCATAGATAATTAAGTTGCTGGATCTCTTGGATCTTTCGAACATCTCATGGATGATCTGCTCGTCATTTACCATTTGATTACAATTATGAGAATAAAGTGTATTCCGAAATGTGAGCGAAGTTGTTTGCTCCGAAATTAGTTTTTCTCAGAAAAGTCTTACATTTCGGAACGGAACATGAAGTAAGAGATCTTAGAGTAGTGAGACTGCTTTTCATCCATAGACATAGAATGTTCAGTTCTCTCAATTTATGACGGGACACACGGAAGCAAATATTATAACTTCAAAAATATTGGGGTTGAAATACTCGTATTTTAGCGATGCAACGGGGACCTCACCCAAATATGTTTGAAAATATTACGTAAATATTGAAAGCATAATTCTGTAGTTCGAGAGAGGAGAAAATTTGGTGAACGTAGATCAGGAAATTTTTGATCGATTACAAGGTAATTTTTCATTATTACTTCTCTTCTTTCATACATGTTTTATGGAATATCTACTATTTGTAGGTACTTTAAACCTGTTTTGGGCAATTGTCATACGAAACTTGTTTTTTTGGCGCTCTAGTTCCTCGGAACAGAGTGCTTATCAATTTGCCCAACTGTCTGTAATTTTGGAATTTTTGGCTGAAAATGGTCTCAAACGATTTGGTTCGACTCACTGATCAAGAATCCGAGGTCGAAATCGATTCTGTCTGGCCGGCCGGCCGGCCGTACTCACGATAACTCTCGAACGAAAGGAGTTAGCGGATTTAAATTTGCAAGATGGGTTTGGAGCGTAAATATCTCGGACGAGCTCGTTAATGGGCGAAATCCATCAAGCGGTTTCGGAGTTATGGCCGATTTTAGTAAAAATATTTTTTATGAATATTTCCGAAACCGATCACTCGATCTATCTGAAATTTAGCATCAAATTGTAGAATCATGACCTTTATACGCATGTGAAGTTTTGTATTGACCAGATTACCGCAAAGTGTCAAAAAAAATTTTGAAATTTTAAAAAAAGTTTTTCTACAATTACTCTCGAACGGAATGTGCTGGGTAGTTGAAATTTTCAGAGTAGGTTAGGGAGATGAATATCTCGGTTAAGTTCGTTATTGGGCAAAATTGGCCAGATTCAATTTGATTTCTTCCATGGTGCAGTTCTCATTCTCAGATTGCTCATTTAATCTTGATAAATAAACTATTATTTGAATTGAATTTCCATTATGATGTAGTTCTTTCATAGGAATACATTGATTCAATTCCCAACTCTGAGAAACCAATACTTTCGGAGATATAATTTGTCTGTTTGAACTAGAGCGCCAGAAAGCTCCTGTCTACAGGGCTTGAACCCATTTTTTTTAACTTTCCCGCGACGTCAGACGATCGCCCATTCAAGATTCAATACAGTCTGAGTCTTCAAGTTGCACTTTCATTTTAAGCATAGATTCCTCTCCTCCAATGAAACAACTTTTTCATTCACCATTTTTCTAGATTCGGCTCAGGTGTAAAGTTGTTAGCATTCTAAGATTTTACAATGTGCTCATACACCCCTGCACTTTGTGTACGTGCTGAAGAAAAAAAACCCGAACTAGATTCATTATTGTATGATTATCTAAAAACTTTATTATCCATTGAATGGTACACAGGAGCTGGCGCTGGGATATATGGGCCAGGCACCAAATGTTCACTATCGCTAGGTTCCTATCAGAGCATCTTTCTGGCAAAAGTACTTACAATAGAAAGATGTGTGGAAATGAACCTAGAAAGAAACTATCAGAAATGTGATATAGGAATCCTCTCTGACAGTCAAGCTGCTATTAAAGCTCTGAGCTCCCATGTTATGAGTTCAGGTTAATATGTGAGTGCCGAAGAAAACTCAATGAAGTAGGCAAGAACAACAGGGTCTCCTTAGTCTGGGTTCCTGGTCACGTGGGAATTAAAGGAGATGAGGAGGCCAACGCACATGCCAAGAAAGGAGCACAAACCCCCTTTATTGGCCTGGAACCCTACTGTGGGGTTGATAGATATACCTACAAAAGTGAATTCCGGATGATAGAAGAAACTGAAAGAGGTGTTTTCTGGAGATCTCTCCCCGGAATGTATCACTCCAAGAAATTCCTCCGGAACTTTGATACTGTTAGATCCAAGAAATACTTGGACCTCAGTAAGAACACGCTGCGCCTCCTCACTGGTTTCCTCACAGGGCACTGCGGCCTTTGGAAGCAAAAAGCCCACTGACTTTAGGAATCATATAATTTATATGGATGTATTGAAAGTCAGTTTTATATGAACCTTTCGAAACATTATAAAAGTAACTACACTCTTGTCCACTACAGTTTTTTGTCGTCTGACATATGTTTCGGAAACAAAGTTTCCATCTTCAAAGTTACTAAACTGTAAACGTTACTAAAGCATGCAATCAATTTCTACATTCCGGTAAGGGTTGACCTCAGTATAATGCGTACTGGAATGTAGAAATTGATTGCATGCTTTAGTAACGTTTACAGTTTAGTAACTTTGAAGATGGAAACTTTGTTTCTCTATTTCAGTATCGTAATGAGTTCATTCCAGCACTGAAAACAGTGCTGGAATGAACTCATTCCCGCATTGTTTCTAGTTATATTTTTCGTTTTGTGGTAGTCAGCACTGACATTCGATCCTTTCAAATTTTAACACACGTCAATTGACAATACAAGATAATCTGGATATAGTGAAATAATTGTTGAGGAAAAGCTTTATTTTCATTAAAAAATATGGTACCTGAGATTTCCTTCTTGCTAATTTTGAATCATTCATGCTATTAGGAAACTGTATTAAATCTGATCTTCGTGCCCTACGTACGTTTCAAATTCAAATTCTGTAATCTGTCAACTTTCGTAACAGTCACACCAACTACCAAGATACAATACAAAAGTCACTAGGATGTAAAATCAGAATTTTTCATTAAATTTCAACAGTATTTTACAAAACTTGCCTGAAAAAGAGAAAATATCCTCTAATACTCGTTGCAGAAGGCAATTCCAACACTCATGCGTTCGAAAACTCGCTCCTTCGTCGGTCGTTTTCGAATTTCGCATTCGTGTTTCAATAGGAGCCCATTATGCAACTTGTTTTAGAATATACTATTCCGAAACATATTTCAGACGACAAAAACTGTAGTGGACAAGAGTGTAGTTACTTTTATAGTGTTCATAATAAGTCCACAGTGAACTCAAAATAGAATATACTTTCGAAACATATTCTGGAGTTTTTTCTTTGTTCTCAGATGGAACGTGAAAGCTTGATAACCTTTTTCCGTTTTTATTTCTTTCGTTAGGGCTATGTCACTGAAGAGATTTTCATCTTTATATTTTTAGATAATTTTCTGGTCGAGTTGATGACTATACCCGTTTCTTTCGGCAATTTGGAAAATCATTTTCTTTCTTTCTTGAAGTTTACTTTGCTGGCGGAATCCTTACATAGTATAAAACAAAGTCGCTCCCGCTGTCTGTTTGTTCCTATGTATGCTTAGATCTTTAAAACTACGTGACGGATTTTGATGCGGTTTCTTTTAATAGATAGAGTGATTCAGTAGAAAGGTTTGTATGTATAATACATGCATAATATATTAGAGAAACACTTATTATTTTAGAGGTTTCTAATGTGATGTCGTAAATAAACACATTTCTTTGCGCTTACATTACAAACGCTGGCTGAACCCTACGAGATAGATCAAAATAATGTAGTACGGTATGGTACACCTTAAAAAGGTCTACAAAAAAGTCAGCGATGGTATATGTCTTTTTCTTAAGGATAACCCACAATAACCATGTTTTATCCTTTACATTCTACGAGAAATAATGGCTTGATTACGAAGCAATTTTAAGCAATACAGCATTGATCCTTATCGAATTAAGTACCTTAAATGCATTGTGCATTTGATATTAATCAATATGGCCCTTTACAGCATGTAATTTAAATGAATATTTTCGAAGATATTGCAGATTTAAAATGCTGGGACATATCGGTTGCGGTGGTACCGACCGGGGGCCGGCACAGCCAGGATAGGGTTAGAAATGGAATACAGAGAGCCAGATAATCTTCTGTAGAGCGTGAGGCCCACCTCAGCCAGGATAGATGTATTGATTCCCCGAATTCCTCTGATACCATCAGATTTACTGATCCAATTTAAACGCCTATAATTTCCGGTAAAGATATATTTTTCAATGACCATTAATAAATCGCAGGGTCCAACTTTCAACGCTACAGGCTTATATTTGAGCGTTGAGTGTTTTTCGCATGGCCAATTATATGTCGCTCTTTCAAGAGTAACCTCTAAAGAAAACATGTTTGTATTGTCCAACGACAAAAATGCTGTGAACGTTGTATATAAAGAAATTCTGTAGTATATTTAGTATCGGAATTTCAACCGTGCGAAGCCGGGGCGGGCAGCTAGTATTGAATATCCGACTGACGAGTAAATGTAAGCATCTAATGAAGAGGGAAAAAAAAAATTTGGGTAATCATTTAAAAAAATATTATGACGTCATAAATGAAATGTATATGCCATAAAGTGGTTCCCCTATCAATAAAGATATTTGGGATTCACCTCGTTGCGATACTAAATTTCTAAAACTTTCCGAACATTTATACCCTTTCTAATTTCCGACCATAAAATATTTCATTGAAGATGGCGAGTCCAGGAAGACATCGAGACGTTTTACGATTGCGAGCAGAGTCACTCACCGGCTTCAATTCGGAAACGTCCCATCCTAGGTACTCCGCAACGGCCATCATTTGATCTATGATGGAATCCATCTCGTTTTTGTCCAGGACTCCATTTCCATCGGTGTCGTAGAGCCTGAACATGACTGCAACAAAAGGAAGAAGACATTGAGACTGACAAATCGTGGCTTCGAAGGTATGAATGCGAAATTATCATCGAAGATTAATTGTATACATTCGTTGAATAGGTATGATGGTATACGTGTTTTTTGGCGCTCTTGTTCCTCGGAACAGAGTGCTTATCGATCTGCCCAAAGGTCTGTAATTTTCGAATTTTTCGATGAAAATGGTCTTGAACGATTTGGTTCGACTCACTGATCAAGAATCCGTGGTCGAAATCGATTCTGTCCGGCCGTCCGTCCGTTAACAAGATAACTCTCGAACGAAAGGGGTTAGAGGATTAAAATTTGCAGGATAGGTTTGGAGCGTAAATATCTCGGATGAGTTCGTTAACGGCCGGAATCCATCAAGCGGTTTCGGAGTTATGGTCGTTTTTAGTAAAAACATTTTTTATGAATATTTCCGAAACCGATCACTCGATCTATCTGAAATTTAGCATCAAATTGTAGAATAATGAGCTTTATATGCATGCGAAGTTTTGTATTCATCGGGTTGCCGTAAAGTGTAAAAAAAATTGAAAATTTTGTTTCTACAATAACTCTCGAACAGAATGAGCTAGGCAGTTGAAATTTTGAGAGTAGGTAGGGAAATGAATATCTCGGTGAGGTTCGACATTGGGCAAAATCGGCATGATGGTTTCGGAGTAACGGAAACAAAATTTTTCTTTTACATTACAAATTTCATATTCGATTTTTTTTAAGATGCAGTTTCACCATAGAAATCCATTGGTATCAGTTTCAACTCCAACAAGCTGATACTTTCGGAGATATGATTTTCCGAAATTTCAATAATGAATCGTACTTTTATGTTTTCACAGAATGCTGTACCTACTTAATTATTCTATCTATAAATTATTATATGACCTGTATTCCTACATGTCATCTCATTTTCCTATGAGAGATAAATGTCAAAATTATTTCTGGTCCGTTATTCTTGATATAAAATACACATCCTATTCTAGAAAAAAAAGTATGATTGAATGCAAAATGACCAATGAAATAACCTTAGCTATCGTAGAATTATGAGTATGATATGATATTATACTTTTAAGGTGATAATATATATCATAGCGGACGAAAAAGTACGCAAAGTACTTGCCTTCAATAATAGTCGATTTTACGGCCGTACATTAGTACGTAAAATGTCACTTTTCATAGAGGTCGACGAAAAAATAAATATGACATGTCCCTTATCTGTAGATAAGATGACATACATAAACACGTTAATTGTCGATTACAGCATTCTGTGAATTTATAAATTTAAGATTTATTATTGAAAAATGTTAACCGAGATATTTATCTCCCAAACCTACGCTGAAAATTTCTGTCTAGATCATTCCGTTCGACACAGAAAAAAAAGTACACTGCGAGCAAGACTAGTAGTCTTGATTGGAAGCTATGGTAGACTCATATATCCGCAATGATAACTTGACTCAATGCAATATGCACATTATTCTTATTCCTATCAGTCCAGCTTACTTCCGATAAAGAATAACAAACTTGAAAATAGTATAGTAACACTAATTTTAACGTAAAGCATAACTTCAACTAAGAATAAGCCTACTTGAAATGAATATACAACTGTCTTTTAGCAAAACTTTCTTAGTTTCCGAATAAGTATAGTTATTTTCTGAGCAACTTTTTCCTTAATGCAGAGTAACAAGTAATAAACTTGAAATGAGAATATTTCTAATCATATCAATATTATTCTTAAAATTGTTTGAAAATCATCTATACTATCCCTCCGAGTATAGTGAAACTCATATCAATTTTGAAGTGTTCTCAATTTAATTGCTTTTGAAATGAGAGACACCCAAATAATATGGAGTGTCAAGTGGTACATCATAGAAAATAATTCTTTTTGTTGTCCTTCCAACTATCTGAATTTTTTTTGACGAAGTGATGCTTGACCTCCCTTATTTGAAAATTTGAAGTTAATTTTCTCTCCAGCGTCATCTACTTAGTATCAAAACGTTATTTATTTCAAAAAATAGCATTGGGTATTTATTCAAACTAATCCCATATCTAAAATTGAAACAATGATAGCTTAGTATTTAAAGTTATCATTGTTGGAACCTTTGGCTGAGGTTGCGACGCACATATATGGGACTAGTTTGAATGAATACCCACTACAAATTTTTGAAAAAAATATCATTATGATAGTAAGTAGATGACGCTGGAGTGAAAATTAACTTCAAATTTGCAAATATAGGAGGTCAAATATCACGTTGTCAAAAAAATTCAGATAGTTGGAAGGACATTAACAAAAAGAATTATATTCAATGATGTACCACTTGACACTCCATACCATTTGAATGTCATTCATTCCGAAAAATAGAATCGGTACAAAAGTAAGTACGGAATGAACAAAACAACATCACTATTTTTCACTTTGCAGAATGTGTAAGGGGATATGTCATTTATTCATTTGCACAATATTTTGCTCAGTATTTTGGTGAAACGGATTGTTATCTTTCTTGCTGCGATGTGCCAAGTTCCAAGTAAAAAGTTGCATAACAGTTTGGTGCAATCAGGTTCCTGAAAATGAAATTATGGGTTCAAATGAAATTATACAAAGTATATTATAACTACTCACTGTTGAATACTTAAATTAACTCGGCCAATTCCCATTCGTTTAAAATATTCTTCATATTCATTATTACATATATAAACTTATTAAATCACTAGTTGTTGCCGATAATGATAATGCTCTCTTTGGATCCGCGTCCAAAATGTCCGCCGCCAACCTTTCCACCCGGTGCAGATATGTGGATTTGCTCAATCGATACTCGATAGTTGAGTGTATTGAGACTTGACTGCGCATATAATATTATTTCGAATAAGAATAGCCTGTTCTTGGGTGAAGTTGTACCTGAATTCATATGAGATCTCTTAGATTTCAGCCATGAGAGCTATTCTCAATATAATTATTGAAACACTTCCATCAGTAGAATATTTCCTACAATTAAGAATTAATATTCTAGCTATAAGTTCCTTTTAATTCAATGTCAAAATTAGGCTACGATCAACTTTAAATAATTTTGGCTCAAGTCTTGCATTTTCTTTAGAGAATACTAAATGATTTTCAATAGAACTCAATAGCGGTTCTTGCTTTCATTGTAGTGATCTTGTTGTATTGAGAATATAACATGTTCAATAAAATGTATCGTAATCTTGGTGAATAAGTATATGTGTCTTCTCAGAATAAAAACAGTATTTTTTACTTTCAAGATAAATAGTTTCAACTCAGGTATGAAAAAACTTCCTTTTAGAATATTTCATCAAGACTATGTGTATACTTGAATGTAAATTATGATTTTTTTCCGTGGAGAGTTACTGTGTCTACGGCCCGACCAGCCGGCCGGATAGGATCGATTTTGACCACTGATTCTTGATCAGTGAGTCGAACCAAATCGTTTAAGATCATCTTCATCCAAAAATTCGAAAATTACGGACATTTGGGCAAATTGATAAGCACCCTGTTCCGAGGAACAAGAGCGCCAAAAACGCGTTAAACCAAAACTTCATTATCATAACCTGACCTCCTATCTACATCCTGTTTTGATCATAGAGTAGAATGGTCACAGACCAACATTAAAATTGTTTCCATCAACGCAATTGAGAAATAAACTTCAACGCCCTGTATCTCTTTCCACAGCTATATTTTATTAAGCCACAGTTGGTCCTATCGCCATATTTTGTTTCAAATATTCGGAGCCCAAATTCGTCCCAATAGTTAATATTCACCCTGTATATATATGGAATAAATTGAATCGTTTCGATTGGTCCGATTAAACTACCAGGTGGGATGAAATTGCGTCAATTCGTATACGAGTGAACCCATTAAATTACCACAGCTGGAAACATCAACCAACCGAAACACGGTTGGATTTAGATTGCAGTGTTCCGCAGAATCCTGGATCGAAGTCCGGGACCTTTGACATTTCACGTTCCTTGGGCTTCTAGATCTGGAGTATTACGATGAATCGGCCATTTTCCAACTCCAACTTCAAAACTTTCAGACTTTCAATTCAATATTGTTACTGATTCAGTTGCAGTAGAACATAATTTCTCAAAATTGTTGTATGTGGAAAATTTCTGAGAGCACTGAAGTGGCGACTAGGAAATTTTCAGAAAAAGTAACTTTTCTATGTGCATATGTGGGTTGCGTTTTATATTTCGGGATTAGAGAACAAAAACAAATATTAATCATCGAAAATCGCTTCGTTGTTTTTGGCGCTCTAGTTGTCTGTAATTTTCGAATTTTTCGATGAAAATGGTCTTAAACGATTTGGTTCGACTCACTGATCAAGAATCCGTGGTCGAAATTCATTCTGTCCGGCCGTCCGGCCGATCCGGCCGGCCGTAGGCACGATAACTCTCGAACGGAATGAGCTAGACAGTTGAAATTTTCAGAGTAGGTTTGGGGGATAAATATCTCGGCTAAGTTTGTTATTGGGCAAAATCGGACAGATGGTTTCGGAGTAACAAAAAAAAATTTTTTTTTACAAAACAAATTCCAAATTAAATTTTTTCAATAAGCAATTTTACCATAAGAATCCATTCATATTATTTTTAACTCTAACAAGCTAATACTTTCGGAGATATGATTTTTCAAAATTTCAATGTAAATCGTATTTCTATTAGTGTCCGACCGAAACTGGTTTTTCAGCCGAAACCGAAACCGAAACCGAACTTTCGGCCAGGGTCTCAGTTTCGGCCGAAACCGAAACCGAAACCGAAACTTTATTTTCATACTGAAATCTGCTGTATTTTTTACAATTTTATTTGCATATACATAAAAATAGTTAAGCAGTGTTAAATAAAATAAAAAGACAACTTTTTTGATATTTTGATTTATTATTTTGGTATTACCAAGTTATAAAAATAATCAGTCGAAGTATACAGGGTAATTCCAAATCAGACGTCAACCTTGGAGGAGGTGTTAGTATGGATAATTTGCTGTGGTTTGAGCCATTTTTATTGATGACCAAAAATCAACAGTTTCCGAGATATTTGAGTTCTGGTTCTGATGAAAAAGAATTAGTATGATATGAAATGGGATGTAAGAAGCAAATAGTGAAAAATAACGAATTCAATATTTTTTTGTTGCAAATGAGCTCGAAAGTTCATTAGAAAATGTATTCATAAATTATGTTCCACCATTCCATATGGGCAAGCACATGCCGTCTTTCTGATATCTTCAGTTGTTATTTTCCGCCTGAAATATTCTCACGCTGTCTTTTGATACACATTCACTATATTATATGCCGGACATTCAAAAGGTTGCTTATAAAAAATCTGCTGAAACGAAACTAGTTATGCAATCTAACGAAATCTTTTATAGAATAAAGAAGAAATTTGGCAAGTTTTTCAAATAATTTCGGCATACAAAATTGTGAAATTCGAAAGTTGCAGACAAATTGATATTACAAATTGATTTTACATTTATTCATATACCATATTTCAAATCATACTAATCCTTTTTCAACCTCTTATACAGCATAGTTTCGATTTTTTCGTACATATCCTATACTTTTCTGATGAAAATAAACCAAAATTATCATCAAATTTGGTCAACGTAGAAAAAATTGACGAAATATGAACTAAGTTCAGAAATCTTTTAAAAATCACTCGAACTCCAAAAACTGTTGATTTTCGGTTATTAATAAATATGTATTAAACAGCAGCTAATGAGACATACTAACTCCTCCTCCAAGTTTCACGTCTTATTTGGAATCACCCTATGTAATCTAATTAATAATCATTAAAGTGAATTCTCAGTCTTAACAAAGATAGATTACAATAACTTTACGACAATTATGTATACCTACTTTTGACTCCTGGCCAAACGACCAGGATAATTCACGAGCAGTCAAGTTTCGGTCCGGCCGAAAGTTTCGGCCAATTTGGGCCGAAACCGAAACTAAGGCCGAAACTAGATTTCTTGGCCGAAACTGGCCGAAACCGAAACCGAACTTTCGGTCGGTCACTAATTTCTATACGTTTTCACACAATGATAGAATTATTCTGTGGGTATTCTATGAATTGTTATAATGTCAAATTATTTTCCTGAGACATGACGTTGTCTCATTGTCATTCATTCCAGCAATCCTATAAATATGAGAATTCTAATTTAATATCATACTTTTTGTTGGTTGATATTTTCATGCCGATGGTCAATCCATATGATGATGGGAATGGTAATGGTAAGTTAATAATATTGAGTTCAGAATATCTCCACTAAAAACAAAACTGGATATTGGGTGTATTGGAGTAGATTTGAGGAAAGATATATATTATCGTTCATCATAGAATTGAGGATTGAATATCTCGGATGAGTTCGTTGTTGGGTAGAATTCGTCTATTGGTTTTGGATTGATAATTTTTGGCACTCTTGTTGAATTTAAATTCTTCTATGATGTTTGAATTCAATTTCTGCTAAGATGAAGTTCTAAATTTCAATAATGAATCGTACTTCTATGTTTTCACAGAATGCTATAAATATTCTATCTAAGCTTTATTATATGATCTGTGTTCATACTAGTACATTTCATCCTGTTCTATAGGAGAGAGTCAAATTCATTTTCAACTATTTTAATTTGGTTTCTTCCATGGTGCAGTTCTCATTCTCAGATTGCTCATTTAATCTTGATAAATAAACTATTATTTTAATTGAATTTCCTTTATGATGCAGTTCTATCATAAGAATACATTGATATAATTCTCAACTCTGAGAAACTTATACTTTTGGAGATATAATTTGTCTGTTTGAACTAGAGCGCCAGAAAGCTCCTGTCCACAGGGCTTGAACCCATTTTTTGATACACTTCAGCATGTAGTCCAGGCAAATTAGTACCCCTAAAATTGCTCCAGAGCTGGAAATCATTTTAACCCTTTTTCGGGTTCCTGAATAACAAGTATCTGAGTTTGCGACGGTTTCTAGGTTGTGCTTCAGATTTGACAGCCTAAAAACCGCGAAATTTTCGCACTTTTATCAGTATTTCGCTTATTACTCGAGAAGTACGTATCCTACAGAAAATTTCTTTCTTTTCCCTTTTGAGAAACATTACATTTTGCATCCCATGGTGTTCAAAACATCGAAATCGAACTAGCAGTTCAGCCGCAATCGCCCGTCAAAGATGAGCAAATTTCACAAATTTGTAGGATATTCAATTATAAATTAGATGCTTTTAGAAATTCGGAATTTGGTCTTTTCAGTGCTGAGATATGAATTTTAAACCGAAAAAGTTCATAGCGCCATATTTCCGCTAAGGCAGTCCAACGCAGGAAACTTCATCTGAACTCAAAACTTCTCACTGAAAATAAGTAATAAAAAAGGGTAACTTGGGCGCTTGTTCTATTGTCTACTCAGCCTTATTGGCCACTCTACTACGAATTTAGCCTCGATGTATACCGTTTTCTCAGCTTTTATAATATATTAATACATTTCATACCATTTTAATGACAGACCTCAGTATAGAGAATCGTCTATGATCACAGAATTTTTAATCCTGACATATGTATTTTATTATTGAAATTGAAATACGAAAAACCTTACGCCTCATAATACTTATGTCGGATAAGAATAATCTGCTTTCTTTCGTTCCCAACACTCTCGAAGAAAGCTACCAGTGATTTCAGACAAATAATCGGAATTTATAGGCCGAAATTATATGAGAGGCCTTCCCTATATTCATTCGTATTACGTGTGGGCCCACCTCTGGAACTTAGCGATTTTGTTGTTAGGGGTAAGTATTGAATTATGGATACGCTAGAAGAAATGAGTACATGTGAGGGAATTATCAGAAGTAATATCACAAGTGATTGAATTTTCTCGATAAGCCTGTCGACTTATTTCTTAACGAAACTCTAAGCAACTCAGTTGAGTTAAGAAATAAAAGACAGACTTATGAGATAAATTCAGTCACGAGTGATATTTCATTGGACTATTTCACGAACAAAAGGACCCATGTTGACGTCTGTAATTTATATTTATCATTTGTCAAACAGTCCGTATCCATGGTTGAGTCGTTGATAACACCAAAGTTGTAAGACCAATCATAAATCAAAGACAGTTGGTGTTTTCGCTATAATACGCTGTCTTTGGCCTGTGGTTGGTCAGATTTTGATATGAGTGAAAGAGTCAATATAATTTTAGTATTCCTCGATTCGCTATTGCTTGTGAATGGTTCACACGGTATCGAACGTTTGTTACAATCAGTTCTTCTATGCTTCTTGTAAAGGGTCCGCCATCTAAAGTTTTTTTTTCAACTAGTGCTTATTTCGTGAATGGTAACACTTAGCTCATGTCTGATTTGACAGATAATTAGTTTTATCCTACTGCTGAACGAATATGGTTGCGTATACGCTTGAACAACGCTGGGAAATATTGAGATATTACTTCGAAAATCATGGTAATGTTGCAGAATGTGTGCGAAAATTGCGTACGGATTTTGGAAGAAGAGAAGCACCGTCAGTTCCGTATGTTCGTTATCTTGTGAAAAAAGTGAAAGAAACTGGCATCCTCATCGATAAACCAAAGCGTGAAAAGCCAAAAACAGTGCGTACACCCGAGAATATTGCTGCTGTGGCATAAAGTGTGCGTGAAGCGCCTTCAACATCAATTCACCGTCGTTCTCAAGAATTAAACATTTCGGAGACATCATTGAGACAAATTTTGCATAAAGACCTTGGTATGACGCCATACAAAGTCCAATTGGTTCAGAAGTTGCCCTGTTTTTGAAGATCGCATTATCAGCCGCAGAGCTGATGTCGTTCGGCCACCTCGGAGCTGCGATTTGACACCGTTGGACTATTTTTTGTGGGGTGCAGTCAAAGATAAGTGTTACGCCAACAAACCAGAGACAATTGACGCTTTAAAGGACAATATTCGTGAAGCCATTGGTGAAATACAGCTGCACACAATCGATAATGTGCTTAAAAATTGGACTGATCGTGTAGGCTACTGCATGGCCAGCCGAGGCAGCCATTTGAATGAAATTATTTTCCATTATTAACCGGAAGGATTGTACTTTCAAATAAAAAAAGAAATTTGAGAAAATATTCAGTAGCTTTTTTTTATTGCATTCAAAAAAAAAGAAGTTATTTGGCGGACCCGTTATAACGATTCATTAAGTATAACTAACCCAAAACTAGATGGAATAATAAATATTCCATAACATTAAACGAGTTTTTTAGGTTTTTCAATTCTGTACTCACATTCCAGCTTATCTTCGGGCCTGCCTGCTTCTAGTAGGGATAAATAACACACGATGTCCTTGAGGGAAATCTTCACGCTGTTAACGTCCAGTGTACTTGTTTTTCTAACGATATGTCTGACTTCTGGAACAAATATTTGTATAAGCAAGGTACGTGTTCAAAGATCTGAACAGGAATCATATTGTCATAATTTTATTTCCTATTATTAGACCTTATAAATAGATATCTCTGAGAAATCCTTCGAATAATTATCAAAAGGAATTTCTGAACTGCATGAAGCAATAAGGGGTCGATGTTATTGATTGATATTCATCAAACTCAGGTCGTATAACAATAACTCTTATAATCCGCAATTTAAAATCCAATGAAACATTATCAATTATGAACATGGTCCTTTGGGCCGGAACTATATCATATCTCCGAATGAATTCTATGTTTGTGACTAAATATATATCAAATCAAAATTACGCTTAAAGTGATTCCATTCATAAATGCCCGAAGTGACATCTAGTTGGTCTACGAAAGAACACAACTGATCTTATAACTACCACACTAATGGAATTGTTTCAGATCACTGTTCTACGATCAGATGTTCGCAGCGTTATCGCAAAAGTGCATCATACCTTCTAGTTTTCCATTATTGACTAGCAGAGAATTGTTGGATTTTTTTGATGAATTTCTTGATATCTGACTATGGGAAGGTGACGATTCCGTGCTTTTTTTTCCTAAAACTTCATGGCAGGAATAAGATGTGTGCGTTACTGTCAGCATCGGATGGACAGTTCCTGGAAATATAAATCAAAAATCCATGTACCTATAGCCTACATTTTCACATTTGAATATCATTGATTTATAATCCGGATATTTGAAACATTCTATCTTAGAGTCGACGCAATGTTAAATTACAAGACAAAATTCGATTAAGAGTGTCCAATACAGGAGACCGGACAATAGAATTCACCATGGCAAATTTGATTAAGAGTGTTCGTTCTCCTGTATTGGACACTCTTAATCGGATTTACCATCGTAAATTCGATTAAGAGTGTCCAATACAGGAGAATGAACAATAGAACATACGAGCAAAACCTCCTGACTTCACGTCTGTGCTTGAACATTTTTTTTTCTTAATTTATTGAACATTTTCTAGGGGTACGGATCTTTCAAAATTTTTACACACGCCTTCAAGTCAATTATTTTTTTGAAATTTTCTAGTAATACGATATCCACGAAATTTTTAAGAAAAATTTGCGTGACTAGAACTAATTACCATGTTTCGATTGAATCGGCATGGTATTTTTTGGGTTATTCAAGAAATAATAACCAAATTTCAGATTGATATAACTCCAAAACCATTTGGCCGATTATCCTAATTAATGAACTTAAATATCGCATTCAGATGCGCAGTCTACCCTTTCGCTATTTCTTTCCGTTCTGAAGGTATCGTGTGATTCATAAAATGTTTTCGTAATTTTTAAAAAATTTTCTAGTGGTACGGTACTCACAAAATTTCACACACATCTTCATGTTAATATTCTACAACTAGTTAGCATGCTTCAATTCGATCGAGTCTATATTTCTTGAGTTATCGAGGAAATAATATTCCAGATGGGTATAACTCCGAAACCATTGGGCCGATTATGGCTATCAGCGAACTTAACTCTCCCATTCAGATGCGTAGGCTACCCTGAACATTGCAAGTCCCTATCTCCTTTCGTTCGAGAGTTAACGAGAGAGGCAAGTCGCAATCTCTTTCCGTTCCCAAGTTATCGTGGTAACGGCCAGCCGGCCGGACAGAATCAAATTTGACCCCGAATTCTTCATCTGTGACTTGAACCTAGTCGTTTGAGACCATTCTCGGCAAAAAATTAGAAAATTACAGACATTTGGGCAAAATGATAACGCGATGTTCCCCAGAACATACGCGCAAAAATGTCCTATATACCTGGATCCGCAACGTCTTCATATCCAAGATACAGGTTGTTCAAGTTTCAGGATTATAGGCATTTAAAACAAAATCTTCACCCAGCTATGGTGTTTCAATTCCCACTACAACAATTCTTTTTTGCGCTCTTGTTCCTCGGAACAGAGTGCTTATTCATTTGCCGAAATGTCTGTAATTTTCGAATTTTTGGCTGGTAACGGTCTTAAACGATTTGGTTCGACTCACTGATCAAGAATACGTGGTCGGAATCGAATCCGTCCGGTCGTTCGGCCGGCCGTTAACTCTCGAACGGAATGAGCTAGACAGTTGAAATTTTCAGAATAGGTTTGGGACATAAACATCTCGGCTAAGTTCGTTATTGGACAAAATCGGCCAGATGGTTTCACGGTAACAAAAAAAAAATTTTTTATACAACAAATTTCAAAATAAGTTTTTCTCCAGATGCAGTTTCACCATGGGAATCCATTGATGTCATTTATAACTCTAACAAGCTGATACTTCCGGAGATATGATTTTCCAAAATTTCAATAATAAATCGTACTTCTGTGTTTTCACAGAATGCGATAATTATTCAATCTATGAATAATTATAATATGATCTGTATTGATACATGTCAACTTACTTTCCTGAGACATGATATGTCAAATTTTGATATTTAATGCCCATGGTTAATCCATATGATGATGGGAGTGGTAATGGTAACAAAACTGAATTACTGGCTAAAGTTTCAATTCATATAATATAATTTTCAGAGTGGATTTGAGGAAAAAATATATCGTTCATCATAGAATTGAGGAACGAATATCTCGGATGAGTTCGTTGTTGGGTAGAATTGGACTATTGGTTTTGGATTAATAATATTTGGCACTCGTGTTGAATTTAAATTCTTTTATGATGTTTGAATTTATTTTCTGCTATTATGAAGTTCTATCATAAGAATCCATTGATATAATTCCCAACTCTTACCAACACTAACGCGAAGATATGATTTGTCAAAGTTTGAACAAGAGCGCCAAAGCTCCTGTCCACAGGGCTTGAAGCAATTTTTTTTAATACAATTTTATTTTTGGCGCTCTTGTTCCTCGGAGCAGAGTGCTTATCAATTTGCCCAAATGTCCGTAATTTTCGAATTTTTAGCTGAAAATGGTCTTAAACGATTTGGTTCGACTCACTGATCAAGTATACGTGGTCGAAATCGTTTCTGTTCGGCCGGCCGTCCGGCCGGCTGTTAACAAGATAACTCTCGAATGGAATGAGCTAGAAAGTTGAAATTTTCAGAGTCACAGGGCTTTCCCACTTTTTGGCGCTCTTGTTCCTCGGAACAGAGTGCTTATCAATTTGTCCAAATGTCTGAAATTTTCGAATATTTGGCTGAAAATGGTCTTGAACGATTTGGTTTGACTCACTGATGAAGAATCCGTGGTCGAAATCGATTCTGTCCGGCCGGCCGTTAGCACGATAACTCTCGAACGGAATGAGCTAGACAGTTGAAATTTTCAGAGTAGGTTTGAGGGATAAATAACTCGGTTAAGTTCATTATTGGGCAAAATCGATCTAATAGTTTCGGAGTAACGAAAACACATATTTTTTTTTACATTACAACTTTTGAATTCAATTTTTTTTAAGATGCAGTTTCATCATAAGAATCCATTGTTATCATTTTTTACTCTAACAAGCTGATACTTTCGGAGATATGATATTTTAAAGTTTCAATAATACATCGTAAGTTCTATGTATACACAGAATGTGAACACAGAATCTGTCTGTGATCACTATTCATAAATGTCATCTTTTCTAGCTATTAGAGATTATCAATTCTTAGTTGTTATTTTCTCTTGGAAAGCAAGTATTCGATTCTTGAATTTGTGAATATATACAAGACTGTTTTGATGTAGTTTATGGAGGCAATAGGAAACAAGAACATAATGGAATCATCAAAAGAAATAACTGTTCGTTGACCACTGAGGTTAATATTACCTTTTACTTCCTTAAGTAGTGAGACATGTTCCTATATACAGTATTTTCATAATGTTGCTAGCAAAAAAATACTGAAATATGGATCTACATTTGTGTATCAATAATTTTTTCTTGAGTTAAGGTTCATAATACAGAAATGTATGTGTTAGTGGTATGGTCTATTAAATTTTAAATTATAAAATGAGGATAATATTTTATTGATATATTTTGAACTATTAAAATAATTTGTTCGTAATCCACTACCGACTAAAATATCAGGAATAAATGGACAATCTGCTATGATTGTCTCCAGCCTTGCTCTAGACATTTCGATGATACTTTCCTTAGGTATTTCGAGTTGTGAAAACTATGCACCGAGTGTAAGTTGCAACAACCCATTCCACGAGGATGAATCATTGCAGATTGCTCATTTAATCTTGATAAATAAACTTAATGACAATTTTTAAAGCATCAAGGCATTGAAGCATTGTACATTGGTCTTTTTTTTTCATAAGATAATTTTTGAAGCATTTTTTTGAACGACACTTTTTTTAAATTTAATTTCTTTCATGATGCATTTCTATCATAGGAATCCATTGATATAATTCCCAACTGTGAGAAACCAATACTTTCGGAGATATAATTTGTCTGTTTGAACAAGAGCGCCAGAAAGCTCCTGTCCACAGGGCTTGAACCAATTTTTTTTATGTGAGATAGCACGCTGCTCCATAAGACATGAGCGCAATAAGTGTTTAAATGGTTGTGAAATTAACGTACGACTTGAAAAATCACCCTGTATAAGGAACGGCGAGAAAATAATGAACTTTCTTGTAGAATTTACAGCGTTTTATAACTAGCAAACCACTGACCGTAGAATCGGGATGAAAACGATTAATTCACTTATTCTCCTGAGAATGTTCGGGAAAAAAATGTTCCAATCGGATAACAACACTTGAACAAGACCATTTACCAGATTACATTCGGCCCAAAATTCCGTCGGAGTTAATTGAATGAAAAACCCGCCGGAAGTGACAGATATCTCAAACCGTCGCCCCCTCAGTTTCGCGGTTTGTTTGGGGGATTCCCCTCTCTGGGGATTAATGGCTTTTTATTATGGCTTGCTTGGAGGAGCTAATTTCACGCAGCCACTTGAAAAAACGAAATTAAGATTGATCGATTTCCTTTCTTTTTGTACAAGGTAATTTATAAGGAAAAGATATAAAGAAATGTTCATTCTTCAACAGTTTCATTTCCTTTTCACGATTATTATTCTACTTTATTTGGACAGTTTGTTTGGTTTTTATTCTCTTCCGTGACTGCTTTAATGTCACTATAAATTCGCTTGCAACAGGATTATGGCCCAGTTGCTGGGTTGTGGTTTAAGGCTTTGTTCAACTGAACTAAAGTTCCATGATGAATAGACAACATTAGTTAGGTTAGAATCATCCTCTTGGCGGGAGATCCATATTCAAATTTCTTAACATGGAATTTCAACTTTAAGATGAAATCCCCCTATTCAAAAGAGAATGTTAGTACAGAGATATCAAGTATTGGGTACCTTCATCATAAGTGCATGTTTTCATGTTCTTTCCACATTAAAATCTACTTCTATTTATCCTTAAATCAAAATTGAAACCAGTGTAGTTCGAAACATTTCCGTATGTCGTAGATGACTTCTTTTGTGCGTCATTACAAGGCCGATTTAGGGTTATGTTATTATTTTTGACTGATTTCGAGTGAGCTTAGACATACGTCAATCGAATTTGGTGAGCACTTTTATATTTATAAATTATTTTGGAAATATACAATTTTGTTATGAAAACTTGATTCTAGATTGTTGAGAAAGGTTCACTGAATCTATTTCAACCGGAATAAACCTTAAGAAATTAGCCAAAGTATCTAAATACAGGCGAGAAATTCGCGTAAATTATAGGTCCATAAGAAATGCATAGGGAATTCAGTGCTCGGATCCACGGATGGATCGTAATTCAAATTTCCCGCCTAACCTAACTAATGTGGTCTATAATATTGAAAATTGGTTCAAGCACTGACGTGGACGAGCTTTAGCAAGGATGTTCTGGCTCGTTCTAAGCAAACTATCATTTTACCAGTAACTGCAGATTTATTAATTGTTATCTATTTTACCACGACACTATGAAATAATTAAGATACATTAAACACTGTTTAGGGGTTAGACAATAAAATAATAAAAACTAATATATTACAATTATATTTCGTATTTTTCTTCCAAAAAGTCATTCCTCTGGCATGTAACCGTACTACGATTTCAAATTGAATCGATTATTTTAGACAATTGAAATGTTAAAATAAAAAATACTCCCAATTAGGATTTAAATCTAAATATATAAAAATGAATTGCCGTTCGTTAGTCTCGCTAAATCTCGAGAACGGCTGGACGATTTGGCTAATTTTGGTGTTAAATTATTTGTGGAAGTCCAGGGAAGGTTTAAAAGGTGAATTAACATAAAAATATCTACAGAGTGTTTTTCTTTTAACGCCAATGGCAACTTGCTCTTTTTCACGCCATAGTCGTACAATTTCATTCAATTGTGTTAAAAAATATAGTTCTCCTAGGTAACTTGAATGGATTGTCATAATGTATATGTGTTGTTGCATACAGTGAAAAAAGGTTTGGAAGTAATTAACGCCCTTTTTAGTCGTTGCTTTTTAATAAATTTAATCTTGCTAATCTTGCCTACTACAATGTTTCCGGCAAAATCTCATACATCATTATTAACCTAACCTAACATTCTTACAATACCCACGCTATCCCACAACCATAGAAAATACATATATATCCATAGACTATAATCTTATTCTTATCAACATTCAAAACATAATTAACCTTAACACTCCTCCTTAATTATTTTTTGCAAAATATTCTCGAAGGTTTTTCTGACAAGAGGTTTTGTGAGTATGTCCGCAAGTTGATCGGAACTTCTAACATGTTCCAACTGTATTGTTTTATCAATATGCTCCTGTATAAACTTTCTAGATATATCAATGTGTTTCTTGCCCTTGGTAATTTTTCCTTCATAGGTTTTCTTTAACATATGTATCGCTGATTGGTTGTCGATATACAACAATGTGGGTTTGCTCACATTCAGTATTCTCAGTTCGTGTCCCAAACGTCGTATCCAACAGATTTCATCAATAGATGACACAGCTGCTCGATATTCTGCCTCAGCTATGGATGTTGCCACTAAACGTTGCTTTTGTGTGCACCACATAATTGGTCCTCCTCTAATGATTAAAACGCCAGTGGTTGAGTGTCCAGTGATGGTATCTCCTCCATAATCTGAATCTGTATAAGCAACCAGTTCATCTCCTCCATCAAAGAAAATTCCATTCTTCATGGTTCCTCTCAAATATAGAAAAATACGTCTCATCATCTTCCAATGACTTGTCATTGGCTTCTCACAGAACCTACTTAGATAATTCACTGCAAAACTAATATCAGGTCTAGAAATGTTTGCTAAATATAACAGACTTCCAAGTGATTCACGGTAGGGTTCATTTTTCGACAGTGGTTTGTCATTCACATAGTTTGCATCATTTGTCATCATTCCTCTGTCCATTGGTGTCGACGTTGCATTGGAATTTTCGAATCCAAAACGCTTAAGAATTCCTTCAGTGTATTTTGGTTGACCTACAAATATTCCATTTGGTCTCATTACGATTTTCATTCCCAAATAGTTGATTACATCTTGTGGACTCTTCTCAAAAATGATCTCAAATTCCTTGTTGATCCTATCTAAAACTTGTATTATGCTTGTGAACTCCGATCCAACAATGAAACCATCATCAACAAAAAGTGCAATAATGATACTTCGATTTTCATTATAATAGATACATGGATCATCATCAGTGTTTTCATATCCAATTGATTTGAAGAAACTTGAAACACGCTCATTCCAATTCTTTGGTGCTTGCTTCAATCCATATAAGCTCTTTTGTAACTTGCATACACGATCAGTTCCATCATTAAATGCTTCAGGTTGAAACATGTATATTTCTTCATTTAACCTTCCATGTAGAAATGCAGTCTTAACATCAAATGTTTTAATCTTCATTCCTTTAGATGCTGCATGACTAAGAAGTAGTCTAATTGACGCATGACGTACAACAGGACTGAAAGTAGCATCATAGTCCACTCCCTCAATCTGTTCAAAACCACGTATTTCAAGTCTTGCTTTCAACCTTCCGTCTTGTTTTTCTCTCAATACCCAGCGGCATGTCATTACTCTCGCATCCTTCGGTGGATACACAAGTTTCCAAGTTTCCATGTTGTTCAGTGAATCATATTCCTCCTGCAAAGCTTCTCTCCATCTTATGTCTTTCAGTGCATCTTTGATATCTATATTTTGGATTTCTCCTCCTATCATGGCATGTTCATGTTCCTCATCTTCAGAAATAACCTCCTCAGTTTCATAGTCAGCATACCTTACAGGTTTCTTCAATTGATTGCGATTTCGAAGACTTCTCAGTGATTGCTGCTCAATTCCTCGTCGATCTGTTACTCGTTCAATTGTCTCTACAATATTTTCATCATTAGGACTACTCTCTATGGATACCTCAAGTTCCTCCTGTGGACTTTCATTCAGTCTGCTTGCAGAGTTTATTTCAATTTCTAAAGATGATCCAGTTCCATAATTTTCATCAAATGTAACATTGTCAGAATTCACAGTATCTCCATCATCCGGTATATAAATCCTATAACTTGATGAGTCGACATTATACCCAACAAAAATACCTTTCCGAGACTTCTTCTCTGTTTTGGTGCGTTTATGGTCAGGAGTGAGTACATAACATTCACATCAAAAACTGTGTAATTTGTTTATATCGATTCGCCGTCCATACCATAGATCTGCAGGACTATTGCCTTTCACATTGCTTGTTCCAGTCTGATTCAATGTGAACACAGCATAATTGACAGCTTCAGCCCACAAATTCTCACTTAAACCTCTCGCGTGGATAGCTGATCGAGCTGACTCTACGACTGTCCTCATCTCTCTTTCAATCCTACCATTCTGCTGTGGAGAATAAGCCACTGATTTTTCATGACGAATACCCAATTCCTGTAGTAGCTGTTCGACTTTAGCGTTTTTTATCTCTGTCCCATTGTCTGATTTCAAGCATTTTATTCTCCTGTCAAATTGATTTTCAACCATCTGTAGAAAAGCTTTCAATTTTAAAAAGGTTTCATCTTTTGTCTTCAAAAAAAATACAGTCCTAAAATGCGAGGTATCATCCTTGAATAAAAGAAAGTATTTTGCTCCTCCTAAAGAGAGGATATTCATTTCACATAAGTCTACATGAACTAAGTCAAGAACATTTCTTGCAACTGTAGGGTTTCTTGGATGAGAAATTCTGTGTTGCTTGCCATAAACACATCCTACACACACATAGTTGTTCCAGTCATCAATGTAACTAATTTCGTTTCTTTTCAGGATTTCTCTTACATATTTTACTTTTTGATGTGCCAATTTCTCATGCCAAGTTTTAATCGATGCAGTCATTAGACAGGTGTTTACATTTGACATACGAAACATCATTTTAAATAAACTCCCTTCTCGTCTTGCAATTCCAACAGTTTCATATTTGTCAGGGGTCTTAAAGGTTGATTGATTTGCATCAGCTACCTGAATGTACCCCTTGTCCAGAAGCTGTGTGACAGTGAACAAATTAAATGTAATTTTAGGCACAAGCAATACATTCTTTAGCACAACTTGGTACCATTCCTTTCCATTGAACGCCTCTAGTTCCACATCTCCTTTTCCAATTCCTAAAAGTTTAGTAGCATCACCAATTATAATAGTAACCGGCTCCTCAAAACAGATAAAGTTGTTCATCCATTCCCTATGAAATGTCATGTGCTGAGTGGCTCCACAGTCCTGATACCATGCATTGTTATCTTCATTCAGGCAAATACTGTCTAAACTGATAGTAGATAGGCCAACGCTAACCATGGCTCTACGATTTGCTACAGTCTTTTCATTATTTGCATTATCGTTCAGGCATTCTTTGGCATAATGACCTTTTTGTTTGCAATTATTGCATGAGTAATTTTCCTTACAATATTGGATATACTTATCACAAAGTTTCCCTCTGCAGGACTTTTTGATGTGTCCCTTCTTGCCACATTTGAAGCACTCTGGAATTGGCTTTCCTTGCTTATTTGTTTTTGCTTTCTGAAATGATATCATTGCGTTTTGACTTACATTATCTTTCACTTGTTGATTCTGACTGATTCTGTCTTCTTCTAGGCGAATTCTCTCGATAAGAATATCTGTATCTTTATCCTCTTCACTGACATTGTCCCATGCTGTGCGCAGGTGATGTAACTTTGGTGGTAATATCCCTAATATTCTTGTCATAATCCACTCCTTCTTAATTTCTTCACCTTCCATTTCTAAGCTTTCTGCAATCTGCACAATTTCCATACAGTTAGTTACAGCAGACATACTTGCATTATATGAATAGCTAAAGAACCTCCGTCTCAAACCTTCAAGTGACAATTCTGATTTCTTACCATACAAACTATCAAGTTTTTCTAACATTTTACTTGCTGTCTTACAATTTGCAATTTTATTAGAAATTTTGCTACTGACATTTAAACCAATTAGAGCTTGTGACTCTAAGTCTTTCTCTAACCAAGCAGTCTGACTCGAATCAGTATCTGCAGGCTTCTTTAAAAGCCCAGTTGCTACATCATACAATTTCTTGGTACGTAAAATTAGATTCAACTTGAAGCGCCAAGAATTATAGTTAACAGTGCCTTGAGAATTTTCTAAAAGCATCTTCATTTGAGATCTAACATTATCCATTCTGATATAAAAAATTTTTCTCTTAAAATACAGAATAATGTGAATAACTATAGTTACTAAATCGTTAGTGTGGAATTTAAACACTTGCGTGATTGTCCAACGATGAATCCAGGGAGCTCAACTGCTAGCTGACTGTCGAAGAACTTCCTCCAGATTTTTCCGCAATTTCTTCCTCCCGAGTAGGTTCAGGCTGTTTGACAATCCTCTACCTTTGTAGAACCTGGCTGGAACGATTCTTCTGCCTCAGTCCTTTCTTTCTGGAACGTTTTGATAATACTTCCTTTTCTCTATATGGGACTTGCTGAACTACCTTTCTGGGCACATAACCTGTTAGTTGCATACAGTGAAAAAAGGTTTGGAAGTAAATAACGCCCTTTTTAGTCGTTGCTTTTTAATAAATTTAATCTTGCTAATCTTGCCTACTACAATGTTTCCGCCAAAATCTCATACATCATTATTAACCTAACCTAACATTCTTACAATACCCACGCTATCCCACAACCATAGAAAATACATATATATCCATAGACTATAATCTTATTCTTATCAACATTCAAAACATAATTAACCTTAACAATCTGTCTGAAATTTTCCTATAGGGTGTTTTTCTTTTAACATCGTATTTGTCCGAAATTTTCATACAGGGTGTTTTTTTTTTAACGTCCATTGCAACTTCACTTACAATTTCATTCAATTGTGTTAAAAAATATACTTTCGAAAAAAATCATTGAAATTAAAGCATTACTATACAGGGTGTTCTTTATATCACTGCACAATTGTACCCGAATGAAGTGATTTGTGCCACAAACGAAGCATTAACTAAATACGTACCTTGGATGGATTCTCATAATGTTTTTGTCCAAAATTTTCATACAGGGTGTTTTTCTTTTAACGTCAATTGAAACTTGCTGTTTTTCACGCCAATCGTACAATTTCATTCAATCGAGTTAAAAAACATACTTTCGACGCATACATCATTGAAAATGAAGCATTACTATACAGGATGTTCTATTTCTCACGGCACAATTGTACGCGATTGAAGTGATTTGTGCCACAAACAAAGCATTAACTGAATACCTTGGATGGATTCTCATAATGTCACAATTTAGTTTTTCCTTTGATGTGTGGACATGGCGCATGGACAATTATATGTTGCGTGTTCACGTGTCGTAAAACCGTCATATTTGTTTATTTACGCACCACTAAACAAAACAAAAAATATAGTTCATCAGAAAGCTTTAAATTTATCAAGAGACCTTATCATAACTGTGTGTGTCTGTTGATATTATTATTATTATTATTATTATTATTATTATTATTATTATACTGATCTGAAACCTTATAAATAGCTAGTATTTAAGGAAAACTCTGTTTGGAAAGTAAGCAACATCATGTGTAATTAATCGAAAATAATAATAAAACTTCATTCATACCGAACTATTTTTTTATTAAGTTAGGCGGTACGAAGTTCGCCGGGTCAGCTAGTATTGAATGAAACTTGTCAATATTACCAATTTATTTGAAAAAAAATTTTTTTTTGAGTATTTCACCAATATCTTAAGTAACCGTCCTTCCTCTGGTCCTACTAGAAATTTACAAAAACGACATAACAGATGGCGCTAAAAACTAACGTTTCAGAGGAAGACATTTTGCATTTTAAGATTAGCACGTGCAGCATTATTTAGTTGTTAACATGTTTCGTATTAATTTGGCCTCTTGTTATTAAAACATAGTTGTCACAAGCTAATACTTTCGGAGATATGATTTTTCGAAATTTCAATAATGAATCGTGTTCTATGTTTTCACAGAATGTTATAATTATTCTATCTAACCTTTATTATATGACCTGTGTTCATACTCGTACATGTCATCCTGTTCTATAAGAGAGAGTCAGATTCATTTCAGCTATTTTAATTTGATTTCTTCCATGGTACAGTTCTCATTCTCAGATTGCTCATTTAATCTTGATAAATAAACTATTATTTGAATTGAATTTCCTTTATGATGCAGTTCTATCATAAGAATACATTGATATAATTCTCAACTCTGAGAAACCAATACTTCCGGAGATATAATTTGTCTGTTTCAACTAGAGCGCCAGAAAGCTCCTGTCCACAGGGCTTGAACCAATTTTTTTATTGTGCTTCTTGTAGTCAAGATGTGAACAATTATTGTACATCTGTGGAAGTACATAAATAATAAAACTGGTAAAGAAATGAAAAATGATGCTATTCAATGTTTCGAAAAGTGTTATGAGGAATACGCCAAGAACACCCTCAATGATCTACTCACCGGGAAGGTATTCATTGAAAATGATACCAATTTGTCCAATTATATTAAAAAATGTATCGACATCAATAGCTTCTTCAAAACATCAACAAAACCTTTGAAACATTCGATAGCTGAGTTTGAAGAACATTTGCTGTTAGAAAGAGCAAATAGGAATCAAAATTGTATTTCAGAGTGGTAGAAACTGCATAAAAAAGTTCTTACACTTTCCAAGATGGTCGATGATTTATTAATGACTACATCCGTACCTGTTGAAAGATTATTTTCCACTGCAGGTATGATCATGTCAAAAACACGTATATCATTGAAAGGTGATGTGATGTTATCATGTTTGAATTCTTGGTCATCGAGTAATTTAAAAGATGAAATTAACAGTGTTTAAAACTAAACATATTATGTACATGTACAAATATTTTTGTACAAGGGCGTAATAAATATACAAAATTATTCATTGTTATCCACCATTTCATTCATATATTATAATATTTATTATCGTTATTCAGAATTAAGCGAGACGAGACGAGACAAGTGAGAGACCGAGACTTAAACGAGACTTAATTTTTTGGGAATCAGCGAGACCGAGACGAGATTTTCTATATTCTCGTCTACTCTCGTCTCGTGTGAATCTCTAGCATTTACCATCGATATAGACCATTTTCTCAACTTTTATAAGATATTAATACATTTCGTACCATTTTAATGACAAACTTGAGTAACAAGTTCCAAGTTTGAACATGATCGGTTTCAAATTTTTGGAGATCAGAGCAGCCTTGTGTGAGTTAAGTAGCTGGATGGGTGAACGTTGCCTCGATAATTTCAGTCCGAAAGGAGGTAGGGACTTGCAATTTTCCGGGTAGGTTGCGCATCCGAATGGGAGAGTTAGGTTCGTTTTTGGGCATAATCGGTCCAACGGTTTCAGAGTTATACAAACCTGGAATATTATTTCCTCGATAACTCAAAAACTATAGACTGGATCAAATTGAAGCTTGGTAACTAAACTGCTCCACAAGAGTAAGGGATATCATATTAAGTTGTTCTGAGGGGCGTAAAATTTTAAAGACAATATCAAAAACATGATCAACTGCCAATAAAAACTTATTCATTCGATTTGAATGCATATTTTCACCATCTGTTCGTCTTTTTTCTTGAGTTTGGCAGTTTTTCACATTATTCGTAAGATTTAGCATTTCAATATGCAGTGTATTTAAGGTCAGTCTCTTAGCGATATCGAACTAAGTACATTTCACGAGCTTCTTAAGATGTCAAGACGTAAATTAATAAAAGCCGAGGCTAATAGGGCTATCGGTATGCTACAGGGTGGCCTCACTCAAGTCGCTGTGGCAGAAACATTTCAAGTATCGCAAAGTGTAATATCGCGACTCTGGAATAGGTTCAATGAGACAGGTTCGGTGCAGGAAAGACATAGGGTTGGTGGACCAAGAAAAACAACACCCGCACAAGACCGTTTTGTCACCATTTCGGCGAGGAGATATCCTCTTTCTTCATGTAGGATGCTGAGAAAACGACTTTTAAATGCCAATGGTCCTGAAATTTCCATTGAAACCATCCGACGTCGTTTGGGGGAGATTAACCTGGCTTCTGGACGTCCATTGAGGGGTGTTCCGTTAACACGTGAGCATAAACGACAAAGCTTAGAATGGGCCAGGCAGCATGTTAATCTGAACGTCCAATGGCGTAGTGTACTTTTCACAGATGAATCCAGATATGGTCGATTTTCAGACTCTCGAAGAATAAGGGTACGGATTATGCCGCGTATACCCCGAAATCGCCGTCATGTGCAAGAGGTTCATCCATTTCGAGGAGGCTCTGTTATAGTATGGGCTGGGATATGTTACAACGGGCGCACAGACCGTCACATTTGTGCTGGCAATATGACTGCTTTACATTATAGGGAACATGTCATTGGCAACGTAGTGCCAAATTTTCATGCTGCCATTGGTGAAGCTTTCCAATTTCTTGACGATAACGCAAGACCACATCGCGCAGCAATAGTAGAAAATGCGCGAGACGAGCATGGTATTCCACATTTACCAATACCTCCGCATTCGCCAGACTTAAACTGCATAGAACATGCATGGGATATGCTACAAAGAAGACTAGATGATCACTAACCTCCACCAGAAACCTTGAATGACCTCAAAGCACTACTGCCTCGTTTATGGAATGAAATTCCTCAAGATATGCCCAACACCCTCGTTGGCAGTATGCAACGAAGATGTCAGGCGGTCATTGATGCCCGTGGTGGCCATACCTTGTATTGAAGGCGTAAAAAGACAAAAAAAACAATAAAATGTCTGGAAATAAAAGTCGTTAAATTTGACCCTATTCTGTTAATCACCCTGTATATGTTGCAGACCAAAAAACTTACGTGCATTTATAGTTTTGAACCTAAAACTATATTAAATTACGTTTTCAGCGCAAACAAAGGTTTCAGAATGTCAGTTATTTTAGTTGAAACGATTATCCCAAACTCTTGTGGAGCAGTTTAGTTGTAGAATATCGACATAAAGACGTGTTTAAAATTTTATAAGAAACGTAACCCTAGAAAATTTCAAAACAATTACGAAAAAAAAATTGGTTCAAGCACTGACGTGAAGTCAGGAGCTTTTGCGCGTATGTGCTATTGTCCATTCTCCTGTATTGGAAACTCTCAATCGAATTTACCATGGTAAATTATATTGTCCATTCTCCTGTATTGGACACCCTTAATCGAGCTCCGGACTTCACGTCAGTGCTTGATCCAATTTTTTCTTTCATTTGAGTTAATCAGTAACTACCTGTTTTTCCAGCCCTTGTTGAACAATCGCTATCTGATCTGTGATGCCCCATCAGTTTCTCGTGAATTCCATGGATTTTCTCCACGATCATCTCACCATACGTGGATGGCCTCTCCACACTAAAATTTCGATCGACTATCTCACATATGGAATTCACATTCGGCGTTGAACCTGAAAATTAAAGGTACTAGTCATGAATTCAATAGGGGTGGGTTGAAAGTGAGAAACAACGGGGGAAAAACGTTACCCAGATTGGATTTCACTGTGAAATGCGGAGCCCTGAGAAGCACTTGCTCCAAAATAAAATCCTTCTGCGCGAGTGCTTTTTAATAATTACACAGTCAGGTGGTTTTGATTAATGGCTTATATTCACTACAACCCTAGTTATTACGAGAAACATACCTTGCAGTTCATTATTATACAGCTTGTTGGAGTAGCAGAAAATTGTGGTTAGGTATCGCAAAAGCTAGCCGATGCATGTTTTTTTGCCATCAGAGGGATTTTCGAGGAAGGTCTGCAGCTGTAATATGGTGGGAGATATCCAAGTTGTCTAGTGTTTGGCGCGTTTGTTCACCTGAACACAGTGCCAATCAATTTGCTCAAATGTCTCTAATTTTCGAATTTTTCGCCGAGTATGGTCTCAAACGATTGGGTTCGACTCCCCGATGAAGAATTCGGGGTCAAATTTGATTCTGTTCGTCCAAATAACCCGAAAAATAGTGATCCGATGGAATTAAAGCTATACTCCATTCTCTTTTATAAAGTCTCCCGGTTGGCCATGACATTTTGACACATTTCACCCTGTATATTATGAGAATGTTAGGTTATGCTCATTTTCCTGTCAGATAACGAAGCAACGTCGTCCTCTCTATATACAGTGCTTCCCAACAACTCCGCACCAAGAGGGACTTTTCTTTTCTATTAATATTTCCGAATTTTCATAGTTATAGATAGTTGAGACTTCCGGTTTGATGGGAAATCGCCATCTTCTAAAAAAATGTCCATTATCTTGGAAAATTCGAACTTTTTTTGTGAAGCGCTTTAAGTGAACTTGTTTGAAATAACAATTTAGATCCATGTGCCAAATTTCAGGTCGGAAAACCATCAATTTTTTTTTCTTTTTTTGCTCATAACTCCTTTGAAATTGAATAATTACCTAGGGGTTTTCTTTTCAGTGACTTCACGACATTAGTGTCAGCATGAATATGATTGTAGTTAGCAAATTTTGTTTGATCTCAGTTTTTCGACATTTGTTCGAATTTTCCCTCAAAAGTAGTTTAATTCTGGTGCAAAGTTGCTCTTATTCTTATTTTCGTTATTAAAATCTTTCAATTTCACATTCAATTCACGTCCGAGAATCCCAAGAATGTAAAAATTGCTGCAAATTGCCAATTCATAGTGAGATTTTTGATTGAAATAGAATTTTGTCATGAAAAGAAACTCCATCGTTAGTTCAATTTCAACGCCAGTTAATTATTTATTATGATCACAGATTTGTCAAAAGACGATAAAATATCGAAAAACTAAGTTCAAACAAAATTTTCTATAAAAAGTAATAAGGGTATTAAACTATGCCTTTTTCGTGCCTATTCGTCAGCCTGACTGACTGCACCTGAAATTTTGAGGAAATACGCATGCGCCCGGGACCATTTTGTAACTTTTCAGGCTTGAAAATAAATAGAATTGGTTATATTTGTTCCCCCTGAATCGTGGGAATTTCACGGCGAATTTCTGGCGCTCTTGTTCAAACAGACAAATTATATCTCCGAAAGTATTGGTTTCTCAGAGTTAGCAATTATATCAATGTATTCTTATGATAGAACTGCATCATTAAGGAAATTCAATTCAAATTATAGTTTAATTATCAAGATTAAATGAGCAATATGAGAATGAGAACTGCACCATGGAAGAAATCAAATTAAAATAGCTGAAATGCATTTGACTCTCTCTTATAGAACAAGATGACATGTAAGAGTATGAACACAGGTCATATAATCAAGCTTAGATCGAATAATTATAGCATTCTGTGAAAACATAGAAGTACGATTCATTATTGAAATTTCGAAAAATCATATCTCCGATAGTATTAGCTTGTTGGAGTTAAAAATGATATCAATGGATTTTTATGGTGAAACTGCATCTAAATAAAAATTGAATTTGAAATTTGTTACTTAAAAAATATTTTTGTTTTTCGTTACTCCGAAACCATCCGGCCTATTTTGCCCAATAACGAACTTATCCGAGATATTCATCTCCCTAACCTACTCTGAAAATTTCAACTGCCTAGCTCATTCCGTTCGAGAGTTATTGTAGAAATTTTTTTTTGACTCTTTGCGGTAACCTGGTCAATACAAAACTTCATATGCGTATAAAGGTCATGATTATACAATCTGATGCTAAATTTCAGATAGATCGAGGGATCGGTTTCGGAAATATTCATAAAAAATGTTTTTACTAAAATTGGACATTGGACAACTCCGAAACCGCTTGATGAATTTCGCCCATTAACGAACTTGTCCGAGATATTTACGCTCCAAACCCACCTTGCAAATTTCAATCCTCTAACTCCTTTCGTTCGAGAGTTATCGTGCCTACGGCCGGCCGGCCGGCCGGACCTGCCGGACAGAATCGATTTCGACCTCGGATTCTTGATCAGTGAGTCGAACCAAATCGTTTAGGACCATTTTCAGCAAAAAATCGAAAATTACAGACATTTGGGCTAATTGATAAGCACTCAGTTCCGAGGAACTAGAGCGCCAAAAAGGCGCCATATTCACAAAGTGCCGTATTCACAAAGCATTAAATCTCCGATAAGTCCTAACTGAGGTCCTCAGTGAAGGATGAATATGAATGGCAACCTCATTTAACTTATGTAACTGTGCTGAAGCAGGCCTGTGCTGAAGCAGGCCGTATTCACAAAGCATTAAATCTCCGTTAAGTCCTAACTGAGGTCCTCAGTTAAGGATAAATATGAATCGCTACCTCATTTAACTTATGTAACTGTGCTGAAGCAGGCCGTATTCAGAAAGCGCCGTATTCACAAAGCATTAATTCTCCGTTAAGTCCTAACCGAGGTCCACAGTTAAGGATAAATATGAATCGCTACCTCATTTAACTTATGTAACTGTGCTGAAGCAGGCCTGTGCTGAATTCGGCCGTATTCAGGCCGTATTCACAAAGCGCCGTATTCACAAAGCATTATATCTCCGTTAAGTCCTAACTGAGGTCCACAGTTAAGGATAAATATGAATCGCAACCTCATTTAACTTATGTAACTGTGCTGAAGCAGGCCTGTTTCACGTTAATTTTCACGTTAACTGAGGTTGCGATTCTTATTTATCCTTAACTGAGGACCTCAGTTAGGACTTAACGGAGATTGAATGCTTTGTGAATACGGCGGTTTGTGTAATAAGGGTATAAGAGATTTTCATCTCTTATCTACTCATACCTATCTATCCTTTGCCATGAAAATAAACCATTTCGATTTCAGTTTTGTCATTTGATACGAGAAGATACGGAATAGAAGTCTTTTTACGTAAGTACCTACGATGTTCTTGCATCTTTCTGTTATATGAGAATCATCGAAGCTCGGTATTGATTTTTCGCAATCAGTGAGATATTGGAACCATTTCCACCATTAGGTATAACTCCGTCCAATCTGCCGGAGATATTTCCCGAACAAATGTTGTTGAATTCCACTTGAGTTCCAGGAAGGGTCGTTATGATCTTAATCGCTGAAAAGTAAGTGGTAAGCTCCCAAATTTGAAACGTTGGATAGAAAGTTTTCACCATATTAGCTGATAGGTTGCCGTTGTCGATGAAAAGAAGAATATGTATCGTAAAATGCAGCGAGTTTCGCGTTAAAACTTCATCGTCCTTTATGAGTTCGGATAACTGAAATGACTAATATGTATTCCGAATGAGATTCAGGACAGGATTCAGGTAGAACAAGCCCTATGGACAGGAGCTTTTTGGCGCTCTTGTTCAAAGCATTGGTTTCTCAGAGTTGGGAATTATATCAACGGATTCCTATGATAGAACTGCATCATGAAAGAAATTAAATTTAAAAAAAAGTGTTGTTTGAAAAAAATGCTTCAAAAATTATCTTTAAAAAAATAGCAATCTACAATGCTTCAATGCTTCAAAAATTGTCATTAAATTTATTTATCAAGATTAAATGAGCAATCTGCAATGATTCAACCTCGTGGAATGGGTTTTTGCAACTTATACTCGGTGCATAGTTTTCACAACTCGAAATACCTAAGGAAAGTATCATCGAAATGTCTAGAGCAAGGCTGGAGACAATCATAGCAGATTGTCCATTTATTCCTGATATTTGAGTAGGTGGTGAATTACGAACAAATTATTTTAATAGTTAGTTTAATATATTAATAAAATACTATTATCTTTTCATAATTTAAAATGTAATAGTTCATACCACTAACACATTCTTTTCTGTATTATAAACCCTGACTCAAGAAAAAATGTTTGATACACAAATGTTGATCCATATTTCAGTATTCTTTTGCTAGCAACATTATGAAAATACTCTATATAGGAACATGTCTCACTACTTAAGGAAGTAAAAGGTAATATTAACCTCAGGGGTCAACGAACAGTAATTTCTGTTGATGATTCCATTATGTTCTTCTTTCCTATTGCCTTCATAAACTACATTATTCAAATGATCCAATTCTAAATCTTCTGAAACATCATCCCCAATATTTATACATAAATTATTCAATATGTAATCAGTCAATATTATTTTCGGTTTCAAAACAGTCTTGTTATTCACAAATTCAAGAATCGGATACTTGTTTTCTAAGAGAAAATATTTTCAAACTACGAATTGACAATCTCTAATAACTAGAATAGATGACATTTATGAACAGTGAACACAGACAGATTCTGTGTTCACATTCTGTGAATACATAGAACTTACGATGTATTATTGAAATTTTGGAACATCATATCTCCGAAAGTATTAGCTTGTTAGAGTTGAAAATGATAACAATGGATTCTTAAGATGAAACGGCATCTAACAAAAATTTTAATTCAAATGTTATAATGTAAAAATAGTATATTCTAAAACAAGTTGCAGAATGGGCTCCTATTAAAACACGAATGCGAAATTCGAAAACGAGCGACGAAGGAGCGAGTTTTCGAACGCATGTGTGTTGGAATTGCCTTCTGCAACGAGTATTAGACGATATTTTCTCTATTTCAGACAAGTTTTGTAAAATACTGTTGAAATTTAATGAAAAATTCGGATTATACTTACTAGTGAATTTTGTATTGTATCTTGGTAGTTGGTGTGACTGTTACGAAAGTTGACAGATTACGGAATTTGAATTTGAAACGTACGTAGGGCATGGAGATCAGATTTAAAACAGTTTCCTAATAACATGAATGATTCAAAATTAGCAAGAAGGAAATCTCTAGTACCATATTTTTCAATGAAAATAAAGCTTTTCCTCAACAATTCTTTCACTATATCCAGATTATATTGTATTGTCAATTGACGTGTGTTGAAATTTGATAGGATCGAATGTCAGTGCTGACTACCACAAAACGAAAAATATAACTAGAAACAATGTGGGAATGAGTTCATTCCAGCACTGTTTTCAGTGCTGGAATGGACTCATAACGATACTGAAATAGAGAAAAATATTTTTTTTGTTACTCTGAAACTATTCTATTTTGCCGAACTTAATCGGTATATTTATCCCTCAAACCTACTCTGAAAATTAAACTGTCTAGCTCATTCCGCTCATGAGTTATCGTGTTAACGGCCGGACGGACGGCCGACAAAAAACCCAACTGCTGTAAAAATTAGTCACTGAATGGACGAAACAAGGTCTAAACACTCTAAACATGAATTAAAACGTTTCAGAATTTTGCTGGCGGGACAAACGTGAAACCAAACTATGTATTGGTCTCTCTAAAATATTTAAATTCTAACAGCAAGTATATTCCGTAATCTTCGTTTATCCCCGCCAGCAAAATTCCCAAACGTTTTAATTAATGTTTAGAGCTTGTTTCGCCCGTTTCAGTGAATAATTTTTGCAGCAGTCGAGAGTTCTGTAATTTTTATAATTTGGTTGATTTCGACTTTCTTTGTTATCCAATTATATTAATTTTCCCCAGTAATTTCGCAGGAAAGCTCTGGAAATTGGGCGGTCCCACCTTTCGTTGTACTCAGTATTTCGTCTGTTTCTTACCTTTCATTTGATATCCATGTTGTTAGAATAACGGAATACAAATTTTGTGTGCCCTCTTCCCTCTTTAATTATAGAACGGTAGAGCGGAATATAGTTATAGACATATACAGGGAGTCCGGGAAAATGTGGGAAATCTCTCGGATTCAGATAAAACATAACAAAATAAGATGACAAGTTCCCATAATTTTTTTTCCTAGCGGCCATCCCTACGAAGATACGGCCTCCTAAAGGACGCCACTGGAAATCCATTTTACTGGAATTAATATTAAACTACTCAATATAATCTTATGACAATTTGATATGATAAACAGTATTAAGGATCTCTCAAAATACTGCCCTTAAATTTAAAGTAGCTTGTTTAGTTTACCAGGGGCGGACTAGGTTGTACATTTCAATGCTTACATTTTTAACACTCTGTATGATCAGGAGTCAAACAAAACGAATTTGGATACCTTGAACATTGAGCTAAAGAAAAGGTACTCTTGTTCATTGTCGATAAAATGAACCGTTTTCAAGGTATCCAAATTTGAGTAATCATTAAAGGATCCTGTGGGAGGTATACTCATTATTGAAAGGTTTTGTTTCTGGGTTTTCTCTCCCAAACTCTGAAAAATATCTATAAAATAAAAATTAATTATTTTGTGATTTGCTTCTGCGTAAGAAACACAGGATATTTGTCAGAAGCAATCAATTGAACAATATTTTTCAAGTTTATTGAACAATATGGTTCAAGCCCTGTGGACAGGAGCTTTCTGGCGCTCTAGTTCAAACAGACAAATTATATCTCCGAAAGTATTGGTTTCTCAGAGTTGGGAATTATATCAATGTATTCTTATGATAGAACTGTATCATAAAGGAAATTCAATTCAAATAATAGTTTATTTATCAAGATTAAATGAGCAATCTAAGAATGAGAACTGCACCATGGAAGAAATCGAATTAAATCTGGCCAATTTTGCCCAATAACGAACTTAACCGAGATATTCATCTCCCTAACCTACTCTGAAAATTTCAACTACCTAGCTCATTCCGTTCGAGAGTTATTGTAGAAAAACTTTTTTTAAATTTTCAAAATTTTTTTTGACACTTTGCGGTAATCTGGTCAATACAAAACTTCACATGCGTATAAAGGTCATGATTCTACAATTTGATGCTAAATTTTAGATAGATCGAGTGATCGGTTTCGGAAATATTCATAAAAAATATTTTTACTAAAATCGGCCATAACTCCGAAACCGCTTGATGGATTTCTCCCATTAACGAGCTCTTCTGAGATATTTACGCTCCAAACTCACTTTGCAAATTTCAATCCGCTAACTCCTTTCGTTCGAGAGTTATCGTGCCTACGGCCGGCCGGCCGGACAGAATCGATTTCGACCTCGGATTCTTGATCAGTGAGTCGAACCAAATCGTTTAAGACCATTTTCATCGAAAATTACAGACATTTGGGCAAATTGATAAGCACTCAGTTCCGAGGAACTAGAGCGCCAACAAGTTTCGTATGACAATTGCCCAAAACAGGTTTAAAGTACCTACAAATAGTAGATTTTTCATAAAACATGTATGAAAGAAGAGTGATAATGAAAAATTACGTTGTAATCGATCAAAAATTTCCTGATCTACGTTCACCAAATTTTCTCCTCTCTCGAACTACAGAATTATGCTTTCAATATTTACATTCTATTTGCATTCTATGTCTATGGATGAAAAGCAGTCTCACTACTCTCAGATCTCTTACTTCATGTTCCGTTCCAAAATGTAAGACTTTTCTGAGAAAAACTAATTTCGGAGCAAACAACTGAGATTTTTCTCACTTCGCTCACATTTCGGAATACACTTTATTCTCATAATTCTTCGATTGATTAGATAATGTATGTCTCAGGAAAATAAGTTGACATTATGACAATTCATACATAGAATAATTATATCATTCTGTGAAATACGATTTATTATTGAAATTTTGAAAAATCATATCTCCGAAAGTATTAGCTTGTTAGAGTTAAAAATGATATAATTGGATTCTTATGGTAAAACTGCTTATTAAAAAAATTTAATTTGGAATTTGTTCTGTAAAAACTTAGCCGAGATATTTATATCACAAACCTACTCTGAAAATTTCAAATGTCTAGCCCAGTCCGTTCGAGAGTTATCGTGCCTACGGCCGGCCGGCCGGACAGAATGAATTTCGACCACGGGTTCTTGATCAGTGAGTCGAACCAAATCGTTTAAGACCATTTTCATCGAAATATTCGAAAATTACAGACATTTGGGCAAACTGATAAGCACTCAGTTCCGAGGAACTAGAGCGCCAAAAAAACAAGTTTCGTATGACAATTGCCCAAAACAGGTTTAAAGTACCTACAAATAGTAGGTATTCCATAAAACATGTATAAAAGAAGAAAACCCAGAAAAAAAAACCTTTCAATTATCCAAATTTGTTTTTCTAGGAAATGGAAAAGAATCGAAATCATTCGGGAGATAGAAGAAACGAAATATGATTTTATCGCAATTTTCATTGGCATACACTAGTTCTATAAATGTCATGTTTGTACAACTAGGGTAGGCTAATGAAAATTTAGATAAAATCATATTTCGTTTTTTTCATCTCCCGAATGATTTCGATTCTTTTCCATTTCCTGGAAAAACAAATTTGGATACCTTAATCTTAATCTTCAAGGTATCCAAATTTGTTTTTTTTAACTCCTTATCATACAGGGTGTTAAAAATGTCAGCATTAAAATGTACAACGTAGTCCGCATCTGGTAAACTAAACAAGCTAATTTAAATATAAGGGCAGTATTTTGAGAGGTCCTTAATACTGTTTATCATATCAAATCGTCATAAGATTATATTGAGTAGTTTAAAATTCATTCCTGTAAAATGGATTTCCAGTGGAGTCATTTAGGAGGCCCTATCTTCGTAGGGAGGGCCGCTGGGAAATAAATGATGGGAACTTGTCATCTTGTTTCGTTATGTTTTATCTGAATTCGAGAGATTTGCCACATTTTCCCGGACACCCTGTATACAGGGTCAGTCTTCGAATTTTAAATCCATTTTAACCATAGATTCACTTACTCAAGCAAAACACTTTTTTCATTTACCATTTTTCCATATTCGGCTCAGGTAGAAAGTTAGAAGCGTTTAAAGATTGCTCAATGCGTTTATACCATCCTGCACTGCACCATTCTACATAGATGACTGTTACTGATATCTATTGTAGAACAACAAAAAAAGGTAATCATCTGATATCTGAAATTCAAGAAAATTGTTCGAGAAAACGGATTCACGCAATTAATTTTAAAATGCAGCATTATATAATATGCCACTATTGAAACAGCGAACATCAACTTAACTTTCATTCAATATCCATCAATTGTTTCCACTATAAGATTATACATAATTCGATCATCGCCCATTCTTGAAAAATCATTATTATTGAAAATATCATAAATATCCATTAATCCATTCATTTCCAAGCAAATCTTAAATCGAATAGGAGATGTGATTCCAACTAACATAATAATCATAATAATTAGTAGACAGAAACTCATGGGATCATAGATTTTCTATCTATGTTCCTATATACCTTATTTTCATAATATTGCTTTGCTAGCAAAAAAAATTTCTTGAGTTAAGGTTCATAATACAGAATGAATGTGTTAGTGGTATGAACTATTGAATTATGCAAAGAGGATTGTATTTTATTAATATATTTTGAACTATTAAAATAATTTGTTCTTCAGCCTATACCTATTCAAATATCAGGAATAAATGGACAATCTGCTATGATTGTCTCCAGCCTTGCTCTAGACATTTCGATGATACTTTCCTTAGGTATTTCGAGTTGTGTAAACTATGCACCGAGTGTAAGTTGCAACAACCCATTCCACGAGGTTAAATCATTGCAGATTGATCATTTGATCTTGATAAATAAACTATTATTTGAACTTGAAAAATCCATTGATATAATTCCCAACCATGAGAATGCAATACTTTCGGAGATATGGTTTGTCAAAAATTGAACAAGAGCGCCAAAGCTCCTGCCACAGGGCTTTCCCCCTGTTTATTCCTAGAAACCAAATAACTTGAAGGTATGTAAACAAGTAATCATTGGTTACTATGAATATTTTTCAGTACTGAATTATTATTTTGAGTCTCTGAAGAATATCCATTTGAGATTAAACGAATGTAGTGTAGAATATCCCAATCCAACCCTGGCACTCTTCTCCCAAACGTATACATTAGACGGAAAAATGTCATTGCCAATTTTCAGAAGTGTTTACCTATCGAACAGAGCTTCTGGAAATTGAGGTAGGTGGATCGACCTAGTTAATTATGGTCGGCGAAGTCATAATCATAATAAGTTCTCCATACCCTGATTACCCATAGGATTAAACTCGGCTACAAAGTGATTGGTGGGCGATATCCCCCCGGCAATATATCTATCGATCGCGATACGATGTTTTGACTGGCTGAAACTATGAAAATTACCGATCCGATATTTCTGAAAAATAAACAGGGATTGGATATTTTTACCACCTCCTAAAATTTCGCAGTTCGCGTTTTCAAGTAAGTAAATATAAAAGTAATAATAATAAGTTATCCGATAAAAACAACGTGTCTGCTACGAACAGCTCAGCAGTCCCGAGTGTCATTTACTAGACGGTGAATGGAATTTTCGAGTCCGACAGATCCACAAGAAAAGTGATGAACATAAATCGAATCGGTGCGCCTCACTCCATCATTCAGTTCACTGAATCGAAAGTTCACTGCATCGAAGGTTTACGCCATCGAAAATGACGCCCACTTACTCCTGATTCGCCGAACGTGAAATCTCCTATATCGATCGTCTTCGTCCGTAGTTTGGCTGGATGAGAGGTAATTTGTTTCATTGAGTGTACGTCAACAAAGTGCACTCTGTCTAACCCAGGGGTCGGCGGCTGTTTGGTTATGAAGCTGCGGCTCTTTAGTTCCATAAGCAAATATTATTTATTCTAATGAATAAATCGATCAATTTAAAAAAAAACTTTATTTATGAAAGTACTATTTATTGTTGGCAAGAATAATTATTCTTGCTCTTTAAAAACTTTGATTTTGTAAATTGTAATGTTTTACTCTTCTGACTCAAAAGGTTGCCGACTCCTGGTCTAACCTAAAATTTGAAAGAATTGAAGGATGAATGTGTTCGACAATTATCAATTAGTGAACCATTATAAAAAATCTTGGTACCTATGCGTTATAAGTTGAGTTTCGTAACGTGCAAAAATTTGTCAACAAGTAAACATCCACCAGTGATATTGCTAATGAAAATATCACGATCAATACTTGATAATCCAGCAGGACTATGGCATTTTCGCTGAATTGGAATGCTGATAACAAGGTATAACATTGGGAAAAGAGGAACAACTTATTTAAAACATTTACTGTACAGCGATTGTTCATGGTTTTTTATTCAACTGACTTGCATTTTCTGTTAACATAAGAGGCAGTTGATACAGTACGTCCATCTTCCAGAGGAAAATTATTGCAGGACTCGGACCTGAAGAAAACTATTTCATTGATTCACACAATATTATCCATTACCTATAGAACTTATATTATGTAAGAATCTATTTACTCGAGTATCAAATCCTGATTGGAAATAAAATTGAAATCAAAATATGAAATTTGCCGAGAAGAAAACAATATCGAGATAAATTGGCTCGGTGCGAAACCCGTTCAACTCCAAATTTCTTCGAATTTTAGTTATTGACTTTGAGAACAAATAAAAACATCATTATTGATTTAAGAATTCAAATATCTTTCTCATTGTGCACGTTAGGAATTTTCTCCTTGCCAAAGTGGAAACACTGAACAGGAATTGAGAACTTTTAAATTAATTTATACTTTTATTTCAGAATTTTTTTAAAACAATTGAATTTGAAATAAAAATATATTAATATAGGTACCTATCTTCTTCCTTCATTCCGGGATCCTGCCATCGTTCTCGTAATATATTTCTAACTCAGTATAAAAATGTTATATCTTTAAACAAATTTCTTCATTACGAATGAGAAGTAATACAGAAACCAATTAAACATAAATAAAGTTCTAGAGTGTAACAAAATATCCTACTCTTTTCATTGATGAACATCTAAACTTGCTTCGATAGATTTACTAAAATTATATTTATCTGTCCTCAGATTGAAAGTGTTATATAATACAGCATATTATTTAGATTTCAATTTCATTTCGAATCAGGATATGATACTCGGGTAAATATTATATATTCATATTTTCATAGGATCACTGGAGAATATTTTCTTCTTGAAACATTTCTGCATGTTACAAAACTCTACTTACAACGCATAGGTACAAGATTTTCCATAATGGTTTACTAATTGAAAAATGTCGAACACATTCATCCTTCAATTATTTAAAATTTTAGGTTAGACCAGGATACGGCAACCTTTTGAGTCAGAAGAGTAAAAAATTGCAATTTACAAAATTTCGAAGTTTTTAAAGAGCCAGTATAATTGTTTTTGCCAATAATAAATAGTACTTTCATAAATAAAGTTCTTCGATAAAAAAAACGAATCTATTTATTCATTAGAATAAGTAATATTTGCGTATGGGAACTAAAGAGCCGCAGCTTCATAACCAAACAGCCGCCGACCCCTGGGTTAGACAGAGTCCGCTTTGTTGACGTACACTCAATGAAACAAATTACCTCTCATGCAGCCAAACTACGGACGAAGACGATCGATATAGGAGATTTCACGTTCGGCGAATCAGGTATAAGTGGGCGTCATTTTCGATGGCGTAAACCTTCGATGCAGTGAACTTTCGATGCAATGAGTCTTCGATGGAGTGAGCCCTACTCAATCGAAGCCTACATCCCAATAGATCACATTAGGTAGGTTAGAATCATTCGCTTGGCGGGAAATCCATATTCAAATTTTTTAACAAGGAATTTCAACTTTGAAATGAAACTACCCTATTTAAAAGAGAATGTTAGTACAGAGACAACAAGTATTGGGTAGCTTCATCATTATTGCATGTTTACAAGTTCTTTTCCACATTAAAATCTACTTCTATTTATTCTTAAATCAAAATTGAAACCAGTGTAGTTCGAAAGATTTCCGTATGTCGTAGATGACTTCTGTTGTGCGTTATTACAAGGCCGATTTAGGGTTATGTTTTAATTTTTGACTGATTTCGAGCTAAGACATCTGTCAATCGAATTTGGTGAACACTTTTATATTTATTAATTATTTTGGAAATATACTATTTTGTTATGAAAACTTGATTCTAGATGGTTGAGAAAGGTTCACAGAATCTATTTCAACGGAAATAAACCTTAAGAAATCAGCCAAAGTATCTAAAAACAGGCGAGAAATTCGCGTAAATTTTAGGTCCATAAGAAATGCATGGGGAATTCAGTGCTCGGATCCACGGATGGATCGTAATTCAAATTTCCCGCCTAACCTAACTAATGTGGTCTATACAACTGCTCGATACAAAGAGTATAGGCGTATTTTGGCGCTGTAACCACAGGTAACTACAGCTCGTAGTTACATGGTTACTACGTTTTTGCGGAGTTAACCATGTAACTATGACGTATCAATGACGTCAAGCATACCATACCACGTTACCTTCCTCAGGAGCAAGGTTACTCGCGTGGTATGTATATCTATCTCATTTCGAATGAGTGAAATGGAATGAATTTAGGATCATAGAACGTGTTAACGGTTTTCACCGAATTTATCTGAATCTGAATAATTACCTGTTATATCAAAATGTAATGCAATACCGTATACAAAAAACAAATCAGAAACGAGACACGACTGGGACTGGGCACAGGCAGAAGAGACAGTCTCTGGCACAGGGCGGCAAAACAATAAATGAGAGCACATATAACAGAAAACTCTCATAAAGGAGTAGAAGGTCTTCTTCTCCAATTGAAACAGTAGGAAGAAGTCATACTCAAGATATTTTGATATATAACTCACATTTATGATGGACGTAATCTATTAATGAACTCGTCCATTTCAATTCATTGGAAGATTTGTTTTTGTTTTGATTCGATCAGCTGTTTCGTGCCATCAGTAACTATAAGTAACTATGACGTCATAGTTACATGTAACTATGGTAAGCTGTGGTTACAGCGCCAAAATTCGCCCTTAAGCTCCCACGAACGCAGGGAGGTTTGGGTTTGCAAAGTATGGAATACCAACGCCATCAATAAACAGGCACGGGCCTAAGGGCGGGATCGGGGGAGATGACCCCCCCCCCCCCCAGTGTTAAACGGAGTTGGCAAATTTTCAATACAGTTGGAAAAAATTCGAAGGAGTTGGAAAAATTTTCGAAGCAGTTGAAAACATTTCTATGGAGTTGGAATATTTCCGAAAAAATTGTCATTGTGAAGGAATTTGGCCACCTGACCGGATAAATGCAAAGCACGGAGATAATAGGGATGGGAAAACACCATATTCAATAGTTTTAAGCACAATGTGTGTAGACGGCAAAAAATAATTATTATCATAATGTTGCATCAGTAGTACAGAAATCGAACACATTAGTATATTGTATAATTAGTGGGAATAGCATAAAGTTCCAAAACGACTGTGATAATTACCAGACGAGGAGCTTAGCGACGAGTCTGGTAACACAGGAGATTGGGAATATGCTTTTCCCACAAATTATACATACTATTTTTTCTTCGATCGTTGATTTACATTTAAAAAATTAATTAAAAAATATTTCATTCAAGATGTAATCAAGTAAGTTTGAATAGGTTTCTCTATGTTCATATTGAAATATAGAAGTGGTAACCATGGAAATTACTTTGTTATGACAAAAGTAAAATAATTTTCAAGCTGGATTTGTTTGATTCGTTATATTTTATAAGGAATTAAAAAACAATTAATAAATATGAACACTGATAGTGATTAATTGTTAACTTGGACGCCTCCTGAACTAGTAGAAGCCGCGAACGCGGCTTCACTTAATTTACTTCCGGCGAAATCCAGAGAGAAGTATGAACTTGCGTACCAACGCTTCATGGATTTTTGCAGAAAAAACAACAGTGTATCCTTTCCTGAGAATGTACTGATAGCTGAATGGCTGAATTGGCTAAAACAATGAAATCTTCGACGTTGTGGGCACATTATTCCATGCTTCGATCAACTTCGTCTGTCAAAAATAATATTAATATTGCACAGTACCAAAAACTGAGAGCAGTTTTAAAACGTCAAGCTATAGGATACAAACCGAAAAAATCCAAAATTTTAACCCAGGAGCAAGTTCAGAAATTCATTTTAGAGGCCCCAGATTACATCTTCTTATCGACGAAAGTAAGTAAATATAGATAAAATAGTATTACTTAAAATGCATAAAATACGAAATATACAATTCTTGATTAAAGTAATATAAAAATCAAAACCATACTTTGTTTCATTTTATTGTAATAATCCATTTGTAACATTACCGCACTGTTTTTTTCTAATTGCTTAGCAACTGGCCACTATTCTGGAATGTTGAGCTTTTCGCATAGAGAACAGGTCAAAATAGTGTGACTTTTCCCACGATCGTGAAAAAATTATTTATTTTCTTTTGCGTTATCCCAAAGCGGGTAACTCTCTAGATGTTTCAGTTTCAACGACTGGAGTATGTCATAAAAAAAACGATCTTGTACTAATTTGAGCTGTTTCTCACTGTCGAGCAGCATTTTAAAAAGCTTTCATTTCTCTTGAATTTAGCACCCCGATGCTTTTTCCCCCCTTCAAAAATTTGGCTTCTGCCTGTCAACAAACGTTGGAAATAGCGATAAGGATATTGTGAAGTGAATATCCACTTCAGAAAATGGTAGCTCATCATGAAATTAGAAACCAAGATGCTTTCCTATTTAGGGCTGGATGGGGAAAATCTGAGAAGCTCAGTAAAACTGGCATATCCATCGATCATGAGCTATCAGGAACACCTATCACGCCAACAGACCAATGAAGAGTTGGCAGAGATATATAATAATAATAATAATAATAATAATTTTATTAAATCCTTTAAGACAACATATTTTGTATAGGACAAGTCATTGAGTATGATAAAGAAAAAAAAAAAAAAAACAATTAAATTGACAAGGAGTCAACAAAGTATTCATCTACAGAATAGAAACCCTTCCTCAATAGAAGTTTCTTGACGTCTCTCCTAAACCTTCTTAAATTCAAGGACTTCAGAGATGAAGGCAAATGGTTGAAAAACTTTATACCTCGATATAAGGGAGAACGTTCAAATTTGGAAGTTTTATGTTTAGGGAACATCATTATTTGTAGATTTCTAGTGTTATATTCATGCTGACTTGATAGTTTCAACCACCCGCCCTCATTTTCCTTGGCGTATATTAAACATTTTAAAATGTAGATACAGGGTAACGTTAAAATATGTTTTTCCACAAATATTCCCCTACATGACTCTAACGGTTTCAGATTGAATATAGCGCGTATAATACGCTTCTGTGCTACAAATACTCTTTGAAAATCAGGGCTACTTCCCCACAGCAAGATATTATAGGATATATGACTATAAACTAAACTATAGTAAACATTGAGCACGCAGTCTATGGGCAAATTTTTCCTGACATTGACAATTGCAAAATATGACCGGTTCAATTTCCTACATAGAGCATCGACATGGGTTGTCCACCTTAAATACCTATCTACATAAATTCCTAGAAATTTATTGGCCTCGGACGATGTAATGTTATCAATCCCACCTCCAAACGTAAATGAGCATAATTCTTTATTTTTAAGAACAAAATGAACACATACGGTCTTTTCAACATTCACCATTAAGTTGTTAGCTCGACACCAACTCACAAACGCACGCATAACACACTCACAGTTCTCCTGGAGCCCCTCAAGGCTCCTGCCAGAAACCACCACTGAAGTGTCGTCAGCAAAAAGTGTTAAGAGGAAGCGACTCAAATGCGAAGGAAGATCATTTATGAACAAAATAAATAAAAGTGGTCCCAGCACGGACCCCTGAGGTACTCCAAGGCCGATACCTTGAGCTTCAGAATAACTCTCTCCAATCCTAACTGACATAGTTCTTACAGTAAGGTAACTACGCAACCATTCGAGAAAAATGCCTCTGAAACCTAAATTATAGCACTTATCCAGTATAAATTCAAAGGACAGTGTATCAAAAGCCGAAGATAAATCAAAAAACAGACCCGCCACAAGTAAGTTTTCATCTAAACATTTATAAACAGATTCGAAAAATTCAACTGCTGCTGACTGGGTTGAATGACCACTTCTAAAGCCATGTTGTGCGGGATTAATTATCTGAAATCTGTCGAGATAACTCATCATTCTAGAGAAAACTATCCTTTCAAACACTTTGGAAAAAACACTCAAAATGGATATTGGCCTATAATTAGTTATTTCATGCACGTTGCCACTTTTAAATACCGGAATTACTATTGACTCTTTCAAAATACTAGGAAACCTAGCAGTTGTTACAGATATATTAATAAGATGTGCTAAATGACCACTAATAATTTCACTTGTTATCTTCAGTAAGTTAGCGGATATGGAGTCGACACCAACACTTTTTTTATTTTTCAAAGTCCTAATTACATTCTCAACTTCCGCTTTAGAGACAGGACTGAAAAAAAAATTACTGTTCAACATGGGTGGCAACGTACATGAAAGAGAGAGTTCGTCCCCATATCGATTTTTTAATTTGGAACCAGCCATTGTGGAAAAATATTCAGCAAAAATATTCGCTACTCTATGTGGATCGGTATGCACAACATTATTCAAATTTATTGAGAATTCATTTGAATTAGTTTCCTTTTTTCCTGTTAGATTTTTAACAATATGCCAAACCGTTTTATTTTTATTCAGTGATCTATCTATTACAGAACTGTAGTAATGAGACTTAGTAGCTTTTAGGAGCACATTATGCTGTTGTTTAGCTCTTTTATAGTTTTCGTATGTTTGTGAAGAAGAAATATTTTTATGAAGCCAATGCAGGTTGGAAAGTGTTTGCTTGCTTTGAATAATTTCGTCGGTCAACCATCTTTTTGTTGAATTTGCCAACACCACTTTACTCAACTGGCAGCATTTCTCAAAATGAAATTGAATATTATTTATAAATAACTCAAAACATCGGTCACTATCATAATAACAATAGATATCAGAAAAATTACAGTTCGATAGTGATACGAAAAAATTTGACAAATTTTGTTTGCTAAGATTTCTGAACAAAGATCTTTCAGGCTTCCGTTTCCGTTCCGGTTCAAAACATAGGTGCATCAAAAAACCTTTGTGGTCACCAATATGCGGCTCGAAAACCTCAACTTTATATTTTACTGGGTCGATATTAGTGATGACATAATCCACTTTGGAAGAGCTAGTATGACCCCTAACGTTAGTGAATACCCTAGTAGCACTCTGCGATGTAGTTCTCAAAGCGAAGCAATCCATAATATCCCCAAATAACCTAAAATTTTTACAATCCTTTTTGAAATAGTCGATATAAGACATGCACAACTGAAGACACCTACTCGTGGACCACAGGAGTAAAAATCTGCAGTCCATATTTTTCAGGGGCCTAACGGAAGAGTTATCCATCGACTTTTTTAAGTCGGCTGGGCTCAAGTCGAAAACGGAGGGATTCGTTATGGCTTGTCAAGATGGGGTTATAAATACAAGATGGTATAGAAAGTACATCATGAAAGGGGACACAGCAGGAAACTGTTATGCACATTCCGACTGTTTGCAGAGTCCATGCTCCAACGGGATATGTGGAAAGACACAATGCAACACTTCGAATCCTCTACTTGCATCTGGGAGAGGTATAGACAACGAACTAGTGTTACCATATGAAGGAGCTCACATCAATTGGAACTATGCTATTCCAACAACTCGGCAGACCTACGTCATAAAGCCAGATATACTCTTGCTCGACAAAGAACTGACGGAATTGTTTGTCGCCGAATTTTCCTCTCCCGCAGTAAATAATGTGGTGATGAATGAAGAACAGAAGAGGGAAAAATACAAGGATTTAAGGTTCGAACTGGGGATCCTGTATCCAAGGCATAAGGTTAGGATGGTTGTACTAATCATAGGATGCCTAGGCGGAATGGGAGCGAACTACGTGACCGAATTGAAGATTATTCCGGCCTGCAAATCTCTGGCCGAGGATTTAGCGCACAGAATGCAGAACGTGGTGTTGCTCGGATCACTTCCAGTCGTCAGGCTCCATCAACTATGAAGGCCACTTGCGCTCATCTCTTTTGTTGAGGGACGCTGTAAAGGCAGGACGAATAACTACTCCAAAGAATTTATGAGAGGTTTTTTAGTGAGTAACCAACAAGAACTGGAGTCTCACACTCCTGAGAGTATGGACCCAACTAGGAAGGCCTAAAAAAAGTTTTTTTTTTCTCATACTGAAAAAAAATAAGTTTATTCGCCATATAGATATACACTAGATTGCGGGAGTTGCCTGCCTCTTTTCTTCAAATGTGGTTTTTAGAATTTTGTATCTAACAACACATTTCTGCCTCGCCATCTTAGATTAGGGATCAATTAACTGCACGGTGCCGGTCTTTAGTAAGATACCATGATTCAAATAGTTGAGATATTTCACTGACAGTGATGGTCCATACGGAATGTAGGTCTATTATAATCGTGATACCCAACATTACCTGGGGGAGCAATCTAGCATACCAATACAGAACAAAGAAGAACCCTAGATAAGGTGCCAAGATAATAATAGGTTTGCACCACAATAAGGAAGAGTCTATATTGTATATTGTTGTAAGGGGTAACGTTGCACTGCGACCTTAAGGTCTATTGTGCCCCCGCTTCAGAGCTGTCGATGTCATCACCATCTACAGCTCGCCTTCCAGTTTCAGAGTTCTGATGAACTCCAGTATCTGGAATGGCTTCAAGGAGGCTACGTCTTCCCTCCTGCAGATTTCTTGCCCAAAGCATTCCTTGCGTTGGTTTGAGATGGCGAGGCATTCCGTTATCAGGTGATCAGGAGTTTCATCCTCCTCCCAACAGAATCTGCACTCGTCAGTTTCTGATAGCCCTAATCTCATCATATGCTTCCTGAGGCTACAGTGCCCTGTGAGGAAGCCAGTGAGGAGGTGCAGCGTGTTCTTACTGCGGTCCAAGTATTTCATGGATCTGACAGTATCAGAGCTCAGAGCTGTAATAGCAGCTTGACTGTCAGAGTGGATTGCTATATCACATCTCTGAGAGTTTCTTGCTATCGCAAGTACTTCTGCCTGAAAGATGCTCGGATAGGAGCCTAGCGATAGTGAGCATTTGGTGCCTGGCCCATATACTCCAGCGCCAGCTCCTGTAGTGGTGTTTGAAACGTCTGTGTACCATTTAATGGCATTTCTTTTAAGAACTTGGGTGGTGGGTTCCCTGTCCAAGTCTTTTTTCCTTCCAAGTTCTTTTCGATGTTTACTTTCTTGACCATTTCGTCACTAGGAAGATTGGCTGATGAAGTGTACCTGGTAAGAGAGGACCAGGCTTTCTGGTTTTTAATACACTCATTACCTGTTCCTTTCCTAGATATTCTGAGAATGGCTTCATGGGCCATTTTCTCCATCACTAGATGAAATGGTGTGAGATTTGTTATAATCTTAAGTGCCCTGGTAGGACAGGTTCACATAGCTCCAGTGATACACACACAGGAACTGTCTAACCAGCCCACTAGAGGTAATATCAGATCTCACGCCTCTTCATCTGGTGATAGACACAGTACCTCAAGGAGCCACTCTCAAATTATCTAGACAACAATTTTGAAAAAAAAATTTCTAATGATACGATCCTCGCGAGTGTGTCTGCATTCTACAAGTATTCACCAAGCTTAAAATCAATTGGATTTGTATTTTGTCGAATTATTGAGGCAATAACAACAAAATTTCTGATGGATATAACTCCGAAAAAGTTTGTCCGATTATGCCAATTAACGAACTCAACCGTCGCATTCGGATGCGCAACCTACTCTGAAAATTTAAAGTCGCTATCTCCTTTCGTTCAAAAGTTATCGTGGCAACGGTCGACCGGACAGAAGAGAATTTGGTCTCGAATTCATCATCAGTGATTCGAAGTCGGTCCGACTAGATTGGATAGTGTAAAGGGAGCTTTAGTCATGACAGACCTTTATTGTATTGTATATTGTACTAGCGGCCCGGTACGTGCTTCGCTACGTATAAAGTGAAATAATAAAAAAAATTGATTGGAACATCAAACTCATTTATTCAAAGAGAAAAATATTTTATTAATTGCTAGCTATTTTAAAACTTAATCCAAAACATTTGGATAAAAAACATTTTAAGTTTTTCCATTTTGAGCATGAATAAACAAACGGCTGGGGGTTTTTCATTTTCGACCGTTAATGTTGAATATAATGAGTAATTTTAATGCAAAAATCCGTCCGTTCGAATGGATATTCATTATAGATTTCGTAACTTAACGAAAAGATCCAAATCCCAAGATACGTTAACTGGAGTAACGCTCTTTTAAGTTTTTCATTGGGTAAAAATGATAAAAATTTAAGAGAAAGCTATTTCGGACGCTCCGAGATTCGATCCCGCCGACCCGCGAGGCGCGTGAGCTATAAATTACCAATCCAACGCCTCAGCTCACACGGCCACGTTGCCTACCAAATAAGATTTTTAGTAAGTAATCATTAAAGGATACTGTGGGAGGTATACTCATTATTGAAAGGATTTTTAATTTTATTTTTTTATTGATTGATTTTTAGTACTCGGATGATTTCCGTCTTTCGATATTCAGACCGAAAACTTCGACCTTGCAGGAGCCGCGTTAAAATTCGCCATAGAAAAACGTGAAACGTCAGAATTTTGTCGATTTTCGCGAAAAGTCACATTTTCCATCGTTCTTCCGGGAAAACGAAAGAGAGGATCGAAAAAAGGGCTCCGTTACGGACTAATTTCGAATCTCGTCTTCGCGTTCCCGCGAATACCGTCGTTCCGAACGCCACCGTTCCTCCGAATTCCTTTCCACAATTTTGCTCCTTCTGCCAAAATCGGCGGTTTTTCGCCTTTTCGCGATTTTTTTTTAAATACACCCCCATCTTTTCGCTCCGAAAACACGAAAATGTACTAAAGAGTACGAACAAAGCCTAGAAATTTGGTTTGGATAGGTGAGCCCGTTCTTGAGTTATAAAATTACAACCAAAAGTGGCATTGATTTTTATATATTAGGATATTGTTTTTTTTTTCTTTTTTTTTTCTGCTCGAGAGGAAAAACCTTCTATAGGCCCGCCCTGAGAGGGTCTGCTTCTCTCAGGAGTGTGAGAGTCCAGATGTTGATGGTTACTCACTAAAAAACCTCTCGCACGTTCCTTGGAGTAGTTCTTCGTCCTGCCCTTACAGCGTCTCTTAACAAAAGAGATGAGCTGCAAGCGGCCTTCATAGTTGATGGGACCTGATGACTCGGAGTGATCCGAGCAACACCGCTTTCTGCATTCTGTGAGCTAAATCGTCGGCCAGAGATTTGCCGGCCGGAATAATCTTCAATTCGATCACGTAATTCGCTCTCATTCCGCCTAGACATCCTATGATTAGTATGACCATCCTAACCTTATGCCTTGGATACAGGATCCCAAGTTCAAACATTAAATCCTTGTATTTCTCCCTCTTCTGTTCTTCTTTCATCACCACATTATTTTCTGCGGGGGAGGAAAATTCGACGACAAACAATTCCTTGAGTTCTTTGTCCAGCAGAAGTATATCTTGCTTTATGGCGTGGATCTGCCGAGTTGTTGGAATCGCATAGTTCCAGTAGATGCGAGCCCTGCTATTTTCTACAACTGCTCCAATCTCCAGAGGCACATATGGTAGCACTGGTTCCTTGTCTATACCATAAACCTCTCTCAGATGGAAGTAGAGAACTCGGAGTGCCGCATTGTGTCTTTCCACATATCCTGATGGAGCATGGAATCTACAAGCAGACAGAATGTGCATAATAGTTTCTCGCTGGCTGTTGCATGCTCTGCACGTTGTGAGGGTGGCGGACTCAAAAAGGCGAAGGATAATTCTTCCGACAGGCCCCGATCTTTCAAACTCCTGAAGTATATGGAGTGCAGGTGTTTACTCATGTGATCTTCGAGTAGTTTCTTCAGTTGTGCCTGCCTTATCTCTCTGCCAATTCTTCTTTGGTCTGTTGGCGAGATAGGTGTTCCTGCTAGCTCATGATCGATTGATATGCCGGTTATACAGAGCTTCTCCAAAGCTCTCTGACCAGCCCTAAATAGGAAAGCTCCTTGGTTCCTGATTTCATGCTGAGCCACCATTTTCAGAAGCGGGTCTTCGCTTCTCAAGATATTGTATATTATTATAATGATCCTCATAGGTCTTTTCCTCAAGGAGACCCCTCATAAGCTCTCGAAGACCTTGAGCGAGTAAGGAGAACCAGTTGTGTTCTGTGTATGCTTTGTTACTGTGTCCTCACGCCACCTTAGGCACAACACTGTTAATCTTTGACTCAGCAGTGTTGGTGGCGAAAATTTCTTTCCTAGCATCAGATTTGAACTTGGGGCTTCGGCTTCCGCTCCCAAGTTAAACGCTCTGCCCCTGAGCCAACCGCACATATATAGGGTCCCGACAAGTCATTCAAGTGCCAGGGACTGAAGGGTCCCGGTTAATTAATAACAAATTGAGGATACGCACCTTTGTTGTGAGATGTTATCGCTGCACAAGCAGTAGTGGAGCTGAGGACGGTCATCTCTTTAAACGCTTTACCTTCCACGTGGATGCCCTTGACGAAGGAGAGGAACAAGTGCCTGCAGAGTTCATGTGGGGTTCGTACTTCCAGATAATTGTCCAGGAACTTACGGAAACCATCAAAATCGATATCCTGAAACAAGGATAAGACGGTTTAACAGAACATTCATACTTTCAAGTTGTAAGGAAATTAAGCTCGCTAAGGCAGAATATGGAAGTTATATGTAACCTTTGCTGACACCTTATCAGAGAAAGCTATGAAGTTTCGATTAGGATCATAATGAATGTACTGAATAAAAGCACTAAAATGAGACCAGGAGCTAAAGCGCACTCGTTTATTTAATGATCAAAAGATATACAGGGTATTTATAAATGATTGTAACATCGCAATTGACTTTGGATTTTTATTTGCCACTTGCTCACTTCTTGTGTTCTGTTTATATCATAGAATTTCTAAACTGACAGCCAATATTGAATTATTGTCAATTCTTAAGATTCTTTTTAAAATTCGTGAAAATTCAGTATAATAAGTCGAGGACACCAGCTCTCCTTTCCAACACGCTCTCCAGACATGACTCCCCTGGTCTTTACCATCTTTGCATATCTAAAAGAAGAGGTTTTCAATAGATACTACGATAATATTGATGACCTCCAATCATCAATAACAATGTGCTGCTGAAATATTGGCCCACAAATGTTAAAAAATATATTTGAAACCAAACGAAAAAGAATTTATTAATGCCATGAGAATAATGGAGCATATTTTGAATATTTGATGTGAATTCATTGTTAGAATTCTCACAAATGGCCAAATCCCAAATTGGGAGATATCCTATAGTTATTCAATGTATTTAGTCCATTTAATTGATTTATTACCTGCATTTCGAACATTAAAATTAGTTCAACAGTATGCATTCAGTTATCAGTACTTACATCTCAAAAATTCTAAATAGGATTCCAAACATTCTTCCATTCGAACACAAGGGAATAGAATAGTCATATCTGTTCAATAGATAATATGATATCTCTTGAAAATTACCTAGGAGAATCATATTTTTTTTAAATGACCATCCCAAATTTTTTTGCTGCTTTATTAGACAACTTACCTTAATGATGGCGTAAGAAATTGGTTTGAAAAAGAGCGCCAAAGCTCCTGTCCACGGGGCTTTCCCACTTTATTAATTAACCACCTTATGGCATAACAATATTACTTATGACGTCATTAAATTTTGCAGAGTTTTTTCAAATGAATACCCCAATATTTTTTTAGCTTCATTACACGATACAACATACCTAAATGATGGTATAAAAAATGATACGTAGATAACAGCTTTTTGCGCGTATGTTCTGGTTACGAAAATGGTCTCAAACGATTTGGTTCGACTCCCCAATGAAGAATTCGAGGTCAAATTTGTTCTGTCAGGCCGGCCGTCTGGCCGCTGCCACGATAACTTGAGAACGGAAAGAGCTAGCGCCTTGAACATTTCAGATTAGGTTGTGCATCTGAATGCGACATTTGAATTTGTCTATAGGTATAATCGGCCAAACGGTTTTGGAGTTATACCCATCTAAAATTTGGTTGTTTTTTTCTCCTCATTAACTCGAAAAATACTAAACCGATTGAATTGAAACATGACTATTAGTTGTAGAATGCCAACGCAAAAATTCTTGCAAAATTTCGTGATGATAGTATTTGTAGAAAATTTTTGAGAAATAATTGAAAATTTAAAAAAAAATTCTTTAGGTGCATATGGTAATTACATCCGATAAGATGGAGTAGCTTTTATGATCACGTGATTTTCGAGCATCTAGGGATATCCAAACGCGATTGTTTATTCTGAGTTCGAAATTCTAACCTAAATATACTGCTTCCGTCATATTAAAATTTCAAAAATATGAATAATGAATTATTATTGAATCTATTACATATAGAGAAGATATAGAGGTAATAGATACTCGATAGCGATTCAGAAGATGAGGAAATCAACCATGAAGAAAAAATATGGTATTTTGCCGAAGATACCGCTATGAGATTTACAGATAATCAATTTAGGCATCATTTTCGAATAACTCCGGTCGCCTTTTTTTAATAAAATTGCATGAGGTTCATGAAGATAACGTGCCGAGAGGACATCCTGAAGTCGCAATGGAGAAGCAATTAATGATTTGCGTGTGGTACCTTGCTAACTTAGAATCATGTTTAAAAAAAAAACATACGTTCTTCCATATGTATTTTCATATAACAGAAATGTTTTATGTTGTTCCTTGGCAAATTTCGCATTCATAAATCATTCTCAATTTTTTTTGGGTAATTATTTCGTTGAAAGTTTGACGGTTATATTGACATTGAAAATAGTTGATAGCTTGATCCGCTCCACCAATTTTGATCGGACGTCACTCGAAAAGCTCCGAGAAAATCGGTGGAGCGGATCAAGCTATCAACTATTTTCAATGTCAATATAACCGTCAAACTTTCAACGAAATAATTACCCAAAAAAATTGAGAATGATTTATGAATGCGAAATTTGCCAAGGAACAACATAAAACATTTCTGTTATATGAAAATACATATGGAAGAACGTATGTTTTTTTTTAAACATGATTCTAAGTTAGCAAGGTACCACACGCAAATCATTAATTATTGCTTCTCCATTGCGACTTCAGGATGTCCTTTAGAACCTAACTCTACTGCCAAGTTTTACGTTTAAACACGATCGGTCAAATACTGTTGGAGATTCGAGCAGCCTTGTGTGAGTTCAGTAGATGGCTGACCGTTGCCTCGATAACTTTCGAACGAAAGGAGATAGGGACCCTTAATTCGAATTCACCATGGTAAATTCGAATTAAGAGTGTCCAATACAGGAGAATGGACAACATAATTTACCATGGTAAATTCGATTAAGGGTGTCCAATACAGGAGAATGGACAATAGAATATACGCGCAAAAGCTCCTGACTTCACGTCAGTGCTTGAACCAATTTTTTTTTTATTTCTGAAAAAAATTGCTATTTATGTAACAATTTTTATACCGTCATTTAGGTATGTTGTATATGTACGTATACGCTCACATTTTATTTTTGGGGCTGCTGAGTATGCACCTCCCGAAATATTTATGGATTTTCATCTGACCAATACCGACAGCTAATGCCGTTAAGGTAAAATGAACATTCGTCCGAAAACCAGATATCGAACAAGTAGTTTGATTACCGTTAATAATTTCACTGACCACTTCACAGAACTGGAGTCGGGATCAGGATCATCCTCATTCAGTTCCTGAACCAATCGTATCTTATAAGGATGGAATTTAGGTTGTTTCAGGATTCTCATGATTTTCGTGCGTGTAACGCCAGATACATCGGACAATTTCCTAGTACTCAAGGTCGGATCCATTGCTACATGACCTAAGACAGCCACGTCCCTCGCTTCGTCTCTTTCATGCACCCTCTTTTTATTTCCGACTGAACCAGCTACTACAAACTTACGATCGCTTTGACACATTTGTAACGCTCTTAAGAATCCACGATAGACTAAGGTGAATCAAAAACATGGTCCGTCTACTATTTTGCACAGGAAATTAATACTCTTTTGGAAAAAAACTCAACAACATAACTACTACATAATTGAAATGTGTCGGATACGAATAATATGCTCATGATAAATTCCACATTGCCTCTTTCACTATTTTCGCTGTTATTGCGCGTATGTTCTGGGGAACATCGCGTTATCATTTTGCCCAAATGTCTGTAATTTTCGAATTTTTCGCCGAAAATGGTCTCAAACGATTGGGTTCGACTCCCCGATGAGGAATTCGAGGTCAAATTCTGTCCGTCTCGCCGTTGCCACGAGAACTTGAGAACGGAGTAAACTAGCGACTTGAAATTTTCAGGGTAGGTGGCGCATCGCAATACGATGGACAAGTTCGTTAATGGGCATAATCGGCCCAATGGTTTCCGACTAATAATTTTGTTTTCAACCAATATAAATCCGATCGAACTGAAACTTGGAGAACAGTTGTAGAATATAAACCTAAGCAGGTTTGTGAAATTTTGTGAGAATCGTATCACTAGAAAATTTTAAAAAAATTATTAAAAAATATTTCTTATGTATCGATAACCTGAGAACGGAAAGAGATAGCGACTTGAAATTTTCAGGTTAGGTTGTGCATCTGAATGTGACATTTGAGTTCGTTTATAAGCACAATCGGCCAAACGGTTTTGGAGTTATTGCCATCTGAAATTTGGATGTTATTTCCATAATAACTCGAAAAATACTGAACGATCCATATTAAATATGGTTATTAGTTGAAGAATGCCAACACGGAAATTCTTTCAAAATTTTGTGAGGATCGTATCACTAGAAATTTTTTTAAAAAATCATTGGAAAAAATTCTATATATCAGAAAATATTCATTTGACATGGCAGATATTTTGCGAGAGCTTTCAGAACCTAAGTCTACTACCAAGTTCCAAGTTTGAACACGATCGGATCCATATTGTTGGAGATCTGAGCAGCCTTGTATGAGTTCAGTAGCTGGATGGGTGACCGTTGCCTCGATATCTCCCGAACGAAAGGAGATAGGGACTTGCAATTTTCAGGGTAGGTTGCGCGTCTAAATGGGAGATGGAAGTTCGCTGTTGGCCATAACCGGCCCAACTGTTTCGGAGTTATACCCATCTGGAATATTATTTTCGCGATGACTCAAAAAATATAGACCCGATGAAATTATTATTATTAATATTTATTTGGCAAAAGTTTAGAAAGAATTCTATAAACTCAGAGAATAACAAAATAAAAGCAAATGTACAATGCAAATAGTAAAAAAAAACAGTAAGATTTATGAATGAAGATTGAAGGAAAAAAAAGAGAGCATCCTCCTGAAATTGGCGATGATCAACCCTGCATCCACCTGTCGTACTGGTTCTTGAATGAATTGACAGAGGAGGCCTCCACAACGGCAGGTGGTAAACGATTCCAAGCAGAAAACACCATGTTGCACAGGAAATATTCCCTCTGGGTTGTTCTGAAACATTCCCTCCGCAACTTGTACCTGTGGCCACGTAATCGTTCGTCACTGTTTAGAGTGAAAATTTCACCCAGATCCACGTTGAAAAGTCCGTGGAGAGCTCTATAGGTGATAATAAGGTCACCTCGTGTGCGCCTTTCAGAAAAAAGGGGAAGATTCATAATAGAAAGCCTTTCAGGATAGTTGGGTCGCAGCACACCGTAGGAGATTCTGGTCGCGCGACGCTGGACACTCTCGAGTAGTTCCATGTCACGAACGAGAGACGGGGCCCAAACAGGACCGGCATATTCCAGGATAGGGCGCACATAAGTGGTATAGAGAATCTTACAGGTGGCCGGATCGCAACGGGAAAATGATCTACTCAGCATATAAAGAATTCTCTATGCCTTGTTAACAGTATGTAAGATATGATTAGACCAAGAGAGGTCCTTGGAAATAACGACTCCAAGGTCGCAATGAGAGCTTTCGGGGAAATGGCGTGACCACCTAGAAATTATTCGGTGGCGGGATTATTCCTTCCTATGTGGATAACAGAGCACTTCAGAAGATTTAGAGGTAAACACCAGTTCACAGACCAGTCGTAGAGGGCATCAAGGTCTTTCTGGATGACACCTGGATTGCCGAGCGGATCACCGAAGATTTTAGCATCATCGGCAAAAAGCGAACAATTGGATCGAATGGATCCAGGCAAATCCGAAGTATAGAGAAGAAAAAGTATTGGACCCAGAACAGAACCCTGGGGGACACCACTTAGAACTGATCTCGTAGTCGATAGAGAATCTCCCACGCGCACGCGAAAACTGCGATCAGACAGGAATGACTTGATCCACTCAAGGAGAGAACCTCGAATACCCAAACTATCGAGCTTGAGAAGTAAACGCTTGTGTGGAACGCGATCGAACGCACGCAAATTGTAGCTTGCTGACTAGTTGTAGAATATCGACATAAAGACGTGTGTACAATTTTGTGAGAACCGTAACGCTAGAAAACTAAAAAAAAAATTGGTTCAAGCACTGACGTGAAGTCAGAAGCTTTTGCGCATATGTTCTATTGTCCATACTTCTGTATTGGACACCCTTAATCGAATTTACCATGGTAAATTCGAATTAAGAGTGTCCAATACAGGAGAATGGACAACATAATTGACCATGGTAATACAGAAGTATGGACAATAGAACATATGCGCAAAAGCTTCTGACTTCACGTCAGTGCTTGAACCAATTTTTTTAATTTTCTAGCGATACGGTTCACACAAAATTCTACACACGTCTTCAAGTCGATATTCTACAACTAATTGGTAAGCTTCAATTCAATCGAGTCCATATTTTTTAAGTTATCGAGGAAATAATATTCCAGGTGGGTATAACTCGGAAACCGTTAGACCGATTATGCCCAAAAACGAAATCAATTCACCCTTTCAGATACGCAACCTACCCTGAGAATAGCAACTCCCTATCTCCTTTCGTTCGAAAGTTATCGAGGCAACGGTCACCCATCTACTGAACTCGCACAAGAATGCTCGAATCTCCAATAATATTTAACCGATCGTATTAAAACTTGAAACTTGGCAGTAGAGTTAGGTTATGAAGGCTCTTGCAAAATTTCAGCAATTTCAAACGAATAGTTACTGATATATAGCATTTTTTTTTTATTTTCAATGATTTATTAAAAATTTTCTACAAATGCTATCCTCACCAAATTTTGCAAACATTTTTGCGTTGGCATTCTACAACTAATACCCATGTTTGAATTCAATCGGTTCAGTATTTTTCGAGTTAATGAGGAACTTAAAACCACCAAATTTCAGAATATTTCAGATGGCTATAACTCTAAAACCGTTTGGCCGATTATGCTCATAAACAAACTGAAATGTCGCGTTCTCGTGCACATCCTAACCTGAAAATTTCAAGCCGCTATCTCATTCCGCTCTCAAGTTATCGTGACAACAAAAATATTTTTTAATAATTTTTTTAAAATTTTCTAGCCATACGATTCGCACAAAATTTCACAAAAGTGCTTAGGTTCATATTCTTCAACTACCCACCTAGTTTCAATTCGATCGGATTTATATTGGTTGAAAACAAAATTATTACTCGGAAACCACTGGGCCCATTAACGAACTTGTCCGTCGTATTGGGATGCGCCACCTACCCTGAAAATTTCAAGTCGCTAGCTCTTTTCGTTCTCAAGTTATCGTGGCAACGGCCGGACGGCCGCACGGACAGAATCAAATTTGACCTCGAATTCTTCATTGGGGAGTCGAACTTAATCGTTTGAGACCATTTTCGTCAAAAAATTCGAAAGTTACAGATATTTGGGCAAAACTATAACGCGATGTTCCCCAGAACATACGCGCAAAAATTACGAAAAAAATATACCATGGTGAATTCTATTGTCCGCTATCCTGTATTGGACACATTTATTATCGCAACACCTCTTATCCCTATTCAAAAGCAAGGGGTTGTGCCCACCATCGTTGGGGGTTGAAGTTACGGTGATGAAAAAAGCGAAAACGTTCTTCCCCCTCGAATCAGAAATTGACGGGTCCGAGTGATTTTTCACATTTTCATTTTAAAGTCGGAAAATTGAGCCTTTATGTTTTCGTTGGACCATCCTGTATAACCAATAATAAGTAGCAACGTAGCACATACAAAGAAGAGACAGAGAGAGAACAAAAGTCTTCCTCTACCAACTGTAGCATATGCCACCTTTTTACATAAATTTATTCATTCCAGTTCTAACGCATTTTTGGAAAGATTAATACGCCATAACCCTACGAAAAGCACGAACAAAATGGGATTTCGTACTGTCTGCGAAGTACGGCAAAATTCTCTCATGAAATACAGACAATATGCATATCTGCACCTTCTGAAATGAGCATATTTCAGGTTAATACAGCGGATTCTTCGTCCCGAATATTCCACACATAAATAAGTCAGCTCAGGAGGCTCTCAGCTTACATCAGCTTTGAGTGCAGAATTTGTGAAATTTATAGCTGTTAGATATGATACATTAAGGTATGAACAGAATCCTATGAAACTTATTTTCAGACCTATGAGGATAATTTTTCGGAACATGTTATATTGGGGTATACAGGGTGATGCGCGAAGACAGTTCGTTAGAATATTTCAAAGAAAGACTCCAGATAAACACTTGAAATTTTTTAGTTGAGGTTTGTTAGGAGAGGTTAATTCTTGGCAAAAATTTCAGATTCGTTTCTTGAATGTAATACCCGGTTTTTGGCGCTCTAGTTCCTCGGAACTGAGTACTTATCAATTTGCCCAAATGTCTGTAATTTTCGAATTTTTCGATGAAAATGGTCTTAAACGATTTGGTTCGACTCACTGATCAAGAATCCGTGGTTGAAATTCATTCTGTCCGTCCGGCTGGCCGTAGGCACGATAACTCTCGAACGGAATGAGCTAGAGAGTTGAAATTTTCAGAGTAGGTTTCGGGGATAAATATCTCGGCTAAGTTCCTTATTGGGCAAAATCGGACAGATGGTTTCGGAGTAACAAAAAAAAATTTTTTTTTTTACATAACAAATTCCAAATTAAGTTTTTTTTAATAAGCAGTTTTATCATAAGAATCCATTCATATGATTTTTAACTCTAACAAGCTAATACTTTCGGAGATATGATTTTTCAAAATTTCAATGTAAATCGTATTTCACAGATTGATATAATTATTCTATGTATGAATTGTCATAATGTCAACTTATGACATGACATGACATTATCTAATCAATCCAAGAATTATGAGAATAAAGTGTATTCCGAAATGTGAACGAAGTGAGAAAAATCTCAGTTGTTTGCTCTGAAATTAGTTTTTCTCAGAAAAGTCTTACATTTCGGAACGGAACATGAAGTAAGAGATCTGAGAGTAGTGAGACTGCTTTTCATCCATAGACGAATGTTCAGTTCTCTCAATTTATGACGGGACTGACAGAAGGGAATATTGTAACTTCAAAAATATTGGGGTTGAAATACTCGTATTTTAGCGATGCAACGGGGACCTCACCCGAAAATGTTTGAAAATATTACGTAAATATTGAAAGCATAACTCTGTAGTTCGAGAGAGGAGAAAATTTGGTGAACGTAGATCAGGAAATTTTTGATCGATTACAAGGTAATTTTTTATTATTACTTATCTTCTTTCATACATGTTTTATGGAATACCTACTATTTGTAGGTACTTTAAACCTGTTTTGGGCAATTGTCATATGAAACTTGTTTTTTTGGCGCCCTAGTTCCTCGGAACAGAGTGCTTATCAATTTGCCCAAGTGTCTGTAATTTTGGAATTTTTGGCTGAAAATGGTCTCAAACGATTTGGTTCGACTCACTGATCAAGAATCCGAGTGCGAAATCGATTCGGTCCGGCCGGCCGACCGGCCGTAGGCACGATAACTCTCGAACGAAAGGAGTTAGCGGATTGAAAATTGCAAGGTGGTTTTGGAGCGTAAATATCTCGGACAAGTTCGTTAATGGACGAAATCCATCAAGGGGTTTCGGAGTTATGGCCGATTTTCGTGAAAATATTTTTTATGAATATTTCCGAAACCGATCACTCGATCTATCTGAAATTTAGCATCAAATTGTAGAATCATGACCATTATACGCATGTGAAGTTTTGTATTGACCAGATTACTGCAAAGTGTCAAAATAAAAATTTGAAAATGTGGTGCAGTTCTCATTCTCATGATTGCTCATTTAATCTTGATAAATGAACTATTATTTGAATTGAATTTCCTTTATGATGCAGTTCTATATATGAATACATTGATATAATTCCCAACTCTGAGAACCCAATACTTTCGGAGATATAATTGGTCTGTTTGAACTAGAGCGCCAGAAAGCTCCTGTCCACAGGGCTTGAACCCATTTTTTTCATTGATAATCAGATTACCCATTAAATTCTACATTGCTTTAATGTGTTAATTTCGTATGAAATCTGAAAAACCCTTCAAATTTTCTCAAATAGGGCTTCATTCCAATGTTAATAACTTGTAGATTTTTGCATGAAGATTCCTAATTTTCTAGCTTCTATCAGAAGACATACCAATGCTTCTCCTTCGTTAATTTAAAGTTCAATTGAACATAGAGGATGTTTCTATTTCAATGTCAAAGTCAGTCATGACAAAAACCTCAAAACAATTTTTTTTCAAATGAGAACCAATTTTTTTTATTGGTCTAAATCTAATTTAAAATTGGTTCAAGCCCTGTGGACAGGAGCTTTTTGGCGTTCTTGTTCAAACAGACAAATTATATCTCCGAAAGTATTGGTTTCTCAGAGTTGGGAATTATATCAATGTATTCTTATGATAGAACTGCATCATAAAGGATATTCAATTCAAATAATAGTTTATTCATCAAGATTAAATGAGCAATCTGAGAATGAGAACTGCACCATGGAAGAAATCAAATTAAAATAGCTGAAATGAATTTGACTCTCTCTTATAGAACAGGATGACATGTACGAGTGTGAGCACATATCATATAATAAAGCTTAGATAGAATAATTATAACATTCTGTGAAAACATAGAAGTACGATTCATTATTGAAATTTCGAAGAATCATATCTCCGAAAGTATTAGCTTGTTGGAGTTGAAAATGATATCAATGGATTTTTATGGTGAAACTGCATCTTAAATAAAAATTGAATTTGAAATTTGTTACTTAAAAAATTTTTTTTTTTCGTTACTCCGAAACCATCTGGCCTATTTTGCCCAATTACGAACTTAACCGAGATATTCATCTCCCTAACCTACTCTGAAAATTTCAACTACCTAGCTCATTCCGTTCGAAAGTTATTTTAGAAAAACTTTTTTTAAATTTTGAAATTTTTTTTTTGACATTTTGCGGTAACCTGGGTAATACAAAACTTCACATGCGTATAAAGGTCATGATTCTACAAGTTGATGCAAAATTTCAGATAGATCAAGTGATAGGTTTCGGAAATATTCATAAAAAATGTTTTTACTAAAATTGGCCATAACTCCGAAACCGCATAATGGATTTCGCCTATTAACGAACTTGTCCGAGATTTTTACGCTCCAAACCCATCTTGCAAATTTCAATCCTCTAACTCCTTTCGTTCGTGAGTTATCGTGCCTACGGCCGGCCGGCCGGATCGGCCAGACAGAATCCATTTAGACCTCAGATTCTTGATCAGTGAGTCGAACCAAATCGTTTAAGACCATTTTCAGCCAAAAATTCGAAATTTACAGATATTTGGGCAAATTGATAAGCACTCAGTTCCGAGGAACTAGAGCGCCAAAAAACCGTACCCCTAGAAAATTTCAAAAGAATTACGAAAAAAAATTGGTTCAAGCACTGACGTGAAGTCAGGAGTTTTTTGCGCGTATGTTCTATTGTCCATTCTCCTGTATTTGAGACTGTTAATCGAATTTAGCATGGTAAATTTGATTAAGAGTCTCCAATACAAGAGAATGGACAATATAAAATACGTGCAAAAGCTCCTGAACCAATTGAACCAATTTTATTATGAACTAGCTACCCGCCCCGGCTTCGCACGGTTGAAATGCTGATACTAAATATACTAGAGAATTTCTTCATATACAACGTTCACATCATTTTTGTCGTTAGACAATACAAACATGTTTTCTTTAGAGGTTAATCTTGAAAGAGCGACATATAATTGGCCATGTGAAAAACACTCAACGCTCAAATATAAGCCTGTAGCGTTGAAAGTTGGACCCTGCGATTTATTAATGGTCATTGCAAAATATATCATTAGCGGAAATTGTAGGCGTTTAAATTGGATCACTAAATCCGATGGTATCAGAGGAATTTGGGGAATCAATACATCTATCCTGGTTGAGGCGAGCCTCACGCTCTACAGATGATCCCTATCCTGGCAGTGCCGGCACCCCGGTCGGTACCACCGCAACCGCTATGTCCCTGCATTTTAAATCTGCAATATCTTCGAAAATATTCATTTAAATTACATGCTGTAAAGGGCCATATTGATCAATATTAAATGCACAATGCATTTAAGGTACTTAATTGAATAAGGATCAATGCTGTATCGCTTAAAATAGCTTTGTAATCAAGCCATTATTTCTTTCAGAATATACAGGATAAAAAATGGTTATTGTGGGTTATCCTTAAGAGATAGACATATATCTTCGCGGACTTTTCCATAGACCATTGTAAGGTGTACCATACTGTACTACATTATTTTGATCTATCTCGTAGGGTTCAGCCAGCGTTTGCAATGTAAACGCAAAAAAATGTGCTTATTTACGACATCACATTAGATACCTCTGAAATTATCAGTGTTTCTCTAGTATATAATGCATGTTTGATACATGTAAACCTTCCTATTGAATCACTCTATCTATTAAAAGAAACAGCATCAGAATCATTCACTTAGTTTTAAAGATCTAAGCATACATAGGAACAAACAGACAACGGGAAGCGACTTTATTTTATAATATGTAAGGATATTATTGTTTCATTTTGACAAACGTAAGGAGGTGAAATCATTTTAGCATTGTGTTGATTTAAGAAAATCTATCTGGTTATGAATTTCAAAAGATACTCTTTACTTATCACGAGAAAAGGTAAATAATGACCCCTGGAAACAATTTCCAGATGTTAACCTCACCGAAAACTACCTTTATATAGAATTCAGAGCATTTCTTGCTGGAGGAAATCAAATTTTCCCACAGCTCGCTCAGAATATACAATGTATTTTGTTCAGCACTGTTTATTGTTTGAATATCAACGGGTTGATTAATGCATTTATGAATGTTTGCCAGACTGGAAGCCAAACGTTCAAAATGGCACAGAAACGTCTCCTTGTTGGGATAGCTAATGTATGGAACGCCCCTGCACGACGAACATTCCGTCATGATCATACCATTTGTATTTCCCAGGGGGAAATGAACTTTATTGTTATTCTCGAAACGTGAACTAAAATGGTATCAAATGAAGCTTCAACTTTGTCGATATGAATAATATTCATAACTTGCGAGGGCTTCCTAATGTTCGAGAAATATCGGTACAGTGAAGTTTTCTCCACCCCTATGTTTCGGGATATCTCTATTTATACGAGCTGGAAAATGTTGGATAAGAACTTGGTTTTTCCATTCTCGAATTTTCAGACATCATTCCTTGTTGAACAAGGCCCGGTTGACGGCAGAATTATTATTTTTTCGCGTATGTTCAGGGGAACATCGCGTTATCATTTTGCCCAAATGTTTGTAATTTTCGAATTTTTCGCCGAAAATGGTCTCAAACGATTGGGTTCGACTGCCCGATGAAGAATTCGAGGTCAAATTTTGTCCGTCGCCACGATAACTTGAGAACGGAAAAAGATAGCGAGTTGAAATTTTCAGGGTAGGGGGCGCGTCGCAATACGACGGACAAGTTCGTTAATTGGCATAATCAGCCGAACGGTTTCAGTGTGATGATTTTATTTTCAACCAATACAAAATCGATCGCATTGAAACTTGGCGAATAGTTGTAGAATACAAACCTAAGGAAGTTTGTGGAATTTTGTAAGAATCTTATCACTAGAAAATCGAAAAAAAAATTATTGAAAAAATTGTTTATGTCATGATAACCTGAGAACGTAAAGAGATAGCAACCTTGAAATTTTCAGGTTAGGTTGTGCGTCTAAATGCGACATTTGAGTTTGTCTATGAGCATAATCAACCAAACGGTTTTGGAGTTATACCCATCTGAAATTTGGTTGTTATTTCCTCAATAACTCGACAAATACAGAACCGATCTAATTCAAACATGGTTATTAGTTGTAGAATGGCAACGCCAAAATTCTTGCGAAATTTCGTGAGGATCGTATCACTAGAAAATTCTTAAAAAATCATTGAACTCATTAAAAAAATTCTATTATCAGAAACTATTTGTCCGACATCGCTGAAATTTTACAAAAACCTTCAGAACCTAACTCTACTGCCAAGTTCTAAGTTCTAAGTTTCTAATTTTCAAATAATAACGAAAAAACATTGGTTCAAGCACTGACGTGATGTCAGGAGCTTTTGCGCGTATATTCAAATGTCCATTCTCCTGTATTGGACACTCTTAATCTATTTATCATGGTAGATTCTATTATCCGTTCTCCTGTATTAGACTCTCTTAATCGAATTTACCATGGTAAATTTAAGAAATTGAAGGAAAATTAATTTACGGAAAATCTGAGGTCGGGAGGTGATTTCTTAACGGTGAAACACGATTTATCTCGATTTCCAGCAAAACCACAAGTCCTATAGAGATATGTTAAAAGGCAAAGTTATAGGTAATAATGAGATCTACAACTTTTATATTCACATTTTCTCTCATAACCTCAAAATTTATATGAAAAATTCCAATTGTTTTTGTTTTTTGGCGCTCTTGTTCCTCGGAACATAGTGCTTATCAATTTGCCCAAATGCCTGAAATTTTCGAATTTTTGGCTGAAAATGGTCTTAAAAGACCATCAACCATCAACATCACACTCTTAATTCGAATTTACCATGGTAAATTCGAATTAAGTGTCCAATACAGGAGAATGGACAACATAATTTACTATGGTAAATTCGATTTAGGGTGTCCAATACAGGAGAATGGACAATAGAACATACGCGCAATAGCTTCTGACTTCACGTCAGTGCTTGAACCAATTTTTCCATAGGACTTGTAGTTTTGCCGGAAATCAAGATAAACCAATTTTACCCTTGAAAACTTACCCCCTTCCACTTCCCGACCTCCGTAAATTATTTTTCCTTTCATTATTGTTATATTCTCTTTCTTTTACAATGGGTTTCAACCTATTATTATTTTTTTTGTTTCAAAAATTATCGACCCTTGTCTATTAGGATTAGTGAAATTAAACACAAAAATTGCTGCGCTACCAAAATGTTTTCACTTCATACGAAGGACCAACTAATTACAATAATGATTTAAAAATTATATCATTCGAGGGCAGAAATGTGCGCAGAATATTTTATATAATTTATTCAAATACAAAATGCAGAATGGTTTTTCATTTTGTATTGAAAATACTAGAAGCAGAATAGGTACGTATTTCTAAAATTCTTCATTAAAATAAAATAAAGACAAAAAATTGGTTCAAGCACTGACGTGAAGTCAGGAGCTTTTATGTGTATGTTCTATTGTCCATTCTCCTGTATTGGACACTTTTAATCGAATTTACCATGGTGAATTTTATTGTCTGTACTCCTGTATTGGACACTCTTAAACGAATTTACCATGGTGAATTCGATTAAGGCTGTCCAATACAGGAGAATAGACAATAGAATTCACCATGGTAAATTCAATTAAAAGTGTCCAATACAGGAGAATGGACAATAGAACATACGCGCAAAAGCTCCTTACTTCACGTCAGTGCTTGATCCAATTTATTTTTTCGTGAAGTCAGGATAGAAAGCAATGATGAAAAAATTGACACATTATTGTCTACCTTCAATTCTTCTTTAGGAGAAGAATACATAATTATTCTTGAAAAATATTACTGGAATTAATGTCATATTTAAATAATCAAAGTAAAGAAAATTATAAGTTTAGTTACTAACATATTGAATGAAATTCAATTGAATTCCAGTAATATTCAATTACTTATTCTTAACCAATAAATGTCCATTGATAGATCTAAAGGTGATGAGGTGAAACATAAAGATATATTCACATTAGTGATAGAAAAACTGGCCTACAATTCCTCTCTACCCATCACGAGATTTAATATCCACAAATGAGCCTCTCACCTTACAAGGTCAGAAAGTGTGGTTAATTTAAAGTTTTGAAGCCTTCAGCAAAATTTCAGCGATATCATATTAAAAATAATACATAACCTTTCAAAAGTCCCCTCTCACAAATATACTCCTCTGAAGGCACATGGATCTCTTGAAGAAGAATCGCCTTCTCTATTTCTCAGAGATATTCACTCTTGTTCATAGAAATCCCTTGAATATTTAGTTGCCTCCTCCTAAGGATGATCTCTTTCAAAACCAGGTCTGACCGCTAATGTTGGGCTATCATCTCCCATAGATTTGTGATGAAATAACACGATTTTCCCAAGAACATACGCGCAAAAATATGTCATCATGACATTCATATTTTTGAAGGTTCTCGCAAAAATACGACCATAGATAACATATCTTACGACGATTCGCATCCAGCTACCGAACTCACAAAAGGCTGCTCGGTTCTCCAACAATATGGATCCGATCGTGTTCAAACTTGGAACTCTGCAGTAGAGTTAGGTTCTGAAGGCTCTTCCAAAATTTCAGCCATGCCGGACGAATAGTTTATGATATATAGAGTTTTTTTCAATTATTTTCAATTTTTTTTTTGAAATTATCTACTTATACCATCCTCACGAAATACCTGCAAGAATTTTCGCGTTGGCCTTCTACAACTAATAACCATGTTTGAATTCAATATATTCATTATTATTAAATGTTTCTTTTCTGGGTTTTCTCTGCCAAACTCTCAAAATATAAAATAAAAAAAAATCATTTTGTGAATTGCATATGCGTTAGAAACACAAGTTATTTGTCAGAAGCAATGTATTGAACAATGTTGTCTAATAAACAATAACGAAACAACATCAACCATAAAAATCTTGTGTTTCTAACGCAGAAGCAAATCACAAAATAATAAATTTTTTATTTAATATATATTTTTCAGAGTTTGGGAGAGAAAACCCAGGAAGAAACCATTTAATATTATAATCATTATTTCGATCGACATTATGAATCAACCTGGCTTAAAACTCATTCGAATATGTCATAGAACGTTGAACTCATTACCGTTATCAAGTTTCGTTCTCTATCCTACACTAATAAACATGAAATCTGTAATCTATTGTGTGTACTTAGGTCCAACACACTCCTGTATTTATTTCTAACATCATTCGTATAATCCTAATTTCAAATACGGTTGGTTGATTCAAATACCAGAGAGAGGTGCCTCATTGAAACTTTCCTCCCAGAATTATATTCACTTGATATTTGCTGTTGACTCCGACTTCGTTTGACGTTCAACGGTAGAAAAAATTGGTTCAAGCACTGACGTGAAGTCAGGAGCTTTTGCGCGTAAAAGCTTTTACGCGCAAAAGCTCCTGACGTCACGTCAGTGCTTGAACCAATTTTTTTGTCACTTAATTGTTTATAACTATTGCAATTTTTGCGAGAGGTCTACGCATTTTCTCAAAAACTATCTACATGGCATTCCGAATCGAATGACACCTCGATCATAATTTTCGGAGAATACGCAAAAATTTTGACCTAAACAGCACTTGTTGACTAGACTAAAGATGACTGCAGTCAATTGCTCATAACTAAGAAAGACACATTCACCACTGTCTCCTGTATTGCAGTCCCTGACTACCTCTTGCGACAAAAGATTGAACGTCACTGAATATCGCTCAAGGTTTCGGCATCACAGAGGGTTGAAGTTCGAAATGATCTTCCTAGGTGACGCTGCTAAGATTTTCTTCCCAGTACTTTGCCACTATTGGGTATATGTTTCTTATAATTCAAATGAAGCAATGAACATTGACTCATCAATACCTTATGCGGTCGTAGAAATCGAAAAACTTGACGTATTGATTCATTTGTGATAGAAAAGCGATCTTTTGAATAATATTTATAATAATTATCAATATTTCGTAATAACGTAATACAACTAAAGTCTTGTCGACGGAAATAATGTCGTTCGCTGGAAACTTCACGGAAATTCTGTCACAAGCAGATCCTCCACCATAAAGTGTGGTTGACGCCATTCAGTTCGCATGTTCTCTGTTTAAAATTTATTCAAGTTTCAAGTTGTATCCATTTACTTACAGGCTTGCAGTCCCGCTTGCACTGAGTTGGAAATGGTTGTGATGAATTGGTTGGCAAAAATGATTGGATTGCCAGATCATTTTCTTCACAGAACATCAGGACAGACTGGTGGAGGAGTTATACAGGTAATATCAGTGAATAGCTTTGGATGTAATCATAGTCATTCAGAATTTCATGTCAATTGATGAACACTTCTCGAAATAGTCTGTCAAGTAATGTTAGACTCAATGTTAATAATGAGAGGAAATATTTGTTTAACTCAGAAGTCTTTTTAAATGTTCATCTATCCTATCTTGGAAGGTACCGATTGTTTGGTGAATGTTACTTTTCAGTAGTCAATATAAGTTAACTTCTGATTCGTCAAATAAAGTCTGAGATCTGTAGCGAACCAAAAAGTGAATCAGAAATGATAATAAAACAACAAAATATTATATTAAACTTTCCGTTGGTAGAGGTTAGTGTAACAGGGTACCATAGAAGTGGGTCTTCACTTCTCAATATCCTTATTGCGATTCCTAACGTTTGTTGATGGTGTTGGTATTCCAAACTTTTCAAATCCCCGCGTTCGTGGAAGACACATTCTCTGTATCGAGCAATTAGGATGAAGGCTACGATTTGCATTCATCACTTTTCTGGTGGACCTGTCGAGGTGACTATTGGTACCTACTGCAAAGCTGTCTGTAGTAGACACTTTGTTTTCACCGGACAGCTGTGATTTTCGTATATTTCGGATTCTATTTGGAGCTGGATGTTGAGGTATCCTTGATTTGGGTTGTCTCAAGTGGACAACTTTGTTTCATTTGATCCACTTCATTCATTTATTTCATTGTTAGAATAAAATTTTTACTTTTTCTGATTTTTAATGATTTCAAAAGGTGAAATATGCTTGAACCACATAATATTTTAGTTGCAAATCAAAACCTAGCAACACGCCTGGTACTATATAAACAAAATATGATTGATATCATCATTTTTAGCCTACAGCGAGCGAAGCGACTCTAGTCTGTCTTCTAGCTGGGAGGACAAGAGCCCTCAAAAACTACAGAGCAATGTACCCGGAAGAAGCCAACATAACCAACAAATTGGTCGCGTACTGTTCAGACCAAGCACATTCCAGTGTGGAAAAGGCTGCACTGATAGGATTAGTGAATATCAGATTCATCGAAAGTGACGATAATTTGTCGATGAGAGGAAATGCGCTTCAAGAAGCCATCACCAATGACAGAAAAGCTGGACTGCTGCCATTCCATGTGAGTTTCTTTGGATATTACGATTAATTTGATGGCATTATTCTACTGGTTTTAGACGTTAGAGCTATAGCAACCCAAATAATTGCCCAATTTGACAAAGTCACAGTTTTGGGGATACATTTTCAATGGTCTTCTGTTCTTGCAGCTGTCATATTTTGGCAGCTGTCATATTATGACTGATGACTACTAGAAACTATTCCATTAATAAAAATTCTTAAAACGCACTGAAGTCAGGAGCTTTCTCGCGCATGTTCTTTTGTCCATTCAGTCCTCACCCACCCTCACAAAATACACTATGAACCTTCAAGCCGTCTTTTTGGCGCTCTAGTTCCTCGGAACAGAGTGCTTATCAATTTGCCCAAATGTCTTTAATTCTCGAATTTTTGGCTGAAAATGGTCTCAAACGATTTGGTTCGACTCACTGATCAAGAATCCGAGGTCGAAATCGATTCTGTCCGGCCGGTTCGGCCGGCCGTAGGCACGATAACACTCGAACGAAAGGAGTTGAAATTTGCAAGGTGGGTTTGGAACGTAAATATCTCGGACAAGTTCGTTAATGGGCAAAATCCATAAGGTGGTTTCGGAGTTATGGCCTATTTTAGTAAAAACATTTTTTATGAATATTTCCGAAACCGATCACTCGATCTATCTGAAATTCAGCATCAAATTGTAGAATCATGACCTTTATACGCATGGGAAGTTTTGTATTGACCAGGTTAGCGCAAAGTGTAAAAAAAAATTTTGAAAATTAAAAAAAAAAAATTTCTACAATAACTCTCGAACAGAATGATCTAAGCAGTTGAAATTTTCAGAGTGGGTTAGGGAGATGAATATCTTGGTTAAGTTCGTTATTGGGCAAAATAGGACAGATGGTTTCGGAGTAACGAAAAAAAATTTTTTTTAAGTAACAAATTTCAAATTCAAATTTTATTCAAGATCATTTTAAGATGCAGTTTCACCATAAAAATCCATTGATATCATTTTCAACTCCAACAAGCTAATACATACTTTCGGAGATATGATTTTTCGAAATTTCAATTATGAATCGTACTTCTATGTTTTCACAGAATGTTATAATTATTCTATCTAAGCTTTATTATATGATCTGTGTTCATACTCGTACATGTCATCCTGTTCTATAAGAGAGAGTCAAATTCATTTCAGCTATTATAATTTGATTTCTTCCATGGTGCAGTTCTCATTCTCAGATTTCTCATTTAATCTTGATAAATAAACTATTATTTGAATTGAATTTCCTTTATGATGCAGTTCTATCATATGAATACATTGATATAATTCCCAACTCTGAGAAACCAATACTTTCGGAGATATAATTTGTCTGTTTGAACTAGAGCGCCAGAAAGCTCCTGTCCACAGGGCTTGAACCCATTTTTCAACCAAGTACTTATTTTCAATTCGGCTCGAAGGTTTGAGCGGAATTTAACAAATACCTTTTGAAATATAGACATATATCGACATCCTACAAGTACTTACCAAGATACCAAGTTCAGATTGGATCGAATTTACCTATATTAAGTTATTGAGGAAATAGCAACAAAATTCAGATGGATATAACTCTGAAATCGTTTGAACCGATTATGTCCATTAACGAATTGAAGGGTCCCATTCGGATGCGCAGCCTACCCTGGAAATTTCAAATTGAAAATATACTGGAAAACGAGAGGCGAGTTCAGAATCTGGATGGTTTAACGTTACCACGATAACTTGCCAACGGCAAGAGATAGCTACTTGCAATTTTTAGGATAGAATGCGACATTTGAGTTTGTCAATAGGCATAATCGACAGAACGGTCGTCATTGTAAAAAATTCTGTATCGCAGAAACTATCTCTTCGATTTCGCTGAAATTTTGCGAGTGCCTTCAAAACCTGACATTACAGCCAAGTTTTAAATTTAAACACGATTAGATCTATATTGTTGGAGATAAAAACAAAATGTGGAAAAGCCCTATGGACAGGAGTTTTGGTGCTCATGTTCAAACTCTAACAAATCATAACAAATCATATCTCCGAAAGCATTGGTTTCTCAGAGTTGAGAATTATATCAATGGATGCTTATGAAAGAACTGCTTCATAAAAAATATTAAATTCAAAAAATCATAACATTACGATTAATTATTGAAATTTCTAAAAATATATATTTCCCAAAGTATTAATTTGTTAGAGTTGAGAATGATATCAGTGGATTCATATGATAAAACTGCATCCTAAAATAAATTGGATTTGTAATGTAAAATATTTTTGGTTACTGCGAATATTTTGCCCGCTAATGAAATTAACCGAGATATTTATCTCTCAAAGTTACTCTGAAAATATCTAGCTGCCTAGCTCATTCCGTTCGAGAGTTATCGTGTTAACGGACGGCCGGAAAGATTCGATTTTGACCATGGATTCTTGATCAGTGAGTCGAACCAAAACATTTGAGACCATTTTCAGCAATAATTTGAAAATCACAGACATTTTGGCAAATTGATAAGCACTCTGTTCTGAGAAACCAGAGCTCCAAAACTTTCATTTTTACCCTGTAGCTACGAAACTAGAGAAATAGAATTAAGAAATTTTGAAGAATCAAATCTCCGAAAGTATTTGGTTGTTAGAGTTGAGAATGATATCAATGGATTCTTATGATGAAACTGCAATAAAAAAAATGTATTTGAAATTTGTAATGTAAAAAATTTTTTTTCTTCATTACTCTGAAACCACCTGGACGATTTTGCCCAATAACGAACTTATCCGAGATATTTATCTCCCATAACCTGTTATGAAAATGTCAACTGTCTTGCTCATTCCGTTCGAGAGTTATCGTGGTTACGGCAGGCCGAACGGCCGGACAGAATCGGTTTTGACCACGATTCATGATCAGTTGGTCGAGCCAATGGGTTTAAGAACATTTTCAGCCAAAAATTCGAAAATTACAGACATTTGGGTAAATTGATAAGCACTCTGTACGGCAAAAATATTGGAAGTTCTGCCTTGGGTGAGTTCAGCATCTGGATGGGAGATCGTTGCCACGATTACTTGTCAGACATTGGTCTATACAATTTTTTTTCTGCGCTGACTATAGTTTTTGGGTAAAATCAAAATTCGCTCGGTATAACCTTATAATAAAATTTGGAAGTGATATTTGAATATTTCTTATGAAACTGAAATACAATCAAGCGAATATTCTTTCAATTCAGTAAACCTCTGACGGTCTATAGTTGATTGGATTTCTGTTCCATCTTACATGCAGTGGGAAGATAAATCGGATATACAGCTTAATCTGGGGCAGAATTCTCTCGAATTAATTGACTGAAATATGTGATATGGATTCTCTCTGCAAATAAGTGATTGGGCCAATCTTCTTAACTGGGACGAAGAATCGCCTCTTCCCATGGGATGCAATTAGGAATGTTTTTATTTGGATATTTCTTCCAGTAATGATTGCTGCCGTTCGCGGGATTTTAAACAAGCACTGACAGGAAGTCAGGAGCTTTTACGCGTATGTTCGATTGTCCATTCTCCCCTTGAACCAATTATTCTTTACGTAATTTTTTTAAATTTTCTAGGGGTATGGTTCTCACAAAATATTACACACGTCCTTATGTCGATATTCTACAACTAGTTACCAAGCTTCGATTCGACCGAGTCTATATTTTTTGAGTTATCGAGGAAATCACATTCCAGGTGGGTATAACTCCGAAACCTTAAGACCGATTATGACCAAAAACGAACTTAACTCTCCCATTCGGATACGCAACCTACCCTGAAAATTTCCAAGTCCCTATCTCCTTTCGTTCAAAATTTATCGAGGTAACGGTCACCCATCCAGCTTCTGAACTCACACAAGGCTGCTCGGATCTCTTGTCAATATATTCATTGTGTTGCCAAAAATTCAAGATGAAGAAACTAATTAAAATAATTATAAATTGATTGATCCACCACACAAACCGCAGGTTTGTGCAACATTAGGAACAACAGGAGCATGTGCTTTCGACCATTTGGAAGAAATAGGGGAGGTATGCCAAAGAGAAAAATTATGGCTACACATAGACGCAGCGTACGCAGGATCAGCTTTCATATGTCCAGAATTCAGAGGTTGGTTGAAAGGTGTTGAGTACGCAGACTCCATAGCTTTCAACCCCTCCAAATGGCTCTTGGTTAATTTCGAATGCACAGCTATGTGGTATGTATAAAATTGAATTCATCAAATTTTGTATTTATTTTCACAATGTTTTGTGATATGACTTTGTCTTTTATAAATTTGGAATATTTTGTAATTATACCGGTGGCCCACCACAGACGCGGATCTCGGTTTGTGGTAGTAAATGGAGATAATTTTGAAATTTTTTTTTGTGATGTGTGTGTAGGGTCTTCAAGAGCACAATTTAGAATTATTTTCATATATACAGGGTTTTCGAAAACAAAGATATAGACCAAAGTTAAGTTTTTTAATCGTAACACCCTGTATTTGACCTCAAAAATGGAATGACAAACTCAAATTATGAGTTTTTTCAGATCACTTTATACCTTAGCAGAACTATTTACGAGAAAATTGAAAATATGTAGTTTTTTTGAATGGGAATTAATGAAGAAACCAGTTACGCCCGCGATACAGACAGTATTTTTTTGAATAGACATATTAGCTACTCCTATACAGAAAATGAAAAATTAACTCTGGAATATACAGAGTGATCATAATAATTTTCGAACATCAACTACAAATAATGGTCGAAAATTGCTGAGAAAACTATCAGGTTTAGGTGTAGGAAAACCATGTGAAGATAGTTTCGAAATTATTTTTTACGTTCAACGAGATATAGAAATATCGGGTGTGCTATTTGAAAGAAGAAAGTTTTTGACTATTATTTGTAGTTAATGTTTGAAAATAAATTATGATCACTCTGTATATTCCAGAGTTAATTCTTTATTTTCTGTATAGGAGTAGCTAATATGTCTATTCAAAAAAATACTGTCTGTATCGCGGGCGTAACTGGTTTCTTCATTAATTGCTATTAAAACAAGCACTGACGTGAAGTCAGAAGCTTTTGCGCGTATGTTCTATTGTCCATTCTTCTGTATTGGACAGCCTTAACACCAATTTTTTTTTCGTGATTTTTTTTTAATTTTCTAGGGGTACGGTTCTTAAAATTTTTTTTTTCGTCATTTTTTTCAATTTTTCCTGGGGTACGGTTCTTACAAAATTTTAAACACGTCTTTATGTTGATTTTCTACTACTAGTTACCAAGCTTCAATTCGATCGAATATTTATTTTTTGAGTTATCAAGGAAATAATATTCCAGGTGGGTATAACTCGGAAACCGTTAGATCGTTTATGCCCAAAAACGAACTCAACTCTCCCTTTCGGATACGCAACCTACCCTGAAAATTGCAAGTCCCTATCTCCTTTCGTTCGAAAGTTATCGAGGCAACGGTCACCCATCTACTGAACTCACACAAGAATGCTCGAATCTTCAACAATATTTAACCGATCGTATTAAAACTTGAAACTTGGCAGTAGAGTTAGGTTATGAAGGCTCTTGCAAAATTTCAGCAATTTCAAACGAATAGTTACTGATATATAAATTTTTTTTTTTTATTTTCAATGATTTATTAAAAATTTTCTACAAATGCTATCCTCACCAAATTTTGCAAACATTTTTGCGTTGGCATTCTACAACTAATAACCATTTCAGATGGCTATAACTCTAAAACCGTTTGGTCGATTATGCTCATAAACAAACTAAAATGTCGCGTTCTGGTGCACATCCTAACCTGAAAATTTCGAGCCGCTATCTCATTCCGTTCTCAAGTCAAAATTTCACAAACGTGCTTAGGTTCATATTCTACAACCACCCACCAAGTTTCAGTTCGATCCGATTCATATTGGTTGAAAACAAAATTATTACTCGGAAACCACTGGGCCGATTATGCCCATTAACGAACTTGTCCGTCGTATTGGGATGCGCCACCTACCCTGAAAATTTCAAGTCGTTAGCTCTTTTCGTTCTCAAGTTATCGTGGCAACGGCCGGACGGCCGGCCGGACAGAATCAAATTTGACCTCGAATTCTTCATTGGGGAGTCGAACTTAATCGTTTGAGACCATTTTTTTCAAAAAATTCGAAAGTTACAGACATTTGGGCAAAACTATAACGCGATGTTCCCCAGAACATACGCGCAAAAATTGTAATAGGGTGAAACTTCACCATTAATTCCATATAATTGGGTTTCCAGTTGGAGTCTCGCATCAGAAGTTATTTGAAAAGGAAATTTGAAACGGAAACGGTGCAAAATTTAGACAAAAGTTAATTATACCTAATCTGTGACATTAGAAGTGCTACAGCCAGAAGGAATATTGTCTTCGATTTTCTTGGCAATCTGGTTATCAAGAATGAAACAAAATTATCTGCACATTTGAACATGTTTCGGAGCCGGTGACACAGTAGCTTAGTACACGTAATTCTTAAACGTGGATCTTTCATCTACAAAGTGACGGTAGATATTTTTGATCTAGCCCTGTGGCAGGAGCTTTGGCGCTCTTGTTCAAACTTTGACACATCATATCTCCGAAAGTATTGGTTTCTCAGAGTTGGGAATTATATCAGTGTATTCTTATGATTGAACTGCATCATAAAGGAAATTCAATTCAAATGATAGTTTATTTATCAAGATTAAATGAGCCATCTGAGAATGAGAACTGCATCATGGAAGAAATCAAATGAAAATAGCTGAAATGAATTTGACTCTTTCTTATAAAACAGGATGAAATGTACGAGTATGATCACAGATCATATAATAAAACTTAGATAGAATAATTATAGCATTCTTTGAAAACATAGAAGTACGTACGATTAATTATTGAAATTTAGAAAAATCATATTTCCGAAAGTATTAGCTTGTTGTAGTTGAAAATGATATCGATGGATTTTAATGGTGAAACTGCATCTTAAATAAAAATTACAGACATTTGGGCAATTTGATAAGCACTCAGTTCCGAGGAACTAGAGCGCCAAAAAGTGTAGTTCCCTTTCCGGGATTTGAGCCCGCCTTCTCTCGTTCCGAAACCGAAAACGGACTGACTAGACGAAACGGCTATCGGGCTCCTCGTACGATCTTGTCGATCTCCGGTATTAGAATAAAACGTCGGTACTTACCTGGGATATATATTCTTAATTTTCACTTTTCGACATAAAATCGCCGCATGGGGGTTTATTTGACGGTTTTTTACCCTTGTCTCTCTAAGTCGATTTTGACGTTTCTCAAACCAACTATTAGCAAGGAATTAGACAATGTCATGCCTCAGGAAAATAAGTTGACATTATGACAATTCATACATAGAATAATTATATAATTCTGTGAAAACGTAGAAATACGATTTTTGGCGCTCTAGTTCCTCGGAACTGAGTGCTTATCAATTTGCCAAATGTCTGTAATTTTCGAATTTTTCGATGAAAATGGTCTTAAACGATTTGGTTCGACTCACTGATCAAGAATCCGTGGTCGAAAATTATTCTGTCCGGCCGGCCGTAGGCACGATAACTCTCGAACGGAATGAGCTAGACAGTTGAAATTTTCAGAGTAGGTTTGGGGGATAAATATCTCAGCTAAGTTCGTTATTGGGCAAAATTGGACAGATGGTTTCGGAGTAACAAAAAAAAATTTTTTTTTTACAGAACAAATTCCAAATTAATTTATTTTCAATAAGCAGTTTTATCATAAGAATCCATTCATATTATTTTTAACTCTAACAAGCTAATACTTTCGGAGATATGATTTTTCAAAATTTCAATGAATGATAGAATTAATAATAATAATAATAATAATAATAATGTTTATTTCAATAGTAAATACCTTACACATCAAAAATTCATCTATTTCATAGAATACACAATATTGAAGTCAAATCGTGATATCAACGAAACAAACAGAAAACAAATATTCTCGAAGGTGAACTCCCGCAGGATTAAACCTTGTGTGAGAATTAAAACAAAGAAGTCCTGTAGGGTTTTGATTGTTATAATGTCATATTATTTTCCTGAGACATGACGTTGTCTCATTGTCATTCATTCCAGCAATCCTATAAATATGAAAATTATAATATAATATCATACTTTTTGTTGGTTGATATTTTCATGCCGATGGTCAATCCATATGATGATGGGAATGGTAATGATAAGTTAATAATATTGAGTTCAGAATATCTCCACTAAAAACAAAACTGGAATATTGGTGTATTGGAGTAGATTTGAGGAAAGATATATATTATCGTTCATCATAGAATTGAGGAATGAATATCTCGGATGAGTTCGTTGTTGGGTAGAATTCGTCTATTGGTTTTGGATTGATAATTTTTGGCACTCTTGTTGAATTTAAATTCTTCTATGATGTTTGAATACAATTTCTGCTAAGATGAAGTTCTAAATTTCAGTAATGAATCGTACTTCTATGTTTTCACAGAATGCTATAAATATTCTATCTAAGCTTTATTATATAATCTGTGTTCATACTCGTACATTTCATCCTGTTCTATAAGAGAGAGTCAAATTCATTTCAGCTATTTTAATTTGGTTTCTTCCATGGTGCAGTTATCATTCTCAGATTGCTCATTTAATCTTGATAAATAAACTATTATTTGAATTGAATTTCCTTTATGATGCAGTCCTATCATGAGAATACATTGATATAATTCTCAACTCTGAGAAACCAATACTTTCGGAGACATAATTTGTCTGTTTGAACTAGAGCGCCAGAAAGCTCCTGTCCACAGGGCTTGAACCCATTTTTTATTAAAATTTTGAAAAATCATATCTCCGAAAGTATTAGCTTCTTAGAGTTGAAAATGATATCATTGGATTCTTATGGTAATACTGCTTATTGAAAAAAATTTAATTTGGAATTTGTTATGTGAAAAAAAAAATTTTTTTTTGTTACTCCGAAACCATCTGTCCGATTTTGCCCAATAACGAACGATATTTATCTGCCAAACCTACTCTGAAAATTCCAACTCTCTAGCTCATTTCGTTCGAGAGTTATCGTGCGTACGGCCGGACAGAATGAATTTCGACCACGGATTCTTGATCAGTGAGTCGAACCAAATCGTTTAAGACCATTTTCATCGAAAAATTCGAAAATTACAGACATTTGGGCAAATTGATAAGCACTCAGTTCCGAGGAACTAGAGCGCCACCAAAAATGGCGTATTCCGTAGAAGAAAGGGTGGAAATGTTAAAATTATTATTTAGGAATAACGACTCTGCGCAAACAACAGCGGCTTTATTTAACGAACGACATCTTGGAAAAATGTATCCGCTGCTTACGTTGTGCAACTCTCTAGCTCATTCCGTTCGAGAGTTATCGTGCCTACGGCCCTGGCCGGTCCGGACAGAATGGATTTCGACCACGGATTCTTGATCAGTGAGTCGAACCAAATCGTTTAAGACCATTTTCATCGAAAAATTCGAAAATTACAGACATTTGAGCAAATTGATAAGCACTCAGTTCCGAGGAACTAGAGCGCCAAAAATGGGTTCAAGCCCTGTGGACAGGAGCTTTCTGGCGCTCTAGTTCAAACAGACAAATTATATCTCCGAAAGTATTGGTTTCTCAGAGTTGGGAATTAAATCAATATATTCTTATGATAGAACTGCATCATAAAGGAAATTCAATGCAAATAATAGTTTATTTATCAAGATTAAATGAGCAATCTGAGAATGAGAACGGCACCATGGAAGAAATCAAATTAAAATAAGCTGAAATGAATTTGACTCTCTCTTATAAAACAGGATGGCATGTACGAGTATGAACACAGATCATATAATAAAGCTTAGATAGAATAATGAAAACATTCTGTGAAAACATAGAAGTACGATTCATTATTGAAATTCTCCGAAAGTATTAGCTTGTTGGAGTTGAAAATGATATCAATGGATTTTTATGGTGAAACTGCATCTTAAATAAAAATTGAATTTGAAATTTGTTACTTAAAAAAAAAATTTTTTTTTCGTTACTCCGAAACCATCTGGCCTATTTCGCCCAATAACGAACTTAACCGAGATATTCATCTCCCTAACCTACTCTGAAAATTTCAACTGCCTAGCTCATTCCGTTCGAGAGTTATTGTAAGAAAAAAAAATTAAATTTTCAAAAATTTTTTTTTATACTTTGCGGTATTCTGGTCAATACAAAACTTCACATACATATGAAGGTCATGATTCTACAATTTGATACTAAATTTCAGATAGATCGAGTGATCGGTTTCGGAAATATTCATAAAAAATGTTTTTACCAAAATTGGCCATAACTCCGAAACCGCTCGATGGATTTTGCCCATTAACGAACTTAACGGAGATATTTACGCTCCAAACCCACCTTGCAATTTTCAATCCTCTAACTCCTTTCGTTCGAGAGTAATCGTGCCTACGGCCGGCCGGACAGAATTGATTTCGACCTCGGATTCTTGAACCGTGAGTCGAACCAAATCGCTTGAGACCATTTTCAGCCAAAAATTCGAAAATTACAGACATTTGGGCAAATTGATAAGCCCTCAGATCCGAGGAACTAGAGCTCCAAAAACATATTCTGATCATATATGATCTTGATTTACATAGCCAAGAATGTTGAAAAGGTTTAGATAGTAAACTTTTGTGGAAGTGCATGTTGGAATCACTACTAATAAAGCAATAAAAGTTTTAATGGAGTGCAGAAATCTAGCCGGTAAGACTTATGAACTGCGATGGTTGTACGTCATGATTGTGAGACCCATAATCACGTATGGGGCAGTAGTGTGGCTTACAAAACACAATAGACATTAAGGCCATAGTGCAAGTGCAAGTACAGAGATCTGTGCTGGAAAAAATTTCAACAATAGTTACACTAAAGAAAACAAGTTCAGCTTTACAAAATTCAAATAGTTATTTTTGTATCTAGTGCGCGAAATGCTACTTTGGTGATCGAGAACTGATTTTTTTTAACGAGGCGCAGCCGAGTTAAAAAAAAAGTCGAGATCACCAAAGTATTTCGCGCATGAGATGCAAACAAAATTTTTTCTACAAACTTCAAAAATATTGTTCTAAAATAAGTAAGATGCTTAGCTTAATATGAAAAATAGTATGGAACTGGCTTAAACTGTTTTTACAAATCAAGTAATTACTGTAACTATGGAAATAAAATGGCATTTGTTGACCATTATTTCAAAGTGACAGTTCTTGATAATTATTTTGGAGTGACTTTTTATTCGCGTCAATTTCGTGCGTGATATTTATAACTGTGAAATAATGGAAATTTCGAGCGACGATGATGTAAGCAGTACCTCACCTAACTCGGCAGATGCGGCCAATTCTGTAATTTTAAATCTTTCACCGGAGAAATCGAGGAACATAAAGGTTAAAATATAAAAATTCCATATTGTTTACATGCAGTGTGCGAAGTAGGTATTTCGCACACTACTTCGCGCACGGTGTCATGGTAACGAAGGAAAATGAAAAAAAGGGTCACTTCGCATATTGTTGTCAATGCGCGAACCTTGTCATTTTTTGACGTTTGTAGAAAAATATTCTTGTACGTTATAAGGCTCACATTTTATTATGAAAGAATTCATTCTCCTATGTAGTAATCAATGCAATGCATTCATTAGCTTCATGCACATATTATACAGGGTGTAACTAAATAAGTGTAAAATATTTGAGGGGGTGATTCCTCATTGAAAAAAAGATAGGATCTTTCATATAAAGAAACTTCATTGGAGCATCCCTTGTTAAGATACACAGCCCCTTAAAGGGGGTACAGAAAATTTGTTTGATAATTTATTTCACAAGCACTAAACAAGTCACAATATTGAAACAACCTGATATTTTCTAATACCAAAAAGACACTTAGTCAGTAATTTATTTGGTTTATCCCATGGTTGTAAGGGGTGGAAAACGCAACCCCTTAAATTATTTCCAATGTAACTTTTTGTCTTATTATTTCTTTACCATTTTAAAATGTATATCCGATAACCTGTTTCACTCTAAACAAAAAATGTTTCTTGAATTTTTAGCCCAAAATAAACCAGATCGCAGCAAATCATTATTTTACGAACAACTACAGAGATACATCGTCATAAATGCGATCTGGATTTATTGTTATTTTTTAGTTTCTACCTGCATTAAATGATTGAAGGGGAATAAACAAAACTAATTTATTAATAACACTCATAGTAATTACTCACAGGTAGACATATTGAACATTTAATATGATTATTATTAATTACTATGATTGTTATTGATTACTATGAGTAATTAATTATGAGTGTTATTAATAAATTAGTTTTGTTTATTCCCCTTCAATCATTTAATGCTGGTAGTAACTACAAAATAACAATAAATCCAGATCCCATTTATGACGATGTATCTCTGTAGTTGTTCGTAAAATAATGTGCTGCCATCTGGTTTATTTTGGGAAAAAATTCAAGAAACATTTTTTGTTTAGAATGAACCAGGTTATCGGAAATAAATTTTAAAATGGTAAACAAATAATAAGACAAAAAGTTACATTGGAAATACATTTTAAGGGTTGCGTTTTCCACCCCTTACAACCATGGGATAAACCAAATAAATTACTGGCTAATTGTCTTTTTGGTATTAGAAAGTATCAGGTTAATTTCAATATTGTGACTTTTTTAGTGCTTGTGAAAAAAATTATTAATCAAATTATTGGTACCCCCTTTAAGGGGCAGTATCTTAACAAGGGATGCTCCAATGAAGTTTCTTTATATGAAAGATCCTATCTTTTTTTCGATGAGGAATCACCCCCTTAAATATTTTACACTTATTTAGTCACACCCTGTATATAGCATTATTCTGTGTCACAGTCAACGTCAATATTGACTGTGTCATGTAATGGATGTCCTCGAATGGGTCCTTATGCTACCACAAACGCAGCACTGTTTGTTTTTGATCCAACAGTTAAATTACGTATTTGAATAGACACCATACGCCACACAGCACTGTTCATTTTCATGTATGTATGTGAGTTGAAACTAATCGTTTGATACTATTCGCGGCCAAAAAGTGTACCAGTTTTTTTTGGACGCTTGTTTTTACTGTTGGATTTAAATTCTTGGAAATATAATTTTTTTCTGAAGAAAAGCAGCTTTGGGCGAGTTCTGTACCTGTCCACAGGGCTTTTCCCCTTTTTGGCGCTCTAGTTCCTCGGAACTGAGTGCTTATCAATTTGCCCATATGTCTGTAATTTTCGAATTTTACGATGAAAATGGTCTTAAACGATTTGGTTCGACTCACTGATCAAGAATCCATGGTCGAAGTTCATTTCCGGCCGGTCCGGCCGTCCGGCCGTAGGCACGATAACTCTCGAACGGAATGAGCTAGATAGTTGAAATTTTCAGAGTAGGTTTGGGGGATAAATATCTCGGCTAAGTTCGTTATTGGGCAAAATCGGACAGATGGTTTCGGAGTAACAAAAAAAAATTTTTTTTTTACAGAACAAATTCCAAATTAAATTTTTTTCAATAAGCAGTTTTACCATAAGAATCCATTCATATCATTTTTAACTCTAACAAACTAATACTTTCGGAGATATGATTTTTCAAAATTTCAATGATAGAATTATTCTGTAGCTATTCTATGAATTGTTATAATGTCAACTTTGACGTTGTCTCATTGTCATTCATTCCAGTAATGGTATCAATATGAGAATTATAATAATGATACTTATCATACTTTTTGTTGGTTGATATTTTCATGCCGATGGTCAATCCATATGATGATGGGAATGGTAATGGTCAGTTAATAATATTGAGTTCAGAATATCTCCACTAAAAACAAAACTGGAATATTGGTGTATTGGAGTAGATTTGAGGAAAGATATAAATTATCGTTCATCATAGAATTGAGGAATGAATATCTCGGATGAGTTCGTTGTTGGGTAGAATTCGTCTATTGGTTTTGGATTGATAATTTTTGGCACTCTTGTTGAACTTAAATTCTTCTATGATGTTTGAATTCAATTTCTGCTAAGATGAAGTTCTAAATTTCAATAATGAATCGTACTTCTATGTTGTCACAGAATGCTATAATTATTCTATCTAAGCTTTATTATATGATCAGTGTTCATACTCGTACATGTCATCCTGTTCTATAAGAGAGAGTCAAATTCATTTAAGCTATTTTAATTTGATTTCTTCCATGGTGCTGTTCTCATTCTCAGATTGCTCATTTAATCTTGATAAATAAACTATTAACTCAATGAAAAATTATATACGATTTACACTTATTTATTCAATATTGTGACGCGTTTCGTCGACACAGCGACTTCATCAGACTACATCATACGAAACGCGTCACAATATTGAATAAATAAGTGTAAATCGTATATAATTTTTCATTGAGTTAATATGGATTTGCATCAAGTAAAAGCCACAAGCATTAAAATAAACTATTTTTGAATTGAATTTCCTTTATGATGCAGTTCTATCATAAGAATACATTGATATAATTCTCAACTCTGACCAACCAATACTTTCGGAGATATAATTTGTCTGTTTGAACTAGAGCGCCAAAAAGCTCCTGTCCACAGGGCTTGAACCCATTTTTTATTGGCATCTTATTTCTTACTGGAAATTAAACCGCAAACAAACAGATCGTCTTCGTAGGAAGAGCAGCTCATCTTGACCGCACGATATGAAATATTCAAATGATACTGAAAAGATCAAGGGACTCTCAATTCCTTCCGATACGCGACCAGGGGGTCTATTCTCGACCATTCGCAATTTTAACGATCGGTCGCATATGCTTTATATTGCTATAGAGATGCGCACGATCGTGCAAATTGCGAATGGTCGAGAATAGATCCCCTGGGGAACTATTCTCGACCATTCGCAATTTGCACGATCGTGCGCATCTCTATAGCAATATATAGCATCACAACCTACTATATCTACTAGCCTGGAAGATGATAAAATGGCAACACACCTCGGAGACGTACGTCAGTCGAACGTTTGTTAGTTTGTTATTGTAAAAATGGACGATTACTTCTGATTCTGGAGTTAACCATAGTTAATTACTGCCTATGAACACCTTTTGTTTTTGACTTAATGAACTTGGTAAGATTATTAAGAACTGTCCACCATTTTATTTATACATATATTTTTTGTGCTGTTAACTTATACCTGGTTTATCTTATTTTCTCTGCAGCCTTGATAAAGTCTGAATATATGGACGAAACGTTGGCTTAGCTCAAATTAGTCTTTTATTGCTACTGTCCTACTCCTGTGAAACTATCATAATGTTTACCCAAGGACGTGAGCCTATCGATTTCAGTTAACCATTATTGTTTTTTGCGGGCATTTCGTGGTATTTTTGTGTACAACGGTGTCAAATGTGAATTAATGCAATGCAGTGCTAAATATGGTCGGATATTTATATGTTCTGTGATTAAACTGCAGTGTGTAAATAGTGAAATTTCCTTTGGATTATTTCTACTTATTGGAGATGAGTACATTTCAGTTCAGACTATAGACAACAAAATGGACTAGAAATATGAGTGAAATAAAACTTTCATTTCTTCCGATTTTATAAAACATTTTGATGACCTTTCTAATAATTTTATACAAAAATTATACATCTGGATAGGAGATCAAGAAGCTCAAATAATCTATTTATTTATATATATATATGTATTCAATTTCCAAAAGTCTGCATCTGTAGATGCTTCAGTTGAAATCAATAAGGACCATATTATTCATTAAAAATGTTCAGATTTTCTGCAGTGATTTGAAATGGATTCTTCCTTTCGATCTTACCTTTACCCGAGCAGATGGTCTCAACCTCAGTTCAATAAGAAAACATTTCCCGCTACAGAAATATAATTAATGGGGATTCAGATTTGGAATTTATCAATTTGTTTTATCAACATTTTTACACAGTTCAAATCAAAAAATAATTTTATGTGAATTTACTCTTTGTAGCATTGAATTGAAATTCTGAATTCACATAGACTTGTAGCATCCCATAAATGTCTAATCGTTCTGAAAATTTACTCACTTGCTAATTTTGAGTTGTAGATAACGAATCTGAAGTTGAAAATCCGTGCTCTCTTCTAGTTTTTTTTTTATTAAATCCCAAAATCACAACACTTCATCTCGTAATTACATTGTTTTAAACTGTTTTATCGGTAAATATTCATCATAAATAAGATCTTATTGTAGTCCTCATCATTTTTCGACAGTAAATCATTCGAAAAATGATGAAATAGTCGAAATTTCATCAAAATCCAGCGCTACCGCATTGAAGGAGTATGCCTCTAAGAGACGATTAATTGCGGCGTTGTCAGACTGTGTTCCAGGCTATCTCTATAGTGGGCTGTGATAGCATATGCGACCGATCGTTAAAATTGCGAATGGTCGAGAATAGACCCCCTGACGCTTCGTTCCAATGCGCGGTCTTCGGCGAAATGACTCTTCTCCTCGCCGCGCTTCCGTTCGCGACGCTTCGCCTAAGTGAGCGTCTACCTTAAGAATAATGTAGCAATAAAAACTTATCGTGTTTTCATTCCTAGCACATCATCAACTTGAAAATCTGATGACGTAGGTATATCATTTCATCCGAACAGCCTGTTAAATTCTTCATTAGTACGTATTTACTGGAATTTCTCATTACTCGATTTCGTCCCAGAAAATTTGCATGAAATTGCCTAGAATCAGCTGAAATTTGCTCAATTACGTCTCCCAACTCCAGCAAAACGTTATCTGCAAATAGAAACATCACTCGGCAGTTCCTTCCTATCCTGGTGATAAACATGCATTACGCAGTTCTGTCGACGGGAACTTTTTCAGTAATTAGATCCAAATATGAAGATACATAATTTGATATTCATTTATTCTTCAGGAATCATCGTCAAAATTCAATATTTATTCTCGATTTGATCGAAGTTAGTTTTCGAGTTCATATGACTGTTTACAAACTCGAGTAGGTGGATTAATAATATGAAGATAATTCATTCAAAATTGAAAACAAGTCAGGAGCTTTTGCGCGAATTTATATTGGTTGGAAACAAAATTATTACTCGGAAACCATTGGGCCTATTATCGCCCTATTGTGGCGCATCGCAATACGACGAACAAGTTCGTTAATGGGCATAATCGGCCCGATTAAGCCCATTAACGAACTTGTTCGTCGTATTGCGATGCGCCACCTACCTTGAAAATTTCAAGTCGCTAGCTCTCTCCGTTCTCAAGTTATCGACGGCCGGCCGGACAGAATCAAATTTCACCTCGAATTCTTCATCAGGGAGTCGAACCCAATCGTTTGAGACCATTTTCGGCGAAAAATTCGAAAATTACAGACATTTGGGCAAAATGATAACGCGATGTTCCCCAGAACATACGCGCAAAAATAATTAAAAATAGTCTGTCCAGAATTTTTTCAGGCAAACTATTTTTAGTATATTTTCTAATATACAAAATTCATTATAAAATATGTTTCATTCTATTATCAGCTCGGTGAAGGTCGACTTAGATTCGGATCTTAGACTAATAATTCTAATTCCAACTCGGATCGGACGTTGGATGCGCCCTTCCTGCCAGTGTCGCTTAGGGTTGCCAACTCTGAGCTATAGAAATAAAGTACATCAACGACTTGGGTACGGGGGCCTTTCAAAAGTTCAAAGGCCATCATCGACTTGGGTACGGAGGCCTTTCAAAAGTTCAAAGGACATAGTTTTAAAATAAAGGAATGTCCTTTGAAATAAAGGACGGTTGGCAACCCTAGTGTCGCTTCAAGTTGAAAATACAAGTTTTACTGACATTCAATGCTTCTGCTGTCGCATTTAGCGACCTAATCTCCTCCAGTTTAACAGTTGCCCACATTTTCTCACCATCGTTTGATTGTCGGGGTATTACATAGTTTTATTATCTCCGTTTATTTGAAATTACTTCTATAAATTCGGACGTTTTTGTTGTCAACGACTGCACAATATAGCCATAGATATATATATATATATATATATATATATATATATATATATATATATATATATATATATATATATATATATATATATATATATATATATATATATATATATATATATATATATATATATATATATATATATATATATATATATATATATATATATATATATATATATATATATATATATATATATATATATATATATATATATATATATATATATTTAAATGGATAAGAATAAGGCTGGTTTTCCTGTCACGCTGACGGTCGGCGCTGACGGTCAGCGCTGATCGGTCATCTCGGATCACGCTGATCACATTGAGAAATACAAGGATGCTATTGTCTCTGGCTCACTGAATGTGGAGGCTTGTCGGCGCCAGCTGGTCAGCGGCGCCGACGCGCCGGCGCGTACGTGCGCGAATATAGCTCAGCGCTGACAGCCGTCAGCGCCGCGTGACTCGAAAACGCTACCTATAGCTACATACATATTGACCCATCAGCGCTGACCGTCAGCGTGACAGGAAAACCAGCCTAACGGGTGATTCCGCAATATATATATATATATATATACCGTTAAACCCGTTAAACTTTTCCACTTATATATATATATATATATATATATATATATTAACAATAGAAAAAAAAATTGGTTCAAGCCATGTGGACAGGAGCTTTTTGGCGCTCTTGTTCAAACAGACAACTTATATCACCGAAAGTATTTGTTTCTCAGAGTTTGGAATTATATCAATGGATTCCTATGATAGAAATACATCATGAAAGAAATTAAATTTAAAAAAAGTGTCGTTTAAAAAAAATGCTTCAAAAATTATCTTAGAAAAATCTAGAACAAGAGGTGTACCAGAAATAATTTTGACATATATCTCTCATAGGAATATAAGATGACATGTAAGAACACAGATCAAATAATAATTCATAGATACAATAATTAAGTACAGCATTCTATGAAAACATAAGAAGTACAGAAGTACGATTCATTATTGAAATTTCGAAAAATTATATCTCCGAAAGTATTAGCTTGTTAGAGTTGAAAATAATATCAATGGATTTTTATGGTGAAACTGCATCTTAAAAGGAATTAAATTTGAAATTTGTGTTGTAAAAAAAATTTGTTTTTTCGTTTCTCCGAAACCATCAGGCCAATTTTGCCCAGTAACGAACATAACCGAGATAATTATCTCTCAAACCTACTCTGAAAATTTTAACTGCCTAGCTCATTCTGTTCAAGATTTATTGTAGAAACGAAATTTAAAAATTGAAATAATTTTTTTATACCTTATTGCAACCTGATCAAAACAAAACTTCGCATGCATATAGAAGTCATTATTCTACAGTTTGGTGCGAAATTTCAGATAGATCGAGCCATTGGTTTCGGAAATATTCATAAAAAATGTTTTTACTTAAAAGGCCATAACTCCGAAACCGCTTGGTGGATTTCCCAGTTAACGAACTCGTCCGAGATATTCACGCTACAAACCTACCCTGCAAATTTCAATCCTCCAACTCCTTTAGTCAAGAGTTATCGTGCCTCCGGCCGGCCGGACAGAATTGATTTCGACCACGGATTCTTGATCGGTGAGTCGAACCAAATCGTTTAAGACCATTTTCAGCCAAAAATTCGAAAATAACAGACATTTGGACAAATTGATAAGCACTCTGTTCCGAGGAACAAGAGCGCCAAAAATCGTTCACATTTCGGTTTCCGCCACTGTACATAAATATTAGTGATGTTCCGGATATCCGTATTATATCCGTATTCGCGGATATCCGAAGCAAAACAAAGATCTGTATCCGTATCTGTATCCGCCATTTTTTTGGCGGATCTCGAACGGATCTGATTAAGTTTTATATGTTATTAGACTTTCGAAATTGTGAGTGAGGGTGAATATCTAGCAACGAAAACTATTCAAAATATGTTTTAATTTCAAAGAATACTTACTTATATTTTGCACATTTGAATTGTAAAAATCAAATAAATAAACAATCTTTCTACTTTTTCTGGTAGTCATGAGAATATGACTACTTGGAAGTCTTCCTAATTAGATCAAAACTCAAAGCTATCTCTGATATTTTGAATAATAAGCATTCAATCTCCATAGTAAGTTATCGTTATATGGACAAAATATCACACATAACTACAGCAACTCAAAAATATTATAAACCGTAATCGAAATTGAGCAATGGTAAATTAAACTTTAAAAACAGAGATCGAATGCGTAAGAGAGTCTAGATCCGTATCCGTATTCGTATTCGCGGATCTAGAAACTGGTCTTCCGTATCCGTATCCGCATCCGCGGATTCATACATTCAATGATCCGGCACATCTCTAATAAATATGTTATGTCGAATATAAGAATGATGCCACTTTAACCCACTTCAACTGATTCCCTGAAGATAAAAGATGACAACTTCCATTCTTTCCCCTTTCACTTGACCGCCTCGAATGTAAATTTTCACGTTTTATTTTATTTGAATACTAATCGATTTCTTCCTCCGCCGAGTTTCAACTGCAATCACACGGTGGCTTCCCTTCTCCGTCCTTTGGAAACCGTTTCCTCGCCTGGGGCAAAACACTTGGAACACTCATTGAAGAAGAATCCTACGCCCAGAGCAGCTTATTAGGGCTCAATAACGATTATTTAGCAGAGGATCCGGGCGGAGGGCCTTCAGGAAAATTGAAACGAATGGAGTTAATAACTACAGGCTTCTGTTTGAGGTGAATACTCAAGGAAATTACTTCGCTTTCCTTTTTGATGGGCCTGCTTACTCAGGGGATTGTGCTGAATCTGATTGGAATATACACGTGCTGGGAAGGATATCCAAATCATAAAAAATACGGTGAAATTTGTGGAACGGTATAAAATCCCGTCACGCCGAATTCTTTGACATAACACATTTATTTTATTTCAATCATACAAATAGGATATATTCAACATTCATCTCTCTTCTCTAGCGTAGTTAAACTATGATATCTGCTAGTCCGTTTATCTCTCTTATTATTAATACTTAGTACTTTGTCGGTTTAAGGTTAAATTATGATTTTCCTCAGCTGTCCTGAAAAATTTTATATTTCAGAAACTATGCGTCGGCATCAGCTGAAATTCAGCACATAACATAACCGAATTTCAGCTCGATCAATTGCGTATGAGGCGTGCACAGACAATGGAACATGCGCACAAAAGTTCCTGACTTCACGTCAGTGCTTCATCCAATATTTTATATTTTTTTTAATATTAAGATACAAAATTTAAAACGTCGAGTTTTAGCATTGACGTTAAGCGGGAATCTTAAATTTAGCCCAAACTACAAATGGCAGCCGGATGACCTTGTAGCTGACACCTTATAGAATGATAGGAACTTCAACGTCCATGGTACGTATGATTAGATTCATAAATCTGCAGAATGACTATCCGATATACGTAGAGCTGATAGATGGAGGTAAGACTTAGGTTGAGGTTACGCAGTAAATCTTCCATCAATCTCGCATCAGTTCAGTCCGCGTCCTTGATCACGACGAGACTAATGCGGATTGATAGACTGACGAAGCACATTAATATTCCAATAATCCGGACCATCAATCCATCAGTTTCCCGTCAATCTGATATCAATCCATGATTGATGTGATGCGAGACTGACAACACACTGATACCAGATTGACCGTGTAACCTCCGTCAATCTGACATCATTCTCGCATCAGTTCAGTCCGTGACCTTGAACACGACGAGACTGATGCGGATTGATGGACTGACGAAGCACATTAATACTCTATCAACCCATCAGTTTCTCGTCAACCTGATATCAATCCTTGATCGATGTGATGCGAGACTGATATCAGATTGACCGTGTAACCTCCGTCAATCTGACATCATTATCGCATCAGTTCAGTCCGTGACCTTGATCACGACGAGACTGATGTGGATTGATGTACTGACGAAGCACATTAATATTCCATCAATCTGGACCATCAATCCATCAGTTTCCCGTCAATCTGATATCAATCCATGATTGATGTGATGCGAGACTGACATCAGACTGATACCAGATTGACCGTGTAACCTCCGTCAATCTGACATCATTCTCGCATCAGTTCAGTCCGTGACCTTGAACACGACGAGACTGATGCGGATTGATGGACTGACGAAGCACATTAATACTCTATCAACCCATCAGTTTCTCGTCAACCTGATATCAATCCTTGATCGATGTGATGCGAGACTGATATCAGATTGACCGTGTAACCTCCGTCAATCTGACATCATTATCGCATCAGTTCAGTCCGTGACCTTGATCACGACGAGACTGATGCTGATTGATGGACTGACGAAGCACATTAATATTCCATCAATCTGGACCATCAATACATCAGTTTCCCGTCAATCTGATATCAATCCATGATTGATGTGATGCGAGACTGACAACAGACTGATACCAGATTTACCGTGTAACCTCCGTTAATCTGACATCATTATCGCATCAGTTCAGTCCGTGACTTTGATCACGACGAGACTGATGCGGATTGATGGACTGACGAAGCACATTAATATTCCATCAATCCGGACCATAAATCCATCAGTTTCCAGTCAATCTGATATCAATCCATGATTGATGTGATGCGAGACTGACAACAGACTGATACCAGATTGACCATGTAACCTCCGTCTTAGGTCGTATTCTTGACTTTTCTCAAACTTTACTTATACAAAATTGGGACTTAGAATAGCTGAATATTCGAGAGCAATTATGAGACCTACCCTAAATAAAGGGTTTTCCAATAAGAGGTGTTATTTTGAATAGCCCGCTATTTCGGTAGATGTCACTTTTGAAGCTGTAATTTTTTGACATTTGACAAGTAGAAACTACGCCATTATCAAGAACGCACTGAAATGATTAACATTCACTATAAAAATGGTGAAAATTTGGCAGAAACGGTTCGTAAAACATTTTTGGGTCGTCGTGAAGCACCTTGTCGGACCGCAATAAAGAAATTGGTGGAATAATTCGAGCTGTTGGGACAAGTTAGTTATGTGAAGAATAAAACCCGTGCACGTCGCTCAAGAACAGCCGAGAATATTGCTGCTGTAGCCGAAAGTGTTGAAGAAAACCCAGGTTCGTCCATTCCTCGTCGTTCTTTGGAATTAGGCATTCCACAAACGTCAGTACACCATATTTTGCATAAAGATTTGGGTCTTAAGGCTTATAAAGTTCAGTTAACACAAGATCTCAAGCGGGTCGATCATCAACAACGTCGTGTCTTTGCTGATTGGGTCGTTGAAATGCATGAAAATGATCCGGAATTCCATCCAAAAATCATCTTGAGTGATGAGGCCCATTTCCACCTTGGTGGCTTCGCCAAGTAGCAAAATTGTCGCATCTGGGGCTCGGAAAACTCAAGAGTTATTGTTGAAAAGCCTCTCTATCCTCAACGTGTGACTGTTTGGTGCGGTTTATGGTCCGGCGGAGTCATTGGACCTTACTTTTTCGAAAATGAGGCTGGAGCAACAGTTACGGTGAATGGATTGCGCTATCGAGAGATGATTTATGATTTTTTATGGCCGGAATTGGATGGTATTGATCTGGACAACGTTTACTTTCAACAAGACGGCGCTACGTGCCACACAAGCAACGAAACCATTGAACTTTTGCGGGAAAAGTTTCCGGACCGTGTTATCTCTCGAAGAGGTGATCACAATTGGCCACCGAGATCTTGTGATTTAACACCTTGCGACTTCTTCCTTTGGGGCCAAGTGGAATAGAAGGTCTACGCCAATAGACCAGCGTCGATTCAAGACCTCAAAGATGGAATTCGTGAGGCTATCGAGGACATAGGGCAGCCACTTTGCGATTTGGTTATGGAAAATTTCATCAAAAGGATATGGTCCTGTAAGCGTGGTCGTGGTGGTCATTTGCCCGATGTTAGTTTCCACTATTAACGGCATAGCTTCTTCTTTATAATGAAATAAGCATCCGGTCATTTATATTGAAAAATGGCATTTTTCTTTGAAAATCAAAATAACACCTCTTATTGGAAAACCCTTTATTAGTAATTCCTACGTAAATATTATAAACGTTCAGAATATCCTCCTGTAGATGTCGCAAAACTCGAATCGCCGAATTGCACGGATGTAATATTGAGGACCAGGACGATCTCTGTTGATATAGCAAATATTTATCCTGGAGATCACGAAACGCCGACCCAAAAACGATCTCTGGAACTGGTAATCTGACGAATGAAACTTTTTCAGTAGGAAGAGGAATGGGAAGATTGGAAAAACCGGGAATATCTTTTGATCCGAACTAACTTTGTTTTCGGACTATCGTAGAGGCGTCGAAATGGCACGTCCGTAAAAAATGTTTATTGAAAAACTTTAAAGGCTGTGACTTGGCGTCCGTAGATTCAGCGCTCTCGTTCGTGCAAAGATCAATATGTAACACTGTACATATTAAATTATAACGTAAATTTTTCAGCTCATATTTTCATCATTATATAAATACAATAGAAAGTAAAGCTATGGGAGACGATAGCCCTACACAAGGGTCCTGTAGCGGTCTTAGAACATCTGAAGTTCTGAATAATCATCGCTTGGAATGGCCAGACTTGGTTTTGAAAGAGACCCTCCTGGCCTTACGAGCAATCACATTTTCCTTTTTGAATTCAAATATTTAAACCGGCGTGAAGACAGCTATGCGTTTCAGCTATGGATTTGCAGATACGTCGTGCGCCTAACTGCCGACTGACATCGTGGGTCGTTTAACAAGGATCGAAACTCGTGGATGGCCACGGCTCGATTAGTAACACGCTGTAGTGTCGAACAGGTACGCCCGCTTCACAACCCTTTCTATATATTTATTCGAATTAATTCCTTCCTGAAAATGCTAATAGTTCATTTTTTCAAGAGTGTATGCTGTTTAAACTGTTCTTGAAATTCTATAAAACCCCTAATTTTGTCGCGAAAAAAATTGTAGATTCTTGACGATAAAAATATATCGCATTTTTTCATGGCAATAGGAGCTACATAGTCTACTCTTTAAATCCTATAGCACCACATATTTTGCCGGGCAAAAATTGACCCCCTACAACCCCCTCTATTGTTCTCGCGAATAAAATCGTGAGTTCTTAAAAAGAAAAAAATTGCGCATTTTTTTCATGTGAATAGGAGCTATATAGTCTACTCATCGAAACCTAGATGAGCCTATACTTTGCCGGGCAAGAATTGACCCCCTACAACCCCCTCTGTTGTTCTCGCGAAAATAATCGTAAGTTCTTAAAAAGAAAAATTTTTCGAACTTTTTTCATGTGAATAGGAGCTATATAGTCTACTCATCAAAACCTATATGAGCTTATATTTTGCCGGGTAAGAATTGACCCCCTACAACCCCCTCCGTTGTTCTCGCGAAACAAATCGTAAGTTCTTAAAAATAAAAAAAAATCGCTCTTTTTTCATGTGAATAGGAGCTGCATAGTCTACTCTTCTAGACCTATATGACCCTATATTTTGCCGGGCAAGAATTGACCCCCTACAACCCCCTCTATTTTTCTCGCGAAAAAATCACAAGTTCTTGAAAATAAAAAAATTTCGCACTTTTTCCATGTGGATAGGAGCAACATAGTCCACACTCCAAAACCATTATGACCCCATATTTTGCCGGGCAAGATTCGCCCCCTACAACCCCCTCTATTGTTCTAGCGAAAAAAATCGCAAGTTCTTAAAAATAAAAAAATTTCTCACTTTTTTTATGTGAATAGGAGCTACATAGTCCACACTCCAAAACCTATATGACCCCATATTTTGCCGGGCAAGAATTGACCCCCTACATCCCCCTCTATTGTTCTCGCGAAAACAATCACAAGTTCTTAAAAATGAAAAAAAATTTGCACTTTTTTCATGTGAATAGGAGCTACATAGTCGACACTCCAAAACCTATATGACCACATATTTTGCCGGGCAAGAATTGACCCCCTACAACCCCCTCTATTGTTCTCGCGAAAACAATCACAAGTTCTTAAAAATAAAAAAATTTCTCACTTTTTTCATGTGATTAGGAGCTACATAGTCCACACTCCAAAACCTATATGACCCCATATTTTGCCGGGCAAGAATTGACCCCCTACAACCCCCTCTATTATTCTCGCGAATAAAATCGTAAGATCTTAAAAAGAAAAAAATTTCGCACTTTTTTCATGTGAATAGGAGCTATATAGTCTACTCATCAAAACCTATATGACCCTATATTTTGTCGGCCAAGAATTGACCCCCTACAACCCCCTCTATTTTTCTCGCGAAAAAATCACAAGTTCTTGAAAATCAAAAAATTTCACACTTTTTTCATGTGAATAGGAGCTATATAGTCTACTCATCAAAACCTATATGACCCTATATTTTGTCCGCCAAGAATTGACCCCCTAGAACCCCCTCTATTATTCTCGCGAAAACAATCACAAGTTCTTCAAAATAAAAAAATTTCGCACTTTTTTCATGTAAATAGGAGCTACATAGTCTACTCTTCTAGATCTATATGACCCCATATTTTGCCGGCCAAAAATTGACCCCCTACAACCCCCTCTATTGTTCTCGCGGAAAAAAATCGTTCTTAAAAAGAAAAATATATAGCAAATTTTTCATGTGATTAGGAGCTACGTAGTCCACACTTCAAAACCTATAGGACCCCATATTTTGCCGGCAAGAATTGACCTCCTACAACCCCCTCTAAAGTTCTCGCGAAAAAAATCAAAATTTCTTAAAAATGCATATACAGTGCTTCCCAGTAACTCCGCACCAAGAGGGATTTCCGAATTTTACTTATTACAAAAAGTTGGTTCGCCAAAAATGATAAAAGTCACTGCAACTTCTAGTTTGAGCGGAAATCTTCATTTTTAAACAAAAAGGTCGACAACCTGGGATAAGTAAACTTGTTTGAAATAACAATTTAGATCGTTCTGCAATAATTCAGGTCGAAAAATCGAAAAAAATATTTTACGCGCATGTTCTGGGGAACACCGCCGTATCATTTTGGCCAAATGTCTGTAATCTTCGAATTTTTAGCCGAAAGTGGTATCAAACAATTAGGTTCGGCCCACTGATGAAGAATTTGAGGTCGAAATTGAATCTGTCCGGCCCGCCGTACGTTTCCACGATAACTTGAGAACGGAAAGAGATAGCCACTTGAAAATTGCAGGGTAGGTGGCTTCTCCAAATATAACGGACAAGTTTGTTAATGGAAATAATCCTCCCAACGGTTTTCGATTGATAATTTTGTCATCAATGAAGTCATCAATCAATACAGATCCGATCGAATTGTAACTTGGTAGCTAGTTGTAGAATACTGACACAAAGACGACTGTGAAAATTTGTGAGAATCCTAAAACTAGAAACTTTGTGAGAATCCTAAAACTAGGAAATTTTAAAAATATTATTAAAATATATTATTTATGTCACGATAACCTGAGAAAGTAGAGAGATAGCGACTAGCAATTTTTAGGTTAGGTTGGATCTCTGAGTTCGTTGGTAAGCAGAATCGGTTTTGGAGTTATATCCATCTGAAGTTTGGTTGTTATTTCCTCAATAACTCAAAAATTACGGAACCGATCCAACTCAAACATGGCAATTGGTTGTAGAATGTCGACGCGAATACTCTTGGAAAATGTTGCGAGGATAGTATCACTAGATATTTTTAAAAATCATTGAAAATCGTTGAGAAAAGTTCGCTACAGGGTATCAGTATATCAGAAACTATTCGTCCGACATCGCTTAAATTATGTGAGAGTCTTCTAAACCCCGGCAAAATATGTGGTCATATAGGTTTTGGAGTGTCGACTATGTAGCTCCTATTCACATGAAAAAAGTGCAAATTTTTTTTATTTTTAAGAACTTGTGATTGTTTTCGCGAGAACAATAGAGGGGATTGTAGGGGGTCAATTCTTGCCCGGCAAAATATGAGGTCATATAGGTTTCGGAGTGTGAAATATGTAGCTCCTATTCACATAAAAAAAGTGCGAAATTTTTTTATTTTCAAGCACTTGTGATTTTTTTCGCGAGAACAATGGAGGGGGTTGTAGGGGGTCAATTCTTGCCCAGCAAAATATGTGGTCATATAAGTTTTGGAGTGTCTTCTAGGTAGCTACTAATCACATGAAAAAAGTGAGAAATTTTTTTACTTTTAATAAGTTGTGATTGTTTTCGCGAGAACAATATAGGGGGTTGTAGGGGGTCAATTCTTGCCCGGCAAAATATGGGGTCATATAGTTCTAGAAGAGTAGACTATGTAGCTCCTATTCACATGAAAAACGTGCGAAATTTTTTTATTTTTAAGAACTTACGATTTTTTTCGCGAAAACAATAGAGGGGGTTGTAGGGGGTCAATTCTTGCCCGGCAAAATATGTGGTGCTATAGGATTTAAAGAGTAGACTATGTAGCCCCTATTGCCATGAAAAAATGCGATATATTTTTATCGTCAAGAATTTACAATTTTTTTCGCGACAAAATTAGGGGTTTTATAGAATTTCAAGAACAGTTTAAGCAGCATACACTCTTGAAAAAATGAACTATTAGCATTTTCAGGAAGGAATTAATTCGAATAAATATATAGAAAGGGGTGTGAAGCGGGCGTACCAGTTCGACACTACAGCGTGTTACGAATCGAGCCGTGCCCAGCCACGAGTTTCGATCCTTGTTAAACGACCCACGATGCCAGTCGGCAGTTAGGCGCAAGACTTACAGAATCTGCAAATCCATAGCTGAAACGCATAGCTGTCTTCACGCCGGTAATATTTAAGGGATTTCTAAGAACAAGAGTGAAAATCTTTAAACACTAGTGGAGGCGATTCTTCTTCAAGACATTTATGTGGCTACAGAGGATTAATTTGTGAGGTTATGTATTATTTTTAATTTGTTCGTTTTTTTCCTCTTGTCTATTCATTTTTGGCGCTCTTGTTCCTCGGAACAGAGTGCTTATCAATTTGCCCAAATGTCTGTAATTTTCGAATTTTTGGCTGAAAATGGTCTTAAATGATTTGGTTCGACTCACTGATCAAGAATCCTTGGTCGGAATCGATTCTGTCCAGCCGGCCGTCCATCCGGCCGTTAACAAGATAACTCTCGAACGGAATGAGCTAGACAGTTGATATTTTCAGAGTAGGTTTGAGCGATAAATATCTCGGTTAAGATCGTTATTGTGTAAAATCGGTCAGATAGTTTCGGAGTAACGAAAAAAAATTTTTTTTCTACAACACAACTTTTGAATTCATTTTTTTTAAGATGTAGTTTCATCATAATAATTCATTGTTATCATTTATAACTCCAACAAGCTATAACTTTCGGAGATATGATGTTTCAAAGTTTCAATAATACATCGTAAGTTCTATGTATTTACAGAATGTTAACACAGAATCTGTCTGTGTGACTATTCATAAATGTCATCTTTTCTAGCTATTAGAGATTGTCAATTCGTATATTTTCTCTTGGGAAGAAAGTATTCGATTCTTGAATTTGTGAATATATAAAAGACTGAATAAATAGTTATCACAGGGATAGGACACGATGTAAATAACAACTTCTTCTAATTAAGTCGACGTTTCGTCGATATATTCCGACTTCTTCAGGACTTCAACAATATACACGAAATCCAACATTACAACTTTTCATAAGTAGATCAAAAAATTCACATTACAGAATTGTTTACGATAAATAACATATAAAGGACGGACATGTAATAACTGAAATTTAAAATCAGAAAATTGAACTCCTACACGCCAGATTTCGCTGACCACCTGACAGCTTCGATTCATAATGTTTTGCGAATTGTACGGTCTGGTCGATTGTTTTTGGGAACTTGAATTGGAGATATTAATTTTCTCGAGGAAGTAAACAATCATGGTGAAACAATGTGTATCGTTGGAAGTTTGTATGTTTCTCTCAATGTTTGATGTTACTGTGCTCACAGACAACTAATTTAATTAGGTAAGGTTTAGTATTATTCAATTTTCTGATTTTAAATTTCAGTTATTACATGTCCGTCCTTTATATGTTATTTATCGTAAACAATTCTGTAATGTGAATTTTTTTATCTACTTATGAAAAGTTGTAATGTTTTGATTTCGTGTATATTGTTGTAGTCCTGAAGAAGTCGGAATATATCGACGAAACGTCGATTTAATTAGAAGAAGTTGCTATTTACATCGTGTCCTATCCCTGTGATAACTATTTATTCAATCAATATGGAAGGACGTGAACCTAATAATGAAAATATAAAAGACTGTTTTGATGTAGTTTATGGAGGCAATGGGAAAGAAGAACATAATGGAATCATCAAAAGAAATTACTGTTCGTAGACCACTGAGGTTAATATTACCTTTTACTTTCTTAAGTAGACATGTTCCTATATACAGTATTTTCTTAATGTTGCTAGCAGAAAAATACTGGAATACTAGCTGGCCCGGCAGACTTCGTACTGCCCTCCAACTCCAACTCCAACTCCAACTCCAACTCAAACTCAAACTCCAACTCCAACTCCAACTCCAACTCCAACTCCAACTCCAACTCCAACTCCAACTCCAACTCCAACTCCAACTCCAACTCCAACTCCAACTCCAACTCCAACTCCAACTCCAACTCCAACTCCAACTCCAACTCCAACTCCAACTCCAACTCCAACTCCAACTCCAACTCCAACTCCAACTCCAACTCCAACTCCAACTCCAACTCCAACTCCAACTCCAACTCCAACTCCAACTCCAACTCCAACTCCAACTCCAACTCCAACTCCAACTCCAACTCCAACTCCAACTCCAACTCCAACTCCAACTCCAACTCCAACTCCAACTCCAACTCCAACTCCAACTCCAACTCGAACTCGAACTCGAACTCGAACTCGAACTCGAACTCGAACTCGAACTCGAACTCCAACTCCAACGTGAACTCCAACTCCAACGTCAATGCAAACCTCAACGCCAACGACAACTCCAACCCTAACGCCAACTCCAATTCAAATTGATCGTAGCACTATCTGTCGGGACAAACTCAAATTAAAATAGAATAATATTGAATGCGATGATAGCGCCATCCGTCGAATCTGATGTAAAACATTCTAAAATCAAAAACTCCTTACAAAAACAAAACATCTGAATTCACAAAATTATTTATACACACTTCAAAACTCTTTAAAAAATAATTACATTTAATATTTTAATCAGCACATGAATTGAATAACAAATTAATCGTAGCACCATCTGTCGGGACAAACTAAAATTTAATGCGATGATAGCGCCGTCCGCCGGATCTAATGTAAAACATTCCAAAATCAACAACTCCTTATAAATAAGAAATTAATTGAAAAAACATTTTCCAGTAGACCAAATTGTAAATCTAAACCATTCTCGAATCTCCACGAACACACACAAAAAATTTCATCAAAATCGGTCTAGTCGAAGTTACACATCGCGTTGCAAATTGGCGGAGGTGCCAGGTATTATTATTATTATTATTATTATACTGATCCTCCTGGGTCTTCCACAAGGAGACCCCTCATAAGCTCTAAGAGCTTGCCCTGAGTTAGGAGAACCAGTTGTGTTCTGTGTAGGCTTTGTTACTGTGTCCTTACGCCACCTTAGGCACAGCACTGTTAATTTTTGACCCAACAGCGAATGGTGGCGATTACCGTGACTAGAAAATTTCTTTCCTAGCCTCGGAATTGAACTTGGGGCTTCCGCTCCCAAGTCAATGACTGCCAGGTATACCATCAAAGAAAGGATAATTATGATGAGCAATGAAAACTTTGGTTTTTTAGTAAATCTAAACCATTCTCGAATCTCCACGAACACACACAAAAAATTTCATCAAAATCGGTCCAGTCGTTTAGGAGGAGTTCAGTCACATACACACGCACCAAGAAATATATATATTAAGATATAGGTATATACTGAAGGTTATTGTTATTAAAAACCCGCGTTGTTTAGGTGAACAGAGTGACTATCAATTCGTCCAAATGTCTGTATTTTTCGAATATTTTGTAACGTTTCTTTTTAACTCAGGCAAGGGTTTGTTTATGTTTTGTTTACGATAAGGTTGTCGTTTGTGTTGACGTCGAATTTGAGGTTGGATCTCAGTGGTGCCAATCGACGCTAAATAATAATTGTTTTATTCGAAGAACCGAATAAGTTGGCAATATTGTTGAATTGTGACAGTCTGAAATTTGTGAGGGTCTGCGCCAGTCAGGGACATGAGGTCGTCCATTTTGTGAACACTCGAAGGAGGAGCAGTAGGTTAGGCGTATTTTCGGAACTTAATAAGAATTGGTGATTTCTTCTTAGTTGGATATAGTTTCGAAAATCGAATTAGGAGTGAGGGTTACATTGGTTTGATTTGGGAAGATAACAGGTACCTTGCACTCGTCTCGAAAGAGGATCTAACGACCTTTCTGCAAATCTAAGAGTTGAACACGTGAACGATCTTGGCGACTTTGACAGAACATCGCTGTGTGCTTGAAGAATTATTTGGTGGAGGCACGACAAGATTTGGTTTCGAAGCAAACGTGTGCAGGACAACCCCGAACATCAGGGATTTTTGTAACATCAGGAGTTTTTGTGTGCCAGCACGATTTTTATATCAAGAGGAATAGAAGGATTTTTGTGGCAGTCCGAAGTTTATGGTGGAAGGAGTTTTTGAGGCCAGCACGATTTTTTATATCAGGAAGAGTGTAACTGAGACATTCGGAAATATACAAGGTGGTCCATAAGTAGCGCTGTGAGACAGCCAACGCAGTGTTACCGATCCCGAGTATATACAAGGTTGTCAGGAAGCAGCGCTGGGGGACATTCAGTCAAAAGTCGCAGACGGCGAGTACAAAGGGAAGGAGAACGGTATTGCGAGACCATCGAGGCAATAATTCGTTCAGGCACAAGGAATAGCACGCAAGTTATAGAAAACATATCCCGAATCATCTTATACCTACTATATATATAACTTGAACATATATTGTTATCAATTATCTAGGTTATTGTTATTGGAAAGCGGAAATTGGGGCAAGATTTGTAGTAATCGTATATGATCATAGAGGAGAAACGTGAATGCGCCTGAGCTCAAGCGACGCGTATTTGAATCCAAGAATAATATCTACGTACAATTTCCGCCACCCTTATTCAGGGTTTCATAGTAGTTTAATTTTGCTGGATCTAAAGACCTGGGTTGTATGCTATTAGAATAAACTGTTTGTTATTAGCGTGAATATTCTTTTGGTGAATTTAGGAATTAGTACATTACGCAGGGGTATCTGGGAGACTTAAATTTACCTGGCGCCCATTTACTAGGTTCCCTTTTTAGGAATCCACTCCCATCTCCACTGGAGCTAGACCGCGGATCCCTGAATTCTAGTAGCTCCGATCTTAACCACTGCGACTTGGGAACAGTAGCATGTCGTTATAATTTAGCCGAGAATGATCTCAAACGACTAGTTTTGATTCACTGATGAAGAATCCGAGGTCAAAATTGATTCTGTCCGGCCGGCCGTCAGCACGATTACTCTCGAACGCAATGAGTTAGAGAGTTGAAATTTTCAGAGTAGTTTTGGAGTACAAATGCGCCAGCTAAGTTCGTTAATGGGCAAAATCCACCGAGTGGTTTCAGAGTTATAGCGATCTAAAATTTTGTGAACACACTCAATGCTGCTCGGATCTCCAACAATATAGATCGGAACATGTTCAAACTTGAAACTTGGCATTAGAGTTAGGTTTTGAATGATTTTCTTTAAATTTCCTAGTTGTACGATCCTCAGATCATCACGAATTTGCAAGAATTTTCGCGTCGGCATTCAAAAACTAATATTCATGTTTGAATTGGATCGATTTCGTATTTTTCGACTTATTGAGGAAATAACAACCAAATTTCAGAAACTCCAAAATCATTTGGACGTTTATGCCTATTAACAAACTCAAATTCCGCATTCGGATCGAGACAAGATATTTTATATTCTCGCCTAATCTCGTCTCGTGTGAAGCCGTAGACCTTACGCAATGTATGTTGACGTTATGTGAAATTTGGGGATATTTCTTGATTAATAAGGAAATTTATTTTCCGAAATGAATATTTACAAATTTCTAAGTAATTACTAAAGGATACTGTAGGAGGTATACTCATTATTTAAAGGTTTTTTCTGGGTTTTCTCTCCCAAACTCTGAAAAATATCTATGAAATAAAAATTAATTATTTTGTGATTTGCTTCTGCGTAAGTGACACGAGATATTTGTCAGACGCAATCAATTGAACAATGTTGCCTGACAAACAACAACGAAACAACATCAACGAAGAAACAACTATATCGTAACGTTTCGGAGTCTATATCAGACTCCTTCGTCAGACGCTTAATGAAAATTGTTTAGAATTATTTTGTTGATAGTTATTGTGAAATTCAAGAATTGTCACATTGACAGCATTTGAAAATCATAGCTAACATAGTTTTACTTTGAAGAGAAATTCCCAAGTTCCAACTCCTTTTTCAATAAATTTAGCCACATATGGTCAATACCAATTGAGCAATTTGCAAAATTGCATTCTCTGTTCAATAAAATACAAGTTGACTCCTTGAGTTTCCTTTTAACATAATCAGGTTCTTCATTAGAATCTTTGTATTACTCCAATGCATCATGTGATCTCCTTGGATTGTACATACATGTTCTGCTATTTTTGATTTCTGTATGTCTCTATTTCTCAAGTTATTCTTATGCTCGGACTTTCTCACTTCTAGTGATCTTGATGTTTCTCCTGTGTATGATTTACAACAAATACAAGGAATATTATATACATATTTTTTTGATTTTTGTTTTTCATATATGGGCTTTGTTTTCGTTAATAAAGACCTAAGATCATTGTGTCTTTTGAAGACGGTTCTTATATTGAACTTAGAACCGATTCTTCTAATTTTTTCAGAGAGGCCACGAACATAAGGGATCACATTCAACAGATTGGGTTGCTGTTCTTGTTGATTATTTATTTTCATTAAGCATCTGACGAAGGAGTCTGATATAGACTCCGAAACGTTACGATATAGTTGTTTCTTCGTTGATTGTTAGGCAACATTGTTCAATTGATTGCTTCTGACAAATATATCGTGTTCGTTACGCAGAAGCAAATCACTAAATAATTAATTCTTATTCTATAGATATTTTTCTGAGTTTGGGAGAGAAAATCCAGAAAAAAACCTTTTAATAATGACAAAATTCTGTCCATAACTCAATGAACTAGTGTGATAAAGCTCATGGCGCCACGTTAGAGCTCTTATAATTCTTCTTCTTTCCAATCGAATCGGATAATCTGATTGCGATACCTCAATTCCAGCCTACACATCTTGCGTTCGCCACAAATGGGTCTAAAAATAAGTTGTTTTCTCTTTTCCCGATTGAGCGATTCATTCGACACAGAAATGTCGATAAATCATGTTTGCCCAGATCCTTGCATCGATCTAATGTAACTATAAATAAGAGGTAATTTGTGTCTCATCTCGGTGGAAAACATATGGATATTGATTACTAAACATTTGAAGATATTATATTTTATGAATCTAACCAAATTGATCAATAACGTGGATCGTTATAATGGCTTATACAGGGCGCAGCAGAACCAGTTGAACAGTTTTTGAGTGTTATAAAAAAGAAACCAGGATATACAGTGTGTGGATGAAGTAAGGAACAAAATTCACAACTGCGTTATTGAATGTTTCGAAGCAAATCGCTCGGATGGGTCAATTTCAGTTTTTAATCTACACCCTCATGGCATACTAATTTTACTTATGACGTCATTCATTTTTACTGTGTGGCGTTATAATTTTTGAATACCCAAAATTTTTATTACACGGTGCAACTTACCTAAATAACGGAGTGAAAAATTGTAGATAACAATTTTTTTTGAGTAAATAACACATTTACTGTTAGAAATAATAATGAAACATTCACGGAAGAAAATTATTATTCAACCCCAAAAACGAACGACTATTTTTATCTAAGGCAAGCACTTCGCGAACGAAAAAATACTTTTTCGTCGACTTCTATGAAAAGTGACAGTACTGGTTTGTGGCCGTAAAATCTACTATTATTGAAGGCAAGTACTTTGCGGACGAGCAAGTACATACTTTGTCGTCCGCAAAATTACTTCCTCGTCCGCTATGGTCACTATGAATACGGCATGATAAGGTTCAATAGAAACATAAGTGTATGTGACAATAACTGTCATTTGTTATTGTGAAATTATATATAAGAGATCCGAAATTCATAAAGGATGTGTCAGCAAGAACTTGATTTCCGAATTACGCGCCATTTTTGACTGTCAATTGTCGAGTCAGCCATATTTGTTACAAACCAAGTTTTCAGGTCGAGTAATTTCTCGTTTCGGAGACCAAAACTGGCCACCAAGAAGTTGTGATTTAACTTGTTTGGACTATTTTCTCTGGGGTTTCTTGAAAAGTAAGGTCTATGCGAACCATCCTGAGACAACTAAAGAAATTGCACGTCAAATTTGTCAAATCCAGCAGCCCTTACTGCAAAATGTACTGCAAAATTCCATCAAAAGAGTGCATACCTGCCAACAGAGCAACGGTGGCCATTTTACCGATATTTTGTTTCATGTGTAAATGTCATCACTACCTCCATACATATGTAGAAAGAAATGTTAATAAAATATTAAATAAATATATATTTTTTAATTTATAGAATTCAAGTTCTTGCTGGGACACCCTTTATAAGTATGTAGAGGTCGACAAAAAAATGTAACATGCACGTCGGCGAAAAACTGTCTATTGTCCCGCTATTGTGTCGCTTGCTATCCTCGGCTCCGCCTTGGATAGCAATTTGCAGGCACGACATTAATAAACAGTTTTTCGTCCTTGTTACATAATAGTATATTCTAAAACAAGTTGCAGAATGGGCTCCTATTGAAGCACGAATGCAAATTTCGAAAACGAGCGACGAAGGAGCGAATTTTCGAACGCATGAGTGTTGGAATTGCCTTCTGCAACGAGTATTAGACGATATTTTCTCTATTTCAGGCAAGTTTTGTAAAATACTGTTGAAATTTAATGAAAAATTCGGATTATACATCCTAGTGACTTTTGTATTCTATATTGGTAGTTGGTGTGACTGTTACGAAAGTTGACAGATTACGGAATTTGAATTTGAAACGTACGTAGGACATGGAGATCAGATTTAAAACAGTTTCCTAATAGCATGAATGATCATTCAAAATTAGCAAGAAGGAAATCTCTAGTACCATATTTTTGAAAATAAAGCTTTTCCTCAACAATTATTTCATTATATCTAGATTATATTGTAATGTCAATTGACGTGTGTTGAAATTTGATAGGATCGAATGTCAGTGCTGAACACAAAACGAAAAATATAACTAGAAACAGTGCGGGAATGAGCTCATTCCAGCACTATTTGCAGTGCTGGAATGGACTCATTATACGATACTGAAATAGAGAAATAACTATTCAATTCCATCAAGTAAATACATCGATATATCCAGACTTATTGCATGGTATGATAAATAAGTCAAACTATCTGCAATTATGTCCATTTCTGTATCAGATTCCAAAATATCATCAAAGGGTAATTTACTACCATTTATCATGATAGGTATTTAGATCCTATGACCAGCAAATAAAACATTTGTAATGCTTTGTTGTGATTATGAAATTGTCATTCCGAATGACCCATCATCCATTTTCGAATCATGTCCTGAGATATCATACAAAATCGAACAATCGGAATTATTCACGCTCATTGGATTCGCTGCCTGTGGAATTTGTTGTAATAGTGCAGGATTATTTAAGATGCATGGCGTAATGATGGTCCTGACAATCGACATAGAGAATGCCTGCCTACAAGTGCATATACTAAATATAAAGGGTGTATGAAAACATCATATTCAAATAAGATATCAAAAATTGGATATACATTTTTGCGCGTATGTTCTGGGGATCATCGCGTTATCATTTTGCCCAAATGTCTGTAATTTTTCGCCGTAAATGGTCTCAAACGATTGGGTTCGACTCCCTGATGAAGAATTCGAGGTCAAATTTGATTCTGTCCGTCCGGCCGTTGCCACGATAACTTGAGAACGGAGAAAGCTAGCGTGGCGCATCGCAATACGACGGACAAGTTCGTTAATGGGCATAATCGGCCCAATGATTTCTGGGTAATAATTTTGTTTTCAACCAATATAAATCCGATCGAATTGAAACTTGGTGAATAGTTGTAGAATATAAACCTAAGCACGTTTGTGAAATTTGGTGAGAATCGTAACACTAGAAAATTAAAAAAAAATTATTAAAAAATATTTTTTATGTCTCGATAACCTGAGAACGGAAAGAGATAGCAACTTGAAATTTTCAGGTTAGGTTGTGCATCTGAATGTGACATTTGAGTTTGTTTATAAGCATAATCGGCCAAACGGTTTTGGAGTTATCGCCATCTAAAATTTAGTTGTTTTTCCTTAATAACTCGAAAAATACTTAACCGATCCAATTAAAATATGGTTATTAGTTGAAGAATGCCAATACGGAAATTCTTGCAAAATTTTGTGAGGATCGAATCACTAGAGGATCGTATCACTAGAGCCTTCAGAACCTAACTCTACTACCAAGTTCCAAGTTTGAACACGATCGGATCTATATTGTTGGAGATCTGAGCAGCCTTGTGTGAGTTCAGTAGCTGGATGGGTGACCGTTGCCCCGATAACTCCTGAACGAAAGGAGATAGGGACTTGCAATTTTCAGGGTAGGTTGAGCATCCAAATGGGAGAGTGAAGTTCGCTGTTGGCCATAATCACCCAACGGTTTCGGAGTTATACCCATCTGGAATATTATTTCCTCGATGACTCAAAAAATATAGACCCGATGAAATTGTAGCTTGCTAACTAGTTATAGAATATCGACATAAAGACGTGTGTAAAATTTTGTGAGAACCGTACCGCTAGAAAACTAAAAAAAAAAAATTACGAAAAAAAAAATTGGTTCAAGCACTGACGTGAAGTGAAGGAGCTTTTGCGCTTATGTTCTACTGTCCATTCTCCTGTATTTGACACTCTTAATAAAATATACCATGGTGAATTCTATTGTCCGTTCTCCTGTATTCGACACTCTCTTAATCGAATTTACCATGGTAAATTGCTTCAGTGCTTGAACCAATTTATTTTAGATTATTTTTACGGGCGTGTTTTAGGGAACAGCGTGCTATAATTCTGATCAAATATCACTAGTGCTCTAAATAAGGTACATAATTGAACTTCATGATTTAGAACAAAGCACATTTATTGTGATGTCCTATTACCGCAATGGTACATTAATCAATGGTGAATGGATTTACTCTGTAGAGGCCTGTAAAAATGAATATCTGGCGAAATATCCTGATGTTTAGATTCTAGAATCTTCTCTGAAAGCCCACATCAGAAGGAACGTTAACAAGGGAACGTTAATAAGGGAAAATCGACCGGAAGACCTCAAGTTTCTCAAGAAGTTGTTCAAGAACTGAGAACAGGAGTTGAACAAAATCCTCAAATGTCCCTCAATACATTATCTTTACAGTCTGGTATGCCCTTGGATACTTGCCACAAAGTATTGAAAAAAATTGGTTCAAGCACTGACGTGAAGTCAGGAGCTTTGGCGCGTTCTATTGTCCATTCTCCTGTATTGGACACCCTTAATCGAATTTACCATGATAAATTATGTTGTCCATTCTCCTGTATTAAACACTCTTAATTCGAATTTACCATGGTAAATTCGAATAAAGTGTCCAATACAATTTTTTTTTTCGTAATTTTTTGAAATTTTCTGGGGGTACGGTTCTTACAAAAAATTTTTTTCGTCATTTTTTTCAAATTTTCTAGGGGTACGGTACTTAAAAAAATTTAAACACGTCTTTATGTTGATTTTCACTTAATTCGAATTTACCATAGAAAATTCGAATTAACAGTGTCCAATACGGGAGAATGGAAAACATAATTTACCATGGTAAATTCGATTAAGGGTGTCCAATACAGGAGAATGGACCATAGAACATACGCGCCAAAGCTCCTGACTTCACGTCATTGCTTGAACCAATTTTTATTTTCGTAATTTTTTTGAAATTTTCTAGGGGTACGTTTCTTACAAAATTTTTTTTTCGTAATTTTTTTCAAATTTTCTAGGGGGGCGGTTCTTAAAAATTTTAAACACGTCTTTATGTTAATTTTCTACTAATAGTTACCAAGCTTCAATTCGATCAAATCTTTATTTTTTGAGTTATCGAGGAAATAATATTCCAGGTCGGTATAACTCGGAAACCGTTAAACCGATTATGCCCAAAAACGAACTTAACTCTCCCATTCGGATACGCAACCTACCCTGAAAATTTCAAGTCCCTATCTCCTTTTGTTCGAAAGTTATCGAGGCAACGGTCACCCATCTACTGAACTCACACAAAGCTGCTCGAATCTCCAACAATATTCAAAATTTCAGCAATTTCAGACGAATAGTTACTGATATATAGAAATTTTTTTTTACAAATACTATCCTCACGAAATTTTGCAAGAATTTTCGCGTTGGGAATCTACAAATAATAACCATGTTTCAATTCAATCGGTTCAGCATTTTTTGAGTTAATGAGGAGGAAAAAACAACCAAATTTCAGATGGCTATAACTCTAAAACCGTTTGGCCGATTATGCTTATAGTGTGACGACCTTTTCTACCCTACGGACTTTTCCTCGGGCGCCAGTTGCAAATTTTGTTCCAAGGTTGCAACCAGGGCCGTCGCTACCGGGGGGGGAGGGAGGGGAGCCTCCCCCCCCGGATCATATCTCAAAGGGCGCCAAATTGACCGCGGATATTTGAAAAACTAGAGCAAAATGACATAATGAAAATAGATTTTTTTGAACTACTACTTGCATAAGATGATTATTATTATACATAAGTGCAGTGACTGTATCGAATGATTGCCTACCCTACCATTTACTCAATTTATTTGTACAAGACCGACAGCATTGTAGAAAGCTTTGTTGCTGCTAGAGACTAGATGGCAGGAGTGGGGAATTCCCAGCATTCCCCGGCTATACATAAAAATCATTCAATAGAAAGAAACTAACCTTCTTCTTCTTATATACATTATTCGTGAATAGTGAATATGAATATTGATTGAAATTTAAAATCGAAAACCGAATATGGATATGGGTCCTTGCCAAAATAAGTTCAAACCGTCCGGAGCGGAATTCAGAAGGACAGCCCAGAAAAGAAAAATTGAAACGGGAAAAGGCGCAAATGTCATGAATACATGTCGAGTTGTTCAAGCACTGACGCGAAGTCAGGAGCTTTTGGCACATGTTCTATTGTCCATTCTCCTTAATCGAATATACCGATTAAGAACCAATTTTTTTTTAATTTCTACGGTTCCCACTGAATTTTACACAAGTCTTTATGTCGATATTCCGCAACTAGTACAAGCTTCAATTCAATCAGGTCTAAATTTTTTGAGTTATCGAGGAAATAATATTCCAGGTGGTTATAACTCCGAAACCGTTGGGCCGATTATGCCCAAAAACGAACTCAACTCTCCCATTCGGATGCGTGACCTACCCTGAAAATTGCAAGTGCTTATCTCCTTTATTTCCAAAGTTATCGAGTCAGTTAACAGTCAGCCATCCATCTACTGAACTCAAACAAGGCTGCTCGAATATCCAACAATATCTATCTGATCGTGTTCAAACTTGGAACTTGGCAGTACAGCTAAGTTCTGAAGGCTCTGGCAAAATTTCAGCGATATCGAACGAATAGTTTAGGACATATAGAACTTTTTTAAATGATTTTTTTTAAAATTACTAGTGATACGATCCTCATGAAATTTCGCAAGATTTCGCGTTGGTATTCTACAACTAATAACCACGTTTGAATTGGATCGGTTTTGTATTTTTCGAGTTATTGAGGAAATAACATCCAAATTTCAGATAGGTATACCTATGAACAAACTAGCATTAAGATGCACAACCTACCCTGAAAATTTCAAGGCGCTATATCTTTCCGTTTTCTAGTTATCGTGGCAACGGCCGGCCGGTCGGACAGAATCAAATTTGACCTCGAATTCTTCATTAGAGAGTTGAACTAAATAATTTGCGACAATTTTCGGCAAAAAAATCGAAAATTACAGACATTTGGGCAAAATGATAACGTGTGATGTTACCTAGAACATGCGTTCTAAAAAGAGGACTGTATTTTCGAATAGAGCGAAAAGTTTTGGCCATTGCTGACACATAGTTTTTAAGGGAAGTAGCACCTTGTGAACCTTCATTTAACAACTGCACTTACAGGTTGATTTTCAGTGTCTATAAAATAACATTTTTTTTTCGTGATATTTCGGTAAAATATTCGATTGAGTGACATCGAAGATTTAATTTTCTATATGCAAACTACAAAAATTTTCAGGGTGATGAGTACAAAAATATTGCTTAAATTCAGGAATTACAAAAAACTCATTCAATATTCCAAATAGCAGATATTTTCGAAGAATTGTTGGAACATTCCACTCTAGATAGCAGGGTAACGTGAAATTATTGTTATATCATTTTTCGAAAGTTTTCTTTTTAATATCTATAAAATCTTCAGATTATTCTTATCATCTCGAAAGCTTGGTATATATATTTATTTTTGTCAAATATAATTCTTTTTTGGCCCTGGATCTGTTGAGAGATGCAAACAATTTTTTTCACTCAAAAACACAAATTCAGAACGCGGTATTCTTTAAATAATTTTCATTGATAGTTATATTAATTTATAATTCATTCTTTATTAAGAAACTATGTAGTATTTATCAATATATGTACACTTCATCCATATATGTGTGTTTTTCGATTTTTGTCTATTTTTCCAAATTAGGGGCGCCAAAAGACGTTTCTCCCCCCCCCTCGGAATAGCTCTTCGCTACGGCCCTGGTTGCAACTCCTTGTCCTACAGTTCCCTTTTCCCCAGGTAGCCTTTACACAGTTGGAGAAGGGTTCCCTACAATCTATGGTGTAAGCGATTGAATTGTACCAGTTTCTTTCGGATAATTCGGTCGTGATAAAATGTTGTAATAAAACTCACTATAACTATGTACAAATATATTACAATATCACTATCATTCACTGCCTGAAATACACTACAATGATGTCAATCTCAGTATATATTTACAAACGGAAATGTCTGAAAGAAATTTATTTATTTATTTATTTATTTATTTATTTATTTATTTATTTCATGTTACATATTATAATAATAATAAGAACAAGAGTGTACGGGATAACCCCCTTTTAAACAAGAAAATCAAATGAAAAGATGGACTCATACTATGTGACTGTATGTCTTCATAGCACGAGTCCTACAAGTTAAAATAATCAAGACTATCAAACACATGAAGAAACAGTAATAAAGTCTTTCACCACGTTTTAAAAATTTCGACTGATGCGCCGCAACATCGCGTTAAATGAAGAAATTGAGCCCGAGAAAAAATCCAAACTGGAACCCAGAGCATTCGCCGCAGCCATGCTTCTATTGAGGAATGAGTTAGTAGCATAATTCGTCCTATGTGTGTGGATGTAAAAAACTGGAGTCTGTCTCGTTATCCTCGAAGGCAAATTGAAGTTTACTGCAGATAGTAGCTTGGGACAGCGTATGCCGCCATTCAAAATTTTATAGAGGTTGGACAAGTCCATCCGGTGGCGTCCATAGACAAGGGGTGGCGTCTATTACGGAGGGTTTCCAGACTAGATGATAGACTGGTGGCCTCAACACTCCCTCTGGGGAAACCCAATCTGAAGGCCAGATGATGCACGAATCTGCGCTGAACCCTCTCAAGGCTGTCAATATCGCACTGGTAAAAGGGAGCCCACGCACTAGAAGCATATTCCAGAATAGGCCTACACAAAGAGCTGTACAAAAGCCTCACGGTGTCAGGACCGAAGAAGGACGAGTTACGAATAATGAAGCCGAGCGACCGATAAGCCCTCGCACATACACTCTGAACTTGTTCCTTAAAATTCAAATTAGAATCGAGTAAAATACCAAGGTCCCGAACACATGTATGCCTAGTCAATTCTATATCGTTCAACCGATAACTGTGCCGGATAGGTGTAATGCACTTGTGGAATGATATAAGACTACACTTATTGATGTTAACACTAAGATAGTTAGAAGTTGACCATTCGTGAAAACTATCAATCTGTTCCTGAAGATAGAGGCAATCAGCCACAGAATTAACTGGTTGGTTGAGCAAGACAGGAGAAATTATGATCAAATATTTCTACTTGATGTTAAGTTTGCTTCTGACTGACCACCAAAAGAATATATATTATACAATATACACAGTCAAAGGCAGGTGATAAATGCGATGTAAGGTATACGGTATACTACAGCAGTGAATGCTAACGGTGATTGCGGAGGTGAGAATAGCGAGCAGAGCAGGTAATAATTATATATATATATTATATATATATTATAAGCAGTAAAAGCATCAACAGGAATACAGGACAGACAATGGGAGCATACAGTACCAAGTGAAAATGCTGAAGGTAATAAAAATTGGGGTCCCTTTGGCTATAAAAGATATACAGGGTGAGTCTTTGACCACTGCATTAATTTTAACCAAAGATTCCTCTCATCAAATAAAACAGTTTTTTCATTCACCATTTTTCCAGATTCGGCTCAGGCAAAAAGATACAGGCTGTTGAAATTTCGAAAAAAAATCAGTTTTTATTTTGTAGCTTTGACATCCCTTTTTCGAATGAAATGAATATTGGTGTAAAGTTTCCTATAACTATGAGACATATTTTCCAACTATTATTTATTTTCCTACTTCTTCTGGTTTTCTAATTATGGACTCGTGGATTCATAAAACTAAACGAAATTAGCCAAAAGAAAGCAGATAAAATTTTTCTTGGATAATTTAAAGAATATTCCATCGTTTTAGAACATTATATTATTATTCATCATTTCTCCTTAAACGCACCGTTTTCGAGATATTCTTCATTGAATGTTTTAAAATGGAAAACTCCAGAAATTTCACTACTTTTAGGGATCCGTCCCTGAGCGTTGGAATCCCGAATCAAGCTGTAAACCACGTTACCATGCCTTTTTCTCGTCCGCCAACAATGTCATAGATAATTTATATGCAGGAGTGTATTAGCACATTGTGAAATCTTTAAACGCTTGTAACTTTTTACCTGAGCCGAATCTGGAAAAATGGTGAATGAAAAAACTGTTTTATTTGATGAGAGGAATCTTTGGTTAAAATTAATGCAGTGGTCAAAGACTCACCCTGTATGCTTGTGTTCCCAACCTATTTAGGTCACAAAATTATCGGTACTTAAGTTTCGATCGGTTAAATACCTTGTTCACGGTTCGGCAATTCAAACCCGAATACCAGATCAAGTAACCCACCTCGTGCTAGCACGATATGGACATTCACCTCAATCCAATTATTCGAATATGCCTCAGACGCAACACCGCTTCTAGTTCAACCCCTAAAATGCCAGGGCTCGGTCGCTGAAACACTAGGGTCTGAACAGGAAGTTTGTCAGAGTTACGTCCTACAACGCTCACAAAGATATGAAATACAAATCAAATCCCGAACAATTCAACAAAATAATAAACTAGCGGGGTGTCGGAGGGTTGTTACCCTTGTTCACAGCTCGGCAATCAAACTCGAATACCAGACCGAGTAACCCACCTCGTGCTAGCACGATATGGACATTGACCTCAATCTAACTACTCGAGGATACCTCAGACGCAACACCGCTTCTAGTTCAACCCCTAAAATGCCAGGGCTCGGTCGCTGAAACACTAGGGTCTGAACAGGAAGTTTGTCAGAGTTACGTCCTACAACGCTCACAAAGATTTTAAATACAAATCAAATCCCGGACAATTCAACAAAATAATAAACTAGCGGGGTGTCGGAGGGTTGTTACCCTTGTTCACAGCTCGGCAATCAAACTCGAATACCAGACCGAGTAACCCACCTCGTGCTAGCACGATATGGACATTGACCTCAATCTAACTACTCGAGGATACCTCAGACGCAACACCGCTTCTAGTTCAACCCCTAAAATGCCAGGGCTCGGTCGCTGAAACACTAGGGTCTGAACAGGAAGTTTGTCAGAGTTACGTCCTACAACGCTCACAAAGATTTTAAATACAAATCAAATCCCGGACAATTCAACAAAATAATAAACTAGCGGGGTGTCGGAGGGTTGTTACCCTTGTTCACAGCTCGGCAATCAAACTCGAATACCAGACCGAGTAAACCACCTCGTGCTAGCACGATATGGACATTGACCTCAATCTAACTACTCGAGGATACCTCAGACGCAACACCACTTCTAGATCAACCCCTAAAATGCCAGGGCTCGGTCGCTGAAATACTAGGGTCTGAACAGGAAGTTTACCGGAGTTACGTCCTACAATGCTCACAAAGATAACAAATCAAAATATGATACCGGACAATTCAATAAAATAATAAACAAGCGGGGTGTCGGAGGGTTGTTACCCTTGTTACAGCTCGGCAATCAAACTCGAATACCAGACCGAGTAACCCACCTCGTGCTATCACGATATGGACATTCACCTCAATCCGATTACTCAAGGATGCCTCAGACGCAACACCACTTCTAGTTCAACCCCTAAAATGCCAGGGCTCGGTCTCTGAAATACTAGGGTCTGAACAGGAAGTTTACCGGAGTTACGTCCTACAATGTTCGCAAAGATAACAATCAATTCAAATTAAAATACCAGACACTTCAATAAAGTAATACACCAATGGGGTGTCAATGGGTTGTCACCCTTACTCACAGTTCGGCAATTCAAACTCGAATACTAGACCGAGTAACCCACCTCGTGCTAGCACGATATGGACATTGACCTCAATCTAACTACTCGAGGATACCTCAGACGCAACACCACTTCTAGTTCAACCCCTAAAATGCCAGGGCTCGGTCTCTGAAATACTAGGGTCTGAACAGGAAGTTTACCGGAGTTACGTCCTACAATGTTCGCAAAGATAACAATCAATTCAAATTAAAATACCAGACACTTCAATAAAGTAATACACCAATGGGGTGTCAATGGGTTGTCACCCTTACTCACAGTTCGGCAATTCAAACTCGAATACTAGACCGAGTAACCCACCTCGTGCTAGCACGATATGGACATTCACCTCAATCCAATTATTCAACGATTCCTCAGACGCAATACCACTTCTAGTTCAACCCCTAAAATGCCAGGGCTCGGTCACTGAAACTCCAGGGTCTGAACAGGAAGTTTACCGGAGTTACGTCCTACAATGTTCGCAAAGATAGCAAATCAAAATATAATACCGGACAATTCAATAAAATAATAAACAAGTGGGGTGTCAGAGGGTTGTTACCCTTGTTCACAGCTCGGCAATAAAACTCGAATACCAGACCGAGTAACCCACCTCGTGCTAGCACGATATGGACATTCACCTCAATCCAATTATTCAAGGATGCCTCAGACGCAACACCACTTCTAGTTCAACCCCTAAAATGCCAGGGCTCGGTCGCTGAAACACTAGGGTCGTAACAGATAATTTACCGGAGTTACGTCCTACAATGTTCGCAAAGATAACGATCGATTCAAAATAAAATACCCGACACTTCAATAAAATAATATTGCAATGGAATCGGATCACCCTGTATACAACAAATTCGGAAATAAATTTAAAATCTAATTCGTTAACTTGACCAATTATCAAGCATCTGACCTGATTCGGAACAAATTGAAATTATGGAACACAAGCAGAGCGGAAAAATAAACGGCAAGCCAAAGGGCCAACGGAATGCTTACCCAAATCAGAACTCACTTTCACTCACAAATTACGGTTAAAATAGAGTCTCTTTCTCGTAATCAAAAATCAAAACGACGGTTTATCGGTGTTTTCGGAAAAATTCGGTCTATAATACTCGGTGCAATTAATATTCAAATACTCGGAAATCTATCTAACAGGTTTCGATGTGTATAACTCGGAAATCTACCAAAAAGTTTTTCGATGTGTATTACTCGGAAATCTACCAAAAAGTTTTTGACGTGTACTACTCGGAAATCTACCAAAAAGTTCCTAAGTGTACCACTCGGTACACTCGGAAAGCCCTTATATAGACTCGGTCGGATGACATGTCACATGATCTCAAATTCGTCTAATTTTGAAGGAAGGTGGATTTTGGACGTCTCTGATTGGTCCGACATTATGTCATTTATTCTGGAAGGAATTCGAACACTCGAGAGCATAAACAACGGACCTCCAGTTTTTGCGCCTTTTCATCGTAGAAATATCTGTCCGCATCTGGCAAAAAACGGCGATAAGCGATAGACTGGAGTTGACGGAGTTTTTCTACATAGGCTGTGAATTTAGAATGCATCCGAATAATCGGCATGATTTTAAATTCCCTATATGAATATTTCTCGATATAATTAATTCTCTCATTTAAATTATATGGAAACGGAATGAACGGAAGAGTTTCAAATTTCCTTCATGAATGTATCTTACGGTATGACTCTACGGAATAAATGCAGGAATTATTTCGAAATGAAAAATTTTGGAAACAATATCCTGAATTTATTTAGTAACGAAAAACACAATACACAAACTCAAATGTCGCGTTCTGATGCACATCTTAACCTGAAAACTTCAAGCCGCTATCTCTTTCCGTTCTCAAGTTATCGTGACAACAACAAAAATTTTTAATAATTTTCTAGCCATACGATTCGCACAAAATTTCACAAACGTGCTTAGGTTCATATTCCACAATTACTCACCGCAAGTTTCAATTCGATCGGATTTATATTGGTTGAAAAAAAAATTATTACTCGGAAATCATTGGGCCGATTATGCCCATTAACGAACTTGTCCGTCGTATTGGGATGCGCCACCTACCTTGAAAATTTCAAGTCGCTAGCTCTTTTAGCTCTCAAGTTATCGTGGCGACGGCCGAATTCTTCATTGGGGAGTCGAACTAAATCGTTTGAGACCATTTTCGTCAAAAAATTCGAAAGTTACAGACATTTGGGCAAAATGATAACGCGATGTTCCCCAGAACATACGCGCAATAATATCTAACTTAAATGTTAATTTCAGGAGTTTCACGAAATACATTTTGGAGAAATGATATGATGATATCATATGAACCTGATATACGAGCAAGCGAAAAAATGTACATTCTATTCTCTTTATTATGGGGAGAAAATAATATATCTACCATTGTGTAAAATTTGCAGAGCTTTATAATGCGGTTTTGCACCGAGGGCACAAAGCAATTCTTTCAACGTGAAACCCCTGGAAATATTCCAGGAAACCGAATGAACTAATTTCCAGGAAATTTTCAACGGCAGCCAGACATGACAATCAAGTCTTTTGTCCGTTCCATGTAAACCCACATGATAGAACGTTATATAAATGAACGAGTTGGGGATGGAAAATACAGTGACTTAGCAACCCTATTAATTCAAATGTTCGAATTTGCACAGAGTACAAGTACACACATCGTCCAAATGATTGCATTCTCTTATGTTCGTCAAAATGAAACAATAATAGTGCAAGTGAAAATAGTAGATTCTAAAACAAGTTGCAGAATGGGCTCCTATTAAAACACGAAATAGAGAAACTAAATTCCAGGTTAAATTAATTATAAACATATTAGATGTTTATGGAACACTCTTTCTCTATTTCAGTATCGTAATGAGTCCATTCCAACACTGAAAACAGTGCTGGAATGAACTCATTCCCGCATTGTTTCTAGTTATATTTTTCGTTTTGTGGTAGTCAGCACTGACATTCGATCCTATCAAATTTCAACAAACGTCAATTAACAATACAATATAATCTGGATATAGTGAAATAATTGTTGAGGAAAAGCTTTATTTTCCTTAAAAAATAAGGTACTAGAGATTTCCTTCTTGCTATTTTTGAATCATTCATGCTATTAGGAAACTGTTTTAAATCTGATCTCCATGCCCTACGTACGTGTCAAGTTCAAATCCCGTAATCTGTCAACTTCGTAACAGTCGCACCAACTACCAAGATACAATACAAAAGTCACTAGGATGTATAATCCGAATTTTTCATTAAATTTCAACAGTATTTTACAAAACTTGCCTGAAATAGAGAAAATATCGTCTAATACTCGTTGCAGAAGGCAATTCCAACACTCATGCGTTCGAAAACTCGCTCCTTCGTCGCCCGTTTTCGAATTTCGCATTCGTGGTTTAATAGGAGCCCATTCCGCAACTTGTTTTAGAATATACTATTCTCATTTCAGTATCGTAATGATTTCATTCCAGCACTAAAAACAGTGCTGGAATGAACTCATTCCCGCATTGTTTCTAGTTATATTTTTCGTTTTGTGGTAGTCAGCACTGATATTCGATCCTATCAAATATCAACAAACGTCAATTATTGTCAATATAAGATAATCTGGATAAGGTGAAATAATTGTTGAGACGAAATGTTTCATTTTCATAAAAAAAGGTACTAGAGATTTACTTCTTGCTAATTTTGAATCATTCATGATACATATTAGGAAACTGTTCAATCTGATCTCCATGCTCTACGTACAATTCAAATTCCATGATCTGTCAACTTTCGTAACAGTCACACCAACTGTCAAGATACAATACAAAAGTCACTAGGATGTATAACCCTGATTTTTTATTAAATTTCAACAGTATTTTACAAAACTTGTCTGAAATAGAGAAAATATCGTCTAATACTCGTTGCAGAAGGCAATTCCAACACACTACACACATTCTGCAACTTGTTTTGGAATATACTATTTAACTATGAAATAAAAAAATTGTAGAGATCACATGATGTATGTAGGTCGCGCTTGTAGTGTTTCGCATCTTGACAAATACTTTTGTCTATAAGGAGATTGGCCTTGCACCCCTGCATCCTCGCTCCTCTTAGTTCGTGGATTTGATTCCACACTGGTCCTAGATCACTAGATCCGAGCAAATATTATTATTACTATTATTATTAGAACGGGGTCCTGAGGCTTGGTCCAGCCCTTCAGAACTGCGACCGATACGATGTTTTCTTCTATTACCCTACTTATTCAATCTTAAGGACATTGTCAACGGTGTTAACATACCTGATGACGTTCTTAGGAGACTTGGCTGTCACTTCATGAGGTATCAGAACTGGCTCCCCCATATATAAAATTCTTAGGCTGGCCAGCTCTGGCAATTTGCAAACTATGTGTTCGGCAGTTTCCTTTTCTGCAGCCTGTATGGTTCGTCTGCTGACTTGCCCATGCGTCACCACTGGTATTTGTACCTACAGTTCCATGTAAGCAGTCCCACCCTTACTGGAAGCTCAGCTCGTGGCAGCTGCAGGAGCATCCTGGAATAGGATCGTAAGAAAACCACGAATCTTTTTGCCTGTGCAAGTCCTGTAGTATTTCTCCAAGAACTAATCTGCAGAGCAGGTGTTACCCTTTAGAACTTTTTGCGCGTATGTTCTGGGGAACATCGCGTTATCATTTTGCCCAAATGTCTGTAACTTTAGAATTTTTTGACGAAAATGGTCTCAAACGATTAAGTTCGACTCCCCAATGAAGAATTCGAGGTCAAATTTGATTCTGTCCGTCCGGCCGTTGCCACGATAACTTGAGAACGAAAAGAGCTAGCGACTTGAAATTTTCAGAGTAGGTGGCGCATCCCAATACGACGGACAAGTTCGTTGATGGGCATAATCGGCCAAGTGGTTTCCGAGTCATAATTTTGTTTTCAACCAATATAAATCCGATCGAACTGAAACTTGGTGGGTAGTTGTAGAATATGAACCTAAGCACGTGAAATTTTGTGCGAATCGTATGGCTAGAAAATTTTTAAAAAATTATTAAAAAATATTTTTGTTGTCACGATAACTTGAGAACGGAATGAGATAGCGGCTTGAAATTTTCAGGTTAGGATGTGCACCAGAACGCGACATTTCAGTTTGTTTATGAGCATAATCGGCCAGACGGTTTTAGAGTTATAGCCATCTGAAATTTTCTGAAATTTGGTGGTTTTTTGTTCCTCATTAACTCGAAAAATACTGAACCGATTGAATTCAAACATGGTTATTAGTTGTAGAAGGCCAACGCGAAAATGTTTGCAAAATTTGGTGAGGATAGCATATGCAGAAAATTTTTAATAAATCATTGAAATAAAAAAAATCTATATATCAGTAACTATTCGTTTGAAATTGCTGAAATTTTGCAAGAGCCTTCATAACCTAACTCTACTGCCAACTTTCAAGTTTTAATACGATCGGTTAAATATTGTTGGAGATTCGAGCATTCTTGTGTGAGTTCAGTAGATGGGTGACCGTTGCCTCGATAACTTTCGAACGAAAGGAGATAGGGACTTGCAATTTTCAGGGTAGGTTGCGTATCCGAAAGGGAGAGTTGAGTTCGTTTTTGGGCAAAATCGGTCTAACGGTTTCCGAGTTATACCCACCTGGAATATTATTTCCTTAATAACTCAAAAAATAAATATTCGATCGCATTGGTGCTTGGTAACTAGTAGTAGAAAATCAACATAAAGACGTGTTTAAAATTTTGTAAGAACCGTACCGCTAGAAAATTTGAAAAAAATTACGAAAAAAAAAATTTTAAGAACCGTACCCCTAGAAAATTTTAAAAAAATCACGAAACAAAAAATTGGTTCAAGCACTGACGTGAAGTCAGAAGCTTTTGCGCGTATGTTCTATTGTCCATTCTTCTGTATTGGACACCCTTAATCGAATTTACCATGGTAAATTATGTTGTCCTTCCTTCCTGTATTGGACATTTAATTCGAATTTACCATGGTAAATTCGAATTAAGAGTGTTAAGTTATATATCATAAACTATTCGTCCGGCATGGCTGAAATTTTGGAAGAGCCTTCAGAACCTAACTCTTCTATAGAGTTCCAAGTTTGAACACGATCGGATCCATATTGTTGGAGAACTAAGCAGCCTATTGTGAGTTCGGCAGCTGGATGCGAATCGTCGTATGATACGTTGTCTATGGTCGTATTTTTGCGAGAACCTTCAAAAATATGAATGTCATGATGACATATTTTTGCGCGTATGTTCTTGGGAAAATCGTGTTATTTCATTACCAATCTATGGGAGATGATGACCCTACATTAGCGATCAGACCTGGTTTTGAAAGAGGTCCTCCTTAGGAGGAGGCAACTAAATATTGAAGGGATTTCTATGAACAAGAGTGAATATCTTTGAGAAATAGAGAAGGCGATTCTTCTTCAAATGATCCATGTACCTTCAGAGGAATATATTTGTGAGAGGGGACTTTTGAAAGGTTATGTATTATTTTTAATATGATATCGCTGAAATTTTGCTGAAGGCTTCAAAACTTAACTTTAAATTAACCACACCTTCCGATCTTGTAAGGTGAGATGCTCATTTGTCGATATTAAATCCCGTGATGGGTAGAGAGGAATTTTAGGCCAGTTTTTCTATCACTAATTAGAATATATCTTTATGTTTCACCTCAACACCTTTAGATCTATCAATGGGCATTTATTGGTTAAGAATAAGTAATTGAATATCACTGGAATTCAATTGAATTTCATTCAATATGTTAGTAACTAAACTTATAATTTTCTTTACTTTGATTATTTAAATATGTAATATTTTTCAAGAATAATTATGTATTCTTCTCCTAAAGAAGAATTGAAGGTAGAGAATAATATGTTAATTTTTTCATCATTGCTTTCTATCCTGACTTCACGAAAAAAAAAATTGGTTCAAGCACTGACATGAAGTCAGGAGCTTTTGCGCGTATGTTCTATTGACCATTCTCCTGTATTGGTCACTTTTAATCGAATTTACCATGGTGAATTCTATTGTCTATTCTCCTGTATTGGGCAGCCTTAATCGAATTCACCATGGTAAATTCGATTAAGAGTATCCAATACAGAAGAACAGACAATATAATTTACCATGGTAAATTCGATTAAAAGGAGAACAGACAATAGAATTCTCCATGGTAAATTCGATTAAGAGTGTTCAATACAGGAGAATGGACAATAGAACATACGCGCAAAAGATCCTGACTTGACGAAAAAAAATTGGTTCAAGCACTGACGTAAAGTCAGGAGCTTTTGCGCGTATGTTCTATTGTCCATTCTCCTGTATTGAACACTCTTAATCGAATTTACCATGGAGAATTCTATTGTCTGTTCTCCTTTTAATCGAATTTACCGTGGTAAATTCTTTTGTCTGTTCTTCTGTATTGGACACTCTTAATCGAATTTACCATGGTGAATTCGATGAAAAGTGTCCAATACAGGAGAATGGACAATAGAACATACGCGCAAAAGCTCCTGACTTCACGTCAGTGCTTCAACCAATTTTTTATTCGTCTATCTCAAAATGGGAGTGGAACCCTCGCTTCCCAAACAATTGGAGAGAAATTCTCAATTAATGAACACTTTCACAGACTCGTGTGTTGAAATCCGCTCGATAGATGCGGCCCGTGGGAGTGAGTTCGCCTCCTGGTATGCAAGACATCCCTTAGTCGTAAATATCCCGAGGGAATTAATATCTCATGACAGAATGGAGCCGGAATAGTTGGAAGGCAATAAAATGTCGATAACATTTGTGTCATTTAACAAGAAAATCGACTGCAGAGTTAATGGATGCTAATAGTATGAAGTCGTGGAAGAGCTAACTCAGAAAGCTATTTATCTCGATTTCATCTGAGTCTTTACCCGCGGCCTCGCCCGCCCGCTCATCATCAGTATACGGGGTGGGCCACGGTCGATGGTACCCTGGTCTTTTACGGAGAACGGGACCGGGACGTAAGATTGTATTGAAAATTTGGTTACTTGGCTAGGAACGGCTGCTCTATCGATCAAAAGACGAAGGGAGAAAACGAAAAAATTAAAAATGGAATATTCTATATTTTATTAAATAGATTTGTAACTCGCTACCCATTGTAAAAAAGATTCAGAAACATTATGAATAGCCCTAAAACCATCTTTGAATCTATATGTGCGACAATTATTAACTAAATGATCTATGGTTTCCTCTGCTTCCCCGCATTCATAACTAGGGCTCTCAACTGAGTTCCACCTGAAAAGCATGCTGTTGCAGCGACCATGACCGGTTCTTAGACGATTCAGAATATACCATATTCTCCTTGGAAGATCAAACCCCGGAACTCTATTTGAAGGATCAGAAATTAAATCTTTGTTGAATGTATTGCAAGAAATCCATTCAGACCGCCCATTTTCCTTGTCACTTTTATTCGAATTAAGAAAACAGGTGGACCATAATAGGTTTCGCGACTTCAATCTGGGAATCTTATTGTCTGGAATGTAGGAGATAATCGGAAATGAATTCGGAAAAGAATGAAATTTATTCCAAGAATTTGAAACAGCAGTCTGCCTGCGAATGTGGGGCGGGACAATGTTTGAAAGAACTGGCAACCAATGAATAGGTGTTGATCTAATAGTTCCAGTGATGATTCGCATAGATGTATTCAACTGTAAATCAATTTTTTGAGTATGAGCACTATTAAACCAGACGGGGCAACAATATTCAGCGGCAGAAAAAACCAAGGCTAAGGCTGCCGTTCGAAGAGTAGCTGCATCAGCAGCCCATGAAGTACCAGCTAATTTCTGCAGAATATTATTTCTCGTTTTCAACTTCAGACGCAAATCATCCAAATGAGCTTTGAAATTCAAAGATGAATCTAGTTTCACTCCTAGATATTTAGGATAAAAGTTATTTCTCAAGAAAGAATCACCGAAAGTTACACTCAATGTACTATATTTTTGGTGATTGTTCAAATGAAAGCAAGAAACCTCAGATTTATTCGGATTCGGACACAAACGCCACTGAAATAGGTACTTTTTCAGAATATCTAAATCTGCAGATAGATTATTTTCTATACTTTGGAAATCAGAATGACGAAATACAAGGGGAATGTCATCAGCGTATATGAATTTCTCAGACGAAGTAGCAGGAATATCACACAAATATAAATTGAAAAGAAGAGGTGCTAAAACTGAACCTTGTGGGAGACCATTATTCAAATTCTTGAATTTACTACTATTATTATCAATAAAAATGGGTTCAAGCCCTGTGGACAGGAGCTTTCTGGCGCTCTAGTTCAAACAGACAAATCATATCTCCGAAAGTATTGGTTTCTCAGAGTTGGGAATTATATCAATGTATTCTTATGATAGAACTGCATCATAAAGGAAATTCAATTCAAATAATAGTTTATTTATCAAGATTAACTGAGCAATCTGAGAATGAGAACTGCACCATGGCAGAAACCAAATTAAAATAGCTGAAATGAATTTGACTCTCTCTTATAGAACAGGATGAAAAGTACGAGTACGAACACAGATCATATAATAAAGCTTAGATAGAATAATTATAGCATTCTGTGAAAACATAGAAGTATGATTCATTATTGAAATTTAGAACTTCATCTTAGCAGATATTGAATTAAAACATCATAGAAGAATTTAAATTCAACAAGAGTGCCAAAAATTATCAATCCAAAACCAATAGACGAATTCTACCCAACAACGAACTCATCCGAGATATTCATTCCTCAATTCTATGATGAACGATAATATATATCTTTCCTCAAATCTACTCCAATACACCAATATTCCAGTTTTGTTTTTAGTGGAGATATTCTGAACTCAATATTATTAACTTACCATTCCCATCATCATATGGATTGACCATCGGCATGAAAATATCAACCAACAAAAAGTATGATATTATATTATAATTCTCATATTTATACGATTGCTGGAATGAATGACAATGTTATTAACTTACCATTACCATTCCCATCATCATATGGATTGACCATCGGCATGAAAATATCAACCGACAAAAAGTATGATATTATATGAGGAGTAACTTTTCAAAACGCATTATGTCCAATTTGGGCGAAATTGAGTTTGAAGCGGAATCAGAAATGTTTTCTGTTGCTCTATAGCCCTATGTAAACAAAATCTTCCAAATGGCATTATGTCCCTCTGTAATTCAAATCCAAAGTATGTAAGTCGCATCGCAATGAATTATGTTTACGTTTGCATTTTTAAAAGAAATAAAATATAACCAAAAACATGTTTTATCGATTTGCTCATGTTAATAAGGTTACAGGCCAACACTTACTGTGCAGACTGTTTTCTCTAAATGTATAAAAAATCGCAACAAACAGCATTATTTTCAATTTCAACCACATCAAAACGCATTATATACAATGAGATGAATCAAAACGCATTAAGTCCAAACGTTTTTTACATTTTCTGTGTATATCTGATCAATATTGATTTAAATGAGATTAGTTATTACCTTTAGATGTAAATTTCTATCAAACAAACTCGACATACTCAAATTATAAGCCAGGGAGGAAGAAAAAATCGTTTTTCGTTGATTCCCAATAAAATGGTTTTTGGACTTAATGCGTTTTGATAAGTTGCTCCTCATATTATGATTCTCATATTGATACCATTACTGGAATGAATGACAATGAGACAACGTCAAAGTTGACATTATAACAATTCATAGAATAGCCACAGAATAATTCTATCATTGAAATTTTGAAAAATCATATCTCCGAAAGTATTAGCTTGTTAGAGTTTAAAATGATATGAATGGATTCTTATGGTAAAACTGCTTATTGAAAAAAATTTAATTTGGAATTTGTTTCGTAAAAAAAAATTTTTTTTTTGTTACTCCGAAACCATCTGTCCGATTTTGCCCAATAACGAACTTAGCCGAGATATTTATTCCCCAAACCTACTCTGAAAATTTCAACTCTCTAGCTGCTTCCGTTCGAGAGTTATCGTGCCTACGGCCGGACGGCCGGCCGGACCGGCCGGACAGAATGAATTTCGACCACGGATTCTTGATCAGTGAGTCGAACCAAATCGTTTAAGACCATTTTCATCGAAATATTCGAAAATTACAGACATTTTGGCAAATTGATAAGCACTCAGTTCCGAGGAACTAGAGCGCCAAAAACACGAAACCTTCTATCCGAGAGCATGTTTTCGAGTAAACGAACCATTTTGCCACACTTTAAATGAGTATAAGGTTTAAAAATCAAACCATCTCTCCATACCGTGTCAATATCTTGTCTAAGATTGAAGTTTATGTTATGATTATGTTGAGAGTAGAAATTGGCAACGTCTCGGCGAATTGCTTTGACCTTGACGATATTTCAGCAGTGCTAACCGGCCTCTGTTTTTGGTTACGAAAACGTGATAGACCTAAATCATGAGACTTTAGAAAAGTGAATGGAGTATAGATATCTGAAGAAGCTACCGTGGTAGCGGAAAAATTTTTATATTTTCAAGAATAAATACATGGAAATTTGAGTGATTTATTATGCTCGATTGAATTTGAAGTTTATATCGCCAATGTCAGAGAAAAGGAACTTATTCCAAGCTATGCAGTATTACCTATTTTCCTGGTAGGAAACTAATAAATCGAGCAATTCGGGGCAAAATCCACCCAGCCACAGATGGAACCTCTACCGAATCTATATTAACTCGAATGCTTTTCCAATCTCTTCCATGTTGTTTCCGGCCAAACCTTCTCCTCGCGAAACTACGATATTGTACATTGGAAGTAAATTGCCAAGCGCTTCTACAAGATTCGTGGAAGGCACAGATTTTTTAGGGCACCTAGTGGACAAGTCGAACAGGATACCATTTTGTTCGGAACAATTCAGAATATCTTAACATTATGTATACTCCATTCACTTTTATATAGTCTCCCGGTTGGCCATGAAGTTTTGACACATTTCACCATGTATATTTTGAAAATGTTAGGTTATAGTCATTTTCCTGTCAGATAACTACGCAACGTTGTCCTCTCTTCATACGAGTCGTAGTAATTACGTATTTTCACAATGTGAATTTACTTCGGAAAAATAATGAATTTGAGAAGATTTATGTGAATTCAATAATTCCAAGTACCTGGCGACTGTTGAAGAACATTTTTCCTCTGTTGTTACTGGAAATATTTCACGATTATAATCTGGTTGGAAGATTAAATTTTGCTATTTTCTTGTATGGAAATCAAGAATCAAGTGTTGGTAATGTTTTGAAAAATACTGGATATAGTAGTCCGTTACTTTGTGGTGGTTCATTTGAGAAAAAATTGGTTCAAGTCCTGTGGACAGAAACTTTGGCGCTCTTGTTCAAACTTTGACAAATCATATCTCCGAAATTAGTGGTCTCTGGGAATGATGAAAATGGATTCTTAAGATAGAACTGCATCATGAAAGGTATTAAATTCAAACAGACCGATTCTCCCCAATAACCAACTTATCCGAGATATTCATACCTCAAATCTACTCTGAAAATTATATTATATCAATTAAAACTTAAGACAATATTGCAGTTTTGTTTTTACTGGGGATATTCTGAACCCAATTTGATTATGAATCTTACCATAGAATATATTTCCATCATCATATGAATTATACACGGGCATTATATTATCAGCTTGAAAGTATAAAATCATATCATCCTCATAATTCTACGATAGCTGAGGTTATTTCATTGGTCATTTTGCATTCAATCATACTTTGTTTTCTAGAGCAGGAGGTGTATTTTATATCAAGAATAACGAACCAGAAATAATTTTGACATTTATCTCTCATAGGAAAATAAGATGACATGTAAGAACACAGATCGTATAATAAAACATAGATATAATAATTAAGTTCAGCATTATGTGAAAACATAGAAGTACGATTAATTATTGAAAATTCGAAAAATCATATCTCCGAAAGTATTAGCTTTTTAGAGTTGAAAATGATATCAATGGATTCTTATGGTGAAACTGCATCTTGAAAGAAATTGAATTTGAAATTTGTAATGTAAAAACAATTTTTTTTTTGTTACTCCGAAACTATCAGGCCGATTTTGCCCAATAACAAACTTAATCGAGATATTCATCCCCCAAACCTACTCTGAAAATTTCGACTGCCTAGCTCATTCTGTTGGAGAGTTATTGTAGAAACGAAATTTTAATTTTTTTTTAAACACTTTACAGCAACCCGATGAATACAAAACTTCGCATGCATATAAAGGTCATTATTCTACAAGAATCGGCAACTTTTGAAACGGTCAATAAATGTCTCTATTTCAGTATCGTAATGACTCCATTCCAGCACTGAGAACAGTGCTGGAATGAACTCATTTCCGCATTGTTTCTAGTTATACTCGTATTTTTCGTTTTGTAGTAGTCAGCACTGACATTCGATCCTATCAAATTTCAACACACGTCAATTGACAATACAATATAATCTGGATATAGTGAAATAATTGTTGAGGAAAAGCTTTATTTTCATTAAAAAATATGGTACTAGAGATTTCCTTCTTGCAAATTTTGAATCATTGTAGCTATTAGGAAAGTTTTTTAAATCTGATTTCCATGCCCTACGTACGTTTCAAATTCGAATTCCGTAATCTGTCAACTTTCGTAACAGTCACACCAACTACCAAGATACAATACAAAAGTCACTAGGATGTATAATCCGAATTTTTCATTAAATTTCAACAGTATTTTACAAAACTTGCCTGACATAGAGAAAATATCGTCTAATACTCGTTGCAGAAGGCAATTCCAACACTCATGCGTACGAAAACTCGCTCCGTGGTCGCTCGTTTTCGAATTTCGCATTCGTGTTTGAATAGGAGCCCATTCTGCAACTTGTTTTAGAATATACTATTCTTAACTTCCTTAACTTTTGTGGAGCGGTATCTTTATTTGACTATTTCACTCCTATGATAATCTGTCCAATCACAGGCCAAAGACAGCTCGTGTTATCGCGAAAACATCAACTGTCTCTGAATTATGATTGGTCTTACAACTTTGCTGTTTTCAACGACTCCACCATATATACGGACGGTTTGACCAAGGGCACCCTTATGAAAATGTTTAGCGGTGGGGGGCTAGGCATAAAGATATTCAATAAGTATAATATTTGACAAAACAATTTTCGCACATTTTGTTCGTGAAATAGTCTAATGAAATATCACTAATGACTGAATTTATCTTATCTGTCTTTTATTTTTAACTCAACTGAGTTGCTTGGAGGAAACACCAAACGTCCTTCGGACTCGTGGTGTTTTCAAGCAACTCAGTTTCGTTAAGAAATAAGTCGACAGACTCATCGCGAAAATTCAGTCACTAGTGATATTAATACTGATAATTATTATGATCAAGAATTCAATGGATAAATTGGCATCTACTTCATCAATATTCATGACTTCTCTGGAATTTCAGAATGTGAAAATCAGGCATACGACAAGACATCATCTTCGTTCGGCACAACTCAACACCTGCGAACTTAGATCCTAGATACAAGAAATGAGAACACAAAGGTATTGGAATAACATAGGGACGAAGTTTGCTGGGGAAGCTCGACAGCGTGCCTTGTAAGTTGTAAGCGGATCTTTGGTTCGTTGTTGAGAAAGGAAGTAGAATCGAGTATACGCTTAGTTTCCGAGGTGGTTAATAATTTATCACGGAAAATGCCGCATAGCATGATTCTGAATTAGTAAAGGGCGGAAATGCGTATCGGTAACGATCGGTTATTAACCTATCTCAGAAGATATTCGTGTGCAGTTTCGATCTTCTTTATACAGGGTCTTTATAAATGTATAATATAAATATACAGGGTGAGTCTTTGACCACTGCATTAATTTTAACCAAAGATTCCTCTCATCAAATGAAACACTTTTTGCGCGTATGTTCTGGGGAACATCGCGTTATAGTTTTGCCCAAATGTCTGTAACTTTCGAATTTTTTGACGAAAATGGTCTCAAACGATTAAGTTCGACACCCCAAAGAAGAATTCGAGGTCAAATTTGATTCTGTCCGTCCGGCCGTACGGCCGTCCGTTGCCACGATAACTTGAGAACGAAAAAAGCTAGCGACTTGAAATTTTCAGGGTAGGTGGCGCATCCCAATACGACGGACAAGTTCGTTAATGGGCATAATCGGCCCAGTGGTTTCCGAGTAATAATTTTGTTTTCAACCAATATGAATCCGATCAAATTGAAACTTGGTGGGTAGTTGTAGAATATGAACCTAAGCACGTTTGTGAAATTTTGTGCGAATCGTATGGCTAGAAAATTTCAAAAAAATTATTAAAAAATATTTTTGTTGTCACGATAACTTGAGAACGGAATGAGATAGCGGCTTGAAATTTTCAGGTTAGGATGTGCACCAGAACGCGACATTTCAGTTTGTTTATGAGCATAATCGGCCAAACGGTTTTAGAGTTATAGCCATCTGAAATTTTCTGAAATTTGGTGGTTTTTTGTTCCTCATTAACTCGAAAAATACTGAACCGATGGAATTCAAACATGGCTATTAGTTGTAGAATGCCAACGCGAAAATGTTTGCGAAATTTGGTGAGGATAGCATTTGTAGAAAATTTTTAATAAATCATTAAAAATAAAAAAAAAAAAATTCTATATATCAGTAACTATTCGTTTGAAATTGATGAAATTTTGCAAGAGCCTTCATAACCTAACTCTACTGCCAAGTTTCAAGTTTTAATACGATCGGTTAAATATTGTTGGAGATTCGAGCATTCTTGTGCGAGTTCAGTAGAAGGGTGACCGTTACCTCGATAACTTTCGAACGAAAGGAGATAGGGACTTGCAATTTTCAGGGTAGGTTGCGTATCCGAAAGGGAGAATTGATTTCGTTTTTACCATGGTAAATTCGAATTAAGTGTCCAATACAGGAGAATGGACGACATAATTAACCATGGTAAATTCGATTAAGGGTGTCCAATACAGAAGAATGGACAATAGAACATACGCGCAAAAGCTTCTGACTTCACGTCAGTGCTTGAACCAATTTTTTCAATTACCATTTTTCCAGATTCGGCTCAGGTAAAAAGTTACAAGCGTTTAAAGATTTCACAATGTGCTAATACACTCCCGCATATAAATTATCTATGACATTGTTGGCGGACGAGAATAAGGCATGGTGACGTGATTTACAGCTTGATTCGGGATTCCAACGCTCAGGGACGGATCCATAAAAGTAGTGAAATTTCTGGAGAGTTCCAATTCAAAACATTCAATGAAGAATATCTCGAAAACGGTGCGTTTAAGGAGAAATGATGAAGAATCATATAATGTTCTAAAACGATGGAATATTCTTGAAATGACTCAAGAAAAACTTTATATGCTTTCTTTATGCTAATTTCGTTTAGTTTTATGAATCCACGAGTCCATAACTAGAAAACCAGTAGAAGTAGAAAATAAGTAATATTTGGAAAATATGTATCATAGTTATAGGAAACTTTACGCCATCATTCATTTTATTCGAAAAAAGGATGTCAAAACTACAAAATAAAAACTGATTTTTTTTCAAAATTTCAACAGCGTGTATCTTTTTACCTGAGCTGAATTTGGAAAAATGTTAAATGAAAAAAGTGTTTCATTTGATGAGAGGAATCTTTGGTTAAAATTAATGCAGTGGTCAAAGACTCACCCTGTATAACATCGTCGTTGATTCTGAAATGCTCTCATTTTGTCGCTTCATATATTATGCATTCTGTTCACGTTTGCAATTCCAGCCACTGAATTCATAATATACACATAACCCACTTTCTCCTTTGTTTACATTGGCAATGATAAATGATAAGTTCCAAAATGATTCTTACTGGGATATTACTTTTCCTCCCGTCCTGTTTGGGCCTGTTTTTATTATACAAAATTAATTGATTTAATAGCTGATATAGTTCGCATTAAGTTTGTAGAAAGTGAAATTTTCAAATAAATGATTTTTTAAGCTATTGATAACTGAATGCATACTGTTGAACTAATTTTAATGTTCGAATGCAGGTAATAAATCAATACAAATAGACAGAATACATTGAATAATTGTAAAATAACTATATTCCAGTTTGAGTTCACTGTGGACTCACTATGAAAACTACAAAAGTAACTACACTCCTGTCCACTACACTTTTTGTCGTCTGAAATATGTTTCGGAAACAAAGTTTCTCTATTTCAGCATCGTAATGAGTCCATTCCAGCACTGAAAACAGTGCTGGAATGAACTCATTCCCGCATTGTTTCTAGTTATATTTTTCGTTTTGTGGTAGTCATTACTTACATTCGATCCTATCAGATTTCAACAATTTCAATTGACAATACAATATAATCTGGATATAGTGAAATAATTGTTGAGGAAAAGCTTTATGTTCATTGAAAAATATGGTACTAGAGATTTCCTTCTTGCTAATTTTGAATCATTCATGCTATTAGGAAACTGTTTTAAATCTGATCTCCATGCCCTACGTACGTTTCAAATTCAAATTCCGTAATCTGTCAACTTTCGTAACAGTCACACCAACTACCAAGATACAATACAAAAGTCACTAGGATGTATAATCCGAATTTTTCATAAAATTTCAACAGTAGTTTACAAAATTTGCCTGAAATAGAAAAAATATCGTCTAATACTCGTTGCAGAAGGCAATTCCAACACTCATGCATTCGAAAACTCGCTCCTTCGTCGCTCGTTTTCGAATTTCGCATTCGTGTTTTAATTTTTTTAATTAATCAATTTCTACACTCAAGTATGGGTTGACCCTTAGTCATAAACCGCTTAGTGACAATAATGAGTTGTTGAAAGGGATTAGATCATTATTCAATAAAATATCAATTTTCTTATACATTTCGATCCCTTCAAGCGTTCTTAAGTACACTTTGTTGGAATTTTCCAACAATTTGACGCAATTTTCTGAAATTGAGTGGCCAGTTGTATAAAACGTGATTTGCAACAGCAGATTTATGGATGTTGTTCCAAATGTGTCCCGTATGCTCTTTATACCGTGTGGCAATGTTTCTGGTTGTTTGCCCCACGTAACACTTGTTGCAATCTAAACAATTGAATTTCATATATATCCAATTTTATATAAGTATATGAAATTAAATGTGTAGGAAATTTGCCCAGTCAACATTGGGCGGAGTATCATCCACCCTCTCCCATGGCCTCCCCATGGCCTCCCATGGCCCATTGTGGTAAAAAATATCAAAAGTTCTTGGAATGACTCCCAATTTCGCACATCGGAAAAACAATACCATCCCATCATTTTTCCTCAATACCAACCCAATCTGACAATTTTTATCTGATTTACAGCAGTTTGAATAAATGTACAAAACTCCTGAGGATATGCCATGGCTCATTTTGGTCGAAAATGTTAAATGATGTTGGAATATTTGAAGGATATGGAATCAAATCTTTGTTGAATAAATCGCTATAAATCCTTTCAGACCGCCAAACTTCCTTGTCACTTTTATTCGAATTGAGAAAACAGTTATTCCATAAAGGATTACGTGACTCCAATCTGGGTATCTTGTTGCCTGGAATATAGGAGAGAATCGGAAAAGAATTTGGAAATAATGAAATTTATTCCAAGAATTTAAAACACTAATTTGCCTACGAATGCGCGGAAGGACAATGTTTGAAAGATCTGGTAGCCAATGAATAGGTGTAAATCTAATAGTTCCAGTGATGATCCTTATAGATGAATTCAGATTTGCATCAATTTTTTACGCATCAACACTGTTAAACCAGACGGGGCAACAATATTCAGCGGCAGAAAAAAACAAGGCTAAGGCTGCCGTTCGAAGAGTAGGCTCATCAGCACCCCATGAAGTAGCAGCTAATTTCTGCTAAGTTACTTCATTGTTTTGAGATTGATACATTAATTGTTATGCGGAAATGATGTTATTCTGAACACTATTAATATAAATCAACAACGTCGGCCTCTGATGGCCTCATGAAGTCGACAAATTTCTTTCGATATTTTCTCATAGGATTTCTCAGATGAAGAGCTATACAGGGTGAGTCTTTGACCACTGCATTAATTTTAACCAAAGATTCCTCTCATCAAATGAAACACTTTTGTCATTTAACATTTTTCCAAATTCAGCTCAGGTAAAAAGATACTGACTGTTGAAATTTCGAAAAAATATCAGTTTTTATTTTGTAGCTTTGACATCCTTTTTTCGCATAAAATGAATGTTGGCGTAAAGTTTCCTATAAATATGATACATATTTTCCAAATATTAGTTATTTTCTACTTCTACTGGTTTTCTAGTTATGGACTCGTGGATTCATAAAACTAAACGAAATTAGCATAAAGAAAGCATATAAAGTTATTCTTGAGTCATTTTAGAATATTCCATCGTTTTAGAACATTATATTAGTCTTCATCATTTGTCCTTAAACAAACCGTTTTCGAGATATTCTTCATCGAATGTTTTAAAATGGAAAACACCAGAAATTTCACTACTTTTATGGATCCGTCCCTGAGCGTTGGAATCCCGAATCAAGCTGTAAACCACGTTACCATGCCTTATTCTCGTCCGCCAACAATGTCATAGATAATTTATATGCGGGAGTGTATTAGCACATTGTGAAATCTTTAAACGCTTGTAACTTTTTACCTGAGCCGAATCTGGAAAAATGGTAAATGAAAAAAGTGTTTCATTTGATGAGAGGAATCTTTGGTTAAAATCAATGCAGTGGTCAAAGACTCACCCTGTATATTTCTGCAGACACTAATAACATGAAATTAAGTGATTCCTGTTCAGGATTCTGAAAATTACTCCAATAATGACCCTACACCATTGTGATGAACAGTTTTTTATTCAGCTTGACAAGGGTATTCTATTAAATTTGTATTCGTTCGTTTCACAGTTCAATACGTCTTCAAGAGAGTTAGGTTACAGATAAACACAGATTTTCAACCCCTGCCCCTGTTGCTGAATGAACCCGAATACCTCGCAAGCAGGCAGGTGAAAGTGAGCAGAAGAAAACGAAATTTATGGGTTTTCAGTGAGGGGCTTCCTGAAACTCAATAAAATCGACCAATTTCGTTCTGCTCCGCGGAAAATCGAATTAAACGAAATGAAGTTATCAATTTCTTCTTGGAAGACACGTTTCGCTGGTATTCGGAAGTAGGGAAATGGGGATAATCACCTCATAAATCATCCCCGCCTACCCCATGAATATCCGGACCGAAAAGATTGATGATGCTCGCCTCGAAGGACAAGAATTGAATATTGAGTGTTGCTTGGCTGGCTGGCTGCAAAGTTCTCAATATGGGCGTCGTTGAGGAAGCTCTATTTCACGTTTATACAGCATGGAAAAGCAAAATGGATTAAATTCATTATCTTGGTTAGTGTACATATTTATGGAAAATCCCGAAACACCTCAAATTTAAATTTCAAATTGTCATTCTTCTTCGTAAAAATGCTAACCGTACTTTCCGTACCCTTCGAAAGACAGGCACAATCCCCAATTTCTCAAATAGGATGCATGGGCTTGTGATACATCGTTCGAAAGATAATAATAATAATAATAATAATAATAATAGTGTCTTTATTTGCATGTTTATAAACATAACATAAGGGCGAAGTCTAGCCAAAAGCTACTCCACTCAACAATTCTTTATTCAGAAATGATATCACTTTCATTGCAAAAATCAAATTAGAAAAAAATTAAAATCAAATGTTTAGCGAAATTTGGTACAATATCAAAAACCAAAATGTAATACAAAATGTGGACAGGAGCTTTGGCGCTCTTGTTCAATCATTGACAAATAATATCTCCGAAATTATTGGTTTCTCAGATTTTTTTATTTGCGCGTATGTTCTGGGGAACATCGCTTTATCATTTTGCCCAAATGACTGTAACTTTCGAAGTTTTTGACGAAAATGGTCTCAAACGATTTAGTTCGACTCCCCAATGAAGAATTCGAGGTCAAATTTGATTCTGTCCGGCCGGCCGTTGCCACGATAACTTGAGAACGTAAAGAGCTAGCGACTTGAAATTTTCAGGGTGGGTGGCACATCCCAATACGACGGACAAGTTCGTTAATGGGCATAATCGGCCCAGTGGTTTCCGAGTAATAATTTTGGTTTCAACCAATATGAATCCGATCGAATTGAAGCTAGGTGAGTAGTTGTAGAATATGAACCTAAGCACGTTCGTGAAATTTTGTGCGAATCGTATGGCTAGAAAATTATTAAAAAATATTTTTGTTGTCACGATAACTTGAGAACGGAAAGAGATAGCGGCTTGAAATTTTCAGGTTAGGATGTGCATCAGAACGCGACATTTTAGTTTGCTTATGAGCATAATCGGCCAAACGGTTTTAGAGTTATAGTCATCTGAAATTTGGTTGTTTTTTGTTCCTCATTAACTCGAAAAATACTAAACCGACTGAATTCAAACATGGTTTTTAGTTGTAGAATGCCAATGCGAAAATTCTTGCGAAATTTCGTAACGCGAAAATTCTTGCGAAATTTCGTGAGGATAGTATTTGTAGAAAATTTTCAAAAATCATTGAAAATTGAAAAAAATTCTATATATCAATAACTATTCGTTTGAAATTGCTGAAATTTTGCAAGAGCCTTCATAACCTAACTCTTTTGGCAAGTTTCAAGTTTTAACACGATCGGTTAAATATTGTTGGAGATTCGAGCATTCTTGTGTGAGTTCAGTAGATGGGTGACCGTTGCCTCGATAACTTTCGAACGAAAGGAGATAGGGACTTGCAATTTTCAGGGTAGGTTGCGTATCCGAAAAGGAGAGTTGAGTTCGTTTTTGGGCATAATCGGTCTAACGGTTTCCGAGTTATACCCACCTGGAATATTATTTCCTTGATAACTCAAAAAATAATTATTCGATCGAATTGAAGCTTGGTAACTAGTAGTAGAAAATCAACACAAAGACGTGTTTAAAATTTTGTAAGAACCGTACCCCTAGAAAATTTGAAAAAAATGACGAAAAAAAAATTTTAAGAACTGTACCCCTAGAAAATTTCAAAATAATCACGAAAAAAAAAATTGTTTCAAGCACTGACGTGAAGTCAGAAGCTTTTGCGCGTATGTTCTATTGTCCATTCTTCTGTATTGGACACCCTTAATCGAAGTAACCATGGAATATTATGTTGTCCATTCTCCTGTATTGGACACTCTTAATCGAATTTACCATGGTAAATTCGAATTAAGAATGAAAACACAATGTTATGGTTTTTTGCGCGTATGATCTGGGAAACATCGCGTTATCATTTTGCCCAAATGTACGTAACTTTCGAATTTTTTCACAAAAATGGTCTCAAACGATTTAGTTCGACTCCCCAATGAAGAATTCGAGGTCAAATTTGATTCTGTGTGGCCGGCCGACCGGCCGTTGCCACGATAACTTGAGAACGAAAAGAGCCAGCGACTTGAAATTTTCATGGTGGGTGGCGCATCCCAATACGACGGACAAGTTCGTTAAAGGGCGAAATCGGCCCAGTGGTTTCCGAGTAATAATTTTGTTTTCAACCAATATAAATCCGATCGAATTGAAACTTGTTGAGTAGTTGTAGAATATGAACCTAAGCACGTTTATGGAATTTTGTACGAATCGTATGGCTAGAAAATTATTAAAAAATTATTAAAAAATATTTTTGTTGTCACGATAGCTTGAGAACGGAAAGAGATAGCGGCTTGAAGTTTTCAGGTTAAGATGTGCATCAGAACGCGACAATTCAGTTTGTTTATGAGCATAATCGGCTAAACGGTTTTAGAGTTATAGCCATCTGAAATTTATTTGTTTTTTGTTCCTCATTAAATCGAAAAATACTGAACCGATTGAATTCAAACATGGTGATTAGTTGTAGAATGCCAACGCGAAAATTCTTGCAAATTTCGTGAGGATAGTATTTGTAAAAACTTTTTAAAAAATCATTGAAAATTGAAAAAAAACCAAGTATTCTTATAAAAGAACTGCATCATAAAGGAAATTATATTCAAATAATAGTTTATTTATCAAGATTAAATGAGCAATCTAAGAATGAGAACTGCATCATGGAAGAAATCAAATTAAAATAGTTGAAATGAATTTGACTCTTTCTTATAAAACAGGATGAAATGTACGAGTATGAACACAGATCATATAATAAAGCTTAGATAGAATGATTATAGCATTCTTTGAAAACATAGAAGTACGTACGATTCATTATTGAAATTTAGAAAAATCATGTCTCCGAAAGAATTAGCTTGTTGGAGTTGAAAATGATAACGATGGATTTTAATGGTGAAACTGCATCTTAAATAAAAATTACAGACATTTGGGCAAATTGATAAGCACTCAGTTCCGAGGAACTAGAGCGCCAAAAAGAACTACTGAATATTTTCTCAAAATTCCCTTTCCGGGATTTGAGCCCGCCTTCTCTCGTTCCGAAACCGAAAACGGACTGACTAGACGAAACGGCTATCGGGATCCTCGTACGATCTTGTCGATCTCCGGTATTAGAATAAAATGTCGGTACTTACCTGGGATATATATTCTTAATTTTCACTTTTCGACATAAAATCGCCACATGGGGGTTTATTTGACGGTTTTTTACCCTTGTCTCTCTAAGTCGATTTTGACGTTTCTCGAACCAACTATTAGCAAGGAATTAGACAATGTCATGTCTCAAGACAATAAGTTGACATTGTGACAATTCATACATAGAATAATTATATAATTCTGTGAAAACGTAGAAATACGATTTTTTATTGAAATTTTGAAAAATCATATCTCCGAAAGTATTAGCTTGTTAGAGTAAAAATGATATCATTGGATTTTTATGGTGAAACTACTTATTGAAAAAAATTTAATTTGGAATTTGTTATGTAAAAAAAAAAAATTTTTTTTTGTTACTCCGAAACCATCTGTCCAATTTTGACAATAATGAACCTAACCGAGATATTTATCTCTCAAACCTACTCTGAAAATTTCAACTCTCTAGCTCATTCCGTTCTAGAGTTATCGGCGAGTTATCCTCGAGAGAGGACGGCCGGACCGGCCGGACAGAATGAATTTCGACCACGGATTCTTGATCAGTGAGTCGAACCAAATCGGTTAAGACCATTTTCATCGAAAAATTCGAAAATTACAGACATTTGGGCATATTGATATTGACTTCATTTTTGGGCATAATCGGTTAAACGGTTTCCGAGTTATACCCACCTGGAATATTATTTCCTTGATAACTCAAACAATAAATATTCGATCGAATTGAAGCTTGGTAACTAGTAGTAGAAAATCATCATAAAGACGTGTTTAAAATTTTGTAAGAACCGTACCCCTAGAAAATTTTAAAAAATTGGTTCAAGCACTGACGTGAAGTCAGAAGATTTTGCGCGTATGTTCTATTGTCCATTCTTCTGTATTGGACACCCTTAATCGAATTCACCATGGTAAATTATGTTGTCCATTCTCCTGTATTGGACACTCTTAATTCGAATTTACCATGGTAAATTCGAACTAAGGGTGTGTCCAATACAGAAGAATGGACAATAGAACATAAAAAAGCTTCTGACTTTTTTCGTGATTTTTTTGAAATTTTCTAGGGGTGCGGTTCTTAAAATTTTTTTTTCGTCATTTTTTTCAAATTTTCCAGGGGTACGGTTCTTACAAAATTTTAAACACGTCTTTATGGTGATTTTCTACTACTAGTTACCAAGCTTCAATTCGATCGACAATTTATTTCTTGAGTTATCAAAGAAATAATATTCCAGGTGGGTATAACTCGGAAACCGTTCGACCGATTATGCCCAAAAACGAACTCAACTCTCCCTTTCGGATACGCAACCTACCCTGGAAATTGCAAGTCCTTATCTCCTTTCGTTCGAAAGTTATCGAGGAACGGTCACCCATCTACTGAACTCACACAAGAATGCTCGAATCTCCAACAATATTCAACCGATCGTGTTAAAACTTGAAACTTGGCAGTAGATTTAGGTTATGAAGGCTCTTGCAAAATTTCAGCAATTTCAAACGAATAGTTACTGATATATAGAATTTTTTTTTTCAATTTTCAATGATTTTTTAAAAATTTTTTACACATACTATCCTCACGAAATTTTGCTAGAATTTTCGCATTGGCATTCTACAACTAACTACCATGTTTGAATTCAATCGGTTTAGTATTTTTCGAGTTAATGAGGAACAAAAAACAACCAAATTTCAGATGGCTATAACTCTAAAACCGTTTGGCCGATTATGCTCATAAACAAACTGAAATGTCGCGTTCTGGTGCACATCCTAACCTGAAAACTTCAAGCCGCTATCTCTTTCCGTTCGCAAGTTATCGTGACAAAAAAAATATTTTTTAATAATTTTTTAAAATTTTCTAGCAATACGATTCGTACAAAATTTCACAAACGTGCTTAGGTTCATATTCTACAACTACACACCAAGTTTAAATTCGATCGGATTTATAATGGGTGAAAACAAAATTATTACTCGGAAACCACTCGGCCGATTATGCCCATTAACGAACTTGTCCGTCGTCTTGAGATGCGCCACCCACCCTGAAAATTTCAAGTCGCTAGTTCTTTTCGTTCTCAAGTTATCGTGGCAACGGCCGGACGGACAGAATCAAATTTGACCTCGAATTCTCCATTGGGGAGTCGAACTAAATCGTTTGAGACCATTTTCGTCAAAAAATTCGAAAGTTACAGACATTTGGGCAAAACTATAACGCGATGTTCCCCAGAACATACGCGCAAAAAATGACGGAAAAAAAATTTTAAGAACCGCACCCCTAGAAAATTTCAAAAAAATCACGAAAAAAAAATTGGTTCAAGCACTGACGTGAAGAAAGAAGCTTTTACGCGTATGTTCTATTGTCCATTCTCCTGTATTGGACACCCTCAATCGAATTTACCATGGTAAATTCGAATTAAGAGTGTCCAATACAGGAGAATGGACAACATAATTTACCATGGTAAATTCGACTAAGGGTGTCCAATACAGAAGAATGAACAATAGAAAATACGCGCAAAAGCGTCAGTGCTTGAACCAATTTTTCATTTTCTTGAAGGCAAATAAGTTTCGTATTATTTGTAATGAATTTCGGTAACCACATAATATTACTCTTTCTATTTTGAGATTTGCAATAATAATAAAAGTGATAACATTTCTGAATAGAGAATGACGCAACCTTTCAAACGATGTATCACAAGCCCATACTTCCTATTTGAATAATTCAGGTTTGTACCTGTTGTCGAAGGGGGTTGAGGGTAGGGTTCGCATTTGTACGAAGAAGAATGACAATAAAAAATTTTAATTTAATGTGTGTTAGGATTTTCCATAAATATGTACAGTAACCAAGATAATGAATTCATTCTATTTGGCTTTTTCATATGGATTTGAATCAACTTAAAGCCAAAGCCTCAATACATTATCACGACGCTCCCCAGAGTTTTTTGTGCTTTCGGACTGCTTCTATTGATTCGATACTCATGAAATTTCGCGTGAACCTTGGAGTAATTATTTCATATCTATAGTTACCAAGTTCTAACTTTATCGAATTCCTAGTTTTGGAAACATTGGAAAATTTTTATTTCAAATAGCTATATCCCCGAAATAATGGGCAGATTTTGCCAATTCACGAACTCGACTATTGCATGTTGACATCGAACCTACCCTTCAAAGTCTCGAAGTCCATCTCATCGTATTTACTGATGGACATGATCGATTTTGTCAATGTCTTTCGAGACCGTTTTCGGTTTAAAATTCGAAAATTACAAACGTTTGCGCGAAACTATGACGCTCTCTCACAGACGTATGGACAAAACGATAACGCTCTCTTACTAGCGCGGAATAAAAACCATACGAGCGATGGAGAAAAGATGATCATTTCGTCCACACCATATCCATTATAATATATTATACGGTCCGAAAAATTGGTACTCGAAAACAGAAAGAGATAAAAGCGGAGCCCGTACGGAACATTAATAGCGTCGATTTATCGAGCTATGCTCTATAATAAAACTTGTTATTTCCGTATAGAAAATGGCATCGCGAATGCGACTCATCTCGCCGCTGATTCTTATCAGACCATCGTCAGATGTTTCACAATTCACAACGTTTAGAAACAACCTTATCCCACCAAACATATTTAATGTAAAATATCCAACAAATTCAGTGACAGATCGACGATTTACGGGGCTCTATGCTTGAAAACTTTCGGGGCCCTCCCCTCCACTTTTTCAATTTCTTTCGAAACAATTTTTAATCAGAATTCGGTTTTTTCAAAACAAACTTAACAAGAGTATATCAGGTACAAAATACAAATCAATCTTTCTTTCTACAGAAAAAAACAAATAAACATGAACATGAAAAATTATCCTTACATAGTATAAAACAAAGTCGCTTCCTGCTGTTTGTTTGTTCCTATATGTAAGCTTAGTTCTTTAAACCTACGTGAAGGATTTTGATGCGGTTTTTTTTAATAGATAGACATTGGGTTTCACGAAGCTTCGATTAGCTTAATTGTGGATTTAATACGATGGTTGTATCAAAAATGAACTGAAAATCGACATAGAATCGCACTAATTCGGCAATTAAGAGCTGTCAAAGCTTTGTGAAACCCACATAGAGTGATTCAATAGGAAGGTTTATACGTATAATACATGCATAATATATTAGAGAAACACTGATTATTTTAGAGGTTTCTAATGTGATTTCGTAAATAAACACATTTTTTTGCGCTTACATTGCAAACGCTGGCTGAACCCTACGAGATAGATCAAAATAATGTAGTACAGTATGGTACACCTTAAAAAGGTCTACAAAAAAGTCCGCGATGGTATATGTCTATCTCTTAAGGATAACCCACCAATAAATATGTTTTATCCTTTACATTCTACGAGAAATAATGGCTTGATTACGAAGCTATTTTAAGCAATACACCATTGATCCTTATCCAATTAAGTACCTTAAATGCATTGTGCATTTAATATTGATCAATATGGCCCTTTGCAGCATCTAATTTAAATGAATATTTCTGAATATATTGCAGATTTAATATGCAGGGACATAGCGGTTGCGGTGGTACCGACCGGGGTGCCGGCACTGCCAGGATAGGGATAGAAATCGAATACAGAGAGCCAGAGAATCATCTGTAGAGCGTGAGGCTCGCCTCAGCCAGGATAGATGTATTGATTCCCCAAATTCCTCTGATACCATCGGATTTACTGATCCAATTAAAACGCCTATAATTTCCGCTAATGATATATTTTGCAATGACCATTAATAAATCGCAGGGTCCAACTTTCAACGCTACAGGCTTATATTTGAGCGTTGAGTGTTTTTCACATGGCCAATTATATGTCGCTCTTTCAAGAGTAACCTCTAAAGAAAACATGTTTGTATTGTCTAACGACAAAAATGCTGTGAACGTTGTATATAAAGAAATTCTGTAGTATATTTAGTATCAGCATTTCAACCGTGAGAAGACGGGGCGGGCAGCTAGTTGAAAAATAAAAATAAAATAAAATATGAAATTCAGCTGGACTCAGACATAGTGTCGCATAAATATTACTGCAACTGTGAAGATTCAGAAATAATTCATTTTGATTTTTTACTTCATAATGTCAGTTACATCACACAATCTTAATATTGATATTCCAATCAAAATCCGAACCGTGAGCTCACAATATACGAAACATAATTAACTGATGGACAACAAGAATAGTGAGAAATGAATAAGCCATTTAGTCTGATTCACTACACAGGGTGTCCGGGAAAATGTGGGAAATCTCTTGGATTCAGATAAAACATAACAAAATAAGATGACAAGTTCATATCAATGTTTTTCCTAGCGGCCCTCCCTACGGAGATACGGCCTCCTAGATGACGCCACTGGAAACCCCATTTTACTGGAATAAATTTAAAACTAATTAATATAATTTTATGAAAATTTGATATTTCAAACAGTAGTAAGGACCTCTTAATATACTGCCCTTAAATTTAAATTAGCTTGTTTAGTTCATCAAGGACGGACTAGGTTGTACATTTTAATGCTTACATTTTTAACACCCTGTATGATAAGGAGTTAAAATAAAGTCGGTATACGGGCGAAAGTTTTACGTGACAACGACTTTGAGTGGTAAAATAATTTTAATGTGAATATTCATTCGTATAGTAGGAAGAAGGATGAAATAATAGTAACAATTTAAAACATTTATTTATACAAAGAATTATATTTAAAACATTAATTTATACAAAGAATCTCGCACTGAATTTCATATTCACAAAATTTTATTTTTACCTTTACACATACATACGTATTTATATACAAATATACACGAAATGGACGAAACTACCTTCACATTATCACTACACAATCGTTTTACAATTAACTGGCAACGTGTAAACTTGTATGCAGGCGCCTAAGCGAAATAGAAGCGCAAGACATGAACCGGTGTGTATGAGTGTATGCCTATCTCTTAGGCGGGCTAACCATGCCCGAGTGGAAGGGACGCGTGCCTCTCACTCGCTCTCATTGTAAGCGCATAACGTGAGCGGAGCGTAACGCAGTTTCTTGAAGTGTCACCCGGCAAACCAATTTATAAGACGTTGTCACGTCAAAAACAATTTGAGTACCTTGAAAATTAAGCTAAAGAAAAGGTACCCTTGTTCAATGTCGATAAAATGAACCGTTTTCAAGGTATCCAAATTTGTTTTTCCAGGAAATGGAAAAGAATCGAAATCATTCGGTAGATAGAAGAAACGAAATATGATTATATCGCAATTTTCATTAGCCTACCCTAGTTTTATAAATGTCATTGTACAACTAGGGTAGGCACAAATTTGATACCTTGAAAACGGTTTATTTTATCGACATTGAACAAGGGTACCTTTTCTTTAGCTTAATGTTCAAGGTATCCAAATTTGAGTTTTTTAACTCCTCATCATACAGGGTGTTAAAAATGTAAGCATTCA